>HG996506.1:2661666-3992500 GCA_905340225.1 Abrostola tripartita | reverse complement strand
CGTGAACGCACACAAAAATGACACCACACCAATTACGCCGAAGTAGGGTATTTGAACGATTTGACATTTAGTTCACAAAGATCGCGCGCATCGCTGGAACGTTTTACACGCTGCACATTTAATTCAATTATGCCGAGCTGCGTAATGCAAATGTGCAAAACTGCGGACGGAATTATACAAAAATATGTTAGGATTATATTTAATTTGTACATTTCACATAAATATGTCCTTTTATTTAAATATTGAATAATTTTAATTGTAGTGATTGTTAAATAAAACCAAGCGGCCATTTTGTCAGTGTTGCAAGTATTTGGTTGAGATTTTACCCCACGATTTTATATAAACTCATTTTAGCACAAATTTTTAAAAGGAGAACGAACTATGTTTTTGTGTGCGTTAGGTGTTGAGTTTGATTACCAGTTTGAGCAGTGTCATTGGATAGCAATACGGAGTCTAGAATTGTATCTAGTCCATGCCAATAGGCTCGCCCCCTATTACACGACCGCACTTCGTGTATGCATTAAGCTATTAATATTATTTAATGTATTGACCTCACCTACATTTATTTGTCCTATTGGTCCCAGGACCTATACCATAAATTACGAAATGCGGGTATACTATATACCTAATGCCTTTTAGAAATACAGTTTATAAGAATACCCATTTGAGAAAAATACAGGCGTAATGTCATATCATGTTTATTGGTAGAATTTCAAACTATTGCATTATAATATATCTTTTTTAAATTAAATATATATATAACCTCTTATAGAAATCATAAAATAACAATACCCAAAACATCGTCATTTACCCCAGAAGTAGTAACTGCCATTCCTAACCTAGCAACATTAAGCGGGTGTAAAGTGGCGGCAGGGGGGAGCGTACGTATTGTTGATGGACACAGTGCACTTAAAGGAAAAATGGCTGAACGCGGGGCCTGTGTGTAGGACCCTACCTGTAGATACCTGTTACTGTAAAAAGTAAAAGCAGGAACTAGTAAATCCTAAGATTTTAAACCCATATTGGTTAAAGGCTTCCGTTGATCGAAGTTACAAGGTTTCGAACTTTTTTATTCGGTCGATGTAACTTAAGTTTTACTATGAGACAAGGTAAATATTATCATAGAGAAAATAAGTATAGATATTATAAAAAAAAAATAGGCACCTGTTCATTAGAGGCGGATAGATAAAGCCGTAACTGATACTAAAAAACTACTTAAATATTTTTTCACACCACCTCAAGCAACCTTAACCTAAAGTGAGTCATTAGTAGCCGGGGACACAGCCGGTCAATAATGTTGTACTGGATTTCATTATGACCCGCTGGTCAATAATGTGATTGAATTTGGAATATTAATTTATATTCAAATATTTATTTTCTCACAGTAGGTGTAAAAAGTAGAGTATCGCTCGGGAGTTAGATCCCGAATCCTTCATTGCGCTCGAGATTCAATATGACGCCCGTGACATAAGACACAACTTTAGCCCCTCTGTGCATAATCTAGGTACTATTAGAGCAACGATAGAATTAGATAATTATGTACCTACCTAGACTAGTTGCTGAATAGCCAAATATTCGGCTAAACGGCCAATAACGTTAGGGTTCTATGTTAAAAATAGAGTTATTCAAATGAAATCACCAATCGTCAATGAAAGTACATGCAAGTGATTTCTTCTTCGACATGATTCAATTTAAATTAGGTAGGTACGTACTTTCGCTATAAATATATATTGTTTTAGTTTATGTAACTTACTGTTTTTTTTTAAACTCCCGTACGTAATCAATACTAGCGTGACAAACATTCCCGAATAAGCCACTGATACTAACCAGACAAACACATTTGGCCTTTTTGCGACCGACTAGTCGACTGAACGCGCACAGTCCAGTATAGCTAGAATAGTTTTAAATTTATTCATATTTTTTTTCACTATCTAATGACAAAATTGGTAAGGTTAGAATAGCGACAACCGCGACGCATGAGCCGAACAAGCGTACAGCGGCAGCGGCGCGCGAGTTAGGTACAGAAATGAACTCATCTAGGAGTTGGATGTATTTTCAAAATTCACATTTACTGTTCGTTTTTAGTAAAACCTAGCATTTGCCGAATTCAGAAGGTAAATGCCTGATAATTATCATAGATCATAAGAATTCTAACGTTTACCAACAAACGTTAGTAGGTAAATCTGCGAATTTCCTAGTTAGAAAACAACATGCTGCTCGTGTGTAAAAGCTCTTTGTTATAATCCAAAACCTAGGATTTTTTTGTGTCGACGGCTGCAGTTGCCTCTGCCGATAGCCACATGCCGCTTGTGTGTAAGAGCTCTTAGTTGTAATCCAAAACCTAGGATTTACCAATATACGGATTTTTACAGTAACACCCACTAAGACCTAAATTCATTATTACTTGTTTAGAACAACAACCGTACACTAAGCGTATTTAATTGGTACTTAGTTTGGTGCTTTGGTTAAAATAATGACTGCCTCGATGGTCTAGTGGCCGCTGAGCGCGACTGCTAAGCATGAGGTACTGTATCGGCCAGTGTTAATGGGTTTTTCCAATAGGTTATTCTCAGTAGCAGCACGGAGTCGGGTTGTGCCCGGTTGATGGCAACAGGGTCGATAAAAAAGATTTACCTTTTCTATTAATAAAAGCAGGTTTGATACCTGTGTATTGAATGTTCTGTTGATAACTCATTGTAGGATGTATGTATGCAGGGTAAGGATGGATAAAAAAACGTCATGTTATAATTTTTTGTAAACAATTGTTTATTATTAACATTTTATTTCTCGTTTGCATCCACTGCAATAATTACACTTCGTCACAAACACTCGCTGGCAATTTATCACCGCATTAGCAATACAATATGACTTTTATTCTGTTAGAATCTATTTATGGAATTATAAACTGCAGTTCCCTTCAGCAGAAGACTACTTTCATTTTTCTTTTGAAACAAGTTCTATGTGAATATACCAAAAGGTAATAATATTATACTAAGATAGATAACAGATAATTGTACTTTGCCCATAAGGACGAAATGTAGAACAATTAAGACAATCACTGGTTTCACATGCAAAATAAACAATAATAAGAAAATAGCGAAATTATAATAAGATTTATAGATAAAGGCTACTTAGCTAAGTAATGGAATGATTTGAAATGTTATCTTTCAGTATACTCACACACAGGCACAAATACATTCATGATTTAATAAAATGTGTCCAAAATATCAATAAGTCAATTTACGTCAGTCAATTGTAAACTTAAGCTCAAAAAATAATTATACAATGATTTTTGTTAATAAAAATTAAAGAAATTCACAATAATTATAATGATACGGTTGTAATAAATAAATTAAAAATACTGTCATTTTATTATTCGGAATGGAAATCATAATTTTGAAATATCATTACCGAAATTCTCAAAAAGAAAAATGAAAGGTTCACTGTGATCAATTAAGTACAACAATTATGATTCTATTTTTAGTACATTTGGATGTTCATTATTTCCTCATAATTTAAACTTATTTGTCATCTTAAAAAATTAAATACAAGAGAATTATTATTGATCATCAGTCTATTCATATTTTTACAATTTTGTCGATTTAACCTTTTTAATCTACGCTCGAGTACAATAGGCAACATAAGAGGAGATATTACCTATCACTTACCGCATAATATCTACACGGACTTTATAAAAATGTAATTTAACATAAATTATTTCATAAAGACGATTCGTGGTCGACCCGACACGCATTCTACCGACATGCGTGCCGGGTCGAGTGGCGAATCTACAAACACAACATATCGCGAGAACTGTACCTATTAAAATAAATAAGTTAAAACAAGCAGAGTTATCGTGTCTTATGTTGCCTAATGACACACTTTATATCGTCTCAGTACTCTTATAAGTAATGGAGAATATACTTACAACACTAAACTTATGTTTTTATACACAATGACTTAGGTTTCGACAATTTGTTTCTATAAGTACTGAATTTAATTTTAACCTATGGACTAATTACGTGCGTGAATATTTGTGTGGCGCGAACGCGACTTGTACCGCCTGCATGCGCGTGCGCATACAGATCGTAGAAATGGCGTTCACAGTCTCAGGAACGTTAAATTATCGTGCTAACTGAACTACATCCCGAGTACGGAAGTTAGGAAAAAGAAAAAAAAATCTACGTCGATTTTCAAGAAAACCTGAACAAGATTTTTTGTGGAGAAAATTCACTATTATAATCATAGGAACAAACGACAACAATTAGTCAATCACAAAATATAAATCAATGTGAAACTGATGAACGCATCATTCGCGTTTTTCTTTTATAAATTAGTCTAATCTTATTTTACGCACGGTTTGGCTTCTATACTGGTGCGAGTCTAGAGGGATAGTGTGTGGTGTGTAGTGTTCACGGGCCGACACTGCACTCACCGACACGACTCACTACTCTTGCACTGCTGTCAACGCATTTGGAAAGTGACAGTTTTTTGACATTGAGTGTACCAAAAATACTACGAACTTTTTTGGTGTATATTGGTCAAGCGTAAGTCGTGCAGTGTCGGGCCGTGATGCGACGTCGCGCAGCGGACCGAGCCACGGGACGCCGCACACGTTACCTATACTTGGGGCCAAATCATTTTGTAAACATAGTAAACACAGCCTAGACATTTAAAAAAAATACATAATTTCTCCTCGTAAAAAACATTAAACATTTAAAAGGTTCTAATTTTAGTCACAATATATTTTAATCGAACATTATTAATTACAAATAGTTTACACAGTCGACAAAATGTCCGGGCCGCAAGTGTACAGAGATCGCGACGTGGACTGTGTCCACGGCCCCTCGGCCCGCGCGGTCCTCGCCTGCGCCGGCGCAGCGCGGCTGGCCTCTCTCCTGCAGGCTGCGGCTGGCCTCACGCCCTCAGGCCGCGGCTGGTCTCTCGCCCGCAGGCCGCGGCTGGCCTCTCTGGCCGCAGGCCGCGGCTGGCCTCACTGGCTGCAGGCCGCGGCTGGCCTGTCGCCCGCAGGCCGCGGCGACGCGCGCCGATCAGGGGCGGAAAAAACGCGATCCGTCCCGCCAATACTATTTACAGGGGCGTACGAATCGCTCTCTTAAATAAATACATCGGAACGCTTAAAACTAGCCGTTTATACAGGGTCACTTTACACTTTACGCTATATTTACACGCGGCGCACAGCCTGTTTCGCACGAGCGTCCGTTGTGAATAAATAAGTTAGTGTTGTCCATTATCGCGTTCGTATCACTACACTTGTGTCGCGTACGTCGGCGGCAAGCAATGGTCATCTAACACATACACCCCTCCGCCTTCTAGCGCTCGCTTCACTAGCGACGTATCGCTGTAACAATAGAAAACATCTTGTTAGTTATATGTGTTCAGAAATAAACTTAGCATTACTTAGTGGGAACTTTAGCTGTGTGTGCCACAATTAACATGAGGTATTCTTGAATATTTGAGAATTTAGGCAAATGTTAGGATATACATCAATGGAGACTGGCTTCTTCGGCCGTGGGTTGTGGGGTCGGCTAGTCGGCACAGGCCACAAAGTTAACAGTAGGGTAGAGCTTGGTGTGACACTGACCTATTGGCGCAGTAGGCGGAGTCCGCGGACAGCCTGGACAGGCGCGGGTCCAGCGCGGCCAGCAGGCGCGCGCTCTCCGTGTTGAGCGTCTTGCGCTTGCACTCCTCGGCCGCCGCGTTGTGCGCGTTCTGGCACTCGGCGGCGGGCGCGTCGCACTTGCCCCACGTGTTGCGGATCACGTGACCGCCCGCGTTGGCCGCGTTCTGCGCGCGCGCCTCCGCGTCCGCCGCCGACTGCGCGCGCTTGCGCCGCCGCCGCACGCACACGATGGCCAGCACCGCGCCCAGCGCCACCAGCGGCACCACCGCCGTGACGCTGGCGATCCACGCCACCTGCTGCCCCGACAGGCTCTCGGCCGGGCGCGACTCGCCCACGCGCCGCAGGTTCACGCCCGCCGGCTTGGACGCCAGCTCCGCCAGCGACACGCTGCACGACTTGCCGCCCCAGCCCGGCGCGCACGAGCAGTGGTAGCCGTCCACCCGGTCGCGACACGTGCCGCCGTTCCGGCACGGCGAGGAGGAGCACTCGTCGATGTCGATGCTGCAGTCCTTGCCGGCGAATCCGGGCCGGCACCGGCACTCGTAGTCGTTGTCGAGGATCAAACATTCGCCGCCGTTCGCGCAGGGTTTAGCGAGGCACAGGTCCACTCTAGTCTCGCAGCGCGGGCCCAGAAAGCCGGGCGCGCACTGGCAGCGCTGGCCGTCGACCAGGTCCACGCAGGTGCCGCCGTGCTCGCACACGATGCCCGCGCAGTCGTCGATGTCGATCTCGCAGCGGTTGCCGCGGAAGCCAGGCCTGCAGGTGCATTTGAAGCCGTCGCCCGCGCGCATGCAGGTAGCGCCGTTACGGCACGGGCCGGCGGCGCACGGGTCGGCCTCCAGCGCGCAGTCCGCGCCCGCGAAGCCCACGGGGCACACGCACACGTAGCCCGCGCCGCGCGGCTCGCACACGCCGCCGTGCCGGCAGGGCCGGTCGGAGCACGTGAGGCGGCGCGTCTCGCAGCGCGCGCCCTCATAGCCCTGCGGGCAGGCGCAGGCCAGCTCGCCGCCCTCGTCCGGCACGCACGCGCCGCCGTTCAGGCAGGGCCGCACGGCGCACGAGTGCTGCGACTTCTCGCAGTCGGGGCCCGTGTACTCCTTGGGGCACATGCAGGTGTAGCTGCCCTGGCCGGTGTTGTGGCACGTGCCGCCGTTGCGACACGGCCGGTGGTTAGTGCAGTAGTTGAGGTCCTGGTTGCAGAACAGGCCGCCCCAGCCCTCCTCGCAGATGCAGTCCCAGGGCCGCGAGCACGTGCCGCGCACGCAGCCCGGGTGCCGCTCGCACTGGTCGCACAACTCGCCCACCCAGCCCGAATGACAACTGAAATTAAAGAACAACATTCGTTAGCAAAGAATAGGACGTGATAACAAGCGACAAAAACTACGGCTTTCTTCTCGTGCGGAACAATGAGAAGGATGAATGATTTAGAAGCGAGGGAGGTAACGTTGGCGTTTAGCACAAAGGTGTGAAGTGGGTACTCACATGCATTCGTCGGGCTTGAGGCAGTGGCCGTGCTCCGCGTCGCAGCCGGGCAGGCATCGCGCTGCAACAATGACAACACATTCGTTAGCACGTCTCAAAGACAAAGCGCTCACAATGGAGCCGGACTACACTAATGGATTTCTTTAATTCTAGAGGAAGCAGGATCGTTTAATCATCGGAATGATATTCTATTCCCGCGCGTGGTATCTCGCATTAACGTTGGAATCTGTGTGCAGTTTCGCTGCAAAGGACACGGCGAGTGCAACAAAGAGAGAGGTTCGTTAGCGTCCCAAGCCGGGGGCCGGGGGCGAGGTCGCGCGCACACACTATTTATCTTCACTCGCACCAACTCGTAACTACAACGAAATCCTCTTTGAACTTTATAACCTGCATTAAATTAAAATTTTCACTTTAATTTCACGAGTACGAACACTTTAGTCTCGGCGCCAAGTCGTGTCTTCAGGGATTTCTAATTATATTTAAAGCCTGTAATGGCCGCAGCTACAGTATTCTGAATTTATATTATGTGCATCTTTAACTTTGTAATACTTGAACACGAACTTTACACTGTTTAAACCTAGGCAAGAGGAATTCATGAACAGCGTTCAGTTTAACGAGCCGACATTCATCGCGGCTCTCACATGTAACTAAGTTGTGTTATTCAAAGCGAAGCGGTAATGTATGGTCGATGTTGAGAAAAATTGTTTTGAAATAAGAAGTGCGGCGCGGAGTCGTATCGGTCGGGTGCGCATGGGCAAGTTATCGGAGCGAATACAAAGGGGGGCAGATAGCGCGGGGAGTCTAACCGTCGCTCGACCGTTACTATTCCCCTAACTCGCTAGAAAAATACTAGACGCCATCTTGATCATAACTTTCATTCCCTATCCGAATGCAAATGTAAACTGGCTTATTCCGGTTCTAAATTGAACGAGGAAGCAATTTCAGCGAAGCTCTGACTATAGCGCGGCGTTGGCGATGTATTTTCTAAGCTTAAGAGACGCTCGGGAGCTGCATAAAAGAGATTAGCCTTCCCGCCGCACACCCTAGACTCTATTATAGGTTTAAACACAGCTGAGCGAGCATAAAGCCCCCAAACTTGTCCGGAGTGCTCGCAAATCGGCTTAAGGCGCACTCCGCCGAATTGGTAAACTCACTCACGCGGTAAGTCTTATTATCATAGCTGCAATGTTTTTTACTGTAGAGAAAATTGAAAAGAACGTAATCCGCTTTCACGTAGGTTTCACACTTTCGCAAATAAAATAAATTGTTATTTAAAACAATCGTTTCTCATGACCTCCGGTTGGGCATTACAATGAATATTAATAAAACTTTACGAGGACCGAGACTGGGAAAAAGTGAGGCAGGCGCCATGTTCGCCGCGTGTTGGTAGATCAAAGCGCTCGAGTGTCGGTGTTAGTGTACCGTGCACTCCAGAGCCACTCGAACTTATCTTGACCCTCGAACTGAGGTAAAACGGTAGTAAAAATTACACTCCAAAACCAATTTAGTTGGTAAGTGGGCACGAAGGAGCCGCGGGGAGGATGCGGGGAGGATGCGGCGCGCTCCTGCAGCCCTATTAATTACTGTCAATGAACATGAACTGTATCGATTTGTAATGAAAGGCCAGCGTGCGCCGCACTGCGCCCAAGGTCTCCGCGGAGCCCCGGCCTTCGCCGAGGACAGGTAGACGACAAAAAGAGACCTTCCTCCCTGACACACGTGTTCAGCAAATATTTAACTGGTCCCCACATCTGCTCTATCCCAAACGGAAATTAGGTGCGCGTGGGATTTGCAATACAACACAGAAGATAATATTCGTGAGAACGTTACTCTTGTTAACAATTAGGCGAAATTAAGCGGCCGTTAAGGGTTCCTCTCGCGATGTTTACCCTATCATTAAGCAGGAGAGCTGGACGGCGGCGGCGGTAATGCCGGCGGGACATGCAAATACGTTTTCGGGATCGTTAAGCTTTCCCAGAAGGCCAGATACCGTTTGGCAGATGTGAGCCAGCTTTCGTGACACGGTCAAGTATAGAGTTTATTTCGATTGGTGTTCAGTTCTCGTTTAAAGGTGTTTTTGACCCGGTTCGTGGCATCTGTGTAGCGGCCCGCGAGCGCGGAGCTGTGTGCGTGCGCGAACCTACTGCGTTGTTTTCATTACATTATGGCCGCTTCTCTCGCTTTTACATTTTCGTAATCGCCGATACAAACTCCGCTGATAGGGTTGCCGAGACTTTTATTGGCGTACATTTGTGTAACATACGACCGTTTACGTTGTCGATATCATTCCTTTCACACGTTCGATTTAAAAATATATATTTCATGCATTTTTGTTTTTTTGATTTGGGATGTTTCGGCTATCCATCGTGTCGAGACGTCGATTGTTTACTTTTTCCAGAAAATTGTGATTTCGTGGTTATGTAGTCGCGTGGAGGCTGTGTCGGGCGGGCACAGCCCTGGTGCGGGAGTAGGACGGCGCGCTACACGGCGCGCGGCGCGCCGTCTCTGTCTGGCGCGTTTTTTGCGGCGCCGGAGTGTGGGAACGCGGCGGCAGGTGGGGCTGCCGAGATTGCGACGCGACATCCGCCCGGCCACAATGCATCTCGCCGAGACGCACAGCTTTGTTTCACAATACGCGACGCGATGTGCTTAACATACGCCAGGACGTCACAATGACGTGCTCTTAGTATTTTATTAGAAATGCACAAGATCGACAAGTAAAAGCGAGCGGACATCGATGATCGGCCGCGGGCGGTGCGTCCGCCGGTTTTGTTTACAAACGCATCATTCGCGGTGGAACGCAAACAGACCACACGGGGACGGTCACACGCTAGTAATCAACTATGACAGCCACAGCTACAACACATACATATTAATACTGTCGCTACACTTCGGACTTACGACACTATTCAAATTTTTATTTAGATACATAAAATATGATGTCATTTTAATCAATTAGAAAATTATAGCGTCGTTAAGCGGCCAGCTCGCATGACATTTACAACGGTCAAGTAGCAATAATTTTGATGTAAATATGTAGATAAACCTCATCTCCGTAATGAATCTTTGTGATTTATAAGATCAACGACTAATTAATTTTATGAATTGTTGTTTTTATCAATGAGAACAGTTTTACAAAAAAATACAATGAATCCTAAGATTTTGAGAGGTTCTTGACATTGCTATATGAATGGGTACTTAGCTTTGATCTAATGATTCCATTGTGATAATGTCAGATGCTTACATAAAGAACATCAAAACTTTAATTAGCGCCAATGTAATGAAATTTAATGTCCCATTACGAATGAAATTAAATAAAAAACTCGTCAGTCATAGGAAAATACCTCTCTCTACATTAAATATAATAATATTCGGCTGTAATTACTATGAAACTATACTTTATAATATTTTATAGCGTCGAGACTTTATACAAAAAATATGTGATTAAAATTATGAGTCGTTTGCTTGGAGGTCGGGCGATGGCACGGGAAGTAGAAATAACCTTATAAATAATGTGAATAGGCTAATAGTGATATGGGACTAATTAAAAATACGATTTACGACGTCGGACTATGAGATAATGAGCGCCATTACTATTCGCGTGGCGGTTTTAGATGTACCTACCTAAAACTAGAGGTTGCTTACTGACAGCTGTCAAAAGTGTATTTAAAAATGGAAGCATAATATTTTACCTCATTGAGAAATTAATGGTTGTTTTATAAATGATTTTATGCGAATGTAAGTAATATAACGAGCAACAGATGCTGTTCGCATTTCTTCACAAACTTGGCGGTCGTCTTGTACAATTTTTATTACAAAATAGGGTGTGTCATACATTCCTGTTACATCATTATGTTTCTATGGCGGTCGCAATTATGTTTATTAAAGGATGTCGGGCTAAAAATTGTCGACAATTTAATGAGGAAGAGTGAATTGTGGGACGCTCTATATATTAACTGGGATATCGGAAATTTAGGACATGAGTGACGCTGCTAAAATGTGTCTTATATAATATATGCGTGTTAAAATCAAGGCCTCTTATTTATAGACAAGATGAGGTGAATCAGATTCTCCGTATATTTAGGTTAGGCATAAAATTAGGTACGTTACCTACTAATCTATATTTTAAACTATTTTTATCGTTGTACTAGTATATTTTTAGGCTATTGTACGGTAATATTTTTACAACTAAGTATGTTTATACAAGTTACTGGCGATCGGGAATCTGTCAGGTAAGATCGCACACAATGGATCTATTTCTATAGACACGCATTGCCAACTTTAAATCGGTACTTATTCTTAAAAATACAATGATTAGTAACATTTGGGACTACATTATGTACGTTTAAAGTTGCATTCTGTATTCCTTTATGAGATTTTATCACCAATCCATATCCCAGTTATTTGATCAATTGAGTTAAGACGTTGCAGAAGAATCTACACTTTACGATATGTAATCACCATACCGCATGGTAAATAAAATGATCGAGTGTAAGGTAGATTATGATTATGTCCCACTACAGGACAAAGACCTCTATTTCTCCACTCTTCTAGGATAAAAAGAGATTATAAGCTATAAAACTTACGTTTCGAGCAATAGTCCCCGGTCCAGCCCGCCTTACAGACGATTTCTCCGGCTGGCGAGCAGGTGTAATGGCCGAAGGCGTCGTCTCTCGGCCTGCATAGCACTTCGCAGCCGGCACCGTAGTAATGGGCTGCGCACGTCACCCGGTACGAAAGCCGAAGGTGGGCATCACCGGGGCCGCCCCATCTCTGCTCTTCATCACTCCAAGGACCTCCTACGTCAGCAACACTCTGCTTCGTCATGCGCGCAATTAGCGTATCTGAAAAGAGAATTACAAATTAGTTTGATATTTATACTTTTTGCGGGTAACTTTGTTTTTAAATAAGCATTCGAAATTGGAATGTTAATTTTATGCTTCGAATGTTAACTTTTTACAAATTTATTGGCATGAAATCTTCACCCGTTTGACGTAAACATTAAAGTACGTTTAACTTGGCTCTTTACATGCGCCTAACGCGGTCTAACACGGCTAACGACTAGCATAATGACGTCATAGTTGCAGCAAAAAATCACCAGTTGCACATGCTCGTTAATACCATACCATCAGGTGGGCCTGCCTATTAGACCTCTTTATGAATAATTGAAACAAACGATCGCGCTTGACCGCTCGGAATTACCTCCTTGTCAGTTTGATATTATAAGTTTAAAAGTAGTTTCACGAATGAAGGCACAAAATGAACATATTTTGGAAATCTTACGTTGCAGGTGCCCGGACGTGATCTCGAGGAATTCGCGACGTTATCTCCCTTCGAAAGCATTAACGGTATCATTTTAATTAATAAAATGCGGGTTAAGACACAAATATTTGTTTATCACCGTGGGAAAGGGTTACAGAAGTAAATTGACCTGTTAAAGTCGAGCGTTTGAAGCCCGCATTCGACCGTGAGATTTCATTGTTCCCAAGCGTGATTCACTGTTTTGATTCGTCGCCGGCGCCCGTTGTGTGATTGATTAATAGTTTTAACTACATTCTTTATGTAACATATAACTTGTAAACCACACGTAAGTACAACGTTAAATGCTTAGAAAAAGTGGCTGGACGGCTGGTGCGCATGTCGGCCTACCATTACATAAGTGTCGCGCAAAAAGCGGTCTGTGAAAACTACCCACTGCATTGATTTGAAAAACTGCCACTCCATTCATCAAAGTACGTAAGTAAGTGCTGACTCCGCGTAGGGCTGTCTGCTCCCGCAAACAATACAAACAACCTCGCAAATAAAGAATCCAATAATTCGATTTGGTTATTCTAAAAAACAAATGGAAAAAACACAATACTACCAAACACAAACCCCGAAACAATTTGGGACTATCAAATTAAAGTTCTATACAAGGAATAAAACACGAGTCATCGTGGTGAGAAAACATTTTTTGTCGGTGGCCCGTCCTAGTTTGGAGTTCACTCGGCAGCCCTAGCTAAGAAATCTCAGCGCCGACCAGTTTCTACCTTTATTTATTTCTCGTCGTGTATGCCCACTTTTTACTCTTGTTGCCTCGATGGGTACATTCCTAAGCCGGTAATCCCGACAGCAGATAAAATTAAACCAGACGCGAAACAAAATTAAAAGGTATATAAAAACGTTCGATCCCGACTAATTTCGTGGCGTATGGTATACGATGGGTCCCTTTGTTTCGGTGTCAGTGGTAAGACGCGGTAATGAGAACGAGATGGACTTATCTCGGATCTACGATGAGGGATTGTTGAAGTTTGGAGTGGTCGAGTGCAGCGGAGGTATGTGGGGAAACAGGTCGCAGTTCACCGACACATCCTCCGAACAATGCGGATGCTGCACACGTTCAGCTAAATACTCCTCCAAGCACTCGTAATATGGTTTAGCAAAACAAGTTCAAGAATGAATTGCGCTAAATATAATATCGTTACAGGCGTGTTGACATTGGAACTCATCCCGATATAATTTAGTCACAGTTAGTCACGCATATCAAGAAAATAAATAACACTAAGTCCTCAAAATATTCGGTGAATTATTATGTAAACAAAACGAAAATGCGATGAACTTCGTCAAGTCGTCGGTCGCAAAATATCAAAATGTCATTGGCCGTTGTCACGACATTTAGCGAATACGGCGCAAAGAATTCAAATTCAATTTTCATATAAATATAATTTAAACGATTATTGCGCCGACATTGCTGGAATAAAGCATAGTGCACACGATTTACCGGTCTCGTGTAGGCTTACAAAGATCGTATCTGTACAATAAATCTAGAAGATAAAACGCGTATGCTACGCCGGTTGTGTACCTAACGAAAATACAATCAGACGAGAACTATCAATTTATTTCGATCGGGCTTTCATTCCGATTAAATATTATGAAGTTTATTCTACTCAACACTCATCAATTTTATCGTTTTGAGTTAATACGTAGAGAGCGTGAGTAAAGATTTAATTTTAACGTTTACTGCGCTATCCCAGTTAAGCTTAAATGGACAAAGAAATGATTAAAGCCAAGTGTGCAGTTCGGAGGGAATTAGAAAAATGATGTGTGGGAACAGAGCGGCGGCCGCTGCAATTTAGTTCCAATGTGCGCACGAGAATTATGGCAACCGTGCACCGAGCCTCAGGTGCTCCAGGGCTGTCCGCACTTCGCCGCGCTAGCCGCCGACGATACATCTCCCGCTGTCCAACAAAAAGCGCAACTACGAAAAGAAACAAAACTATCCCAGCCCCCTTACCATGAACTGTTAAAACAAGACAGTTTACGATGTGGAAGCGAGACGCCGCTACGTGAAGTGTAATGTTGTGTCTCGCTTCCACAACGAAAACTGTCCTGCTATAAGAGTTCATGGTAAAGGGGCAGCACTCCGAATAAATTGGATACTTACTTATAAAGAACGTAATTAGGTCTCCTTACCAACCCTATAACATTCGACTTCGTAAGCAATTTGTAGGAAAATTGCGTTGTTACAACGTTTTTGTCTTTATCCTACTCATCCGAAACAAAACTTCGGTTCTCCAGAAACAACCGCACAAATTACAGCCATCATCCTAATTCAACGGCGTAACGATATTAAATGAAGGTGTACCACCACTATCGCATCTATTAATATAATTCCAATTTACAAATAAATAACACATTTAAAGAAGGACGAGGCAGCATCGGTACATGCCTGTGCGCCGCCGGTGCGCCAGATAACGTGTAATTATGGCCCCAGAGGTCACTACAAATAAAACAAAGGTAAATCCGAACGGCAAACGGCAATAAACAAAAACAAAAGAAAGCGAAATAACCGATAATTTGAGCCGGCTACGCTATCGGAGGCGGACGCAAGCGATTTGGGATCTCTCAAAACGCGATTTTGGGGAAGCGCGGGGGATGCGCGATCAGCGATCACGCGACGCTTCCGCCGCTATGATCGATCGATCGATAATAAGGCCACCGGATGTTGAGCCGGCCTCTTGTTTATTATGTAGCCGCGGCCCGCCAGCGCCTAGCGCGACGGGATCGCGAGCGGTCTAATTAGTGAACGGTGGGAGGTTTTGAACGAAATCGAAACCGCGACGTCGAGCGGTGTTGACGCGCGAAGGTTCGACGACCGTTTTCCGCAGGTGAGACCCACATCATTAAGCGATGTGTCGATTTCCACTCGTCTCGATTCGGACACCTGCCCGGGCCGGTCGTAGCAGCCGCGCGCCCGCCGCCGCTGTGGGAAACTACATCTCATCAATGGGCTGTCTACACAAACGACGTGCCACTTTTGTTTATAAAACTGTCCACTTCTAACTCTCAACGAATATTTCGATACGAGAAGTGCGCCTCGGAGACGTCGCCTCTTGCACTCGATAAATAACTTATCCACTCGAGCTTTGAGTGTCTCGAGGACCCAAATTAAAGATTTCTCAATGTTATTTCAAGGGATTTCGCATAAGACACCAGTGATGGTCCGACTTTTAAATTCCCCATTGTTCTGTGAGATAATAAGGACATTTTCGTTCCGCGCCAAGGATTCGATGAATGCGAAGGATTGTGCAATGTAGTCGTTACATTTCCAGACGGCTGACGTGGTGCTTGACCTTCGTGAAAGCCAATTAACGTCGCGAGTAATCATACGCGGGACGAGTGTCCTGGGAACCGAGCACAGGCCGCCACCACTAGCTAGAGTAATGAATTGACTAATAATGCACGGCCGGATAGCAAGATAAGCAGCCGTCACAACATAACTGTATCGATAATCGCATCTCGGTCGTGTAATGTCAGCCGGCGAGCGGTAGCCGGGCCCGGGGCGGCGCGCACCGGCCCGCGCCAGTAATTGCCTCTACGAATCTCTTATCGATAGGTTTCACACGCTCTTTTTTCCTGGTTTCGCCTATATGAACTTGTAAAACTAAATAGTGCAATAATCGTAAACAGTGCGGCCGGGAGCGGCGGTGATGGCAATGTAAACAAAAGCACAGGACGAGACATTAGGAGTGTGCCCACCTATTATCCGAGAGCATGTGCCGTGCATCTGTCGACAGCGCTTCCTGAGAGGCACAGCGCCTGTTACATCATAAATCGAACCTTCCGGAGCGTCTTCCTAATATTTTTTATCATGTTCAAGCCCTACGACGACGAAAGATGAAGTGTAAACTAAAAAATTCCCTGACTTCCCTCGGAGGTGTATTTTTTAGCATCCAGTAAGTAAACAATACCGCGGCCCGTTAGCGCGGGCCAGGTGCGAGCCGGTCGCCTCGGGCGCTACACAAAAGATTTCGGTGAAGGAGCGAGCGACATCAGAATTGCCAGAGACCATTGTAGTATGCTTATTTGTTTAGCACAAGAATCTCTTTATTCGCCGCCGTGAGCGAGCGGCTCTCAATGCAGCCGCGTGTTTATCTATGATATATTGGATTCTCGGAGTCATGTGTCTCCATTCTTCACTGTCTTGTGCATAAAAATTAAATGCGCCCAAGGGTCGTGACAATGAATTTGTTACGTGCAATGGCCGCTTTCTAAGCCAATGCAGCTGTTCAATTTGGGTATTAGATAAAAAACCGAATGTGATTTAATTAAGCATTAGCCCGGTGAGTCGATAGTGAGTGAACACAAACGGCGTGCGTGTAACCTGTTATTATGGTTGATTAGATTTCTGTTGGTAACATTTCTCGGTAGTGAAGCGGCGCCGCCCATCGCTCCCGAGCCGTATTAAAAATATACCCGTCCTCTAAGCTATCCACTTCGGACGCTAATGATTTTCGGTAAACCGGCCCGTAGACACACCTCGCGGTATCTCTAAATCTCCTAAGTAAATCACCGGAGTTTTTTTTGTTAGTCGGTCAGGAGTAGTAATTATGTCGGTCAGAGTGCAGCGGTATGAAAATCTAATTAAGAAATGGGCGTCTCCGGTCAGTTTTCGCGTCCGCCATTTTGATAAATTTCAAAATCGAATTGGGTGCGTTCGTTTTAGATTCGACCGGCACAGTCGAGTGTTTTGTTTTTTCGTGTAGCGATGTAGCAGAGGTTGTGTATCGATGCACGCGGCGTATTATCACGATGATGTATTTACGACCGGGACGGTTACAATTCATTCTGAATCGTTTTTTCGGTCACGCCACGTCGCATGTAAGACATAAAATGTCGATTCTTTATTGGGCGTTTAGGCTTCTCGTGATATTAAACGGAACGAGCAAAACTTATCCAATCGGTTAATATAAATGATAACTATCTTAAATTATTTTCAAGCACATGGCATCGGTTTAAATGAGAATTTGTGGCTAGGATGGCGTGTCAAAACCGAATGTTTTCATACTAAAAGCGCTTCAAACAAAGTAGGTAACCAATTTGCCTATATTCCATAAGTAATGTTCATAGCGCGACGTCTAGGTGCCGGTCAACGGCCATCGGAATACATTAGAACATTTCTACTAAATTTTCGTCCTACAGAAGGCTGAGTTTATTAGAATAGCGCGCGCATTGCGAAGCGAATCACGCGCATCGCCGCGTGCTTTGAACACCAATCGTCCACACCATGGGAACATTTTTGTCTTCCACGATATGATAATATGAGCATTCAAATATACATACTGTCCGTTAAATGCACGATAAACACCCAGAATTACAGTGAAACCTGATTGTGAGCGAGTCGTGACCGACGTGATTTGAATTTTACAAGGCGGGCGAAGATTTTCATGACCCTTTTATCATAATCGTAGTGTAAGGAGATCACAATGCTACTCACCATCAGATCTTGACGTCTCGTTGGTGTCGTGCCACGCTTCCACTATGAGCGAGAATGTGCCCTGGAAAATAAAATGTACGTGTTATGTTATTGCATTACAAACATGAGTACAAGATAAGCTTAAGATATCTACAGGTCGGTGGAGGAAGTGAAACCACAGTTGTACGAACTTATTCGCCATCGTTTTCGAAACGTTCACACTTCTTGTAAATATAACTTTCACGTTCAGTTTCATTCAATCCCTTCACTCATTCAATCATTCGTTACCAAGTATTGTGTGTAAAACAAACGCTTTACTTGATACCCACGCTCCATCCGCGACGCACCAAAATAATCAATGTACATCATCTTTAAACTCAAGACCTTTAAATATGGGCGCGGCAGTTGAGAATTTCAAATATTTCCTTTACTTTACGACAATGTTAATGGCCGACGAGTGTAAATTAACTACATGATAGACAGGTGAACCCGAGAGCAGATGGCAGCGAAATTGTTTCAATATCATGCTAAAAATAATACAAACGCAATAAGGCAATGACGCTGGCTTGCTTTGCCGCTTAACGAGCGCTCACTACATCGGCCGGATCGTGTTAAACGTGCATTCATAAAAAATAGGAACGAGTGCGTATCTGATATCGAGCTATTGACATTAGTCGATGTTTACATAAGGAGGCGAAACGGCAGTCGAAAATCGATTAAAAACTTGATAACGGTGCGTGTCAACAGCTTTAAGGCGCCTCGACGGAACTTATCAATGGGTTTTTGTCAAGTTCCGTTCATGCAAAAATGTACACGAGTGTCGGTTTATAAAATTTCTCCCACCGCGGTCGGAACCGGTCGCCGGTCATAAAACACTCGATCCCGTCGATGCTCGCGAGCGCCGCGCGTCTCACCGACTAGTGTTCCCGACCTAAACTTCTCTAATCGCTGTTTAATTACACTACGGATGTGAGTTATCGATGAACAATTTTCGGTTGAATATCGGAGTTGAAATACAGTGTTATTGCAGATTAATTCGCCGTTAAACAAGCAACTAATAAAACAGTTGTGAGAATAAAAGTCGTTGGAACTCTGAAGGCGAGTGGAAACGCGACCCAGTTCTATGACACACACATGGTACGAATTCAAAACGTCTTGAACTGTGTTTATCACTTGTTAAACTTTGTTGTGAACTTTTCGTACTTATATACCGTTTAATGTCGATTTAATACAAAATTCTATGGAAACGTAATGCTTTTTTTTTTCAAAGTTATTTCGAAAAAGTGAATATGATTTTTATTTTAGAACTATGATGAAAGCCTTAAGCGTAGACGCTATTAAAGACGAAGACGGACGCAGGGAATCTGTGAAGCATTATAATTACAATAAGCATGTGACGGGTCGCATGCGCAGCTGCGCCCGCGCCGGATACGAAGGGTCACCGCTTAACTAATACCTCATTTGATCACCACCACCTACTTTAACGAGTGATTCAGTTTTTCCTGACAGATGTCGCCCGTCTTCAATTAAGCTCTATGAATGAAAACGCAATTTGCATGTACGAACAATAGCTCTATTTGCATAGGAACTGATACCCGCGTCTCTAACGAACAATGATTATTGTCGGCTGATGGAAATCAATACGAGAAATCCGAGGTTTCACAACGCACAACAACGCGTCACAAAAAGCGAGCGCTTTTTCCAACACTTTTTAAAAGATGAGATCTCAATTAAACTTTCGTTACGTCCACGGTTTTGACGAATTTATAATAAGTTACGTTAAATACTTAGACAATACAAGCGGACGTGTTATCGCCTGTCTCTGAATACTAAACAGCCGTGCCCGACGACTGGACGAATTTGAGCCTTAATTTATACAAAATTACCATTATTAGTGTTTGAAAAATCGATTTATCGTAAACACTATATCAATATAAGGACCACAAGACAGTTGTCAAAATACTTTATTATGATTTGTGTTGCGTGCACCCGATCAAATACGGCAAGTCGTAGTATACGGCGTATTGATTTGTTAATCGAGTATGGAGAACGCATTTCGGTCAGCTGTGGCCGGTCGTAAGTATATGCCGGTTCCCACGACAGTGACTCTCGAGCCAGCCCATAAAAAGCGGCCGACGTAAGCGTACGTGTGCAGGTAGCCTTTATAAACGTGTCGAGCTGGCGATACCGTATACTTATACAACAAGTCGTTGAGACTCGGTGCCTAGACTCTGCCCGCAATTAAGGAAACGTATTAGTCCGTGTACAGTCCGCCTTATTTATGAAATGCTAATTTGACCATCGCTCGTCACAATTCGATGCAGTTTACGTTCCAATTCTGAAATATTGAAGCAACGCTGGCCATCAACAGCCCGTTAATTACCCCACCGTTCCAAATTCAAACGTGTTCTTTTTAGTTTTATAAAACATAATATCGGGCGGAGATCGCACCGTATCGAGACACATTAATTTTATCCCTCGAGAGCGATGCGTTAAATTGTATTACGGACATGAACGGACGAATAGACTGATACCGTGGTATGAATGCTGGGGAATTATTTGATAATCGTTTTATGGGGGTGCCTAAAGAGGCTTCCATATCGGAGCTCGTTTCGACGTTATTTCGTTATTAATTAAAGAATCCAACGAAAGGATACGTGGGAACGGACCCGTACTTTTGTGATTCTTGTTTGTTAGCGCCATGTGTTTGGGATTTCAAGAACAAAAGGTATAATCAGGTGTCCGGTCCACAGGACTTCTCTCTGGGCCACGTGTTTCGGACACTATTGTTCTGCTTATTGTTTAGTGAAATGAAGCCATTTAAAAATGGCAACAGATGTTTTTCTTGTTTGTGGGTTTTGGTTACAGCTTATTATTAAGCTTTTACGATAAACAAAAGCGATTGAAAGTAACTACATAAAAGTTTCTCATCGCAGTTCTTAGTGTAAACGGTTCTAGGTACCGTCTTGAATAAATTGGAACAAGGTCACACCACCATCGGTTTCGGTCAATAGAGGTACAATATCGGAAGTATTTATATAAAACATCACAAAAAGACATTACCGTAGTTCGCTGTCGAGTATCGTTTCGACACGAGAAAATATTTGGAACACAAACACCCGGGCAAGTGGAAGAGTCGTGATTTCATATTTCACACTTTGCCAGTGTGGTAACATCGCTTTGGACAGGTTTTTTTTTTCACTTATACCCCGACAAAGTTGATGTTCGGCCGGCATCTCAAAATCGATTGTTAACGCGCGGCAATAAGGTTTGGTATTCGATGTATGACCGAATCGATTTGTAAATCGAATGTTGTCGTTTGTTGATATGTAGACAGACCCAAAGAGTTAGCTCGTACAATACGTCAAATTAAAAAATATATGCAAATTTAAGTCTGTCCGATAAATATGGAACGCGTAACTTGTTTTATTATTAAAAGCGTTGCGAGCGCATTTATTTATTAATGCTTTTAATTAACTTTATCTCCTTCTATTTTGGCAGCGACGAATGCAGTGCGTTGACCCGATGAATCATAATTTTTATACCGATTTAGGAAGCTTTCTTGTATAATAAAAATGACTGCAAATGATTTTAAGATTGCGTAATGTACACCGTGTGAACGGGAGACTTCCTGTACAAATATTCTCTAACAAAAAATTCAGGTCGACAGTTTATTGGCGACAGGAGTACATACACATGCATTCTGTTAGAATGTTAAGCAGTTTCGTGTTAAAGTCAAGTAACTGAGCGAGGCACTGAGCCTCTCTATTGCGCTGTAGAATCGCGTCGCCGGCTCTCTGGTTCTATTTTAGCTGTTGGAAGTACTTTTAAACGCAGCCGGTTAATCCTTGTTGGTGTACGAGCACGTCTGCGCAAGCGCATATAGACAAAAGCGAGACGTTCTCAAAGCAACAGCGACCTCGTGGCTCATGTGAACCTACCAAGTTCCAAATTCAAATTGTTTAAAGAGAGAAATCCTTTGTTTGCGTTCGAAAATGGTATGCTTAAATTTAAGAGATAATTCAAAATAGGTTGGTTAGCTATGTTAATGTATGTAGTGCCTTTTATAAAGCAATACGATTCTAATGTTATAAAGAGTTTTGGAACTGTTCCAACAAACTAACACAAGATTTATGACTTTATACTTAAACGTGTGAATATAAACATTTTAGTGTTTAACACTGTCAAAATTATGTCTTTGGAGGGACTCTTTATCATTACTTTTTATTGTCATACTCATAACGATTTGCTATTTTTTTTCAGTGTTTGTTAACACCATGTAAGTGTTTCCTTAACGATGCAGAAATGGCTGACAAAATGCATATTAAAAATCAAATTTATTCGCAACGAACCAGTCTTGTATGGATTATTATGAGAAGAATGTATGAATGGCTGTTTATCTTCAAGAAGTGTACTTAATTGGTATCGCCATACAAATTCAAATAAAATTATTAAGGTACTGCTCATAAAATCAATATGAATACAAACTGCAAAAAGCTCACAAGATTATTTTCATTTCATTCGCGATGCGTCAATTAACTAATCTTTTATGTCCAGGTACGACATAACATGTTCAACCAATTAAAAGCGTTAAACATGTTCACACGCCAATCATAAATAATAACCATTAAATTGATGCTATAATAAAGTTAGTGTTGCCCACTAAAGCCGAGAAAGTAAACATCAATGTGACCACACTGGAAAAATTAACCAACTCTTTAGACATTATGAAAGGATTAATTACCCACGCCCGCTTTACCGGGAAACATTAAAAAGTTGAAAAGCCAGTCGTAACTTAGACGAAATGTTATACTTTGTATCTGTGACGATTATTTTACGAAACGCAGCTAGGAAACATTAACAGACGTAACTACTTTTTTTACCGCTAACGACCGGTCCACTCCGTATACGACACACGAAATAAGTCAGACATTAACAATTTATTGCCCTCAATTACAATCATCGCGAAAAAAGACACTCGCAGAAGGAATTCGGGACTTTGAATCGGGGCCGAAGTGAAAAAGGGTACCCTTAATTTTCACATGGCATCGGCGGCATTCGGCGACGGGCGGGACTGAGCCCGCCGCTGAAGAATTCCAAAAATGAAAATGTCGGCCATAAACAACGGAACGATTTGAATGAAGCATAAGAATTAAAAAATAAAGAATCAAGTTAACAAATTTTGTGAGACATCCACGCTTGGCCTCCGCTCTCTACGGTGATCTGATAAGGTCCTGAGAAGGGTACGGCGATGAAACCGAAACCGCACTTAAAACAAACAATCTCCTGATCGGTTCATCCGGATTTCATCCGAGATGACGCGCACAGCCTCCTCACACAAGTTTCGACATGATCCGTACATTGATATTATCTCTTTTTTTTCCTAATCCACTTTGCATACGCCAGCAGTAAAGCTAGACGACTTCGATGAGTAATATTAGTAATATTACCTATAATAGGAAAGTTTATATTCGAAACACGACAATCGTATGGAAATAAAGTATACATGTGCCAAAAGTGATCGGATCGCAACCGTGCGAACATTGACAGATTGTTACTTTCTGAGAAGTTCTAACCTTCAGTAGAGCAGATGTAATCGGGGCCTGCGGTACGATTTCTGACAAACTCAAACAAAACATTCGGTCATTCTAATTTGCAAGTTTCGCTCGCGGTGGTTCCCAGCCTATGATCGGCCTTTGACACGTCCATAAATTCGTCGAAGTATGTACGTACGTACGTAAGTACCGGCGCTCCTCCCATACTAAATAATGGCGACGATTTATTCGCGAGGTTGCGGATACGAATGGAGCATGTGAGCCGCTCGCACTGCGACTCACAATTCCTAGAAGCAGCGCGCGTGTGATGAATAAAGTCAGGAACGCGAGGAATTTCATCATTGCAGATTTGAGGGCTCCTCGCCCTAGCAGTACGTGAGAACACACCGCACACTGGCCGCCGTCAACCAATAAGATCGGAACGCGGCCGATTGCCTAAAACGGAGGCGGATTTATTTTGGAACGCGACGCAGACTAGGCTATATAAATAGAATTTGAATTTTGATTGACATCGCTCAATTAGGTATTTAATCCGCGTACATATTTGTCATATAGAAAAAATACAGACGCGCAAATTACTTTTTGGCTACCATAATAAATCGGGCGCTTTGAACAATTTTATTAGCGGCCGTAAACGATATAGAGACGCAGTTAAAATGTCAGAATTTGACCGTAAACGAGCGTCCATTTGAAAAAGGAGTGTTTTCTTAGCGCTCGCCGAGAGGCGCGTTGTAATAACAAGGCCGGTTAAGTTTTATTGTCTATTCACTCTGATGAGCTTATTCCTTTATCTCTCGTATGACTAATCATTATTTTCGATGGCTAGTTTTCGAATCTCGTTGAGGTGTATTGTTATTTTAGCACTGGAAATAATTGTTACTTTCGTACGTGTATTGTGTGTTCAGTTTATTTAGGCGGATCAGCTAGAAAAGCCAAGACCGGTTAATTGATAGGTTGCTGAATACCTGTGCACTGGCTGCGAACAATGCAACCTGACTAATTATCCACGCTCCGATTGTTTAAATTTGAAACTTATGAAATCGCGTTACAAGTTGGATTGTAATGGCGCGCATATTGCTCGCAGTAACGCGCGCAGACTACTTTTACGTGGAATTTCTTTCGCGATGCTTTTTTGTTTAACTTTAATTGCCGCTCGTCGGAAAGGAGAGAGATAAAAGACGATGTCGAAGAGGGAACAACATCCAATGAGGCATTCCATAGCTTCGGTAGACTTTATTAAAAGAAGCGGATGTAGGGGTAAGTATTTTAAGAGGATCCCGACGCGAGCGGATTGAAATAAAGGAAATTATTAAGAGCTCTCTCCACGATAAAAAACTCCGTAGACGGAAGTTACTCCAACTATGGTTTTATAAAGCGTCCGACGTTGATATAGAGTTACATTATATTATATAGTAATAAGTCGATGATGCGTGCTAAGGTTTTACGTTTTTCGAAGTGGAAACTTATATAAGCGGCGGTCGTCGGGCGAATAATAATGCGGGGCGCGTAACCGATTACGATTCTAACGTAATTACATACGATTTGAGGCACAAATTTAGTCGAGGTGTGAGTTTTACGGGACGCGCCGTGGATCGTTAATTACTTTCTAATGTGTACGCCGCTATCGGCCGCAAAAAAGGCAGAGTTCACACGCGACAATGGATTAAGAACGGCATTCGACCGACGCCGCGTGCGTTACCGTACTATTGTTTTGAAATTCGAATCGAACGTGACGTCACTGCAACGTTAATTTCTGAGAATGGCACACCTGTACATTATTTCATAAAAAATATATATAGTACCTACACGCACGACTTGTGAAGAGTTAAAGACATGAGATACTTAACAGAGGAATTTTCATACTTTCATTTAAACCGGGCTATTTGGAGCGTGAAACTATTTTACGAAACATGCAAAATAAGTAACAATCTCTAGAATTAGTTACGCCGTTGCTTAGTCTACTTGTTCCACAATAACGTGTGTTTCTTCACTTAACGACACAAATACATTAATCAGGTGAGCAGAAAGCTTTATGTTCAAGTTCGTCAAGCATAGACATCCGAAACAATGTTACGTGAACGTTTAGACGATTCCACACAAGTTAATGACTTCCATACAACTCCATACACACAAGATCCCCCACAGAGTGAACTTTTCGCTCTGTTGACTGTAGAAAACTTTTATAAGAAGTAAATATGGCCATTTGATGTGTTTTAATTAACCTTAATTAAGTTAAATCACTGGCACCAAGTCCCACGGTAACAAATAAACTAGACTATCATTTTTGTCCCACATATGTGTCTTCCGGAATATGAGAAGCACACATGGCGTGTTATCGGTGACCGTCAAAATTACGACTTTAATCGTTATTAACGAGGTTTTCTTTAATAAGCTCCTATTACATTTGAAATCGACCTTTTTGAGTGTTTTAAGGGAAATATCAAATGTTATTTCATTACGGTTATGGTACCTGTAAGGTAAGCAGAAGTATGCGTATACTAGTGCGCGTAAGGTGGTGAGCTTTTATCCATATCAGCTTTAAAATATAAACTTTTATGTTGTAACTTGTAAGCGTATTTATATACTTATAATTATATATTCGTAAATTAAATATTTGCCGAGAAACCATTTAAAATATGTAACAACAATTTTATCGTTGAACAATTACTGAATTTATTAGAATTAAATTTACTGCCTAACTACATTGTGTATATTAAATTAAATAATTACACGCAAATGATTAGTAGGGAAACGAGCGCTGAATATCCAGCGCTAATGTCCTAAAACAATTGTAATTTATTATTTCCTTCGTACTCAGAACAACTAGTATCAGTAGTAACTAACATTCCTTATCACGAAACTAAAAGAAACTCGTTATTTTATTCAAGGTGTTGGTAACGGAATAGATAACTTAGCTAATTATAAAACGCAGGGCTAGGGACGAGGTCCCGCATGCATATAAACTACAGCTATTTTTTTAACCTTAAAATAACTATTTTAATTCAAGTTATTTGTCGCTATTTACTATGTTTACCACATGCAACAAGTTCAGATAGAATGTGGATAAGGGAAAAAACAAATAACTAGACGGTTTATAATTTCACTTCGGTTCGAGTTTTTGCTGAATGGCAATAGTAGGGGGTCTCCACAATCCCTGTGGGAAAATGACTTGCGAAATATTTCTGCATTATGACAGCGAAATATTGCACTTCCTGCAGTTAAACTTTTTCACAGCAAATATAACTATGACACAGCGTAGAGATGCTATCTTTTATAATAAATGCATAACAATAGATGATGGACAAACTATTAAGATAAAACACAATACAATGATGAGTAACATCACGCAACACGGATCTATGAATCCATAAAAAAGTATAGTTCACGGTCAGCGCAGCGTAATGAGGTGCGCGCGCGCAAGTCTCCCGTGTATGCGCGGAAGAACACTTTGACATTTGCGCTCTCTCCGCAAAGCAGGTGATTCTGTTAAAATGCTCAATTGCATAAGCGCAACATTTTTTCGCATTAAAACGGCAACGGATAACGGTTGTATGGCGCGCTGTTGAATGGGTCCTTTCATGCCGTGGGGTGTAAGCACCCCTGGCATTAAGGGCAAGTATCGTTGACCTTTCCTCCTATCCACGATGTAAACGCGTCGCATTAAGCTCGCTCTCGGTACGTGCGAAGACTCGCTCATAATCCGGTCCTCACCTCTTTGACATCCGGACTGCCTAACGGGCCTCAAAGTGCGCATTACAATATAAAACTTGTGATTTACAAACACAAATTGTTTAAGAGTGAAATAAATGAAATCCCGCCGCCGCGGCCCAGTCGAGCGGCTGAATACAAATGAGATTTCTTTTCGGAGTAAGCCATCTCTTTATTTAAACGCTGCATGATAAATCGTTTCTATGCGTCGTTAACGCGCGCGCCGCTTTACTTATAATTTCACTGTTCGATGTTGTCAGTAATATTAATATGCTCATGACCTATTATCGTGTGGGTCAAATCTCCTTACGGCTCTAGTACCGATTTATTTCACAAGGGATCAGATAAAGTTCGGATGCAGTTGCGTTTAGAATTACTGGCGGGGTTGTATTACAGCGGGCCGTTAGTGGCCGAGCGCTGGATGCTGGTTTCTAAATGTTGTGAGGATGGCCATCGACAATTCGATGAGTAAATTAAATGTCAAATTCGAGATTCAAGCGTCTGTGCGCGTCTCGCGGAGCCCGTTCACCTGCCGGGCCGGTCACGGAGCCAGCCTGCGGAACGCACCATATACTAACACATTACGCGGTACATATTTATTCGTGCGCGCGATATGCCTCGTAAAACAGGCGCTTCTCTGGCCGACGATGACCTCATTGTGAGAAAAAATCTAAGTCAGCTCCAACTAATAATGCTAGGGGCAGATTGTATTATTTAAATGTGATGCATCCGACTGTAACCGTATCGGTACGCGGCGATGCGTATGATGCATATCCTTAGGATTTTAGAATTTAGCGGCATATGGAATCGCGATATATGGATGACACCGATGTTCCACTAGAGTAAGATAAACTGCATATGGCGGGGAATCGACACAACGTCAACAGCGAGCTTAACCTGTCACTTATGAAATTTGATAGATTAAACCATTCTGCGGGCCGCTTTCGCTCAATTGCTCGCATGTCAGCATGCCTCGCAATAGAGAGCTCTATGTGAATTTAAACAGGAAGTTTCAATTTAGCGCCAATTCATTCGGAATGATAGTGGCAGTTACCGGACGCACATCCACTATCCGAAAAAAGTTTTAAATTTCGTCTATGCTCAGTCGCTCTACCTGCAGTTTCGTTTAGTTACCAAATGTCACGTTTTCTCCAGATGGTCAGAGCTTGTGCAAGCGGCCGAGCTTAGGAGCGATTGTTTGCTCAAACATTACGAGACGGTACGACATTTGAAGCGGGCCGCTAAATAAAATACAAATAGCACTCGAAACCTCTAGGTCCACACGCGGCCTGTGTAAACCGTAGACAATTGACGCCAGCGAAATAACCGTAACTAAGGTCCAATTAAGACGTCCGTTATCCTTGGAATCGAGATAGATCTAAGCGCGATCTGTAAATAAATAACATGTAATTACAATATCGAATCACGATCCCGACTGGCCTCTGCGCTCTAATCGCCGGTGAAGATGAGAACGCAGCCACGACGAAGGTTAACCGACTACATCTAATAACATACGACTGCCCGTACAGAGAGCGACTTCATAATTAATTAAAAATGAACCATTGAACGCTGTAATCCTCCCACGCGGCCGCTCGTTAAACCATCAAGTATTCTTATCGTCATCGCTTCTGTCAAATTTGAATATAGAATCCCTTAATTTCTTTTTTACTATTATTTACGGCGAATGAGATGGCTCGCAGTGGTCTCCGCGTGGATTATTGGAATTTGAACGTTGGTTACATCCACGGCGTTGATTTATTGATGTAGGGTTGCTACTTAATGCTTCTTTTACGACGTATTGATTTTACTGTTGCCTACAAAATTAATGAGGTGTTGTTTTGTTTACGAAACATCAATAACTACAGAGTACAAAAGGCTACTCACCGGCCATGTGAAATCGAAGGGGAACACGATGGGATTGCTAAATCCTTCCACGTGGAGGTTGGGCACATCCAATGAGTTGCCGCCCAACACAGGCGTTGTGATGTCACCGAAGGTACACGGTGACGTTGTGTCGATGTTAGCTTGATAAATCTTGAGGCACACTCGGAATTTAGTCCTGCACGGCGCCAAACACGGCGCGTCACTATTTGAGGAACCATCACAGCACTGCCCACTACTTAACCTACCCAATGAGTTCGTAAAACTTTTTATCCTAAGTTCGAAGGAACCAGACGACAGCACCTGGAAAGAGAAAACAAACATTTTAGTTACTTATGTCAGGAACGAAAGCAAAGGTATAGATTAAGTAAGTCAATATATCAGATTCATTGTGACAGAATACACAAACTGGCCATACAGCTTTCGACACCCCAAAGATGTAATCCTCAAACAAACTATTTGCACAACTGTCCACCGATCGATCCCGTTGAGACATTAACGGTTTTACTGGACACGTATATGTAGGTCGCTCAAAAATGGGGTTGCAAGTAACGACGCGTGTGGGGTGAAAACGGTGACACCCCTATGAATCGAATTTCGAACGTTAGTGACGTTACAATACATTTTTTGTGAATCGAATTGTCAAATATTGAAGCCCCCCCGCTTTGTTTTAAACGATCTTTGGACTACCGATTTCATGAAAAACTTGGATATTTTAAACAGCGATGATAGATAAGTAGTCGTCAACGTAACGACTAGAATTCTCCTGAGTTTTTTGTAGTATGAATAATAATAACCCGTTTTTGTTGCCCTCCAGGGTGCACAACCCTTATATTAATGAAAGAATGCAGTTGGTTGCTGCGAGCATGTAGGGTCAACCAATTTTAAGACTAATGCTTTAAGGAGCGTGTGCGCATGTAGAATTCGGAGCTTAATTATTTTAAACTTTATAAAAAATATTATTCTGAACATTATAGAACAACTGTAATTTTTTGCAATAAGCACGTTAGTTGCTGTAAATTTACACACATACATAACATAGTGAAGTACAAGGGGAACAGCTCTTTAGGCCAAGTATTAGTTTAAAATGGAGTCATCTTTGTAATACTTTTAAAGTTACAAAACTTAAGTCAAAAAGCTATCCTGTTTTATATGGCATCGGAAGGAAGTGGTACGTATTAAGTTATGGCGGCCATGTCTTGGCAAATCATTACCGGCCACTAATACTATATTGCGCGCGCGCAGGTATAAACTTTATAAAATAAAAAACAGAATCATTTCCGGTGCTATCGTTCTAATTGATTATTTATTTAGTTGACTATATTACAATAATAAATAACATTCATAAAATTTTGTATGGCTCCCATTAAAACGTGTCGTGTTCGGAATCATTAATGGACTTGTTAATGGCGTAGAATGCTTTACTAAGATTTTCTTCAAATATTAAAATTAACTGATATTAAGCAAATAAGTTTTGTTGACATACCTTCAGTTTATTATTTATAGCTTTAGCATACATTCGTGTTTACTTCATTTACATTTGAAAGAGAAGTTCATTCAACGTGTTAAGTTTTAGCTTAACGAATAATAAATGGATTATGACAAGCAGCAACTTTGCTAATTAGTTTCCCACGAAGTTATGACCTTCAGTTTAAATTGTCAAAAGATTACAAACGACAAACAGAACAATGATCCATTGAAAGTCGCGTCTTATCTAATACAGACGGGGTGTCTATCGTGATGTCAAAATTCAGCCCCCGTTTAAACAAACTGCGGTAAAAAATACACCAGATCTCTACCAACTTCCTGCGTGTGCGACAGGGGTTAAACATATCTACGTGTATCCGACCGCGCGAAACGGTCCGCCCTCTCTGTCTGTCAACCAAGATAGAAAGAGGACGGAGAGCCCTCACTTCACACATCCACGTGGTTGTCAGGTAGGAACGGATCCAAAAAAATACACTAAAAAATATATGCACCACTCTAAACATCCCCTTTTTTGTTGATCTATTGTTTATTAAAGGAGTTATAGTAGCAGGGATATGATGAATTGTGGCTTACTGTTTAAACGTACCTTATGGTCGGTATTTAAATATAGAATGATTATTAGTCGATTCTGGTCGAAAAATTACGGTAAATAAAAAAAGTGCGTTAAGAATCGGGCGGGAGCGAACGGTCAGCGCTAGCCCGGGGCTGTCAACATACCAACAATTAAATAATACTTACCGGACTACCGAATAAGTTATGTTTTATTATGTCTTCGGGCGGATTTGACGCGATGACTGTCTGATTGATGTTGTTTAGAGAACATTTTAAAAGGCGCTAAGCTTTATGGCTATTTCGACGCTACCTGTATTTATCTAATTAAGTTTATCGATTTTGTACTTGAACTCGATTTGTAAACCAGTGCACTTTTATAAACGATTTATTTACTATACCAAGCCACGGCGGTACCAACGTGTACAAATAGTTGCATCAGTTATTGTACAAACTCGCCATATTGGATGTATGTCAGTAATCAATTACACGAGTGTCTAATTTATTTAACATACCACTACAAGTTAATGCATTCGATGTTAGAGTCGTGAAGACGTGTACATCAAACATCTTTTTTCTATATTGAAAGGAAAGTACTGGCACGTAACATTAATTGCGGCGAGCGAAGCATCAACCAAACCATCCAAATTGATTTGAATACCTAATCGTTGATCTCGCAATAACATTTCAGTTAATATATCGAGTTACATTAATTCTTTTTTATTTTAATTGCGGTAGAATCACGATCTAGACATATTTTCAAACAAAATTACTGTGTCAAAATGATTTATTGAACACTTACTAAGCGGATGCGAGTAGCCAACCTCTCGGTTTGAATCGAAACATATTTTATAAGTAACTTATTTAAGAGATAATAAGGAGTAATAATGTGAACGCTCTTGTATGTAAGTAAGGCAACAGAGTAAACACTCGTTCAAGCAGGTTGAACGTAGTCTAAAAATAACACAAATAATGAAACACAGGGGAATGTTTTTCATCTCTCCCGTTATACACACGCGAAATGTGTTAAAATAAACACCAAAACAGAGTCTTTTAATAGAGCGACGATGTGGCCAGTGCATCAATTCGCAATATTCAATTTAATTTTGGAATCATCGAGTATGATTTATTTTTTCATTAAGTTTTTTAGCGTACGTTTTCTACACATGCTATAAAGATGTTCTGTTTAAAAATAGAACGTCGGGCGCGAGATCGAATTAATTGCACATGGAAAAAACTATTATATTTGTCCTCTAGCAGCTGATGAATGAACGCTATTACTAATTGGTTTTCTGACCTGACTTTTCACAGAAGTTAGTTTCAATGTTGGTATTGTGTCGAGGGGGACGCGCCGGCTTCGCTCACAAAGGGCGTTCCGTTTCAAGGAACGTCTTTAGAAGAAAATAAACGACGTCTTTTATAAAACGTACCGATATTTAGTCGCGCGACAAATGTTGCGATCTCCTTTGTGTCGATTTTGCTGGCAGCTGTACCGGCACAAAAGAAACATACGATCTAAGTCTGGAATTTGAAATTAACGGAGAATCATGAGCGTGGAACGTAATAGGCCCCGTAGATTGCCTGGAACGTATATGGAAAGCGCATAATAAGGTATTTTGCGGTTATTTAAGCGTGTTGCACAAGCGAATTGAGATTTCGTGCGTTGGTGTACTGAGCGCTATGATCGGAGTCGTGTACTTTCTTATATCGTAAACCAGATCTTCTTGCTTGAATTGTTATTGGGATTATACGTGTGAACCTCTCACTGTGAAGATTGAATACGGAACTTATTTAAATTCTTAAGTATAACCTTTTTGTTCCATCGCCGAAAAAGTTATTTAACATCGCCTTTGAGGCATACGTAATAGGATTCAAAAATATGTAATTAAATAACTCTGGTTGTTTGTTATTACGAGGTGTATCGACCTCACTAGTTACTTATGGCAAGCTGAAGCAAGTACGTTGCGCAGAGGACGGCATGAGATTATTTTCAATGTAACTGCGATCATCCATTGCACATCGTAATTCGTTGCAACGTTATGAAACGGTATTATACAGTCGACCACAGTTCCGTTTGGTTACCATTTAAGTACATAAGAAGATTTAGATGCAGTTACAACATAACGAGCCTGTAATCTTATTCTCATTACGCGTTTAATTATTTCTTAATTGACGCCCACAAACTATGCAATAACTTATTCGCCGCATCAAAACAAAGTAAGTATTCATAACTGTCAACTTATGGCCTTAACTTTCAACCCACGTGGAATAGGAGCTCTAACGCGAGACTCATCTCTTTGCTATGCCTGAAGCATTGTGCAACCTACACCGTGTTGCCAGCATCGCTGACACATTTACCTAATTCGGAATTTAATCATTTGCACTGACTACACTAAACAATAGAACCTTAAATTAGAAGGTTACTGGCTGAATTACGCGGCATCCGATAAATTTCGAAATTTGAAAACGAACGAGCGCCCTACCAAGACTTAGTTGCGCACTTATTCCGAAATAGGGTTGAATTACCTATTTACTTATTTACAAATACATTTATGGTAATGGTTTATCGCAAAGCACATCATTTAGTATCGTTTGATATAATTTTGCACAAGAAAGCTAAGCAATGCGTCTGTTTATAAATAATACATAATATTGACTTCCCCGAGCATCCAGTTTGGTTACATTGCGTAATCTGATCAATGGTCCTGGCGGCCATGTTGATTTTTTCACGAATGTCACTTGGAATCAATTAAATGTCCAGTCGGGATTGAAACGCAAAAAGTTATAAATTTTAATGGCGGTACATAGCAGTAATGAGCGACTGTTTGGCAGCGTCCAACTATGTTATGGCATAATTAATTCGATATTTCGGCAAACCTGTCATGTGCGCATACGCTGCAGTATGTCTTCTAGAATGTGGGTATCGAGTGACGCACGCGCCATACAATCGGTCATTACACACTCATCACAATGAGACGAAAACTTAAAATTTCACATAGTTAAGCTGTTAAAAACCGACGATTATAGGTAGGTATTTCGTATAAAGTCTCTTATAATTGAGTCGGTTCTCATAGAACAAAAACCATTTTTGGACAATGGACGAAATTATAACAGGGTTAGAAACCTACCGTTAAGGAATTTCACATACTTAAAGTTATTGCTACCAACATGACATATGACGATTAATTATTATTGTGCTTTTGTTAAAATGCTGTGTGATTCTTTGGTAAATGGGAGTCTAACACAGCAGGTGGGTTTATCAAAGGCTATTTACAAAATTGTTGGGAAATCGCATGGAAACTGTTACTGTACCTACTGGGTTTTGTTTAGTTTATTTTTCTGCTCATAAAATGCACTCAGGTTACACAATTTACGAAGGAAACTTAACGTCAAGAATACCAAGCTTTATTGAAATAACGACCTAACTATTTTTATTAGGAATAGTTCAACTGACTTGCCGCTAGTTTTTTCTTACTTGGCATTTAATATCTAATGAAATTAAATACTACATTTCCTTCTAACGCCTGTAATTAAAATTTATTTAACAGAGTTCGATAAACTTACTTAATTACTTGAAATACGAAGTGTGTGGCCGGTTTAGTCTGATAACAGCACAAGTTCGAATTGAACTTTAAATCAACAAGTCAGGATGGCAATTAGAATTCGTGTGCCGAGTGGATAGCAAAAAAGAGACGTCTGTTTAAGAGTTGCCATTAAAGACTGCACCTGCTCGTGTAAAATTTGAAGTTTCGGGTTATCAGCTTTAAAAAAATGCCCTTTATAATTTACACTTAAAACACTACATAACCCAAAAGTTAAAAACTTTACTATTGAAACTTAAAGCTTTAATGACAGATAGACGTTGTTCTAAAACTGGATAATACTAAACATAGACAAGTGCAACTCCACACATAGACAGACACACCTAAAATTGAAATGTATATCGATTATATCACAAATCGTAACGCAATCAATACATGCACAAGTAACGTTCCATGCGAGCTATGACATGCTATGTCCTAGATTGGCGACAGGTAGACACCGAGCGTAATCAAGAATACGTTATAGAATGCAACCAGCAACAATGTAGAACATTGCACTAAAAACATTAACTCACTTTATGCCTATAATTGGAACTAAATTAAAACACTTAAAATCATTTATAACCAGCCTATCCTCTGAATAATTTCTCGGGGATAAACACGATCACGAATCGGACGAAACAACCTTCAGTGAATTATTTACTTATTTGAAATTGGAAATTATTACGTTGCGGTTTTCGGGCAGACGTGTTTCCGACGCCGCTTCCGATCAAAAAGGCGGTCGAACGATCACGCGATTCGTTTGAACACGATCAAAGAAAGAATAATGCAGCTGAATTAGCTACTGTCTTGCACGTGGGGTAAAAAAAGAAAAAAATCCGGACATCGATTCCTACGGATGTATCGACTATAAAGAATCGAGTTGACTGATCGGTGGGACAATTACATCAATGCACGATCGTCGTCACGTAGACGGGACCAGAGGCAAGACAAACCAGTCCTGAGCGGTGGTGCGCAAAATACCGTTTTTTTATGAAACAACGCGACTTCATTCATAATGTATTATAGCGCCTTGAAAACTCACTCGCACGCACACATACGCACAGGACTATAAATAAATAGTTACCTACACCGTGTATATTGGTGTGAAACGGACCCACACCATTTAATTGAACCTGATTGGCACAGCAGAAAAAACAATTAAAACAGCTATTGACGATAAAAAGTGCACGAAAATCACACGGATCAGCCGAAGAAGCTTGGGGATCAATTCCAGACACACCGGTTGGTCGCGGACGAGTTTTATTAATATTCGCATGTAACAAAGTGCATGTGTTTGTGATATTAACGGTACATTTCGCGAACACATTAATAACTATTCGTTCACAGTGCGCAGTGCGCACACGCACGCATTGGGGAATAGTTCCCTCGTTGTAAATTACCCTCGGAGACCGGTAAACGATGCGGGAGAACAAAAAGTCACCCGAGCCAAGTATCGATTTTTTTATGATATCGAGGTCTTGTTGACATTTCGGTAGCGCTTGTAAATAGGCTGTTACGTCGGCTAGGAATATAAGCAACAATGTTGCAGAGCTCGGCGTAGATCCACGTATCGATTAAGAAAAGTATTGAGTCGGGCGTGTACCGATGTTAGGGTGAATCATGCGATGAGCTTTTCTTGAGCTTGTTTAAGATGTACTCGAAGATGTTCTCCGTACATAAATAAACATCGAGTATCTCCGCCCATTGGACTGAAAGGCTACAGCCTACGCTCGATTGATTGATACGTTTCCTTTAGACGTTAATGAGCCTAATAAAGAAGCTAATTAATTCTACGTTTATCGATAAGCAAGTCTACTTAGTATCGGATATAAAAGCGATGCGATAAAAAACACGAAACTTTAGTAAAGTTCACACGTCAGCGTCTTGGAGTGGCCACGGCCGCAACCCTTGGTGTAGGGACCAGTAACCTTGACCGGATCATAGGGCGATGACCTTATATTACTCCAGATATTTACAGTCTGCCACCTTTTGACGTATTTCTTAGAACTTTCATCTAATGCCTAGTGTACATTTACGTCTTGTTTTACAGCTTTCGGCGCCTATTTTCCGTCGATTAGCGACGGTCAATAAACAACCAAAGGGTTCCGTCGTGTAAACTAGACCGAACTACTAACCCTGCCCGAAATATCGCGCGCCTTGAGTCGTCTGGAGGAGTTATTCCTGTCGTTGGTGCATGCAGATCGTCGCGAATACGTCTCGTCCGGACTCGAATCCACCGCAAAGCCTCGGAATGCATCTAATTTTAAAACGAAGAGGCTCGCGACCTAGCTGACCCCGCGCGCCGGTCGTATTAAAACCTGAACTTTCTTTATAACTATGTACCTATGTTTGCTCGGTAAACGTATCGGACACACACAGGCGCGTGTTCGAGTCGGTCCGGCGACTCGGGCCGGTCACGACTACGGCGAGCTCGCCTAACCTACACTACACCCTCGCTCCCGACTATCCAGGACGATCTGCTAGACCGGCCGCTCGGCCCAGCTCGTGGGAAACTATCGCGAGTGTAGAGCGGCTCGCACCTACACCCGCCGGTTTGCATCGCTACGTTGTTTATGGGAATCGATGCGAACCACGAGTTGTCGATTCGATTACGCCGATGCGAAACGTAAACAAACAGGGATTCGCGGTTTTGGGTGTCGATATCAGTACCTGGGGCAGAAACCCTAGCAGGGCGATCAGCACCGCGGGGGCGCGCATGCTGGCGCGTCCGGGCTAGCGGCGCCGGGGCATACGTCGGGACCGTGGCCCGGTCGTCAGCACTCGAAGTTAGATCCGCAGTAATCCATCACTTGCACATGTATGCACTGAGCGTTTCACTGCAAGTCACACAGCACAAGTATCGAGATGTCACTGGTCGCTCATGGGCTACGGCGAACCGGTCGCGGAATCGTTCACTACGTTCGAAACGCGCGCGTCGCGTGTAGTGGCGTTTAAGAGCCCTAATAACGTGTAGTCGCGGCGGCGCGTGACGGCGGACTGAGGGCGGGCGGCGGCCGCGGTGCGGGCAGCGCGCACCTGGCGCGTGGCGCGGCGGGCCCCGAGAGATGGCGCTGCGCGGCGCATCTGCCGGCGACCTGCCCCGCGCGCCCCGCGCACCGCCCGCGCTCACCGCCGCGCACCCGACCAGAAAATACACGGAAAACAGCCCATGTACTATGCGAACACGTGCCCTGTGTAAAAAGTTCAGAGATGAATAGACGGCTATGCAGTTTCTTAATTTAATTATTTTAACTTATGTACAATCAAATAAAATATCCTTTGGTAGTCTCCTGAAGCTTTATAGCTACTACGTACTTACCTACAATAAGTTAGGAACCATTATGTAGGTAGATATGTCGTTGGAAATGAATAAAAAAATGGTAGGCACCTACTTATTTATGCATTAAGAAATTAAGAATTACGAGTAGTTAGGTAACTAATAATAATATTCAGTTTATAATATTAATAAAAGTTCAAACATATAAGTTCAATTACTTACATCATTTAGGTACCTACATGTTTAAAAACTTAGAATATTTCCGCAAATAACATTTTGTTCTTACATAAAACACTTGGTTGAGAATGGGACTTGTTCGGTTTAAAGAGGGAAAGGGGGGTTTCTTACTAGCGCAGTGGCTAAGCGCTTGGCTTTCGGAGTACCACCGTAGGTTTTAAATTGTCAAGCCGCAAAGGACAAAAAATACATATCTTTTAATACTGATATTGAATAAAACATGCGTTAATAAATATAATACAATATAATAGTGGATGTACAAACTGGTTTAATAGGTATTTTATTCCTAAAAGGATGTCCACTTAACAAAACTTTAATAAGTACCTAAGCGTTTAATTTCCTGTATAATTTTAATAAGAATACGGTTACTGTATTTGCACATCGATATAAAATAATAAAACGAAAAGCTGGTTCGTGTCGGATGCCGTGATAACGTTTCATTTTACAGATGCAAATTTTTGTAAATCTCCACAATTATTGGCAGCTGCCTCGAACGATAAGCGAATGATAAACATATTCATGAAGAAAAAAGGCCGAAGGGCCGAGCGAATGAATGATTTTTATTCTTATTATAATACATTCGTTCGGAGTGATAAACGCCGGTAGCAATGAACCAGTGAAGCAATTACCTTAATTTGTCTTGTTAGGTTTTTTAGCTGTTTTTTTTTAATTAATTGAATTGATAACTTGATTTCCTTTTTTGGATATTGTGTCTAGTGTGCAACTGTGCATATTATTTTTCTTGTGCTGGTAGCCTAGTAAGCGATAAGCTTGAGTGCTAATTTTACAAGTGTAATTTGTGCAAGTGGGCCAAAAGAAGACTGTAGTTTCCTGATAGAGGATAAATAAAATAATTATATCTTTTTGCACTATATCTCTATGAAAACTTAAACTATGCCAAATCACTCCACTGAGCGCAGTATGCTTGAAAAGGGGTAATTTTTTTTACTAATTAAGTGGTTGTAATATTGTAACATCTATGGAACAAATAAATTTATTCTTATTCTTATTATTGTTATTTTCAAATACATATAACCTATGAATGTATTAAAATTTATATGCAATGAAAGTTGTAACTTAACTACAAGAGTATGTCTGTCAGTCAGTAGCTTGTTGTCGGGAATTTTATCCACATTAAAAAAACAATAAAGTAGGGAACGCGAGAACCGCGAACCCTTCAATGTTTTACCTGTTGGCAATTTAAATAACACCTCCTTTGATGGTAGTGGTCATACTTATATCTAAACGGCTAAACGTAACCACAATCAGCCGTGGTGAAGTTAGAGAGATTGAATAAAACCTTAGTAAAATCACTTATTGATTTATTTATTGGATGTACCGGATTGGATATTGGATGATGATTTTGTCAGGATTTTGATAAGCAGTAGTACCTACCTACAAGGCAAACTGAAATGTAAAAAACATTTTTTTCCGTAAAAATTTCAAAATTTTCTTAACTTTTTTTTCTTAAAAAAAAAACCAAATGCCTGCTTGGATAAAATGGCCGAAGATATTTTTTTTTTATCTTCGTTCTTTAAATACAGGTGCAAATATAACATTAAAATTAAATTGCACATTTGAATTAGTAAATATTAAAAAAGTGGGCAACACCCAAGCACTTATATAACTAAAAAAAACACACGAACGACTGAAAAAATAATCCTACGATGAATAAATAGTATGTAACAAATACCTAACACCAATAACCTAGTTCTATTGGGCGTTGAGGCCACGCCTTTGCGGCCGTGTTTTATTTAGTTCACACCGTACCGGCTATTGTAGTCAATTACTCTAATTATCATTATCAATGTTATCGTCTGGCTATCCGTGACGTCTGCTTACCCTTTAAGCTAATCCGAATATTCGGGAAAATGTATTGTTTATATTAATGAAACTTTTTTTTAATGATTTCTTGAACATTACTTTTTTGTTTATGGATTTTTTTTATGCAGACAATATTGTTTAATAAAAAAAGAAATAAAATTGTCGTTGCGTCTTGGTGCAGTGATCGTTAAGCGCGACTGCTGATCATGAGGTCCTGGGTTCGAATACTGGGTCGAGCAAAGTGTTATTGGGTTTTTTCATTAGATTATTCTCGGTAGCAGTAGCAGCACGGAGTCTTGATTTATGAATGCCAAAAGACTCATTAGGATTTGACTTGACTTGACTAACACAGATTACGTTAGTTTTGGGAGAGTGGGACCTATAACATAATTGGCGTGATGTTACGTTAAAATAACTACTATGTATCTATACAAATATCTTTTATCTGAACTGCAATTCCGGGACCACAATGCTTACAAAGATGATTAAATCTAACAATTAGTGCGTTTTACAGTGCTCATCGTCTGCATTAGTCAATTATATTAATTAAAAGCCTTAATAGACCTGAGAAAGGAATAATTAGTGGCTTATCTTGTGCACGTGTCGTAAAATGTGTGCGTCAGTTTGTTACAGTTTTAGTATACTATTGTGTTACATTGTTTTAAGTATATTTTATACTGGTGCTTTCGCATAGAATTATAAAAGAAAGAAAAAAAAGCTGAGATTTTTTTCATCATAGATACATATAAAATTATAAACTAAAAGAAAGAAAAACATTAAAAAAGCAACTAAAGATTTTTCAGCGAATAAACGTACTAAGATGATACACATAACACAACACCTGTATTTCCGAAAAGGTAGGCGGTAGAGGTGTGTAGTATACATCTACATAATTTAAGGTAGGTAAGGAACGTAAGGGACAGGCCTTTGTCCAACAGTGGACGTCTTCCGGCTGATGATAATGATGATGATAAAAATATTTAAAAAAACCACAACTGGCAGACTTTTTGTAGCAACTTTTTTATGACAAATGCATTACGTCTACCCTGCTGCTGGGAGACGACAGGGTTATGTGGGACTACCCTCGTGAACTATACATTATCGGTCCACGAGGGTATACCAATGTAAGCTATCTAATGGAATATGGAATTAACGCAAATTAGTTGATCCATTCCCATGAGGGTGATGTTGAATTGTAACGATAAGCCTAATTAATGTTTAGACCTACCCAATACCTAGAACATTTAGTAAGACCTAAAAAGCAATATATACTTAAAAACCACAATTATATTAAAAGGGTTTGTTGCTCCGGAAGGTCAACGACCTTGTTATTACTTGATATTTTTACCTACACAAAATTATAAGTCTTGAAAAAGCTAGTTATTATTAAGATTGGCGGTAATTTCCTTATCCAAGCAAATTGGGCCTACTGCTTAGGACATTACTATTTTATGTAAACCGTTATGTACAGGTTACTGAATGTCCGTTATCATACGAAAAAAAGGTGAAACCTTTTGGCCCCAATATACTTCCCAGTGGCAGGCCTTAACTTATCTGTGTTCGAATGACTCATGAAGATGTTAATTTTATTATTATGATTCTTAAGAGGTACATTATTTTATTTACTTTGTACAATAATAAATATGAACTTCTAGACACCCTTAGTTTATCAGAGAAAATTGTAAGAGCTCCTATCAAATGCTTTAGATAACTCATGAAATACCAATTTTGTCAGTTTCACCTACGGATGGCTATTTTAGTAGACACTTAGCTATATAATTGTAACTGTTCAACTCGTTTTAGATTAGAAATATACTCAATTAACTCTTAAAAGTATCGGAAACAGTGATCTAAAGAGTTATCGGTACCGCGATCGGAGATATAAAATTAACGATACTAATCCGTCGACTATCATCCGTTTCCTTCAGTGTACAATCTAATAAAATTTGCATTAATGGATAAAAATTAAATTTCAAATCTTGAACAAATTTAATGTTTAAAATGTCGTCGAGTAATGCATTTATTATTACCATTCCTTCCACGAGTGATGATACCCTACTACAAACCTTGCTATCATCCTTATGGACAACCAATCTTTACACGTCATAATTTTATGGAACCTAGCTTGTGCCGGTACAAAGAAGAAGAAAATCACTTAATTATTTGTAACTAGTGTCAATGATATAGCGTGTGCCAGAACAATAACATTGGTGGTGCTTAAACAAAGGATCACCGACGCACCACACCTACGTTAACCACGCCCAGCACGCTCGTGTAAGACCCTGACATAGAAAAGAGTTTTGAGTTCTGCAGGATCATTTAAAACTTTTTTGATTGTATTACTTGGCTGACCTATATATTGCCTTTGCCTAATTAAGTTGTCACTGACTGGTTAAACATGACATTGAAAAGGGCGGGAAATTAATTACGAACCAGTTGGTTATGGTTGGCCAGTTTGGTGACTATTCTAGCGAATTCAAATATCAAGTAGTGATCGCTAAAATATTCTTAATCATGAGGTATCCATGAATGATAAAAACGTAGGTAAAACTTTAAACATTGGTATTTATACTATCTACTAGGTTGCTTACCTTTATACCCAGCCTTTTTAGTTTGAATTCCAATTCAAAAGTCTCTATTTAACCATTTATCATGACATTATGAACTCTACCAAAACCATATTTAACTTACTCATACAGTTTCCTTGTAATTTACATAACGCAGCATCTGTTCTATGATATCAAACAATCTATTTAAATGTACAACAATGCATTTTTTATTTGCATGTGTAATTAGAAATCATTGTTCTTATAATTGATAACGAATCAGACTTATCGACATCTGTAGGTCAAGGTATTTGGCTGATAACAATGCAAAACAGCTCAATATGTATTATTATAGTCAATTTAATCCGTGACTCATTGTGTGTTTAGTTGATTGCATGAAGGATTTTAATTGAAAGAACTTCCTAGACGGTTTTGCTTTATCTGATAATCGTAGGCATAAGATCTCGATTTGATAGGAATGCGCTTTTGATGCATCGATATCTGGTAGTTTTTTATCAGTTAATTAATGAGAGGCAATCTTTCATGTGATTTTCAAATCAATAGCTTTATTTATTTTAAGCTTATTTTAACTTATTATAGGTCATTTACTCTTTTGTTTTTTTCGGTTTGTTATGGATTAGTTTCATCCGACTGGAAATGGTCTTAATTTGGTAACAGAGTGGTATCAAATGAGCGGAAGTGGCTAAAGATTGCGTCCAAAAACGTGCTACAACATAATATTAATGGAACGACCAGTTTATGCCGCTTAAGTATCGAGATGAGATTATTTAAAAATATTCAAATCCTTAATGTAGCCATGCTATGGCGCTATGGTGAATTAGAACTGCTTACAAAACAATGGCAAAAACCATCAAAGATTTGGAGTCTTAAAAATTCTGCCTTTCATTTAAAATGGTTTTTAAAAACTCCTTCATACCTCCGGGTATAATTTTAATGATTACTTAGAAACGGTAATTATATACTAAGAACTTAACCCTTTTATCCCGATTAGCCTTACATTGTAAATTAAATAGAAAAATTCAATTCAATTACCTAATTGATTCGAACAATAGACAACAATATTGACACTACGAGAAGAATGCGCGTGCGTAGACAATTTCATTGCTTCATTGTGTCTTTGACACTTCAATACGTCACTCACTATTGCATTCTTACAAACTTACCTAGTAACCTATTGTACACCTTATCCACTAATAAATAAGACTGATTTTGCGCATTTTTTTAACAATTACGTTTGTTTCGGCTGACGTATGAATTGATTCGTCGAAGTTGATGAGTGAATTTTATGACGGGCTCGGAGTGAAAACAGTAATTTAAAATTATCGATATTAGTCGAAAGTGTTCCCATGACAAACGATTTCATGTTAGCCTATTCGCAAACGTGGCATATTTGCACGTTTTATTATTAGAATTATACGTGTCGTAATAAGATACCTACTGCATTGTTAACTGAAAAATTTGCATATTTTGTTGATTTTTCCTTAATCTGAAACATAGAGATATTATGCATAAAAGCCCTTTCACTGAAAAATACGAACTATACGTAACACCACCAACTGCGAGAACACTTAAAATTTTAATACAAACAATAAAAACGATACCGATGCTACAAAATCACGAAATCGATTCAAAATTACGATTCGCCGCGAAAGTACGCGATTACCTCGGTTTCAGCGCTTACGCATAGTCTGGCTCAAGAATGCAGGATTACACAACAAGCATTCACTTGCATAAACTGCGGTACTATTTATGTTAATAAACTCATTTGATTATCGCATAAAATATCATTAGGAACTCATCATCGTTCGATAGCAACGTCAGATGTTTTCCCGCCATACTCACCATAGAGTCCATAGAAAAGTTCATGATTACTCGTGTTTTTATGTCAATCGATCGTAAAATACTATAATTTCGATAAATAGTCAATTGAAAGTGTTTGTGTGTAATAAAATTGAAAGCTTTTTTCTTAGTTTAAATAAATGTTGCTTGGTTATAATATTTATGGAGCAACATACATGACATAAATTTAAATTCTTATTGAATATTGTAGTTTATGCCGACTTATTTATTTTGTCTGCTATTTAGTGAAAACTAAAGAGCACCGATTGTTTCCCCATAAAACTAGTTAACATAGATTACAGTTCGTCTGCCGAAGTAATTAGAGAATTAGTATTAGGCGTTCACCATTACCTCACTTGATACGTGTATAAATGTATATTGGATAATTATAGCTTCCAAACATGTACGTATATTAGCATCGGTGACTTAAAATTTAAATTGTGGCCAATTAACTGGCGCCGATGATGGCGAACCTTTATCGTGATGAAGAGTTTGTGATTTATCAAGTTTGTATTGAAAAACAATAGATTTCTGATAAATTCTCATCGAGCTTTTCTTAATCCTTGTTTGTTCTGAATCAAGTAAAGCTTTAATACAACAAGACAACATTGAAGACAGGCAAACATAGCAATTCAAGAAGAAAAATGATGATCACTTTGTTACAATTTAACCATAATTATATTCTTTATTTTAAAGCTCTACCAAACAGGATTTAACCACCGATAATAAATTCCGGAAAACTTTTTGACATAGAAAACACCAAAATAAATGTCCATCTAATTAGTAATTAATAAAATATTTCAAGTCAGTCAGTGCAATGCATTGCCTTGCTGGTTCTCTTGTGGCGTAGAAATTGAATTAATAATCGCAAGAATCCGGCGTCCATTCGTGAGAATGTTAAAAGAATGTTTACTAAGCAGAAATTAACTAACTACACTTTCAATGGAAATTTCAACTTGGTTATTAATATCAGACATTTTCAATAAATACACCAGCGTCCAGCCCCCTTACCATGAACTCTTAAAGCAGGACATTTAATTTAGTGGAATCCGTTGTGGAAGCGAGATGTAGCGGCGTCTCGTTTCCACAACGGAAAATGTCCTGCAATGCAAGCTCATAGTAACACCGCAGGTAGGGAACTTCGCAGATTCGAGATTTTATCGAATCTTTAATTTGTTCAAGTTTTCCCTACAATTGAGCGTTCACTGTTCAGTGAATTCTGAATTTATTGTAGCTTCAGAATAAATGTTACGACTAGGAACATCAGGAGATCTTTATTAATGCATGATCCTGAATTATTTTAATATAAACATACGGATTTTAATAATTAGCACTAATGCCTAATAACTTAGGCACCATAAAATTCTTAAGAAACTTTCCTTTCTTTTTTAGATGTAGGGTTAAGAATGTACGTTTCTCCTTTTTCTTATGCGTCAGGTACTGAAGGCCGAGTTCTACTATTTCTTTTTTGTTTCTGTCTTTTGTGGAGAGTGGCCAAACATTTTATATAGCCAAACCTTTTTATACATTCCAGAGGATATCAAGTACTAATCCACCATCCATCTAGTGTTTTGCCGTAGGTATCATTTTTTTCGAAAATATCAAATGTTGCAGTTGACGTTCATCATCATCATCAGCTCGTTGCAGTCCACTGCTGGACATAGGCCTCTCCCAAGGTACGCCACAGAGCCCGGTCTGCTGCTTTATGCATGCAGTAGAGGTTCATCAGAATAAAATCATGTGCTGCGATTTAATAAAACAATTGGAAAGGGTCAGCTTCCAAGACGTTATACAACACAGCTACAACATTAATACAAGATTATTTATCTAGCATATTAATTGTAATTTGTTGCGTATTCACAGGTATAAAGTAAGATTCAGAATCTGAATTACGCCACAGGTGTGGAAGCGGTCCAACGCGTTAGGTGTGGCTGGCTACTTAAGTGTGGCCACATTACACTTGATAGCGTTTCATTACAATAAAGATGCGTTTACGACGCGACAGGGCGGAGGTCGCTCGTCTTTACAGGGTTGCCTGTGTGAAAATCTAGAGATTTTTGTCCTTTTTGGTAAATAGGTAATTGAATGAAAGAAGTTGGAAGGACAGCGACAAGTTGTTAACCCGATAACCTGAGCAAAATAGTAGCCTTTAATGGACCTGTACTTTGTCATTTATGATATACCTATCATTACACGTTCTCCGTTTCCTTTGCATTTCCGTAAAGTAATTATTAATATATCAATGAATCCTGAGAAAATATGAGTAGGTATACATTGATATTACAGTACCTACATATTTTTTCTCTATCGAATATTACTCCTATATTTTCAAGTTAATATGTATAAGTAGGAACCTAAAACAAACAAATAATGACATCATTAGGATTTCAGTGGGAAATCGTAATTAGAACTCATTAAAATGACAGTCGCAAGAAATTCAACAGGTATCTAAAGATTAGATTAGATAGAAAATATTCCAAAAAGCAACCCGTTACCGGGATCAATATTTAATTTTTAAACTTCAACCAGGATTTTTTTTTTTTATTAAAAGCTGCCAGTTATGTAGCTAAAATATTGTATTTTAAAACTAAGTACCAGTCCGCTATTAGACTTGATACTTGACGCACACAAGAGAAATCTTTGAAATGAGTTTACAGGAAATCATGGTCTGATTAAAATTTCTTTTTCCATTATTATTATTGGCGGTATTGTCATTCCAGCGTCCATGTGAACGCGGTACGATAATAAAGTGTCTACATAACAGTTTCTTGTCGTGATTATTATGATAACAAACTGGTAAACGGCTAATTATTTACCTGTTACTTGTATTAATACGTAGATACATTGAAACTGTTCCTTTGCTACTTGGCATTTACGTACAAAAATTGTCGAAGTTTTTTCGTACTTTTAAATAAAGTGCTTGATGCGTGTGATGCCTAATTAAGAAGCCGCCTTGCTCCTTCATGTGCGCTATTTTTCGAGTTCGGAAATAAAAAAAACCATTTATTTTGAGAAGAAAATGAAGTTACGTATCTAGTTATTTATAAAAAGTATACTAGTAGTAGATATAGTTGGCAAATCAATTTCGGTTTCCTCATATTTTGGATCGCTCAAAAAGGAAGATACTGTTAGAACTAAACCACAATTTATTGACAAGTATAATTTTGAAAATATTGTTTTAACAATCGTCAGTTTTAAAAGTAACCTTTTACCTTTCTAAGACCTTCATCCGCGTTAAAAAGGCACGATTTATAGTATAATTCGAACTATACATCGGTATCAAAATCATCTACAAAACGAGATAAATATACAAAAATATGGCGATATGTTTTTAAAACCTAATAGGTTCAATAATGGACTGTTTCAATTTCGTGAATTATACATTACTTTTAATACCCATTAGCCAGTATCAAGTTCAGATAAAACACACCGCCGTATAACAGGTGTGTGTATTTAAAAAGTAAACATTTTGACACTAAAACATCGACGTAAAGATGGCGGACATCTGGACAAGATAAGCCCTTATTATTAGTTAAATGCCTAGGCATTCAGCCTAATGGCGACGATTAAGGTATAAACATAATATTTCAACAGTTTCTCTCGATAAGTTGTATAGTAGGGCTATTAACAATTAGCATGAAACAGACATAATCGAAATGTTACCGAGTAATATATTTTTAATGCTTTTGAATCGAATAGTCTTGAAAGTAATGACAATCTGCCACTCTTTTTTAATGCTTATCTGACGTTAATAGTGCTTATCATTCTGACAGACTTTGGGTGTATGTACATTAGTATTATCACTCTTATATTCTCGAAGGGGTAGGCAGAAGTTTGTTTCATCCTACATTTCAATATTTAGCAAGACCTAACGACTGACGGATGACTGTGATTTTGCTAAAATCTAAAAGTTGCCAACGAAACTGGTTCTGCCGTTAAAAGTTTATTACCTTTTAAATACTATGCCCCTCACTAGCTAGGTACAGGTGTGGAATAGTCCTAATTACTCTGCATCGTGTTCACAATCGTGGATCCCACATGCGCCCAGACTAGAGACTAACGTTTAGGTCATTAAACAAGCTTGACTGAGTTTAAGAGCTCGTAGGCTATTGCAATATTATCCTTCCGTGAAACTGCTAAACGCTTATGTAAATAAGACTACCACAAAGAAGGAAATTATAAATAATTAATTAAGACAAAATAATTAAAGAGTGCTAAGTTGTCTAGCGTCTTGAAACTAGACAGTTTCGAAATACTATTACCTTAACCTTTTAAAAATTCTCGATTTATTAATTTAATCGATTCGATCGATAACAAAATATATCCTATCTATGCTAACAAGAACACGAGGACAACGTGTCACATTAAAATATTATGAAAAATAAAAATACACAATTACGTAACAAATCTACTGACATAAAGAGACAGATACAAGAAACAAAGAACAAAACGAAATAGTACTCTGTAACAATACGTAGGTGTACTAAGCTGCAGTGTTGTGTTTATTTAATTCGCAACTTACCATCTGTCAAATTATCGTAATTAAACGGCCAGGACCGGATTTAGGTTTTAGGTCTAAAGTGGTCGGACTGGGTAGCTTTCGTAGGGTGCCTTCGCCCATTAATTACCGGTTGACGCGTCGTATGACGTCGGGGCCCGTAGAAAGCTCGACCCTCGGGTCATCCCGGCTAGTACGGTATGGCATTGAAATTGTTTAGATATGTTCGTTAGATAGACCCTCGTTTTATTGGACAAAGTCGCGTTGGAACTACTTTAGATGGATAAGTGTAAGGGGTTAGATTTCATCGTTAAGAGCGGTAATGTCGACGTGTTTTGGAAATGGTTCTTAAAATGTTTTTTTTTTTGGTTTGATAGGTTCAACTATGCAGGAACACAGTTAATTCAATAATAAAACTAAATATGTTTCTGCATTGAATTATGGAACAATACATTTGTTGTAATATAAAGTAAATTGAGATTTCGATTGAGAATCTACTCGATAGAAACTATTTCAACACGATTAATATGTTAACTTTTTATAACACCATTTTGTCTATTTGACAGTAATCACGAAGGTCTTAGAAAACATTATATTCCCACATTCTCTTTAATAATATTGTCATTAAACATCTAAACGTTTCATAATTCTACATATCTCTCGAATAGAACAAGCGATCTAACCGGCAATCCCCAACTAGCATCTTCAAAAGTTCCGTCAATATAAAATGAACTCTATTTTGGGGATTTTAGGTTTGTTTTAGCTAAATAGGGTTTTTTGAGATACGTTATTGTGTAAACACTCGATTTGTTAATTTATCAAGAGATGTTATTACAGATTTTTCTGATAAATGTCTCAGAATCCAATTTGCTGTGACGTCGAATTTTCTGATAATTTAGAAGTAGCGGCCTCGGATCGGGTTTCTACTTAATTTTTGATAGTTGTACGTTTTAATTAATGACCGTCTTGTTAGATAGTTTTGTTATGCAATTGTTGATGTATAGTGTGGAGCTATTTACATAATTTGATAGTTCGGCATGTAAATAGCTCCGAGCATTCTTAGGGCCGGCCAGACTCGTTGGCGTTGCATTACGATTGAACATTTCTATTCGAGAAGGCATTAATTCACCTGCAAATATCAAGGGAAAGTAAGTGTTCGAAGTTTATTGATGGGAGCTTAAATGATGATAGTTTGTTCGGATTTCGAGATGCCATATGATAATTTGAAGGGAATAAATTTGTAGAAATCAGGACAAATTCTTTAAACAGGATTATTTGTATTACGAGCTGGGCTGGGCTTGTTAGTTATAGCACAGGTTATGGTGTTTTGTAACTTCTAGCATTCCTGGCACACTTTGATAATAATTCTTGAAACATTTGTAACTAGTGACAACTTTACACATAAGGCAACCGACTTCTCAGTTACTTATCGGAAAAAACATTATTATTGTCGATTGTACATTTGTAATTTATCACATAACATAATGTAATACGCATGTAAGGCTCAGTACCTTACAACCGGATATGTATAATATCGATCTCAAAGGAAATCATAAAATCTTTCTTAAAAAATTCCAAAGTCTCAATAAGAACCTTATCAAGATAACTTTAATTATGTACTATTACCTTGAACTTTATTATACATTAGAGATAAAAACACGTATGCAAATAACATTATCAATAAAATAACCTTTACAGATGTAGATTTAGCGATAGATTAAAGATTAAAAATGAGATGCATTTCTTATCTCTATACCTATTATGATATTATCTATTAATAACAGAATTAACACCAAATCAAATGAGATAGTAAAACACTAAAAACGAGAATGCAAACGACTTCCTTTGTTCTCTACGAACTTTTAAAACTCATAATCTAAAGTGGCGTATCAAAGAATTTGTCGGCTATGGCTACAGAGGTCTGTGGAGTGTGGATGGAGCTATTACCTAAATGTAACTAATACATAATGTAATAGAGTTGATCGTGTCTTGTTGTTATATGGAATACATTTTACACTTTGTGACGAATCGGCGGATCGTTAGCGATCGCCACGGTTCGATGGCGTAAGAACTGTGACAGTTACTGTGGGATCACACGAGGTGGTTTCTTGTGGAGGTGTACGGGGTAACTTGATTTGATATTAAAGTTGATTAATAAATATGAAGAGCCCCTTGTTTGTTTATGTTACTGGCAAATGGGACAGTCATGTTTTTGTGTCGTTTGTGTGACGATTATGAGAGACGAGATGAGCTGTATGCGTTCTGTTATGTAGAATACTGCAGGTCTAGGCGAAGTAACTGTTTTCTGATTTATCCAAATAAGTCGTTTCTAATTTTTTTGCTTTATTAGTTTTGGCTCTTCTAAGCCTCGTAAATAACTTCTAAGCTAACATAACTACTCTGGTAATTAAAATGTTGTGATCTTTCGAACAAAGTAAATATAATTATGGCTTGTTACGAGTGTAAATTAGGTGTTGATATCACGGGCAAATCATTAATTGATATAAAGTATCCAGCATGTAAGTTTATAACCAACTATCCAACAATCCGTCCGTGTGTTCGTCCATACCGTCACGGCGTAATTCCGTATATGAGCCGATATGTTTGCGTGCTCCAAACTCGCAGACAGACAGATCATAAAGACACGCATTTTAACTATTAATAATAAATGTCTAATTGGAACGTGCGGCGTACATATGTGATGATCGGCCAGTGTATCTGACCACTTTATTGTTACCATTGAGAACCGGTCTGGGCCAACCTTAAAATGAGCACAGGGAATAGATTCCGCAGATACAAAAGTCTTGGTCAATGTACCTTAAAATAATTTTCTCTTGTAATTAACCCTTCTCAAAACTGATGATGATATACTAGGATTTTGTTTGTCTAAATGTACTAGAATATCTGTGCTAATTGTAAATTTTATACGAGTGTCTCACAAAAGAGACTAGTGCTAGGTGCTCGCGATAATCGACCAGATTCCGATATTTTCTAGACTGACATAAGAAATGGTGGTGGTACATATTTTTAACTTTCAATATTCACTTATTGCAGCTATACTTGAAAAAGTTTATTTGCAAATCTAAGGTTATTATACAAGAGCTTTACTAGTGATGTGCGTAAGGGTTTTTCGTATTGTAGAAAGGTCTCTGAAAAAGGTATTTATTGGTCGGCCGATATGTAATTGATAACCGTTGTTATTTTTATTAGGCCGATCCGACTATCGTGTGAGATAGTTTATAATTGTCTCGTTATTACCTTTATGACGCTACACAGCTCTGACACAACTTAATTTATTTAATTCTACGCATTCTTAAGTTTAGAGCCGGTTAATTTGGTTTATATTAGATTGTTTTTTATTTGGAACAATTTGGGAATTAGGAAATTTAACGTGTTGCGTATACGTAGCTAACTTGTTGATACTAACACTGTTATAGGCCTGACGCCAGGGTTGTCTCATTTCTGTTTACCGCTGGGCGAGCCGATTAAATGTCAATTAAATGACAAAAGATCATGTTGGCATCAATCAAAATAAATAAAAAGTATAAATAATAGTTATAAAAAATATTCGAAAAGGATTTAGAAAGATTTACACTATATCACACTAATATGATACAGGCGAAGGTTTGTGAGTGTGTTTGTGTGTGTGTTTGTATGGTTGTTACCTCTTCATGCTCAAACGGCTGGACTGATTTTGCTAAAATTCAGTATGGAGGTAGCTGACGCCCTGGATTAACATATAGACTTCTTTTTTATCCCGTGAAAATGTAGCGGGTAACTCAGCAGCTAGGTAATATTATAAAAGCGAAAGTTTGTGAGTGTGTTTGTATGTTTGTTACCTCTTCACGCTCAAACGGCTGCACCGATATTGATAAAAGTTGGTATGGAGGTAGCTGACACCCTGGAGTAACATATAGGCAAAATATAGCTTTTGTCTTTTTGGAATAATTTAGAGTCTCCGCTTTGGAGGTGTGTTTTAAAGAAATCGCAGTGTGTATTTTTGCTAGTTTCGAGTAAACTTCAAGTCTCGATAATTCCTTTGTTAGTTGGTACTGGTCTTTCTTTTTGTACACCATTTGACTGGTCAAGAACAAAAACCAAGCGAAACCTGATACTTAGTTACTATCGTCGATCGATCGTGTTCCCATCATAATAATATTAAAATAAATTAATATTAAAGTTCATCTTATATAACATCAAGATGTCTGCGAATTAATCTAGTGCAGTATTACCAGAAATAAATATTCATAGATTACTTGCGTAGGGTAGTGAATGTTGCTTCGAGGTCAATTGATTAATGTTTGGTAACGATATCGCTAATTATGCTCATCTTTGTTCTTGCCGGCTTGCGCGTACGCAGTATACTGCGCACGCTCTAGATTGGCCACTAAGATTTTAACTTACATTATCTATAAATTTTACATGAATCTCTTTTGTAGAGTGTTTGATCTATAACAAGCAAGAAATAGCATTATTATCATTATATTAAAATTTAATGATTAATGTTTACTTAGCAATTTTAAAGTATACGTATCGTTAGTAATTAAGCAAATAAAAATAAATAATTAGCTATAGATAACAAAGTCAAACATAAATTCAAGTAATTTAATTTAATTTCAGAAATGATTATATGATTAAATAAAATTATATGCATAGTTACCATCTTGAAATGAGCAGATATCATCTAAGTATATTTTCGGGGCATTAAGTTTCATCGCCACAAGAAGCGTCTTACTTAAAATAACTTTACTATCATTACATCTAATAAAACCTACAGCCGGCCATAGAAAGTTAATATCATTAAAAAAATAACTAACAGGCTTCTGTAGATACACGGCGTTTATTGCTGTTTATATATATCACGGGTCGGCCTAATTATGTACTAAGCTATCGATGTATAAGAACAATTAACTTGGTTCGTTATTATCAAGATTAACATCTATAAAACCTTTCAAAACTCGTTAGATGACGTCACGCAGACACTAACCTCTTATTTGTGAAAATTGACGATTAAATTCTACCTATCAATGTAGTTTAAAAAAACATTACATTACATAACATCGCGCCTGTGTTCTCTGAAGAGGTAGGCAGAGGTGTATAGTACACAAACATTTCGCCAGTTATGTAATAGGGGTCCAGGTCCCAATGTAATAGGGGGCGAGCCTATTGGATTATTTATTTTTATTTTTACATTCACCGGGCACAAATCCAGACTCGCTGAGAACAATCTAATGGAAAAATCCAGGTCCTTATGCTCAGCAGTCACGCTTAGCGACCGCTAGACCAACGGGCTGTTATGACATTGTCGTTTGCATGTCAAAGAATAGAGATGTCAATAGATTTGGAAGCGTGTTAAAGTTCAAGGAGGTTTTATCATTGTTTATCAGTAAGAGGGCCAACAGTTTTTGCACACCAAATCTGTGTAACCGTGCTATATTAAGGTGTTTTAGATAAAACGAATATTTTTCCTAATATTGTGACATACCATTAATTGCATTGAAAGCGAAATCGTGCCATTACGTGGGTGTCTTTAGAATTAATTATAACAGATAATTGATAGCAGAACGAATTATGTCTGACAGATATTTGGGCACGATATGATCTATATTGATTATCTTTTTATTAGCGTTTAGTTTCTATGAATTTTGTTTCAGTTTATTAGGATTAAATAATGCGAAATATCTGGCCCCTGTGAAAGAAATAATTCAATCATGATAGTTAAGTTTAATTACTTAATAAAGCAGTAGTTTTTATATTAAAATTTTATCAGCTACAGGCTTCTCACCCATTTCAGGGAACTTGTGACGAACGTCGATATATGGGTATATAAACTCATCAAACAGAACTGCTCTGCCTAGACATTCCGGTAATACAGGCGTGAATATATTTATGTATATAAGTAGGTACCATGTATATTACATACCTATATATCTAAGGGTTATGCGAATTAGTGGTCGCTCTCGGTCTCAAAAACTCGTAAAACCAATTCAAAGACCATATTAATAACAAAATAATCCAAGTTATTATTTTACTTCCTAATAAGTGATATTCTATACACCAACAAGAACGTATCAAGCAATATAAATGTTCTATATTTTCCTAATAAAAGTTAAGTTAATGCGACTTTTTGTCTGAGCGAAACCAAAAACTAGATTCCAATCGATTCTAATCCGATACCGGATTGAATTTATAGCATCACTTTGTTTTATAGCCATGATAAAATGTCTCCATTTTAGTCGATAACGTACCGCTGCCATCTTAGAAATGGCATTCGTCAATAGCTCGGAATTAAGGTACCTAACGTCAAATTGATAGTTTTACAACTTAATGGTGACACTAAAATAATAGCTATTCTATATGATCTAGACCGCGAGGTCAACATAATGTCTTTATGATGTTATTAGTGAACACAAATAAATTTAGATCATTATAAACATGCCTGCAATCTATTTTGATGCTATTATTTATTGGACTACATTTGCAGATTAATTAATTAGGGAACTAGTCTAACCTAACTAATTAAACTTATCATAACATCACGCCCAATAATATTTTAGAGGATCACGCCTGTATTCATGAAGGGATAGTACACCCACATTTCGCCAGTTATGTTATATGTCCCAATGTGACAGAGAACGAGTCTACTGCCATAAACCAGGCACAAATCCAGACTCCATGCTGTTACTAAGAAACACACATAGCTTTATGGGAAGTTAGCGGTTTCTTAACCAAAGAACATAAAACAGAAAAAAAATCTTTGCACGCTCATAGGAAATGTTACTTCTATCAGAGGTGATTGAAAACTTTAGTACGACTAAGTCTTTGTGCGCAGGACAGTCACACGAATATGACATGCGGAATCAGTTACTTAGAGCCATAAAACACATCACTTTGTTATAACCTTTTACTAGCGAAGCAATAAAATGAGCGCTCAAACAAAAGACGGAATAATTTAACATTCATACATACAAATTAACCTATGATTCCTAACGGATAACAATAAGTGTGAAAGCACTAATTGAAAACATTATTATACAGCAATAAGGAAGTTTATTAAATCAATCAATGACTTATTATTAATTACTAAATTAGTTTTAGATTTCCGGGTAGATTTAGTATCCAGACAATGAGGTAAATAATAATTAGACAATAGACATCCTTTACAACTGCTGATAACTTAAAACGTCTGTGACATACACGGAACCGTCATTGCTCAACCTCTCCACCATGAACCATCCTTGTTGATTGACCAATCTCTACATCATGACATGACCTTTTTTGCATGCGCCAATTAGTTAAATCATTAGTAAAAGATCATCACTAGAGACACTAGATAATGTGCCTAATATCGTATTCATTCATCGGCGATGGTCGAACATCCAAATATCCAATCAACGAAACTTTCGCACACCTCGGAGGCTAACTTAGAATCAATCCGCGCCATACCTTTGACATTTTATTTTCTACAAACTAATAGATGTTTACAACTGGTTGCATACCTATTCGTAGATGCTAGGTACATTCTAAAATAGAAATTGCAGAGAGATTCAAATCGCAGTATGGTTAAAGTGAAAGCTGCACCTATATGGGAGTGCAGAAATAAGGATGAGCTGGGACGGATACGGGAAAAGTGCTTTTATAATTACCGTCAGTACGAGACGCGCAGCAAATGTATTGGGTTGTTATTTATGTCTAATTGGGCTGTGTAGTTGCCGTTTCCTTTGGGAAATGAACTTGTATGTGTAAGTGCAGGAAATATTTGTTTTATATTTTAATTGCTGTTGTTACGTCAGTACAGTTTGGCTGGTTTGAAGGTTATATGTATGTTCTAGAACTGTGTACTAATTAATGTAATTATAAGTATTAACTATCTTGTTTTAAATTACATTTTGCGTAGGTTTTAAATTTACTAATTCTGCAGTGCCGAGGTTAAGTGATAACTTGCCGATATCGACCTATTTTTACCGCCAAAACATCGATAATTTTAATGGCAAGGGACTCCAATCTGCCAATGTCAATGCGCTGAAGATATTCTCGAACTTTTTAACCGCGATCAGAAACAATTTTTTTATCAATCTCAAAACTGTCCAAAGTTGTTTTTTAACGACACTTTTTTAGTAATTTCGGCCAGATATGGACGAGGAAAAAACTTTTGTTGGTTGAAATATATTTTTCACCTTATGTAGCGTACTATAAGGTTCATTTTGGCTTGTAAAGTGGTGTCAGATGTGATTGTGTTGAACAGGTGTGTAGTTGCAACAGGTGATTTTGTGACCGCTAATATATTAGCTACAGGATCCAAATCGGCGGTCGACATATTGCGCTATGTAAAACAATCACCTTTCAAATCAGTTTCGACCTTTGAATCAAGGGTATAAGCACCATTTTCGTATGTGTACCGCTGACAGATGGTATATTTACCTATGTAAAAGATTACAAGTGTATGTAATCGAGAATTTATGTGAGTTTCTGCAGTGATTGGAATTTCAGAATGTATTTTCATATGTCCTTGGTTTGTGGGCTTAGTGGTCAAAATGAATTGAACATTGCTAAAGCATTTGTTAGTTGTATTGTGCATTGATTCAGGGAATTATCTAAGTGTTACATCTCTAGTATTGACGCGAATACCTTGCCTGTTTCTTTTAGGAAACACCCACGCTTCAAATTATTTTGAATAATTGACTAAAATATTAAAGTTGACTTTTTAGTCTGCCAGCCTTATTGCGCATCTTCTTCTTCTTCGTATTTGCATGAGCCAAAAGCCACATGTTATAGGTATATACATAGGTCATGCCGTGGTATAGAGATTGGTCAGACAACAAGGATGGTACTATGGTAGCGAGGTTGACCGTCCAGGGTGTGCCGGACGTACTTATGTATCGCCACTCGTGGAGGCTCTCTACTTGCGCCCCATTATCGCGCATCATCATAAATAACATGATCGTATATCAAAGCGGAAAAGTATTGTTTATAAATTAGGAGATAAACATAAAAACGGTTCTTCATAATAATATAAAAGCCCACAGCTTATACAAATTGTTTATAGCACCATTTTTTATTGTCGCTGGGATTATTATTTTCACGTCTAAGTCTTGAAAATGGCTACTTATATTAAAAAATCATAAACGTTGATACGCCTGGTTGGTCGTAAGCGCGACTGCTGAGTTTGAGATACTAGGTTCGATACACTAGTCGAGCAGTGTTTTTAGGTTTTATCTTTAGGTCATAGGTACCCGTAGCAGTACGTATGATGAATATGTGCCCAGTTTGCAAATGGCTGACTCCTTAGCTGGTAGCATTTACCATGCTGCTTCCTATGGCTTACAAAACTTAAAGAAAAATAAAAAAAAACGTACTAACCGACAAATCAAAAATAAGGCCTGAGAGGCTAATCAGAAAAAAACTTTTTTGAAAGACTACAGCCCCACTATACGATTGACAGTTATGGCAAACACCTTACTAAATTAAGCAAATCTACCTTGTAATCATCAATCAAGGTAAATGCCTCCGCTAAAAAACTAAATATCTAAGCACATCCTGTTGGTTGTCTGTCTGTGCGACCTCGCCAGTCACGACCTACTGGCCCCTGGTGCGGGATAGCTATTCACTTACATCTTACATGTATCGATCTGTGATCGTATGGATACGGTATGTTTTAATGCCGTTGAGGAGAAGGATTTGTTTTAAGTTTTTTGATATTAACACTGACTGTGCGCGAAGCAGACACAATAGTTAAACAATAGCCATGCCCCATATGTGGGTCATTACACAGAGAATGGGTTATTTTTACAGCGTTTCTGTGATCATAAATGACGAATGAACAAAATAGAAACGTGAAGGAGTTAGGTTAGCTAATTATCTTTCAAAAAGCCCAGGATTTTGAGTCTAAGAAGTGCTAAGTCCGTCTCAGTGTCACCAGGTTTATATATGATTGTCAGTATATTAAAAAATTACGTTTGTCTTACATAATATGAATAGAGTTCGAGAGATAATAAAGTTCAGTGTTCATGAGGAAAGTACAATAAATTTTTGTGTGCTAGATTGTTTTGTAATGAGCGATAACTGGTTATTAATTTAGGGCAAGTTCCCTAGAGTACTTGAAAATGGACTCTAAAGTAACTCTAATTTAAGGATAACATTTAAGGGGACTATGTTTACATTGTAATGACTGGATATTGTTAAGATTATAGCTCAGCCTAGGCAGATCTTTGTTGGATCACTTGCTTATGTCATAACACCCGTTTCGGAACGAATCAATTTCCTACAAATATTAGTCCCGTTCGCAGCAAATTAAGCATGCAGTAGCCAATAAAGTCAACAGAGTAACCAGCAAATAATTTTGACGTATCATAACGTAAGTAAATTTTGAATTTAAAATATAACTCAATTTATAGTTTACAAGGTTTACTATAAATTGCTCGATGTTAATAATGTTTACGTAAGCGTGCCTTGTGGTATCCGGCCTAGAATTGACCACCCCGTTTCCTCCCGTGGGTGTCGTAAGAGGCGACTAAGGGAAAATTCAGAAGATGGGCAGCAGCGTCTTCTGTAGCTTCACCACCAATACTGCGATCCCCAAGCCGCTTGCCAAGCGTGGGGATTATGGCAAACCCCCCCGCTTAAACGGGGAGGCCTATGTTCAACAGTGGACGTCTTTGGCTGATGATGATGAAGCGACTCTATCTCTCAGTACCAGTTTGTTTATTTCATTTTAAACGCCTAATTGTTAGCTCCTATTTTGTTAATATTGAGTTAAGAGATATCTTAAATACTGGGGAAGAATATTGGCACAGAACATTACTTTTAAGCCAAAGATACTCGGATCTTACTCAGGTAGCGGACTTTATCTCGGAATTAGGAAAAGTTTTATAGCATTACTTGTATCTGTATCTTCATTGACTCAATGAAAACTGTGATAAAAGTTATAAGTATTTACGAAGTGTCGATACGTCATTTTCTTGGTCTAAACAGATTGAATCATAAACGATTTATACCACATACATGTGAAAATCAAAGAGATAATCATATTTGCATCTTCGTATATCATATGGCAGCCCGTGCCGAATAGACTACGTGTGGAATGTACGGCTGACAGAAAGTAGTGGCCCATCTCCATTGGAAAGTGTGTCCAAGATATATAGTGGAGAAGTATTAGGGTTGCCACAACATTTTAGCAGCTTATCCTGTATGAGCTCTTTTGTGTTCTCACTTAAAAGTCGGTCGATTAAAAGTGTTTAGGACTTTTTAGTTAAAAGTAAACAGAGCTTTCAGACCGGTATTAGTAAAAGCTTGAAAGGCAAATAGAATTAGCCTTTAATCAGGAATAATTTTGCTGTGGTTGTTAGTTTTGTAATTGTTGGCTCTAATGACATCTAAGAATTGTTTGGAAACTAAAAAAACAATAACTACACAACCGTTTTTTTAATTAATTCTATAAAATAAAACAAAATTAACATTAATTAATAAACTTCACGCATCTCAGTCAACGTGTCAGGCACTACACGACTAACTGTTCAGTTTCAATGAATTTATTTCTTTCAACTTTTTTCTTGTCACGAGGATAAGTGGCAGCCCTAGTCCATAATCGCATGCAAAGCCGATGGAACAGGTGTCTGTGTGCCAAATGTAGACGTCGCATACAATTTATATGTTGAAAATGTGAATTAATATGCCTTTATAGCGAGTATTTAGGATTATCGCGATGATAGTTATGAACATAATGGACTCGGCAATAAAATACCAGATTTAGATGATAAAATTCCAATCTCTATTATTGAACGGTATGTCTATATGAATGCTTTTAATATAAGCGTTACTTTGATGTTCAATGTTGGGTCAGTATCGTATCTGTTTTGAGTTTATTGTTTCGTTATATTTGGAAGGAGTATGCTTAACATCCAGAGTCAAGTCATTGGGTATTTTTTCAACCATTGAAGGTTCCTACTTAAGGTTTTGAAGGAAAGTTTGATAAGCTCCTTTTTAAAAAGGTAATTTACGGTCATGTGACAATTAAATAAATGAATAATGCTGTTATATCTCAGAATCCTACTACTCCTTTTACTTAAAAGGGTGCTTAGGCAATACGACGGACGTTATTAAAATTAAAAGCTTAATCGCAATAAATTACTTCTAATATGAACTACGAGTTACATCATCATCTTAATCCTCTTCATCATACTTCGTAACACATACACCCACAGCTAGGTATTGGGTAAAAACAAAACAGAGTTACATATCAATTGCCTTACATAAATACTGGCAATTTATCTATAAACGAAGAAAGAAAATATTTATTTGAATTAAAAATCTTAACTCGATTGTTAGACACAATAAATTATATTATTATTATTGTAAACCTGAATTCGGCAAAAAAAGAAAAAGAACTAAAGTTTAAATTTGAATTAAGAATTAATGCTCGATTAGCGCAAAGAAAGCTTAGTCATAGACAACTAGGAACCAACGATACCAACACACCGCGTGTTATTAAAAAAATAAAACAGATATTGTTATTTATGATCGCTTCAATCAGGTTTATATCTAGATAAAATTAACAGCAGCCTGAGCCCCTATAATAAGTTAGGTGGCTAGATAACTTAGCTACCGCGTTTGCGTTTATCTTTGTTTATGTGTCAAAAGAAAAACGCGAACGTAGTAGTTAAGTTAGCCTGCATCAAACGTACATTATTGGCTAAGCCTGTCATCTTCTCAACAGTGAACTTGTTGATACAAGTACTCACGAAGATCTCGGGAATTCTATGTCATTGGTGACTCATAATCATTGTGAAGTCATGGCCTCAATGATTCAGTTACCGGGTAAAGTAAAAGTGGTGTTTATATGGGAATATTGTGTATAAGGTTCCTCCATAAAGCGATTTAGGAAACATTAATACATTTTGGGCTACGTAAGATGAAAAAGCAATAGATACCATTAAAAAGTGCTAGTTAGCAAATGATATCCAATACATTGGAGAATTTATAGTTCAAGTGGTAAACTTGATCTTCTAAAAACACAATCGAAAAGCACGGAATTTAGATTTGCGATGAATCTATGAAGAACGTCCGCTATTTGTATGAAGATGGTCGATTAAAGAAGAAATTAGGGCCATTCCTTTGTACCATGTATAAAAGTTGATAAGTGTAACCGCCGAATTCAGAGGCATTTAATGATTAATTAAACTAACTAAGTAAAGGTTTTCTTTGTGAACTCATTACTTAGTATCTGTTAAAGTAATGATTAACGTCTCTGAGTGCGGCAGTAAGTAAGTCAAGTAAAGGTATCTTAACTTAACTTATAATTGACATCAAGAAATGAAGGATGCATATTTTCTGATAAGGTATGCTAATTTCGAATCCTTAATGTTGGCAGCTACAAATACAGGATCGTTACAAACACCTAACATACTCCTGTTAGCTACTCCTGCTTACTCAATTAACAGTACAGTTGACATTTGTATAGTTAAATACGAGTAACTCTGGTATTTAAATAGTGTTGCGTCAAAACAAGTTGGGCCACTGACTTAATAGTTACGATGAATCCTGACACGGAATCCACTCAATAGGATTATTGAATGTGGCAACACTGATTTGGAAGTATTAGTAATAAAGGCCGTAGGTATAGCTAAGTATGATTGTAGACGAATGTCAAGATTTGCGCAAATACTGGTACAGATTAGGTTTTGCCCAGCTTATGGACATGAATCAGATTTGTGTACCTACATTGTAGTCATTTGACATCATCATCATTATCAGCCTATCTCAGTCCACTGCTGGACATAGGCCATATATAATATATATGTATATAATCCTTAAAGGGGTGAACAGACAGAAGTCTTCTTCAAAAGGCAGCACTATATTAAGCCGCTCATAATAAGTGGTCAGAAATTACTTATATCATTTCAGATGACATTTTGATCGATATAAGGCTCTTGGCTCTTGGATATAAATTTAACAGTCTTGAATTTCATATGCATTGATGCCCGAGTATTTACTTAGATTTTTACCTTTTGTAAAAGTAGTAACTGCTTATCAGTTTTGGCTAAGCTTAAAACGGCCATCAACCAAGAAACCGTGGTTCCGAAAAAATCTTTCGCAAATTGTATTTAAACTTCTGCAATTTTTATACGTTTGTATTCTATAGGGAATAACATACAATAAATGCTTCGAGTCTTAACAAGTTTAACTTACATGCTGAGATATACCTATTAAGAGTATGATAAAAAATGCGCAAAAAGCACTGACATTTGCACTTGAATAGTTATTAGTTTTATCACTGTGATTCATTATGGTCTCACGGATTCACGGTGGAAAAATAGTGAGTCATCAGGCTCGGATCTCAAGCATTTAAGATGGTTCCGAATTTTTAATCATTATGAAATCTTTCGGGGTCATAGTACACGGTTCCATAGAATTCGATCCGAATTTCGGAGTTATTTGCGTCACTTCCGAAGGCGAAGTTTCCGTTTGTGAAAATATAACCTCAATTTATACCTATAAGGAGCTCCGGTGTATTGAAGTAACGAGGTCAATGCATGAGAATTGAACTATGATGAAATATATGATTAGCAAGGTCCATGCCTATGAGGATTAATACGAGTTAAATATTTAAAAAAATATATTAAAAAGACGTTTAGGAAAATAGAGAATCAGAGGAATACTTAAAAAGGCTTGTTAAGTAGACCAGGTACCAATTAATGTTAATTTTCAGCCATAAATAATATATAAGATGAAACTATTCCAGTCAAATCACTCAATTATGTGATTATCTCATTGCTATTATTCCATAAAGTAATCTAAGAATTACAAGCGAGCTCTCATAGATAATTCTATTTCAACTCATAAAATAATAGGGATTATTATATTATAATTTGTTTAGAGCAGGCATTATTGTAAATGACTCCTGCGCAATGAATCATTAAAGCTAGACCTCAGATCGTCGTGATGAGGTTCATGATGCAAATCTGATTCATTTGAAGTAATACATGTTTATTATATTCACGGTAAGTTAAGTTTAAGCAAATGTATGGATTACTCATGTTTTTTCTGCAAATAAAGCTTAGGGTAGATCCTTATCGTTAGAACAACTCATCTCTTTTGTGCTATTAATCTATGTCAAATTATTCTTACATTAATATTACTCTATGTAAGATATGTAGGTTTATATGCAGCCTGTTAACTGTTTATGATCGAGTTGAAAAAGGAGTTTCGTTTATCTTTTGTTCAGCTTAAAATGCAAATTTTGATTTCTGAAGTATTAAATTTTGTTCAGTGTGGTTATCATATTGTCGAGTATTTTTTTCTTTTTCGGTTCCATTATAGTACGTTAAATAGTTTGCTACTCCAAATATAACTCCTATAATATATTTCAATATCAGATACTTCTAGAACTCCCGATAATTTGAATCGGCGTATTATTAGAGCATAAAATCTTTTTCTGCTGCTGCTTTCTTTTTTATGCTGCAAGCTTTAAAGCTATTCAATTTCAATACTTGTCCCGACTCGCCAAAGACTAAACAATAAAGTGGGCCAGATGTTACAAGACTTACCAGTAACTAGCTCATCCACTACAGATGTGCTAAGCCGTCCTATTGTTTACACTAATTACTCTAGTTTGCACGTGTATTACCTGACTTTATACACCAACTTTTTGTTCAAAGGAACACGTTTTTTATTGGCTTTTAGGAATTTTACAGATGTTTTATTGTTGGATTGAATGAATCGGGACATTCGCAGGTTTCTCTTAGACTTTGGTGGACATATGGAAGAGATTAGTTAGAGCTAGGCTGTGGATTTTGCTTTTCGGTGAAAGAAAAGTTCGTTTTGCAACTGCCATATGACTGATACTCTGTCTCGGTATTCTCGATTTCTTAAATCAAATTGTTTATTTGTAAAATATAGGTAGGTACATAGAGATCTTAAGTTATATAAATAGGTTGGTATGTTTAGCCTACATAAGGCATATCAATGTCTCATTTTATGAGATAATATTTCCTATATCTAACCTTACTTCTAAAATTCTCATACGGAGAATGAACGAGTATTGAGGTCTTCGCCCTACGGTAAAATTATAGACCGTTTTTAATGAAGTTGTAAAATATTGTATTCAAACCAAGTCACAACTCGATTCTTAAACGATTCAGTTCCGACCTTTAACAAAAACCAACAACGAAAGGCGTACAAGACAACCTTTACTAAAAACAACAGATATTTACTAAAGAAACTATGCACGAACATCGTGAAGATGCCTGCCCTTGCTCGAATGTCCCAAAGTTTGATCAAACGGGACATAGCTGACCTAGGATCTTCCTACCCATCCCGTTAAACACAACAACGATGGTTAACGCCCTCGTGACACACGACTCGTTAGTATTCCCGATAGCAACGGTAGCGGGTTCGCTTCTCTACACGCTGGCTGACCTTTACATCATCATCTGATATGCTGGACTGTTTTTATCCGGTTTTCGTTTGATTCTGTGTTGTTGCTGTTGATGTGAACTCCAGGGATTAGGATACTGTTGCTAGAGTTCATTCACCTTTGTACCAAATAATAAATAAAATATGACACGACTTCTGTACATAACCTCTTTACAATATTTAACTTTTAATGTCATTTCAGCATGTTGCCCATGCTAAGCTTAAATTCAAATTGAAAAAAGAAACTTGAAAAATGATGGACACGATCGGGATCCATCATTTTACTTTTTTTACCTTTATCAATTTGAAATCGCAATCTTAGGCAATTTTTTATCGAATAGACAAAAGTTGTATCTTTATACGAATAAAATATGACGTAGATATAGGTGAATAGTTATCATTGTTTTTAATATAAAGCATTAATATATTTTTGATTATTGTTCAATGACATTTTTTTTCTTTTTTTAAAAAACGTCGCCTCTCCCTATGAAGTTCTCCTGTATCGTGGGTGCGTTTCACAAACATGAAATATCACATACACAAACACCCAGACTCGGGACAAACATCTGTGGATCGCACAAATTTTTGTCCCGTGCGAGAATCGAACCCGCAACCCCTAGCGCAGCAGTCCAATCATTTAGCCACTGCGCCAATCAGGTCGTCATATATTATATTGTACCTATCATATGATTAAGACACTTGCTGGAGGTTAATTATTACTTAGTATCTACCACACACTACTGAGTAAATCATTACCTCATATCTGCCTACACCAAGTAGGTAATTATTAGTATATATCTTAAGAACATAATCCTAGCTAAGCTGTAAATAAAGAGATTATGTAGTAACTGCATGATGAAGAAATAAACACCCAAACACTTTCATATTTATAACATTAGTCACGATTCGAGCTGTTATCATGCAATATCTTCGCAAAATTGTGTTTAATTTAATGTAATTTATGTATGAGTGCTATTCGTATTTAATATGGCGAACATGGCGGTTCGTGGTTAATGAGAATAACAGATTTTGTTATATACCTCTATGAACATAAATCCAACGCCTGTATACCCCAAAGGAATAGGTGAATAGTACACCCACATTTCTCCAAGTACATTATAGGTCCCAATGTAATAGGGGGCGAGCCATCAACCATATTGCCACCAACCGCGCAAATTCGGACTCCGCGCTGCTACTGATAATTACCTAAAGGAAAAACCCAATAACAGTTTGCCCGACCCAGGATTCGAACCCAGGTCTCCATGCTAAGCTGTCCAACGACCACAGGACCAACAAGGCAGTCAGGGATTAAATAACTGTTAATTAATAGAAAAGTAATGAAATGACAAGTAAATGTGGTTATGTTATATTTCTAATTAATTGTTAATTTAATTTCTAAGTAAAGGTATAATTTTAATTGTACAATACCTAAGTAAGCAGTGTTTTATCGAAGTCTTTAAGATTTCATTGCATGTAATTCTCTTTCTCTTAACGGCGTTGTTGGTTGCAGTTTAATAAATTGTTTTATTTAGCGTGATGCGTTTACAACAGACACATTTCACATACTTACATATATATCTATGTCTATTAACATACATAAAACATAATTATCTCTATAGATCACACTAATATTATGACGGCGAAAATCTGTGAGTGTGTTTGAGCAGCCGTTTGAGTGTAAAGAAGTAACAATCTTACATCCATGTTTGTTACCCCTTCACATACAAACGGATGGACCGATTGTGCTAAAATTTGGTACGGATATAGCTGATACCCTGGACACATAAGCTAGTTTTTATACCGTTAAAATGTGGCGGGTAACACCGCTGGGCGCAGCTAGTAGTATATATCTATACTTTTACTTACTCTAATATATAATTTTATTAAGCTGAATAGTTTGTTTGCTTGCTTGAACGCGCTAATCTCAGGAACTACTGGTCCGATTTGAAAAATTCTGTCAGAGTTAGATAGCCCATTTATCGAGGAAGGCTATAGGCTATAAAACATTCAAAATCCACGCGGGAGAAGCCGTGGGCGAAAGCTAGTTTCTGAATAAACCTCCTGCGACACAAGTCTGACGTAGTACTTGTACATACCACTCATCACAGTTCAGCTGACTGCACATTAGCATATTTCTTAACAAACAGACATTCAAATCAACATCTTCTCTGCTTACCCACACAATACAAACGCCTCGATACTGTTGTCTATGATACTTAAATAGTCAAAAGCATTCCAATACTATTCACAGCGACCTTTAAGGCCGATCGGGTCCTCACATCGGGTCACGGCGGCGGCACTCCCGCGCAGCGCTGCGCTCCCGTGCGCTCGCGCAGCTATTTTGTAAAGCTTTAAATCGAAAGATATTTTGCTATACGTTTTGTCTGATTCATGCATGTTGATAGTGTTATGCTGTTGTATTGCTTGAATTAAATTAAGTCATTTACAGGTTAAAGTTCAATTTAAATGCATCTTAGTTACTCCTAATTACAATTCTAAGAGGAATCTTTTAAGCGCGTGCTTTGTTTGTTTTTAATCGTTTTGAATCAATTATATTTGCTGTATACAGTTTCCATTCAAAACTAAACACAGTTCTAAATTAGATAAGAAAAAGTACTAATAATATAATTAAGAATTCGACAATTAATTAATAAATTCGTTCAGTAATTTAGTAGTAATAAAGCCGTAACACCCCCCCTCCTCCCCCATCATAAAGGTTACTGCACACAACCCATCCTTTCTCTCAAAACCTTTAGCTGCATACTTTCAAATAAGGATCATCTCAACCCGACTACAGTTAGCGGGCGAGAGGGGGGCTGAATGCCTACCGGGAGGTGCGGGAAGGGAGGGGGGATCGAATTCCGCAAGAACTACCTTCACCTGACCTAGCTTTGGCTTTCGGTTTATTTATGTGTTGTTTTAGTAAACAGAGCGTTGGTAGGATCGCCAAATTGCCTGGTTTAGGCAGAATGTCCAGGTTTGTAGTCTTTCCAAAAATGCAGAATATCTGTAGTTATCTATACGAATGAAAGATCGCCAAAAATAATATAATAAAGACGAGGAAAATGTCTGTACTACGAAAGAGGGTGTGCCAAAGAGGATTAAAAAATATTGTAGTCTGTGATTTCTTTGACATAGTATGACTATTAATAAGACTTTTGAAGCTTTACAGTTTTCATGTCAATAATCTGCTTAAACTTAATTTAACTATGATTATTAAAAATGCATAATATGATTAGATATATGTAGGTTGAAAGTACGTAGGTATAGAATCTTTGATATCATGAGAACCTAAAAAACCTTTCTTGAACTATAAATATAGTTTATAGCGTATTGCGTAATCAACAAATCTCACACAGTCCTCGTCCTACAGAGAGTAAAAAGCATGGCCACTGCATGCACAGTGTCAGATTCAATTGGAAGGTCGGTAATGAGCGTTTGGTTACCTGTTAGATTTGTCGTGTCCAAGGCTCTGGGGAATTGTAACAAATTCGAATGTGCTTTATGCTCAGCATTTAATGTAGTGAAGCTTTTGAACGGGAGCACTTATTTGTGGTACGGCTGCAGGGCGACACTAATTTAGCAGGCCCTTCTGAGTTCAAGCGGCTCGAAGGACCAATATTTACGAAGCCACCAATGGTTTTGTCCGATTAGAATGCTAACATTACACACGGCACGAATTTTTCGGTTCTTGGTTACAAGGATACGATTTTACGACAACAATCATCTTGAAGAGCCTTCTGTGTTATTACGTCTCGCAGGACCAATATTTATGTGGTCTTTAATTATTTTGTACGATGTTACACGTTTAAATAAATCAATTGTGTATCTTATACTATACATACATGAGAATTGTTAAAACTGATTTATCGACTGATGTAAGTCATCATCATCAGCCGTAAGGCGTCCACTGCTGAACGAAGGCCTCCTCCTTTTAGAAGGGGGGTGTTGCCATAATCCCCACGCTTGGCAAGCGGCTTGGGGATCGCAGTGTTGGTGGTGAAGTTACAGAAGACGCTGCTGCCCATCTTCTTGGTTTTCCCTTAGTCGCCTCTAACGACACCCACGGGAGGAAAGGGGGTGGTCAATTCTAGGCCGGATACCACACGGCATACTGATGTAAGTACCTTTTTGTAATTAGACACTAAAAATGTAACTTTTACAAGCATAGGATAAAATAACATTTTTGATAGTTTTTAAGATGTCTTAAGCGTAATTCATATAACTACTATCAACAAACGTTTGATCCTTTAGGATGCTAAATATCTGTAGGTTGCTAAAGGTAATTTAATTTGTAAATTACGAAATAGTATAGAATGCGCTTTTGGACCAAATATTCTCGGTCGTTTGTTTCCCATTGTCTCACTGCTAGCCATACAGTCGCCAGAGAGACCTTAACAAGTGAACAAACTATGCCTTTTAATCCGGAATGCAATTAACATATTCTTACTAAGATTATCTTGCATGTCGGCCTCTCCTATGAAATACTAACTATTTATAGTTAAAAGTTGACCGGGACGTGGGTGTAAACGCTTCTACTTTATGTGATTACATCCATGTTTTATTTGTAATCGATTCAGATTTAGGAATCATTCGATTCTTAGATAAAAGATTGTTTAATCGAATGCCTTTTATTAACTTCGCTCTATCTTTATGGTCGCCTTTGATTTGTTGTACATATGTATTGGTTTGATTGCCGTGTGAATAGGATTTGATTTTCTTGATTAGTGTTCTTCTGTCTTATTATTCTGGTCGCAATTATCTTCGTTAATTAACATAGGCTTACATTTGAGATCCATATAGCTAGTAGATGACAATGTGAGCACAACCTTGGCTGTAGTGCTTTAAATTTTTTAGACTGAACAAGCATTCTGTATTTGTAAAATATTTGAAAATTGTTTTTAATTTTTGAGCGCCTGTGCATGGCTTTGCAAAACAATTGACTTTTTGGCAAATTTTCAATTCCGATAACAAACTATAATAATGAAAGTGCAGGCATAAATAATTATGTTTCACTTCTTACGTTAAAATCCTAATAAAAGTCAAGTTAAGTAATAAATTTAGATTGTCACTAAAATAATTTGAGCTTTGAATCTAGTCCATCAAACATTTGTTCGATACCGTCCGATACCCACCGAATATTCCTAAAACCATTGAAGACCCAGTTTACAAGCAATAAAACAAAAAGGTGGTCAGTGTAACTGAATGCATCTTACCAGCATATTTCACAGCCATCTGCTTATTACACTCTTGGGCCATGTGTCCAGTGATGGCTAAAAAAAGCGTAGACAATAGGGCGAGAGATTTATAATATTCTGACATCTGGCTAGCTACCTGGGCAGGCGCGAACGAGGGTTAACCTACCCGAAGGGTTTTTTGGAAATTGTAATTCAATTAAGTTTTAGAGCTGTAATTAAAACGTTTTATGTGAAATTCGAAATTTATGACGTTTCAATTTTTGTTGGATTATTATCTATCTTTATTGATGGGGGAAAGGCTCCAGAGAATGTCTCCATTGTTTGACATTAATATTTGAATTAGTTTCCCGACATTATTGGGATTCTTAATTAAATGATCAGGACTGCATACAGTAAGTAGTAGATCATCGTCATCATCAGCCGGAAGACGTCCACTGTTGAACAAAGGCCTCTCCTAATAATGACAACTAGAAGATATAAGAGAAATACTTGTTACTTTTTCAACGGCCTGCACGAAATATGTAATAGGGGCAGGGCGAAATTATTGGCATTTAAAGGTATAATACCGGATATATATTTTTTATTAACCCTTGTTGTTTCCCACTGCTGGGCAAAGGCCTCTTCATTTCCAATTTCCGGATATATAATTAGAATTTATAAAATGTTCTATCATATAAACTCAGTCCGACTGTCAATTAAAACCAATATCTACGTTTCAATATCTTGGTCTTTTTCCAGCCAAGTTGGTGTCGCATCTACAATTCAATTACAGGAATATGTTTGCAAATAGTTAAATATAATTGGTATGTAAATATTTGTAACTAGTTATGTTCCATTGGTCCAGTGTCTAAGTGCTTAGTGTGTAAATATAGCACGCTATGCAGCTGACACACCGAAACAGATGCTTGCAGGCACGGAAAATCTAAAATAATATACCTTAAGGGAGAATCGCATTTGTCTTCTTAAAAATTAAGAAAAAATATTTAAGTGACCCCGGGTCAACATCATTTTGACAGATTAAGCTAAGTACCCAACTGTATTAGTCCGTCCAACAATGTGAGTGTTCTACGAAATATTTGGGAACATAACATAACATAACATAACATCACGCCTGTATTCCTCGAAGGGGTAGGCAGAGGTGAACATATAGTACACCCACATTTCGCCAGTCATGTTGTAAGTCCCAATGTAATAGGAGGCGAGCCTATTGCCATCACCCGGGCACAATCCAGACTCCGTGCTGCTACTGAGAATTACCTAATGGAAAACTCAGTAACACTTTGCCCGACCCGGGATTTGAACCCAGGACCTCTTGCTCAGCAGTCGCGCTTAGCGACCACTAGACCAACGAGGCAGTAGTAGCAAATATTTGGAAAATTCTGGAAATTCAAGTTAAGTGTCTAAAGTCAAAAGTTTTGACAAATTTTGTATTTGATGATTACGTTTTAGCTACCTATATTAAATCCTAAACTAGCTTGTAAGTTGTAACTGTTCTATTACTGTTCAAAGGTGTGTATTAAGACGGAAATTCTGCGACAAGAATTGATAACTTTAAAATCTCTAGAAGTAGATAGTTGTTAGGCACCGTAAGTAAAATTTTCAGAATGTTTTAAAAATATGACAAGACGTATATTATACTCTTCTGTCTTTTTAAAATCACAGATCAGTAAATACTGAAAGATGTGATTCTTCATATAAGATTAGTTTACGTCAGTTTTTATATTTTAAAACCAAGAAATTGCAATAAAATTCCTATTCTAAGCGAAGCACAAACAAAAACGTCCCCTTAAGCCTCTAAACCGCTGTATAATTCAATTATAACCTCGTTGGCGGGTCCTGGACGGTGGCCTTTAGTCCCTTATTGGTCGCCCACCATAAGTATGTCTGTACGTTCGTCCGTCTATAATGTCAACAGGCATTTTTATGCAAATATCGCCATTAAAGGTCGTATTATTGTTTATCAATTGTAGCATTGCGTGTCGTGCTGTATCTGAACTATTAATAGATTTTATTAGTGCCTCTATTATGCGACAGGTTTTAATTTTAGATCTGCTGTGTCTTGTTTTATCTGGGCTTTTATCTTGCCGTTCGTTGGGTTACTAATTAGTTTTGAAGATGCTGTATGGACGTGGTAGTATAAGATGGATAATTGAAAAATGCGTGCAAAAATGCCAATGGTACTGAAATGGTAATGAAATATTAAAACATTCGTTGCTGCGTCAGTTATAGATTGACGAGTTAAAGGTTAGTATTATGCGCATAAAAAAATATGTAATACGTCAATTAACAGTCACTATAGAGCTTCAGCTGATTCAGAGAGAGATGAGAGATCTTAGCTGTTGCTCTTATATTAGCCTTTACAAAGCTTCGGATAAAACAAACATTTGACTTTTTTAAATTATCCTAGTAGATGACTGATATTTTAAATGAGTACTGATAATCAACATGTACATTGTACACTGGTAAATACATTACCATGTGTAAGCGGATAAGGGTAGTTCAGTGAATAAAAGGACTGCAACACTGTTCGATTTGAATTATCAAAAACTTAGCATATCTCGGAGTCATTAAGAAAAATTAATTAAGCAGAACAAAAATTACTGTAAAACTTGTACATTAAATATGATCAACAAGCAGATAAATTTAATTAATGCGCCGTTTAGGGCTACCGCTACAGTCAAATACTTGATCAGAAAAATGCCGATAACAATAATTATAGAATTATAATCATCTGTTAAGTCCATTATGAGATATATTGCGACTTTAATTGGACACCAAATGCTATGTGTATCAATGCTCTTATCCCTTATTATAAGTGTAATTATCACAACACATTGCACTGAAATTATAAATGTAAAAACTGAATGATTGTGTGAGAACTGTTTGTTATTTTTAAAGGTTGTAATGAAGGAATGGGTTTTGCGGATAAGTCTAGTCGACATGTCGTTGCGAGATTTTTTAGAGAGAGATGAAGGTTAGTTCTGAATAACTTTGGTGTCAAGATTGGGTATCTACAAATAATGTATATTCTCTATCAACTGTTACTAACACTATCTTATTAACAGGGTAAAAAATAGATCATAACGAAGAACGAACGAAGGTCATAACGAAAGCAGCTATGAGTCTGTGAGGGTACCGAGGGACAGTCAGCCACACTTCCAACTTGCTGTCAGGATAAACTTTCTGGCATTTGTTCGGTAGTATTTATTTCGTCATCATAGTCGAGCCCTATTTACTTTTTTTGTATTTAGCGTAAAGAAACAATTCCCGTATCATTAAATACGAGTCTCTCTATGGGTATCTATCCTGGGTTTCACAGGCGGAGTCTGCGCTTATTAAGACCCACAATTATTGATCACATTTTATAAAAGAAACAATTTGCGAGATAAATAGCAAGTAATTATTCATTCAGTTTTTAATTAGAATAAATAAGTTATTTAAATATTGCAGTTAGATAAACAAATAGGTGGAATTTATCATGGCTTGCAACTGCTAGCCAGATGCTTCTAAATTGGGCTTATTAGTAGGCGCACGCGCATATTATCGAGTTCTCTGGCTTTATACGTTTTGCCTGTTTCTTTGATGGTGGACGGTAATTTGGTGTAATGTAAATAATGAGATGGGTCATTTGTTTATTTATTGTTTAGTACAGTAGTGTAAAAGGCGGAGTCTTGGACTTAATGTCTTATGCATTTTCTAACATTTATTGTTACGGTTCACGTTAGATTCAAATTTATGTTTTCGTAGTCGCAAATGTGTATTTTTATAGTAGACAGTGTCTTATGTTTCAAAGGCAGAAATCGCAAAAAAATGTTACTGTGAACACATAAACTATGTAGACACTCAGCCTTCACAGGATTCAAAGCCAACACCTTAGCGACAGAATATATACTTTTAAAGCCTATCTAAAAGCCTTTTAGCTTGTCAATAGTCCGGTTGAACCGCCCTAACTTGGCTTCAAGCTTCTAGTTATCTACGAGAAAAAAACACTAAGCAATATGTTTATTCTATAAATACCACCTTATTTACTGTATTGCAACTTTGTCGTATTTACTTGTAAAAGATGATAAGTAATTAATCGTCTGCACCGACATCCGTTTCCTTTTTCATTATAAAGCTAGGACCAGCTGATAGTTTAATTCTAATTCTGTAATGGAGTCTGGACAGGCGTTTATAGTAATTAAATGATAAAGAATGTTGTATGTATGAATACGCGACCGATCGTCTAAGTAATTGATAGACCCGGTTGAGACTGGGTAATGTTTATCCGTACTTACCTTGGAAACTATTCTTCTTTATGTATTGATATGAGCTACCTATAACAGTAGTCCATGCTGTGTGATAACCCAGTCAGAAGGTGAATCCTAGAGAGTATGATTGGGCGTTTTGCCTACGCTTGAAGACTGCAGCCTCAGAAGAATCAGGCTTATTGTCTCTTCGGACTATGAGTGAGAGGGAATAGAGAGTACATCTGTGATTGGGCACGCTTTTAAACTTATCAATATTATATCTTACATTTCAGTGTCGTTGGAATATTACAGTACTTAGTAGAGCCCCTGGCAGACCTCCAGCCAGGTGGACTGATGTTGGTGCTGTACAGGGAAAGACCTGGATGCAAAAGGCCCAAAACAGGGCAGACTGGTCAACGGAGGAAACTTATGGCCAGCTGTGGGTCATCTAAAAGCTGATGATGCTGTCATTGGCATGTAAATTGATAAATACTTAATAGATTTAAGAGGCTATCAAGTTAATAGGCGTCTAGAAGGTAGTAAGAATAGGTATATCTTTTAAGTAGGTAGATGTCTAATGAGATTTTTCAAATGGACTTCCTAAGTTTCAAAAATTCTGATAGGGGGCAAAAATTTCCAATATGCTTGCACGTACACTGGCGAAATATAGAGTAACATTATCATAATTTAGCAATATGGTCAGTGACCACATAACACCTTACAGACCAGAGGCTACTTGATAAAATTAAATGATTACTTAGTTAAAAAAGTAACCACAAAAAAGTATAAATATGCGTCACATGCAAACTGCCACGTGCGTCGGTTTGCATGTGTTGGGGACAAAATGTTCAGGTTGATGTTATTAGTATTAGTATCAAAACGTGCAGAAGGTCCATAACATGCGCTTGCGCATACGATTTTATGAAGACTAAACTTAACTGATTATAATAATTATGTATATTGATTTACGCTTGGCCTTAATGGGTGGGCAAATTTTGTCTTTGTTATATTATACTAAGTAGGTATACATATAATCATTTAGAATCACTTATGTATTAGAATGTAGGCACGGCTACGTACGTACGTATTTTGTGTCCTTTGAAAATCATTTTCTCATCATATAATTTGCATTTCTCAATAAAAACTTTCTTCATTGAGCCAGTTTTTTTTATTAACAATTTGTTTAATCATGATCGCCTTGTAACAAAACGCCTTGGAACTTCTGTGCTATACACTGTATCGTTATGTAGTGACACTTTTATGTCATCAACTCCAGATTATCTTTGCAGAATGGTGCGCGCGCGCAGTTAATGTGCTCTTTTCGATTATTATGACCTGTAGATATTATGATTACTGATTACTTTTTGTTTAATAGAGCACTGATATTATCATACATGTACTGGGTACACAGTTTGACAGTTTAGACGTGATAAAAAAATATTTATTATTATTATTTTATTAAAGTTTTGTTTTGTATTTAAATTATTTTGTTTACAGATGTTACTAGTTTATTAATTTAAATCCTTTAAAAAAAATAACCGATACAGCCACATAGAAATCATTTTTCAGTATATTTTTTACGATAGACATGAGATTCAACCAAATGCATCTCAAGCTAGATAAAACATCTACAACAATTTTACATACGTTTTATTTCAAAGCGCTCACTATCGAAGCCTACTAATATTACTGGCAGCCGATTGCATCGTGACACTTGACGCCCTGATGGCTTTAATTAAAAAAAACTTAAAAAAAGCCCAGTTATCACCTGTCGATTCAAAGGTGTAGATAGACGGAGCCAAAATTCGTCCCTTTCAATCCCAAGCTTAATTACCAAGTTATTTAGTTGGTGCTGACGAAGTTTGTTTAAAACGACCAAATTGGCGCAGTGGCTAAGCGATTGGACTGTTGCGCTAAGGGTTGCGGGTTCGATTCCCGCACGGAGCAAGAATTTGTGCGAACCGCAGATGTTTGTCCCGAGTCTGGGTGTTTGTGTATGTGATATTACATGTTTGTGAAACGCACCCACGATACAGGAGAAATTCCTAGTGTGGGGGGACGTTATTTTTAAGAAAAAAAAAAAACATTAATGGTATGACATCGTCCATACATTTCCGTTTCTCGCACGGGACAAAAATTTGTGCGATCTGCAGATCTGTCTCAGAGTCTAGGTGGTTGTGTATGTGATATATCATGTTTTTGAAACACCCACGATACAGGCAAAATACCTAGTGCGAGGCGACGTTTTTTAAAGAAAAATGAAAATGTTTGCGTAACCCATTCTTGTCAACTTTTTGAATACTATTTATATAAGTAGGTATCACGTTTTACGTAGGATTTAAGTCAGAGTCCTATTACTAATCAGGTGGTATACGAAACCTCCGCCGACGCGAATTTTTCGGATAAAAGGACCAAAAAACTTATTAAATTTGGTCCTTATGTCACTTTTATGAATTGCAGCGAAATTGTGCAGTGTTTTTATAAATAATTCTTGCCTGTTTGATATGATCGGAATACCTAAGTAGAATGCAAGTGTTGGCGATTTACGATAGCTTTGTACATTCATTCCTTGTGTTGGCGACGACAGAACGATTTGCGAAGACATTAATTTAAAAAAGATTATTAAACGTGTTCGCGGTCTGTTGAGGATTTTATTAAAGTGAATAGATTCGTATCAAAATTTCGTTTCTTTATTTTGACTGGTATCTTTTTATTATACGTCTGTCTTTTTGCTGGTAAAAAAAATTAAGCTCATTCCATATATTAGTGTTTAGTTGTATAATAAAACATCAATTATTATATCTTAATCTGTAACTTATGTGTATCTGTACGTTTACTTTTACTTATCTGTAAGTTGCACGTACGCATTAAAACTGAGATGGTAGAGTTTTTTATAGGATTGTGAAAGACATTGTAGTAGCATAGGAAAAACGTATTTCATTGAGAATAATATGAGTTCTTAATTTGTATTTTACGTTGATATTTAAAGCACGTAATTAACGAGTATCCAGAAATAAAAAGTATGTACATCCTGCATACCTTTATCGAATAATAATGATTTATTGACAAAAACATAACGATTACATTCGATACAATGGATTTTCACCTGAAAAGTGCAATACTCAACGATTTTTCATTTAAGCCTTAAAAAATAAATACAAAGTAGACCACTACATGTATGTATTATAACTACAAAGTTACACACACCTTGTCCTCCACAGAACGATATAAATCAAAGGGGTTGCTTTTGTTTCGGTACATATCTTTTTGCGAAAGATAAAAGACTTGTATCGACAGATGTACAAGGATACGTCTGAAAATAATTTATCCGGGGAAATAGTAAAAAACAAAGTATTATGTTCCTCTGCTACACATGGCCGTTCGGAAGATACTATGTACGGCTAGCGTAGTGTGGATGTGCTAACTAGATTTAAATATGTAATAAACTGATTACTGGCTCTTAAGCGAATACTCATCATCATCCGGAAGACGTCCACTGTTGAACAAAGGCCCTTAGAACGCCACAATGACCGACAACTTGCCATTTGCGTCCACCGGTTGCCCGCAACTCTGACGATATCGTCCGTCCAACTGGTGGGAGGCCTGCCAACGCTTATACTGGACATTGATAAATAACTTTTTCACAGATTTTACCTTAGATTTTAGTCTGTCAGAATGTTGTAAAGAATTCCAAAATTCTAATTAAAACCGTGATAAAGTAGGTTAGATTTCCTCGTTGGTCTAGTGGTCGCTAAGCGTGACTGCTGAGCATGAGGCCCTCAGTTCGAATCCCAGGTAGAGCAAAGTGTTATTGGGTTTTTTCAAATGGTTATTCTTAGTAGCAGCTCGGAGTCTGGATATGTGCCCGGTTGGTGGAAGTAGGCTCGCCCCCTATTACATAGAGACGAAATGTGTGTGTATACCTCTGCCTACCCCATCGCGGAATAGAGGTGTGATGTTATGTTATGATTTCTGTCACGTACACGAATACTTAGACATTGAAGTTAAACTATTTTAATGGATTTCGGTTTAGTTATCCTGTATTAGGATGGTTATAAGGCTAGTATTAAAAGAATAAACCGTTATCTAGCCAAACTAATTACCAACAGCTCTGCCGCTGTATCAAGCTCAATTGCCGCGATGATAATCAATTTCTGTTAATATAAATTCAATTTGTATTTCAACAACAATTAGATCAGTGTTACAATAAAACAAATCCACACTACACTAGTGTTGCCATACATAAAAACAGCTGTTCGACAATGTCCAATCACGACGCATAAATAACCTAATTAGATGTCGAATACGCAACTGTTTTTTATTGCTATGCTATCCTATTTACCTACATTGTTTTATGTTAGATCTACGTTTTATTGTACATTAAAAACTGGAACGGGTTTGTAACTGCTGTTGTGTAAAAGATGAGTGCTACAGTCTAGATTGCGTAAGTGTTATGAAGATGAGCATTTTAAATTAGTGTTCATTTGTAATAGGTACTTTCTACTTTTAGATAGTTTGATTGGTCCTTCTTCAAAGCTTTTACTTCTTTTTTATTACTGTTGCGGCGTATGATTTTGAATATAGAATGCATTTGGAACAGAATTCGATTTTAGATTTTGAATCGTGTGGTAAAAAGTTTTGGCCATTTACCTATTATAAAAACATAAAACAACATCACGCGTGTATTCCTAATATTCGAAGAATACCTGTATTATTTACTACTGAAGAGGTACGCAGAATTGCACATATAGTAACACCCACATTTCGCCGATAAGTTATAAGGTCCCAATGTAATAGGGGGCGAGCCTATTACCATCATCATCAGCAGGAAAAGTCCACTGTTGGACAAAGGCCTCCCCCTTAGTAGGGAGGGGTTGCCATAATCCCCACGCTTGGCGAGCGGCTTGGGGATCGCAGTACTGGTGGTCAAGTTACAGAAGACGCTGCTGCCCATCTTCTGGATTTATTTTTCCCTTAGTCGCCTCTTACGACACCCACGGGAGGAAAGGGGGTAGTCAATTCTAGGCCGGATACTACACGGCAATATTCAAATCTAATTTCAAAATCATATTACCATCAACCGAATGGAAAACCCAATAACACTTAGCCCAACACGGAATTTGAACCCACGACCTCATATAAATATACTTATACTAACATAACAAACCATGCTGTATACTACGCGCCACAAGTAGTACGCACGATTTAAAAAAAACAAAGAACAACGTATTCCTTTTTTAAACCTGGCAACCTGAAGCCTTTTAATATAAAGACCACGTTAGGCAGTTGTCTTAAAGCAGGGCGGTGAACAGATGCGCGGGCGCCGGTATCGTCCTTAATATGCGCGCTCATGAAAGAGTCCCGGGGCGTTATCACAAAAGCACCTAACGGGTTCAAGACATCTGCTGATCTGTGATATTCTGTGGTCTAATTTTGGAGATGAGGCGGGTTTTAAAAGTAACTGTTGATTAGGTAATATTTTGGATTGAATAGCTAAAACTGACAGCTACGACAGTAGTTCAAAGAGTTCCAGTTGTCTTTTGAAGAACATAAGCTTCGCAATACCAGTTTTAAAATGTAGGTATATTAAGGCTGTATGAAGTCTTCATAGCAATACCGTCTTAATTACCTATGTAATAAAGATTCTTTTTGATAAGAAAATGATGCGTAGAAAAAAAAGTTTACCTACTTAAAACTGTCACTATATTATATTAAATTATTTTTTTATTTGGCAACAAAATGCTCTGTTCTATTTTTAAATCTCTTTGTACACTTAGACCAACCCCAAAAGGACAACCAAAGTTGCGCGGGAGCAAGGTGCTTTGCGACAAGTAGAGTTTATAGAAAGGTGCTCCCATCAATGTATTCCATGGGAAAATATTACTGTAAGTAGGTGCATGTGGTAGACATCCGGAAGGCCGATGCTGCGTGCAGGTTTGATTTCCGGTATTGCATTAACTGTTAGGTGATTTAAGCAAAAAATATGGTATTGACATTTTATTCGGAAGTCGATTGGAAAAAGCTTTTTATATTCAAAAATAAATCAGCGTATACGGCAACCATAGTCGGCTGAAGCACAAAATTAAATATTTAAATAATAGGGTTAGGTTGTCTTTATTTTATTCATTGTTGATGTCTTGAAAAAGATAGATAAATCGCGTCTAATTGATACTAGGTTTCTTGCTAAAATTACTTAGTAATTTTTAGACTAATCGTTGGATAATTTGGACATCTGTTCATACCAAATTGTAGTATATGATAATTGCAATATAAATAATACCACGAACTTTATTAATAAAAAAGATATACATTTCTCCATTAAATCCAAAAAATGAAGTAATAATATACATGCAGAAGTCGCAAAAGTTTATTTTGGTCTCAACTTTTTGTCATAAAAAGTAAGTATGCCAAAAAATGGAGAATTTCCAAAAATACGCCAACATTATCACAAACATGTTGTGACACCAGCTGCCTGACAATGTAATTTGATAAATCGTTCACAATCCACGGAGAAAACAGTTAAAAAATCGGGAAAAAACAATACACATGCGACACTAATCATTAGCTGACGATTTTTAGGAACGGATGTCTGAGAGTCGAACGGAAATTGGCACCTTTTTACATTACAAACTCAAACAAAACAACATAGCATACTACACTTTAAAACAACGAAGTAAGGTCCATTATCAAAAACCTGAAAAACAAATCGGTGATTCTAATGCCAGTAAAACAGTCCCAAGGTTTTAAGTTTTCTAGGTCAAGTTTTTGCCACTAATTCATTATGCAGATGCTCCTTAAAAATGTATTCTTCCGAGATACAGATGGCAGATGCACAAAATTGGCTCTTGAAGATGTTTGGCGAAAAAAAACACAACACCTTTTACTTCGGAGTCCATCAGGCCATTTTTTATGTTCCAAGATGCTCTTGTGATGCGCTCAAAAGATTGTGGCTCTTTATTTTTGAAGATGCACCTAAGTACTTTGATAACAATGTATTTATAAACCATGAGTTCAATAGATGTTTCAAATGAGTTGTTGCTATAAAGAAGTATAAAGCTTCTTTATTCTTTTATAAGTTTTATACTACTATATTATTTGATATGAAATTCTCAGTTGTAGACAGAAATTGGACTCTTTATATGGTAGGAAAATCTCACTCAAAAAAATCGAATTCAGATGCAGGCGTTGTTAATGCTACACCACAAAACAAAGGTAGAACAAAACGAACGCCATCAAAAAATAAAGGGATGCTTACCCATCCCAACCGTGACGCCGTCTCAATCATACATGTTGAACATATCGACAAAGAATTCTCTTATCGGGTCATGAAGTTAACAAGCATGGCTTAGAAGCGCTAGATAATATATGCATGTCTATTGTCGATAAGTGAATAAGCTAGAAACATAAAGTTCACAAAGTTTTCATAGGGAATCGTTAACGTTAAAGTATTCATTACACGCCTTTGTCAATCACACCGACACAAAGAACTCTACCTTTACAAGAATAATTAAAGAGTTAAATAATAGAATTTGCAATATGCTTAACAAACCAAATATATTATACAAGTATGCAGTACCGATATAAAGGTATTCCCATCATTGCTTCGTAGGTCTAGTAGTCACAAAGCGCTGAGCTTGGTCTTGGGTTCGATTTCGGGGTTCAAATGTGATTGGGTTTTTTTGTGACCAGTCAGTGGCGTCGATCGTAAAGCATAACTAGCGAAATAAGGGTGTACTATGCACCTGTACTATCTGGAGCATACAAGTATCATGTTCTGTATTTTTCCCACAAACTGAACGAATACATAGGTAGATCGATCGTAAACCAAATTAATTTATGATACGGTTGGTACGGTCGCGACGTTTCGCCGGAAACTGGCATTAAACCCGACTTTATCGCCTCCGATTTGCGTCTGCGAGCTTCAATGACAATGATTGTGGACTAAACACACAGTTTTAAATAAATAACGGGGCCGAATTAAGTTTCCAGTCGACGTTTCCCTCGGGCGATCTTGTTATTGCCACGCGCCCGAAGAAACACGAGGTCTTCCGAAAATACACGAAGACGTTGCCAAAACAAACGCTATTGCAGTCAAATTTAGGCTTTAATCGCACGCTTTAGAATTCAAATTCTTTTGGAATTGTTGACGTGATTGGGCCTGTATTATAGTGAAGTCTTAGAGTATAGAGCAGATGTGTTTCACACAGTTTTGGAGTAACTTTTGTATCATTATGTGATTTTTTTTTCTTGAGGCATATGCAGTTTGAAGAAAGATGGTCAGGTAAAAGATGTCTGAAGCAGATGCTTTCTCATGGACACGTTGGGTCACCTCTAGTGTCTTCCGGCGTAGATACTTCACGACTCAAGTTATAATTATTTGTTTTTTCCGGTTTCTTGAATGCAAAAGCTGGACCGGTACATTTTATACAATTAAAATGCATATTTCGTGTTTACAGATACATTTTAATTACAAAATTATATTGAGTTGAAGCTCGGTGTAAAATTAAAATAGTTTTGCATAGTATTAATTAATTTAATGTTTGTTAATAACTTTGTAAAGAAATATTCTCTGTGCAAGATGGTTTGGAGCAGTAATTAAAATAAAAATTAAGTGAAAAGATTAAAATTATGCGATGGTAAATAAGTGTTTTATTTTACACTTTATGCAAATAAAATGTATTATTTAAGAAGTTTTAAGTATGCGCAGTCCGTAGCGTGATAGACAGGAACCTGAGACATATCACATAACTAATATTTAACATCTGTACCACACAAAATTTAAATCTTAATCATTTTGAGACGTTTTGTTCTTAACTTTTTCTATGCACCATGTCATTTAAGATCCCAACTTTTTTTAATTACAGACGCCAAGCCTCTGAGCGTTTTTTCCTCATGGCACGTACCAAATGTTCTGGGTAGGCAGCTGCGTACGCGCACAAGATCATTTCGCGAATTTTCGTTTCTTGGGAGACAGATGCCGCGTCAGACTAAAATTTAAACATATGTATGACCAAAACGTCTTAAGAAACGCGCTTTTTGTACAGCGGTGCGCTCTTACTTTAATTGTTCCGTAAATACGTGCAAAAATAATTGTGTTGCACTCAAATTGAATATACACCTTAGTGTTTTGTGATATGGTTGATAATCCTGTAACATGTGCCTTTGTCGTCGGTACATTTAGTATGGTTATTGTATACTTTAAGATACGCTTGGCACCTGACTTTGTGCTCAAAATGTGTGTACACAAAGGTGCACTGTTTTTGTATGGCGTTGAAAAGACAATTTTTGTTAGAATGGACTGTACTGTATTATAGCAATTTCACACTTCAATAGATTGATTTAGGATTAAAATTCGGACACTATGCCGTTAAAGGGGTTTTTTAAACAAAAATACATGCATTTTAGGACCTTGTTTTGATGTCACATGTAAGTATGTATATAAAACTATGTCAATGTATGTTTGTAAATGTTATACGGCTGAAACAATAAATTGATATTTGAACCGATTGGCGCAGTGGCTAAGCGATTGGACTGCTGCGCTAGGGGTTGTGGGTTCGATTCCCGCACGGGACAAAAATTGTTGTGATCCACAGATGTTTGTCCCGAGTCTGGGTGTTTGTGTATGTGATATTTCATGTTTGTGAAACGCACCCACGATACAGGAGAAATTCCTAGTGTGGGGCGACGTTTTTAAAAAAAAAAAATTAGATATTCCTTGGTCCCTAGAACGACGTAGTTTTTAACTCAAAGGTACGCGCAGACAGAAGCTAGTAAGCTATGTTTAAGTATGTGATACTTCAAGAGACGTGAGACATGCGTTTACGCACCTTTAAGGCCTAGACAGGTCGGGAGGAACTCCATTGCATACAATTAATTTTATAACAACCGTAGATATATCTATAATAGAAGGTTTATTATTTCTATAAAAATAAATAAACATAGGTAATAATTACACTATTGTAGATATATCCATAAATAGAAGGATTTTTTTTAAATATACATAGGTACATAAAGTCACATATTTGTTCTACAGGGGTAAGTAGAAACTATGAATTCACATTATTTTATCAATTTTTAGAAAATATTTTAATTTAATTAAGCTTCTTAATTACGTATACCGATAAGAAGTAGCGGCCATGCACACTTAGGTTAATGGCTTAGTGTTTTATACTGATGTTGAGATAGTCATAAAGTGGCTAATATGTATGCTAATTAATTAAACAGGAAACGTTAAATCTTAAAACATTTGTCGTTACACTTCTTTAGACTAAAATAATTGAAATTAATTAATTGCGTTTGATATACGATCTATTCGCATCCTAAGGAATTAAAATTATTACTTTATTTATTTATTTTAGCGTTAAGTAGGTTTACAGTATATTGCTGCTTACTCCAAAAGGGTGCAAACTTGAAGATAATGTATTTAAAAATATGAGCAATTTTGGGTGTATTCTTAAACCCCGAGCCAATGTTGACGATTCCTATGGCTACAAAAAAATTGTTACTATTTTTTTAGGATAATAGACAAATTGGTTAGCTTCAGTCTGTGGGGGTTAGTAAGTGGAGAACAACCTGATATATGATCCAAAATGGCTGTCCCTATGGATGGCTACCTTAATGGCTACGATAGATTCTATACAAGAAAGAAGTATAATTTATTTGTCAAAGAGACAAGCACACAGTACTTAACAACTAAAAAGGTCATCTGCAGCATGTAGCTGATCATTCAGCACAATGGTCATCCCCTTGTGGTGAGACCTGTTGGCTTACTCTCCAATTTAATTCCGATAACATTGGATTGGAATTGTAGAGTTTCAACCTCTTAAACTTAACACTGGCGCCAAATTATTTCATTATTATGAGTCCATTGGGAGAAACTAATTGAAATCAACAGATTGAAAGGTTTAAAAAAAAAAACCGCATCCAAATTGGTTTACCCGTTTCATAGCTACGGTGCCACAGACAGACACACAGACGGACAGACCCACATAGCGGTCAAACTTATAACACCCCACTTTTTCCGTCGGAGGTTAATAAAACTGAATCGTGTTTCCGTTTAATCAATATTAGTTTTGCATTTTTTAGAATTGAAATTAAATTGCAGAGAAGGGCACCTGATTTTCAGTCTTCAACTAAATATAGAATATTGAATGTATGTTTATAGGAAGTATGTAAGTATGGATTATTTTTATGACGAACCCATGTGTATTATGACATTATTCGTTGAAGACGGTAATTGCTGAGGTTTATCAGGAAGCCTCGTTATAGTGTTATTGATTGATATGATAATTGCCGTATTACCAATGTTCTCATACGCATTCGGTTGCGCGAATTGAAAGTTTACAACATTTTCTTAGTTTGTACAGTTGGTGCCAGAAGTATGTATAGAAAAAGCTAAGCATAAAAAATATTCGTATTTCCAAAATGGAACTTTCTTTAATTTCCTCACCGAGCAGACGCTGTATGAATACCAACACTACAGTATTTTTTTAGAGGAATAGGTGTGCTACCACACCCTCATTCCATCTAACATTTATTAGACACGAGCCATGACAGTTGTGTCGTAATAATTTAATACAGGCTCGCGTTATTACATGGCACCTATATAACACTATGAGTAGGCAATATAATTATGTATATGCGGTACATATAGGTACACCACGGTTTCTACAGTGAATAACACTGAAACAACAAAATAAATAATAAATCGAATATATAATCCGCAATAAACTTTACGCCGACTGTACAAACAAGCATGCAATAAAATTATCTCAGTGGGATAATGTTTACGATACTATAATTACTCTTAATTATATTTTAAACTATGACATTTTATAGAAGTTACAGATTCCCTTAAAAATCACATCGATATTACGTCGGGGCCGCTAAACGCCGGATGATGTTTTTAACATCCAATCATAAAGTATGGAATGTCTAACGCCAAATGTAACCGGTATGGACGAGTACAGTGGCTCTCAACCTTTTTCTTTTGACAGCAAGATTTTGGACGTCTAACTTTTTACTGGGACTTTCTGTTACTAAACAAAATAACTGCAAATGGCCATAATGTCCTCTGCTAAGGGCCAGATGCTCCTGATACTAATGAAAGTTGACGTCATTTTTAACTTACACGCGAAAAGGTAACATCTTTAGGACAAAGAACATGGAAGTCATTAGAAAGACTGGGCAAAACAGACAGGTCTCTTTTAGAAAATTAATTTTATTTATTTTAAGACTAAAAACAATATACAGCAAGCCAATAGTTCAGTAAATAGATCACTAATTAACAGGACTTTTGTGTTGGGAACCACTGGTAATATACATGTATATATAATTATATAATAATGTTAGAGGTATGCCTGTACCCCGGCACTTGGTCGTGAGGATATCTAAATCATGATCTTTTAATTACTTTTATTGCCTATGGTTTTATCCTGATTTCGTTCATGTATTAATGTAAAAGAGGTTGTTAAAACTTTTGATAAATTATTATACGATTTGTTTGTGATCTTGCACTAACTGTTTTTTTTTCACACTTTAATACATAACTGTTTTTTGCTTCTATTCCTATTCTACACTTGTTTATACTAAATTGGTTCCGTCTGTAACATCCCTTGCAGCGTCAGGAACCATTTCTTCAATTATGCCCGCTTCGCATGCCCCCTTACCATGAACTCTCAAAGCAGGACTTTTTCCGTTGTAGAAGCGAGACGCCGCACTAGACTGTACGTAGCGGCGCACTATGGGACCAAACAGTATTTTCCATCTCGAAAATGGTTGTGACGAAAGGCGTAAATCCATTGATTTCTTTATGGTTTTATACTCTCAAAGAATGGAACTTACGAATTAATTACAAAAAATATTGAATAACTTAGTTTTACGCTTATAAAATGAACCTCAAACATTGGTCATAAATATTTTCATGGCAATTAAATTACCGTTAAGGAAATTCATTACAAAATTATTCGGAAGTTTACCAAGGAAGCATATTAGTGTTATACATTCTTAGATAGCTTAGAATGTACACTTTACAACCAAATAGGTTTTTGTAAAAAAAAAATTATGTTTATTTTTTTAATAATTTTTTTAGTGAAGTAAAGAAAATTCCGTTTTTGTTTAATTCAATTGGAGTTTTCCTTGTTGCCGAAAGCTGCCGGTGTCAAGTAAATTACTCTATTAGAGACCTTACCTATTCAGTAATATATGGATAAAAAAAAAACTTGCGCCTTTTTTGCGCTAGTGGTGATTTAGAAGCAATAATGTCAATCGGGAGAAAATACAAAAATCCCCGAAAATTACGGTTCATTTGTTTTTTAAAATAATATATTATATTTTGATGTCTATCTTGTTTTTTTTTTCATTTCTATGATAGAGAAGCATACAATAACAAATTAATATACTACTATTATATTCAAGGAATCTTCCCATGGTAATTTTGTTTGCGGTAATCACCTTAACCACAAGTATGATAAACTATATTGCTGCGGAAGTTCTAGTTATCTGTCGTGGTAATTAATTACAATCAGTACTGATTACACTATTTTGGTGAGAACTTCCATAATCAATTGTCCCATGGTTTTTGCACAAGGCACTAAAATATTGGTCCTATATATACTCGTGTTTTCAGCATACTATTCATCAAAGTGTTCACATACGTTTTTCAATAACAATTAACAGACAAAAAACATATAATTATCTAACAATGAGTGAATTTGTTTGTGTTCGACGTGATCTTTGTGATCAAATAATAAGAGGAAAAAGTACTTCAGACCTCAAAAAATATTTGGTGGACAACTTTCAACTATCGGAAACTGACGTTAATACTGTAATACAGAGTATCCAAAAAAATCTAACATCAAGTTGCAACCAGAAATGGACCAAAGCTCAAAGAAAGTCAGACAGGTTCGAGAGTCTATACTCAAATTGGTTAAATGGTGAGTTTAAAGTACCATTGAATTCTTGCAGTACTTCAACATCTCAAAATTCTGGCTTGGATACTTCTGGTGATCGTGGTAGACCAACAAAACCATATGACGAGTGTTCGGAAAGCACAAAGAAACGAAAAAATATGGAACTGGTCCAGGAGTATGGAATGGGACATGTCCGTAACGCTTATGTGCAAGGTTTACGATCCATGGGTGAAAATGACGAAGCGTCGATTGTGAGTATTATAAGAAGTAAGGAAAAAGAAGAGAAAAAAGTAATTTTACAAAACATACTCAATCCAGATAATGCACTTTCCTTTACAAAAGAGGAGGCCTTGAGTATGTGTATTGAAACAGATTTAACCAAAGCCCAATATGCGTACCTAAGAAAAAGGCTCGTTGATAAGAATTTAAGTTCTGTATTGCCTTCTTATCAAATACTAAATGAAGCAAAAAAGGCTTGCTATCCGCCTGCATCCAGCATAACGGTGACAAATATAAGCGCAAAAATAAATCTTCAAGATCTCTTAGACACTACAGTCTGCCGTATTATAAAGATAAAGTCTGAACCGACAAATTATAATCGTCTCAAGTTGTTTACTAAATGGGGATGTGATGGATCCTCCGGGCAAAGTGAGTATAAACAAACTCTACCGGAAGAAAACGAACAAATATCGGATGCTAATTTGTTTATAGTTTCCCTTGTACCACTGCGACTAGTAGACGAAGAAACTTCTGCAGTTATATGGCAGAACCCTGCTTGTTCATCTGTTAGATATTGTAGACCAATTTCATTAGAGTTTGCAAAAGAAACACCTGAAAAAACTACAGCGGTTGTCAGTGAAATTGAAGCCAAAATTAATCAATTAATACCAACTCTTGTGTCAATAGACGACAAAGTCATTGAAGTTAAACATGAACTGTTTATGACAATGATTGATGGGAAAGTTGCTCAAGTGTTAACGAACACATCATCCAGTGCTACCTGCACTGTTTGTGGAGCAACTCCCAGACAAATGAATGATCTTTTAAAAGTTACAACGAGAGTGGAAAATGAAGATGCGTTTAAATACGGTTTGTCGACACTACACGCATGGATAAGATTTATGGAAATGATCCTCCATATTTCTTACAATTTAGGTTTTGAGAAGTGGTCTGCAACAACTCTAGAAAACAAGCAACTAAAAGAAGACAAGAAAAAATATGTCCAAAAACGTTTTCGAGAAGTGCTTGGTTTGCACATTGATAAACCACGTCAAGGTTCCGGTAATAGCAACGACGGAAATACGGCAAGGAGATTTTTTCAAAATTACCAATGTTCTGCAGAGATAACCGGCATTGATGAAGAATTAATCAAGAGATTATATATAATTCTTCAAACTATGTCATCGGGATTCCCTATAAACGCAGAAAAATTCGGCCAGTATACATTGATTACTGCGCAATTGTATGTAAGCAAATATAACTGGTACTATATGCCATCTTCGGTCCATAAAGTACTTATACATGGTGCTAAAATAATAGAGCATTATGCAGTTTTGCCCTTAGGACAATTATCCGAAGATGCGCAGGAAGCCCGAAATAAAGATTACAAGAAATATAGGTTACATCACGCTAGGAAGTGTTCCAGATCAGCAACAAACGAAGACGTTCTGCATATTTTGTTATATACATCTGATCCTTATATATCTAGCTTAAATAAACCAAGTTTTCTAATATCCAAAGAATTGTTTGACGAAGCTAAAGAATTGTTGAAAATGGAAAGTGATGAATAGGATAAGCGCTAAAAATATATTTGTTATCATGTAAATGTTTGTTTAAAGTTAACAATTAGTTAGTTGTAGTTTAGTTTTAAACTTATTTCCATAAAAAGTGTAACTTTTATTAATGTAACTGTATAATTATATTTTTAATATAACTGCATAATTTTTTGTATAAAATTTCATATAACTTTATCTTTTTCATTTTTTTACGATAAATATATAATTTGTAAAATGATAGTGTTGGATTTCTTTTATTGCCTAGATATTCACAAATACGTAAAAAAAAAATCAAGGAGAAAAATCACAAAACTACAGAGTTATCGATTATTGAGATGGAAACTACCGTTTGGTCCCATAGTGCGGCGTCTCGCTTCTACTGAAACTGTAATTTTTTAAGAGTTCATGGTAAAGGGGCTGATCATCGAAAACCTTCCAGTTGACCTTGCTCAATAATCTAATAAGCATAAGTTTAATTTATGTAGAGAAGAAATAATTGCTTGACCTGTATTTGAAATCAACAACCTACCGAAATACAATGAAGATAGAACACTTGAAAGCTCTGAAACTCTACACTCAAGAAATCCATATTTACATAATTATATGTTAGAATTTGTGGGAGACTAGTTTCTGCACTAGGGGACCCTGTGACAAGGATAACCAGGGAGAATATTACATAAAAAAAATTAAATCATCGAATGACGACCTGATTGGCGCAGTGGCTAAGAGATTAGACTGCTGCGCTAAGGGTGCGGGTTCGATTCACGCACGGGGTAAAAAATCGTGCGATCCACATTTGATTTCCCAAGTCTGGGTGTTTTTGTATGTGAAATTACATGTTTGTAAAACGATACAGGAGAAATCGCTAGTGTGGAGCGACGTTGTTTTTTTTTAAATGAAAGATTAAATGATAAACAGACATACATTTAGATCTCAATACTATGTAACATTTAGTACATGTGCAATTGGTCGTATTTCCCACAGAGCCTGCTGTGTTCCCAGCGGAATACTAAGCGTTAGTAAGTCGATATCACTCCACTAAGATTCTAGAAATTAGTATGTGGCGTACATTTAGACCGTTAACGCTACTGCAGTTCTCAGATACATGTATTAGTTATGTAATATAGAAGTACGAGTACCTTAGTTAGTTAAGTGGGTTTAAGTTTTACTCATGGAGGCGGGAGGTTAGGTATAGTTGGGTGTTGCCCTGTTTCGATATAAGACTTTGTGTCAATGTGTCCTGATCTCTTTATTCAGAGACTTCTTGTAAGACATACTTGTTTGCGAGTGAATGAGGCGAAAGAAGTATGCCAGGATCGTGGCTAATAGAAATCCGTGGTCTCTGCCTAGCTCTAGGGGAAACTGACTTGACTTTTTGTATATATGACAAAAGCTTTCATAAGTGACGATGCGTATGTACCTACAGCGTGTTCTGGGTTGTTAACCTTAATACCTTGTTGACTGGTCTACCATCTATTTCTAAACCATGATATGATTTGTTTTCCGTGACCATTTATTATAACCGAATAACGAAGACGATGAAGACGACCCGATTGGCGCAGTGGCTAAGCGATTGGACTGCTGCGCTAAGGGTTGCGGTTTCGATTCCCGCACGGGACAAATATTTGTGCGATCCGCAGATATTTGTCCCGAGTCTGGGTGTTTGTGTATGTTATATTACATGTTTGTGAAACGCACCCACAATACAGGAGAAATTACTAACGTGGGGCGAAGTTTAAAAAAAAATTGGCTCTGAAAGCAGTATTGACTAGCGTTTGCACTTTTCCCCATTACATCAATGAGTTTATCTTCGAGAACTCGGTAATCGGCTAATTAGAATTTAAAGACAATAATATTCTAATTTGCCGATTAGCAGCCTTTCTTATTAGCAAATAAGGATTGATCAAACTAATCAAGAATCGATTTCTTCATTAAATATTAGTGCAAACTCCTTGACGTGTATCTAACAGTACAATATAAAATATCAGTAAAAACAAAGCATGTACTTGTAGAGTCTTATATTTCAATCTGTAATACTATATTTGGTACTTGTACGACTGTACGTGCAATTGACAGGAGATATATTTTCATAAAAAGTAGGTTTAGTGTCTAGACAGTTGATGCAATATTTATAGATTTTTTTGAAGATCTAATATCGAGGTTGAGGCTTATTTTAGTGCGAGGTAAACGTATGCAGTGAACTGCAAGTTAACTGGGTTAGTAGCATGGAGTTAGATGGATGGTATCAATGTTAGTTTTCCAATGTTTCCGGGATAGTTTTAGATTTACATAAATATGTATAGAGATGTATTTTATGATCTTTGTTAGTTTGAATAATTTCCATTGACTGCCTCGTAGGTCTAGTGGACGTAGTGGTTGCTAAGTGCGACTGCTGGGCATGAGGTCCCGGGTTCAAATCTCGGGTCGGGTAAAGTATTTCTGGGTTTTTCCATTAGGTACTTCTCAGTAACAGCACGGAGTCTGGATTTGCCCGGTTGATGACAATAGGCTCGCCCCATTACCCCCACCATATTACATTGGGAGTTTGGGACCTATACCATATCTGGCGAAATGTAGGTGTACCTCTGCCTACCCCTTCGGGGAATACAGGCGTGATTTTATTATGTATTTGCATTGTGTACTGATGTCTATATTTTTACTTCTGACATAAATGTTTTCCTAAGTGAACAAAGCAAAACGTTTAGTCCAGCTAAATATTCTCAGCAGTATTTTACGTCCAAAACCCAAGATCGTAAATTAATGAACTCAGCAAAGTCAGACGTGTTTGTTATCCTAATAGTTATGTTAACAAGTAATGTGTCTCAGTGCAATCCTGGATATAATGAACAAAGGTAATTTAATTTAGCGTTAGAACTGGTTCTGGCCAAAAAAATGTCTAAAGTTCAAAGTGCTAGTGTTTGTTTTTTAGTTAATTTTCGAGGTCGCAGTCGGGTTCAGCTGGCACTGCTATATAGGGTTATGTCACACTGGGCGTAATTAAATGGGACTGAAGTGTAGTATTGTAACTTTTGATAGAGTTGAAAGCTTGTTTGTAGAAGTGTATTATTGCAAATATTATTACTTTATTAGGTACGTTTTCTCGCCTAAGCTGATGATTTTTTTTAAAGATGAAATGACTTTCCCTCTTGTTTTGTGGTACTATGAATTTAAGAAATCCAGGAGGATTTTTTTCAATGCGCCTTTATTGCAGTAAAAATGTAGAGTATATAACCTTTATCCTTTATAACCACAAATAAAATCCACCAACATTTTTACTCTGTGCATACCTGTAAATTGTATGTAAGATTTCAGAAAATTCTTCAGAATTTGTGTTGACTAAAGAACTCAAGATCGCCAATGTTCCTATGCATTGCGGTCTGTCGGTGCCTTACTAGTTCCCGGTAAACCATCCTTCCAAGAAAGTATAAAGTAGAACTCAATCGCAGAACGCCTGTGCGTATTCAGTGCGCGTGCGCACTTGATTAACTATATACATGCTGTTACGGCTTACACCTAAGTATGTAGACTTTTAACACAGCTTATAAGGTAGGTATTAGGTTTGATTCTTCATCTAGGTATTTAAGTTATACATATTAGGGGTTTTTGGTAAGGATTTCACAGTGTGTTCAATCAAGCATTAGAATTTAATTGAATTGTAGGCCTCTAATGTTGCCGTTGGGGATATTTGATTGCCATTTTTTTTATTTAAAACTTTTAAACCATATTTAATGTCTCTACCAACAAAATCTTCAACTGTGAGTTACCAGAGCACGGTTTATTTATAAGGTTTTTCATTAGGAAGTAAAGAGAACATCCTGTATTAGGACTTTATACATAAAAGCTTATATACTAAATAATATAAAGCTTGTATAATAGATGATTATCATAGATTAACTACTTTATAGTATTTACCGAAACTCTATCAGAAAGGCCAGATTATACTCCCAATATTAAACCAATCTTCAATCAATATTAAAAGCAATATCTAGTTACATTGTAAAGTAGTTAACAATGTTTCATAGTTCACACAATTAACCTAAAACGTAAACATTATGAAGAATGATAAAATATAATGTTTTCCTACTTAAGCAGTCTTTAATATGTCGAAGTCGTATTAAAATCGTAAAAGGAGATCTAGGGACTGGAGTATAACTTGTCATCGTATTTCAAACGTTATGACAAGATAAATGATTACCTAAGAGTATGTATGACATATAGAGCGCTGTTAATAATATGATATGACAACATAAGCACTATTTGTTATGTCACTATTTATGATTAATACCCTTGTGGAGTCGTTTTTAAAGTTAGTATTCGTTGAATAACTTACTAGATAGGAACATAGAGACTACATACATAGGGAGAGCTACCTCCATACCGAATTTTAGCAAAATTGTTCCAGCCGTTTGAGCTTAAAGAAGTAACAAACACACTAATAAACTTCGAGTTTATAATATTAGGTGCAGGACTTCTTTATAGACTAATAAAATGAGCAGAACGTAGTAATATCCTTTTGAATGTGTCCTATAATATAGATTTTTCTTTTATCTTTTTCATACTTTTATCGAACATTTGACTTTTAATAGTCTTGTCAATAATAGAATTGCTTGAGGTAACTTACGTTTGTCACAGTAAAATAACAAATTACAATGACTCTAGTTATTTTTTGATAACTCTATAACCCCCGCACTCAGAGACATTTAATGATATTTAAACTATTACTAAGTAAAGGTTTTGTTCGTAAAATCTTTCCTTAGTGTCAATTTAAGTAAGCATTAACGTCTCTGAGTGCGGCGGTTAGTGTATTGACCAAAATATAGCCCTTGCCTATTGATTTTACAGGACGCATAATCTTTAGCTTGTCTTATTCATACCCTTAGATAGAGTCTATTTACGTAAACTACTGCTTAGACCATTAGTGTTATGTCAACATGTATGGAAAAACAAACGTGGTTATTAGGGAATTTTCACGGATATTTAAATCCCAGCTATAAAATGTTGTATTAAGTATTAATTAGTTTTTAAGTAGTTACGATAGTAGGTACATAACTTTATGTGTATGCACAGTACACTTAAAATGCAAATAAAGCTATGAGTTTTATTTCTACTTAGTCTTGCATAGAACTATTATTAAAAATCGACGAAAAAATACTTGCATTTCAATACCTAATTACACTAGATAAGTAGATGTACTTATTTGCAGTTTAGTTGTTTTTAGATTATTATACAATACAAGCAAAAACTCCAAACTATATCATTAAGTACTTAGTACTGAGTGTGCGCCGACCCTAATAGACGCTTCGGTGACTCAGCCTCGTCTCGTCTCATGCGCTTGCGCAAGTAACACTCACACTCGCGCAAACCACAACCTACGGTATTCACACTAACTTAGATTTAGAATGCATCGACTGGATCGAATAAGACGGAATACATTGCTGGGTTTGTTCAAACGGCGTAAGATTTGTTAGCTATAAAGGTAGCGATGTATTTCAAAATAAGATAAGAGTTATTATATATATTTATTGGTATTATTACGGATGTCAGTAAACTTAGAGCAGTTAAGCACCTGTTTACATACGAATGTGGTGTTACTCGGCTGTTATGTGTGAGATTTAATAGAGACGTCTCAACGTGAGCCTTTTTTGTCGAGCAAAGACAAACACACTTTATGCATAAGAATGTGATACTTTGTTGGACAGTTTTTGTCTTCAGTGTTTATGTGAGCTTTGTACTTGAAGCTTTATGAAGTACTATTACTTAGCGGCCTCGTTGGATAAATTGTTGCAAGCGTGTGGTTCTGGGTTCGATTTCCGGGTCAGGCAATGTTATTGGCATTTTGCATTAAGTAATTCGTAGTAGCAGAGGGATAAGTAATATCTTACTTGGCAATTATGTTTTAAGTCCCATTTGTAATGAGGATGAGCATATTGCTATCCACCGGGTATAGATTCTGACTCCATATTTCGGAATGAACCCAATTATACTATACCCGTTTCGGAAATTGAACCCATGACTCAACCTGAAATCCCAAGATCAATGGCGCTAGGGACCAGTTTACCAAGGGGCAGTCAAATCAAATCATATTGTGATAATATAGGAAATTAAGATAATAAAAAAATAATACAATGTAATAGTCTGAAATCGCAAGCCCACACTACCCAAGCGTGGTGATCAATGTTATTTTCTTCTGTGCAGTAGAAGAGGCATGTGCCCTGCTCTGGGACAGTTATAGGCTGCTATCACAATTGTTATTATAAGTACACCCCATATCTCAGAACATTTTGTAACCAAATCTAGGGTCCTTCTGATTTTATCAGACGACAAAGATAGAAACACATTCTCGGATTTCATTTCTGACAAAGTAAACGCTTAGAACCTTGAAGCAATGCCGTAAAGAGAAACCAAAGGCGAAGGTACGGATTTAATTGATACCACTGCTGTTACTAACAGAAAATAATTGTTATTAACAATATTAATGATTAATACACAACACATAATATAGAAATTGAATTTTAATTTTAATGAACTGAAGGATACTAAAATCATGAGTTATCTCTTTTGGCTTTATAATCGACAAATAGTTGGCTTAATACTTTTTTTGAAAAAGGGCAGCTGACTTCAATTTATCATTGTCTATCTCCGGAGGTCTTTATACAATCTTTGCCAAATGTAAAAGGGCCGATCTAGAAAGAATACTATTTAAATCAACAAGATAATAATCCAAATCAGTTCACTAATGACGAAGATATCGCTTAACATACATTTTAAAAAACATGCAGTATAATTGAGAACCTATTTAAGGTGTTAGCCTTTAAACCAAATGTAAATAAAGATGAAGCATTAGACAATGAATGATTATATGAAACAAAAAATGTACACACAAGGTGTGGTCGTGTAAGTAATTGATTTTGTTTGGAACCATCTGAGACCTTTACAAAAAGGATTTCCGCAATCGATTACAAATATTATACTAATCCATCAAACATTATTTTTCACGACAAGAACTACTTAACACAAGACCAGCCTTATACAGCTTAGCAGAACAAGTCTATGATTAATAATGTCCATCCGATTGTTTCCAAGGATGAAGGCAATGTTGATTTTAAATTGCTCATGACAGATCGCTGTGAGCAACAAAGGCTCGATGGAATTTTAATTCGTGTAGCTAAAGATCAAATTGATGGTAACCAATAACACAAAAATGTTACAATCTTTATACTTTTCCTGAGGCTGTAAAGTTGATTATAGATCACGTCACGGTTTTGTCAATTCTGGCTTCGATACAACTCGGAATAACATTTCTTTATATCTATCTATTCTAAGAACTAGATACACTACGGTTCCCGTTAAAGCAAATATCAATTTGAGTGTTTGTGTATCGTCGCTTGTGTGAGTTAAGTGTATCTCATTTGAATACACTTTCTGATTAAGCAGCTCCACTCTCAGCGCATTTCCTATTAAACCGACTTAGTTAGTGTCTAATATTTCCTAAAAACAAACCGAATACTTGAGACATCCGATGCGAAAACAAGTTTTTATTTTAAAACCCGCCGCAAACGTAATCTAAGTAAAAGGCTGCAAAATTGGACTATTGCATCCACTCTGTTCCGACAGACGATTATACATCGCATATCCGACTTCGTTCCCACGGCGGCTACAAACGGGTTATTATTAAAACTTACTTCTTCATCCAATACATTTTCAACCTTCACATTCTAACACACAGTCGATTTTCGAATAACATCACTAAGATCTACATTGGCTACCTCGCGGAGGAAAATCGTTTTAATCTTTGAAGATTTAAAGTTTAAAATTCTGTGGTCTTGTGCCAGAAGAAGCTGGCCACAAGAGAACAATTTGAAATTCGTATTTGGAGTCGTCGGTGAAGGATTTTAAGTCCTCTCTCTGTTGTTTAAGAGTTGTTTAAGTTAAGTAGCGGTAAAATTTTGTTTTATAGTGGAGATATAAGCAGCCAACATATTAATTGTGCCAGCTACGTGTATTTGTGTAGGTAGGTTCGTGTTGAATGAAGTATACTAGATGATAACTGTGTTTAAAATAAATGTACGCTCTGTATCCTCAGTAGATGTTTGGGGATCCTCATTTTTCGTATCAATTATTTCGTTTATGACGTCGAGAGCATTTTGTTTAGTGTTTGTTTCTTTTTCGAGATCTCTTTGCCTTTTATGTGAGTGCTTATTGTCAATAATCGAGACGTTGACATTGTTAAGGTTGGTGAGTCAGCACTTCTTGAGATGTTTGATGCAAACTTAAACAATTAAACTTTGTTTTTATATTGCTATATATATTTTCACGTGTTCCACGGTTTGATTCGGTCTATACATAGTGGGGTGACGTCATCAAACCTTGATCTAAGATTAGTGTAAATTGATATCGTACTATGCAATGTTTCTTATTGGATCATTTTTATAGTAATAAACTGACTGACGGCTCAATGATTTTTCGATGGTGTGTAGAGTGATGTCAGTCTTGAGTTATATCTTTTGTCGAAAATCGATGAGATTATCATATTTTGGATAAAAATTAACCTTTAAGTCACACGCTTATTTCAGGTTCATGGTGACAATGGCATTTTAATAACTGATGTAATATCATTTGTTATTTTAATCAAACAAAATATACCAATTCCGTGATTTTAGACTAAGATACGTTCGAACTTATGTGCAGTTTTTTTGTTATACATACTACTCGGCTTTGTTGTTTTTATTGTTACCTTTGTTCGAATAATCTATTTGGAAGGAGGTCGGCTTAACATCTCTTCTTCGTGTTACCGAAGTCATACTTTTGGTCACAGTGTAACCAGTTTACAGTTATCTGGATATCAAGTTTCTAATGTCTATATTCAATGGTACTTATGATCTTTATTGTATTCAACAAGTAATAAATCTGACATTGATGCCAGAAAGAGTCTGCGAATCCTTAGAACGAAACTAACCAACGGTAACGGAACAGTAAAGCGCATACATAATTTTTGGACGTTATTCCAGCGCACGGTTTCTCAGAATAGTTTCGTCTGATTCCGCGTTCTTCAACCTTTCAATTACGTGACAAGAAGTGGAAAACAGCAATTCTCATGTATTTAGCCTAAAATATAGTTGGATTTCGCGTGTTCCTATGATTGTTAGGTATGGTAATTGCTATGGCGTCAGTAGCATACTTAATAGGGCAGGTTAATGTCTTAGAGCGACGGTCATGGAAGCGAAATAGTGGCTTGTAGCTTTATTGCTATTGTGACATCAATTCGTTAGTGAGGATAAGCTGTTTTTATTGCGGTTGGGTTTTCGATTGGTGAACGGTTTAATGGGGTAAGCACTAAGCAGAATCATACTTACCGGTTAAGAGTTTTGATTGCGCGACCTAATTGAGGTTGATTAATTGGTTTTTCTTTTATATAGACCTTATTAGTGATGACGTTCAGAAGGTCTGTCTCCGACTCTAATGACTTTTTTTAACCGAGTTCAAAAAAAAAGGTGGTTCTCAATTTGATTGTATTTTTTATGTTTTTTACCTCATAACTCCGTTATTTATAAAACGATATGAAAAAAACTTTTTTCATGTGAAAGGAAATATTTCCCGATTGGTATCAAATAAATTTTGTCATAATCTGATAATGAACCTCGGAGATATGGAACGGTTTTTTTTCTAATACTACTACGCTATAGATCTTTTGCTTATCAACTCTACGAACACCATTTCTACATGACCGAAGATATGAACCTCAGTTTTTTCTATTATTGAGTTACAAGTTACTTTTATTTAGATCAAGGTACCTATTAGTTTCATAACTGTAACTAATCCAATTTGTACGCTTAATTTATAGAAGTTAATTATTTAGAGTTGTTACTTCATTGGCTGCTGTATCTATAACAATTAGTGTTTGTGCCTTGCGCAATGTAAACATTGGTTATATTATTATTTTTGTTTCGTGCTGTAATATTTAATGTTTGACGATTATCATCACATCATCACGCTTGTACTTCTTAAAGGTATAGGAAAAATGTGCTACAGACGTCACTGTCAGTTTGCGAATCCATACAGAAACCATTAGGAATAATAGTGGGCCTATTGCCAGTTGTGGGTGGATCCCGGACGGCTACTTAACTATCGAATATTAAAGACTTATCGATATAGGTCTCTATTTTCTTTTTCTATTATAAAAACTTACATAGTTTAAAAAATAGATTCCCGCAAAACCTTGTAGAGCTGATGCATAGTTTACGCAGCTACTTTGTTGTGCATTTTTATTTATCTTTAATCTTACTTGCCTCCCCCCTATATAAAAGGCAAAACGCTTGACGAATAGATTTTATGGGGATAACATAATATTTCGACTACGTTATCGATGACTGTAAAAAAATATTAAGATTTGACATAATGTTATATGTCGACCTGTTTGGCGCAGTGGCTAAGCGATTGGACTGCTGCGCCAAGGGTTGCGGGATCGATTCCCGCACTGGGCAATAATTTGTGTGACCCACAGGTGTTTTTGCATGTGATATTTCATGTTTGTGAAACGCACCCACGATACAGGAGAAATTCCTAGTGTGGGGCGACGGTTATTTATAAAAAAAAAAACAAATCCGTATATTTTTCATTCTATTTGATTTCTACTCGTCAAGCGTTTTGCCACTTATATAGGGAGCCAAGGGAAAATAGACGGGCTGAATCTAGCTGTCAACAAATTCATTCTAGATGCTTTGAGTATCAAACATAAGATCTCAACAGTTGCTATTACGACACCAATGACATTCGATAATAACATTGTCATCAATTCTCTTAAGCTTGAAACCAAAGCTTCAAATCCAAATATTTCCGACCAAGGACATAACTTCAATATCAAAAGTATAAAATATCTCGATACCTGAGGTCTGAGGTTACTCACATACCTATTTTTAAATTAGACATAGTAATAGCAATTCGATACACAAGCTAAGGCGATAAAAACACATTTTTGTTCTGACAACACTATTCTAGCTTTGTTCTTTCAATTTTACTTGTTTTGAAACTTTTACGTTGTCTGTGGAAATTACTGTTATGTTTAAACTGTTGTTATTGTTTAGTATTTGTTACTGTGGCCTCAATTGTTTTATTATTTTATTAACTGTATTTCTCTTATTTAGAACATTTACAGATATTTTCACTGTTTTTGGAAGCTGTGTGATTGCTGTTCGGCACCAGGAAAGTACGTTCGCTTCCCAAAATCATCTTTTTCTAGTTTGTTTATTTAATACTTAGAGAAATTACAAGATTGAAATATAAAACCAGCGCTTTAAAGTGACAAATTGTTAGGAATTCGCGAACTTCTGAATGCGTAGCCCAACCCAAATTGATAACGCCATCTTTCGTTCTATACCTATCTATATAACTACTGTGCAATCTACAATACACACACAGCAAATAAAAACCATTCCTAGTAATACAATCTAAAGCAAAAGAGGCGGTCTATCCTTGCAACCTTGACCAAAGACCACACGTCACCTTTACGCCCCTTCTGCTACACCGTGTCTATGGCGTCAGTATACCAACACTTATCTCAGTGAAACAGGCTAGAATGACGCAATAATTAGTTGATTGTGTCAGTACAATTTGTTGCACTCGGACCCAGTCTCATCTCATGGCGGATTAAATATGCAAATTATCCATTTACGCACAATAAAGACTTTACTGTGTTTATCTGTCGGGTTTAGGGCTGTCGCGAATTGGATACTGTTTGTCAGACGAATGGATTATGTCGTCATGACATTTGAATCGGGATGTCAAAGCGATACACACGTGACGTCACAAACCATTTTTTACCAACTAGAGAAAATGATCGGGTTATGTATTCGGCGCATTTTTTTAATATTTTTAGTAAGTTTTTGCAATATTAGAGACATTTCCTAATAAATTGTACAGCTACATAATACTATGAGATTTTTTCGATTCTAAGGTAGGTACCTAAGAACATTGCAAGTAAATAGATGACTTATCTTAATCGTGACTGCAGTTCAGATTATGCAAAAATCAAGCGCCAAGCCGTCAGGAATAGACGAATAATAAACAACTATTGTACCTTATTATTTATTAAACTCTTCACGGTCTATACTCATGGTAGCTGGCCAATCGCAAAATTGACAACAACAATCGACCTCAACTGCAAATAAAACAACCAACCATCCCATAAATATTATGTCTATAATTTTAGCTTTCGACAACCCTATAGGCCGGATAACCTTGGTTTTAATGTGAGTGATTTATATTGCAATCATCATTATGATATGGGTCCGATGAGATGGAAACAATGCGATGTGATGCTGTACTGGTCCTTGATACTACAACGGGATGTCGGCTGTTATTGTCGTGTTTGAAGGTGGCACAATAATAATGTATTTTATATTTTGTAGATGGTAAGTATGATAACAATTTTTGCTGTAACAAAGCGATAAGATCTAACGTTGCGACAAGATCTTCTGTGGTATCGACGTGAGCTTACCTTAAGAATTGTTCATGTCGTTCTACTTATCGTATGGTTGATGAACAACCTGGTGTCAGAGTTTATGCCCCCTGTAGGCCTCTGACATGGCATTACACACCGTTGAAAATTCTCTCAGGTGTGCTGGTTTCCTCGCGATGTTTTCCTTTACCGTTTTTAGCAACTGATAACTAATTTAATGAATGCATTGTTTTCGTAAAGGCATTGGTGCGCGCCGAGGTTCGAACTAGCGACTTTTGACTTGGCAGTCCAACGGTCATACCACTCGGCTATCACTGCCTGCTTATGTAGTAGAAGCAATATAGCAATACAGCAGTTGGTAGCGTGGCTAAATAGTTGGGTGGGTTCGCTGTACGATCATCCTTTGATTAACAGATGGTCTTCTATTGAAAAATTATCAGAACTAATCAGCTATTATTTTCACACAAATCTTTTGGTTCACTTTGAAGATTACATAGCATGAACAATAATATAATAACAGCCTATAACTATCCCACTGCAGGGAAACGTATCTTCTCGAAAGCAAAGCATCAACCTTTCTGAAATCGCTTACCCGCAGTAAGCTAGCGTGGTGATCAATGGTTGGCGATTTCAAATAATGAAACCCAGTTTTCTTAACGATGTCTTCCGTCACCGTTAGTTAGTTCAAAAATATACTTTCTTAGATATTCTTGTGATATATAAGTAGGTAATACGTATGTCTAATGTGTCCATGTATCACTATAATACATACAAAATGCTTACTAAAAGTTGACTTAGATACATTATTCGCAAGTATAAAGCGTGAATCACGAGGAACCCGTTACTCTGAGTGTTACTTATGTCTCGTTATATTTTAAGTGTTACTTCTGTCTAGACTAACTTTATTCGGTAGTAAAAAATAAGAACCCTGTTCTAATTTTTTACTACCGAATAAAGTTACAGTTACCCTTATTATGAAACGTCCCAATGAAATCGAGGGCGAGCCTATTGCTATCAACTGGGCACAAATCGAGATTACACAGGCACAGTCACGCTTAGCGACGACTAGACCAAGAGGATGTCTAAATTTAATTAAAGTAAATTTTATTGAGAGCCAATAGTTTAAGCTAAGTTAATGATAAATTTACACAAGAGTTCAGAGACTGCTGTTTGGACAGAATACAACTCCATTAAACCCGAACAAACTTCTTCATAAAAGTGCAAAAAACTTACAAATAAATCAATGACACTTCACAACATCATAACCCCTCTATCAGATGCTCTGACCAGACACGACCTAAAAGTACCAACTCACCTAAAGTACCAATCGACACCCGACGGTACTTAAAGTACCAACTTGCTCATAGTTTCTGAAAACGAAATCGACTCGTTATACTCTTAAAATCACTTGTAACACTAGAGATTGGCGGAGTACGTTTTGAAAATGTTCAGGAACCCCAAAACGTGAGGTGATAGTGAGAGTGCCACTTGACTGTCTGTATGTTCGTTTAGTGGGCACGATCTCGAAAACTGCAATTTGGCACGTGCGCTTGAGAGCTTCCGATTGCTGATAAATTTTAATTGTTTAGACAATATTTTTTGATGCAGCTGATAATGGATAAATGAAGTGTCTTTTTCAGTTTGAGAATGGTGGTTTGTTGATTTCGTTCCTTTTCTTTGATGTCTGTTACTTTATTTTGTAAAGTACCTAGGTATACATGTGGTTTTAACTTAGTCACATTTGCTTTTTCTTAGGAGTGCGCGTTTATTTTTTTTTTTAGTCAAAGTCAATTTTTTTTCCTGAAATCACTTCCAGAAAGTAAAAGTAAAGTCAAGCATCACTTATCAACACACTAGCTCAAACATTTCTCAGTTCTTGCCAATTTTAATCTTAGTTCCTTCTTCATTCTCTGAAAACTGAAGCTTACTGTAAGCTCAATGACAGACAGACCGACAAACACCTTTATCACATTTATTTCTGATTCCATAAACTAGCAAAAAATGATTAAATGATCACCTACATAGAGACAAGGTTACCGTACGTGTGCAAGGTAGTCACGTCTCCGAGCGGTCCCACGATCGAGGGACGGTGACGCATGCGCATACATACATTACACTGTATACCTACCCACGTGAGGTATTTAAATTTATATAAATATAAGTACAGGTCAAAAATTTTATCTGAAGAATGTTTTTTTAGCCGTCGCCCCAAATTACGAATTTTTCCTGTGTCTTAGGTTGTTTCGGAAACATGAACATAGACTCGGATTTGGAACAAATATCCACGAATCACAATAATGTTTGCCCCATATGGGAATCAAACTATGCTACTTAGCCACTGTGCCATATATGCCATATGGATACAAATTACGAGTAAAATGCGTAAGAAGAAAGAAAGAAAAATCATAATCCTCCTTCTGGTGCAGTCGGGTAAAAAGGATTTATTTTGCCACCAGAATAGGCACACATAAAAGAATACTCAAGAAGAACAAAATAAACGAATCAACGAACCACGGTGTGGACGAATGATGATCAGCAGAATGTGGGTACGAAGACTTCTGAAACAAGGACCACCACTGAATACTCCTTTAGGCACTATTATTATTATTATGAGCCTATAATGTCCAACTGCAGGGCAAAGGCCTCCCTACTCTCTTTCCATAAGTCTCTGTCAAAGGCTGTCAATGTCCAGTCCTCCATAAAGGAGTCCAGTTCATCTCGCCATCTCTGTTTGGGTCTGTCTCATTGACATCTACCTTGTTGAGGGATCCATTGGGATGTATATTTGGCCCATTGATCGCCTACCACGCGGTAGGCGTGACCAGCCCAGTTCCACTTCAATGTAGCAGCTTTGTGAGTAACGTCAGTGATTTTTGTTTTGGAACGAACTATAGTCCTTATTTTATGTGTGAAAAAGTAAACTCTACATAACATAACACAAGACAACCACCTATTGCCAAAAATCGGGCACGCTCGTGGTAATTCAACTAAACTCGCAAAAGATGCTAAATGCTGAGAACAAGCATAGTTGTCAATGCTCGTTCATTATCTGCATGAGAACTAGCCTTGGCCTAGCATTGAGACATTGATATTATCATGCAGCTACTGTGTAGTAGTCAGGTACAGTTATAATAGAATTGTTTTTGTGGTGATTACGTAATCCTGTTGAAGGAATTTTCAAACTGTATGATAATATCAGCCTAACTCTCATACAGATAGGGATCATGGACTGACACCGACAGGGTCCCTGATGATCTAATATTTTGGTAATTTTACCGACTAAACTACATTGTGGAATGCTTATATGTACATTGAGTATTAAGATCGTTATTGATTTATCATGTTTGTTCACGGGACGTTATTTTATGACATCAAATTTAGGTTTCATCACGATGTTTTTTTAACCGTTAGTCTGTAGTGTTGGAATTAGAAATTGTATAATTGTTTTTTACTATTATGTTAGTTCGTAAGATTCACGTAGCATCACTTTGGTACTTATAATATACTGTAATGGTTTTATGTTGTGATAATAAATAAACTTGGATACGTTGTTATAATGATATTGAATAACTCATATTGTTGATTGTCTGGCTGTGAACCCGCAACTTTACTTAACGATCTATCAACTGTTGATGGCAATACTAAGTTTTATTTTAGTCTGTGTCAGAGTTGCTAGCAACCGGTGGATGGAAATGGCAAGTTGTCGTTCATTGTGGCGTTCTAAGGAGGAGGCCTTTGTCCAACAGTGGACGTCTTCCTGCTGATGATGATGAAAAAAGTTCATGTTCTCTCTCTCTCGCCACCTAACATTCGTCGTGCGTGTATCTTGTACTGTACTTAATTAAAAACTTAACAGTAAATCAGTGTATAATAAAAAAAAATAAGTATTCAAGCCGTAGTCCATTCATTCATTACCACCAGACAGTTCAACGACACCAAGACCCTAACATCAACCACTTGCCTACAACGACTTGGTAGCCTAAAATCTCGGTGAAGACATTGTGGCGGTTTCTATCTTCTTCCTATCGTATGGTTGATGAACAACCCGGTGTCAGAGTTTAAACCGCCTGTAGGCCTCTGACATGGCTTTACACACCGTTGAAAAATCTTTCAGGTGTACTGGTTTCCTCACGATGTTTTCCTTCACCGTTTTTAGCAACTGATAACTAATTTATTACGCACATGAATTCTAAAAGATATTGATGCTTGCCGGGGTTTGGTTTCTATTACAACTTAGAAGTGGCTTCGGCCTACTATTGGGGCACTAACAGGATGATATTGTAATGTAGTTGCCACGTAATACAATAGGTAAAACATAAACGTTATTGTTGCTGTTTTGTAGCTATGTCGAAGGAAAACAACCTGAGGACAACTGGAGTTCACCGTCTGAAATCGCCGATACATGACATGCGTGGAGAAGTGGCGAAAGAGAATTTTTTTCAAAGATGTAAGACCGATCTTAAAAGTGTCGTTATAGTTATGCCTCGATAAAAATAATGATTACCTATTTTTCATAAACATGACGTTTTTATGTTATAACATTTTCGCGTTCATCATTCTATGAAAAGCCTTTTGCAATTGCATATGTTTGTGTCCAGGATTTAAACTACACCAATTATTTATTATCAAAGTCATCGCTGAAGCAGCTTACCCGTGGAAAACGTAACAAACGAATATAATTACTACTAGCTACATTTGCATTTTATGTGTAGTTGCGTATGTAAGAGACCTTAAATCAAGCTAAACTAAAAAATGTCTGCGCCAGCGAACCCGTGTCCTAGCTAAGGCAGCTAAGCATTATATCAGTAATACATAAACAATAGAGACTTACCCATCATTGACTTGTCATCTTATTGTCATAACGACACTATTGTTGACAAACACTTCAGCCATTGGCGTTCAATTGTTTAGTGACGTCACACATAAACAGGTACTGTTTTATGTTATTTGTTTGTTTTGTTCATTTATTATGATAGTTTTGTTTAGTAGTACTTGTTTGATTGAGGCATAGATTGAGAACGGCTTTGTTCTGATTTTTCTAATGGTGCTAATCGTTTTGTTTTCGATTATGTAATTGTGAACAATATTCGTTGTTGTGTGTGTGTAATGTAGTTAACATTAACTTTCCTAATTAACCTGGATACACATAATAAAGTTTATTATTAATCACTTACTATAGTAGCTAAAACTATATAGAAGTTTCAGAAAACTAGAAGCCAAGCTATTGAATGGCAAGCAGGAGCATAGAGCTTGTTCCAATCCAAGACTTTAAATGGGTATTTTTCCTACGTCAATGTTAGGCAGTACACCAATTACAGGCACAATTATGAAATGTCATGATGATAGTTGCACGGTTCCAAAAATGTCATTCTTATGGAGAAGAACTGGTCAGAAACTCCAAAGGCCACTCTTTTATAGAAGAGGAACTTCAGAGGAACCTTCTACTAATGTTTTAGTGGCAAAGAAGTATAAGCTACCTAGTCGGTAACTCTATTGGCCTATTTAAGTGCTCAGCCTCCTTACCATGAACTCTTAAAGCCGGACAGTTTACGATGTAGAAGCGAGACGCCGCTACGTGCAGTGTAATGCGGCATCTCGCTTCCACATCGTAAACTGTCAGTTCAACATTGAGGATGGCAGTTTTGATCACAGTCTGAGCCAAAAATTTGTGTGATCTCCAAAAGCGTTTTTGAGTTTAAGCGTTTGTGCTAGCAGGTTGTATATCTGTTATCGGATCAACAATACAAGTGAAATCTCAATAAAAAATCTACAGACAACTACGACTTTTAGTGTGAATAGTATAATAAGCATCAAACACAAAGCCTTTAATTGCAATGTATACGTTTGTTAGCCCACTGAAGACACTCCTTATACACATACAATGAAGAGAGATCGCTGTGACGTGCGGCTAATTTTATGTAACCACTGTAAAGAGCAGTTGCAACACTTGAAGAAGTAACATATGGCTCTTCAATGTCAGTAAAAATTAGATATTCAATGAGATAACTAACAATACACACTAGCTGTAGGGTTGTCGAATTTTTGTTTGATGACTTCAAGAACCTGCTAAAAATGTCTACATTTTTGTATCGTAAGGTAGCATAGGGTACCAACACATTAAGGTAGTGATAATGTACTGTAGCAAGTACCTTATATTCCTGCCGAGGGATGCGGGGAATAGTACGCAGATCCCGCGTCCCTCGATCTAAGGTAGTTAGGAGGACATCCTGGGGTTCTAGCCGGTAAGAGTCCGGCATACCCCTCCGCCAGACCCAGAAGGAAATCCATGAAGATTTCACCAGCAAAACAAAGGTACCTTTTGTTTCTTGTATGTTGATAACAACGAAGAAAGAATCATGAAAATATGTTGTGTCTGAAAAAAATACAAACTATAAGCTCTTAAACATGCTTTACAAAATTGAATTGATATAAATATTTGCGGTACTCAAATGATTCGGTTATTGGTCTGTGTTATTCAATAATTTGTGCGAGTAATTCATTGTTTTTCGAGCTATATAAAACAAGCTTTCAACTAATACGTGAATCATGTGAAATAAACTTCTCTCTGCTAGCCCTAACAAGTTCACGAAGCTAACATATAAATGCAGTTGCAGTATAAATATAAATAGCATTCTAATCGTCTTCTCATTGACTTAATAATGTGCAATTATTGTTTTATTTCAAACGACCGCACATGAATAATATTGCAGGCATCTTGGAATTTGTGCCAAATGTTGGCCGCTCAGAAAAAAACTTTTTATTCTTTTAAATTAGAATTCGAATTTTAAATTAGCGGGCCTGTGTCAATACTTATGACAGTTAGCTCAAAGAAGTATGACCTATATTCGGCAGCCGCTACTTCTAGGCTTTTTCCGCCTGCTTTATCAAAAATGACACAATTGTGTCAAATGTGTTTAACCTATTTATCGATGATTATCTTGCGGCTAACGAAACCTACAAGATTTTAAATAATCAGTTATGTCCTATCCTGCAAAATAATGACGCAGATGTTTATTCGAGGATTAAAAAAACAACTCATAATTAAGATTGTTTATATGCCGGCTAAATACGAGTACATTAATTAATAAAAATATCTACCAGTTGATCCCACAAGTAGAGCTACTTAAGCAAATTCCACCAATTTATCAAGCGTTTAGTATCATTTCAACGTATTCCTACGGCGAAACAATTTCTTTGTACAGCAACATTGTTTTTACATTCATTAAATAACGACAAAATAGTAGACGTACATTAAAGACAACAATCTTCAAGAATCACCAACGGACCACCAACATTTGCTATAGACACTCAAGTCCTTTTCCCTCTTTAGGAAAATTTTGTGAGTGGGAGTGGGATGGAAGGTATAACCAATGTTGGATCAAATATAGATAGGGTAGACCACAAAGCATTGTTTCATGCAATTGGCGATTTCCTCTATTAAGTAAGTATGCATGAGATTGAAGATAAAATGTAGTTGGTACAAAACATTTTGACGGTTCCGATAGTATCTTAAATCGAGTAGATTCTAGATACAGTGGGTTTTATGAGCAAAAATGTGTTCGAAACGACTCTAGGAAAGTTGCTAGAGAAGTTATTGTTTATGATTTTTATCTATGGTATGGCTTTTGTGGTATTTCGAAATTATTGTGATTCGCTAATTGGTTGGGCTTTGTCGTTTCTTTAATTGGAAATTCTGTTCCTGTTTTGAAATTATTGGTGTTAAAATTGAATTGGGGATAATTTGTATCAAGACTTCAAAAACGTTTGTATTTTTTTTCAAGTAGTTCATAATCATACATGTGTTGAAATTGTAATTATGCATAAAATATTAAACCATTTATAAAGACTAAATCTGGAGAAATGTTTATTTGAAAGTATATCTAAAATAAAAACTTAAAAAAAATTGATGTATGAAAAACAGACTATATCACTTTACCATACAAAACATACTTAAACTACGTAAATAAGTATAACAATAACAACAACGAGGGGCAATCAATGTAATATGTTATTACTTACACATGTAATGCCGTCACAGATTATAAATTAAAAATCAACGAACAATTCCCTACAAACTTCACCCTTTAACAAAAGCACCCTCACATTATAACTACAATACACCAGATTGGTGCGCGGTACTTGCGCGTGCGCACGTGTGCTTGTTACCGCACCCCCAGTTCCGATTTCCGACGCGCACTTCCGATCACCCTTTGGTGTCAATCGATTTGCTATAGATTCGGTGCTGGAAGTGCTTTTGACCCGAACTAAAATTCTTCAGAGAAGAGAGAAAGTCGAAAATAGTTAAATTCTATGATAAGGGCAGCAACCTGAAAATGCTGCTAGCTTTTTGAGATGAGCTGGGATGGCATGGCTGGAAGTAAAAAAACTAAATTAGGTACAATGGCCTAATCAAGTGGCTATGTGTGGAAAATGCCCAACGAAACTACGAGTATATCACTATCTATAGTCTGAGGTACTCCAAGCGTCAGTGCGCTTTGTCGATCTTAGCCAAGACTCCACGGTCCAACCTGCTTCACCTACCGACACTGGCTGACCATTGCTCGTTGCACACCGAACTCTCGATCGTGAACTGTTGTTACAATTTTGAAATGATCACTCTTGAAGGCTGCATCGCTATTGCCTAGTCTTTTTATGAATGTAAATATATTTCTTGATGTAATCTATTGCGTAAAACTATTGCTCATCTGAAAATCTAGGCTATTTTGTTTTTGTAGTTTTGTAAAGGCTTGATATTAATAGCTATTGAACGGAAAGAGTTGGTTACAACATGTTTTTTGCTTTTGGTAACTAATTAGGAACTTATTGTATGAATAGTGTTAGTTTTTGGTTTGTACAAGATTAGGTCTTTGTAACCTTGGAACAATTATTATAGTTACTTACTATAGCTGCTTTTTAAACATTTGGACGATTAAAGGCAGAGAGTTAGTTAGTGAATGGTATAGACTTTGTCTACTGTAAGAAAGCTTCGAAAAGTTGTGTTCGAAACTATCTGCGAGGTTAAGCCCTGCTCGCCGCGGTCAGTCTTGTGGTGGGTGACCGTTTTAACATGTCAAGACCCCACCGTGCTTCAGAAGGCACGTTAAGCCGCTGGTCCTGCGCCTGATCTCTCTCCGGTCGTGTCGGTCTACCGTCCCATCGGATTATGAGAGTGAGGAAGTAGAGATTGCACCTGTGTCTGCGCGCATACTTGTGCACTATAATATCTCCTGCACAGATGGCTAGTCTCAGCTAAGACAGGCCGCCGTGACCGAAATTCAGTCAAGAGGACATTATTACTATATAGATACAATTCAACTCAGTGTTAGGATTTCAATATTAAGCGCTAGACCTAATAGACCCCGCATCACACCTGCACAGGGTTTTATTAGTTTCTTCTAGAATTTGGTATTTCTACTGTAATATTATATTCTAAAGTTCGTACCTATTGATTCGCTTGTACCAAACTCTGAATTATTAATAAAAGCGTCCCGTATACCAAAATGACAAACTTATTAAGACATTCGGGATATCCAAACTACAGTGAAATGACTGGTGTTAAACGATTAACGAACACCACCTTCTGTCAATTTATGAAGTTAAAGTTATTAAGTTTTCAGAAACACATGTCACATCTAGTTAAATATAGGTATGTATGGAGGTGTATAAGGTGAGTATAAAAAAAGTTAATTCGGTGCCATTGTTCCGTCATGTGGCAACAGTCCATCTTTAATTGGGTCATTATCGACCCGTGTTTAACCCTCCCGTGCTAAAGAGAAAGGGTTAAAGCAGATGCATGATTTTGCTCGAGCATCATTCACTCATTCACTTTTGTTCATTTAATTGGACTTTTTGTTTCAATTTAATGGAAACAGCTGCTTTACGATTAATTGCATTCAGTTGAAGATCGAATAAAGTTTATTATTTATGTATATGTTTGCCATTCTTTTCCCTATTATAATTATGTATAACGTATCTTTTGTTTTAAAGATCATTCTTTAATAACTGTGAGTACTGGGAATATTTTTAATTAAGTATTAAGTGCCTAGTTTAACAGCATCTTTTAAATGAGTCGTTATAAATGCTAAACAGCCCCTTACGATGAACTCTTAAAGCAGAACAGTTTACGATGTGTTAGCGAGACGCCGCATTACACTGCACGTAGCAGCGTCTCGCTTCTACATCGTAAACTGTCCTGCTTTGTGAGTGCATGGTAAGGGAGCTGATCAGTTAAAATAAGTTACTGTCGTAAAAATTGAGGTTTTTTTCGGTAAGTGATCTAATAAATATCATGCACTTTATTTATTACATATACCGCGGTACAAAAATCGTAAAACTCATTTAATTTTTCATACTGCGTGTTATTTTCAGAGAAACAATTAAATACCTTACAAGGCAAGTTAAGATGTTAAAGGCTTGTTAATGTGATCGCACATTAATTGCACGTAAAATTTATAAAGTCTTAAACTGAGAACATGCAGGCCAGTGCCTTTTAGATGAGTTTCAACAGAACATTGACATAAATGATAAGTCTCTGGTTATGTGGAGATCGTTTTCAGGATCTCCACATAAAGCCAATTATCACAAATATAAAAGAGTAATTAATGATATAGGCTCCTCATTTTAGAAGAGACGCTGTACAATTTTCCGCGCGGATGAAGTTGCGGAAGCAAACTAGTTGTATAGTTATAAAATTGAAGAGTTGCTTCTTCTTCTCTGTATCGGCATAGTCATAGTCATAATGTTTTTATTTAATATAGGCTACAAAAGAGCACTTACAAAACGTCAAGCTAGTTGCACGGTTCCAAAAAGTCGTTTCTATGGAGAAGAACCGGCAAGCAACTCCATAGTTACTCTTTTAAAAATATGTTGTAGGAATGTTTAACAATAATTTCAAGTATGAGGCAATTGCCGCATAGAAATAGGTCATGCCGTGGTGTAGAGATTAGTCAGTCGACAAGGATGGTAGCGAGGTTGACCGTCCAGGGTGACGGACGTACTTAGGTGTCGTCACTCTCGGAGGTTCTCTTCTTCCACCTTTAGAGTAGCTAACAAAAATAAAAGCGTGGTAACTATTTTCCAACGAAGTCACAAGATATTATATTATTATTATATATTAAAATCTTCGTCCCACACTAAGAATTCCTTCTGAATTGTGAGTGCGTTTCACAAATGAAATATCACATACACAGACACCCAGCCTCGAGACAAACATCATCACACATTTTTTTGTCCAGTGCGAGAATCGAACCTGCAACCCTTAGCGCAGCAGTCTTATTGCTTAGCCACTGCGTTAATCGAGTCGTCGCGGTCGTTCCGACTATGTAATCTATGATATTATGCCAATCTTATTTATTTTTCTTTTTTCAATTTCTATTTATAGCTTTTTGTCACTTGTCCACTATTTCTTAATGCAGAAATCATTGCGTGTTCTCACTGTATTAGTCGTGTCATTACGTAGATACCGTTTAAAGATCTGCACACCCCGTTATGGTAGGAGAGCGTGAAGATACGTGTAACTGATAAGTAGTACTACCTTATTACGTAATTGTTGTAGCAGATAGACTTGCTTTTTTTAATTTGTAGGGCCCTTACCATGAACTCTTAAAGCAGGACATTTAACGTTGTGGAAGCAAGACGCCACTCTACACTGCGCGTAGCGGCGTCTCGCTTCCACAATAGAAAATGTCCTGCTTTAAGAGGTCATCGTAAGGGGGCTGTTTTTATATCATAACTGAGTAAGAGTTTTCTGGCCTAGTAAAGCTTTTCTTTGCTGATTTTCAGGTAGGATCTGAAGATCAGCGCAGTCTTGGCCAATTGGTCGATTTTTAGCTCAAGGACATGACTGTTGATTGAAAATTGCTGTAAGTATCATTTTTCATGGATATTACTCCCTAGTAACATTTCAACCATGTGTTTGCGTTGATGAGACAATATTGTAGGTTTCCCCACTACAACCTTGTGCCTTCTCTATTGTTAAATCCTACTTAGTATTATCATAGTTATTCCATCAAATATTTTCATTAGGTTTTACGAAATGGTATTCGCTAATTGTTCGGGTATTGTAAATCGCATTCTTGTTTAATTAAAACGTTGCGCGGGCGCTTGTGTGTAACATAACGTACATACGTTTGCGCGCGCACGTGTGTGTGGTGTTCGCGCATGCGTGCGAACTGATGTAAGTATGATTTCTCAGTTATTGCAACAAGGAAAATGCCAGTCTTAAAACATTCTTTATCAAGGTTTTTTATAATTATTTACTTAGATTTTTATATTATACAGAAATATGTCGTTGTGGATAAGTTGTTAATAGTTAACGTATTATTGAGAAATGTTATATTATCTACATATTTTAATAATGCTCTGGGAATTACAGTGGAATACGGCGCCTGTCTGTGTCATCATGTTTGCCCTTATAAGTCATTCGATGCTTAAAAGGGCATTATAAATAATAAAAATCGAACGACAACTAATCGTGTCCGCCATTGCTTATACAACATATTATTAATCTTTAAATGATAAATGATTTTATTTCAGCAAATAGGTTTTAAAAAACCACTTTTACACGTAATTTTTTTGTCTGTCTGTCGTCTTTAAAGCGCTACACATAAGAAACTATTTTGAAATCAAGAAAAGCATGTAGCAGTTGAAATTGTAAAAACCTAGGCTAAGTCACTGTATTAAAAGAGACCAATTCTTTCACATAGCTCTACTTTTAGTTACATGTAGAAGTTGTAAAAAAATAAAGATCCCGACGAATTGGGAACCTCCTCCTTTTTTTTGAAGTCGGTTAAAAAGGGACTGACAGATTATTTTTGACAAATATCGTCTAAATGGAGACAAATCTCATGAATTTGAGTGTTGTCTTGTGTGTCGGACGTTGAAGATTAAAAGCGTATTTGTCTTCATTAACCGATTTAAAAAAGGAGGTTGTGTGTTAGTGGCGTATCTTTTTAATCGTATCTTTGCTGTTTTCATAAAAATTGAGAAACACGTGTGAAAATTGTCATCAGATCGATATAGGAGATTTGAGATTTTTTGAAACAAACATACAAATACTACTTAGGTACTTTATTACATAGGTATTGGTATCGATGATTTATATCTTGCTTTTGTTTCCTTCATGTTATAGACAACGAATGCGGTAACCAACTAGTGCACATAAAATGCATTAAAAACGCCGTCTACTGATCTAGCAGGCGTTATCTTCAGGATCGGCTTACGAAAGCGATGCGCGGGCGCAAGCAGACCGCGACGCGCCGTTAGAGGGGTGAGCAGGACCACGGTGAAAGTGTGTTGGGTAATGTGAGGATTGCTTGAGTTGTTTTTATTTAATTTAAATACATCTTTGTCTTCCGGAGAAAAAGAATGATAATAACATAAGCTTATGAATTAATTAAAATTATTTACAACATAACGCCTGTATTTCCCGAAGGGGTAAGCAGTGGTGTGTAGTACACCCACATATCGTTATGTTGTAGGTCCCAATGTAATCGGGGACGAGCCTATTGCCATCAACCGAGCACAAATCCTGACTCCGTGCTGCTGAGAATTACTTAATGGAAAAATCGAATAACACTTTGCTCGACCCGGGATTCGAACCCAGGACTTTTTGCTCAGCGGGCGCGCTTAGCGACCACTAGACCAATGGGGCAGTAATTTACATAATGCTAGTCCATTTTTGAATGAATGAATGACTCTTAATTTCGATCTACTTATGAGTACCTATTTTTAGCTGATCTTAGGTACTAAGATCACACAGACTATGACACTAATATTATAAAGATTTCTATCACTAACGCGAATATTAGACATTTAAATAAAACTATTTTTACGGATTATATCGCGGTGCCCGTGACCATGAATGCTGTAAAGGATTCGAAACGTCGGGACTAAAAAACAAAATTAAAACCGCGATAAAATCCGTAAAAATAGTTTTATTCAAATCACTAATATTATAAAGTTGAAAGTTTGTATTTTTGTATGTTTGTTACTTCGTCACGCTCAAACGGCTGGACCAATTTCGAAATTTGGTATGGAGGTAGCTGACACACTGTATAAACACTACTTCTTTTTATCCCGAAATAATAAAGCGGATAACACCGCAGGGCGCAGCTAGTTATCATATAAACCTCGTCTGACCTCATGTGTTACAAGAATTCCTGTAACAACAGGTGTCTAAAAGAAAATTACCTATCCCCCCTGTTCCGTTTTCTTATACGAATGCGGAACTCTAACCACAGTTAACACAATCGTCAACCGTTGAACGCAATCAGTGCGACGGATCAAATTGTGGAGAAAATTGTAACGTACCACTGACAGCCATGGTGTACCATTACCTGGCCCATCGACATTACTGTTTACTGAAATATGACGGGAATCCGTATGTGGGTATGTACTTAAGGCCTATGTGTTTGGTAGAGGTAGGTTGGCATTGAACTGTGTCTTTGCCCTAACGGATGCCACAGATTTATACAAAGTATGCGGATACTATGTACGTTCTGGTCATTACTTAACATTGGAATAATGTTTTGCAAGTACGCACGACATTATTCCAGTCGAATAATTAAGTTATTATTTAAGTTATTAATCACGTGAGTACTCGATTTATTATAACTTAATTCTTTAACTTACGTTTTATATATGTTGGCAAATTCCTAGAGTAACCAGAAATGAAGAATCGGCTCTACTTTTAACACTATTGACGGTATTATAAGTTTCATTTCAATAAAAAGTCTATGGCTTAAACTCAATTTTTCAGGCAGACTAAGGCAGCAAAGAATACTACTGAATTTTATAGGTGATGTTAACGTAGATTGCCCAATCTAAAAATCGAACCTACACAGAACACTCAGATTTAGCTATCGCGTTGACGCTAACAGACAATCATTTTAATACCTACTAATCAATAAAATAATTTCTCGTATTAATCAACCAATAAAAACACAAAGATAATCCTACACGGAAGCTACATGAAGCAAGCTTCTTAAGGTCCCGCAAACACGTGGAAAAACCTAACAAAACCCTTGACATTAGAGCTAATTAATTTCAATTATTCGATTTCTATCTTGGCCTTAACTAAACAACGTCTTACTTGCACAATCGATGATTCAGAGCCTCAATGGCTGTATAATAAGAATTTTAGCGGCGGATGTGAGGCAATGCCAATAAATATCAAGGATCCTATGTTTGTTCTGCGTTAGGGCGCCCGCAAGCTGAGCAAATACACGTAATTGTTAAGTTAATAAGTTGGACTTGATAGAGCTGTCTCATAGATACTTGAATTGAAACCAATCAAATGTAAACACATATAAAACAAACACCAACATTATTCCAACACACTACACACATTATAAGCAATGGCCAGCAAGAACTATTATAATTTATTATTTTAAAAATGGCTGCCACATGTGATTCATTACAAACACAACAAGAAATTGACAACATTCAGATTGCTAAATCGATCACATGCGACTGTATAGATCTTGTAAAACATACAACCATACACAAAAAAGATTTTACCATAATTTCCCAAAATATTAGAGGCATATACCGCAATTTCGATGACTTTTTATTTACTTTGTCTAGTCTTAAATTTGAAACAGACACTATTATTTTAACGGAATGCCAACTTAATTTAAATAAACCTATTCCACAACTTGATAACTACAACTGCTATTACACCACTAACCTTTCGAATAAACATGATGGAGTCGTCGCGTATGTGAAAAAATCTTTAAAACATAAAGTTACTGAAGTTAAGCTTATTCATGCAACTTGTCTGCAAATCGAGGTTCTAAATAACATTGTCATTGGTGTATATAGATCCCCTGCAAAGTTAAGCGCAGATAATTTTATTGACTCATTAAGCTCACACTTGGACTCACTTAGCATACAAAGAAGAAACATTGTCATCACAGGGGATATAAATATTAACTTGAGACCCAGCGAAACTGGGCAATACTATCACCACAAAAATAGAGTAAATTACCTGACAATGTTATCGTCGTACGGAATTCTGGCCGGGCACACGCTACCCACCAGAGAAATGAATTGTCTTGATCATTTCATGCTTAAAATTAACCCGCAAAAAAATTCTGCATTTATAGCTATCCTATGCACCACTATTTCAGACCACTATACCACCTTTCTTTCTTTGGCAAAAACTAAAGACAAAATTGCACCAGATAAAATTAAAACAACTATTGATTTCGACAGTGCTCTCCTATACTTGCAGAATAAAAATTTAGCTGACCTTCTATTTATTGATGATCCAGGTGTGGTTATAACCGCTTTGATTGAAAAAATTACTGAATCTTTGTCTGTCAATACACGCACTACTACCATACCAAGTAGTAAACGTTTATTAAAACCCTGGATTACTCAAGGTATTCTGATATGTATTCGGAATCGTAATGCGTTACAAAAAAAGACGCGAAATGATCCTGACAATGAAATTACCAGATTGACGTATACGCGATATAGAAATTATTGTAATAAGCTAATTAAAAAGTTAAAAAGAAAATATAATAGGGAACAAATTACTAACTCTATAGGAAACAGTAGACTTCTTTGGAAAAATATTAAAAACATCACTTACACAAATAAATCACGAACAGAGAACTTAGAATTGCTGCAGATAAAATCATCTCCCATAGAATCCGCCAACTTCATAAATAAATATTTTGCAAGCATAGGCAGGGATCTTGCCCAAAACATAGCATCTTGTACTAACACATTTGATAAGCCCTTAAATGAACCGCCATCACACACAAGCTCTATGGTACTTTTAGATACTGATCAACCGGAAGTATGCACCACGCTCATGAATCTAAGATCTGACAGTGCCCCTGGATGGGACAATATACCCACTTGTTTCTTGAAGATTGCTAAAAATGAAGTTGTACCAATTATCACGCACCTTGCCAATCTATGTTTTCAAAAAGGTGTTTTTCCAGCCCAGCTAAAAAAATCTATTATTACACCTGTGTATAAGGGTGGTGATAGAGACGATGGTAACAACTATCGACCTATATCCGTTTTAACCGCGATTTCAAAAATTATAGAAAAACTGATAAACAGTCGCCTCTTGAAGTATCTAAGTAGATTTAATATTCTGTCACCATTTCAATATGGATTTAGACAAAAGAAGTCAACGGAAGATGCTGTTGTAGCACTAAGTGCTTTAGTAACCGAACAACTTGACAAAGGAAATAAATGTATGGCTGCCTTCTTGGACCTAAGAAAAGCCTTTGACACCGTCTCTACTACCATTCTTATACACAAGCTTGAAGGTATTGGAATTCGTGGAGTGCCTCTGGCACTTCTTAGGGATTATCTTTCTGGAAGAACACAAAAAGTTAAACTGGATCAAATCGTTAGTGAGGACGCAGATGTATCATACGGCGTACCACAAGGCAGTGTATTAGGACCTACGCTTTTTTTAATTTATATAAATGATCTCTGCAATATGAGGATCACTAATGCCAAAATATTCTCATACGCCGATGATACAGCTGTCGTCTTCTCAGGGAAAACATGAGATGACGTTAAAAATAGTGCTGAAAATGGGCTAGCTCTCGTTGCTACCTGGTTAAAAAATAACCTGCTCACCCTGAACACAAGCAAAACCACTTATCTTTGTTTTAATATTTATAATAATCAATTTCAATCAGACAAAGAATTTAATGTAAGAATCCACACGTGCGACATTATCACAGATGGAACTTGCAGCAATTGCCTTACTATACAGCAAGTTACTCAAACTAAATATCTGGGAGTGATAATTGACCAGCGTCTTTCCTGGTATCCTCAACTAAATCAAGTCATGAGTAGAGTACGAAAACTCATCTGGATGTTCAAAGAGCTGAGATATGTTGTACCAAGGAAAATAAATAATAATAACCAAAGAAATCTTTTAAATGAAATTTATATATCTTTGGTCCAATCTGTTTTAGTATATTGCATAACTGTATGGGGTGGAGCAGCGAAATCTAGTTTCCTAGAGTTAGAACGCACTCAAAGAGCGATACTTAAGGTGATGTACTTTAAAAGAAGAAGATTCTCTACTGAAAAGCTATATGAACTATGTAATCTGCTGTCAGTGAGAAAATTATACATCCTCCTGATCATTCTCAAAATGCATAAAGCGACACCATATGATCCCAAAATACAAAAAATGAGAAAGAAATACCGCATAGTTAGCGTTCCCAGGATAAAAACAGAATTTGCCAGTAGACAATATCAAAATCGCTCAGCTTTCTTATATAACAAAATAAATAAATATGTATATATCTATGATAAAAAACAAAATGAATGCAAAAAACTACTTACAACATGGCTGCATGGTTTAACTTATGATGGTACGGAATTACTTTTGCAACGTGCGACTTAAATACCGAAAACTCTTATTAATTGTAATATAGTTAAGCTCTGTCTTACCCACTTCTTCACCCCCCCCCCAACACACACACACATACACACACACACACACACACATTCACACACACACACACACATTCACACACAAACACACACACACACACACACATACAGGCACATACACACAATTATGTAAATTAACCATTTTCTTCTGCCTAATCGTTACTTACATACTTGCCTATTTATATTGTAAGGGAAGGAGCGGAGCCTCCAACTACAGGCATTTCTATGCTTAAATGGAGACTCCTCGACATGCAACTGTAAGCGAAAATGATCTGAAATAAACTTATTTTTTTTTTTTGAATTTTTAAAGCTGGGCTTGTAAGAAAAATCATTTTCCTCTTATGCCTTAGACAAGTAGTTGAAAAAGTTACAGTTTAAAACAGAAATCGATAAAATCGTATTAGTTTTACTCGAGACTTGTAAACAGAACAAGTTACGGAGTTGTACAAAGCTTTTGTTGTTCACTGTTATATAAAGGCTTCTTAAATGGCACACCACTGAGCTCGATCTTCGGCCTTCCGCTTCCAACTGCTACCACCATTTTGCGTATATCGTTGCCCCACCTTGCTGGAGGACGTCTTACACTACATTTACCGAGCCGTTGTCTCCACTCCAGAACACGTTTCCTCCAACGGTTGTCAGTTCTGCAACAGAAGTGACCTACCCACTGACACTTCAGTTTACTAATCCTACCTACTTTTAATTTTTCTAAATGTAGGAATATCTACCTACCTTAAAGTATTATTTACTATATATCCCGGTTATACTCACGTGTGTATTCGGGAATGCCCGACTAGTTTCGAATTCGAACGGAGCCCTTATTCATGAGCTGGTTACGCGGCGGAGTCGCGAGCCGAATATGGATAACACTCACGAAAGTTAGTAGTACGGTAGTAAAATACCTTTAAGTATGTCACAGGATCTAAAAAATCAACAATTCATTTGACAAAAGTTGCCTAAATGGCTAGCTAGAATACCTGCTGGTTAGCCCATTATTTCAGCAACTTATCATCGCTCCGTTAGCAGGCACCCTACACAGCATAAATTATTCTCGTCCCAAATAGAATCCTATAATGTCTCTATACAAGTGCATATCTATGACAAATTGTGTTTATTTCTGACATTATTAGTACTTAGAGCTCATGACTGTGTGGCTGTGCATTAGATATGGTTAAATCTTAGTATAATGGCCTTTTGATCATGCGTTATTAGGCTATTAAAACATTAGTTGTTAAGGTTATATTGTGCTGCTGGGTAGTTTGTTGCGCCGTTTCTTCTACCCAGCTATAGCACTAGCAAGCGGTGACGGGCGGGCGTTTTGGGAGCTGTCTTGATGTAATTTGACGTTCAAAAGGTTCTTTCTAGTCTATTTTGAATAAATGATTTTGTATCTTTTTTATCTATTGTATACTTACCGATGTATGTGAGACCATGTAAATTAAATTGCAGTTATATCAAAGTTTAAGTGCAACTTGACTGCCTCGTAGGTTTTTCGGTCGGACTGATGAGCATGTATTCCTGGGTTCGATTTCCACAGCAGTGCAAAGGCACTTCTCAAATAAAGAAGGAACGAGCATTGATCAAAAAACACCACCTCATAAATCAATACACTTAATTTATATAAATTGTCAAGGCTCCATAGACATCAAACGGCGGGAGGTATTTCAGTAGGTTTCGTCAAGTCCAATTTTCCAATTTTAGGAAAAAAGGACACCAATCTTTCAGCTATGTTCTTTTCCCATAGCTTTTGTATCAGTCATCATCGAGTCTCCACTTTAAAATGGGTTGCCATTATGCAAAATCCCCACTCTTGGCAAGCGGCTTGGGGATTGCATAGTGGTGAAGTTACAGAAAACGCTGCTGCCCATATTCTGGTTTTTCCCCTAGTCACCTCCTGCGACACCCAATGAGACGGGATGGGAGGTGATATTCTAGCTCGGCATTCCACAGGTAAGCTTTTGTATTAGTAAATATCGGTAATCATTTTATATAACAAATATGTTATCGTAGGTCCACAGACACGGGCAGAGCCACGAGCGTAACTTGTTTCACTTAAAACATTTACAGTAAATCATAAAAATAGTTTCCGCGCGCCTTGTGAGAATTTTTGAAGGCAAAAAATCATACTTTAATAAAAAAACAAAAAGAAATCTAAATAAATATTATATTTAATTATGATAATAAACGACTTCCCTTATTTGTTGATAATTAACTAAGAAGGCTTCAACCAATTAGTACCTACATTATTTAAATGTTGAAATTTTAATAATATTTTAGATTCTGTTTATTTTTCAACTATTTCTAATATGGAGATTATGTCTGTCTTCAAGTCTCGACCGAAATACTACTTGATGCATCGCCAAGCTTGTTTTAAGCCTTTGGTCATTACTGTTTAGGACTAGGACAAGGTCAAAAATAAGCACATCGTATGATTTAAAACTTTGTAATACCAGGTTGTTCATCAACCATACGATAAGAAGAAGACTACAAATATGATTTTCTTTGGTAATCTTCTTATCGTATGGTTGATGAACAACCTGGTGTCAGAGTTTAAACCGCTTTTAGGCCTCTGGCATGGCTTTACACACCGTTGAAAAATCTCTCAGGTATGCCGGTTTCCTCACGATGTTTTCCTTCACCGTTTTTAGCAACTGATAACTAATTTTTAGTACGCACATGAATTCGAAAAGACTTTGGTGCGTGCCGGGATTTGAACTTGCGACCTTTGACTTGGCAGTCCAACGGTCATATCACTCGGCTATCAGTGCTAATGCTCTTTGGTAATGATTACAGAGTTTTCTATTACTATAGAAGTAAAGACCAACACATGAACCTCATATTGTGTAGTGAACTGGCACTTTGAAACTACCAGCCTATTAATATGGAACTAAGTCTAAGTTTCAAATCAGGCTACATATCTACCATTTTGACACAGCCTTAAAGTCTTTCACAAACAAGCTACCAATAAAAACTAAAACAAACTACATTTAATTCAATTTCATAAGTGTAATAAAAGCCTCGAGCTACCTCCAACGAATGACCACGTAACATCCTTTTCTATGTGTCTTAATAGATAACACGTGCATATAACACCCATTATACCTAGACCCCTCTACCCCGAATATTGATGACACTGATAAAGTTATGGAGAGGTCAAGTGATGTTGGTAGTTGACGGTAATGTAAGCTATGTGTGGTGACCGTGGTTTGCTCGTTCCGGTGGGGTATCTTGATATATGAGCCTCTTTTTGTACTGCGCTTGACCTACGAATAAGTAAGAATAAAAGATTGTAATGTGTACGTATGGGTGTTTTGGTCGGCTATGAAACGAAGTGTCTGTTAATGTTAAGGAAGTGAGTGTGATACGTACTTACGTTATATTAATTGAATATAAAGATGTCAGTTAAAGAACGGAGTAAGTAACGTAAATAATTTTCAGTGAAGTGACATTATTCAGAAATTAAAGATTTGTTTAAGCGGCTTTTTCGTCGTCCATTCATTCAGTCATTCAGAATATTTTATTCAATAGATTTACTACTAAATACTATTTGGGAGACAAACATCCGCTATTTTATCCTGTTCTGTGAAGTTTATAGAATGGACATATTTACCGAGACATGAGAAGTGTCTTCAAGAGTTTTAAAATGTAAGCACCCAACAATTAAAGCTTGTTAAGTAAGAAAAGCTCTGTTTGTAGAGACATTAATTTAAAGATCTCTTTTTTGATAAAACATATTAGGTACCTACCATTATGTAGGACACTGTTCACAATAAAATAAATAGTTATATTATTAACAAGGCAAGATGAGAAAAAAACAATAAATTGTCGACATTTGAAGTCATATTAAAAAGGTTACATAATTACCGTTGATTGTGACTGAAGCCAGGCTGTTTACTTTTCGGCGTTACTTACAAGCCAAGTTATAATTTAAGCCACTTTAATAAACTTAACCTAAAAATAATAATCAAATGATTCTATCATTACACATATTAATAATATAGAATAAAAGTTTATTCAATTAAAGCTAGTTCGTTTCATTTTATTCATGCATTCGCTTCGAAGGCAATGTAACAATCAGGCATTTTAATAAAAGAGTATGTTCTCTTAAAATTACTAACGAATGTTATATCATTATCGCTTTTATGGCATTCACAATTAAGTTTAATTTACCTTGAATGTCAGGTATAGCGTGCGCTGTAATTAGTAAAACTAATAAAATTTTGTAACCGCCGTTTGGATAGAGTTTTAAAGGGGTTGATTAAATTTCTTACTTCGAAATTTAATGTGAAAAAATATGTTTGTTTATTATAGCCCATTATACAAAGTCGCACTTTCATTCAACACACAATTAATTATTTTAATCACAATATCATTTATTTCATGCGTAATAAAAGTAGTTTAAAATTAAAATTGCGTACAGGCACTTCACACTACCCGTCAACAACGCATTTTTTAAACTTAAAAATGGAAGACCCATTTTTAAATTGCGAACCACTTTTATGCCAGATCTAAAATATTTCGCATCATCAACTGCTTCATTCCAAAAGTTCATCATTCAAATTAAGAATACATTCTATAAATAAACAATTGAAAGTTCAAAATGATTTATCACTTAATCTGGCGCAGCAAGTCGTGTAAGCAACCTTATTTAATTTAGTTCCTTTGCCTGATGACCACCCAGTTCTTTAAAAAACTCATTTAAAGGAGATCAACTTTCGTTGGATATTATCGTTTCTTGTGTAAATTTAGTATCATACGGTTTTGATTGATGTTCGGGTTTATTTTTAGCTAATGATGGAGTAATTATGCGAAGAGCCGCCTCAGATGGAAAGTGCCAGAAAGACAAAGGAATAATGAGGGTAAAAGTACAACAGCACCTAAAATATTACCTTGGGGAATGCCCAAATAATGTAGGCAATACAAAATCAGATCACAGATCAGATATCGATCAGTTAAGATTGTTTAGGAATCAATCAGCTGAAGAAAACCGATTATTCTGAAATAAAAGAGGTTTTACAAGGCTTATCGACTTGCAGGAGATAATATAGAAAACTACATTTAATCACATACAATTAGGTTCTGTTAGTAATTTAAATACAAGAGTATCTATATAATAAAATCCAATAAAAAATTACAAATTATATTTTTGGATGGCTAAGTGTTTCAGTCAAATACATTAAAATAAAAAATAAAGTCGATAAGGTAAAGTAACCAGCATTTATTTCTCATACACTTTCATGCGATATTTGATTCAGAAAGCCATCAAGTTCATTAAATACTTTTTTTATAAAAAGCAACACTGTCAGTAATAGGCGTACGGTCGACAAGTGTTTACAGACGTCAAAATAAAGGTCACTATCAATTTACTTAATTGCGAAGGAAAAAAAATGATTTCGGAGCTCCGATATATGCATCACTAGAAATTATGTACATTGTAGGTATGCTCTTTGCCCATAAACTAAATATGCATGTAAATCAACAGGTCTGTCTCACTCCAAAGGGCAGAGGTGTATTAATTGCAAGGGCACATATACCTCACATGGTCCTACGTAGATAAGAACAGCAGAATTGGGAAAAGATATAAAAAATATATTTTCCAACTTGACAATAGATAGTAATATTCCTATGTAGGTAAACGTGAACTGTGAATGAGGGAAAAAATAATTATTTTTGGTAATTCTTTTGAGTACACATATAAGATCTCATAAAACTTACAGTGTCATGCCGCCACACTCAGAGACGTTAATGATTACTTAAACTGATACTAAGTAAAGATTGCACATAGAAAATCTTCACTAAGTATAGTTTAAGTAGTCATTAAATGTCTCTGAGTGTGGCGGACAGTTACATAAAAGTGACAGCGATCAAATTTAAGAAAAAGTCTATTTATTTAAAGTAATCATTTAGTTTATGAAAATAATATTTATGTACTTTACAGTGCTCTTCTTATTTAACAAAGAAAATCTTTTCATTTTCAGTTACTATTATTATGACGTCACATTAATTATAGGTTAAAAAATAAGGACAGATCTTACACCTGTGTTAGTAAAAGCTGCATAAAAATACGTTTGAAATAACGATATCTCTCAACAATAAGTCCCATAATAATTGAAGCATTTTCTATAACAAAACAATTTGATGACATAAATAAACCATTAAATACGTAACCAAATAAATGACTTTATACAGTTTAACGAGCGCTTTCATGTAGACATTGATTGCTAAAAATAATAGACCAAGTACTGTTGAACAAGGGATATAGACATTGATGAATTGTTGGCAACACTTGGATGTAAAACAGCCAGCACTTTATCCTAGTATATTTAATTACAAGTCTTCAATTCGCAATATATCTTGCAAGATAAGGAGAAAGGCTGATCATTCGATTTTTATAAGCAATTTATTTAGATCTTCGCTTTATTTTAATTATTATTTAATTCGCTATCTTTCCTACATAATTAACTTAACAAAGAAAGTAACAAGGGAACTTACTCTATATAATTTTTCGTTAGGACCGATCGATGAATAAGTCTGTATTTTAGGTCTAATTCAAATTACATTTTCTGTGTCAAAATTTTAAAAACTTGTATCAGTATTTAGTTATTACATATTAATGTGTGTGTGTGTTCGTAGTGTGTGTGCTGCGCACGCGACGGGCGTGGTGTACTGGTAGCGTGACGTGTGCGCCGTTCCAGAGCGTGCGCGCATGCGCCAACCACCGTCGGAGAAATGTACGGTGCGCCTTACACGCCAACTGTCAAATTGAACCACTCATTACACATTCGAATGATAGTATTTTTGTTTGAATTAACATAGGTTTTGATGAAATTTACATTAATGCTTTGAAAGCTAGAACATTAGATGATACGCCTTGGTGGTAAATAGTAAGGTTCTGAGTGCCGTAAGACGGTGAAAATTGAAAATTTACATGACATGCCTTGTGGTGCCTGTCAACGTCGACAGGCACCACAAGGCATGTCATGTAAATTTTCTAAACTTAGAACATTTTATTACCACACACGAGAATATATTGAAAATAACCTGGAACCGTTTGCTCAGACTACAAAGGTGTCCATGTAGGTACAGTCTAATATCAGGAAGTGGTTCAAATGACCTCTCTCACCGTTCACCGTTACAATCACGCAAATAAAACACTTATACTCGAAACTAGCAAAAAATCTAACTTAATATAAAACAACTAAATATATTATAATGTTTCAAATTGTTGAGTCTTGACCCCTTGGTCAAGAGCACGTTATTTCTGGTACCTACTTATGGTACTTATGGTTCTCAATTTTGACAATGGAGGATACTTAAATGTTGTTATTATCAATTGCTCCATGAAGTCGTAGGTCCGATTCCAAGGTCTGGCAAAGTGTTTTTGGAATTTTATTTTAGGTAATTGGTCACACCATTAGTTGGTGGTTGGTTGGTGATTTTTATAGAATAGGTATGCTGCAGGCTTCCCTAGGTCACATCTGCAGAACGGCAACCGTTGGGGAAAACGTGTTCTGGAGTGGAGACCACGACTCGTTAATCGTAGTATAGGACGTCCTCCAGCTAGGTGGGGCGAAGTTTTGCAAAACGGCTGGCAGCGGATGGAAGCGGAAGGCCGAAGATCGAGCTCAGTGGCGTCCTATAGGAGAGGCCTATGACCAGCAGTGGACTGACATAGGCTGATGATGATAAGGCTTCCCTAGAAGGCGTTATATGCTTTATCGGACTTTTGGCGAGACCCAAAAGCCTTCAGCCGCTTTAAGCGCTGGGTCAAAGGGCACCCGGTGTGGACTTCGAACTTCAACTTTGCACATCGCTGACTAACTGAAAAGGAACGGCTGGATATGGTTAAATTATTTACGGATAATTTAGTTACTAAAAGCCAACACCTTTAAAACATAATGTTATAGTACATACGAAAACTTTGAAAACACCACAAAGTCTCTCCTTATCAGTTCTCTGATGGATGGTTCTTTATAAACGAATTTATGATATAATGAGTTCTAAGGGGATGTGCCATGAATATTCATAACTTTGACGTTCGTTAAGTTACGATTAGCGATGGGTTAACTTGATAAGTAACGGTTCCCACTGGCTAAGTTATAAAGCACTTGAAAAGTTTGGGTTAACCAAGGAGTATTTATTCTCCCCATAAGAATAGCATTGTTGGTGTAGTGGTCGTAATGCGTTTTTGCTGGGCTGGCAGTCCTGGGTTCTGTTTACGGGTCGGGCAGTGTAACCGGATTTTTCCATTTAGGCAATTTTCTTTACTAAACATCCCTGCCCACTGCTTCGGGGAGTACAGGCGTGATGATTATGTATGTTATACGGTATGTGAATTAAGAAAGTGATTTGACTGCCTTGGCTTCGCAGGTTTGATTCCCCTATGGGGCGAATATTTGTGTAATCCATATATATACATTTGTGCCTCTAGATACGAAATTTCAAAGTACCGTAAACTTTGTCTTTGTAAGAAATTGAGCATATGAGAGCCATGTGGCTATTGGCTCATGCCGATACGAAAAAGAAAAAAGAAATTTCGAGCTTTAGACAGTTCTTTTTTAATTAAAGAACCCTTTTTTAACACATTCCAAACTATGTAATTACAAATCAACAAATAAAAATGAAGAAGCATCCCAACACTGATGCAACTTGTTACGTAAACTTAAGTGAACGCGTTTAACTTGAAAGTGTTCGGATTCACCGATGGGTAATTTATTGCTTTATTAATATGCAAGCGAATGGCGTTTGTTTGTTTCGAAAGCAAATCATCTGGGTTACTTGATGAGTTTATTATATTATTTGTTAATAGGTGTGATAAGAGTACGTACATACTATCACGCCTTCAGTCTCGAAGTGGTAAGCAGAGGTGTCGTCGTTTATTAAGAGACTTAAAGTAAAAACACATTTCGCTGTTTGTACAGTCACAGTACCGAGTGGTATCCGGCCTAGAATTGACCTTTAGAATTCCTCCCGTGGGTGTCATAAGAAGCGACTTAGGGAAAATCCAGAAGATGGGCAGCAGCGTCTTCAGCCCCAAGCCGCATGCCAAGCGTGGGGATTATGGCAACCCTTATCTAAGGAGGAGGTCATTGTTTAACAGTGGACGTTTTCCAGCTAATGATGATGATGAAAGTCACAGGTGGACAAGCCTATTGCTATTTATCGGGCCCAAACTGGCCTCTTTAGCCTGGTTTTCCAGAGGGAAATCACATGCTTAAACAGGGGACTACTGAACATAATCTAGTAACATGTAAGTAGAATTTAAAAAATACCACCAAACAATATCACTGCTCTAGATTTTTCCATGTAAACCCCACATCCCCACATATTGCATACATTATACTATTAAACACATTGGACCATTTATTGAATATGATATGCAATACTACAGATAGTTGTTACGAAGTAAAATCTAGAAATTATGATATGTTGCGTGTAGTTTTTTTACGCAAAACGCATGTCTCAGTCATATAAAACAATTAACGGTCTAAATAGTTATTAGAGCGCGGCAAATGTGTAATTTTTGTTATGTACGCCGAAATATAACGGCCATAGACCTTACAAGAGGTGATTGCACTCAAATAATGCTATTTAGTTGCAAAACTTTGTCTAGTTCTAGGATTTTCTTCTGTTTCGTTAGCGTGTATGTATTTAACAGATTTCTTAGGTCGAAGGAATATTAGCTGCAGAAGATATTTGAGCGTTTGACGTTCGTTCATTTTCGGGCTACCAACATCTGGAGATCTTCATCATCATCATCTTCTGGAATAGGAGACCCTTGAAATGGAAATTATAGTTAAGTTTAGTAGCTGTTACTTCATATTTTTTTCATGACCTTGACCCGTGCTTCTGTTTCGCGTTTCTTTACAGAGCTAGCCTATTTAGGGCTAGGTCTTAGTAGGTTGAAAGCATGTTGGCCTTTCAGACCTTACCTTTCATTAAGGAAAAAGAAAAGTCTTCATTGACTCAGAAGAGTCTGAGGTTAACTAAGAAAGTGCTCAAAGCTTTGCAAAATTACATAAGTACTCACCACGTGACGCTTTGAATCTGCAATTTTGTCCAACAGTCCAAACTTACGGCCCTCCACGACCTAAAACTAAATCATACGACATTAAAACGTATTTATGATACTCTATCTTCAACTTCCTATTTCTTCGTTGCTTACCCACCATCAAATATATTCATATCAAATATCCTTCCCTGACTGCCGCCAACAATAAGGTATAATAAAAGGCAACGACACGTCACATCCTCCCGAAATACCCCCTAAGTATAAAAACTAAGACAATAAACTTGCGGTCAGCCCTTAGACTATATCGTGATAAGCCAAGCAGAACTTGACCTCTGACCGTGGTGGACAGAATGCAACCTTATGTCTATGAGACAAGATTGAATTTAAAACAGCAGTTGTGAAGAAGGGTCTGCAACGGAATGTAAGGTGATCGAAATGTTTTTAGTTTTGAGTTTGAATTATGCGATGTTTGTGTTCGTTTTATGTTAGTATTGTCTTGTTATTGTAATTATAAGACGCTAGTATGCCTAAACTATTCGTGACTTGCCTACATTTGCCAGCTACGAAGATTCTTCACTTGAAACCTGAGAAACCAATTTTTTTATTAGTCATACTGTGTCATAGGTGACTGTTGGCAACAGACGATTTTGACCCTAAAGTAGTCGTCGGTATATGTATGCTTTTGATTTTCTCACTGACCACTAACAAAGATGGACTACATCAATTTTTTCTTAAATTTGTATGGGAGATTGATAAAACGAGTTATATTATAGAAAAAGCTACTGAAGTCTAGCATAAATGTAAGTTTAGGTATGTGACTTAATTCGACATGCTTCATTTAGTTCTCAGCGATGGAATTAACCTATAACTTCCATGATTGAGATATTATCCTGATGAGATCGGTTTCAAATTTTCAATTACCTACAAACTCTAATACTCAACAATCAAGTTAACACAGAGCAACATACATTTTCAACAATATCTCTACTTGCCGAGATCCTTAAACCATACTACATGAAATAAAAAGCTCGATGAACACTAAAAACGTAAAATTCAACTTTATTTAAACACCATAAAATTCAAAATCGAATACTGGAAAAAATGGTTAGTATAATAAGGGGGCTAGACCAACCCTACCGTTACGGTGCGCGAGCGCAGCAGTAATGAGCAAGCAAACAGTTGAATTTAGGGTTGTCAGAAATGCATTAGTTGGAAGGAATATTGTTACAATCAACGCGATTGATAATGGATGTAAGATTGCATTACTTATAGCAAATGCTATTATTATGTTCTGATAAACTTTCAAATAATCTTTAAAATACAAACAAAATGCTATTAATCAAACATTTGAATTTTACGTAACGGATAAACAAACGGATTTGAATAAGGAATACTGAATTAACATTTTTTTTGTGTTTGAATATGAAAAGCATTTCATTTCCATCGAAACCATTCTTAATTTAAACGCTAATACATCTTTAGTCATTTCAAATGATAAATAGATTATAATCGATCAAGAATAAAGTGTTACCAACATTACGAAATTGAATTGGATTAAAGTACAGACGGGATGGTAAGTGTTCTAGATACAGTAGTGGCATGTACTTGTTCTTTTAAATAGTTCAATACAGTTTAGGTCCGCCAATTGTCAAGGCTACTCGCTCGGCCACGATTCTTGCCAGCCATTCTCAAACCAGGATGTTCAATAGGACGCTTTTCCGAAAAGGTCAGGTTTGTTATACTTAACAACCTTTGAGACGCTACTGCGCATGAGTGAACGACGACAGCCGACAATGACGTACTACGTTGTTTTTCGAAGGTTCGCTTCTGCGTATATTGTACTATGTTTGTGATTACAGATATTGTCATGAATTTTACTTCGCAATGAGTTTTCTGAATGCGTATTTTTCTTATTTTACCGGATTGTTAAATCGTTTATTGTTCTGCCAACAATACTCTACAACGAATATTGAAAACTTTTACACACAGAAAGTTGTGTAAAATCGTGTAAAAATAGAGTTTAGAAATCTGAAATGTCTTTAATATTTCTTAAGAGAAGAATGATTTAAATTTCGATTTTCCATAAGGAAATTGATACCGTGGCAGCCCTAGCTTGACCGGTCGATCTACTTGAAGTCGATTTTCTGAGTTAATTTAATTTACTGAGTGTGAATTAGTAGGGTTATTGTTAAGGAATTTCTTAGCTAACATCTGGGAACTTTAGGCGAGATGAGAATTTTTGTTTGTTTTTATAAGACGAGGCGGAGAGAGGGTTGAGTTGGCCCTTTTAGTGAATGCATGGGGAGTTTCTTCTGATGAGTTTGTGTGCTATAAAGATGAAATGAAATCTAGCAGCTAATTTCAGTAGCAAACGGGACTACTGATCTATTATGGATGGACAACCTAGCTTTAGGCCTCGGCCACTAGTTTGCTTCATCTTCTAAAGGCTTGATAGACTAATCAGATGCTTTTCAGAGTAGCAGCGTGAAATAGCAAGAATTACTGTTGAAATCGTAAGAAAATCTATATATAGAGACAAAACTACAGCACCGGCTAACCAACTAACTAACAATCAAAAGCCGAACCTCACAAGCCCTAATCAGAACTATGCGAGCCATTAGCATACGTAAGCATAATGTATGGATAGTACTTGGCATTCGATACAGCCTCGCTAGAAGACAATTCATGCCAAACCTGCTAGGTGGCGCCTCATGTCGCCATGCTAGTCCTATTAGACACGTTCAGAATATATTAACACAAAGTTAACATGGAGAAGGCTTAGTTTGCTACAATCCTGCTACGAAGTGATCACGTGACTATCTTCTTCTTCTTTTCGTATCGTAAAAATGGTTAAATGTTTTGCGCCCTATATGTGACTATTATTTGTATACTCTCTAAGAGATTCTGATATGCTGAGCCACCCTAGTTTTATTATCCTATTTCTATCTCCAGGGGTCTATCGTACTTCACTCTATTTAGGTTATGATTGATTGGGGCCTCTGCACAGTCAAATAGTTTCGTTTCTTTCACTGCATAAGATGGTAAATGGCTAGTCTTTGTTTCAGATTACGTTTGGATTATTTATTAAGTAACTTTATGTCAATTTTCCTACACCTACGAGGAAAATAGGCGAGATAAAATTGATATTAGCTGTCTGAACCAGCTTCCTAGAAGATAGTTCTATCAAAAGTGGAGGGATGGAATCTCTCTTATTTGAAACTAGGCTGTTGTCAGTACAGCAATTTCGTAGTTGTTTTACTTCTTTAATTTTCACCCCAACTTTACGGTTTATTTGTATCAAGTGAATTCAAGATTTTAACGAATCAATATTCTGAAGTATTATGATGGATTTTCGCGTATTTTAGCACTTTTTTGACTCATGTACTGAATCCTTGGTCTTGATTAAGGAATATTCTGCATTCTGCAATAGTTTGGTAACATCTTTCGAATTTAAATCTCCAAGGTGTCATAGAAACCGGATATCTGCAAAGTCCTTCTGTATTATTTTTGTTATACTAGTGTGCTAGTCTACGATAGCTTCCCTTCGCTTAAGATGGTAATAAATTTAAAGTGTGTACGTAATTGTGTTTGCAAAGTACAGCGGTGTAGGTTCCGTGTTTCGGGTGGTAATATGGAAGTAACGTTTGTTTTTTTTATTTGTTGATGATTTGATTTTGTTTTGTTAAGTTATGTAGGTAATGGTAAAGTACAGTTTTTAATACACGTCACTCATTTTTGTCGACTTTAAATAATTAATTATTACCTAAAGGAATAGAATAATACTTTATTTTCAAATTATTTATACTATACGATTCATGTTTCAATAAATCTCTTGGTTCTGTACGTAAAACGTGCGCATTAGGTGCTTTAAGATGTATTTTACAAGGTATAACTTAAGTAAATTGACAAACATCTGCATCATAACTAAAACAGTTACGTAACCCTCTAATGCCTTACGTAATAATATTATTACCAAATAAGGTAAATAATTACCGGCTGCGATAACTATATGCAATAAAACAAAATGCAGCCCCAACTCCGGGCACAAAATGATATAAAAAAATAAGAATTTATTGCTCAAAATAATGGAAACATCAAGCGGAGCGAGTTCTAATTATTGTATTATTCGGTGGCAGGTGCTAGCTTCGGTGTCTCGTGATCAAGGGGTAATTTATACCCCCATTAGTAATTTTACGGGTTTGACGTTTGACAGGGTTAGTTCGGTTTTTTTAGGTTAGTTGGTCATGATGACTTGTGTTACCGTTTGAAAAAGGTTTAAAAGACGAGCAAGAAACGATCTTGTAACTTCATATTCTCTGTAGGTTAGTGTATTAAAAACAATTAAATAATAAAGAAAAATATTATTTAAATGAAACCTGATAATGTAATTTTTTGTAACACCCATTTACCACAAAGAAGACCTTTACCGCCGCACTCAGAGACGTTAATGATTACTTAAACTGACACTAAAGTAAAGATTTGACAAAGAAAACCTTTACTTAGTGACAGTTTAAGTAACCATTAAATGTCTCAGAGTTCGGCGGTTAATGTCATAGGCTCTATATCTTCTTCCTATCGTATGGACGATGAACAATCTGGTGTCAGAGTTTAAACCGCCTGAAGGCCTCCGACATGGCTTTACACACCGTTGAAAAATCTCTCAGGTGTGCTGGTTTCCTCACGATGTTTTCATTCAGTTTTTAGCAACTGATAACTAATTTATATGATAATTTACATAAATTCGGCAAGACATAGGCATTGATAAAAAATAGTTTCTACTATAATTTTGCCTGCGGATTAAACTAAAGTAACAAGGTATTTTTAAAAACCACCATCAGTTGTCCATTCCAAAAGTACAGCAACACAAAGTTATACCACTGTAACTGTACGTAGGTAGATACCTACTATACATACTTACCTATACTGTCTATATAAAGCGTTGGACTCCATAAATCCCTTGAAGTTAGGACCTTGACCGACCGATGCAGTCTTGCGCTTTGAATAAAGCATTCGCGTATCCGGTGTCCGCCACGCGTCGCCAACTAAATGCGTGAAATATTCAAATTTACTCCACGTTATATGCCCCCTTTGTTATGTGCCCCGGTCCAAGTTACTAGCGATTGCAGTTACAGCAAAACATTATAACCTACACTCTTTCTAAAATAAATAAAAACAGGAACAAACGAAGTAATATGAAATATTTTAACAAACTTTAAATGTCACATGCACTAACGCCTAAAAAAAAATCTGCAGTTCACAAAAAAATGGCCTAGTGCGGGACATCGAACACGTGACCTTTATAACAGTATTCCAAACATATATCTATCTGCCATAATGTTAATTAACAAAACTAAACAAATGTTAAATTAACTTACAGTTATGAGTTTACAAATATAATATTAGTATATAAGATAGTATTTCAACAAAGCCTTGCATGTTTTCTATAAATTATTCTAGGTCTAGAACAGAGTTAGGAAGTTATCCTATCCTAGAGGATAAATACAAAAAAAATATCGTCAGTGGACTGTAGACTACTGTAGAGGATCATGCAGCAAGAGCTTACAAAACCTATCACAATTAACTAATGAACCAAATCTAGCTAACGAAATAACCGTCTTTAAAATATTATTTACACCTTACACCAAACCTCGCATCGTACCTCATTAAGCGCATCCATACGACTAGTTTTTATGAGATCAATGTTGCGTAAATAATGAGATCATTCCTTATAGTGATGTATTTAAGGAGCCTCACTAAAAGGCTTTAAAAAACTCTATTTCCGGTGTTAACCGTTAGTTTTTTTAAGTCAATAATCGGACGTGACGCGGGGGATAAAAAAATATAATTAGTACAAATATGTTGGTGATTCGTTTATGTATTCTTGTTATTGGAGAACTCATAAAGGTAGTCGTACACTCATAATTAACGTCACGACTTCTTCACCGTTTTGAAAGTAGGTAGGTAGGTAGGTAGGTATCTCATTAATTATTGCGTATTAAACGTGCTCATCTTTGATTTATTCTGTAAATTTATACAACTTGGATTATATAATTTGAATATTACCGTGGAGTTGCATAAATGAATGCAAAAAAGCTTGCACCCAATTTGGCGTTTTTTAAATTAGTTTTGTTTATATAAGGAAAGACGCGTTGTGATATTTAGTTTTGATTGTGTTAATTAAGTGTTAGGTTAATTAATAATCATGTTCAAAGATCTTTCACATATAATTATTACAATGACTGAGGTAGTCTACCGACGAATCATATTCAAAGAAAAACCAATCAGATTTCTAACTTGATAAATTTCTAAATAACGTTTCATCTAATAGAGTTTCTAGAATTCATTTCTAATCAGCATTAAAATAGCTTGATGTTAAAATCAGGCCGCGTCATAAACAACAGCGGCTCTTCAGACGTCAAATAAAAATGTTCTCATAAATAACGTTCGGCGAACAATCACGCTGATACACGCAAGTGTGTGCATACCCTTACATTGACTAATGAAAACTCGATGTACTGTTATATACATAAATTATGTAATAAAATTAAATTGCTAAAGTAGATATATTAATTGAGTTTCGACGTCCACACATGCTTTGCTTTTAATTATTCGACTCGCATCGACAAAACTTATCGATGCGAGAATATTTTATAGTTGTAATGCAAGAATTTACTGTGCGATTTTTTAGGATCTATGTTATGATTTGTGGCTTACAAAGGCCATGCAATCTTTTCCCATAGGTGTCCTAAGACGCGAGGTCAATCACCTGTATGAAGATATAATCGGATTGCAAAAATGAAGCCTAGCGGTTTAACTTTTACGTAGGTCATACTAGCCGCTTAGTCTAAAATCATTAGGCATATTCACGCTAAAGTATTCATGAGAATGTATTAATCTGACATGAAGTTTAATGACATATTATCGTTCCTCATTTGCTTTTAATAAAGTTAGTGTTAGCAAACTCAAGTGCAGTTGCACATCTAGCAAGAATTGGTGGTGGTAGTAAGGTCCTAACAGAGTGGTGGCCCAGAGGATTTTGTAGAGCCCCTGGCAGACCTCCAGCCAGGTGGACTGACGATATTGCTGCTGTACAGGGAAAGACCTGGATGCAAAAGGCCCAAAACAGGACAGAGTGGTCAATGGAGGAGGCTTATTCCTAACAGTGGGTCACTTAAAAGCTGATGATGAAGAAAACGTTCTGCGAGTGTCCCATAGGACGGTTCAAATTGTAAGAGATTTCTTTATTATTATTTTTTAGATTTTTCTTCAGTATTTGACAGAATCTTACCTACACATCTGCATAACAGCAATTTACAAATAAAACAGCTTAATTGCTATTTTACAACTTGCAATTAACTTGGAACACTTGTTAATATGAGCCGGATTAAATTTATTTACCGTCAACTTTGTTAATTAAACTAATATGAATCATCATCGTCAGAAGATTTACGTTCATCTGCTGTAAGGTCTTGGCTGGGTTTTCAGCTGAACGTTTCGGGTATATATTCAGGTTAGTTTGATGCTGTATAGTTCATAGGGTCCTCGAACAGTGATGTAGAGATAAAAACATCTTAAGCTTAATGTTATGCTGAAGAGCACGGTTTAAGATACAACTCCAAGAAAAGTGAGTTACTCATCTTTAGACCGACCAACATGAGCTTGGAAAACTACCCCGCAGTCACTCTGAATGGTGGTATCTTGAATCGTGTTCAACAGTTCAAATATCTGGGACACATCGTTACAGAAAGTCTGAAGGACGACCTTGATGTTGAGAGGGAGCGGAGAGCATTGGCGGTGAGAAGTAATATGCTTGTACGCAGATTCTCACGTAGCACGTCAGCAGTTAAAATAACACTTTTTAGGGCCTACTGCCAAGTATTTTACACGTGTAGTCTGTGGACTAACTGTACAGCCAGGGCCGTCAGTGTTCTTCGTATCCAATATAACAATGCGTTTAGGATGCTGTTGGGGCTGCCACGCTACTGCAGCGCGTCCGGCATGTTCGCAGATGCGCGCACTGATGGGTTTGAGGCAATTAGACGCAAGCGAGCTGCGTCTTTGTTAAGCAGAGTTCGAGCCAGCACCAACAGCCTCTTAAACGCTATTGCCAATAAAATGGATTGTCCCATACTGCAATACCTCAGCAACCTACATGTACTGAATAAGACTTGTAATCTGTAATCTGTAATTCTATTTAATATTTAATCTTATCTTATTGTAATGAAATATGAATGTGATTGTACTCTCTTTAAATTTTTATTTTATTTTATGGTTAGAATGTGACTTGCAATGTATTTATGGGTTCTACCTGAAATAAATGATTTATTATTATTATTAATAGACCTTAAGATATTTTTATCCCTGCAACTACTTGAACACGACAAACGATAAAATAAAGTCCTCGTAATTTTAATTTTAACTGTGAAATTACACAGTACACACATATAAGTACGATGTGCAAATAAGATAAAACACACATAAAGTCACGCCTTCCTAGAGGGGTAGGCAGAGACAACGGATTTCCTTTTGCTACGATCCCGGCACACTTCTTTCGCCTCATCCACTCGCATCACATTCCTTTAAACTCACGTATTTGACCTTTTTGCAAAACATCTCTGATTTGGTCTAAGTATGTTCGCCGAATATGATAATATTTCCGAATAACATGCAGCAAGTCAGCAACTGCGATCTGACCTCAAGAATCCAATAACCGGGGATATCCTAACGCGGACCGGTTATATCTCACACTACAATATTTATTTAGACGTTGCGAATTAATAATTGATGAATAAATCAAGATCATTTGGAATTGCATTTTTACATAATATTTTTGTCACGTTTCCCACGGTAGACTGGCTCAATCTTCGAACTGGTGTGGCGGTCTGTTAGATAATGTTGCGACACTGAGGATGCAGCTGTCAAATGAAATGAATACATGCAGAAATCTCAAATTTTTCACAACCATGCACTTGTCAAACAACTATCGATAAAGCTTAACATCACGCCCGTATCCGCGAAGGGTTTTTTTTTTTAATATGATCTGCCGCAGGCAGGCCCAGGGAGGCTATATCTGCTTTACCGGACTTTTTTGCGAGACCCAAGAGCCTCCAGCCAAGGCTATTACTACAAAACATTAAGGGAATGGCCCCCCGAAGGGATAGGAATAGGTAAATAAAAATACACCAGCATTTCGCCAGTTATGTCTTAGGTGCCAATATAATAGGGGGCGAGCCTATCGCCATCAACCAAGACGAATCCAGACTCCGTGCTGCTACTGAGATTTACCAATAGAAAAATCCAACAACTATCCATAAATCTACTAAGAATTTAATGAACTGACTTTTTACAGCACTTAACTGAAAAAGGCCTTCGTCCAACAGTGGGAATCAAATAGGCTATAATTTTTTTTTAAGTATATTATGTTGATAGACTAACCTAACTAGAAAATAACTGGTACTTCTGCATTTCACAGACAAGTGGTGCAACCTCGTTGCGTTATTTATTAGCCACTTTACATATAATATTTGTATATTTTTAACAGTTTTCAGTTGCAAATTCACACGGTACGCAAACATTTTATAGTGGAGAACTAGTTTTCGAACGGTGGAGATAAAAACTAAGTTGTAATTATGAACGATGTAAGATTTTTAATAATATTTAGTTTTAGCTTTAATTTTAAATATTCGCGTGTATCTATTTATATTAGTATTTTCCATAGGAGGCCAAATTATAAAACCGATTTCTGGGGTGTATAGTAGACCCACCTTTCGCCAGGTATTTTAATAGGTCCTAATTCTAATGTTGGGCGAGCCTATTGCCATAAACCGGTTCAATAAATAACTTTCCTGAAAACTTTCCTTTCCTTGTAGAACTGCGCTCGCGCAATACTCACATACAAATTAAAAATGTAATAATGCCTGTTCGTTAATTATATTTGTTTCGCTTTAGGCTTTTCTACATAAAAGTCTATTATTTCAGGAATTTGTCTTAGAATTATTAATAGAATTTTTTTATATTACTTGTGTCAGTCGTAAACTAAATTATAGTCTTCGTTTTCTTTCGTATGTTTACGATTCTGCATGTCTCCACAATGAGCAAGAATCGTATTGTTATACATAATATATTATATTAGTGTATAATCGTGGCAAATAAACGTTGCATAAAATTCGCCGCGAGCCGTTCGGATAGTAAAATACATGATTGATAACGCGGTAGACGCGAGCGTCGCGTGCTTGTAGGATGACAGAGAAAGAATATTGTGGATAAGACAGTATATTTATTTATATTTATTTAGCTGTTAGTGACCCACTGCTGAGAAAAGACCTTCGTTATTTTCCTTATCCTTTAAGATAATCATAGTGTATACCTAGTTATAAGATTTAATTGTTAGAATTAAAATTGAAATGAAACGTTTTACTGTTTTCGCTGTTTATTCAAATAAACAGCGATATACAACGATACAACAATTTATTATATTTAAAATATTTGTAAAAAGTGGTCGTTCATTGTCGTCCTAAGGGGGAGGCCTTTGTCCAGCAGTGGACGTCTTCCGGCTGATGATTATGATGATTTGTAAAAAGTGTATTTGTTAGAACTGTATAAAAAGTAATGTTTTTTGTATAAATAAATACATATACAGTGACTTATTTATTTAATTACAGCTATTCAATAACTTTTAAATAATAAAATTTGTTTTATTTTTAATGTCCTTTAAACTATACTAAATGGATTAAATTGTTATTTAAAACATGTCGACACGATCATAAATAGCTAAATCTACAATAATTGTCTTCATAATATACATTTTATGTTTTAAACTAAATCATGTAATTTTGTTGGAGCTTATTAGTTTAATTAATGTATTTAATTTGTTTATCTTTTAATTACAAGCTGGTAACTACTAATTACCGGCTACGCCCACTGCTCTTATTGTAAACGTAGAAAGATATAATCTTGTTATATATTTGACTTTTGTTTAGTGATAAATATGTTTTTAGATGTCTTAGTATTTTGTGGCAATATTTATTTATTTATAGTATATATAAAGAAAGAAAGAAAATAATTTATTTTTGATTCAAAAACTACAAGTACCTACTTGAAGTTTTTTGTCATACCCATTAGGATAAAAAAAATTAGGTCCCCAACTCAGCATAATCCTGCTGCTTAGCTGCAACGCTGATTGTCAGTTAGGGTTTTTAATTTTTATTATAATTAAGACGGAAATTCAGCGGTCTATCCCCATGTCCACACTACGTCCATCGTTCGCTCACTCACGAGCCGGTCCGGTCTCACATCGGTGCCCATCCAATTATCATATCGACTTTCTCTCGGGGTTGTGCTAGATGGCAGGTGCTTGCCTCATCTGCGTTTAGTCTTAGTACCTGTATTAGCTACAATTTATGTAAGCGAAGGCATGCGGTTTCATTAGTCGCTAATTGAAAATTTACTTTGTTCCTTTTGTTGATTTTAATTAAGAATTGCTGTGGGAATTTGAGGGTATGGTAATATTGTAGGGGCTCGAAGGATACGCTTGATTTATTTATTTCTGTTAGCTTTGCATAAGTGTGTGTCATTTAAGAAAAAGTTTGTTTGTTTAAAAACGTTACATACTGATGTTGAAGCTGTAACAGCTTCTAAAATGTTAGTTCCTCGTAATAGGCACGATTTATTCAGAACCTACTAGAGTAGTAACGTTTCCTTTAAAGTAACTTATAATTGGTTTTTCATACATATACTTAATCTTCAAAGTGCATATTGAAAATGGAGGCTTCGTAAATTAAAAAAATACCTGGAGTCCAAGAAGGCAACTGGCTAATCAAGTGGGAATTGAATAGAATGAAAAATATGAGGGATAGACATATGTCATCTACTTATATTACATAGTCGAAACTCGATACATTTATCATTCTATTCGTTTTCTATTCGTCTAGCGTTTAGCCACTTGTCTAGTGTCCAGGCATGTAGTATTTATGTACTACATTTTGTTGTAAAATGCCTGATTTTTAACCTGAATATTCATAATATTATACTTCGCTAGCACCTATTTTTAGAGAGTCCTCCTAATAGAGAGACTATATATCTTAATTTTCCACGTCCCCGCCTCCGATCAAGTTTCAATGAAGAAGCTAAGTTTTACCAGCGATAGTTATTTACGAGACAATTTTATTTATTAATTCACACGACATTTTAATTAAGTTTTGTAATGTGTCAATTTGGATTTTAAAATCGATTTCACATTAATAATAACTACGTAGGTATTATCAATGTATTGAAAATCCCCATGTAATTGGGAACAAGACAGAGAAAAAAAATCTTCTTCTTATCGTATGGCTGATGAACAACCTGGTGTCAGAGTTAAAAACGGCCTGTAGGCCTCTGACATGACTTTACACACCGTTGAAAAGTCTCTCAGGTGGTGGTTTCCTCACAATGTATTCCTTCACCGTTTTCAGCAACTGATAATTAATTTATAATACGCACATGAATTCAAAAAGACGTTGGTGCGTGTCGGTGTTTGTACTTGCTACCTTTGACTTGTCAGTCCAATGGTAATACTAGTCCAGTCGGCTATTAGTGCTTCAGAAAATAATTAAAGTCAAAACATTAATTTCAGGAATTACCTCCAGAATCTTCTAAATTCACAGCTTTTTTTAATTTCTTTAAAGCACATATTTTGGAAGAATATTTTCCGTGTACATTTTACGGCTGATTAGTAATAGTTTGTTGATTAATTGCAATTTTACAGATACAATCAATTGTTTACGGAGTGTTTGGCGCGTGTTGCGCGAATGCGCCTGCGCAGTGACAAGTTATTTCGTGGATCTATTATTGTTACTTTCACGGTTATTTTGCATTTTGATTTGTCAGTGTGTATCTTAAATGTTACTGTCGCTGGATCGTATTATTCGGCATAATCTGTAATGTTTTAACCGACTTCAAAAAAGGAGGAGGTTCTCAATTCGTCGGAATCTTTTTTTAGGATTATTAATTGTAATTTAAAGCTAGATAATTTTTTTACCTAAAACACACATGACACAGGTAAATCCGGTCCATTCTACTGAACTAGTAATTATAGACGTTATTGCTAATTAGAAGTTTTTTTTTCAACATCTATCTAACTAATATCCCAACAAATATAAAAACTCATTCTCAAGCAACAAACTCTCGTACTTAAACCGCAATTACGATTAATTTGTATCCAAACACGAAAATCCGTATCATAGACAAACAGATTAAACAATGTAAACGTAGCAATAATTTTTTTAACGCAATTATGTAACAGAGGAAATTTCTGACTTCCGCATCGCTCAAGAATCTGTGGGTGCATCAATAAGCAATCACTTAGCACCAACTTAGATATACACTTAGGTTACGCTACGTTACGATGTTCGACAGTCATAAATATGTAGGTACACTATAAAGACCCGATTGGGGCAGTGACAGTGGTTGGACTGCTCCGAGTTTGATTTCTGGACAAATATATTGACATGTTATAATGATTTCTATCACTTTCTTGAATAATAATAATAATAAATAATAATAAAAATGATTTATTTCTCACCAAAACCGAAATACATATAAAACAAAATCTTTTAGGCTAAAACACAATATTAATCATTGACACCTCACACACACACACACACCTCAGTCTGCCCGTGACCATGATTGCTGTAAAGGATTCGAAATGTCGGAGCCAAAAAACCAATTAAAACCGCGATAAAATCCGTAAAAAATTAAAAAATATAGTTTTATTTCAATATTTAATTCGAAATTTTGATGAACACTTACAGAACAGTCTAATGTCAGTTCAATTATTACTAACACTATTCAATTCTGCCTAGCCCCAGAGAGTCCTAACTATCCTTATTATACCGTAAATAAACGGGCTATGACATTTCCAATTACTTATGTGACAGGAAAAACGCATAGCACTAGTAAAAGGATGTTGTTTCAACTTTCATAATTTTAATGGTTATCATCGGTAATTTAATATGGGCCAAGGTATGCGCCAGAGCAATTTTAATGCATATTAATAAGTTCTAAAGTGCACAAACCCGTGTTCTTAGTAATGGGTATTGCAATAAAAATGCTTTTGTAAATTTTAGGGCTCTTTTTACACAAACGATGAATCAATAATTGGATGGCTGCTAAGACATTATATGAACGAGTTTGTTCAAAATAATTATAGACAACTTGACGCCGCTCGCCGAAATTATTGTCACACCTCGCTCTTGAAGTGGCGTATACTAAGAATGTTATTAACTTGAAATTCGTCGAAAAGGCAAAGATTAAACAATTTTACATAAACCAGTAATACATTATATGTAAATTGATATTGCGAAACGGAATTATTGTGAATGGAATTGTCATTATACAAAATGCTATTCGATACGGCATTCTTTAGTTTTGATTAGTTATTTATTCTGATATATCTCACACAGTTTGTGTTAGTTGCGCCGTCATTTGTAAAATGTTAGATTTATTTAATAGCCACCGGTTTTGAGGTCGAAAGTAATGACCTTATTTGTTTTACTGACAGAAATTATCATAGTTATGTTGGTATTAGGATTGTGAAGTTTTGAGAATAATTTGATCTTTAACCCTTCAAACATGGGAATTATGATTTAGATATCAGAGTAGAATCTTTGCACCAAGCGTGGGTTAAGACTGGGAGGTCAATAGATATGGATTGTGGCAAAAATATAGGATACCTACCTTTTTATGGCATTACATTTACATACAAAGTCAGGTCTGGTTCCCAGAGTGTGCAGAGATTACGGATTTAGTTCTGATACGATCCTTGCATTATTTATTAATTTTTATGTTATTCGACTGCCTCGTTGGTCTAGTGGTCGCTAAATGCGACTGCTGAGCAAGAGGTCCTGGGTTCAATCCCGGGTCGGGCAAAGTGTTACTGAGTTTTCCATTAGGTAATTCTCAGTAGCAGCACGGAGTCTGGATCTGTGCCCGGTTGATGGCAATAGGCACGCCCCCTATTACATTGGGACTTACAACATAACTGGCGAAATGTGGGTGTACTACATGTACACCTCTGCCTACTCCTTCGGGGAATACAGGCGTGATGTTATGATGTTATGTTATTCGCAACAGGATATTTGGTATTGGATGGCTATGTTACCGAAGCTTAATAAATATAGAAGTTTCAGTTTCAAGAACCATCGATTATTGAACTAATTTCTTTCTCTCACTTGCTGTTAGGCAGAAAACTTTACCAAACCTTTCACCCATCTCTTCTCACATAGTCTCTATGTAATAAATTCCATCCAGATGATGTTGATACAATAACTTAAGGTTTGGGCGCGAGTTCGTTACATTTCGTATGCTCGTATCGTTGTGAACTAATTATAACTAATTATTTGTACGTTGACCTTAGATCAGAAGGTACCAACAGAGGGTAATTGCTCTTTATGTGATTGTGTAATTTTCGTCACTGAGACGACAGTTACGTACTGTTACAGTGACACGCATAATAAGCGAAATTAACATAAGAATCAGAGAGTAAGAGAAGCGTATTTTTGGAAGAGTATAGTCAAAAAGTTCCAACAAATACCAGCTAGACCCAGTATTTGTGTACCTCACCTTGTGAATTCCTAACTTCGATTTTTATGGCACTATCAGCAATCACATAAACTCACATACAAACACACTGAAACACACACACACAAGCACACACACACACATACAATCCACCCACACTCACACATAAACCAACATTCATCCACAAATCCACATTCAAACAATGATATAGCCACACATACACTTTCTCGCAATCACGCACTACACAGAGCTGCTAATTTCTTTTAAGCATTTATTTTATTTTGCTTTCTTTTTGTTTTCTCTTAAAGATTAGTTATTAGTTTTAATTTTTATAAAGCCTCGAATTCTGTTTTGTGGTCTCAATATTGTCAACGACCAACTAAGGGAAGGAGCGAAACAACCCCAACACAAGTGTTTGTAATTACTTACTGGGGCTGTTTCATCCACATTGAAATTGTAACCGTTTGAGACATAATAAACCATTTTTTTTTTTTTTTTTTTTTTTTTTTTATTATGTAATTTATGGCATAATTATTAACGACTTAGATCGTATAATTTACGAAAAACTGCCGTAAATTCTGGGTTTTTAGATTATTCGTGAATGCGAAGAAGAAGCGTATGAAATTTCTTACCTAAATAGAAAACTACATGTAACAATACTATTTAAAAAGGTAAGAGTATTGCATGACAGGTCCCACCTACTTCCCAGCCCACCCTTGTAACAGTTACCATCCTATATCATAGTTCAAATAAAAAAAAAAACAATTTGATCCACTTTCCGCCACACTTGTGCATACAGCTGAACTTTCAAAATAAGGGTCTACGACTATTTTTATCATATTACATACACTGCTGCATAAGTAACCGCGCTTTACCAAAACCGCTGTATCAAGCCAGCAATGAATTAGACTCAAATCAGTAACATATCCTAAGTCTAGTAGAAAGTGTAACGCGATATTTAAAGGATATCCGCGGGTGCGAATATTTGTACAATTGTCGGATACCTGTGCGGATGCCGTGTGGTATCCGGCCTATGCCGTGTGGTATCCGGCCTAGAATCGACCACCCCCTTTCCTCCCGTGGGTGTCGTAAGAGGCGACTAAGGGAAAATCCAGAAGATGGGCAGCAGCGTCTTCTGTAACTTCACCACCAATACTGCGATCCCCAAGCCGCTTGCCAAGCGTGGGGATTATGGCAACCCCCCCCCCCCCCGCTTAAACGGGGAGGCCTATGTTCAATAGTGGACGTCTTTTGGCTGATGATGATGATGATGATGATGTGCGGATGTGCCCGCGGATGTAAGGACCGGAACAAGAGAAGAAGTGGATGGCTCAGTTTACTTTTAAAATAAGTTTCCGATTACTATTACCTACTAGCGAGCTATGGGAAATAAATTTTATTGGCAGTTAGTTTTCCGTTTCGTTTTCTAGTTTCAATTTTAAATGTGACTCGTATTTGTAAATTTTCTGTACTAAGCTAGGTGAATGATAATTGTAAATTTTTAAGAAGCATTACGGAGCTTTTCCCTTTCAAAATCTTTAGTAGCTCTTGAACTAGGAAATATCCTCGATGAATAGCAATAGACTTGACCCTTATTTAAATTAACTCGACTTTAATAAGCATTGATGGTGAAAAGGGTAAAAGCAACTTCTAACTCTGCCTACCACTTCAGGGAATAAAGACGTGATGGCATACTAAGACCAAATGTGTCTTATAATTAGACAATAACCCAAAAATGACTTTCAGAAGGAACTCCTAACATTTGACTTAGTTTTTCAACTTCCTGAAAGGGTTATAACTCACCAACAATAAGGGTAGTGCCACATGGTACAAATGAAAATAGAAACATATAAAAACTTTAATGAACTTAATTCCCGTTTATAAGGGTTACTTAAAATAAATCGTGTGGGGGTGTATTCTGGTGTCTTCTACGATATCACCGATTTAAAATGTTAGTACGCTTGTAGTTTTTCTAATTTTGAGTGGATGTTGTTTTTTAATTTAGATACTGGTCAATGATATTGCTGTTGTTGTTCTATCTAAAATATTTAATTAAAGTAAGTTATTAATTAGGGATATTTATATTATTTTGCTGCTTGTTTCCATAAGCTTACTTAAAGGTCAACGTTAATTTTATCCTTGTAAAATACTACCATTCAACATGTATACACTAAGCTAAAAGTTTTGAACGAAGTCATTCACCAGCTGTCACCTGATAACAATCCCTAACGATATAAACCGATGTCGATTTGATTTACAGAATAGGCACCTCGTTTTTTAAGTCGTCTTCAATCTAAGGTATGTTAGGATGATGAATGACTTCAGTGTGTCTCGAGCTATTTCGGTAACAGTGAGGTATTTAAGTGCTCTTTAAATGTAATTGTTATGTTTTATTTATGTTGTACTGTTAAAGTCGGAAAACGGAAGCGGTTGAAGGGTTACTATCGTGACTTTAACATTTATGACATATTTAGTTAATAGTTATATACAGATTCCATTGTTGGCCTAGTGGGCGCGAGCGCGCTTACAGCTTAGGATGTGGACCTAGGTTCATTCCCTGGTCTGGCTAATCTCAATACTTTGTAATTGGGTTTGTTTTTTGAAAATTCTTAGTAGTTCATCACGTTGTCTGGATTAAGTGCCCCGTTTCTGGCAGTAGTTTAAAGTCAGTTTCATTATAAAAGTAAATGATAACATCTAATTTACATAATATTACAAAGTACACAACAGATCATCAAAAATATCGCCTACTCACGAATCTTCCCACACAACAAATCTGTCAGCGCAGATGTTCCATATTTTTTACAATAAAACGGAAACGGAAAGACAAGAAGTCGCCATCTCCCTCTAACATATATCTATCTCTTTCATCGTCTTCCTATATTTTTTTGGGCAGTACATTATATCGTTTAGGTTTTTCGTGCACAGATTGTGCTCCGTTTGCCACCTGCCTTCTTTAAAAAACAACTGACTATCATATGGTGCGAGTCAAAAACGTGGTCCTTAGGTACGAAAGAAGATTTTTAGCCAATAGTTATTATATGGTTCCCGACTTTGTGTTCTCCATTAATTCTGTAACACCCAGAAATTTGTATTTAGAATAGAATAGAAAAACATTTATTTAGCAAGGACAGTACAACACACAAACACAAGTAGAAATACACATTTAATGTTTATCTATTTAGTACACACTTATTAATTGATAATAAAAATAAACCAGTAAGTAATCAGTACAACTCAAAATAATTGTATATTTATACTGTAATAAAAACATTTTCAATGATCATATTAAACGTATGAGTAAATAAACATACAGTTAGCTGTTTTTTTTTTTACTTAAAATAATAATAAATAAAATACTTTTTCCAGAATGAAAGCCTACCAGAATCCAAACCACTGGAATCCAGTTTCTTAAGTGCCATACCTAACAGGTTTAACTATTGTTTATGTGAAATAAAAGGTTTTGAGTTTGTTTATTTAAACTGCGCGTGTTCTCCCACGCTCATCAGGAAACGATAGAAAAAGGCGGATCAGCTGCTTGTCAATCTGCACAGGATGTTTGTGTGTGCCCATGGAAATTAATTGTGACTGTAGCTGGTTTATACAGTGGGCCATGATGGCTGTTTCAATATACACTATGAGCTTCAAGGTTGATAGTAACAAGCTTTATCACTTGATTAGCATTTTGCCTTATATTATCATCATCAGCCGGAATACGTTTTGTGTTTAATTTGCAAAGTCCTTTCCCTTAGAACGCCATAATGATCGGCAATTTGCCATTTGCATCCATCTTATAAGCTTTAAAATCAACATGGGGTATAAAATTGTGTGAAGCTAAATATGACGCCATATTGTCAGAAGATTTCAGATCAGTTTAAGTCGGTATCAGCATGGAAAGTATATTATAAGTGAGTCTTGATTTACCCCAACCATGAAAAATATCAAGGGAATATGGCCTCACATAAATTGATCCGCGACCACATGGAGTTACAATAGAGGTTGAAAGGGTTGCATTTTAAAGAAATCCTCTCATTATTAGATAATTATGGTATTATTCCCATCAGTCATTATAGGAATGATAGGAATTTCGTTAAGATCAACGAAGCAACTTGAATACTCATTTCAAGTGGTCACAGTCGTCCCCATGTCGGAACAAATATTAGTATGACCTACAGATTTGGAAGCCCTGAGCTGTTTGTATAAGTAATTGGTAATTACGCACTTATGTCAAAGATTTTAAATAAAACATAGCACGTTAGGCATTATAAGTAGTTACCTGTAATCCTTTGACGAGGATCTGAAATCGTTGTAGGTTAATTTATTCGGGAAAACTAAGAACTTCGCGAGATACTGATAACACCTTGATTCTTCTCTAAAAATGAAAATACTCTTTGGCATTAAACTTAACTTAAGGTATGATCAGGTTTAGAATCCTAGGTTTACTTCGGTGAACACATTTTCTTACAATCTCGTGGGAGCGGATAAAGTAAACAGTAATCAACTTGTTGTCTCAGCATATCATGGTGATAGATTACCCGTGTCGTTGACCTCCAGATTGATCGCTTTCAACAAGCCGAAGACAAAACCTGACTTTACATCATAATGTGGCCCTTTAGTGCGCGAACAAAAGGAACAAACCTAGTGGATAGTAGATTAGACACAGCCTACTTCGTTAAAACTAGACGAAAAACAACCCAAAAATTAAAACTTTTTTAATTTAAAAAATAAGTACTCCAATCGTGATGGTAATTTGAGAATCCAATTAAAGTGAAGTAAATTGTATATTTACTCATTATGATAATTTAATACTTAATTAGGTAAAACATTTGTACTGAAATAATCATGAACTTTTTTACAAAGAAACAAAGATTTAAATGAAAATAAAACATTAATTAACATTATTAATACCATATGATATCGTCGGAATGCGCCTAAAATACATCTGACAGAGTAACCCTCACATATGTAAATCATAAAGTAAAAAGGGGTAAGCACATTATTATGATATGATTTATACTTTTTAAAACAAGTCAGGGATAAAGGACCAAGAATAGGACTTGTTGGCAGCTGTTTTACATCTACATGGTATTCTTACTTTTACTAAATTAAAAATTGTGTTAACCAAAATTACATGATAACACAATAATAAATAAAAGCCATAAAAGAAAGCAGAAAATAATATAATCCTACAATGCTGAATATTAACTGTCTTTGGCTATGAAAGTCTATAATATATTTAATCCGATTTACATTCAGTAATTTACAGTTATGGCACTCCCTTTTAATCTTTATAGGTCATTAATTTGGTCACTCAAATACCAATTCAGTTTGTTAATTAAAAAGATCAGTTCCTACAATATTTGCACTATAGGTTGAGATAAGCAATAAATATCACACCAATCTTAATATGAACGCCGTGGTACCCTTATATTTATTACTCCATATTCTCAAAAGACAAAGCAATAACTTAGCGGCACGTGTTACGTTTCTTAAACATTAATTAATCTTCTCATACAAAGGCGCCGGTTGCAAGGATATATGTACTTGCTTGACCTTTTTTGAAGGACAGTCGAGGTCAGTATTTTTTTAAGCGCAATTAAAATCGAGCTTTCTCTCTGTTTGGATTGACATGTTCTTTTTCTCTTTTAACCTCATGTAGTGTAGATTTTTTTATGGAATTAATCGGTTCAACAAATTTTTGTATTTCTAACAAATAGGGTAAGTACAAACTCCTTGTTATAATTTTGGATATAAATGTTATTAACTTAATGTTTCAATCTTCTCGTTTTGAGTACTCATCTAAAACATAACGAACATGTTTTAAGACTAGAAGGACCGAAAACATTTGAGCTGCCCCAAATAACAGTATGATAATACTACGAGTTTAACATTACAACCGCTTACTTATTCAATCGCGAATTATACAAGCCCCTGTTCAATAAAAAATAAAAATAAAATGGACGGGCTGCAAAAGGACCACTTTTCTGTTTGTACTACACATGTAAATAACATGTTGGTTTCGCCCCTTCGTTTCGCCATCCACCTGTTGGCTGATGTGATTTTATAGGGCCCATGGTGCTTGGGCCGTGGACTTTATTCAGTAAATTATTTTACATGTTGAATTACGTGTAGAATTTAATTATATTTTAATTCTATTTTTATTTTCATTTTCGAAAGTAGGTACCTCGTGCATTATTTTAAAAAGGTCGATAAGACATTTAGATTTTTTAATTTGAAAAAAAAATTGAAATATTTTTTTTAATATTTTTAGAAGACAATATTATGAATAATATTTTTTTTAGTTGTTAGTTTATAACGCCTTTCAAATTAACACTTTCATATGCAATTTCAAACACTGTGAAATAAAATAAGTTCAAAAAGCTTACACTAAGAGCTTATATTTCACATAAAGATTATAGCTTAGATTATATTCATTATTTACGCAATTTAATTATTCTTCTTACTTAATGAAGTATTATTACGTTTGACAATCACTCAACTAACTGTTAGGTAACAAGACGATTTCTAAATGGCCTGATAAATTGTTGCTCGGACGGCTGGACTAATTGTATGCAATTGGTACTGTCAGATATTCCGGTGATCTATCTCGCGACGTACCTCGAGACGGATTGGCAGGTGTATGGCGAGCTTTACACAGATTTATTGTGGTACTTCATTATTTATACTTACATAGGTATGTGAATTGTGAATTTAATGACAATTTTAGTGGTATTTTGGTAACTGCCTTGAATAAAGTTTGCTTTTGTACACAAATCGAATTTCTCAACTTATTGTTTTTAGTAATAGACCATGCTCGATAAATTCGAACACGGACATCCTTGTCTAAGGAGTGACCGCGGTAAGCGCTGCTTTACTTCAAAAATAAGCTGGTCAGTGCAGTACATTTATTAAGTAGTAAACAATTCACACTGTTAATTCCATTTATATTATACTTCAAATTTTCTCAATCCGTTTCTCCTAACACACTTAACCCTAACTGTGCCAACAAAAAATTATTTTAAGAACTAAATAAAATGATAATAAACTTGCCGAAGGGTTGGTTTTTTAAAATAAGAACGTTCAAGGTGAGGGATGCGCCGCTGTTTCCGCCACGGACGGGTTGGCTCACAGATTTCCGGTAAAGGCATAGGCACCTGGCCGAAACTTAAGGACCCCTAAGTTTTTGTGCCGTATTAAAACCCCTTCGAAATTTGAGGGAAGAATCTTTACCCTTTCTTTGCTATCTATTTTATGAATATAGAAATTTGGTTTGCTGTCTGACTGAATGTTTTAGTCAAATAATTTGTAATATTGAATGAGCTGAGTTTTTCGTAGTTTTGTTATCAGTTGATTATGGTCTTCTTATTAAATTAATTTGGTATTTTACTGTTTCTATGAAATAAAATATTTGTTTAAATATCTGTGTCCCATAGCTAGGCAAAAGCTGTACCTTTATTTTTCTACAGAATCCCAGTTGAGCGTCAGTACAAAATACATATTTTTCTCATAGGTGCCTACGTAACATGACCGCCTTGTCGGTTTTTTTAATATTAACCAGACTAGGATATTTTTCCGATTAAACATCCCATTTTTAAAGCATAAAAAACGAACATTATCCAAATAATCCAATAAAGCGTCCATCAAAATAAATTCTAATATTACCGAAACAAAACCCGCGGGGCACACTAGTATCACATCCCTTTTAATTACTCGCTCGGTTGCGTTCCGTTTCAAACAGTTGTTCTATTTTCAAAGATCGCACGTTTAACACTTCGATGCTATCGTAGAATTAGAATTGCGTGTTTTTCTTTACCTTTTTCTGTTTTTTGAGCTTGCATATGTTCAGTTATTTTAGGGTTAGCATGTGCCACCGCCATTCGCGACATACGGTGATGTCACACAGTTATTTTTGGTTATTTTGACTGTAAAGGGTTATGTTTTTGCTAATGCAATGTGTGCATGATTAAGAATTCATAAAATACTTATTAGTATTTATTAGTGAGTTGTAAGTTGAAGAGTTTAGTTGTTTACTAATTTTCATAACGGACGATCATTGCTAAGTAGGCTTATCATGTTACAGAAAGCCTTTATTTGAGTCAAAATCAAGTTTATCTAGTTAGTATAATACATTTGCTTATCTTACTACTATATCAGTGATCAAACGAATAAAAATGAAGCAAAGACTTTTCTAACAAAGGCAGCCTGATAACAATTTGAGACGATGGAATCCTACTTTTAAAATTACTGAAGAATCGTAATCAATACTAATATTATAAATGTGAAAGTAATTCTGTCTGTCTGTTACCTCTTTACGACTAAACCACTGAACGGATTTTGATGAAATACTGCATGTAGAATGTTTCCCGCAAAAAGACATATACTACTATTTTTTAATTTAACCCTTTAAGGGGTTAACGCGGGCGAAGCCGCGGACAAAAGCTATATTTAGGTATATATAATTATATATAAGACTATCCAACAATCTAAATTAACGCGAGCGAAGCTGCGGGCAAAAGCTAGTTTAGTATACGTAAGATAGATAGATAGATAGATATTCTTTATTGCACACCAAGAAACACAGTAAGTCTATATATATATGCATGTTATAAAAGTTCCTTAAAATTTTAAGGTGCGTTAAAAACCCATAACTCAAAGTTCCAAAAATACATATTTTTAAAACATCATCCACGATGCATGACCCAATAACATGCTTGCCAAAAATAAAACTGCACGTATCAGGAAAACAAAATTATGTATAACCAAACGTACATTTCTTTCGTTAGCCATGTATCGGACACATAAAGTACAATTTTTACTGGAGGGGTTGGTAGAAACTACGAATTTCCATTGCGCATAAAAAAGCAATCTAATTGGGGATCTGGTATAGAAACTTCAAAACCACCACTTTTTATACAATATAAATTATGAAAAGCTTCTCCATCTATAATACAAAAACAAATAAAGCTCCCAATCAATTTCTAAAAACCTTAAATGGCAAAACTTCTGCTTAAAACAAATTACCGCTCTTAAACGTCTAACGTAATCAAATGATGAACAAACGAAACCTGATGATTCGTGTAGCAATGCATTTTAATGTTAATTTAAAAAGTAAAAAATCGTGTTTAAAGCTAATTTGACTGAGACAGATGTGTATGTCTGTCTAATGGATCTCTGAATGGTGAAAGTGATGCTGTATTTTGCACTTCGACCTGACCTAGTCTTGACGCCTTATTCTGAGAGCGACTGGTATTAAAAATTCTTACAGTTGAAATTTTGAGAAGACGGAGTCATTGTGAAGCGCAGTAAGATTCGACTAAATGTAAGGACAAGGAAGGAACAATTCATGTTGGGGACAGTTAAGGGTAGGTAGTACTTATTTGTTTATGAAAATCATGAATACTTGTACAGCCAGGGATGAACTTATGGACGCTACTGATGACACAGAGATCTTAAATCATAGACCAAAAATAATAATAGAAAAGATCACAACTATCTTACATCTTGATCGTACAAACAAACAGAATAAGCCTGTTACATGAATTAGCCACTCGTTTTCTTGCGGATACAAAGTGCAGTTATAGCAACCATTATAATACATTCCACACTATGTAAAATCAATCAATTGAGAAAAATGGTGTTTGAGCTCTGTAAATTAATCTGTCGGAGTTCCACAGCTTTATTGATCATCTTGTTGCTGACAAGAATATTTGTTTGAATTTCTGGTCCTTTGGTACATCCTGTAAATCGGTTCGGATAAATTAGAATTTTTTGACAGTTACACCTTCTTTTTGTCGTGCCGATGGAACCAGATCTGATCAGCACGATACATAGTAAAATTTCCTATCTTTATTAAGCTGGAGTACATGTATTATTTAGCTTTCTTTCAGGCTAAATAAAAATCAAGTCTTTGTTTGTCTTTGTGTTTTTTTAGATTTAGAGCATCAATTGAAAGTTAGAGTAGGTTTTTACCGTTACAAGCTTTTGATCATTCAGAGGCAGGCTGGGTTTCTAGCAATTGACAGCAGTTTTTTAAACGGAACCATTTGACCCCGAGTACCTCTTCACTTTTTATTCTCTTTCTTGTACACATCTACTTGACCATTTACCTACGGAAACCACTAAATCGAATTTGCTAAAGTGTCGAATTGTACATTATTACTTCACATCAATAAACGCAAACAAATTCAATCATATTTATGGAGTGTTAACCATAAACACACATACCTACATATTTTTATGTAGACGGTATTAGTTGCGGCAAATCTCTTACATAAAGTATGACCCGTTTACCTAAAATATGTACGTCTTTTGATTGCTGTGAATGTAGATATGTAGAATGAAATTTGATTTGTGATTTAAACTTTAGTGTCGGGTCAAGTAGGAAAGTATGAGGCGAGTGTAAGTAATTAGTTACTGCTTGTCATGTTTTTTGTCCGTTTTTTTAAAGAGCACTTTCCTTGAAGAGTTACGCACCAAGTGTTTACTTAATTTGTCACCAGTGTGTCGCTGTCTGTTCATGGGAACTTTTATCTTCTACTAAAGCTAGATTCATGGTACATAAAGAGCCACTTAATAAACGATTATAATTTGAGTTCACAGCCAAAAATTAAAACAAAAATCCTCCAATCCAGATGCGCTTAAAATTCCACCATCAATGCACAAGCGCAGACGTTAAACGAAGTACAGTTATTGCAGATTAATGCTCGCTCTCTGCTTGACCCGGTGCCCTCTCGGCGTGAAGATACTCCATCTGTCAATATTATTAAACGCGCATTTATTTAACGACCTATGATTAATGGATGAATTCTTTATATTAGTTTTTTTAACTTGCATGTGTTGCTAAGGAAATTTTTCGTTGGAAATGATTGGTATGTTTTGGTTTGTAATAATGAACTGCTTCGAAATGGTTCCAGAAGAAGGGGGAACCACTTCTGATTGGGTTATATTAAGTATCATTGCTACCTGGGTAAAACACAGTGGTCCGGCACTTGGTTTACAACAACAATCAAGTTACAAACAAACAGGGCGACGAATGATATATATGTATATGATATGTATAAAGTCAAAGAGCTAAGCTTTAATCAGCCTCAAACTCAAAGCCATTCTGGAAAGCCGAGCTTCTCAGATATCGTACAAATGCCATCTCGTACTTCCATCCAGACGGTCTTCAGAAATCAGGGTTGTAAATCACACTTGATACCCGAGGACCGCCTATATTCACAGATTAGCATGGATTTTGTCATTGTTATCATTGTAGAAGACCTTACAATAGTCAGATCTAATAACTTGATATCAAACGCACCGGAAACTCCTTTTTCATTTACCATTCACAAATCATGAACTAAATGACAAATGAAATAAGATCTCTGTCTCCCCACTATTTAATAGAAGGCTGGGTCAAGTTGAAATGGCTTTGAAGCAATTTGGTGGAGGCGTGGTTTTTTTTACAACTATTAGGATGTAGGACTTCCGATTCTTCCTTTTCATTAAAAATGGTCCTTTGATTCGTATGTGCCATGCAACACGTGCTGAACGTTTGATTGTGCTTTTTTCTAACTTGTGATTTGTTTATGGTGTTTTTATTGACGTTCGTAATAGAGGAGACATGGCTTCGTTTAGTATTCGATTATATTTATATTTTTGAAGGCTTAACCTATATTGGAGTCTTACGAATTTTTTGGACTACTGCTTCAAAATGTGGCTCTTCTACCTCTAAGTTAGTATGGTAACCTTTATAGAAATTTATAATAGTGGCTTAATATGATTAGAGGATTAAGACGTTTGCGTCATATCATGCGGAAAAGGTTCTCTACTAGACTATAACCTAATGTTTAAGTTCTTAAAAAGGTTATTGCAGCTTTCTTGGCCTCCCACCCTAAGAGATATGTATATATTCTCAGGGTTCAAGCTTATGTACAAAGAAACCAAACATGAAAACCAATTTCGGGAACATCCTCCTTAACCGAAACGTAATTGAGAACCAACTTGTCCAACTGAGAACTAGTCTGTGCACTTGGTGAACAAAAAACCTTACGAAATACAAAATGCGTGCACTTCCTCGTTTTTGTGGCGGCAGCTGGGGAAGCACGTGCTACGGAATACGGGCATAGACCACACAGGACCAGACAGAGGAACTGCCTTTGAGTATTAATTAGGCAAAGTATAGGGAAGGTGGAAGAACAAAGGTCCGAATAGTAAGAATTAAAAGCCTTGTATAAATAGATGACACTAAAGATGCAGTATTATGATGATCTTAAAAAGTTGCGATTAAATTTTATTTTAGGTTAAAGGGGTTATTGTACAAAACAAAACTCATTCGTATTGATAAACATGGAGGCATGTCAGTATCTTCCACGTAAAAATGTTTTGGTTAATATATAAAAAAACTAACTGGATGTCTTAAAATATTTATTCTGTTTCTAGGATTACACAATCAAGTATAGACGATTAGGAAAGCTAACAAGTTACTATATAATGATTTCTATCACTTACGCAAATATTAGTCATTGAAATAAAACTATTTTTACGGATTTTATCGCGGTTTTATTTTTGTTTTTTGGTCCCGACGTTTCGAATCCTTTACAGCATTCATGGTTACGGGCAGACTGAGGTGTTAAACGTCTAATTTGAACAATTACTATCAACTACCTTACATTTTTAGTTATTATTTACAATCCGATTCACGCAAAATGAGCTCACTGTGTCATTCGGTCTTGCAGTTTTACGCTTGGAATTAACTTTAATAGAATCTATGATGGGATTCCCAGCAGGTGGTATGTCCCAGCCATCTTCTCTATTGAAATTGGGGTGTTTCTTAATTTCAATAGCCTCGCGTATCATCCTAGGAAGGAAACGATTTTCTTTAGCAAGGATCTGTGGTTTATCAAATCTGATGTAATGGTTGGCTTGGTCAAGGTCACAAATTGCAGACTTCCTCGTCGGGACCAAAAAACAAAAATAAAACCGCGATAAAATCCGTAAAAATAGTTTTATCTAACAAGTTACTATTTACACCAAGGCAGGTGGCACGGTTAAACGGCTTCAGTTTGTCACATTCATACTCTAAGACCAGAATGTATGTTCATTGATAAGAAAATACGACAGTTGCTTCATACCGCTTGATAAGGCAGTATTTGTTGTATCGATTCTTGGGTGTTATCCTCACGGTCACTTTTAAGGGGACTTAAGGGTGCAAGCGTTGTTGATATTGCTGCAAACGTCAAGTTTAGCTCCTTGATTATATAAAATATTTCTATGTTATTATGTAGAGCTCGTAACTACCTTAGCTCGATTGCCTCATGTCAGGTCCCAAGTTTGAATCGCGGGTCGGACAAAGTTTTACTGGGTTTTACCATTAGAACATTCTCAGTAGCAGCACGAAGTCAGGATTTTTGCCCGGTTGATGACAATAGATGGGCAGCAGCGTCTTCTGTAACTTGACTACCAACACTACGATCCTCAAGTCGCATGCCAAGCGTGGGGATTATGGCACCCAAGTCTTCCAGCTGATGATGATGATGGCAATAAGGTCGGCCCTATTACATTGGGACCTTTAACATAACTGGTGAAATGTGGGTTTGATACAATTAACTACATAGCTACCGCGCAGTCGTCCTGCGACCAATTTTCACGCATCGGAAATTCGGAATCTTGAGAGTCCAGCTCCAAATCTCTCTCCGATCGAGTGAAGGTATTGTCTTCTCCATAAACCCCCTTATTAAAATAGGTTTTAGTATTTAAATATTATAGATTTGTGTAAATGGGTTTGTCAGGATCGTAGCAAATGGATATCCGCGAAAATATTTTTATGATAAAATCCCAGGTGGTACAGTCAGCATCGTAAGTAGCTTAACATCTTAAGAAACCTTATGTCAAATAATTGAAAGAAACAAACAGCAATTCAAGTTATTGTATCAAATTATAGAAACGTCCAAATGGTGATCTGAGAATATTTAAGACTTTTGACTATGTATGCAGTTGTATGACTTTTGGTGCCATTTTATTATTTTGCCCATGCTAAGCTTGAATCTAAATTAATAAAGGAAATTTGAAAAATGATGGACCCGAGCAGGACTTGAACCTGCGACCTTCGCCGTACCTTGCAGAGCAGCGCCACGGTTTATCAAACTATGTAAGAAGTTGATCTTTAATTAAGGTTCTGTTTAAAAAAAATATTCAGCTACTTATGATGTTGACTGTACCTACATAGTGCCAGCAGTAGTAGTAATGTGTGGCAGAACCATTCTTTTCTCCATTAAAGTTTATTGCGCAGTCTTCAAATTATGGTGAAAACTCAAAAGTATGCCATGGGAACCTTACCAAGGCTATGTAAATCAAAACGCATGTACCTGTAACAGTAATTGCTCTACTTTTAATTATTACTTCATTTATAAAGCCCTTTAATTGCTAGTTACAAGATGTTTAATTAGCCAACAATTATTATCGTCATTAATAATGTTTTAATAGGAACTATTATATAAAATATAACCTACTTAAAATATTTAGTCTTTTGATACGGGGTGGTCCTTTTGCCATTAATCAGACTATTGCCGAGCCTGACTTGGGAGCTGAACTTGGGATCACTACGGAACTAGTAACTAACAATAAAAATAGCTAAATCATTTTACGTTGATAACTTTCGTGAGTGTTGTTGTATCCATACTTTTTATTATTAAACTAATAAATAATTTCAAAAGTATCACTTAGAGACATTTCAAGTCGGTAATCGAACCTATAACTTTATATTTTACTTAATTAAAATGTGATGTAGTTACGAGTATGTTCATCAGTAGACAGTTTATATAAACCATTACGCCATCGTCATACAGATGTCGACAGACATCCGTGTCGATTTAATAATTAATTTGAAATATGTCATAATGAAGTTAAAATGTCGACTACTCAGAAACAGGATTATTTACCGTCAAAAGATTAATAAAATATGGTACAGAATTGTTTGGATTCCATTTTGAATTATTAGGGCGCGTGTGTCGTTGCGCTATTTCCTGAGTGGGGCGTGCAGGGTATTAGGAATAATAATTTATTGTGCAGCAAACAAATTGGTTTATAATTTTATCTATCATCAAAAAGTCCGACACGCGAACTGAAAACGCAACTATTATCTATGCAATTTGTTACAAATGTAAGTTATTGTTTAAGATTTATTAATAGATAAGTAGTTAATAAGGTATTACGTTAAAAACTTGTAAATACCAGGTTGTGAAATAAACTATAAATTTAGTGCATTTTTTGAGCTCATTAATTTCTAATAATCAGTAAAAATATGTTAAATGTATCTCTTATAATTCTCGAAAGAGTAGGTAAAGGATGTGTTCCCACATCCTTCCAATGATGTAGATATAGGCTCGTAGTAACCTGGCTACCGCGCAGATCAGTAGATTTGCGAGGTTAAGCTATGATCGCCGCGGTCTGTCTTGTGATGGGTGACTATTTTCACACGTCGAGGCCCCTCCCTGCTTTGGAAGGCACGTTAAGCCGTTGGTTCTGCGTTTAAATCCATCTCCGGTCTTGTCGGACTACCGTCTTATCGGACTATGTGAGTGAGGGAACAAGGAGTGCACCTGTGTTTGGGCGCAAACTTGTGCACTATAATATTTTCTACGTAGTTGGCTAGTCTCAGCTGAGACAACGCCGTAACCGAAATTCGGTTAGGAGAACATTAGATATATGTAGGTTCCTTGTAATGGGGAAAGAGCCTAGGGCTATAACCACTGCAATTATATTTTATAAAAAAATATGTAGTTTTCAAGCATCACCTCAAATATGAACACATTTATGCGGGTTCTGCATCGAATTCCATTTTGCGCATTGAAATAACGCACGCGATGCTTTTTAGTAAAAAACGATCATGAAAACCTTTTGCGTCACCAAAAAACTGAACATATGGGCCTCGGATACCTTTCCAGTGTTATAGGTGAGTAGGTATAGTTAGATCGTTGGTTGTTGATACTTGCTTTTGATAAATAGTCTCGACTCATACCTAAAATTATATTATTTTAGGTATGAGTCGAGACGTCTGACATTATCGTTCTTTTCACAACAAACTCCAAAAGAGTAAGTTATACCGGACTTTTAGTAAGTGATACAAAAATGGTAATAGCAAAATGACTTTTGACTAAGACCAAAAGCGACAAAATAAACATTTAATGATTCCTAAGCGCTTACAATATAAACTGTAACTATAAATTTAATACTGATTTTTTTTTACTTTTCTCAGATATAATGTTTATTTTTTGTCATATAATATTAATAATTTTTATTTGATAATAATTTTAACCCTCAAGTAGATTTTACATAATTAAGCTCCACTAAAAAGAGCATTACAAAGTATGAAGACTGTGCGTTCCAACTACAGGCCCTTACAGTGACAGTACGACAGAATCCCACATGTTTTGATTTTTTATGAAATATCTGTGGAATATTTTTGAAAAACCATTAAAAAGTGGATCTATAAATCATGTTGCATCTGCCATTGCTGAGGGCATTCATTATTCAAAAAAAGAGTTTTTTTTCCCTTCATCAGATTTGAAAATGATTGCAATGGACAGACCCCAATTATAAGTGCAAATCATTATATAAATTATATTATTGACGTTTTCGCACTTAATTTATTATTAAAGAAATACATTAGTGTTTATGACTGTTTTGTGTAACACGGATGAAGTAAATTAATATTAATAATGCAATTAGTTGCAGTTATTTAATTAATATGGGCAAAGTAATTATGTACTTACGTATAAGTCTTTTAAAAATAAAGATTCAATTATTGGTTGTTGATTGAGGATGGTTGATTAATTAAGAGATTACAGTAGAGGAAAAATATATAAGTGGTTGGTAAACGGCAGCTTTTTATCACAACAAAATTACAACACCAATAACAAACTAAACTATTTAAACCCATTATGTACCTAATAACTAAAATACGTAAAGGCTTAGTAAGATATGGACATCGGACGGGCGAAAGTACATTGGCACTCCTGACTACCTCTGTAGATAGTTTAACCCTTTCACTGTCAGTGTCCAGTGCAGATCTTAGATTATTTAACTATTGTGTCTACTTAGCGGACAGTCGACGCGTCAAAATTTGAATGGTTCTTTATCAATCGAAAATTGTATATAGAAAATTAGCACTACACTAAAATAATAATAATATGGAAAACATCGTGAGGAAACCGGCACACCTGAGAGATTTTTCAACGGTGTGTGAAGCCATGTCAGAGGCCTACAGGCGGTTTAAATTCTGACACCAGGTTGTTCATCAACCATACGATAAGAAGAAGAAGCACCTACACTAAACCTATTTGATACTTTTAAGCCGGAGTAACAATGCTTATTAGATCTCTTATAAATAACTTAATCAAGTAAAAAATAACGAGTTATAATTGTGGATTGTTGAAGTGTTGACATCCAACACTCTCATGCCCAACATTTGCTAACACCACACGGAATCCTAACCTTTGACCTTGTGCACGCCTAAGCGTAAGTAATTTAACACAATTACCGTCCAAATGTCAAGATTCGGTGCGATAAAGTATAGTATTACCACATTATAAGGAACTTTAATAGTTGGAAGACAAAAATACTCATTTCACAACTATTTAAATGAAATTATACGCTCAGCTAGTTGGCAGTTTGGCTAAATTGGCCAATTTGCCAGCTAAATTGGTCAATTTGACAACATTGGAGGACAACGCCAGTTATAAATCAAGGCGTTATTAGAATAGATGTAGAAATTATAGTTGAAACAGGAAATCGATGAGGACGAAACACAAAAAGTATTACTAAGATTAGGTAAAGGGAAAGTGGTTTGTTGGTTGTCCTTCTTTCACGTATGAAGGAACTTGCATGACATGTTTGATTCACATTGATTTTGTTTATGGGCTTAATCCTAGTGATATTGAACTTACTTGTAGTAATAACACCCAGAAAACATGGTGCTGAACATTGTGTATTGTAATGTGTCCATTGCTGAAATAATAATATTTTTAAATATTTTTTATTTTTATTTTGCTGTTTTTGTTGTAAATAATAATATATATTTTAAAAATATAATTCATAAGTAATATTTCAAATAAAGGAAATAATAATGATGTTTTTAATGTTCTTTTAAGACATTCGCTCAGTCTAACTGCCAGTGTCTTCTCTGTATTTTAACATAAGGACATCCTCATGAATACTTGCTAATTAGAGACGTATTCTTCTTATCGTATGGTTGATGAACAACCTGGTGTCAGAGTTTAAACCGCCTGTAGGCCTCGGACATGGCTTTGCACACCGTTGAAAAATCTCTCAGGTATGCCGGTTTCCTCACGATATTTTCCTTCACCGTTTTTAGCAACTGATAACTAATTTTTAGTACGCACATGAATTCGAAAAGACATTGGTGCGTGCCGGGATTTGAACTTGCGGCCTTTGACTTGGCAGTCCAACGGTCATACCACTCAGCTATTAGTGCTGTAGAGACGTATTAAAGCCGGTCCATTCCCTCATACACCCACACTGTTTCTCCTATTCAACTGAAACCAAGAATCACTGGATTCACTCTCGCATTTACTGCACGACAGCACCGGTAAGGATACCAACAGTAATAGAAAAACAGTCCGTCCAATATTTTCACGCACCCGGCGGGCTCATATTAGGCCGTTGATTACAATATAATGCGTGGTAATAAAAATGTACATTATAAAACAATCATGGCGACAGGAGGCAAATGAAGTGACAAGTGTGCCTGCAATGAGAGGCATTTCATTAAGTGTTCGATAAAAAATGAATTGTTTTAGTTACATAGAGCTAAGAAAGTTTTGGAGCTGGCTTTTTGGTTACAGGATTGTGTAGGCTTTAATCAAGTCTAGTTTGGATAAGTCTATGGCATTTTGCGTGAGCTTGTAAATGTATTTAAATTTTATGCTGTAGACTAAGTATAATTATGATAATAATTGGGTTACTATGAGCTAAGGCCTAGAAATGAAGAATAGTTTATTTTTCTTTGTCAAACACAAACCTCGTTACATAATCGAACAATGACTACCAACATAGAAATCCATATCCATAAACTCAGAGCTAATAAAGTCATTAACATTCTTATCCATTATTATAATTCTAAGTCTATTCGTACTTAGTCACTGCAAGCAGATTGCTACAAAAAACGTGTTGACCCGCATCGATAATCATTAACCTCAGGATAATTTAACCTAATATCATCGACTAACCATTACAATTACAATTGATCGATCATCCTTGTTTACAGGATCCAAAATTGGATTTGCAAAAAGGTCAAAGCAATTTATCGACTAATCCCATCCCTAGGAATGTCGACGTGCCGACAAGGCAACGACAAGTAAATTAGCGCGTAACTTATCGATAATGACGGACCATATTAAATCTGCAATCCCTCACTAGTCTTGATGAGGGTGAGTATGGTTTTGAAGGAACTGTCCTGGATTTGTGGTTTGCGATTTATTGGTGTGCTTGATATTGCCTAGGTGTCGAACTTATATTTTGCCTCCTTATTTATGTGTTTAAGGGCTAAGCTTAAAGTTTCCCGTGCTTGTAATACCATAGTACAGAACAAGTGTGGGTTTAAAATAATTAGTGGCGCTTTGAGATTTTTTGGCAACCACAATTGAGGAGAAAGTCTTCAAGCTTCTGAAATGTAGGTGGAATTTCTTCTGCAGCCTTAATGTATAATTAAAAATAAAGAAAATTCTTATATGTTCCAATTTATAGGTTACTGAACAAAATCAGGTACATACTCGTATAAGCTTGAATTTTACATTAAAAATCATAAATAATTTATGTAGCTATAACTAATCAAATTCGCCATCACGTTTTATAAATTTTTACTTCTTAAGCTATCCCAATTCACCACCTTAATTTGGCGACCCTACGCTCAACCACAATAAAACATAAATGCCATTGCAATTTAGCTCTTAGCACCTCATAATAAAGGCTTTACATTCCCACATTACCGATGTCCGTGCATTCCTATAGAAACGCTGTACGGATCAACGTGTGACATTTTTATTAGTGAGGATTGTTTCTCACGATTATTCCACTCGTGTAGGTACAATTTTGAGTTGATTTTATAATAATACATAATAATACATTCGTAATGTGTGTTACGCCTATATTTTTAAAGGGCAATTGAGGGTTTTAAAGGTATACACTATACAGCTGTACCTTTTCACTCATTTTTCCACGAAATTCCAAATGGGAGGCGAGTTATCGCTATTTTCGGCCACGTAAATACATTAACATATCACACCAGCGAGCCTATTGCCGTTTTCGGACACAACACATCACACCTGTGTTCCCCAAAGGGGTAGGCAGAAGTGTACACCTTTTCATCTAGTTATGTTAAACGTCCCAATGTAAGAGGGGGCGAGCCTATTGCCATCAACCAGGCATAATACAGACTCCGTGCTGCTATTGAGATTTGACTGACTTAGGATTCGAACCCAGGATTTCAAGCTCAGCATTGCGCTTAGCAACCACTACAACAACAAAGCACAACTTGTCGGACACAACTTCAAATAAGAAATTATGCTTTAGAATAACCGAAGAAGTAAAGTGAGATACCTGGATTTGATTCGTAACTTACATTCGATACGAATCCGTTCTATAAAGGCCTTTTTTTGGAGTAAGGAAGATGTGTTACGCCTCTTCCACCGCTGGGAGACGACAGGGGTATGTAGGACCTCCCTATAAACCAAATAAGACCCACAGGGACTACCCACTATAACCTAACAATGCCTGCGATGCGCTTCTGATGGCAGGGAGGCGGGATCGCAATACGAGTACCTTTCTACCGCTAAGATCTATAAACCCCTAAACTACACACTGTTAGGATTGGTAGCAATTACGAACTGCTACGCGTAATAAAACTTTATATCATTACGCTGGCAACGCTCCTGGGTGTATAAACGTGTAAGTTATTTTTTATAGTTAGTTATTAAAAATGAAACTCAATACCCCCTTCATGTTACTTTTAAAGTTAATTTCTGATTGACAATCAAGGATCCAGGAAGTCTTTTTCACCCCGACACCTTTCATAAAATGGGGTTGAATCTAGTGTATCAACTTTCAGACGAACTTTAGAACTCATAGAGATAATAATATGAAAATTGAAAGAAATCATTGTAATGTTATCAATCTCAATAACTTAGGGATAGAAGATGTTTGCTTGAATCTTGGCTGCCACGTTGGTATAGCGGATGCTAAGCGCGATTCCTGAGCATGAGGTCCTGACTTCGGACCCGGATCGGGAAGAGTTTAATTGAGTTTTTTGTCCTTTTTTAGTCTGGATTTGTGCCTGATTGGTGGCAATAGGCTCGCCTCCTATCACATTGGGACATTTGGGACCTATAACATAACTACCGAAATGTGGGTGTTTTATATGTGCCTCTGCCTACCCCTTCGGAGAATACAGGCGTGATGTTATGTTTTAACACAATTACAGGTAAAGTTTTAAGTAAGAATAAGATTACCACTACAAAGACTTCGGGAAACACAGTGCCTATAATACTTTACTAAATAAGTGAGAAAGTAATAAGGCATAATTTAGTTCCTAAAGTTACGACGCCAAAGAGAAATCATTGAGAAATGTTACCATCAAACAAGTGGACATAAGATTAAGGTGTGCAAAGATCACCATCAATATTTCAGTAGATTTCGACACAAAACTTTGTCATGGCGATAAACATTTATTTCATCACCATAAAAACAATAGGGAAAGCGATATAAATGAAATATGCGTTGCAAATGGAATTTCTCTAAATAAACAATACTACATTAAAATTAATTGTTTTTTTTACAGCAAATATGATTTGATTTAGTAGATGATGATAACTGTATCCGGCATTCATTTTTACGAGGGGTACTGAAAGTGGAGAGTTTGTAGGTCGATCATTTCACAGCATTTGTATGTGAAAGTAATGAGTATAGTAAGCTTATTATCACCTTTTAACTACCGATTACTTTCCGATGCAATTCAGTTTGGATTTCCATACACACGGGTGCGTTTCACCTACATTAATTGTTTATGAAATGCTCCCATGTGTACATATCTTAAAACATACATACAATTCTTCTGTACGTGTGTTTGTCACCTAACTCCGCCTAAACGGTTTGGCTTATTTGGATGTAATTTTGTGCGTATATTTCAAAGGGTTCCTGGATGGTTTGAAAATGGAATTGGGCCCGGTAGGTGGCGCTGCTTTCCGGACAGGACTACGTCTGCCGGGTCCGCTAACAAAAATATACATTCTTATAAGTGACACATCCTCGGACCTACAAAATAACTGGTGAAATGTGGGAGTACGGCCCACCTCTGCCTATCCTTTCGGGGAATGTAGGCGAGATGTTATGTTATCACATCCTCGGGACTAATAACACCAAGACTTGAACAAGTATCTGCGGATTACACAAATATTTAGCGTGTACGGGAATTTAACCCGTAACCCGTAATTGGGTCGTCAAATAAGCACACGAGCTTTATCCATAGCACTATATGCTTCGTCACGTGCTACTATCAAAACTATTACATTTCACGAACTACTTCAATCGTTTAATAATATTTTATGTGTATTTCCATACGGTATGAGAATGACACGGTTTATTGGAAACAAATTCCTATGTGATGGCAGGAATAAACAAACTTGGTACGTTGAACTTTAGCATAGAGGCTATTGCGCCTTCCGCGGTGACGCCGCATTCATTTTTCAGGAACTAAAGAATAGTAGGGATACGATTTTAATAAAATACGGAAAGAAATCGATTTGGTATGATATATTGTGATATGATGATGAGTTGTGTCGGTGGGTATGAATAGGACAATTGGTCGTATTGAAAATATGATCCTTAAAAAGCTTAGACCCGGAACTATATACAAGTGACATTGCTATGCCCATTATGTTGAATACCTTTGACCATCCATCCTAGAAGGGAGTGCCGAATATTATTTAAAAAAGTGAAGCAGTATTACCAAACATATTATAAAATTATATTTTTATTGTATACAATGAGGATCATGAGTAATAATTACATATAAAACGTTTATAAACTCTTACAAAATGTTGGTATTGCAATAACTTTAATTCATATTACAGTATAGCCGGTGTATCTTGGCGGTCCTGAAGTTAGCTGATTAGCTGCGCAATGGATCTTTTAGGAACGAAATTGTCTACTGCGCAGCTAATCGGCTAACTTCAGGCCCGCCAAGATATGTCGGCTATACTGTAATATTAATTAAAGTTATTGCAATATTAATTGTTATGACGATCTGCTTGCCTACAGGAGAGACTGGTCCACTATAGCACACGACCGAGTAAAGTGGAAGAGTGAAAGGGAAGCCTTTGCCCTGCAGTGGGACAACACAGGCTGAGAAAAAATAAATAAAAATACCAACATTTTTATACAGAACTACAATTAGCTTTCTATATTTTACAGTCTGCACCCGTTCACACGCCGGGACGATCCACCCTATTTCCACTGGTATCATCCCGCAGTGAGTCCGGGACTCGCAATAAATCCCGGCTACTCCTATTGTTGGCAGCACGACTCCACCGCGACGTATCGACGTGCACTCTCATCACGCTATCGACGATTTATTGATGCATAATGGCCCGGATTGCTAAATGAAAAGTTATTGGAGCTGAGATTCTTTTACGGACTTTAATAACATGACGTCCTACCTGTATATTAGTGTAGTAGGATAGGTGGTATGTAGGGTAGGCAGAGGTGTGCTAAACACCCACATGTCGCCATTTTATGTTTAAGTGCCAATGTAAAAGAAACCTACTCACTCCTACAATAACACTGACCGACAAGGGAAATCATGATCAGTCGGAAGACGTCCGCTGTTGAACAAAGGCCTCCCCCTTTTGCTTACAGAAGACGCTGCTGCTTCGGTAATCTGTAATCTTCTGGATTTTCCCTAAGGTGCCTCCTACGACACCCATGGAAGAAATGGGGAGATGCTGCGCTAAGGAGGTTGAACGTAAAATAGGTAAACATAATCACGTCACAATAGAAATTGGCCATATTTTTTTTCAAAAAAATGTTTATTTCTATTAGTTACCAACACAAACGTAAATTACACGACGGTTATCATTAAAATACTACAGTTAATCCTCAGACAGAATAGAATATATTTTTATATAATTTCGCTACCCCACCAGCGAGGTGAATCAGTATTAACGAATCAACCCTCCCTATGCAAAGGGAATATTTTTATTCATTTGTCATCCGACTCGTTTAAACTTAATCTCTTTCAATTGTGAATCGCACAATGGAAATTCTATACGATATTATTAACCAGAACACTTGCCTATACACTCAGGAGTTTTAGACCTTATTGCCTGACATTAAGGATTGTTTTGTAGTTTTTCAGATGCATTGTAAGATTGTAAATAGTTCTTTGAAGATCGTCTTCTGAGCATAGATAATGGGATGTCGGTTGAAGTCATATTTTGCACGGTAGCATTGTCTAGTATTAAGTCTGTTCTTTACGGCTATTGAAGTATTTTATCAAAGAAGTGATTAAGGGATGCCAGGTTAGGTTAGGGGCCAATAATCTCTTGGAAGTCATTGCAAGGATATCATGGCGTGTGAGAACGCATCAATAGAATTTAATCTATGTAAGATGGAGAATAAATATCAAGCGACAGCTGGTTTTGTCACATGAAAAAGTTAATGGTAGAATCTTTACTGATACTAATTATATTTTAACTTTTGATTGATTTTGAATTGAACTGGGGAGGTCTATGTCAAGTAGTGGACGTCTTTCGGCTTTTGAAAAAATGGATGAGAAATGACCAAGAAACGATGTAAAAAGTATTCCTCTTAACTTGTTACTTATAGCCTTCAAAAGTCCAAACAGTTCTGTTAGAATAGCGGTATTATCTTAGTAGCAATATCAATTAGTATAGATCTTAACCTTTCATATTTTGAGAAAGATTATTTGAATATTGTGTGTCACCTCATGTTTGAGTACCTAACTCGCAATGTTTTTTTTTTTTTAATGTCGCTCCACACTAGGAATTTTGCCTGTATCGTGGGTGAATAGGAAATATCACATACATAAACACCCAGAGTCGGGACAATCAAATGTAGATCGCACAAATTTTTGTACCGTGCGGGAATCGAACCCGCAACCCTTATCGCAGCAGTCTAATCGCTTAGCCACTGCGCCAATCAGGTCGTCAAGGTTGATTTTAATTGTTTATAATTTAACATACTATAAAATATTAGTAACCTAAGGTCAAGTTAATTATAGTCTCTAGTCAGAACAGAGAAGGTTTTATTAACTAGGTCATTAGGTCTAGTTTCCTTTAATTTATATTCCACATAAACTACACAACAATTAATTTAAAATCAAAAACAAAATTGTGTACTGGGTACTGACCACCCTTTCTCTAAAACATATCAGTTTGCGAATCAAATACAATCAAAACATAAACGCGACAGGTGGCCTTTTACGATGGGGGAGCGGGCTAGGGGTAGTGGGTTCGACGCTGGACAGATGCGGGCTCGTTACCTGTGCCTTGTTTGTTATATAACTGTAATAAAAATGATAGCTGTCAAAATGTGGTTACTTTGGAATAAAGGTGATACGTGCGACGTTTTAAAACCAAATGATGAAAGATGTATTTAGTTACTTTTTATAATGAAATTACTAGGATTTTTTTCTATAATAATTATATTAAGTCTTTATTTCGAGTATCCAGGACTCATAATAGTTTTAGTAACATGACTTAAAACTATGTTAATTAAAAAATTAAAATAAAATTAGTTATTATTAATCATTGCTTCAGTATTCCAGCTGAAATTCTGGAGCAACGATTCAGAATACAGCAGTCAGCTATGTTGTTGGTGTGTTTGATACAGGTATCACGTGCATAAACGTACAGAGCAAGGAAATATTTTTCCTGTGCGGAAATCGAAATCGTAGCGCAGCAGTCAAATTACTGAGCCACTACGCCAATCTTATCTTTTCAGTAGGTATAGTCCTGATGTTCTTGATTTATCCGATAAAACATAACAACAATATTAGCACTGCTTTTAAATCTTGGATAAACATGAAATCTAATAATACGTTTGATTAGGGCTAACACGACTGTTAGTATTTTATTTATTGTAAGTAGTTTAAAAAACTTACACCGAATTGGAGTTAAGCGAGTAAGCGTTTGGTATACTCCAGCCTAAGAGGTGGCGGATACGGTCCTCGCTCGGGATAAAATCACTAATATTGTGTCTTGTGTGTAATGTGTATGCTGAAATTTGTTCCGAGTTAGGTTGTTCACGTGTAAAATATTTAAGCAAACCATCAATATTTTGTTGCAATAGTACGTTTGTTATTAACAGAAAAAACAACAAAAAGTTGACAACTCTAGGTACGCCAATGCCAGCCCTAATCTGATTAGATCCTACATTCCAGGGCCCAAACTCAATAAAAAGTCTAAACAGGCTTCATGGCATTTTAGACAGCCCTGGTCTTGACCTACACGAGTCATTGGTACACTGTACCATACGGCTAGACGGCGAAACGTATAATTAAAGACAACAGTGACAGATTGATATAGCAAAAAATATAAACTTATTAAATGATTTTGATCTAACTAACTAAAATGTATGGACGGTCGAGTGGTACTGTGATAATATTTTAAGCTGGATGGTTGATGACGTTAAGTGGTATTTGCAATCAATTTTCAAGATCAAAGAGAGTAATATGCAGATCACATTTTAAATACCTAGATTTTTTAATACCTAATCTCAAAATTATGTTCAGTGTAATTAAATCAGTAGCTTGCCTTGAATAGGCAGATTACGGCTTCTACTTAAATGACCATTAAGCCACCTGGTGACACCAGTACTCTGAGCAAATAAATGTACTTATTCTTATTCTCTCAAATCGGTATTGACCCCAGACCCACCAAGAGGTGGTAATTTATTAAAAATTAAAATACCTACGATTTAAGAAAAACTTACTCTTAGGTTATGCTGTCTCAAATTGTTTTGGGTTTTTCAAGGGCAACAGTGAGATCAACACATAAATGATAAGTGTCAGAATTATGGGATAATTTACATAGAAGAAAAAGATGGGTAAGCGTTTCATGATCTCACAGCATCAACTCGCAACAGTATTACCAAAACGTTTAAAAAACAAAACAATCCCAAAATAAACAAAATATTTGATGTTATGAAGGCTTTACCCGGAGTTAGAGTAACTCCTTTATCGGATACCATTCTGACATAATATATGGATTGGATCAGCACCATATAATTATCTCGAATATACTTTGATTTTGTAGAATAAAGTATTAAGGTGACATTTTGAAGCACCACCCACTTAATTATATAGTGATGACGTCATTGGATGGGTGAGTTCCCTGCAACGTTATTCATTCAAGTTGCAGCAGGCAATTTAATTGAGTAATTAATGAGTAATGCTTTGAATCATCAGCTTGTATGAGACCTGCCAAAATGAAAGCTTATATTTAAGTAAAAAACTTTCATTTTGGTGAACTTCTCTGAAAGAACCAGCTTAATAAATTATATTTACTTTCAGGTTCTTAAAAGGAAAATAATAATATCATTGTTTCGGGGTAGCCAGCAGCTCTGAAGCATGATAGGCTAGAAATAAAGAAGGTTTTATGTCGTTGTAGACTCAGGCTGCTAACTCAAGGGTTGACAGATTAACTGAACATTTTATGAGACCTAGCAAAACGCTCTTCTAAGGAGATAAAGTAGTAGAATCAAGTTAAGAAATCATGAATACGTATGCGGTTTTAATTTCTGGCGAATATAATGAGTTACACTTACCAATCACTGAATTTAAATAGCGAATTCCACTAACATACTAAATGAGAATTTTAGATTTTTAACCGGACTCAAAAATGGAGGAGGTTCTCAATTCGTCGGGATCTTTTTTTTTAAATGTATTTTCTAAGACATTAAGATTTTAGAGGACACGTGTAGAATATATTACTGATATAATCTGAATCTATCATTTCATTTACACTGATGGAAGAAGATATTCAAGGGAGAGTTTTGACAATAAATTTTGAGGAGATTATATAAATACACACGAGTACGACGCATGGAAACTGTTAGGTATGGCATAGGTATGCAACATTCAGCCTAATTTCAAAGTCTATATTTTATCTGTTATCTATGACACCTGTGTGAATGCAATAAATGCACATCAGTGCGCCAATAGCTACGGGTCGTTTATGTTGTGTTCCCCATATTTAAAGAAACCAAATTATATGCCTATATACAAAATAAGTACATATTATGTAGGTTTATATTATGTTGATGATGTGTTCATTAAATTATTCTGCATTATCATGATAATAATCTTATGAGGACGCACCTACATACTTGTAATACTTCTCATTTTCCTCAATTAATTATAAAGTATTGTAGTAAATATAACACTTGTCCTTGGCACATCTAAAGTAGTTGAATTGTAGAGGTCAGTTGATCGTCAATCAGGGTGGAATGCAAATATTTATTAATATCTAAATAATCTTCAAGCTTATCTAGGTGGGAACATGTAAAATTAAAATATCCAACTTCATCGTCAAAAATGTATGACATCGTCAAGTTTACACCTGTTCTTTAAAGGGGACTTCAAAGGTCCCAGTCAAGGATTTTAGATGAAATAAGTTCATGCATGCAGAATACTCATCCATTCATGAACTTATTCCATCGATCCATCCATAGCATGTGTTCTTTTAAATTTGGATTTCATCAAGAGATTGAAGATGCACAGTTTTACGGAATTGTATCCTGAACCGGTCGTCGCAGGAAGTTTTTGAAAATCCATCGGTACATTACCAATTATAAAATTCAACAGTAAGATAATTTAAAATGACCTTTTATAAGACCAAAAATCTGTCAGTTGACTCATGAGATCTCCGACGACTTTGATGGACATATTCGGTAATATCTAACACATATAGGTACCTACATTAATTTTTTGACCAAACACATTCAAGGACGCAACACAAAGCATTTGTTTTTGTAGCCAATCATCGGCACTTAGTTCATCTAGTTATCTGATCCACGATTCAATAAATAAGGAAGATCGTGATTTCCTGACCCGTACATACGTACATTACTTACGAGTGCTAGTAAACGATGGGACTTCAAGTGCGGAATTTATAGCTATTCAATCGTGCTGTGAAATTGAAACGGGGACAAAGAGTTCCTTTAGAAATTTCATATCGGTAGTTTCTTTTTGTAGTCACGGACTTTGGAAAGTTAACTTTGCTATAGCATCTGTAGAACTTTTTTCCATAGAAGTATCAGAAAATTCTGGAGAATTTGCCTTCAATTTAAGATCGGCTTCTTCTTCTTATCGTATGGTTAATGAACAACCTGGTGTCAGAGTTTAAACCGCCTGTAGGCCTCTGACATGGCTTTACAGACCGTTGAAAAATCTCTCAGGTATGGCCGGTTTCCTCACGATGTTTTCCTTCACCGTTTTTTTTTAGCAACTGATGATTAATTTATAATACGCACATGAATTCGAAAAGACATTGGTGCGTGCCGGGATTTGAACTTTCATACCACTCGGCTATCAGTGCATCTAAAGATCGGCAATTGTTACAGTATTTCGATGATTCAAACGCTGGACGATCGTAGTAACCTGAAAATTATAATATTATAAGACCTAGATTTCATTTTACTTTCTCTGGCTCCTGTATCATATAGGAACTCTAGCTTCTTTATAACAAAAGCTATATGATAATGGTACCTCCTGAATTTTTCCGTGTAGCCGAATAATTATTATAATATACAATCAAGAGCATTGCCTTATATCCTTACTTTAATTGTTTCTCGACATGACATAAGCGTCAATACTCTGTGTTTTCCTTTAACTGGATGACGTTAGAGAATCTCGCTTCTAAGAATGTCTTCTTTATAGAACTCCGGACAATTACCTTTACCATCATCATGTCAGTATGTGATGACGTTCAACACATATTTCCAATGTTTGTTTGTGCATATCCGAATGTCTATTGTTTCTTCTTAATGTTTACAAAACATGGCGTTCCAAAATGGCGACGGTGGCAATGTGACGTAACCCCATGACGTCACATTCCCCGTACGCTTTCGTGTTTTGAAAGTGGCGCGTGCGCAGCTGAAAGATAAATGTTTTGGTATATTTAGATTTGAAAAAATGTGACTGTAAATTGATTCATGATCAGAAACTGTGACTAATGTCATGTCGTGTGTATTAAATAGTTAAGTAATGGAACATTTTTTGGGATTATTTATAAAGAGCTTTTTCTCGTACATTTATTTTCGGAGAACATTTTTAAGTGACGTCTGACATTGATATGAGTTATTTAGTTTCCATTTTTAAATAACTTAATGTGTGCTATTACAGTTACTGATTAGGTAGGTACTCACATAAAATTACCAACTTCAATTTCCTAGTAGGTCCTAGTGGGTAGTATCTCAGCAGATTATATGCAGCTGCGTAGTGACTCGTCAATAGTCACAGCCATTGCTTAGGTTTGAACCTGCAACCTTAAGCGTGTGAATCCGGTCCGTCAACAACTTGGCTACCAGTCCCATGCGACCGAAGTGACATCAGAAGCTGCTTAAGGCGCTTTTCAGAGGCACGAAAGAGTCTACTTTTGGAAGTAATGATCACCCATCACAAGCATGCGACGACCTGATTGGCATAGTATTTTTTTTTTTTTTTCATTTTTGCGAAACGCTAAGTTTAAAAGAAACGGCGGCGTTATTTTTTTAAGAAAAAGAAATTAAAAAATTCCCGGCTAAAGCAATCACTGCTTAACCTCGCAGATCGACTAAACTGTCACTATCTATGTAGCTACGAGATACAGATAGGCGGCGAATCTGTCGGTACACTCATGTCCACATTTTCCTGTTCCCCAACTGGTGTTGCTAAGCAACGCACCATGAGATCATAATCTACAAAAATAATGCTATCACCATCCCAACAGCTGCCTGTCATAACAACTTTTGTTCTCGATAAAGGTGTTTACAGACAAAAGTGCGTTTGTGGTGAGTCTGGCGCTATCTAATTGTTCCATCTTTTTATCCATTTGTTAACGAATTAAATTCATTGCCTATTGTTGAGCGGACAGTCGGGTGAAGAAGTGTTTGATGTTTATCGTTTGATATTGGATTTAAATTCGTTTTTAGTTTGATCTTATTCTGTGGATGTTGTTTGGTGGTTTTAGTATTATTTTCTTACGATACGGAGGATAAAAGGTAAGCATTTTTATGTTTTTGGTTATAATTTTCATAATAAATTAGCTGAAAAAATGGTACTGATTTAACCCCTTAGAAATTGGAATTAGAATCTTGTGTAGTCTTTTTTCTGAGGCCGTGTGGTATCCGGCCTAGAATTGACCACCCTCTTTCCTCCCGTGGGTGTCGTAAGAGGCGATTAAGGGAAAATCCAGAAGATGGGCAGCAGCGTCTTCTGTAACTTGACCACGAACACTGCGATCCCCAAGCCGCTTGCCAAGCGTGGGGATTATGGCAACCTCCCCCCTTCTAAAAGGGGGAGGCCTTCGTTCAACTGTGGACGTCTTCCGGCTGATGATGATGATGATGATGATGTGTAGTCTTTTTTTATTTAATATCCATCTACTAAAAACTTATATATATAAAAGTTAAGATTTGAGTACCTACACACTTTTTCTGCCTTTAGCTAACATGTTGTAGCTGTACAATCAATAAAAGCAATTTTCAAACAAATTTCTTCGCGACTGTACTAAGTGACGTTTCTAATACAGCCATCTAATTTTCAACGCAGGCGCATGATTTGCAACACACCTTTACGGATCAACGGTTTCATAAACGACGGCTTCATTAATAAAGTCGTTAAAACACTATAATAAAAGCCACGGCCGATAAATAAGATAATTTATAACATTACAAATTAGAGTAAATTAAAAAAATGCTTCGGCATGCAGTAGGGGTTTTGTTACTTTTATATAAATAAAATTACTTTATAATAAAGTGCATTTTATATAAGCATATTATTAATTTCAAGGTATGCTTGTAACTGCTCATTTTCTTATTAAGTTTGTGAGCTGCAAATTGTAACGAGTACTTTAAAGTTTAAGTATAAAATACTGAATTTAATTTGTAAGCTCGGACTGCCTGTAATCATTAATTTCGAATTAAAAGTAGGAGCGTTGTACATTATCGATACCAGCCTGTAACTGATTCACTCTATGGTAAAGAGACTTCTCATATAGAGATTAACTAACATTGATTACCACGTTTGCTTACTACGAGAAGATAATTTCATTATTTCAGAAAGTTCCAGCAACAACGACCGATTTCATCTCATTGTTCTACACTTTTAGTCAGTCATCATCATCGTCAGCCGATAGACGTCCACTGTTGAACAAAGGCCTTCCCTCTTTAGAAAGGGGGGGTGCCATAATCCCCATGCTTGGCAAGCGGCTTGGGGATCGCACTGTTGGTGGTGAAGTAACAGAAGACGCTGCTGCCCATCTTCTAGATTTTCCCTTAGTCGCCTCTTACGACACCCACGGGAGGAAAGGGGGTGGTCAATTCTAGGCCGGATACCACACGGCCATACCATAGTCAGTGCTGTCGGAGAATAACTGAGAAAGAAAGTCCTGAATTTGAACCAGCAATCTTGTTCATAGGTCGGTTATACTTGCGGCCACTCAAATCACTTTAAGTCTACTCGTATACCATCATCATGACATGTCACAAGATTAACAAGAGACGAGGAAATCCAGTCTAGATGTTTAATTTACGACTCTTAATTGAATTATATACGGAATGCTTTCACAGAATAGATTTAAGATCTCTAATACGTTGAGACACGGACAGACTGTAAATAACTAGCAGCTGGAATGTGATTTTCATCAGTTTCTAAAATATCGCTTTAATGTAGATCACCTATAATTATAGATTTTATGAAAACATTGGTTTGCGATCGATCATGCTTTATTTATAAATGAGTACCTCTAGGTGCAAAATGTTGATGGCGTTTCGTCGTTTTCTGTTTGGGAAGCCAGGAGTGATCTTATATCACTTCTGTTTGTATACCCACATTTGGTCAGCTATGTTGAAGGGCCCATGGAAATGGAGGAGAATTTATTGCCAGTAAACTAGCAAAACATCGGAGTCAGGTGAATAGCCCCCTTACCATGAACTCTTACAGCAAAACAGTTCACGTCGTGGAAGCGAGACGCCGCATTACACTGTACGTAGCGATGTCTCGCTTCCACATCTTATACTGTCCTGCTTTAAGATGTCATGGTAAAGGGGCTGGTCTACAAGTAGAGAGCCTCCAAGAGCAATAACGTCTAAGTAGAGATATCCAACACCAGCTGGACCACCTGCATGGAATGAACTGCAAATGGGACCAACCGTGAGTAAGACCAACCGCGAATGGGACTAACCGCCAATGGGACCAAGTGCAAATGGGACGAAGTGCGCATAACCCAATCCTATTTCCACGTGACAAAAAAGAATACCAGACTCCGAGCTGCAACTGAGAATTACCCAGAAGCATATGACAAAGAAAATTGATACGTGTCAGTAGTTATTGTTCCTACGTTAGTAAGTTAGTCAGATGACCTAACAGCTACACACACTAGGCATAGGTGTGAAACCTTTTGCACCATGTTCTAGATTGTTACATTGTTATTCTTTCCTTCATGTCTATCAGGGGGCGGCGGGGGTGAGGGGCGCGGGGGGCAGGTTCCCATAAAGCACGTCGTTAGCGCGACCACCCGCCAGAACGCGATGTAGGAAGTCACCGCTTAGTCGCGGGCGGACACTGGCGAGTTTAGTGGACGTCTTGGGACACGATGTAACAGCTGCTCAAATGATCGACGGGAATCTTTTTACATTCTTACTAACTTGTTTTAGCAGCGTTTTGTAGTATTCCACATGTTTCTGAATTCTAGGAATGATTTAGGAAACTACATTTACCCCATTGTAGTAGTTATTATGAGTTGCCAATTTGTCATAAAATCGATATCCCAGCGCCAGTGTAGCTCATGTTAGAACTCTCCTATAGACCTAGATACAGTACAAATACATACATACATACATACATAAAGTCACGCCTATTTCCACGAGGGGTAGGCAGAGACCACGGATTTCCATTTGCTACGATCCTGACATACTTCTTTCGCCTCATTCACTCGCATCACGTTCCTCATACACGCTCGTCGGTTAAGGGTACTCCTCACTTGACCCTTGACAGTACAAATGCTAGTAAAAAATAATAATGAGACTGATAAATTATAATAAATGGCGAAACTATCTGTGTCTCTCTATCTGTTACCTCATGACTAATAAACAACTGAATAGCTTAATTATTTCTGTGAAATACACGAATACTAGACATTGAAAAAAAAACTAGTTACACCAAAACACAATATAAACCCGCGATAAAATCCGTAAAAGTAGTTTTATTTCAATACTAAACAGCTTGTTATGAGACTCGTTAATTTCAAACAAAGGTAGCTTAAACCCTAAGGAAAGATTGTATAGAACCTACGTGCATTTTACTCCAAAAAAACGTGACAAAGTTTTCCACACGCCCCGATAGCTAGTAATATTATTTATACTAGTATTATAAAGCTGAAAAGTTTGTTTGTTTGTTTGCTTGAACGCGCTAATCTCAGGAACTACTGGTCCGATTTGAAAAATTCTATAAGTATTAGATAACCCATTTATCCAGGAAGGCTATAGGCTATAAAAACATTTGAAATCCACGCCGGCGAAATCGCGGGCGGAAGCTAGTAAAATTTATTATGTCCGTTAAGCTCGCCAGCACATGCGGTCACGGCCGGCGCCTCTCTTGATACACGCTCCAAGAAACTCGATGTTGCCATCCAACGCGACGGTAACTGCCCATAGTCTCTGTTATACTTATCACTGCCAAATGTAATTCTTACTGCTACCTTATTCAAGAAGGGGAAGGATTAAGTACTGGTAAGGGATGCGAAGTAGTTTCATTACTTATAGCAGTGATAGCCGAGTTGTGTGGCCGTTAGACTGCTGAGTCAAAGGTCGCAAGTTTAAACGGCACGCACCAAAGTCTTTTCCAATTTATGTGCGTATTATAAATTAGTTATTAGTTGCTAAAAACGGTGAAGGAAAACATCGTCAGGAAACCGGCACACCTAAGAAATTTTTCAACGATGTGTAAAGCCATGTTAGAGGCCTACAGGCGAGGCGGTTGAAACTCTGATACCAGGTTGTTCATCAACCATACGAAAGGAAGAAGACTACTTATAGGTAGGGACATTTTCTTACATTTGCAGTAACGTCAATTTAACAAAAAAAGTAATTAGGTTGGTGGTGGTTGGGTGCGAACCTACTGCTATATATCAGGCATTCTCCAGACTCCACATTGAGGTTTTTTTAGTTTATAAGCCTGGCTGGAGGCCTTGTATTAGGTCTCGCCAATCGTCCGGTTAAGCAGTAACAGCTCCCTCAGAGCTAACTGCGAGAGACAAATTAGAAAAAAATAACTCCACATTGAACAATTCAACAACGTTTTGCCCAACTTATGAATCGAACCTAGGACCTGTTACACAGCAGTTGCGCTTACAACCACTATACTAACGACATAGTTGATTCATATTATACGAGCTAATTTATTATAAACTTATCCAAGTATTTGTACTGTACATGTATAAGCAAATGTACATATGTACCTTATACCTACTAATAAACATGCTAGCAGTAACATGGAACGTCATAAAAACATAACCTTTACAGCGCATGCGCCAGCATAGTGTCTGCAATAACTGTATCAGTATGACGCAATCAGACACACATGCTTCTATAAAAACCAACTAAACCATAAATAATGCCATCACGATACCCTTACAATGTATATCTTTATTTATTGGCATTGCAAATAGAGCATCTTATGTAGAACATCCGTGAGGGGAATATTGCCATTATCACGCTACATATCTTTAAAACGTTTTTTTTTTTTTAAAAACGCCGTCCCTCACTAGGAATTTCTCCTGTATCGTGGGTGCGTTTCACAAACATGTAATATCGCATACACAAACACCCAGACTCGGGACAAATATCTGCGGATCGCACAAATTTTTGTCCCGTGCAGGAATCGAACCCACAACCCTTAGCGCAGCAGTCCAATCGCTTAGCCACTGCGCTAATCGTGTCGTCAAATATTGCAATACATAGTATACATACAATGTGTTTACTAGATCCAGTTCAGTATAAGCCTGTACTTTATTAACTGTAGTTTGGTTGCTAAGCGATAACCATAAGCGGTGATAACGAGCATTTACAAACCTCAAATCTATGCGCCCTGCCGTTTCAAAGTTCCATTCCTATAGAGAAAAACCGGCAAGAATCGGTTCTGTCATTTATCACCAATTTTTGCCTGTATGTCTAGTAACAAATGGAGTTTCCTGCCGGTTCATTTCCATAGAAATAGAAACGACACTTTTGAACCGAGCAACTTGCTTTGACGTTTTATATGTGCTCTTCTATATTACATAAACACATATGACTATTTGATAATTTATATGGAGAAGAACCGGCAAGAAACCCCTTCTTCTCATCGTATGGTTGTTGAACAACCTGGTGTCAGAGTTTAAACCGCCTGTCGGCCTCTGACATGGCTTTACACACCGTTGAAAAATCGCCCAGGTGTGCCGGTTTCCTCACGATCTTTTCCTTCACCGTTTTTAGCAACTGATAACTAATTTATAGTACGCACATGAATTCGAAAAGACATTGTTGCGTGCTGGGGCTTGAACTTGCGACCTTTGACTTGGCTATCCATACCACTCGGCTATCAGTGCTTGATAAGAAACTCCTTTGTTTCTAAGAACAGGTAAATAATGTTTTAGGTAAAGTATCCCTGACCTACTAAATCTTTTCAGTCAAATTTAGCTGCCACTTTTTTTTTAAGTTTGGTTTTGGAATGTTTGAAACTCATTCTTATTACGGAAAGAGGTAAAACAATGCTTACATCTGTATTTTTTTATTGATTCTTAATATTTGATGTCTGACCTCGGGTATGCTCGGCTGAGCTCGGACGGGCTCGTGCGTAGGGTGCTAGTGTTATCTGGCACGAGGCGCGACCGTGGCGCGTGCGCAGAGCACGTGGACATGCGACCTATGAGTAGTGACGTGCAGGGGTGGTGAGCTTTGTATCGATTGTGAGCTTAAATGTGATAAACATACATGTAATCATTTTTGCCTGTTAGTTGTTGATTAAGTTATTTATAGATAATCTTAAAATGAAGGTACCTATGTAGAAAATGTTGCAAATATTTTTTTATTCTAAGTAGCTGATTTAAATTATTTTAAACCTAACCTAATATATAAATTTATGTGACCGGAATGTAGGTTTCAGCATTTTTAAAGTTTGTCTGAATCAAATAGAAAACGAGAACTTTTATATGGTAGTCTAAGCATTGTGGGTATTTCATTTCCGAATCATTAATATCTATGTATTTCATTTCTGATGAAGCTATATAAATTAAAGGATCGTTCAGTCAGAAAATAATCTCAGATAATCAATAGGGAGCAATTTGCCGTCTCAACCAAATTTTCTATCGATAAAAGCCAAAATGGTGCATCGAATGCAAAAGTATTCAGATGTAGTCGCTGTTCACCTGTACTCACTAACATTACGGAAGAAAACTGCATCCACAAACATATTTAAAAAAAAAACTAAATGTTAATTACACACTAAAATTATAATATCTAACTAATTAATAAAAAACATAACATAAATATACGTACGTCACTATCACTTATCGATACGCCGGGGGGATAGGGTAAACAAGCGGAGAGGGGTAACCTTGGATGCGCGAACGCAGCTGCACGATGATCACCTGCCTCCAGTCGCCATATTGGCTTCCAGCAAGCAAACAAGTACACACACAGCGCGAAAGATCTTTTTGTGTTAATAAAAATTTCGACAATTTCATTTTAAAGTTCATTTTATGACATTTATTGATCGGAACATTGGATTGTTTATTTTTAGAATGTTTAAAATATATTTTGATCATGTTCTCTGACATTTTCGGTGGTATATATTGTTATTATTCTTCTTTAATCGTTACTTGAGATCGCCAAATGGTCGTAATTCGTTCGTTAGGTTTATAATTTTAGCTTTCTGCACTACTTCTCTTAAATTTCACACACCTTTGTGCGCACAATATCCTTAAAATAACAACTAAGTATTCTTTTTACGATTCTTTAAATTGTAAAAAACTTTTTATCTTGTCCAATTACGGAGGTTAATTCGCAATCCAAAAATTATTAGTTCTACGAAAGCATGTTATTTCAATGGATGAGACTAATTTCTTATTATAACACCCTATTACTTATATTGCCGCAAGAAATTTCCAGAAACAACATAATTAAATTACTAACAATATATTAAAAATTGTTTAACGATTGGTTACTACCATTTTATATAAGGTGTATAATGCAGACTATAATATCATTATAGCTATCAGCTATCAGCTATAATTTCAACAGGTTTATAAACACCTGTTAAGATTTCGTATTTAAAAACCAATTATACAAAACACGTTTAATAAAAACCTTTAAACTAAGTAATTTCACTCACTATCGTAAGTTTGTGTCGCCATCACAAAAAAATCGTTTTATTAAAATGCATTTTTAAATAAATTCTCGAACGCTGGGTGGCAATGTCAAAAATCTAATGTTCCAAATTCAAATCGAATGCAAGAAACACCTTGCCAGCGACAAAAAACATGGATAATGCGAAAGACAGGTGCTTCCAGTTAATAACTTTTAAGACTCGCCTCGATTCAGACAGTCGAATTAAGTTTAAGATTAAGAACGAAATACTCTTTTACTCAGATTGAACGTAATATGATGATCGTATAAATTGCTGACAATAATCGCGATAAAAGCACGCTTAAGCAATGGACAAAAACGCAACTTTTATAACCTACTTAATACTTATAGTCGTAAAATATTTACCAGCTCGTTATAACTTTGCTAATACTGGTCTAGCATTTAGTCGTCTGCTAAAATTAAAAAATAAGTTCAAATATTCATGATGAGCAAGAAATATGAATTTCGAATTATTTTTAATGATTTACTCTGTATCAACGATAATATTGCATTAACCAATAACGCTGGGTACTCACTAGTGAGCTGTAACTGTAACCAAGCAGATACAGTTCGAGGGTCTAGTGTGAACGCGTGATACGATCTTCAATAGCCAGAATGAGTACCTGCCCCCAAGACAAGTAGCAAAACGAAATCGAACAGAATGAAAAATATATGAGTTTGACACCATGTCATCGATAACATAGTCGAAACATTATGTTATGCCCCATACATTTATAATTCTATTCGATTTCTATTCGTCAAGCGTTTTGCCGTGCCGTGTGTTATCCGGGCTAAAATTGACCACCCCCTTTCCTGCCGTGGTTGTTGTAAGAGGCGACTAAGGGAAAATCCAGAAGATGGGCAGCAGCGTCTTCTGTGCCTTGAACCCCAACACTGCGATCCCCCCCTTCTAAAAGGGGGAGGCTCGCTGCGAGCACAGCGCGTTCCGCTCGCGAACCACGTACACACTATGATTTTTGGTAACAGTAACGTGCAACGGTTACAGCTACAGCTCGATAGTGAGTACCCAGCTTAACACAGTCAACAGATCAAAGGATTTCAGAAAATCTGTTTGAAAACCAACGATCTTATAAAACAAACTTGCACCAATAACATCAACAGAATCAATATCGAATATTTATAACCATCGTACAAAAACTTGCGTCTAGTCAAAGAGTTCTTATTCAAAAACAAATTGACATATAATTTAACAACTTTTTTATACGTTTAGCAATAAAATGCTTGGAATACTTCAATGGATAAATTCATGGAACGAGTTCATTTTTCATTTGGTTTATTCAGCCGGAAATTCTTATTATACATGTGATCGCATTCTGAATATTTTCAGTTAAAATATTTGTTTGTCACGCAAATACGTGGATGTGAGCTTATAGTGTATTGACATTGTATAAAAACATCGACTAGCTATCGAAATAGCGTTAAATAGCTACCGAAGAGAAGAAAATTATCTCTTCATACATAAGTAAATTTGTTTCTAGAACAACTCTGGTTTCGTCGCCATATCTTACTTCAATGTATTATTTAATATTATATAGTTTTAGTAAGGGATTATCATTAAACGCCAGATCATAGCAAGTAGTACCTAAAACAGCGTATCGAGTGAGCGACGTTTATATTTATATTTAAATCGTGGTAGCCAAAAGTTTTTCTAAAAATGTCGATGACACATTAATCTTTTCCTCAAATATCTGAAGACTATTAAATATTTTCCCGGAAATTCTTCAAGATAAAGCAAGCATCAGAGAGCAGAATATGTACGCACGGCATTTCCGCACTACGTTTAAAACACAACACTATTATAATCGAGTGATTAATCGATTTTCTCGTTAAGCATCGTGATTAATGATTATTGTGAATTTATTTTTATACTTTTTATATTGTATCAAACGAACATGCCAGTCGTAACCACTTAATTGGTAAATCGAACACCTTTGAGGTAATAAGATTATAATTTTATAGACAACTTTGTTGCAAGATAACTAATTGTGGGTTATAATGTTACTGTCACTACGTTTAGTGTTGTGATCTTTAACCCCGGACAGGTGGGTAGCGCGGACCGATGTAATTAGACGGAACATCACTAGTTGGTTCTCAGGAATTATCATTAATTTGGAGCTAAGCGTACATCAAAGAATTAGTCTGGTAAACTTATTAAGTTTAATTAAATACGAATGAAAAATTAAGAAGGGCTGGAGGAATAAATAAGGAGATGTGAGAGAGAGGGAGGTGATCACATACACAAACACCCAGACTCGGGACAAATATCTGTGGATCGCACAAATTTTTGTCCCGTGCGGGAATCGAACCCGCAACCCTTAGCGCAGCAGTCCAATCGCTTAGCCATTGCGCTAGTCGGGTCGTCCAGAGAGATGTTTGTTGCTACAAAAGGAAAAGATAAACAAATTAAAGAACAGTTACTTAGGGAGGTGAGCTTAGAACCACACTATATCCCACTAATATTATAGAGGCGAAAATTTGTGAGTGTGCTTGTGCGTTTGTTTGTTTGTTACCTCTTCACGCTCAAACGGCTAAACCGATTTTGCTAACATTTAGTATGGAGGTAGCTGACACCCTAGATCAGTGGTTCCCAACCTTTTATTGACCAGGTACCACTTAGTTTCTTTTCGTTAGCAGGGCCCACGATTTAAAAAAACTGAATCAATACAAAAATGAACTTTAATCAAAAACGCAATAGTATCGTGCATAACAAAAAAAAAATAATAGTAAAATACAACATAAGCGTTTTAGTAGAAAGACAAATAATATTTACCATATTCTGGGAAGGACCACTGGTGGTCCGCGGACCACTGGTTGGGAACCACTGCCCTAGATGAACACACACATAGGCTACTTTTTATCCCAAAAAAATGTAGCGGGTAACAACGCTGGACGCAGCTGGGAATGTAAATAAATCAAGTAATTTCGGGGAAGTTCGCAAACACGTAACTGTTTAAGACAATACTAGGAAACCAATAGGACTGCAAAAGAACGGCAACTAATCATTTATTACCCAAAATTATAGGTAAACGCACTTGCGGCTAAAATAACAGTGGAAGAAGTAATAACGAGTTATCTCAATAAACAACCTTTCACGCCTCAACTAACTTATTTTGATCACTTTATTTAACTACTACCAAAACTGAATGCGTCTGTAACAATATACAACATCACGCCTGTATCCCCCGAAGAGGTAGGCAGTGCTTTTACTACCTATAGTACACTCATATATTTTCGCCAATTATGTTATAGATCAAAATGTAAGAGGGACGAGCCTATTGCCATTAACTGGGCACAAACCCAGACTTCGTGCCGGTACTGAGAATTACCTAATGGAAGAACCCTATAACACTTTTCCCGACCTCAAAATTAAACCCGGGACTTACGCTCAGCAGTCATGCTTTCCGACCAACGAGGCAGTCTGAAGCCTATTTATGTGAAGCGACTGTGACATCCAAAATGTCTCACAATGCAAAACAAATAGTCGAATTTCACAGCTCGCAAAACTGCAAGCTTCAGTAACTCTTAATAATCTTACACTCCTTCAAACTTAAGTAAAAGGGTTGGCAGATGTTTCGCGATTAATCATTTAGCAACATACAAGAAAACTCGTTTCTTTTGTTATGTTAGTAATGCTGTTGATTTTTAACGTGAGCACGTAATGTTTTGTATAGACGCCGCATAAATCCGAAGCAATCTGACGTCGACTTGATTTAAGTTACTTAATGTCATTGTACTGGATTTTAAGTATTTAGTCTCAGCTGTATTTATAACGTATATTTTTAAAGGAGTGTAAGTAAAAGTATAATTACCTAAACTAAAATATGAAGAGAATCTTCCCTTTCTCGCAAAAATCATCTGAATTATAGGCGCTTATGAAACGTACATACAAAATAACGTAGAGAAAAAGCGGCCAAAAAACTCCTAAGATTTACTTTTTAAATATCAAAGAACCGGAACTCTCCGAAGAGATGAAAAGAGGGCTATAGTTCACCCACATTTCGCGACTTACGTGAGTGTGACAATGGGCTCTTCCCCACTGCTACACGGAACCTATGGCACACTTACATGACTCGTTGTAGGAAATTTATCCTCAAATTAGTATAAAAATATAATACAAATAAGAATGACTGATTGAATTATAAAAGCCTGACGATACAGTCTGACGAGGCAGCGTTGTTCACAGATTGTTGCTCCCGGGTTCATTCGAGTATAAAAAATATAATTACCTTATTATCGGATTGTAAAAACGTTGAAGGTTATAGAGTCTAGCCGGGTAGATCGATAATTCCTTGAAGTAAAAGGTTGTTTTGTTCTTTAACCTTAGTGAGTTAGGTTTTGCCATAACAAGCCTATGCTTACCCAAGTCACAGAATGTCTAATAAAACTACACAAAGAACGGCCACTCCTCCAGGATCCAAACAAAGCCCCGCTAGCGTAGTTGGCCAGCAATTGGACTGCAATGATTTATTCGACGTTCCACGTCAGTCAAATCAGGAAACAAAAGCTAGTGACATCCCTGAAAACGACTGAAAAGCAACCTCAATTCATTCGCGTGTCTTCGTATTTCGTCAGGTTCACTCACAGTTTGCTGTTAAGATATTTTTTCGTACTATGTTATTCTGTTATCTGTATCTGTACCTATTGAATAATTAAAATATGTAGATGAAGCCAATGTATGAATGTATATGTAGTTAGTGTAAGGCATTTATACCGTGAACACTGAAGGAAGTGTCCGAGGTCCAAGGGTCCCATATATTTATACAATAACATCAATTTAGCTTCAGAAGTTTAGCCGAACAAATGGACAGAAAGAGTTACTTTTACATTAAAGATTATCGATATTGTCATGTGTGGCATGCGGCAGTACCGTAAAGCTGTGTCTTGGGTGGAACGAAACATGTCACAATTATATGCGCGGCCTTTTACGGTTTATAATGATGCCATTGAATTATTTATTAAAAATATTATTAAATTATTATATACAATGACATAGTGTATTGAAAACGTCGGCGTACAGTAATTGCCTGACAGCACATTTGAGAATAGCTTAGACTTTTTCAAAGGGATTTCAGTCTTTACAAAATATTGTAAACCGAATTTTCTTCCTAAAGAAAAAATCAAGTTTGTGCATATAAAACTCAAAAAATCGAGGTCTATCTTCGTGATGTGAACCTACATGTTACTGACAATATTTGCATGTAACACGGAACTCTTTGTTGCAAAATAGCAGCGGGCAATAAAAAAGGCTCTAATACTTGGTCCCGTCTCTTCGTTCCAGCCATCTGTACTTCGTCTTTGCAGGCCATAACACTTATTAAAACTACTTCCGCAGTCTGTCTGAGGGATTTAGGATTAACGAAACTTCTTTCTAAAGGTAGGAAACGCAATTAAGAAAATGTCTTGCCATGTTTATATCATGTAAGATGCCTCGAATCAGAATTGCTGTCTAATAAGATTGCTTTAAGCCTGAAAAAGCTCTTAAGTAATAAATACAATACAAATCAATTCAATCCATACGATAATTTCAAAAAATTTATCACCAGCCACCAGGAATGCGGTGTCAAAACACATAATAATCGTGCATTAATACAGCGCAGGCGCAGTATTTCATGCGCGTGCGCGGCGCACCTGTACGGAATGTAACGGGACGCGATGTTTGCTGACGGTACGTACAGTAATTAAATGTGCAAAAAAAATATGTTGAGAAATGCCTGGTTAATTAATCAGGTACTAAGTGATACGGCATTGAGGGAAAATGAGATAAAAACCGGAGTTCGTCTCTTGATAAGGATTTGATAAGGTCCAGCTTTAAAAGGACTTTCGTGAATTCATTAAGAAAGATGGTGGAGGGAGCAGAAATCCAGGATGACAATTTCCTGCCGCCTTACCATGAACACTTATAACAGGACAGTTTACGTTGTGGAAGCGAGACGCCGCTACGTGCAGTGTAATGCAGCGTCTCGCTTCCTCAACGTAAACTGTCCTGCTTTAAGAGTTCATGGTAAAGGGGCTGTATTGTCTTTAAACACAGTCACGACGCGGTGTATCGCTTCCACGACGGAAAATGCACTTCTCTAAGAGTTCATGGTAAGGATGGCTGGTTTAACGTTTGCCGAACGTAATAATATTTATTGGAATTTAAGAGTATATGGTAAGGGCCCTGAAAATTATGTTCACAGCCTCAGATGACTACTGTTACACTTGACGATTCCTTCGCTCATAGCTTATAAGGTTGTGGGTTCGATTACTGCTCAGGACATAATTATGTTGTAAGATGTAAGCAAGGTAAATATTTTTATATGGGTATTAGTAATGTAAAATATAAACTTAGCAAACTGTTAAAAATATCGACATGATTAATTACTATGTTAATTCATATAATATAATTTACATTTTATCAGTTAACATGTTGTCTAACTCTTGAGTTAAAAGCAACTTAAAATAAAACGATCAAGATCACAGTTAACACAGCAATGATGTTTTAAATATTAGTAGTCATAATTTAAACTTTATGTTAAACTATTTTGAACTGCAATTATTGACACTGCGACACTTTTAGCTTACGCTATGTCACGCGCGACGAGACTACAGTAAAAAAACTGATAACAACATTAGTAATCTTCAAAGGCAAAAAATCTTACCCAATCTTGCATTATTTTAGGAAAGAGGTCATTTATTTATTAGCTACTATTTTAATTTATCCTCCTAAAAGTCAAATTTAAAAAGAATATTAATTAATTTTATTTTATAAGAACGTACAGTTAAACTTTTACATTTGAAATATCAAAATGGATGAATATATTTAATAACTAGGTTAACCCTCTTCCTCTCTCTGCTTTTGCTGTGCCCGACGGGCTCCATAGTGATCTGTTATAACTTATATGATCATTATGGAGCCTGTCTTATAAGTCCACCTTCGTCTGGATTGCAATAAAGTACTAAGTTCATTCCTGCCTTTATTAGATTACGTTATTCTAATGATAACGTAAGCTATGTATACTCCCGCATACATATTGAAATGACATAGCTGAACATTACTTTATTTTTGCCACAATTTAGTACATCATGAAAATTTAATTATTTGTCTGGCCCTACGACAATAAATATTACTTTTAAGGTTTTATTAGTAATGAATTAATTTTGTTTTGATCGTAGGACATCTGCCTATATACTTAACAGGTCTCTTTCACTTCAATAATACCAAAATGTTTTGAGTACTTAGTGTTGTTTATACATAGTCAGGTCTGTTGATCGGATGGATAGGAAAATTTAATTTTCCGGGACCAAATAGTAGCCTGTCCTTTCAAGAGTTCATGCTTAAGTACTCAAATTTATTCAGTAGTTTAGTCGTACCGTACTTAACAGACAGACAGAGTTATTTAAACATTGTTATAGCAATACCTTCCATTTATGTGGTCTTAACTCTAGCCTTCACCTATCCAAACCCTCCTCAATGTTGCAACCCTTATACACCGTTTAACCCTTAAAAGGCGCGTACAAATAAATAGGTCACTAAGTTAGACGATGAAGCTAGTCAACCTGTCAATGCTTACGTAGTCCCGTGACGGCTAAACAATGTGTAATTGATATCTGACGTGAAGCGAGGAGCGAGGACAACTTGCACCTTGTATGGTTTATTGGAGAAGACAGCCTAGCATACAATAGTGCATCTTATAGTGTTTTTGTTCAGCTGCTCATCTTGAAAGGCTGTGTAGGTATATATTAGATATTCTAACGTATTGATCCGAAATTGGAAAAGTAGTCTTTCTACTATTAAGTTGAAAGTACCTAAGCGGTTTATGGGATTGTATACAAAATTATGGTTTTCAAATTCAGACAGGTTCTGTGCCTTATTCAATGTACTTACTTAGTTTTTTTGAGAGGCTACTGATTTAAAATGATGCCTGATGAATGGTTGCAATCTTGTCCTCCATTGGAATAATATGTTTGGAGAAATGTGGGTGTGCAATTAAAACTTCTTTGCCTACATTTTTGTTAATTTGAGTTCTGAGTTTGTGAGTGTTGGTCATCCCACTGCAGAACAAATGACTCAGTATGTTTTTACTCATTTATTTTTCTGATTCTGAGCTATATCTTCTTAGCCTGCCTTAGCACAAAAGCCAAGCTCTCAATCACCGCACTAATCGACCATCATCGGCATTCCTATCGATTAAAAATCTTATACTTACTCATAATACGTTATCTCTGGTATTGGGTTCCAATTTAATAGGGGTCGGCGACCAATTAATAAAACAAATCTTAACCAAAAATCTTATAAAAACAAAACATTATGTCCCAAAACAGGATTGAGGCACTCAACGATGTTGATCATCACTACCCGTATCACGCCAACATTGGACCATTGTTTACCAACATGGTAAAGATATGGCCATGTTGGTGGGTGGTCTGACACGTGCATTAGCTACCCCTAGCTTCCGGATTCGGGTTTGTGGTTTTAAGGGTACTTCATTATTTCGTGTAATCAGTAATCATGTATCGTTTGTGATTAATGGGTGATACCTAAGAGGTTACTTTAGAATAACAAAAAAATAAAAAGGCGATACTGAAATGAAAATATCTATTAAAAAATATCGATATTGGTTATGTAGTTAATAATTAATTTACATAATTTGACATGTTTTTTGATGAAATATTTAGAGGACAATGCATTAGCGATCGTCTTGTAAGAAATAATAGCATATACTTATAAATATTAAAAAAGGTTAATATTTTATGCTATGGTAATTTTAAGCAAAATATTTAAGGTTTAAGTAATGATAAGAGCCTACTTAATTTTTTCCTTAAATTATTTCAGCAAATTAAATGCCACAAAACCACCCACAACTTAGTCATTAAAATTAACAACATAGCCCTCAACGGCAGCTGTTCAAAACCGCGGATCATCAAAAATATTCATTTACACGGAATTTCTCAGAAATCACGTGCGCCTACGACGTTTTTTCCAAAAAGGTGTCGCATGTCTACTTGTGCGCGCTTGCGATTTTTTTTCAAAGCAGCACGTGCTTGTTTTTTGTTGGCTTTCATGCCGGTGCCTTACATCTGTCGCGGCAAGCTGTGGTTTTGGCTATAATGCGGCGAAATGTGAGAGTAAGACAAGCGTAGCATTTTAGGGTTGGAGTTCAGTCTTTTTAATTTGGTAGGGCTTCGTAATTTGCAACATGATGCTGTTTCTTGTACCTGCTATGCATCTGGTGGTTTTGGTGCATCAAAAATAGATCGCTAATGTTCCGGTATTTTGCAGCCGGTGAAGAAGTTTGCTTGTCTTAGAGTTTGGCACGTATTTCCGCCAACTGGTGTTTTTGGTCCTTGATTCGCATCCGGATGATTTGGGTCGGAGCCAAACTTATAGTAACTGCACGCACGCTATCTCAAGTTATTTAGGTATTAAGGCTTCGTTTCTAATTAATATAATAATATAATAATTCTATTAATTAAAGCATCATGTTCATGAACCATAGGATAAGAAGATCAGCCTATCTATTCAGCATATCTATATATTGTGCCATAGGACAGGCCTATGTCACCCTATGTGCAGCAGTCGTCGGAGACAGGCTGATTATAATAATCTCATATTTAATAGTAATTTAAATTAAGAATAATTTGACAGCACTGTTATTTACAAACAATATATAACTACTATATATATTATTATTCATTATTTCATTGTATACCTGCATTTGATTACTACAAAACTATTTACAACTAAAATGTCTGTTCGGCGTTTAAACAAAAAATAAAATAGGATTAAAAACCATCTAGTACACAGGCCCTGTCACATTTCGGCGCGTTCTCAACTATTACCAGTATTAGCTTATTCTACATTTTTATTATTCTTAGCCTGTAGTCTCCCACGGGTATTATACATATATGTAGGTAAGTTTATAACTTCAATTTAAATTACACATTTATTAAAACCCTTAACGATGAATATGCACTAGGAGTTTCTTTAATATATTTAGCCACATTCACAAGATATCTATGAATACAGAACACATAAAAATAACAAACAAACAAATACTTATCACTCCACAAACAGGTTGCAGTTCTAAGTGAGTCCAATTAAGAGAATAACTTGCAGAAATAGAGGTTGCTTAGTTATTTTAGTTTGCAGATATTACTTATGTATAATCTATAGATATAAACAACTAGTTTTGTAACAGCTTTATTTTCCAGGATATTAGAGTGTACAATAATCTATAATGTGCTTTTAGTCTTCTTCGTTGGTCTAGTGGTCGCTAAGGGTGACTGCTGAGCATAAAGTGGTGCGTTCGAATCCCGGGTCGAACAGTGTTACTAGGTTTTTCCATTACGAAATTCTCAGTAGCAGCACAAAGTCTAGTACAAAACTAGACTTTGTGCTGCTACTGAGAATTTCGTAATGCCTGATCGATGGCTATTGCCATTGCAATGTAATAGAGGGCGAGAGATATGTTTTACCGCCTTTTTTTCGGTATTTCTTCTCAGAGGTAGTCAGTTAGGAAATGCCGACGCCATTTACGAGTTTAAAAAAATAACGTGTAAAAGTTTTTTGTAAAACCTATTTGCAGAAATAAAATCTTTTATCATCTAGATCATTATTTTGCTTGCACTCTTTTTCAGCACTTTTACAAGTGCTGAAAAAGAGTGCAAGCAAAATGAAAATTTCTCAATTATATGTATTCGTGGATTGAAATATTATAAATCTGTTTCATTTCATTAGAACATTCTCCACCCATGAGATTCGTGCCTCGGAAAGAACTTTAAGCCGCTGGTCTGGACTGCAAAAGCCTGGTTTACCATTAGACTAAGTATGTTAGTAAGAAAGCATGTGCACCTGTATTTGTGCCCATACGCGTACTATAACATCCCCTGCTTAGATGGATGCATTTTGAGAATGGTTTCAGCTGTGATATTATTATCATACAAGCAACAACCCATCAATCTCATAACGTTACCACTTACCAAAACTCCCACATTACCATCAGGAATACCTGAATACCCAACAATACATAATTTACCACCACCAAACCGTTATGCGTCCATAGAATTTTTTCAAGACGCATCCTGGAGCCACAATGGTTCATAAAGATCACGTGAAAACGATATAATCTTCAATAAACATTTGTTGTGGTCGCTATTGTCCCATCGAGATACCTATCGATGTTATATCGAGAAAAAAATAATCGATTCAGAGACATTGATCGAGTTCAAGCTCAATGAATATAAGTGATTGTAATGCCGTAAGATTAGTTTTTACCTGTTTCGGAGTAGAATGGTGGGATTGTTGAAAACTGTGATCGTAGAAGCATTTAAAGCAGTCATGTATTGTCTTTGAAGTGGATAGTAACTGACTGGTTGCAGGTTCGATCTTGGTGCGGAACAAATGTTGGATGTATAACATTTCATGCCTAAAAACTGCACTTACACCACCGAAAAAGATAATTTAAAAATTACATTTGATACATGTGATTCAGACCATTTAATTCAGGTTTCATGACCATGTTCTCCTTCACCGTACGTAGATACGTTGTATCTAAGAACATTTAAGAAAAAGAAGAAAAGACATCACTTCTAGTAACAATGCCATATCTCCATTGTTTCTCTATTCCGTAACTAAAGCTGTACAAAAATTTCGTTTTCTGGCGCTGAGAAAAGTGTTTTGCATGAACACTAAGGTAATTAACTAATTATCTATAGAGAATACATAAACAACTGATGGAGTGCTATTTTCGAAGTTTACGGTCATTTACCAAAAAAGGGTCTATTGGATCATCAATTTTTTTCGAGAAATATCAGTGATTCAATAAATATCCCTGACAGTAGAGTCAGGGATATTTATTTAAGAAACTGATATCACTCCTCATCATTCACTCCAATCATATTCTATAAAAAAGCTTTGCGATTGGTTTAAGCCAATCCTTAGGTATCTATTCCAGTATCATTCCGAAAGACGATTTGTTTTTGAGATCCTCATCAGCTTCTTGTAATCTATGTCTTGCTTACTTCTGTAACTTAGTTTGCACTATGCCTATTTTCCTATATACCTAACTTAGCAATAGTCTAAAAGTTATCTAAAAGTTGAACTTCGCATACACACAGGAGATAAGTGTCTCCTGGAATCAACAGATAATATTATAACTTAAACCAACAAAGCAATATGATGCGAGTGTATGAATAAAATACAAAAGAAAACAAACAATACTAAAATCTCTTACACAGTATTGTTTAACAATTGTCATACGAAGGAGTATTAAATAATTCCGTTACACGCAAATAAGTCTCTATACCAAGACTATTGAGTTATTCCTACAATACATTCGGTGTACCAACATAACACTGTACTTCTGGAACTGAAATCCATGCAATATTGAACTTTAATGTGTGATCTTAAGAGTGATACTACTGATGAGTGATGGTAAAAATAAGGTTGTAGCTGATGTAATAGCGTTTTAATAGAGTGAACTAAAATCGTCCTTGCATTGTCTCTTTGTTTGCAGTGATAGTTACACAAAAGATTGCATTCATTCTTAAAGACTTGTTCGGTCTTCCCTCGGGTGTTTTTGATATATTACCAGTTACCAGCTGTGTCCATTGTACAAATTCTTACCTAGTTGTGGTCTGTCTCAACTGTGTGTGGAAGGTAATGTGTTGTGTGAGATACTGAGATTCTGTGCTAGGGTAGTGGTAATCGATATGGTTTATGCTTTTGCTTTAATATCGATTTTTAATTTTTAATCGATTTTTAAATTTTTTGTGTGCACAAACTGTCATTCAAAATGTCGTTAAATTTATTTATGCAATTATTAATATTAGGTATTATTCTTTAGTAATAATATAAAATTTCAAATTTTAATTAAGCAAAATCTATTCAACTTTTCCCACCTCTTATGACAAGAAGCGTGATAGTATGATGATTGTGTGACCATAGTCATATCTCACAAGGCCGTCCATTTAAGATCTATACAAATTAGACATTTATTGGCTAATCATTATAAACGTAAGCCGTAAAAAGGCGCTCACCTTATTAAAATTTTCCTAAATTCTTAACATTCTTTTAAACTTTAATGTTTCGTTCTTAGGAAGCGCTACAACCAATTTTGACATCTATTACCTTGGTGACAAGACATAATTATATCAGTTGCAAAGATAGTTGGTATTGTTTCTTCGTGTTTGCCATTCATGCCACCCTTATGCCAACGACATAAAATTCAAATTCGGTTGAATGAACTGTCTATAGATTTGTTTTTCTAATGAAGTTAAGATACTGCCCCCTTACCATGAACTCTTTAGACAGGGCAGTTTACGATGTAGAAGCGAGATGCCGCTATGTGCAGTGTAAAGCGGCGTCTCGCTTTCACAACGTATACTGTTTATCTTTAAGAGTTCATGGTAAGGAGCTGTACTATAATGTGTGCCGAATACCTAATAAGAAATTAACTCTATTATTTCAATTATTATAAAATATGGGTTACGCCTGACATTTTTATTATAATTATTAAATAACAATTTGAATATGAATTCATACTCATCAAAACTAAATAAAGAAGCTGTCATAAATGCTGGTTAATAATAAATTATGTTCGTTTAATGCTTTCCACATATTTATAAGAATAAAGTAATTTGCTAGATTGTATACGTTTTTCATTAACTTAATCAATATGGGTAAGTAACTGATCTTAGTAAATTCCGATCCGAAAGCAAAGATACTTTGCATGGAGTTTTAATAAAATTCCTTGGTACCTATCGATACATACTCTCGTCTTATAAGACTTTTAAGGTCACATGAGTTTATTTATCGTTGGTAAGTTGAATTTAAAATATAAAAATAATTATACATACACGAAAAGTTCTAAGTAATAAAACATAAAACCTCCAAAGTTTAAGCAACAGTTTTTCAGTTTCAGCACAGATAAATACATGCAAAAAGGGACCGTATATCGTCTACCCAAATCGCAGCAGGTCAAACTTTTTATGACTGAAGTTCTTATATTGTTTTTTGGTCCCGACGTTTCAAATTCAGCATTCTGTGACGGGATCGCGGGCAGACTGAGGTGTAAAACGTCTTATTTAAACAATTACTATCAGTCTTTAATAAAGTCCTTAATCCATCAATATCAAAGATGCTCGTTATTAAGTACAAAAAAAAAAGACTTGAAAATTGCCAATCAATTGTTTTTTTATTCTATTTTGTTCGCGTCTCCACGCCGTCTACCATCCACTAACTTCAAAGTAAAAAATAGATCAGTACTACAAATTAAATCACAATATATCACCCCTAACTGCGTTGAAATAAGGGTTATTATCACATTCATTGCCTGTCCCGGAACATGTCGTGACTGCGGGCATTACTTTACACTGATTTAACGTTAAGACCTAACGTTAAACGCTAGTTACCGATGTTACACACAACACCATGTCATTCATTAACGTAGCACGCGACATAGTTCGTACATGTTTTAGGGATCAGCTGAGAATATTTTAAATCTTTTCAATCACTGTGACTGAAAACAAATTCCCAGCAAGTAGTACCTACCTACGACTTGTCCAAAAATTGCGGATGATGAATGGCTTTGTAAAATAGCCTCTGCCTTCCACTTCAGGCAATACATGCTGGGGCCGTTGCGTTTCGGACACAAGAACCTGATCTTTAAGTATTAAAAATGGCAGAATTTCCTTATTTTCTGAAAAGATTAAAATAATTTAATAGTTTTAGTTCGTCTTTAGAAAATATAGATCCATGATTTGAATTTCTCGTTCGTTCCTTTCAGCTACATTCCCTTTGGATTAATAATTTAGGAAAACTATAATCAAAGCTACAGTAAAACTAAATTATGATCACACCGTTGACCGTAGTACCAGTCAGATATTATATGCAAGAGGCTTGGAAGCATATATATTTCATCATCGTGATAACTATATTAGGGCAGTGAAGCAGTGTAAGTTTGATGCCTGAATAAGATACAACATGTTACCAACAAGTCTCACGGATATTAAGTCATATTCGTGTGACCAGAAGATATTGTTTTTGAGCATGGCTTTCGTAAACGGTTCGTACGTTTAATATGTGAAAGGGTCGAGGTGTGCACTAGATCAATGGGCTGCTTTAAACTGCTCGCTAGAAGAACTATGATGATGAACATGAGTGACCATTAGGTGATGTTAGTGACGCAGAAATCCCGCACTCACCGATCCCTACCGTCTAGTCCCGGGTGTCTTTTGAAGGTTTCTCCACGAAAACAAAAAAGAAGGAAGAACTGAGATGACTATGTACGTTAGCCAAGGTAATCCAGTCTTAGGTTTCATTTCTTCGTATAGGGCTGGAGCAAAAGAGCCTTCACGCGAGTGACGATTATCCAGCGCTAAACCTGGCTAAATAGGTACCTATAACTATGATACCTGCTGAAAGCAAAATCATTTTTTTTCTGAATGCACTATTTTTTATTACTTATTAGATAAGGATTAGACGTATTCAGAATTGAAACACATTAGGATATCGTGACTTTGAAAACAAATAACTAAACCAGTGATTTATATTATTTACAATTTGACTTGTTGGAAGACCACTACTTTGTATACAACAATCTTACATTTAACGAGTCATTTATGTAAGCATGTACCTACAACTATAAAAGCTCCGACTTAATTTAATTAAATCTTACGTAAGATTCAGGCAGCATTTAAGTGGCAATTACAATAAAATGCACATAATAAACAATAGAATTCAATGAAGACTTTCATTGCCGAAAGCCTTGCAAACGTTCACAATTGCCAGTTTCTCAGTTGTGTAAGACCACTTTTTCCCACAATTTCGAAGGATTCAGAGCAGGCAGGATATTACCTAATCTCCGTTTTCAACCAATCTGTAATTTAACCATATGAAAGGATACACAAAGGTTTTCTTATCGTTTCAACAGAATTAAATTAGGTACAGAGTTTCTTAAAGCGATGATTTCACTGTTTGCTTTTTGTTATTTTTAATCATTCGCTCTCAAGGTGCCAAAGACATTTATTTGATAAAATCTGCATGTTCATTAAAGTATATTTAACGTAAATGTATTTGATTGGCTACATCAAACAGTTAATGGTGGGAACTTGAGGTGAAGACAAATTTTATGACGCAAGTTATGAACTCGGTTTTAAATTCAAACTTTTATTTTCGAAATCATTTTTATTACAAACGCATGTATGAAAGTGACTTTGGTAGTTTTTGACTGATTGCCTATGAAATTATTTAAAATTGGTCATGTTTAAAAGAATATTAATATTGACTGCTTCGTTGGTCTTGTGGTCGCTAAATACGACCGCTGAGCATGAGGTCGGGACCTCGGACCGGATCGAATCCCGGGTCAGGCAAAAAAGTGTTACTGGGTTTTTCCATTAGGGATTTCTCAGATTTGTGCCAGGCTGGCGGCAGGATGGCAGGATGGCTAACCCCTATCACATTGTGATTCGAATACAGGTGTAATGTATTTTTTTGTTAAAATGATATAATTAGATACAAATCCCTATGCAATGAAAATGTAAAGGTAAAGGTATATATATTTAATAAGGTACAGAACCCTACATACAGCCTGCACCATGCAACTTGCCGTATCTGTCATACAAATTCGTCACACAAATTGTTACAGTTTTTATTATAGTTTTTTTTAACGGTCAAATGTAACGTTATTTTAAATACACTCATATTTCTTGTGTATTGCTACATCGTCCGTGGTGGAATAAATCGATATATTCCGTTTAACACGTCGTATATTACATGTCGTTATGTATCTTACAATGAAAAGCGTGTTAAGAGCTATCGCTGTTTTTTATAGCTTGCGCCAACTTTTGCATCCACGTGTAAGTTTTTTGATATTTTCTGAATGCTTTTATGTAAAATGAGTAAAGTTCGGACAGAGGAAAATAGGTATGCTTCTTCATACAACGTCCATTTTCTGGTCATGGTCTCACGGTCAAACTTAAGCGTAATGTTAAAGGGTTGAAGCCTAAATCGTACCCACACAGAGTAAGGAAAATCCTATGGGAAAATACACAGTAGACTTGGTCTCTTCTTATCGTATGATTGATGAACAAACTGGTGTCAGAGTTAAAACCGCCTGTAGGCCTCTGACATGACTTTACACACCGTTGAAAAATCTCTCAGGAGTGCCGGTTTCTTCACGATGTTTTCCTTCACCGTTTTTAACAACTGATAACTAATTTATAGTACGCACATGAATTCGATAAGACATTGGTGCGTGCCGGGGTTGGAACTTGCGACCTTTGACTTGGCAGTCCAACGATCATACCACTCGACTATCAGTGCCTAGTAGACTTGGTAATACATAGACATACTTAAATAACATCACGCCTGTATTCCCCGAAGGGCTAGGTAGAGGTGCACCTATAGTGCACCCACATTTCACCAGTTATGTTAGTTCCAGTCTTGATAATAAAATTTACAATTTAAGAGTAAGCACTAAATACATTTACTCTGATAAAGTGTCCCTTATGGACCTATTCAGGTTCTAACCGTCGAACTCAGAGGCATTTAATGAATACCTACCTAATCTTTTAAAAACAGAAAAGAGAGGGTGTGTTTCACAAACATGAAATATCACATAAACAAACACCCAGTCTCGGGACAAACATCTGCGGTTCACACAAAGGTTTTCCTGGTGCGGGAATCGAACCCGCAACCCTTATCGCAGCAGTCCAATCACTTAGCCACTGCGCCAATAGGTCGACAATAATCTATCACTAAGTAAAGGTCTTCTTTGTGAAAACTTTGCTTAGTGTGAGTTTAAGTAATCATTAACATCTCTGAGTGCGGCGGGAAGACGACTGTCCGTCCTTAATATAACCATCATAAAAAACCGTATCTAATCTACATAAGATTCTCAAGGCAAGTAGTTAATTAAAGGTTTCCTCTTAGAAAACCGACTTGTTCAACAACTACTTCAATATACATGGCGTCACCGCCATAAACTGCCGGTTTTACTTATTTTACCATACAATGCTGAAGTTCGCGGGAAACTCATCCGCAATCCGCAATACTCTCACTTATGGCTAAAACTAGGAAATAAATACGCATCAAGTTTCTATTTAATAAAACTTTGTTTTAGAAAAATTCCTAGAGCGAAGTTGGGAACTCCCTGTATCGCAACATAACTTATCATCACGCCTGAATTCCTCGAAGCGTTAGGCAATGTGTGTAGTACACCCATTTTTTTTTAATGTCACCCCACATCAGGAATTTCTCCTGTATCGTGGGTGCGTTTCACAAATATGAAATATCGCATACAACACCCAGACACGGGACAAATATCTATGGATCGCACAAATTTTTGTTCCGTGCAGAAATCGAACCCGCAACCCCTAGCGCAGCAGTCCAATTGCTTAGCTTCTGCGCCAATCAGGTCGTCATATTTCCAGTTTTTCGGACATGAAATATCATGCACAAACACCCAGACTAAATACATATCTGTAGATCACACAAACATTGTTGGCTTATATTGGAATTGCAGCAGCACAGCAGTCCAACGTTTCAGCCTCTGCGCCGCTCTGATCGTCGATTTGTTTGCACGTGTACCCAATATCTTTAATTGTAAGATACTTTATGGAGACTCTATACTCGTTTGAGTTCCTACATCTTTGTAGTAACCTTTAATACTTGATATCAAAGGAAAAATGTCACCGTTGGACGCCAATCAAAACTTTATGGAACTGTCAAAAATTCCCATTCATGCTTCCTTTTTGCAATCTAGTACCATTCTTCAGACCTTCAAAACGTCTTTCGTAATATTTTTTGCGTAACTCAGGTAACTGTCAGCACGTGTTACATAGATCTCGCTCCCACGGCCCTTGCGCAAGCGCAAGAAAAGATTTTTTTAGATAATCCTCAAGAAAAAATCGCAAATACGACCTGAACACGTGTGCGAAACCTTGGGAATCAGCTGATTTGATCCGAATCGACGAACTTTTTAAAATAAACTCTATTGCTATTAACATTAGATTTAAATTCGTGAAGCTTTAATTTATAAGTCTAAGTAATGTAATGTAAAAATATTTCTTCAAGTTTAGATCGTATAAACTCTTAGCAAGTAAAATGCACGTGCACATACAATATTATTTATGTGACCGTCACGTGATAAAAGCTCAGATATTTAAAATAATAAAAGCGTTTATCATCAAGGCTTTCTGAAGATTTCATTGTATGAAAAGAATACGACTGACAGACTTTTGTGTGATATATAACTTTAAAGTTACGATTGCAAGCATTTGGACTGACATCGTCGTTTAAATTGTATTGTATCTGGCATGACATAATTATCTATGATTCCTCAGTGTACCAAGCTAGCATAGTAAAATATCATAATATCCAATACAAATAAAAATGGCCTTTCTTCAGTAGGTAGTATGCTACAATACCGCTTGAGTAATATCACAGCGATTTTCATTAGTACCACAATACCTCCCTGCAGTAAAACTTTCTCACACTAACTTTTCATCTCAAAAGTATAACTTTGAGCACATAGCAACTGAAGTAACCTCTTACTTAAAGTTGCTAGTTGTGTCTTTAGCTACAAAACTTACTACTTATGAGCTTTATCTTGTTTAAAGATTAGTACAAATGCGGGTGAGTGTTCACGGATATAGTCCCCGTTGGGGTAGGCAGAGTTTTACTTTCGCATACCTTTAATTTGCCTATGCCCAGCAGTGGACTGCAACGGGTTGATGATGATTCCTTTATTTCGACACTGAAGTTTCTCAGAAGTTGGTCAGTTCGAACAACATTCCAAACTTTAATTTTTTTTTTACTTATATTATTATATTCCTTCTTTAATCTTCCTCCTTTCAGACTTACAGCCATAGCGAAATTAAATATCTACTCTATGATTTACAACATAACAAACCCTGCAACATATTGGCTCCTCCACTCATCCGTAAGCAGCAAACTGCTCGGTAGCAAACAGCCTTTACTTTACTGGAAACCCAACAGCCGTAAATAACTCAGTACATAAATCTACCTAGACAAACTGTATAAACACGGACTACAAAGACTCTTTGAACAGAACATCTTAGATCCTTACAATCAGCCGTTTCTTATTTTTTCTGACACTTTATCTAGAGGGAGACAGCGATGCTCCTAAGACAGAGATAGAAGTATGATCGATTTAAGTGATGCAGCTGCTGTATTTACCAGGTAGCTGGCTTTCTTCAGAAAGAATCTAAGCCTATTTATTTTTTGAGTAGCTTTTTAGATAATGAAATTCTGAATACTTATGATAATATTGGGAAAGGGTAAAACGTTAGCTGCCGTTTAGTTAGCAGATGTTGCTACTTATGAGGCTCCAAGATATTCAGTTTTAATCCCAGACGACGGTTTATACTAGAGACATACTTCTTACAATTTAAGGCCAAGATAATATCAGAATCAGGATCTTACATTGCTCAAGACTCTTCAGCACTCTTGTTTTGTTTGTTTTTTGTTTTCCCACTGAATATATTTTATCGAAGCTTGAGAAGAAAATGTTATGATTCGAAAATGTTACACATTGTTGGACTGGAGTTGATGGCATAAGTGATATCTCAGAACAATCTTATTCAATCCTAACCTGTGTATTTTATTGTGAGAGAAATAACGGGAAACTTTAACTTATCAAACATAAATAACATTTTGTAATTTTCAAGAACTTTGTCAATCAGATGAAAATGTAAATGCAGTAAAATCTGTAGATGTAGACAATAGTAAAAGCTTTGGGAAAGTAGAACAAAAAGAAACACATCAATCGCTAATAGGTACTGTTCCTGAATTAAAAATCTTTTTAGAATCGATTATAAATCGATACAAGTTTAAATTAATTAAAGTCATTAGTGAATTAAACGATATCAATTACTGTCTGCAAATTAGGCCATGGGAACATAACATGATATAAAAGGAATCACAATAAATGATTGATATCGTGAAAGTAGAAATCATAGGAGATCAATCGAAGACACTTTCTATGTCAGATCATCAGTCAACTACAAAAGAAATTGCTTTAAACGGACCAATTGTTGTCATACATTCAACGCGACAATTGCAAATGGCTACTTCGAGAAATAAATCAAGCTGTCCGTCTTAGTAGCGTTATAAGTCATATTCCTTATCACGCTATTGTGCGGAAGTTAAGAATTCAAAACACCATAGACCAATCACGTCGGACCATCTGCCGCGAACGGCGCGTGCGCCGATCTTTGATCGATCGCGCACTTTTGCGCGTGTGTGCGTGCTCCTTACACCACTTTTTGTGTGTGAGCACAAATCTATCCCTTTGTGAGAGCGTTTCTTAGATTTGGCAGATGGCACGTGCTCGTCTATGTTTCTTTTCGTACATCTGTCGTTTCTTCGACCTTTTTTTCCTTAATCTTTAGGATTTTTTGTGATTTTCCTCACGGCATGTGTCGTAGATTTTGGGATGCAAATATGACGTTTTTGGAAAGAAAAAAAGTCGGATTTAATTCGTGTATGGAGCACATGGTGTTTGAAAAAATAAATCGTTCGGCACAAGTGCTTTGTTATTTCGTTGCCATCTGCTTGCACTTTATTGTGTAGTTTGTGATAAACATTGATTCCTTAGAAAGGTAGATCAAGTAATCGGACACAGACTTAAAACAGGTAAGGGATTTTGTAAGGTACTAAGGGTTCTTTACAACATATGTCTAAAAGAAAAAGGTACAATGCAAGTGCTTTTTTAAACGCAATGTGACCTTTCATTGAGAACTCTGAATGTCAAATAAAGAAAGAAGATGTAAGATACATCCAAGGTTAAAACAAGCTCTTTAAAATGACGAAGAAGGAGAGAATAAAAGTTGTAATGCTTGGAATTAGTTACTTTGATATTTGGCCATGCAAATATCAGTATTTATTATATTTAATTGTTTGATTTATAGATAAAACAATCAATTTTTTTTTACTATTTTTTTGTTAACTATCTTTTGACATTGTAAATATCAGATGAATCATATGGGACGTTATTTCAATTATGTCTCAGTTACTATGTCCTACGATAATGTCATACGATATGCAACAAACCTTATAGGTACTACAAATTCAAGTAGTTTAAAACACTTTAGGACTACTTTAACCTACAATTGTGACGGAGTTTCGAGTTCGCAGCCATCTGCCGCAGTAATGTATGTATACCTATTAAATTACCTATACCTTTAGACCGTCCACATAGCGCTGGACCCCCACAGCAAGGATGCATTCGAAAATGGTACATAAAAAGACACCACGCCTGTATTCCCCAAAGGGGTAGGCAGAGGCATTCACCCACAGATTGCCACAGCTATTGTAGATATCGATGTTATGGGAAGAGACTATTGCCAATAACCGGGCACAAATCCAGACTCCCTGTCGCTACTGAGAATGACCTGATGGAAAAACTCAATAACACTGTGCGAGACCCGAGATTCGAACCTATGACCTCATTCTCAGTAGTCGCGCCTAGCGACCACTAGACCAACGAGGCAGTCTATTGAGAATTACCTATTGAAAAACCCAATAACATATTTTCCCGACCTGGGAATCGAACCCAGGACTTCTCGCTCAGCTTTCACGCTTTGTGTCTACTAGACCAAAGAGGTATTCCAGATGGTACCGTAGTTATTTACGGAAATGTAGGTAGTTGTTTGATGCAGTATGCGGGCTCCTGTAGTTGTTTTTCTAGTGTAAAGTTCTAAGCGAACGACGTCAAGTTTAGAAGCTAGTTTACACGCTGCAAAACTGATGCGGGCACAATTCAAACACATACCGATCTCAAAGAAACTTAAGTATCAATTTTACGTACAATTTATAAAGGTAACTTAAGGAATAAGACTTTATTTTTTATGGACTGCGTTCCGCAGGCTGTATACGATACATACATACATATCTTCTTTCTTAAAAAACACGTTTTAGGAAATAAAATGCTTGTTTGATAACCATAAAGTAACCACGAAACTATCCCACATTATCCACTAGCCTGCCAAACCAAAAACATCGTACGACGGAAATACTGCCAAGTACTTAGCTACATTCAGCGGAAACCAGTTCCACCCCCGTCCCTTATGAAATCTGAGCCCAAGGTCACAATGCACCTTCCGAACTACCTGAACGAACAGGAAGTGACACAAAGCATTGCGCAAAGACCCACCGAATCTCATCTGCTCACTTCCGGCGGATACGGAACCGCCTGCGAGCGCCAGGAAGCGTGCAAAAACTTAGCTGCGCAAGCGCAGGTTGTTCTGAGTCTTTGTTTATGCTCTGTTTGAATGTACTCGTTGAGTGAAATTGCAGGTGATGTTTTTGCTCGTACTTGTACTTATGTTTGTTTTATGAAATTATTTAAAAACTATTTTTGTTTAATTTACACTTTAATTTTATATTAAATTAGAGCATCTTCAATTCCTATATTTTATGGAAGACCTCGATATTAAAACCTAAGAATTTTTATAATTGAATACTTTACACTATTTGTTAGCTTTATAAAATGATTCCTTATACAAGCCTGTTATTCTCTTTAAACTAACTAAATAATATTTATAACTTGTTATAATATCAGTATTAAACATATCAACCTTATGTTTTGTGTCATAATTACACAATTAATATCGATTAATTAAATACAAATAGCCTGCTGGGCACATCACTAAATACACAATCCATAGGTACCAACTTGAAGGAACAAAATGTCAAAAACATTATTTTGTTATATAAATGGACCGCAATGTCGCCGCAACTAAAAACTGCGGTCGTTTACATTAAATTGTAATTTTATAAATGGGAATACGTTTAAGAATAAACATGTTTTGCTATGGTTCTGCAGGTTTATTTAGAACTCTTTTGTTTTGGCTCATCACACAACCAAGCAATTCGTGAAAAGCGGAAATTTTTCCAAACCAGATTTTTTTTAATCGTCTTTCCGTTATCCGACTGCCTCGTAAGTGTAGTGTTCGCTTGTGTCGTAGCACGACTGCAGAGCACGAGGACCTAGGTTTGAATCCTGCCCGGTTTATAGCAATAGACTCGCCCCCTATTACCTCGGATCTATAACCTAACTGGCGAAATTTGGGTGTATCTTATATGTGCACCTCTGCCTACCCCTTCGGGAAATAGAGGCGTGATTTTATGTTTTTTCCGTATTCAATTAAATACGCCTACGAGAACATTAACTAAGAAGCCATGAAATATATCCAGCACATCAATGAGGAACCCTTCTTCATCAGTCTTCTGTCCATTGCTTGTCACGAAAAATATGTCAGACATTTTCGAAGCAGAAATCATAGACCAAGATAAAGAACTTTAAGTATATCAAAACTGACTGATCCCAAAAGGTTCGGTCAATTGTCGTTATTTTAATGGAATCCAAAATCCCGCTAGATGTTCCGTCCCCGAGTAGTTCCATAAGAGAAAACTGTTGGCTAAATGTTAAGAGAATAATTTAACTAATACTTAACTTACAAAGCTTCCAAAGTTATGGCAGCAATCACTTAGCATAAGTTACTTGATAGGTACTCGATCCGATTCTTACATAATTTTCTCATAGACATAAGATTACAGATAACCGTATCTACAAGTTCATGGTTTTTCTATCCGAATGGGGATCTCTCATAAATGGAATGTGATCGTCTTGCGGTAATGATGGCCGGTGCGCACGCGCCTGTCACCATATATGGGTGAACGCGACGTCGTAAATGTTCGACACCTAATTCTTATATTATGGCTGCCTTTACCGAATTATTATGGCAACTGTTTTCTCATCTTGTTGCCAATATTATTTTTAAGATTGTATCTCTCTGGCGTTATGGCAAGTTGGACGCTCCTTCAGTTCAAGGTCGCATGTTTAAAGTTAGTACCAGTCCCCTGTTAGTGAACCATTGATGTCATACCGACTTACTGTAAATGACAGCATAGTGAGAAAATCGTTCCACATTAGTCTGAAATTTCCAAAAAGAGCCTTCGAGAATATGAACATTTCACACGCAGTTAGAGTGGTGATGATTACTCTCTAAGTCTTCTCCTTTACCTATTTTTTTGTACATTTAATGAATATCACATGCATAAGATTGGATCAGGAACTAATAATGTTCCAGGATCTTAGAAAGAACTGTTCCCAGAAGCAATTAAAAGCTTAGCAATTGGTGATATTATCATAAAATTATTCGTGGATAAAGTTCCTTGCAAATTTTTACAACTTATAATAAAAAATTATGTGGTGATGTCTAACTTACCAACGAAATAACATCAAATAGACCGACTCCCTTGTTATTATATCGTATAGGTAAGTATTATCGGCATAGATCATAGAAGTTTATACTGGGCAAAACAATAGAGAATTTAAAAGATTTTCGACAAAACAGTCGTGACATCCTCACTTTATAAATATCATTCCGAAATTAAACATTTAAACCGCTGTCATCGCCGCCGATTTGAAAAAAGAACGAACGGAAGTACAGGTGATTGTTTTTTTTCTTAAATCAAGTTACACGTAGAACAGATACATCGGTGGTCAGCCCATTACTCGACTAAATCTAAAAGCGACAAAATCGACTATGACGACTACCAACGACGGCAATATTCAAATAACAACTTTATACAGTTTTTTTATTGAGCTCAATAGCATCATAGTACGTGACAGAGTTAAGGTTAATTTGACTGAATTAAGTAGTGTGATTTTTTATCTGTATTTTGTGGGATTCGAGGGTTTTTGTCAGCGTTATACGATTTTATGCACGCGGTAGGTTGTTTTTCCATTCAAATTTAGTCTCTAGGCTATGATTCAAATTACACGTTGGATTTAATACAAGATATAATCGTAATAAGATTCTTTGTTAAGAAAAAAATGGGGCATCGCGTTATGATGTCTATAATGATCAATAACCCTTCATCGATCGTGATGCAACGTAGTGGATAAAAAAAAACAAATTACTGCGTCGTGATTCTACCACTTAATAATCATAGTATACACGGTATCTCACGACTACTTTAAAAATAAAAAATATGGGGTGTAACAACCAGTTGTGAGCATCTTCAATGTTTAATCGTTTTTAAGCTTGAAGATATCATCAGTTAGGATTACGAATAGATTTTCATATGCTATACAATGAAAGTATATTTTAAGTACATTATTTTCTGTAGCATAAAACTATATCAAAACTTTGTAATAATCTTTTGAACTCTACAAGCTACTAAAATTATATTTAGCTTGTAACATTTTTACGACAGTAAAAATGCGTTCGATCGTTCCTCTTGAATGGTCATCAACTGGCCAATCGGCCCTACACACAACAATATCGGGCAAACGATAGGTCCGTTCGAAAAAAGAACGCAGTGATTTTTTTATTGAAAGCTGCGAACGGCTAGCAGGTGTAATCCACAATGAGGATTTGAAAAAAAGAGTTTGGAACAGAAGGCCTTTTTCCCACGCCCCTATCGATATTTTGAGAACGTAGTATTTAAATTTTGGAGGCATGTACCTTACGTACGTTTACATAGATTTCTCAGTTGGTTTTATAATAAGATTGAGATTAAAAATAATTGTAGATTGATGGTTAAGGTACTTTTAATTTAACCTTGTAGTCACCGAAGGGTTATAAAGTTTTGTTTTTTAGGTGCAGAAGAGGAAAAATATTAAGGTAATCGAATTTTACCTTTAACGACTCTTAAGTGTAACAGGAAGACGTTAAAATTAAAAAAAACTAGACGGTACCAGTCGTGAAATTTAGAAATACTAGTTTTAACATCATACATATTTTCTTTGTGAGTCAGTTCTTTGTTTCAAGAAGTCAGATGCTGTCTATCAAGACTGTTTATAGTCAATAAAATGTCAAGGACTTATATTTAACCTTCACTACTGTCCTTAAACTCATGTAATTGCATTCAACTAGTAAACATAATAAAATATGTCAACCCTTCAAAGCTCATTTATAAGTACAGCAATTTTAAAAGTGGAACAAATTTGTCAGTGTTGCCAACATCGCGTTATTTTGTCATCAGTGTTACCTTGTATTTCGCAAAACAAATATTGTTAAATAAAAATGTCATTTGCACGTACAACGGTTAAACAGTTGGTGTTTACATTCCAATGTGAATTCGTAAAGTGATCGTCAATATCTGGGCGCCTGTTACATCGTAAAGTAACTTAGTAGGTATTAATTTGTCATCACTTACACTCTACAGGTAAAATGACGTACAACACCACTTTTTTTTTAATTAAAATACCTACGTATTAGACCGAAAACAAATCTCAAAGTTTGCTGTAACCACATTTTTTATTACAGTTAAATTTTAATGGAGATCCAAATTACTTATATAATAATGATATCGGCGAAATATGATTGAATAGCATATAACCGGATTAGTTGCTCTGAAGTCACTTCACTATTATGCTATAAATTCATTTTGATAAAAGAGATCAATTCAGCGTCCGCATAATTAAATCAGTATCAGAAATCAAAAGCCTCCAAATTGGTTAAATTACCTAGAACTTTCTCGATCATTAATTTAAGCTGACTAACGCCTATAGGCAGAATAATTAAGTGTAAAGTAATATTTATGAAACATACAAGAATCGAGCCACAATGTCAGGCAGACCATGTAGCAATTAAGAATAGCGTCAAGAACCGAGCACACGGTGCGGTGTGACAGCACGCCGCGGGACCTAAGAAACGACATCTTGAACATAACAAGGCAGTCCCTGACATTTGGCCGACGGTGAAAAAACCTCGCAAGACTTGTGCTCTATTGCATTTCACCGTTATGTAAGCGCATTGTTTCAATTATCGAGCTCACTTGCATCCATTGGGCCCTAAGTACTGTCATTATATTAATGATACTTAGTATAAAGTGTATTAACTGCCCCCGTAGCATGAACTCTTAAAGCAGAACAGTTTTCGATGTGGAAGCGAGACGCCACACTACACTGCACGTAACGGCGTCTCACTTTCACAACGGAAAATGTCCTGCTTTAACAGTTCATGGTGAGAGGGCTGATCGTCAGTAAACAAGTCAAGTGTCTAATAGTTTGATGCCAATTTGTAGTATCCATCGGCGGGTTATTTCGATTTGATTGTTAGTGATGTATGCTGGAGTTGCAATGGATGTTGTGTCGGTCGAACTTGAGCTTTTGTGTAAAGAGGCGGATAGGTTGGCGGGTGACATTTGAAGCAACTTTGTTTCTTTTCGATGAAGCTTCACTAAAGTTTTAGTAGTGTAAACATAAAATAAGCTCTCCTCTTTAGCTACAACTTAAGACTAATTATATTTATTGATAAAGTGTCACTTTCATTCTTTAAGGTAAGATTTCTAAACCCTTAAGCAATGGAAGTGAAACTGAGCTGGCCATGTCTGCTGCATGTCGGACAATCAATAAACCAAAAAACATCTCAATGGACCCCTCAACAAGGTCCATGTCAGTTTGGCAGACCCAAACGAAGATAGAGAGATAAATGGAACTCCTTCATGAAGAACTGTTCTTTGGTAGATCTTGAAAGAGATTTGAAAGGCCTTTGCCCTGCAGTGGGACAATTAGGGTTCTTATTAAATAATAATGACATTCCAAACAAGTATTTCTCCTTCATAGTTTCACACACACAAAACCAGACACTCACACAACAAACACATCAAGGTCATACAAATAGTAATTAATACTCTCTACACTTAAATATCGCCTGCCTATCCCCGCCCTTATAGCATGCACGTTCTCCGGCCATCAGTAAGTTATTGAGCAAAATATCCATACTTAACAGTACCACACGTTATTAGTGTTATTACAACTAAATTATGCAGCCTACAGCGAAATATTCATCTCTCTCAAAGGATAAAACTGCTGTTGATTAAAATCTATAGTAAAATATACAGAGAGATCAGAAGTGCCAGTATATTTGGTAGCAACTTATAGAAAAAGTCACGCCTGTTTCCCAGAGGGGTAGGCAGAGACCACGGATTTCCATTTGCTACGATGCTGGCATACTTCTTTCGCCTCATACACTCGCATCTCATTCTACATACATGCTTCACTTGACCCTTTTCCAAAACATCTCCGATTTGGTCTTGTTCGCTGAGGTCTTTCCCTTCCCGATACTCTACTAACAATTGCCTCAAATATTCGCTTTGTAACTTATGATTATACCCAACAGACTCTTGACCTTATTTAAGTTGTAAATAAGGTAAGTAATTAATTTTAAAAAGACATTAGTTGTCACGGCCTAATCTGCTGAACTAATTTATTGGAACTTACTATTTTTTTATCATGTGATGTCAGATTCTTTTACACGCGGAAGAAAAAATAATGAAGGTCAGTCAAAAATGGGTAAGTGTGTATCAAATATCAGTATTGATCAGATTTACACTTCTGTGCTTCTCTATATTGCTACCGAAGACATACCATTTTGATCTAAAAATGAATATATATCAATATATTGTGTTAATAATATTACAATGTACTGAAGACAGCGGCGCCATCTGCCGGCATCCCGTTACTCTCAGGGACATGCGCGTGCGCCGCGCGAGTGAAAACAGATGATCGATGCTTTTACTAGTTAAGTTTTTATTATTACCTGTTTTCTGTACATACAGACTACAGATAAATTAATATTGCAAATGAACTTTCGAGTTGTTTTTAACCTGCAACATTGTCGCTTAGGTAATTAATCTATAAACAAGTTATTTACAGGTATTTAAAGAAAAAAAAACCGACAAGAAGAGGTGTGTAGCTAATATATTAGACCAAAGATGTCGACGTTCCATATAAGTTTCGCAGTATTTCAAAACTGTTCCACTTTTTATTTTTCTTTAATAACCATTATTAATTGCCAGTTGTTAAATATAGACAACTACACAGTAGTAATTGCATTTGATCCTTCAAGCACCCTGTGCAGTCAGACTCGCTACCAACCTCCTGGCTGATTAAAACTTTTTCTACAGCATGAGCTTTTAATATCATTCTGCTCTTGTCGCCACGATCGAAGAATCCGAATGTCTCGTTAATATTTACTATATTTTCCGATTGGTAACATAATTATTTTCCATCACCAGAGAAGGAGTCGTAAGAGGCGATAAAACCCGTGCAGGTCTGATGAAATGCCCCAACGACTCCTGCTAGAAAAAAACACCTCTGATTACACCGTTAGGGTTCACAGGCATCATATTATGTAGGTCTTGTCAAGATACCTACTTCTACCTACGGTACTAATGATTCATCATTCTTCTTATCGTATGGTTGATGAACAACCTGGTGTCAGAGTTTAAACCACCTTTAGGTCTCTGACATGGCTTTACACACCATTGAAAAATCTTTTAGGTGTGCCGGTTTCCTCACGATGTTTTCCGTCACCGTTTTAGCAACTGATAACTAATTTATAGTACGCACGTGAAATCGAAAAGACAGTGTTGCGTGCCGGGGTTTGAACTTGCGACCTTTGTATTGGCAGTCAGACGGTCGCACCACTCGGCTATCAGTGCTATGATTCATTATTATCATTTCCCTTTTCTATTCCCAGTTACTTGCGTTCGACGCTAATTATTAAGCAACGAATGATTTTAATACAATTTTTTTCTTTTTTTATAGCATTTATTTCTAGTTCTGTTTGCCGCACAGCAATAACGGGATGTAATGGAATAGTCCAAACCAAATCCAATTCAATTATATTCAATAACATTTCTTTATGAATCAATAAAATCAATAATATTTCCTGTCCAAATATAAAAGGTGGTAGCGTCGGGTTTTGGCAATCGTCATAAAATAGCCGGAAACCAAACTTGATGGACTTATAACTTCCTTCCAACAATCGCTCTTACACTTGGTAAGTTGATTGTACAATAAAAATAACCAGAATTGGAAGTTTATTATGAAAGATTTACAAAGTTGATACAGTAGCTTTTTCTTGAACTCAATGGCGTAGTGGTGTCTTAGGTCTGCGCTGAAGAATAATTTTATCTACGCCATATTTTAAGACTTTAAGTCTTTAAATTGTTGTGCCCGACAGGGACGAATAACGAATGCCTAATGATATCAGAATCTGTGTGGTGGGACTTTATAAACACACTAATGTTGTATTAAACATGGCATATTTTTACTTCAAATATTTTAAGATTCCTCAAAAATCCTGTGACTAGCAACAGAGCTGGGATAAGACGATTCTGAATAAAAAAAAGATTTTATAATATCCAAGTTATAACAGTTTTTAAAATGCCTGACGTAGAACTAGTCAGATCTAACAGCCTGGCCTATTTTTAACTAGAAACCGCATCCTAGGGAATTTATAATAAGTAGCTAATTCATTATGCAAAACATTTTAATTGATAAAGGAAACTTGAAAAATGATGGACACGAGCGGGATTCGAACCCGCGACCTTCGCCGATCCGTGGCGCTGCTCTAACCAACTGAGCCACCGTGTCGCTGCTCGCATCCATCGAATTTCAAGTTCCCTTTTAGTATTTACGTCTTAAGGGTGACGTCAGGTATTATCTGTTGGAATCTATGATTACCAACTCAGTGTTATACCTTTACAGCTATAAATCACTGAAACGATAATACCCAAGTATGATATAACGATAATATTCAAGTTTCCTTTATCAATTTAAATTCAAGCTTAGCATGGGCAACATGCTAAAATGGCACCAAAAGTCATATGCAAAACATTGTTATGGGACCTGGCAAAAAATTCATGACCAGAATTTTCCAAAGCGTAGTAAGGACGTGTGATGATCAATGCTCCTTCTCTGTATGAAACACTTTGCCCAGCTGTGGGACAGATATAGGCCGCTTATTTTTTATATATAATTAGTTGTAGAACTGACTGCCTCGTTGGTCTAGTGGTCACTAAGCGCATTTGCTGAACATGAGGTCCTTGGTTCGAATCCCAGGTCGGGGAATTACTGGATTTGTTTTTCCATTAGGTAATTTTCAGTAGCAGCACGAAGTCAGGATTTGTGCTCGGTTAGTGACAATGGACTCGCCCCTATTACATTACCACATATAACATAACTGGCGAAATGTGGGTGCACTATACAGATACACCTCTGCCTACCCCTTCGGAAAATACAGGCGTGATGTTATGTTTTTATGTACATTACTGTAAGTACAGTACATAAACGAGCATTGACATTAGACGACCTTTTGCACCACGTGCATCAGAAGCCACGTGGTGCCAACGCGACGCGCTAAATGTTATAGGCATTAGTCTCTAATATAACCTATCACGAACGGTAAACCTACACGTGCTAAAATATTTTTGACAAAATACTTGTATAGAATATTTATTATAGTGGCATAGATGGCACTAAACATAGAACTTATGATGTGCAATAAGCCCCCTTACTTATCAACGAAGCTAAAATGGTCCGCTAAGAAGACACAACAGTAATGTGTAGTTGTATATAGTGCACTCGACAGTGAAAGGGTTAACTTAACCTTTTAAGTATATTGACATCTCTATTCTTTGATATGCAAACGACAGTGACAGTATATTTCAAACAATTTAAACATGATCAAATTTTATTCGTAAAAGGGTTAAGGTGGTGTAATTTGTAACTCCTGTTTAAGAAGAAGACCTCAGCCTACCCCTTCAGCAATTACAGGTGTGATTATGTGTAGGTAGACAAAAAGTAAATTATGGGTGCAGACCACGCTTGCGTAGTTGACGGCTTTAAAACCCAAAATAAGATCACAAACTTATAATATAAAACGTTTTCTTAATATTTGGACGTAACAACAAAATATTAGTTGCAATTTCAGTAAGACAGCGTCTTAGTTTGTATACATCACATAACACCTCTTTGCTACACGAAATGCGGCAAGTACTGAAAGCCACGTGTATATTGCATCTCTACAAACTATATTGGTTCCATCAAGAAAGTTCAAGTCTATTGATACTATATTAGAACCACACGTGCGAGAATACGTAACTTTAGAAACACGTGGCTCAGTAGGTTACAAAAGCAATTCCCTGCTATTCTAGGTTAACTTTATAAATCAATGATAATAATTAGTTGTAGTTCACAACTTGATTCTAACCAATTACTTTTCACTTACTTTAAAGAAATACATTCTTCATTCAGTTTCTTCTATTCCATATCGTGATAAAGAGTTGCATCTCCATAAACTATGACGAGAGTGGAAGTATAGTTACGAAAGCTAAAGGCACCTCGAAGGGGTCTTCAGAGGTTGCTACGAATCCAATGGGTCTCATTTTTAATCACCCTATTCGAGGTTAAGACTCACTTATCACCTCGTGGGATGAAACTAAGCATTGCCAAGTCCAAAGCTTACTACAAAACATGTGTTACTTCGATTTCCGGACCTAAGAACTGATGAATATTGCCAAGCACCCTAGAACATCTGTATTTAAAGCACGCGATACAAGGAAACTTGAAAGAGCAGGTTTCTGTAAAGTCCAGTTACTTTCGTAAAGCTCCAGGCATGAAGCGCATGTCTAGTAGACAATAGCGTCTTGTACGGCCACCACAAGATTTTGGCGGGAGCGGGCAAGGCTGCGCGCCTAGTATGGCGTCCACCTGCGCGCGCGCCACCTGCCGCACATCTGACACAGATGCAGACTAGTGCTGGGATAGTGACAATATCGATTGTTATGAGGTAACTGTAAGGTTTCATTTAAATGTGTACCTAAATAAAATTAATCAACAATGTTAATGATATTTACAGCTATTAATTATACCTATGGTTGGATGTACGGGAGATTCGTTTACAGATTAGTGGAATACACTTCTAGTACTGTATAGGCTCGCAATAGAGATAAGTAGCTGAATGAGTTTATGATTTATGTGCATTCAAATGATATACTTAATTTATAACTGATCGACTCTTCGCGTGACCAGAGGGCTGGTTTATTTTTGGGTCAAACAATCAGCATTGACATTCAACGTACATTGGGAGAGGCCTATGTCCAGCAGTGGACTGCAACGGGCTGATGATGATGATGATTCAACGTGGCAATGCTGCCAGTCTTCTGGGCACGTTCCTTTTGTTAACGAAGATACTTTTTAATTCTATTTTATTTTTACAATATTATATAGTTTTTTATGCTTTTTTGATATTTAAGTTGTAAATAGTTTTATAGTTGGTAAAATATAAGTGTACTCCTATATTTATATATTGTGATAGAAATAATTATTTTTATGTACACCAAACGTAGTTGACTAAAAGAAAACTGTGTGAACTCGTCTTCTAGTAAGTACTTATTATAATTCTCACTGCGACACCTACAGGAAAATAACTGGCTGGCCGAATAACAAAATCAAAAGGACACAGTGTACGTACCCACATAAATTATTAAACTCTAGAAAAATTCGCAAACCGCGATAACAAGGGAAGTATTTAGTATGTAAGCAGAGTAGTGAGGTACGTGATGTTACTTTAAATTACTGGTTCAACGAAAAATCTGTACCTATTTACATTTGTGTTATTTGCATACATATCTACAATTCCAGACTACACCATTATAATATGACACACTATAAATTACTTGTATAAGTAGTGTACTTAAAACCAAACTTAAAACTTTTTGTAAATAAAACCATTCGGCTTTATACATGGGATAAGTAGAACATAATAAGTACGTATTAAAATCACCTAAAACCATCACTTTTCATCTGTTTAAAGTAGTTTACGTAAATATAAATCAGAAAATAGACACACCGAGAAGATCATTACCCGGCAAAATGACAACAGGTACATTAGGCCTAAAAAAACGTACTACCATATGCTTGGGTCTTATGTCGATAAGACGACCAGCCCCCTTACCATGAACTCTTAAAGCAGGGCAGTTTACCATGTGGAAGCGAGACGCCGCTACGTGCTGTGTAATGCAGCGTCTCGCTTCCACGTGGTAAACTGTCCTGCTTTAAGAGTTCATGGTAAGGGGGCATATCCCTTGCCACACAGGACAGTTTACGTTGCGAAAGCGAGACGCCGCATTACACTGCACGTATCGGCGTCTCGCTTCCACAACGTAAACTGCCCTGCTTTAAGAGTTCATGGTAAGGGGGCTGATTGGAGCGGCGGCTAAGCTACGTGTACAACGTGTAAGTGCTACAAACATTCGTAAACATTTTATCGATAACTTCTATCGATACCATCAAACCCTACAAACTTCTCCTCAAGCATCTCAACACTTGACGAATTCGCTTTACGCTGCACAAACCAGCCTAATTAATACGTTCAGTAGACGATACCCATTGAATAAGCGTTGCAGCCGCTATAGTGTCCTACACAGCGATTGATTAATTGTGCTAAGAATTCTGAATGTAAGTAGTACTAGTAGGTAATTGTTTTTAAGAGATGTGCTGTGGTGGAACTGGTAGACGGTAACAAATGTGTTTCCTATTTATATGTTTATTGATTGTAGCCGGTTACTCGTGTTTTAGGGTTAGTGGATACGGTTGTAGAACCATTTATGAGCGTTCGAAACCTAATTATTGTGTTACAATGAACGAAAGACAAAGTTGAACCTCAACAAAACTATATTAGATTGACGTACTGAGTTACTGGCCCTTCTGTGTCTTGAATCCAAAGTTTGACGTCATCAGATATATTCTTCACGTTACCGGACTGTCTTGAATCCTATTTTATATGTTCAAAGGATTAACAAACTACAAATTATATGTAATTGAGCTTACATTATATATACCTAGTGTTTTACCAAAGATATAAGATACCCAGACCTAGGAACAGTATTGATAACCGCGCTGCCCCCTTAGGCAAGTGGCAAAATGCTTAACGACTAGAAATCGAATAGAATGATAAATGTATGGGGATGTCATAATATTTCGACTATGTAATCTATGACTTTAGTCAATCAAATCAAATTCGTCAAGCGTTTTGCCACTTGTCTTAGAGGGCTGTTTTACTCCAAGTTTTAAAAATATTTTTTACCCAACAACACGACTCACGCTTGAAAGATACTAACAACAACGTAACATCCGATACAATTTTTTCGTTGGATGTGTTGCATATTTTAATTTACTTTGTACACAAGTTTTATAATATAATTCGCAGTTAATATGGAAAGCGCGCCATGGTCTGACGCGATGTGAATATAAATGACATTTCAAAGTAGTGTTGCCACTCCAAATATGGCGAGTTTTTTATTAAATTATTATGTAATTTTATTAGAATGTTAAAATATTTTTAAAGTGCATAGTGATGACATATTTTACCGTCGATTTATAATAAGGAGTTAAGGAATTATATACACCTTCTAAACGTTCATTTGACCCAAATAGACTATGGTAATTTTAGTTTTCAGTCTAAATCTTCACGTCATACAAGCGTGGCGCCATCATTATGGGCGTAAACATATGATTATAATGATGATCAAACTATTAAGGTTCTCTACCTTTAATAGATCAGTAAATTAACACGTTGACCGTCCGGTAAATTGACCAATAGTTGAACAATCGATGTGTACCATTTATAGGTAGTGCACTCGACGGTGAAAGGGTTAATAAGACTCAAAATATTCTGTCCTAGGGTTGGTCTCTTGTACCATTAAAACAAAAATCCTGGTTTTATTCTGTGAGAATTGTGATGACCATAGCAAGCTAACCTATCCTTTTATGTCTACTAATTCGGTAATTATACGAATTCTTGTTAATCATGCAATGACTTAATTTTGGTTGAGCCCTCGTTCCAGCTCTTCAGACTGTTTAATATTCCTGGTCTTCCTTTTGCCCTATCACGCTTAGATATAGTTATGCCAACACTATTACCATGCATATTATACACGGTGAGTTAATTACCAGGTTCAAAAAACCTAGGCAGAATAATTTTCTTTTACTGATCCAGACGATTTTTTTAATTGAGTCAAATGTCATTTGTGTTCACTCGAGTTATGAATACACAGTACCTATAAATGTCTGTCCTATGACGGTAAGGGGTGGAAGGTAAACTGGTATTTTATTAACTTGTCTCTATCTACCATAGATTTATGGCTTAGGCCCTTCCCTCGAAGTCCAACCATCCACCATAAACGTAGTAAAAGTTTAGTACCTACTGTCAAACGTAATTGTATGTCAATACTTTATACCTGCATACAAATTGGCAAATGACTAAAAAAGTTTAGGAATGATGAAAAAAAGGTTGCGGTTTCTCAAAAAAAGACCAGCCCCCTTACCATGAACTCTTAAAACAGACGTCTCATGTTGTGGAAGCGAGACGCCGCTATGTGCAGTGTGATGCGCTGTCTCGCTTCCACAACGTAAACTGTCCTTTATTTAGAGTTCATGGTAAGGAGGCTGTACAATTCAATTTGCCTTCGGAGAAAAATGTAAATCAAACACGGTTATTTGTTTACAATTAAAACCAGCATCCGCAGCACATTATAAAACTTTAAAAACATATTATTATGATAATTACTTTAGGAATACGGACTATCCCTGACGTACAGGCAACAACAAAAGTTGAACATAAAAAAAAACATACCTTTAATAGAAGGACAATTTCTTTCATGGTAAAATAAGTTTTTGAATTATTCTCCAATCACTAAATAAAATGAGTTTAATTAAATTATAATTTGATACGACAAACGACCGCGTCTTCGTCTGTGTCAAAAAAAAAATTGTCACGTTCTTTCTTCTATTTAAGTAGCCTGTGTCCACCCTGAAAGTCCATTCTAAATATTTATGAAAGAATTTTGTAAGTCGGATGAATAGTTTCGGAGATTACGCCCTACATACAAACAAACAAATTTTAACTGTCTTTAATAATAATAATAAAGAGCAGTTGTGTGTTGTCCCTAGCTGGTGTCCCATTCCCTTTAAGACTAAAGTTCTCAATGGGCCTCTGCGTGTCGGACCTGTGTCCCCACGTAAGCCTTTTATAAGACCGGGTATCTTCCGCACGGTGGATAGCCCGAGTAAAAAAGAAAAATACATAATAATAAATATTATTTCAGTCATGGTTGTCCCACTGCAGGGCAAAGGCCTCCCTTACTCGGTCGTGTGTTAAAGTGAACCAGTCTCTCCTGTAGGCAAGCAGATCGTACGCCACCGCCGTCTGGGCCTGTCTTCAAAAAAATATTAAAGAATAATTGTATAGATTAATATTCTTAACTGGTAAAGCTATCTGTTGCCGACAGTACAGTCAAGTACAGTAATATCATGTGAAACTACGCATAATCCTTGAAACGTGTTCTCATGTCGCGAATATGAGACATCATTAACATTTTACGTCTCAGCTGCTTCACATTCCGGGCAACTTTTAAACGTCAACTTTTTCCCTTCCGGGACTAATGATACTTTAGTTTTGAGAACAAAGTCTCTAACTGAAGTACTTCGAATTTCTGAGAGAACGTAGAAGACCTGGGACTTCTTTGGCTAAAATTGTGTTGTAGGACGAATTAAACTTTAGTTTTAGTACCTAGTCTATCTTTGGTGTTTTTGTCGAAACTTTTGAAAGTGGGCGAATGAATGAAGTCTGGGAATTAGGAAGTTTATTAAACCATGGGTATGATTTTGGTAACTGGTAGTGACTGGGTGGCGAAAACGGGAGGGCGGGCCTTGTGGCATAGATAGGTCCTCGGGGAGGCCTACCAGCAGTGGACTGCAATAGGCTGATGTGATGATGAAGTTTTGCCTAAAGTTGAGTTCGAAACAAAATAACTAGGTACCTATTTATGGCGATGACGACCCAACTGGCGCAGTGGCTAAGCGATTGGATTGCTGCGCTACGGGTTGCGGGTTCGATTCCCGCACGGGGCAAAAATTTGTGCGATCCGCAGATGTTTGTCCCGAGTCTGGGTATTTGTGTATGTGATATTCCACGTTTGTGAAACGCACCCACGATACAGGAGAAATTCCTAATGTGGGGCGACGTTTTTTAAACAATAAAAATAAAAATAACATAAATATGTAGGAACACCTATAAAAGAACTGACTGGAGGTTATTCAATACATAGTTTTGATTAGGAGTTGTACTACGGAGCCAAAAGATATTTTTATGATTATTTGCCTTAATTGTTCTACCTACTTGTACTGGTAAGTTTCTGACCAAGACAAGATTTTAATTACAGTGACATAACTATGTTCCATATTGGTTATTTTTTTCTTTCGGGACAAGCACACCACTCATACCCATCATTGCAACTCCTGTGCAATCCAGGATCTACAATGATAACCATTGAGAACCATCGAGGCAATGAAGCTCGAGGCGTCCCAGAGAAATGACTTGACTGTCTTGGAACCCGGAACGAAATTAATCATAAAAGAAAATATAGGAGGAGTAGGAATATTATTTTATTTCCCACTATTCACTGTTCCATTTCGGTTAGCTAAAAAGAGCCTAAATACAATATGTCCTCTTGACCAGCTACGCCCATTGTGTAGAAGCTCTGCCAACCAATACAGCAAATACCCCAATTTCCACACTAACACCACTCGATAATTATAACTTTTTGTTTACAATCTGAATATAACAAATAAACCTATTTTACAAATGAACCGCTATTGTTCGATCCACAGATATCCGTGGTTCGATCAAACGCCCCAGCGAATGCCGGAAGCGCATGCGCAATGGTACGCACCTGACCAAATATGGGTGACATCTCAATGTTTGGCCGGCAGGTCTGTTGTGGCGTTTTAGTGTTACTTAATGTATCGGGGCTATGATTTAAAGGCTCTATGAGATATTAGGTTTATTTGTTATTCAAAACTTACATCATATAATTTATTTTGCCAATACTTCATTAAAATTAGTTATAAGAATGGCGGAAGGATTAAACAAATCCAGTGTGGGCCTGATGAATGTCAAAAGCTTTGCCACATACCTATTAGATGCCTTACGATAAGAGGTGAAATTAATAAGAGTGAACGGTAATTTCTATACGCTCCACTAATAAAGTAGACCCTCTGCCTACCTCTTCAATGATTGCAAACATGATTGTAGCAGTTATCAACAAAACGATTTATTTTTGGTTATTAAGAAAAATATTGTACCTTATATGAACCTGCCTTTGACTGCCTCTTTAATGTAGTGATTTCTAAGCGCGACTGCTGAGCATGAGGTCCTGTGTTAGAATCCCGGGTTGGACAGTGTTACGGGGTTTTTCCATTCGGTCTCAGTAGCAGCACTGAGTCTGGTCCGGTTGATGGCAATAGGCTCGCCTTCTGCTACATTGAAACCAATAACATAAATGGCGAGATGAGGCCTTCGGAGAATACAGGCGAAATATTGTCTTTATATGAACAACATTAGCTGTAACTTCAGAATAATATCACTTTAAATATTTCATCATTTTTTATGTATTTTTTTCGATCACGATCACACGCACCGACATGTTGACCAACTTAACAGCTTCATACAAACGGTGCTACAGGTAAATACTTATCTTTACAACCACTACGTAATACTATCAACAAAACTATTGAACGTTTGAGTATGCGCGTACACTCACGTTCATAAATTGCCTAAAATTATCTTAACTTATTCGAAGTAAACATTCGATAACGTTGGCGCCAATCTATTGAAGCAACGACACAGATTAACTATTTAACAGAATACTAACTCAGAAAATGTATGCTGCCAAACTCAAGTAATACGTACGCCTTGTTGTTTGTGTTTAATATGGCACCAACAAAATGTATCTACTTAAAGTATGTGGATATTTTAATATAATAATGCACATGCTCCCACTGCAGGGTACAGGTCCTACAAGGAGAATAAAGATCTCTCCTTAAGAGAAAGAATATATTGTACACCTTTTTGCTTACTGCACGTTGACAATTTCAGACCAGTTTTAGGTCCAGTCATCGTAATATTTGTTCTCAATAGCTACAACTTGTTTCTCTTAAAGCTTTTTAACTAATGGCTGAGTTGATAGAATGCTAGGATGTCAGTTATGATGATGTTTATCGACACAATTGTGGTACGTCACTTTAAGCTACCATGTGTAGGGCTTCTGTGCGCAATATATTCTGTGTCGCGCAGCTCCAATTATACAATACTGCAAATACTACAATTTTACGGACATCGGAAGTGACATAAAAGATAATTTTAGTGCGTTCAAACACTGTTTTTTATTACTAATGCCTCTGAGTAGTAATATTGTATAGCTAGAAGATTTTACTGTATAGGTTCATCATTATCATCAGCCGGAAGACGTCCACTGTCCACTGAACAAAGGCCTCTCCTTTTAGAAAGGGGGGGGGGTTGCATTATCCCCACGCTTGGCAACCGGCTTGGGGATCGCACAGAAGACGCTGCTGCCCATCTTCTGGGTTTTCCCTTTGTCGCCTCTTACGACACTCACAGGAGGACAGGGGGTGGTCAATTCTAGGCCGAATACCATACGGAAATAAAGGTTGTTTAGGTTGTGTTGTGTACCACCTTTTGGCAAGTTAACCCTTCGGTAATGAGAAACATCGTGAGGCAAACGAACCCAGCACAATTGTATTCAATATATTTTTCATCAGAAGAAGCCTTTACTTTAGAGTGAGACAGTTACAGATTAAAATATAATATTATCTACTGCTTTACATGTAATTGCACTCATTAACTTTTATAAAAATGGTTACAATTAACGATTAACCTTTAAAACCTTAAGCAACTGATCTATGGACTGCTAATTGCCTGTTATCTAAAGACATGACACCATGCGATATATTACTGTAACAAGTCGGTAGAGTACGCCTATAAGTATCATAGGCTCACAGCTTAGCATCAAAACAACATAAAACCTTGTCTTAGTCAAGTACGTAATTGTAAAAAGGCAATTTAGTGCATATAAAGTGGGAATTCAAGTAGTTTTAATATTTACTTATAACATATCCCGAGGCTAGAGTATATGGTAGTTGTTATTCCCGCGGTTTCATCCTCCTTTTAATAGTTTTCTTGGAAGAAATAATTTAAAACAAAACACATTTTATACATTACCTCTGATGAGAATTCTTTCAGTACCTAGATAAAATAATGGACTTAAATTTTTCTAATATGAACATTTTCAAAGGATTTCAATTCTAATCACTACCTTTAAGTTTCATTAATAACTTTAGGGGCCGATTTAATCGTCGGATAGATTATATTCGAAAGATAAAGTTGTAATTTTGTCAGTTATTATATGGAAAATATGTCAAAACGTAATTTTTTTTTTTTAATTGTATTACTGTATTAAAAATCGGCCCTTAGTCATATGTAATGAGGTACGACTTTTGAATTTTATAACTATGAAGAACTGTTAACTTTCTTAAAAGTTTATACGGCTTTTAAATACCCTGGCACATGGAAATCTCCACACAAGTTATTCATCGCCATGTACATTGTTCACTCGATGGCTAACGTGCTACAATCACAATATCATCACTATTACATCTTGCTCACTATGCCTTAAGGCAAGCCACTGCTGGTCGTAGGCCTCCTCCAGGGTACGTGCCACAATATTAAATTAATTTACTCATTTGCATTAAACAAAGGTGTCACCAATCTTGCCTAAAAAAATGGTTCTATCGAAATCCACGACACCACTCGTTTTCAAAACCGCGTTCCGTAAACAGCTGAATTAGATATGCACAGATACCCAATAACCGCAATAAAAGTAATTTTGCATACGAAAAGGAAAGGCTAATTAGGTAAGTATGCACTTTGGATATTCAAGGTTCGTTACCCAACTAACAGAGTACCAGTGTTGCCAGATTAACCCAAACTGATACGACTAAATTAGGATTCCAAAGGTTTTTAATCATGAGTTCCGGTGCATGCTTAATTAATTAGAATGATAAAATATAATTGTTTTGACAATGCGAAGAAGTCTGTAATTCGGCAAAATTACTTAATTGCCCGAATTAGCAAACATGTATGGTAATTAATTCAAATGCTTTGGCGGCTTGAGTTCCTTTGGCTCAGCTCTTCAACAGTAGAAAGTTGTGTAGCGACTAGGACGCCGCGGCCCACCAGGCACACCACCGCCTAGTAATAAATTCTTCCCTTTTCGTTAAAAGAATTCCACACCTCTTCCTCCACAGCTGTAAAATTGTTACTTAATTTGTACAATAACGCACGTAATCCCTGAAGGGGATTATGTTTATCAGAAGTCTATACGGTATACCCATACTGCGCTAATTAACATCAGCCCCCTTACCATGAACTCTTAAAGCAGGGCAGTTTACGTTGTGGAAGCGTAACGCCGAATTACACCGCACGTAGCGGCGCGGCGGCGTCTCGCCTCCACATCGTAAACTGTCCTGGTTTAAGAGTTCATGGTAAGGGAGCAGTTCTCCGTAATAGTTGGCGAGCCTGACTCTTCACCAAGCCTACACCAGCTTTAGTCTGTTACCATTCTTTTCTTTTTAATAAACTTCGCCCCACTCTAGGAATTTTTCCTATATCGTGGGTGCGTTCCACAAACATAAAATATCACATACACAAATACCCAGACTCGGGACAAACATCTGCGGTTCGCACAAATTTTTGCCCCGTGCGGGAATCAAACCCGCAACCCTTAGCGCAGCAGTCCAATCGCTTAGCCACTGAGCCAATAATGTAGTCTAACTAAAAATAAAACTGTTTCGAAACCTTTACTCCTGAGTTAGATGCTTCTAACAGTTAAAGCCCTGACTGTCAATTATTTCAAGCTTTCCCCAACCTTATAGATGAAAAAAGAAATTTTCTGAAAAATTAATACATAGGAGTACGTACAGTTAGGTCACTAAAACCAAAACCCTAACCCATCGAAACCGACTAATTGTCCTGCTACGTGTACATCTTCGCCGCACTCGTTGCGCGGGCGCACGCGATGAGCTCGCGTGGCGATTATCGCGACATCTGCTGGGAACATCGCGATTCACACAACGCTTGTTATAATTACGCCGCCGCCACAGAGTGACGGGCAGCACGCGAGCAACTCTTAATACTTTGATTGTGTGTGCCAGGATTTCCGTTAATCTTGGAATAATGAAAGTCTTTAAACTACAGGAGAAAGCTTACTCAATCTTAGTTCCTTACCTACCTCAAGATTTGCAAGCAAGTTAAACAATGTGATCATGATATCTATTACCACCTACAAACAAACATAGTCCTACTTATAAGAGTCCAGCGATACATGTTTCTCTTTTTCTGGATGATCTCTTGGCCTTAATTCCGTATAACAGACAAATAACTCCATTGCAATTATCTGAAAGCTAAAAAGATAAAAGAAGAAAAAGAACAAACGAAAATAGTTTACAACATACGCAATAAACTATAGAACCTTATTAATTAAGTTTGAGCATAAAATACCGTGCTAGGCTCACAATTCCTCATTACCATAATTACCGTATACCCTCATTCGTGTAGGATGCCCCTTATTAGGTTCCCAGGGCCTTAAGGTCACAGTGAAAGTGAAAAAATAAATCCGCACGTCATCGTTAGCTAGTTCGATATAAACTTAATAAACTGCTGAAGTAGCTAACTGGTAAAATACGTTAATACTAACATATTAACCGTGTATTATGAAAATATTCGGTCCATGTGGATTAGAATACGATTGCCTTGCTTCCTCTTTGGGAAAGCCAGACTAAAGAGGCGACAAAACTATTGAGGGCTCGATTAAAGGCATAGACAATTAGACATCACACATAGCAAGACTTCTGCTTGGGTCTTACAATAAAAGGCGAAACGTAGATTAACAAATTTCGAAATCATCCTAAAAATGAACTGTATACAAAGCTTTGTAAGAAGGCCTTTATTTGTCGCTAGAATTTTCGTACATTCTTTTCAAATAATCTCCAAATTATATATTTTATCTTAATCAGTTTTGAGTTTATGTTCAGGTTTCCTAGTGTGAGTAAAAATATCTAAGATCGACATTTAACTTTAAAATTAAGCACGACATAAATATTGATTTAAACCAATCAAAATATATGTAAAGTTTGGCCTATTTAAATAACTATCATTAAGATAAAACCAAAATTAACGACACGATCAAAAGCTAAAACATTTTGACACAAGGCTCGCAAAATGTTACAAGTTATTAAGATGGGCACCGATAACCAAATTCTACAGGTTGACGGTCAAACGATATCTACTGATGCTATCTATCGCCCAAAGATTGTAGTATCGTTACACAAACATGAACTATTTGCAGTCAGGCTACCGATCCGTGTTTTGACAATTATTATTTATTTGGGAATTTTGTGATAATATAAATGTATGGATGGTAATACGTAGATTATTTTAGGGCTTAACTATGACAGCTCATAACCGATCGATTATACAACAGCAGACAACTGGACTCAGGAGGCCCAAGTGGCAAAACGCTAGACGAATAGAATATAAAATATATGGAATTGACGTATGTCATAGATTACCTACATCTTAGAAACATTATGTCATGCCCGTACCCTTTCTATTTGATTTCTATTCGTTTAGCGTTCTTACTGTCAAAATGAATAATATAAACAAGCATAAAAGTCACGCCAGTGTGTCATCGCAATAAAAAAGTTGATTAAACTGACTTTGACCGATAGTAATATAACAAGAAAATTTATTTCATTGATAAAGTTTAAGCTCGTATGAATATTTAAGCTTTAGGCTGGTAATCATATATTTCATTCGATAGAGATTAAAATTCGAATACAGAAACACAGGTAAGAAACTTTTAGAAATATTTTCAAAAATTGATGTAATTATCTTACTTTTCTTATAACATTACTTATCTGTGCCAGAATGCTGCAAGCAAAGGAAAATGCAGTAGATTCGAGAAAGCTAATAGGTAAAGTGAAGAGTATAAATACCTTGTGTGGTCTGCAGATATTTGATCCTAGTCGAAACGTTCGCATTTCGTATGTAAAATGCACCAACGACATAATCACATCTTCATCACACCAACCTATTGCAGCCTACTGCTGGACGTAGGCCTCGCCCAGAGTACGTCACAAACAACATGATAAGGTTAAAAATACTAAATGCTTTATCGATCAGCGTCATAGATTTCAAGATACTTATACCAGGACCAAGAGATCTGATACACTTAAGATTATTTAATGAAGCTGATTAACGTTCGCATCACGTTCCCATATTTTCAACCTTGGTTTTAAAACTCAATTCACCGTCATAAAATTGCAGCCTTAATTAAAGGTTATATAGACGATTATAATCTCATACATTGAAAATTACAAAAATTAAAAATTTCTTGCCACCCCAGTTTAAAGTCGCCAGATAGGGGGCGTTGCATCCGGTGTGTTATCACTTCCGGTCGGTAGCAGTGTTTAATTACAAATAACTTGGGAGGATGATAAGATGGTGTTTTTTCTGTGAGCACAACTATTTGTTATCTGTTGATTCTATGGAAGAAAGTTTGGGTAGCTCTGATATCATTTTGGTTGAGTTTAAGTTCACACTTTGAGATTTGGAGTGTTACTTACATTATTTTGTTTACTACGAAGATGGGACTTATTGGAGCAGTGGAAGGGTTCAGCTCACGACTTTTTAGGCCAGGCTTTAAAGTGGACCAGTCTCTCCTGTAGGCAAGCAGAAGGACATTCCACCGTCGTCTGGATCATAAATAAAAAAATATTTCACTAGCACAAAAGCCTAAACTTGGAATACATTTCTGCAGAACATATTGTCGAGCTGTATGGGTGTACAATTAGCTCTCATCTGCCTACCCCGTGGCGTGTTAATATTATACATGTAGCATAAAATAATGGACCAGAACGCTAGTAATTAGGCTTTCTGCCCAAGGAGCTAATGAAAGGGAATCACTCTGGCAAGTAAAAAAAAAATATTTGTCTTGTTCTAATTTTCATTTATAGATACTAATATTACAAGAAGCGAAAGAAGTATACCACGATCATAGCAAACGGAAATCATTGGGGTCTGCCCTCTGGAAGACAACACACACAACAAGATATATTGTAATTGGTTTGATTGTACCGTTTTAATCATAAAATGATATAAATAAATCAAAGTATAAAAAGGTAGAAAAATATGAAAAAATAAAGGGGAAGCCTGTGCAGTGGGACATGAAAAAGGCTAATAAAAAAGTGAAACATTGGTTGGTAAATCATGGGTAATGTTTGAAACTGTCTACATGATTACCAAAATTCTTTCACCAATATTTAGAATGGACTTTCAGGGTGGAGGTAGGCTATTTTAAATTCGGAAAAGACTTGAACAAATTGAGTATCCCGAACAGATTCAGGTCTTTCATAATTCAGCTCGTAAAGTAAGAAAAATCAATCATAATAAAATTCTATAAAAGCTAAATATAAAGCCGATTAGATGCTCGATAAGATCGGATCAAATATATTACAAAAAACTATGTTATTTTTTAGTATCCACTTAGAACCAGCGTACTTCATTGTTATCCTTGACCTTTAGTGCGCATGCGCTGAATATAGTTTTTTTAGTAATAAAGACAATAACAAACTTATGAAGGACAGTGGTGTCTTGTGATGAGATGAAAACAAGGTTGAGCAGGCTAGTTTATTTTTTTTAGGGACAATGAACAACTAGGCACAATAAAGACTACATGTATCTAAAAATTTTATACGGAACTGTAAATACCTTTGCCAAACCCTTATAGTATTACAGGTGTGATGGTGTGCTACGGTACTGCTAAAATCACTAAACACTAAAGTCTTGTCAGATTATTAAATATTTAATTTTATTTAAGTACTAAAGGTCGAAATATATAAATAATAGTTAATGAAGCGAAAGAAGTATGCCAGGATCGTAGCAAATAGAAATCCGTGGTCTCTGGGAAATAGGTGTGACTGTATGTGTGTATGTATCTATACATCTCAATAACATATAGACTATACTAAAAGTACATACTTTAAATATATTTGATACATGGAGAGATAAAAAAAACTGAGTTAGATAGTTTTTTTTAAGTGAAATATAACACTGACATCTAAAAAGTTTTCATTATCAAATTTAAACAATAAGGAGTTATATTACGTTTTAACTGAGATTAATTTACCTTTTTTCGTAAAAAACAAAAGAAAGAATTAAATGGACTTTGTAACGCGAGATTCTCTTTTCAAAATAGTTCACTGACAGACTTTACCAGCCAGACTCAGATTTATAAAGAATACTAGCAGTTAGGTTTTATTTGGCAAAAGGAAACTATTTTTGTTTCATTTCTATCACAATATACTATGTGTATGTCAATTTATAAGTTATGTACTAAAAGATCAAAATGTATGGCATTATAACAACACAATATATTTCTGTGTACTATTAACGAAAGTCAGGTAACATTTAACTGGTAAAATAAAACTAATCCGAGTAATATTATTATTAATAACTTAGCTAAAACACGTTAGTAACAAAAATAAAATTGAGCCAAGCAGTAACTTGTGAAACCTGTAACAAAATAAATCTTGTTTGAAGGCGTGCGTCGCCATCTAGCGTCGAGTAGCAAAAACATTTTAAACTTATACTTTGATAATATAGAGAGAAGGAGAGAACTGATTACAACTTCTGTATTCCGGTTAAAAATAGGATTATGTTTATAAATAATAACATATACGACAAAAATGCAAATTTTAAAATTAGATAGATATAAGCAAGAATACAATAATTTATAATTATTTTTACGAAAGTCAACGATGTACGAATGACTACCGGGGTTTAGTGATGAAGGGGTCTTGGTGTAAAATCGACGACCTCATTGGCACAGTGGCTAAGCGACTAGAGTGCTGCGCTAGGGGTTGCGGGTTCGATGCCCGCACGGGGCAAATATGTGTGCGATCCACATTTGATTGTCCCGAGTCTGGGTGTTTGTATATGTGAAATTTCATGTTTGTTAAGCGCACCCACGATACAGGAGAAATTCCTAGTGTGGGGCGACGTTTTTTTTTTAAACATAAAAAAAATTGAATGGTCACCCATCCACAAACGGACTGCGGCAAGCAAAGCCAAATCGATCGAATCCACAATGCCCCTGTTTTGACTCGTATAATTCCCGATTTGCCCGTAATTACATATTTCTGTACCATACCATAATGCTGCATTAAACTGCCTCGTTGGTCTAGTGGTAGGTAGTAGGTAGGTAAGCGCGACTGCTGAGCACGAGGTCCTGAGTTCAAATCCCATGTCAAGCAAAGTGTAACTGAGTTTTTTTATTAGGTAATTCTCAATACCAGCACGGAGTTGGGATCTGGATTTGTGCCTGGTTGATGGCACTAGACTCGCCTCCTATTTCATTGGGACCGATAACATAACTGGCGAAATGTGGGCGTACTATACATGCACCTCCGTCTACCCCTTCGGAAAATACAGGCGTGATGCTATGTTCAATACTATATGCAGTGCCGTAAATAGGGCGGTGCTGGCGGTGCCCAGGCACAGGGCGAAGAACCTAGAGGGGCGCAGAAATGACCACACATGGACCACAAACAGCCAAAAAGGGCGCTGTTAATGTCCTCCTGACCGAATTTCGGTCACGGTGGCCTGTCTCAGCTGAGACTAGCCATTTGCGCAGGAGATATTATAGTGCACAAGCATGCACGCAGACACAGGTGCACTGACTCTCATAATCCGATGGGACGGTAGACCGACACGACCGGAGAGGAATCAGGCGCAGGACCAACGGCTTAACGTGCCTTCCGAAGCACGGTGGGGCTGGACATGTGAAAACGGTCACCCATCAAAAGACTGACCGTGGCGAGCACGGCTTAACCTCGCAAATCGACTGATCTGCCGGGTAGCCGCATAGCTACGAGCCTCACAAGCCAAGAAGCTCGCACCGGGTGCATAAAAGGATAGTTACGTCACTGTTATAATGGTATTTCGATAAAGTGTTAAATTCAGACAATTACGTAGTTATATCGGAATACCCGGCAGTGGGAGGGTTAATGAATATGCGATGCCTTTGTCTAGACATTATATTAATAGGAGACTATTTTGATACATGACGTAAATATTACAAATCGATACTAATCGTGTTTACAGGTGTTTGCTTAAGTTCGGTTATATTATCATTGGTCTGTTTATTTAGCTGAAAGCTTGAGTGTTGTGGCATATGACATTTCGTCTAATGGCTGAGGGCGCTGTGAGGTGGGATGCGGGTTCGAATCCAGCGTTCGAAGATGATTGGACTTCTTTAGTAAAAGAAATTATAAGATTTGCTATTACGTACTTATTAATTATACATACATATTATTATATTGTATACATATTACTTACTTACATACTTGTTAGTAATATTCATGAACAGTATTTGTTTTCCCACAGTTGGATAGATGTTTAAATAAACTGACATAGACTGGTCATTAGTATTGTAAGTCTGGGCAATTGTTTTGTATGTTATAATTCATGATTTAATCCCCTACTTATTAGGATCCAAAAAGATGACGATTTATAAATCAACTAGCTGCGTCCCGCGGTGTTACACGCAAAATATTTTCAGAATAAAAAGTCTAAGCCTATCTACTAATCTAGGGTGTCAGCTACCTTCATACCAATTTTTTATAAATTGGTTCAGCCGTTTGAGCTTGAAGAAGTAACAAAAAAATACACTCACAATCTTTCACCTTTATAATATTTTTGTTATTACGGTTAACACAAACATTAGTCCGATGCGGTAATCGAACGTACTCTTCACGCTGAAAGACGAACGATGCACGCTGAAAGAAAAACACTTAATCACAGTGCCATAGATGCATTCAATCCTACATAACAAGTAAACAAACTTCCAAACTTTACGTGCCAATTCCCTTAGGAATTTATTAGACTACTGGGATATCGGATATGTTGCGTTACAATTGCATGCGTAAATAAATCGCAAGCAGTGACGCACCTGCACGCAATCTGGCCAGGTGAACGATACAGTGGCGGTGAACGCACGCTAGTTTTGGATGTGTGCACGCAAAGAATGCGTTCGATTGCGTTTGACTGTCTTTGGATTTAATAATGTTGCATTACAGCAAAGATGACACTGTAACTGTATTAATTAAACTTACATTAATGAACAGAGGACCCACCAGGTGGACCGACTTTTTTTTTTTTTTTATCTGATTTTCTTTCGGGGCTTTTATCAAAGATATGTGGACCGACGATATCGTCAGAGTTGCGGGCAACCGGTGGATGCAAGTGGTAAGTTGTCGTACATTGTGGCGTTCTAAAAGGGAGGCCTTTGTTCAACAGTGGACGTCTTGCGGTTGATGATGATGATGTCATTAACAGATACATATAGAATGGTATGTGTAATTAAACAGGAGAAGAGTAAAGAATAAATAGATTGCACACACACATACACTACACAATCATATAGTTGCACACACACCACACATAATTTTAATATTTTATATAAAAGATCTCATTATTAATTCTTAATAATTTTACTTCTTTGTTAATTTTACTTCGTTGTATTTAATGTTGGAACACTGCTGTCCCCATCTTGGAGGTGGGCGCTAACAGTTGCGACACAGTTTTCCAAACGAATGTAGCTGTTAACGCACAATTAATATTGTACACTAATTGCCGAACTCAGAGACATTTAATTATTACTTAAACTATCACTAAATGAAGGTTTTCTTTGAGAAATCTTTACTTAGTGTCGGTTTAAGTAATCATTAACGTCTCTGAGTGCGGCGGTATATATTGTTTCAATAAATGATTTTGATTGACGTTTGAATAATGTTTTTTTTTTATGTTGACGCTATCGGCGCGCAAAAGATGCAACAGCCCAATCACGACTGTTTCACTAAGGGTTCGATTCTCGTAAGGAACAAATAACTGATAAATGTTGTGTGCATGTGATATTTCATGCAAATATTTAAGAAATGGCTTAGATCTATATATTTTGGTATAAGTAGGTAATGTTATTAAAAAGGTACCTAACAAAACATTTTATATATAACATTCTATCTTTGGTAAAGATCTTTATCGTTGAAAACATTAAATCCTTTGTTAATCAATCAAGTACCATCTTATGCAAACGTACAGAACCTCCACATACATCAATTAACCAACATCGTTACAACCCTCCAACGTCCAAGGCATTCAAAATCAAAAAAACAAAATCATAAACTTATCTGACCATTACCAACGGTCGTTTTTTTACGACAAATTGTTTATTCCGTCGTTAAGCTATAAAAGACGGCTGCGAACGAAAGGGGTAGTAGCCAAATTACACTAACCCTTCAAAAGAAATTCGGTGAGTCAGAACTGCATTATGCAAAATGTAACAATCTACAAAATATTCCAATGTGTCTTTATTTTCTTAGAAAATGTACCGATGCAGCTTTACCTTAATTCAATTCATCCAATAAATAATAATCACGCGTAAGTATTTAGTAATTCCATGCAAAATATTAAGAAGGTACAAAAAACGAAAGTCGACTTACCAGATCGGTGGTGTTCTCGGGAAAGACCTGGTTTGGAGTACCTTAAACCGACGGAAATAATACAATGATTAGGTAAAGACTATAATTAGAATCGTAGCAAATAGAAATCAATGTTATTTTCCTAATCCTCTGGCGCATCCGTGACCCCATATTTCTCGGAACGGAATTGTATTTTTTAACCCTACGGACGTTACGTTTTATAGTAGCGGTATTTTCGTTTTTATTGAGCATGAAATTTTAATGTTCGCGAATTACTTGTTTAACGATATGTTTATAACTTTTTAATAGTGTTAATAGACATGGTACAGCTTGTAGCGCTGTTCACATGTACCTTTGTGGACCAGGTACCTTTAATCTGCATATTACGACAACTCGTATTTAATCGGATAATGCTTGGTTTTACAGGTTTTGCAGGCAAATGTGTAACGTTAAACCAAAAACGAACAATAATGAGACTGAATTAGATTATAGTAGATTGGGTCAGCATGCTGTTGATTTTTTTTCCTGTATCGTGGGTGCGTTTTAGAAACGTTTTATCACATACACAAATCGACTCGGGACAAATATCTGCGGATCGCACAATTTTTTGTGCCGAACGGGAATCGAACCCGCAACCCTTAGCGCAGCAGTCCAATCACTTAACCAATCGCGTCGTATTGTATGTATTTTGCCAAAAACATGATGATTTTTAATTATTTTCTCTTTGATAATAATGACAAAAATATCCTTAGATCCTATACCACTTATCGGTCCCGTCAGTACCGTAATATTATTCAAAGAGGTGCACTAAACCGTCGCCAATTAAAATATAGCTAATCTTAATCCAATGTAGGTTTATTGTCAATAAATTAAATAAAAAATAATTTTTATTTATTATCTTCATAAAAAATTATAACTCTATATAATGATTGTTCCGTTCTGTATAACGTCTACCCGTATCCAACAGGTTGATCGGAATCTTTTCTTTTTGTCACTCGTAACGGACATGATGTCCAGTAGCATGTTATTTTGACACACCTCACTTTTTGTCAGACATATGGCAGCATTAGATTAAAATTACTTTTAAAACTGTACCTATTTTTCACATGTTTAAATTTCACTTTGGAACTAAACACTTATGTATATAATACCTTTATTCTGCTCTTCTCTTCTATCTTATTATCTCATGAATACAGATTTAATATGGGGTAGAATTTGGTCAGTAAACAAGGATGGTATATGGTTGACCGCCTATAGAGCGATTGACAAGTACCATCACTCATGGAGGTCTTCTACTTGCACACCGAGTTATAAAATAAGTTTATAGGTCAGCCCCCTCACATTGAACTCTTAAAGCAGGACATTTACCGGTGTGGAAGTGAAACGCCGCTACGTGCAGTGTAATACTGCGTTTCGCTTCCATAACGTAAACTGTCCTGCCGGAAAATGTCCTGCTTTAAGAGTTCATGGTACGGGGGCTGGTTCACCTTGTTTATTATTAAACCAGGCGAAGCCTCGCAGCCAGATAAAGCCATTTTTTTTATAAAATATAACAATGCAGCTCATTTCCTTTAATAAAATTGTTTATATAAATTGTTCTATTCATACCAATAAACACTAAATTGTTATTTACTCTTTCTTTCAGAAATGACTACAGTTACTACAAGAAACATTTTGTAGACACGCAACAGGCTATTTTAGGATAAACCTACCACTCATGCCATCGTTATATCTCCTGTAATCCCGGCCAATGCATTAAAAACCACCAGTAGTGAAATTCGAGGTGTCCCAGGGAAAACAAATGACTGTCTTGGAACACAACAGGCCTAAATAGCACAACTTCTCGACATGTTGACCTCTCAACAAGCTCTTACATGCGTCTTCTTCTGATCGTATGGTTGGTGAACATCCTGGTATCAGAGTTTAAACCGCCTGTAGGCCTCTGACATAACATTAGACTCCGTTGAAAAATCTCTCAGGTGTGCCGGATTCCTCACGATGTTTTCCTTCACCGCTCTTGCAGCTGGTAACTAATTTATAGTACGCACATGAATTCGAAAAGACTTTGGTGCGTGCCGAGGTTTGAACTTACGAACTTTGACTTGGCAATCCAACGGTCATACCACTGCAGGCACTGCTCAACCATTTTCTAATTCCTACGTTTACTGGATTCCAATTCCCGAAACTAGTAAGGTGTTCTAACTCCATTAATACGCAACATCGTGGGCACGTGCTCACGCTGTCGCACGGCTGCGTTTTACCATGCGCCAGCGCCGTGACGTGCGGCTAATAAAATAATAACGAATGCGCTCGCGCAGGGCGCACTGCGTTATTGGACAGATACGGATTTAGGGTTGGAGATTTAGAATAAAACTTGATACAGATTAGAAATTTAAAAAAATAAAGTATTATTAGATACAAGTAAAGAAAAAACGTAATCTTACTGAAGTACTACATTTACGCGATCATTTATTGTGCAAGAAAATATTGGTCTGAAGAAAACTTTACTCTTCCATCTGCTGAACGAGAAGCAGTTTACCCTGTATTGGACTACGTATATAAAAAAATCTTTCTGCTTGACTTGAGTCAGGCTTTTGTAGTGTTGCAGAAAAACTTATATTTTCTAACAATTATATCGCCCATCCAAGTCCGTCCACTCGCACAGACCAACGGGCTAGCAGCGGGCGGCGTAGTTTTTTCCACAAATTGTGCCACACAATAGGACGGAACTCGAAGGTGTTAGACAACCCTTTATCTAGCCGATAGCCGACATATGCCGACTGTTTCCGACTGCGCTGCGCCTGCGACGGTAAATCCACGAATGGACGGCAGGAAGTGATAATTATTGAAGATTTACAACGTACTAATATATTTCTACATTGTTAAATACTTACATTGAATTTAAATACTTGATTTTGCACTGTGTTAAGGGTTTTCAAATACGTGTACGTTTGCGCATTCTAGTGGCCAAAAGGTATTAACATAGCATTACTAGTATAAAAGTCGAATTAACTCTATCTATCTGTTTCTTGCTTTATTGCGATCGAACTACAGAACCGATCGTAATATAATTTGACATGGAAATAGCATGAAACAAAGACAGGAGTTTTACTTAGCGTCCTGGAAAAGACACGTCGAATCTTTTCTCTCAGACAAAATCGCGAGCTTAAGCTTGTCAGAAGTAAAATCTAGCATAGTGCATTATACTAACAGAGACAGATAAACAAACACTAAATTAGGTTATTTTATTACACCAACCACTCTATGGTATTTCTTAAAATCAAAAACAGACAATTTATGACCACAACCTTCAAATACACATTCGCAGTTTTGAACTACCAAACTTCACACTACACAAAAGAGCATTCACCATACAAATGACACACAAACTGTCTCGACACTTTTGTGCAACGGTGCATGTCATTCTCTAGCAAAAGGTGCATGTCAAATGCTTGCAACTGACGCGTCACGCGTGCGCAACCAATCTGCGCAGACGCACATTTTAGCGCAATTATTTGTGTTGTATTGTGCTAGTGTCCAGGAAATTGCGGTTGTAAAGGATTGATGGATGGTGCGGTGGTAGCCGCGTGTTTTTTTTTTTGCCATATTTATTTTGAATTTGTGATGTACCTTAGTTTGAATAACAACGAGTGTACTTCCAGATTGTGATACATCTGGAGTTTATTACTTCCTAAAGGACGATTTTGATTCACACATTTTATTTCTGCTTTAGATTGAACCTCGAAGAGAGAAAATACTCAATTGATCGCGGTCCCTGGTCAAAATAGCGAATCACCTTCGCTTGATAATATTTTTACCTTATACGAGAGATGAAGAAAATTGTCTACGTTTTACAAATCATTATATATACACTTTGGTACATGATTAGCGTAGCGGGTCTGATTAGCTCAGAAGTGTGTTTACTGATCAAGGAAAAAAGTATGAACATTAATTACAGAATTTTGTAATATTGTTAAGAAATAAAAACCGAAATTACGCAACTTAAGTTACAAGAGAAAAAGTCAAAAGCAGAAATGTTTAAAACATTGACATAACATTACAAGTTAAACCTCTCAAATCAATACCTCATCAAGAAATAACTCTAAAACCATAATTTTCAAAATCAAAGCCATGATCTGTTCGGTTCCCATATAGTTCATGGTGAACGCGCTATAAACACGATTACACGTCAGGGAATGAACATTAGACCGGCAACACAACGTCTAATGGACTACCTCGTTACTGGGCCGTAATTATACGGGCAGGGCTACACTAAAAGCTATGCTATTTTATTGAAATTCTCATGCGAACGTCGCTATGTATGGTTAATAAAGAAAATTGTAAACGTCTTCTGAAGTATGTAGATTTTAACACTGCTTGTACACTTTTCGTGTACCTATTTGTTTTGGTATAGGTACCTACTTGGATGTGTTTTACCTTCATGATTTATAGGTACAACGGGATTATTTGTGCAAGAGTTGCTCTGAACAAATGAATAAAATGTCTGAGGATTACAGAATCGAATATGTCGTTGTTTTTTTTTTTTCAATTTAAATTTTGTTAGATCTGCAAAAAAATATCAGCACGCACCGGTTTTGCTCAAAATATACAGCCAAGAAAATATAGCATCCCATCGCTCTGCTAAATAGTGCTCTATAGCTATAGCTCCATATGGCTGACCACCTTAAGGGCAAGGACTCCAAATGACCCGAAAATACACGAGCAACCATCTACAACAACAATATATATTAAAGAAGAAAAACTATGAATAAATATGAGTTTCAATACATATACATAGATATTATTAGTTAAAATAGTAATAAAAGTCGATGATACGTTAACCGTTAAATAGCATGCTATTGATGCATCTCTATATGATAATTTATAACTGTAATGATGTTACTAAGAACGTAATTTGTAATTTTGTGGTTTGTATTACGTAATGTTTGATTCAGATTGATTCTGAATCAATGTGGACATTTCTTTTCATTGTTTTACCCCATTGTTATAGGGTTTTTCCATAAGGTTCTTCTATCATTCTCAGTAGCGTCACTGAGTCTGTTTGTGCCAGGCTTATAGTCAGAGGCCTTCTCCCTACGGTACTGAGACCTATAAAATTACTGGCGAAATGAGGGTGTACTACACACCTCTGCCTACCTCTTCAGGGAATATAAGGTGTGATGTTAAATTATGTTTGTTTATTCAATTAGAACACACCCGACTCTTGCTCTTGCTTCAAAGTTTCGTGAACCAGTATCGACAATGATCTCTTTTTAACCACTGAAGTAATGAAGCTCGGGGTGTCTTGCCACGACATTATCAATCAAATAAACATTTTATTTGTAGATCATAGTAAGAAAAAGTATTGTTTTTAGTATATTACCTGGAACAAAAGTCTTTTCAGGTCATTAGGTAATATTATAGACGCCTGTGTAGTTTTTTTTCAATAGTCTGTATTGTTTCCCACTGCTGGGCAAAGGCCTCTCCCCTGATTTTCCAATGCCTATGTTGTTGCCTTAGTGAAATTTAAGCAAAATACATTTAGCACCAAATATTTATTTTTAACGTTTGGCGTTCCAGGGAGAGGACTTTGTTCAACAGCGGACATCTTCCGTCTGAAGATTATGATTTATTTTTAACACGGAGGCCAAAGTAGATTATGGACCTTTCGTAGCTAATGCTGCAGCAATCAATCTCAAGTGATTGCTTGATATTCATAATTAGATTTAAAGATCATATTATTAAACTTTATTCGTGTGAAGAACTATGACTAACATTTTACCGAACTTAAAAAGTAACGAAGTTGTTATACACAAACATCGCTCAAATAAACGCACATCGAAAAAATTCAGATTCATAATTAAGATGCATCACCCACTTACCGCCCCAAAAAGAGTGTAAACTTTCTTAATTACCATATTCAAATTCATTTACGCTAAATACGACACTAATTAATCCATCGATACATGCGCACACGGCTATTAAGAAATTTTGTTTAAACCCGGTTGGAAAAATCACAGCATATTGCTTTACATAGATACTTATAATTCTTTATACAACTCAATCAAATGTGATCTGGTGATTAACAAAATAGGAGATTAATATGCAAGAGCGGTCGGACAGAGGCGCGTGCGACGACACATGTGGGCGATGCGCGTGCGCAACTTACATGGAAACGCAACGTTATGCATTTTTGATGATGAATATGTTACTATTTGTTAAGTTATTCTGAGGATTTACTTAAAGAGCTTGTACCTAACTGTAGTAGGTATATATGACCCTTTGTACATTAAGGGTCGTAGGTTTGTTTCGGTACTAGACAAAATATCTGGTGTGTATCTAATAGGATTGTTGGAACCACTTACAGAATGGGAGAGCTACGTTTCGGGATACCGAAGATGCCTTTATCGGATGAAGGAAGTAGGAGAAAGTGTATAATAATAATAATACGTATGCTAACATCCTTTAATAAGCCCAATTTAAATTTAAAAAATTTATGCAGTAAACGAGATTGCAGTAAAAAAAATATTGATATTAATTCTTTTTGCGTTGTCATGAAAACTAAAATGTAAAACTTCAGTGGACAGCATGCAAGACTGAGAAGCTCGACCAAAAAGTATGCATTAATCACTCGCAAATTACAGAACTGAATAATATTGCCATCATATAAACCAACCACGCACCAATACCACCGAAAACCAATACACTTTTTATTTAAATTAAACACAGGCCATTTACATTTTGATAAGTTCGCCTAAAGAAGCGCGTAGTCACGGCGGCCATAAGGCACGCGACAAACGCACAGCACGACAAGTGTGCTCGTGCCCTTACTTCGTGAGTGCGTGATTGGAACAGCTATTTACGTAGCATTGTTTCTATTTGTTATTTTATTGCGTGTTATAATAGAAGAAAAAAAAATGTATTTTGTTTTAAGTGTCGGTGTTTGGTGCCGACGCTGCTGGTGCTGTTTTAATTTGATGGTTTTCGGCACCTTTTATGTCTGTGTGATGTGCATTTTAATTTTTTTTGTGTAAATTTTAGGACATTCGATTGGTGGAACGTTTAAACCGGACCTATATCTGTGTGTGTCTATATCTGTAAATTGGTGCAACGGTTAAACCGGACCTATATCTGTGTAGCTGTAAAAGTATCTTCTTACAGTCTAAGGCACTTTCCTTCCTCCTGATCCTTTAATCTTCCTCCAAAATAGCCTCCATGCAACAGGGTGTCTTAAAGACGTGGTCTCCAAGAACGTTTCTAGAATGAAATAAAAGCCCGTTTAGTAGACTTTGACATTTACCCGCATTTCAATTAAAGTAATCGACGTTTAGCAGTTTAATATTTTCTTTGATATTACTTTTTTTTATTTCATGAAATTTTGTTTTAATTAAAACTACATGTCAAACTCTGTACATATTCTTTCAAACGTTTCGCTGTCGCAGCGTTTTTGGGATGTGAAGAAGAATTTGAAACCAATGAGTATAGATGCATTTAGTAACAACATTTTTAGTACTGTACTTAAAGCTTAAAATAACACGCAGAACACAGCTTAAAATAGAACTAAATAGAAATTACTACTGACCTTCCATTCATGTATAGGTCAACAGTTTTCACAATTTGCTATTCACACCACACCATATACAGTGGTAAGTTACCACTGTTTAAAGTGCCATTGGTTACACATTATTCAGCCTAATAGAATATGTGGCGTATGCATTAGGCTAACTAGACCACGTGACCACGCACGGAGGCTAGACATACCTAGCCTGCCAATTCGGGCCTCCTAAGAATGTAGCCTAACTATGGAATCCAAGAATCAGATCAACAGGAATGATAGATATTCGGAACTAATTGTTTTGTGGAGTATATTGCATTCTATACATCACTAAACTTCCGAATTTAAATATACAGATAAAAGAGAGAATTTCTTATCACCTAATAACAAAGAAATATTTTGTGATTTGCCAGCATTTCACAAAAGAATTTGGAAAATATGGCATGTTAGGAAGTTTTACATAACATAACATCACGCCTGTATTCCCCGAAGGGGTAGGCAGAGGTGTACATGTAGTACACCCACAATTTCGCCAGTTAAGTTGTAAGTTCCAACGTAATAGGGGGCGAACCTATTGCCATCAACGGGGCCAGATCCAGACTCCGTGCTGCTACTGAGAATTACCTAATGGAAAACTCAGTAACACTTTGCCCGACCCGGGATTTGAACCCAGGACCTCTTGCTCAGCAGTCGCGATTAGCGACCACTAACTAGACCAACGAGGCAGTCATCAACGAGGAAGTTTTACTTCCCTACACATATTTAATTAAAACTTCACTATTACATACAATGCTTAGCTAACCTCTCTAATTCTCAGTATGAAAGATAAGAAGAAAAAGATAGAAAGTGTCTAAGACCAACTATTACCAGTTAAACGGAAGCCATGATAAATCTTTTCATCCCTCAAGGAGAGAAAAAATCAACCAACTTAACTGTACACTTACAAATTGCCACCGGAATAAACACCTTAATATATTAAAATAAAAGTGATATTTGAATCACGGTGGGTGTGTAAGAATAACTTTGTAGAAGTAGATGTACAATTTCGAAGATAATTAGGTGTGACATCAATCAGATAGGCTCGACATGTGTTAGACGTCGACACCACGTGATGTAGAGTGATTCAATGGTGAGGGGAGCTTGTAAGGAGGTGAAAACATGGCAGTTTATGTGTGAATGAAGATTTGTTGGATATTAAACTAAAAATAAATATTCAAATATTTTAACGTGCCTTTTATTGCATTAAAATCCCAAAACAATTTATAGTCTGATAAACAAAACCTCCTATACTATTCTTAGAGAACCATCTTTTTTTTTTAATGTGTTTTTGATTATGGTGTATTATAATAAATAATAATATGGTATATTAAGTATACGTATTTAAAATTCGAATTTAGGTAGTGACTGATCCTTTGTACCTTATAATGAAGAAACGTTGACTTTTCTTTAGTTATATAGTCAACATAATAAGGTTTTAAAATTAAAATATTTATGTTTACACAGAGTTAATTACGACAGCAAAATTTAAATGTCTGTTGCACATAACATTATCCACTAAACAACTCCTAAATCTCGTTCCATTCACCGACTTTTGACAATATTTACGAGCAATAAACAGTTCACACGTCGTATTTATTGTGTCAGGAAGCAATTAGGTAACAGACTCGCAAAAATATGGGATGCAGTCTGTGGCAAATCGCTTTCACATTGTGACACAGTTATGGAGGCAAAAGTTCAAATTGAACAATGGGGTTGTCTATGCTTCAAGATGGCGATGGCGTAGCGGTCCGAAGATGCGCTCTCGACTTTCGTTGATTAATATTTATGGAACTATTCGTTTAGAGTAAGATTTCATGTCTAAGCAAAATTGCTTACCGTTACTGGCAACACGGTAAAAGAGAGCCAAATATTACATTAAAAATTCAAAGTGTGTGGTGAAAAATAGACGACAAAAAAATGGCATACCTTTTTCAAGCTTCAAGCATAATCCACTGAACTTGAAAAACCAGTTTGTTTACGAAACTAATCACAAAACTAAATAAAATCACGTGTGGCACATTGCCACAGCTGCATATTATACGGAGACGGGAAATTACTCACGCGTAATGCCAAAACATTCGTATTACTTAAAACCGACCGCAAACCGTCGAAAAACGCGATTTTTCACACTCCAAAAACAAATATGTGGGGCGTTCAAAAACTGTTATTTTTTCACAGTAGCTGTGAACAGCTATTAATTCATATTAGTGTTCTATTTGTGGTATTCGGAAAGGTATCCGAACGCGAAAGGTGATAGACTGACAGAGCGCCCTTTGAAATTCGAACGCGTTTACTAATTACCCTGATTTGATATGTAAAAATAAAAAGGTAGTTGACAATTTTTATTTAAAACACTAAAGTAGAATGATTGTTAGGTGTACTTTTTTTTGTTTTAAACATATTTAATACAAAAATTACGTAAATTATCGCTCTTTATTTACTATATTAGTATAATGTTCCAAGTTTCCAACCCTTTGCAGGATATAAAATTCAGACGCCGACGTCTTTAAAGCAATAATGATGACAATCACAAACGATGCTAACATTCACATGCTATAAAACCAAACGCGAAAATATAAACGAAAAGCTTCCATTATTATCTACAAGCGTATGAAACATTTAAATTAAATACAATATTTTCGCGAGGTAATGTAAGTTTTAACAGGCATTATAATCACTTCATTATGCATGTAGCATTATGCAGATCTTCCGCTAGGAGGAGTCCTAAAGCGTGACTGTTCATGGGAGCGGTAAGGTATCGACCACTATTGTTGGTCCTGAATAATGTTAAGTGTTTCGCTATAACGCTGAACGCGGGCCACAGCCCTATAAACAATTTCGCGAAATAAATCCTACGGTCGCGCGGGAAAATGATGTGCGGTTGGCGCGAATTGGCATGTTGATTTGTTTTTTTAGTATTCGATTTTTGAATTGTTTTTTTAGTAAGTTTTTGTGACAGTTACTGAACTTTACTTGCCGATTTATTTATTAGTTGATTTATTTATTAGTCAGTGAGCTGAAGAATAATTAAATACTGAGAGAAATATTACAAGGACTTTTAATCATGTTCTATATTTAGGACTATCCGCTAATAGAGTCCAAAAGTTTTTAGAACACGAATGTTATTCGTGCGTGACTGTAATCTTGAGGTAAAATGATTAGTTAGCCTTACATTATATAGAGAAAATCCTTGATTTAATGTATTTTACATTGAAATTCTAATCCGATTGCTAATTACGCACTTCTTGTGGTATGTAAATTTTATAGAGTTCTGATTGGAGCGAAAGCTACAATGTCTGCTAGAGATACAATGTTATCGTCAATTAGAAAATAACAGGAGTAGATAAAGTACATATTTAAATAATGATTTTTAAGGTCATGTCTTGTTATTATATTTTTTGATAAAACATATTTTAATGGCCATCTCTTGCCATCGATACTTGAGTGAAATCCCTAGCAGTAGAGATAGCATCGACAGCGGCGTCTGGATGGGACACGAGCTCTCCTTACACTGTACATCGTATAGAGTGTTCTATAGAGTAATTGGTATGCCAACGTTTTTGTACTCGTTTCCACCAAAACTTTTTTATGGTTTGAAATAAGAACGGTATTTTTAAACAGAAGAAAAAATACTGGCGCCTTCTACAGAAAAACTGATTCTTGTTCGGTATTTTAAAATTAAGACAGTAAAAGAAAACTGATAGGTGCTACAATTTAAGAAGCCGTTGTTCCATGCACTAAATAGTTAAATACCTATTACTATTAAATTAAATAAGAATTTTACAGGAAAACAGCAGCAACTCTATGATAGAGCGTCATTTATTCAATGAAATATTATAAAATAAACCAGTTTAGAATAGTACAAAATTATTGTAAAGAAGTTTTATTATATCCCTTATTCAGTGTCATTTACGCGTATATTCTTCTAAGTATAATTACTAATTTATAAGTAATCTTCTAAGGTTACTGGACCCGTGGGGTGCCGGACCAGAATGGCACCTCGGGGATCTGGGATCCCCAAGCCGCTTGCCAAGCGTAAGGATTATGCCCCCCCCCTCCTTAATAGGGAGGTCTTTGTTAAGCAGACGTCTTCCGGCTGTAGATGATGACTGCACAACTTAAACAACAAGTTATTTTCAAGCTTGACACTAACAACATAGTAAAGTTAAAAACTAACCATCACCGTCAATATAATAACCCATCTACCGTCTGATAGAATACTCAAAAATCGTTTAGTAAAACGAAAATTATGACTTAAATATTAATGCATTCATCAAGAAATAATTATAAAAACATCTCATTCACTCTCGCAGCATGCGCCAGCGCAACAGCTACGCAACAAAACATCAATTAATAATTGTCTATGCACGATAAATAAATACCATAGACACACAGTATTCAGTGTCGGTGTTGCTAGCATTATTTATGGTCCGCTGGCCAGCATTTGTGTAATGCTTAATAAATAAATACTTAATAAATAAAGAGGAGTAAGTCGTGTTATTGAAAACGCCTGCGCTTGAGTCGATGACAAATGGATTAATAAACAATTATAATCTAGTTGGGTTTCGTAATGATAGGTCGATTGCATGATAATTAAGGGCCCTTCACACACCCGATTATGTATTTGTATGTACAAACACAAATAGTACAATAGAACTACCAAGACTAATATTTTAGTTACGCGCGAAATATCCGACATTACTTTGTGCGCACGCGTCAAGTCTAGCGTAAGATTTTTACTATGGCGTTTGTTTTTGTTTTGTTTAGTGGCATAAGAAAATCTTCCTCTTTCTAGAGGTTAACAAGACTTAAGGTAGTACGTACGTAGAGCTTAGAAAACACCAACCATCTTACTTATAAACGATGCTAAAATGTGTCTTAAGTTAACCATTTCTCAAGTCTATTGACATCTCTATTTTTGACATGCAAATGACAGTGACAGGTATAATTTGAGCAATTGTTCCACACTGTAAATTTGTTTAATCAAGGGTCAAGTGTGGGACAACATTTTAATAGCTTAATTTTCTGTTCTCATACCCATGTAATCGCATTTCCATACATGATTTGATTACGCATATGATTGCATGTTTAATAATTCTAATTCATGTTTAGAAGTAAAAAAATATGAATTAAAACATATTTATCAAAAAAACATGAATAATATTACGATATTAACCAAAGATATAAGTTTTTCAATTAAGCAGGAGTAAAGATATTTAATTAACTCTCAAAATGATGAATATTATCATTAGGATTTCAATAAACATGAAATTGCTTGGTTATATGTCAGTTGGCCGTTTAAGCCGAGTACTTACTAACGAGCTGTACCGAGCAGATATGGTTTTAGGTTTTAGTGTGTACACGTGAAGCGATCTTCGCTCGCGACGTCAACCGAGCGTACTTAATAGATACGCGAGCTGTAACTGATACAGAAACGAGGTTCTTATAAGTCTAGAGGTCGCAAACCATGTACACACTATGTACCCCTTTTAGAGGGGGGGGTGCAATAATCCCCACGCTTGGCAAGCGGCTTAGGGATCGCAGTGATGGCGGTCAAGTTACAAAAGACGCTGCTGCCCATCTTCTGAATTTTCCCTTAGTCGCCTCTTACGACACCCACGGGAGGAAAGGGGCTGGTCAATTCTAGGCCGGATACCACACGGCTCCAGCGATCACAGTTACTGAATGAGTAGAATAGAATACTTTATTTTGCTTATAAAACATGGTACAGAAGTTATCGATTACATAGTTGTAATCCAACATGTTTGGTCACCATTGTGACATGCAAAATTATTACAAATTGATTCAAATAAATAGCAAGCACCAATGAAATAATTAATCCATCACACATGTCAGAATTCTTAGAACGAAATTCTTAAATTATTTTACATTTTGTCGAATGATGAGTACCTGATCGACATCAGCCCCCTTACCATGAACTCTTAAAGCAGGACAGTTTAAGATGTGGAAGCGAGACACGGCTACGTCCAGTGTAATGCGGCGTCTCGCTTCCACAACGAACGAGTACAGCGCGTTACGCTCGCAAACCACGTACGTTGTACATACCTACTATGATTTTTGGTACCTAACTGTTACGAACTGTTACAGCTCGCTAGTGAGTACCCGGCTTATGTTTTTTATTTAATCGATATGCTAAAGATGCATCATCTGTTGTCTGTGTACAGTACATATATGGGCTGATTAATAAATTAATCCTTTTAGGAGGATGCAATTTTTTTTGTCACTGCACATTGCTGTCCTTAGTATCATATGGTAAGTGGCAGTATGATATTAATAATCATGCATAGATGGCTTAGAATATGTTTTTTATAATTGCAACTCGTTATTGTCAAGATAGAGGTAGTTGATTAAGTGCTAGAGTAGGTACCAACTCATAAAAAATAAATTTACTAATCTTCTTCTAATCGTATGGTTGATGAACAACCTGGTGTCAGAGTTTAAACCGCCTGTAGGCCTCTGACATGGCTTTACACACCGTTGAAAAAACTCTCAGGTGTGCCGGTTTCCTCACGATGTTTTCCTTCACCGTTTTTAGCAACTGATAACTATTTTTTACTAATTTACTAATAAAACTACAACACGGGAATTAACGCGAAACACAAGTTTTTAATTTTGGCTTGACGTTTCGACCGATTATATTAAAAACTTGTGTTTCGCGTTAATTCCCGTGTTGTAGTCTTAATTATCATCATACAACGCGATAGCTTATAAGCTAGTAATAATTTGACTATCCCTATTAAACTCAAATCTAAAATATAGGGGTATTTATATTTGTCTCTAAATATGCATCTTCGAACATAAAACCAAAAATTAACGTATAATAATAGTCAAATTACTTTAGGTGAATACAGGAATACCTTTGCTCTCGTTAATCGGTACTTAACTAATAAAGTTTGAGTAATGGCCTTAAACGAATAATTCTAAACATTTTACGAGTACAAACAAAAATGGACATTATACCCAAGATTCGGCGTAAAATTAATTTTACTATCAATAAAATCGCTTCGAACTAATACGCGAGGGGGCTACGGTCGTGACGCATACGCAAACGTGCGGATTAACGCTTTAGTACGCAATATGCGCGTGCGCACAGCGGTGACAGCTACGAATTTAGATATTATATTGTTGGATTGTGATAATACCAACAAAAGGGACGAGGAGTAAAATAAAGAAGGATATATTTATAACATCTTTTTTATAACGATAATCTTTTGATGTGACATTATAAGATTACCATAAATATACATCAAGAGACGATTGGTTGGGTTTTTTGGGTCGCAATAAATTTTTGGACGTCACTGTTGTCTCGAAATATTCTTCTTCTTTAATTTAAGAGCCTAGCTCTTGTCGGTGCAGCTCCTTCCATATTGCATAACATTGAGAACAGGAGAGGGAAAATGATGGGACACCTTATACGTCACGACGAGTTCATTAAAAACATCGTGGAAGGGAAGGTCGAAGGAAAGAGGGGAAGGGGTCGTCCGAGGTATAGCTATATCAGTCAAATTAAAGAGAAGGTGAAGGTTGTGACGTATAAGGAAGTTCAGGAATTGGCACTCGAAATATTACCTACCTCAAAATATGTAAAATCGAATAAATAAGCATTATTATATTAATTATAGCTTTATTTGTATCTATAACAAGTTCTATAGAAAGACACCAAACTATTGACGACAGTTGTTACCATAACATAACATCACGCCTGCAATCCCCGAAGGGTAGGCAGAGGTGTAACTAATAAGTAGTACACCCACATTTTGCGAGTTATGTTATAGATCCCAATGTAATATGCGAGCATATTGCCATCAGCCGGGCACAAATCCAGACTCCGTGCTTCTACTGAGGATTACCTAATAGAAACACCCAATAACACTGTCCGATCCGGGATTCGAACCCAGGATCTGATACTCGGCACTTCAACAGTCGCGCTTAGCGACTACTAGACCAACGAGGAAGTCAATAAAAACAATAGAAAATAATTCTTATCCTTACAAATCGAACACGCCTAGCAGCACTCAAATAACACTTACTAACTATCGGCCATGTTAATTCGCTAATAGAGATCGAACGTGACAAACAATAATAAACGACGCCTTAACTATTTGCACAATAGCCGAAACATTACAGGATTCAATGACATGCCCTTAAATTGCGAGATTTTGTTGTCATGCAACTTTTAGAGATTTATTGCACGTACATAGACGACAGATGTTGTGTGTTTATGATAATATACCTACATACAGGATGAATTTGAAGTGTGTTTGGATGGCCAAATCCAAAAATATATTTTGACGAACTGATTGGCGCAGTGGCTAAGCAATTGGACTGCTGCGCTTAGCGTTGCGGGATCGATTCCCGCACGAAACAAAGATTTGTGTGATCCGCAGATGTTCGTCCCGAGTCTGGGTGTTTGTGTATGTGATATTTCATGTTTGTGAAACGCACCCACGATACAGGGGAAATTCCTAGTGTGGAGCGACGTTCTTAAAAAAAAATGAGTATAACTAAGTACATGTTGATGACAACATTAAAAACCATGTGATATAAAACTAAAATGGAGCAAATTTCTTTTTTTACGTGTTCTTTCTTGCTGGGATTTAAGGATTATTGTTAAAGAATTTAACGATACTGTTCTACGGTGTGATGCATTGTATTTGTAACTTAAATAAATGTGTAACAATTACAGGCAAAAGAATAAGATTAAAAAAAATCGAATGAAATTTGAGTTTTCATCGAAATTGTCCCGAAATTAATTTGAGCATTTTCCTCTCACTTACGGATATGGGTATCCATTATCCTCGCACATTTATTAATCATCCTGTATAGTAATAATGCTATAATATGTACATTTATATTCTAGACAGACTAAACAATGTGGCTCAGAGATGATTTGTAAAGATGTGCTAATGTTTGGAGATGTCATTTTTCTGTAAAGTGAAACTTAAAAGGTATGGTGTAACGCCAGGTGATGTGAAGAGAATACGTGAGATATGAGGTAAGTATGGAACTTTCGAAAAGATTACGTAAAAACAAAAGATTTTTTACATAAATACCTGATGAAAGTAACTTAGGGGTCTGGCTGGAGGCTCAAAAATACGGTTACGCCCATTATCCTTCGGGGTCGTCGGCATTAAATCATTCCGAAAGAAAAATACTTAGGGTTAGCAAAGTTTTCCTAAATCATGAAACCTAAGTACGTCAGGCGCATCAAGGGCAGTCAGCCCTGTTAATATCATTGATAGCTAAAGTTCTTCTAAATGTGGACAACATGAGCCATATTAATGTGATAAAACATTTTGCCAGCAAGATAGAGAACATAAGTATACGCTCTTAGATACTACAGAATTGTAAAACACTGTTAGAACGATAACTAGAAAAATAACAAATGAATTTTAAATTAATTAGTAAATACACGCATATCTTTGAAACAACGTAAACACACAAGCTACACAAAATATATAAATTCAACGAATTCCGTTCATTCACTCTAGAAATTGCATGTTGGACATATTAGGTCCAACCATGGAACATATATTTCTGAAGTTTTATTAATATTGTCCACACTCACGCTACGCTACGCCAACTATTTTACGACCTGATAAAAAACTTGTTCTATTACTGTACATTGATTCAATACTGGAAATTGATATCAGATTGTAGCCACAAGGGTCGAGGAAAATGAGGGTTTGTTTTGTGGCCCATAAGAAAGTCGTAAAAGATAAACGGGGGTAAAAGGACCTTTTTAAAACGGCAATTCACTTAAAGTACTTGAATATACCTAATTGTTTATGGCAAGAAAATAAAGGTAGAAAACATCTAACGAAGTGAAGTTGCTTGGCTTTTTTATGCATCAAACTTTGATCCAAATGTTTATATTATGATATTGCTTATTTACTTGTTCCACAATGTATCTGTGGCCTCTTAAACAGATGCAGATTTAAGCAGTTTGACTGCATTATCGACACCAAAATGTAGTTATGTCTGCCTCATCATATTTTTTTGTAGCCTAAATAATGTCTCAGTCCCGGGCAATGGTCCCCTGATTTTCCTATTCCCCCAATTCTCGGTCAGCTCTGGCCTCATATATTGGAAGACATACAAATCATAAATATAAAGTGAAACAGAAGAAACCAAGTCCTCTACAATGCTCCGAAAACGCCAAACAAAATATTTCAAGATCAATTAATACGTTCAACACTGTAATTCAAACGATCCGCAATACATTACAGAAACGTAAATACACTACCGAAAACAACATTAATTACCATTTTAGTTCATAACTCAAAAACAGGGCCGCCACATGTTGGATATTCGCGTGACAAAACAGCCGCCATGCTTGCCATAGACGGCCGTTGACCCCTGCCTGAAATAGGTAACCTTGACCGCTAGGTGACCCGCTTACCTCCTCGTTGTTCGATCCCGGCTACAGAGTTATTTGCGAATTGGTAATTGATGTTAACAATATAATAACTGAAGTAACTATGATGTATGCGGTTAAATACTTTGGATGTAACATCGATATTTAGATCTATATTTATGTTGTTTTGGCAAATTCCCTGTTACAATTTAGTCTTATTTTGGTAGCTAGTCTAATATAAATCTTATTTTAGATTCAGACAAAAGGAATTTGTTATAATGTTGTTTGTTTTTACCGTTTTATGCCACTTGCTCTGTTTCAGCTATAATGGTGATTTGGTTCTCAGTAACGTCTAGAGTTCTGTCCCAAGTCTGTAAAGTGGTGCCATGGATATTCAAAACAACGTCATTTATGGAAGTTCTAGAATTAAAGCGTTATTCGTAAACTTTCCTCTGATTCGCAATTAAAGTTTAAAGAAGTCCCTGAAAAACAAAACATAAAAGTGTTTGTCGAAACAATTGTTGCTAAAAAAACACACACTTTGTATTTGCTGAATAAAACCATTCTCTTTTTCTATCTAGCTTCGTATTGCTAGAATTTTTCATTTATTATCAGGCCAACGATAAAAGGAAGTCTGCTATAGCACTTCCAAATTTGCCAGGCTTTATAGGTGGATGGCACTGTTCCTATTTTAATCAAGCACAAAGTGGGGTCTTAACGTCTTAACACTAAGAAAATGTCATCAAACAAATCTACCTATGTGTCTACAGCCTATAGCCCAAACATTTATGTTATTCGTTACACTAAACCTACATAACAGGAGCTACGTGCAACAGATTCCTGAAACTCTAATTCATCGTAATATACAATTCTGTGATGGTTGTGTGAAGCGCGTCACGACGGCGCCGGCCTGTGCTCCCGCCCTACTTCATTCTCATACAAGATATACATGTAAATGTAGGTACTGTGCACTGTGCAGTATCTATACATATACATGCTCTTCTCCCCATATGGCTTTCCGTGTCGGACATGACAGGTTTTGTGTGTCTTGAATATATAGAGTGAGATTTAGATGTATGGACGGTGAGATCACAGAAGTCGAAGCTTAAAGATGATCGTACCGATTTTTTTTTTGTGGCATTAAACTTTTGATTTTCTATGGTTAAACAATAATTGGTATTAGGGTTTCCCGTCGGAAAATTCTGAGCATAATTAAATTTGGGGTTTGGGATAAAGTGGGTCTATCATATCAACCTCTGCCTATTTTATTGAAGATTAAATCCCAATGTCATATGATACTCGTTTATAACCTTCCTAGTTCCTCTATATCTTCTTTGTAGGCGACTGAAATCAGTTTACGAAACCTGCAGTTCCAGGCAACATTCTTCAAACAACAGTCTTGCCTGGTAGACATTTCTACACACATAAAGTCACCATGGTTACTCCTCTTGCCAGTATGATAGGCAAAGGACCCTGATACTTAACCTTTAGACTTATTTATACACTTTCTGTTTCTCTAAGTTCTGCTTCTTCTTCATCATCTTCGTATCGGTATGAGCCAACAGCCACAAGGAATAGGTCATGCCGTAGTGTAGATATTGGTCAGTCAACAAGGATGGTAGCGAGGTTGACCGTCCAGGGTGCGCCGTGTCACTCGAAGAGGCACTCTACTTGCAACTCAAAGCTAGTGCTTCAAAATAAGAAATAAAGAAGAGGACCTATAATAATGGTTTTGCAAGACAGATTTTTTTATTTTTGTCCGTGTTAAGTCCCCTCTTAATAAACAAACACATGCCACGAGCTGTTAGTTATCAAGAATATCGGGTCAATCACTCCCAATATGAAACAAAAACATGTTATACCTAACAAGGACTCGAAGTGTTTACCAATAGGGTTGGTAGAAGACATAATGCCTAGGAACTGATTTAAAAATAACGTTTGTGATCTTGTACACCCTACTTATCAAAAGAAAGAACAATAATTATGTAGATGCTAATAACATTTTAAACTCGAAAAACATGTTTTTTTTAAAACGTCGCCTCACACTAGAAATTTCTCCTGTGTCGTGGGTGTGTTTCACAAACATGAAACATCGCATAGAGTGCATAGACAAACACCCAGACTCGGAACAAACTGCGGTTCCCACTAATTTCTGCCGTGTGCGGGAATCGAATCCGCAACGTTTAGCGCGGCAATCTTAGCGACTGCGTCAATCAGGCCATACTTAAAAAAAATCAGGAATTCCTCGAGTATGCTCTCAAAGTTACTCTGTAGAGTATTTTTAATATACTACGTTTTTATTGTACTAAGTGCTATTAATTTACATATACTAATTATATCTTTTGTAAAGTAGGTAACAACCTAACGTAAGCTCAATATGTTTCACATTCATATTGTTATCTAAAAAAAAGCAATACGGAAAAAACCATCCAACATCCAGCTACATCTATTTATAATTATCAATTTCCCATCCTAACAGCCCTGTACCATCTATGTGGAGCATATTGGCGAACGTGTCGCTACTTGCTGCGCGGGCGCAGGTCCGCGGTGGTCGCGGCACGTGGTCGCGCTCCCACGGTCCGCGGGGGGCGCCGCCGCGACCAATCACGGGTGACCGCCATTTTTTTACTGATACCTACATTACACAATATAGACCTCCACTGATTTTTGGTAAAACAAACATGATACGGTCTTAAGTATGCAGTTTGGTGAATAATTGTTTTTATTGAGTTGAACCGTCTTTAAGGATATACACTGGTACGGTCAGCATCATAAGTAGATTAACATATTACGAAACCTTATGTCAAATAATGGAAAGAAACAAAAACCAATTCAAGTTTTTGTTTCAAATTATAGGAGCGTCCAATGGATGATCTTAAAATATTTAAGACTTTTTAGTGTGTAATTAGTTGTTCTTCAATTAATGGTATGTTTATAAAATTAAATGTTCAGCTACTTATGATGCTGACTGTACCTCAAATTTTTATAAGTAGTCTGGATAGTAGTACTCCATACTTTATTGCATTCCATAGTAGTCCACCTATGTACTATTATGGAATGCAATAAAGTATTGAGTATTGAGTATTGGATGATACATCTATTGTATAAAAGGTCAAGCAATAAGCAAAAATGTTTTCTAGCAATAATAAGCAAAAGTTCAGGTGTTACTCTTAACTTCAAAGAATTTATGTTTTATGTTCTCTGTAACTACTTATTAAAATAAATACTTAGATTTAAGTGGCGTACAATGTAACACTTAAATAAATTCTATTTTAATCTATTGTTATAAATATCAAAATACGAGGCGTCCTTCGCAATTCACATCGTCTCAAATTTTGTTTTGGGGTAAGCCTCCTGAAACCATTTTCTATGTTTTAAATCTAAAAATCTTTCAATGAAGACGCAACAGCGCTGTTGTCAGTTGTCTCAGAATTAACTTAGTACTTCGCCTCATCATTATCATCACATCAGCCTATTGCAGTCCACTGCTGAACGTAGGCCTCCCCCAGGGTACGCCATAAGGCCCGATCTCCCGTTTCCGCCACCCAGTCAGTTACCTGGCATAGTAGGGCGGCCGGGAACTGGGGGCCGATGTCTTTGACTACCCTTCATATAGGGTTTTGACCATAATCACCGCGCTCACCTAAGTCCAAACAATGCCCTAGCACCAATCAAATAATCTAACATTGATGCAGCTTAAGATAAGTCATCCATTTTGCATACACATTCCATCAAATATTTCAATTGATATTGAAATTCATCAATGTACGCTACTGTTTGTTTAAGATAGATATGTAAACAGAAACCAAGAACTCAAATCAAACCTAAACCCGACCAATTACCACAGAGATTTGAGATCAGATAATCCTTTGTAAAATTTATAGGACGCACAGAACATTCTAGACGTGATATCTATTCAGTCCAATTCCGTTCGAATCAATAGTTTCGTTTTATACAGGAAGTGTTTACATGCAAACTGACTAATACTAGTGCTAATAAATTCAATCATTCAGCTTTATATATGGTTGTATTGGGGCCAAAGTGTGTTAAACAACGTTCATAGAAAACTGATAAATAAGGAAGGGATTATACAAAAGTATCGTCCTAGAATATTCCTGTGTATTACTAGGAAACTTCTACGTTTGTTACAATGTATTCTGCATACAAATCTATGCGAATCCCAGTCATAATATTACATAATCCTCGCGGATGAGTTACTGTCGAAATACTAAGCTTTGAATAACAACATTCAAAACACGGTAATCCGCCTACTAAGAACGTTTAATACAACGAGGCGTGCAGCGCCATCTAGTATCGAATAGTAAAACTAAAATAATTTTCATCTGATTTAATTTTTTTTGAAGTGTTTAGTTATTGTGTTTACAATTATAGAGCATATTAAATATTAACCTATTCTAATTAATTATATTGTAGTTACTCTAGTGTTATTTTAGGATACATAAGTGGGATAATTTAAATACACTCCCCTGAAATCTTGCGTCTACCTACATTTAAATTTCAAACCAACACACTTAATTTGCACTAAATTTAAGCCTCATAAAATATATTTTCATAAATAATATTCAACTAAACCCTCTCAATAACCCCAACAAAACGATATTACAATATCCACTTATGAGTATGTACCTATCTATATAATTATACAACAAACGCAATCTGAAGCATTCATGCGATCACTTAAGCTATTTATAAGCTGGGAGTCATCGTTGCAGCTAAAATAGCTCTAAAATAGGAACATACCGCCAACGTTTGTCTGTTATAGCTGCACAAGTTACTGCTATGGCGCCAAGATTATACTTTTTTTGTACACTGGCTGGTAGACATAGACAGTAGTTTTTTGTTTTCCTTTGCCAAGATACGCATAGACATTATGGATTGAGATTATCGTTATACTTCATGAGTTTTTTGTCAAACTGTAGTGTACTGAATTAAATTAATTTGTAACTGTGTTCTTTTTTCAATGACGTTCTTTATGGTTATTACCTTTAACTTTATATATACTAAAGATGAAGTTGCAATTCTCTTTCCATAAAATAATGCTATTCTTAATTTAAACTGATTTATCTAATCTGAAAAAGATTGTACGATGAAATTGATGTTTTAAAATTAAAATAAAAAAGAATCAACTTTGTTCATTCGCAAGGTTCAGCGATAAAAGATACCAGCCATCCAGAAATATTATTCATATTTACAAAAAAAAATAATTTGAAAAAAAGAACATCGTTTTAAAGCTATGATTGACCGCTCATTACAGGGCCTGCACTCATGTACAAAAATGGCGGCTCCTTAAGTAAATCACGTCAGTTTATGTCTACTTACTCACATGGTATAAGTATTAAGTTTAGTTTCGCCGCTTCACGGTATTCTATAAACTTTCTAGCTACATTTTTATTAATACACATTCTCGTATGTCTTAACTTTGTCTAGATTATTGCGCGTTTTCATTGACCATCTTTTTTTTTAAACCTTCAGCCCCCACTAAGAATTTCTCCTGTATCGTGGGTTCGTTTCACAAACTTGAAATGTCACACAACTTAGGTAATTTAGTTTGAAGCTGTAATGGTTATCACAGTTTATTAAGCACGTAATTTATAATAATGATCAGTAACTTGCATGACTAGTAATTTCATAAGCATTCATGTCTAGTCTAGTATGACGACGCTGTTGCTTTATGGTCAAAAAAAGAAAAAAAAAGACTGGTGCCAAAAGAAGGAAACACGGACAAAAAATATTCCCCTTAATAAATCAATGTTAATAGATTTGTAGTTACTTCACATGACAATAGGAACGCAGTAGCTTTATGGTAAAAAAAAACAATAACAAGACTGGTGCCAAAGGAGAAGCAAGAAGCAATTCAATTTGGAACTCCGCTGCGTCACCGGCTCATGTATAGGGGCTCCGGTTAAGTCCGAAACTATTCGGACATTCCCAAGTATTCACGTGAGTAAAACCGACATAAATAGTCTTCTTCTTACCGTATGGTTGATGAACAACCTGGTGTCACAGTCTAAACCGCCTGTAGGCCTCTGACATGGCTTTACACACCGTTGAAAAATCTCTCAATTATGCCAGTTCCCTTACGATGTTTTCCTTCACCTTTTTAGCAACTGATAACTAATTTATATATATGTACATGAATTCGAAAAGACATTGGTGCGCAGTCCAACGGTCATACCACTCGGCTATCAGTGCTTACATGTATGGTAAATTATAAAGAAGCAAGATGATAAAAGCAATTCTCTATTGTAGGTAAGACTTATAGTCGTACCTTGGATCAACGGACACATGCTCAAAATCTGCATTAGTATGCTAGAGGCGGGCGGCGACGCACGACCGAGATTTACTGTTACGACGCCGTGCATCTCGGATGCTGTGGTCCTAGAGTCGCGTCCCAGGCGCCTGCGATATGAAGCGATGCTCTAGCTCACAATAGAGGCGAAGCCCAGCACAATTAGAAACTGTCTTAACTTTAATATCGCGCTAATTGGCCGTAACTTTGACCATCACCGAGCGATACTTTTTTTAAGCAGTTTAGTTTAGATTGCAACTTGAAATTAATAAATAACAACATAAAAATTACACGTATTTGGTTTCGTGTTCTAGTTTGAAATGATTACTTAGTTCAGTTTAGGTCAAAATGTAGGCTGAGTACCTAACAACACACGTTTTCCAACCCTACATAAACACAGATTTAAAATGATACTATGTTAAATTGCTGCTTTTCTATTTACCAAGGAGGCCACTTGAATGTATTTTTCATAAATTGTAACTTTTTCTATCTTATGCTATGTTTAATTCTACTAAGGACAGTCTTGTATGGTGATCATATTTTTCCGTTAAGTCGTATAGGTGTAAGATGCGTCGCCTCGCGCACATCTTTAGTCTAGGACGTAGCCTTATCTCCAAACTAACTGAAAAGTACACTTTAATAACTGTATACTCTAGGTAAGCTCCTAACTCTATTAATATATCAAGGAATTTACTTATTTTCGCTTATACCATTTGAATGATTAAAACAAGTAAAGAAACAATAATAAAACCATGCTTCTTAATAGGCTGTTCACCCCTAATTTACTAATTTAAAAATAATGTATTATGCGTTACATTACAACAATAGCGCACACATGTAACATGCCTTCATTGCAAGACGTTTCTCTTTACATTGTAACAAACAATACTCAACATTAGACGTAAAGACTTGTCGCAATTCTAGAGAAAATGAGACCTAATAAGGCTCACGCAAATCCAACAATCAGCGTAAAGCACAATAAGCTGTACCTACCTACCTATTGTTACGAAACAAACTAATTTCGTGTCGCCGAAATTTTCCCCGCAACAATAGGTCTGGGTAAATTGATCGGGTCAAAACGGACTCAAATGACCCATTTGTGACAGACAGACTGACAGACGGGCCCGCCCATGAGCGATACGGTAGCCATAATATATTAGTATGAATAGGGATATTGACACAAGCGACAATGTTTAAAAAATATATTCGAAAACAAAAGACGGTCCAATTGGTTCTACAAATGATTAAGATGATTAGCGTCGGGAAACTCACGGGCGAAAACTAGACCACGCGATAATCTCTTGTGTGATTCGTAAATTAAAATAACAAATTCCTAGTTTAAGGTTTTTTAAACCCCTCTCATATGCTAAAACCTCTCTTAACTTAGCCACTTCTCAAATCTAATGTGATAACATGCAAACGACACTCGACAGTGACAATTTTTATAAGTAACCTATTAAAATTACGTACTGTGTTAATACCACTTGTATTTACAGTGCTTAATTTTCACTAGACCTCAATATAAAGAACAAGAAAGTTTAACTTTAATAGAAATCAATACTGGCTTAAGTTGCCCTCAGTAAACTTCACAACCGATTTTAAAAGTAGAAGTTAATTCTCTAAAGTCTAATCTGACTCTTATCGTACTACGCAAAACCATCACTGGCCCAAACTACAGGACTATCCTAGCAAATCTGGTTACTATATGCGAACCTGTAAGGCCCAGTTCACACAATGAGTCACTAATAATAACACGTCGCATTGTCCCAGTGTGAACACAGTACACACTGGCCATTGTTGTGGGTTGTAGCCATGTTTTATTTTTATCACATTATATTAATCGCATACAAAATACTGAATTAGTCTGACTAGCTATTTGGATCAGTAGCCTAGATACCAGGCCCTGTTACTCGGTGCGAAATCCAAATAGTCAACTACTTATATTTTATAATAGTAACCTTTGGAGATTTTGCCAAGCGCCAAGAAACTTCCCCACTTCTCCATGGGTATGACATTCTTTTAACCGTGTAACTAGCATCTTGAATTCTTGACGTTACATCAGCGCAAGTAATTGGTTGACATAAAATAAAAACATTTTAAATTTGAATCTAATCTGGTTAATAATGTCCTTCGGACCGAATTATGGCTAATAGATACAAATCTAAACGAAAAGCAATCCGACACGACCGCTGAATGATCAGGCGCAGGACCGACGGTTTAATGTGCATTCCAAGTTGGGGAATCCTTGATTTAACATTTTATTTTCTTCATCACCTGTCATTCATTTGGATCAACGCTAAAATAGAAGAATATATTTTAAAAAGAATTAAATTTCATTTAAAAAATCCTTTTTTAATTTTCAAAAATTGTCTTTGTTTAGAGTCCTTAAAGGTGACGGTTCTGTACATATATATTTTTATAAATGCCTAATTCGGATAATTACATTTATTAAAAAACATTGATATAAACATTTTAAGCAGCTTCTTAACTTTGACAAGGGTTAAACTAAACAATTAACCAACGGATAATCATTATTCTAAAGACGTCCATTAGACATAGTCTCACCCAAATGTAGCCCTATTGACCGGCCTTTTTCGCATCCAGCTAAAAATAGTCTTTTTAAATCCGTATCACTATATACAAACTAGGGATGCCCCGCGGTTTTACCCGCGTTAAATTAAATTTTGAAACAAGTAGCGCCATCTAGTAATCTAAATCTAATTTTGACCGTCGAATGTTAACGTTATTTTTCTCGAAAACAGTACTTTATTTCTGGATGAAAGGAATCCAATATCCTTTTCTGTACTCCTGAAGTCCTGACAACATATGTGCAAAATTTCATATCAATCGGTTCAGTGGTTACGGCGTTAAAAGGTAACATACAAACCAACTTACTTTCGCATTTTAATGTTCGTACGGATGTACTAATAGCAATACGCGTGTCATTATAAAGTCCGTCGCATCTCCGACGAATCGTAATGATCCGCTTCCTCCATTAGTACATAACTCCAAGTACTACAACTTTCGGAGGCGTTTAAGACAGGCTTATTTCATTTATTTTGGATTCCCACTGATACCTAATTACCATCATATCATCCTGTGGGCAGTTAAGCCCGATTAATCGGAATATGCTCCCATAAAATAGGACTTATGCTCATTAGTGAATTAAGAGTGGAAATAATGTATTCATTTTATTGATACAACAACAATAAATTTAATTTATGCAACAATTCAGATTAGTATTTACACAACAATTAAAAAAGGATAATACCTAACCGAACCTTGAAGCGTGAAATTACGAATAAGAATAAAACAAAAACAAATGAAGGTACGAGGGCAGAATCAACGATTATCAAACCTTCTGAAGCTCGGCTAAATTAAAATATCATCCATACTTCCATACTAATAATATTAAAAATGTGAAACTAAATGTGTCTGTCTGTCTGTTACACCTTCACGACTAAAACGCTGGACGGATTTTGATGAAAATTGGCATGTAGAAAGTTTAAAACCCGAAACAGGATATATGCAACTTTTAAAAAAAAAATCAGCCCTATAAGGGTTTTTAATAATAAATCGGGCATAAGCTAGTACTTAGCTTTTCGATAAGTGAAAAGCGGTCATCCATCAAATTACTGACCGAGACAAGTGTTACTTCATCTACCCATTTCGTTGTCTAATAATAAGTCTGAGAATATTGTCACTTGAATCTGTTGTCTAGGTACTGATGATTGCCGTGCCAATGCAAAATAAACTAAATAAGATAAACCCACCCAGTGATGGGAACCATACGACCTCATTAAGCATACTTATGTCGCATAATTATATTGTATCCCATACAAACCACTCCATAAATAAAATGTATTCAACTTAAAAATTGATGTCTGTTGACAATGATGAAAAGCTTTTCGCACGGTGTTCAACTAGCGAAAAACGTGGACAAAAAGTCAATAAACATGATTGTACCAGTGTTGACGAATTAAGCCGTTTGTGACCACAATGCGCCTTTATTTATTTTGTTAGTGCCCACTGATCTGATAAATGAGTCTGACAATTCACTTTTGTATGTCCCCATACAAGGTAATTTAGTTTATTAAATGGGACGCGCTTGAGAACCACTGATTAATGTCTGTCTAGAAATTTGCGTAAACTTTTTATTTCCAACATACAAAATAAATGGAGTTATTAATCTTTAAAAGTGAAGGTTCCATTAAATTGCGTCGTGTATGAATATTTTGAATATTCCATTCATTTTTATGTAGATCGTAAAAATAATAAAAATAATATTTAAAATACCGTGTTTGTTGTTCATGCAATGTACGTTATGTTTTATGGGCGCTAAAACCTTATATTACGGCGAATTAAGGTTTTCTAAACCCAACACGTTAGCACTGTAATATTACTATAAAACTAGGAAGTAATTTATATTTTTAATTGAAATAATCACTAAGACTATAAAAAATTTAACGACAATAGCTGACATTATTTTAACTAATCTTTAAAATTATATTAATATTTTAAATGTTAAAAGTTATAACTTAAGATGTTTTAATACTATTTGCATTATTCCGATGTCGTGGTGGACTGGTTCGCGGAGTGGATTCGTGTGCACAAGGTTGCAACGCAGTTCAAATCTAGCTAAATAACAATGTGCTTTTTATTGTTGTCATTTTAGTTTCTTGACAATAATATTATAAAACACAACACTGAAAAACGGTGAAGAATAATCCTGCATAGGCCAGTTCTAAGGCTGGTATAATTTTTACATTAATTAAAATTTTCATCATGAAATATGGAAACAATCTATTTTAATTATGTCTTTATATGTACTCGAGTCTGCACAGTGGGCGAACAACCATACCGTTCGCGTAATCAACCGTGAAACTACTTTCTCACGCCGTCCTGCCTACTCCGTTTTGTCCAGATATAGACCTAACGATACACTGTGCACTTTGTGACAAAAATGCAAAAAAATACATGACAAATAAAATGAAATCCCAGCCAACACGACAGTAAGGTATAATTTTTGTACCCAAAGATTGAAAGAATTGCCGTTAAAGGGATTTGTGATTTTTTGATTATATATTATATTAGCCAGACCAACTTGAAATTCAAACCTATTATAGCGTCTTATCGAAATGCGATACCTCGTAAGACGTATGATTAATCAATGCACAAATGATACTGAAATAAATAAATAAAATAATAATTATGATATGCTTTCGCAAACAACATATCTACATTGAATTGACCTTATCTATTGCGAAATAAATAAAAATACCAGTTAAAAATGCTAATTAGACTGCATTCTTTTATTTAGCAGGATGCATAGATTGCATATTACAACGCACATACCAAAAATACATCATCATCATCAGCTGGAAGACGTCCACTGTCCTTTGTTTAAACAATATAACATACACGCACGTAATCCCCGGAGGAACGTACAGAGTAGTTCCTCTAGTAGTCTATACTCTATAGATTGTCTTTTTGCGCACATCAGAAGTTCCATCCAATAGGTGGCGAGCCTATTGCCTATCCTAAGATTCAAGCTATATCCATAATAAAATTCCATGACGATCAGTGTAGTAGCATAGTGGAGATCAACAAAGAAACAGACAGAATTTCTTTGGCATTTATTTATAAGGATAATGAAGACAAAGTCACAGACATTAACCGGTGTAAAATTAAATTAAAATCTGTATTTTGATATTATTAGTTACACAGAATATATTTTGTTTATCGGAACATTTATAAAAGTCAAGGCTCCAAGCTTTCTCTAAACTTATTGGATACTCAATATACAATTAATTATTCAATTAATTTTTATAAAATATGTATAACACATAAACATCACGCCTGTATTCCTCTAAGTAATAGGTAGAGGAAAACAGTACACCCATATTTCGCCAGTTATGTACTACGTCGTTATAGGGGTCGAGCCTATTGGCTTCAACCGGGCACAAATCCAGACTCCGTGCGGCTATTGAGAATAACCTAATCGAAAAACACAAGGTCGATTCCGCAACGGTTCACCTAAGGCCGATTCGTCATTAGGCTGTTCGCCGACAGGACGATTCATTTATTTCCGTTTCCCCAGCAGACTCTTTCACCTACGGATTCATTCACGTGAAGTGACGCATTCATTCATTCACCTACGAAATATTGCCCGACCCGGAATTTGAACCCAGGACCTCATTCGCCACAGTCGCGCTTGGCGGCTACTAAACCAACGAGGCAGTTCGCCGGAGTATGAATATTTGTAATATATGTACATAAATGTATACTAATTAAGTACTAACTTTTTAATTATTTAATTAATAAAACAATCTCGTAAATAAATCTTTGCGCCCACGTCAGCCTCTGAGGTAAGCAGAGGTGTTGCATACCTATATTCACATTATCACGCTTGCATTCTCTGGATACATGAGTAGAGTTGAAGCTTCTGTTATTAGACTTGCAAGCCTAAATGAAGTCTGTTAAGTCGATAATAGTATCTAGAAATGTAGGTAATGTCGTCCTGACCGAATTTCAGTCACAGCAGCCTATTTCATCTCGAGTCGAGCCAACTACGCAGGAGATATTATAGTGCACAAGTATGCGCGCAAACACAGGTGCACTCTCTATTCCCTCACTCTCATAGTTCGACCGGAGAGAGATCAGGTGCAGAACCAACGGATAACGTGCCTTCCGAAGTACGGAGGGGTCTCGACGGGATGTGAAAACGGTCACCCATCTCAAGACTGACCGCGGCGAGCACTGCTTAACCTCGCAGATCGACTGGTACGCGGTAGCTACGTAGTACTAGTACTACATACATAACACTATGTGCACTCTTCCTGTCGCACTAGCTCACTGCTTACTAGTGTGCTTACCTCACAATAGCTATGTAGTTACATCAGTAAACAAACATACCGGTTGCCATGCAACACTATTTGCAACACGTTACCTAACGCTGCTTGCACTAATAACTCCGAGTTATAATAAATAAAGGCTGGCGAAACTTAACAGCTTACTCCACGTGGATTGTAGCGTGAGGATACGGAATAGTAATTACGGAAAAGTATAAATGAAGTGGTAATGTGTTGTATTGTTTTTAATAGATCAAAGAAGATATGTTTGACATGTGGTAGAGATTTTCTCAAAAACTGATCGTTCGATTTTCATTGCCCTTCTTTTTGTCACCAGCCCCCTTACCATGAACTCTTAAAGCAGGACCGTTTCCGTTGTGAGAGACGCCGCTATGTGCAGTGTAATGCGGCGGCGCCGGCGCGGCGTATCGCTTCCACAGCGTAAACTGTCCTGCTTTAATAGTTCATGGTAAGTGGGCTGTATTGCAAAGGAACACAGATCAAGAAAATTTTAACGAAATCAGACCGTGATGCTATCGCAGTAACAGTATAAATAAATTAAAAGTAACACGAGTTTGCTAGCAGTTATTAGCAACTAAGTTATGTGAAGTTAATTATATTAAAATAGTTGTCATCAACAATAACTGTTTGTAATAAACAGTTATTGTTCATGGCCTTTAACCATAGAGTTTAAAACTATAACTAAAAATAGATCATGCACAACTCTAAGCATTTTTTCTAAAAATCAAGTTATAGGTACATATAACGTCATTTGCCAGAGGGGTAGGTAGAGACCACGGATCTCCATTAGCTATTGGGTATTATAAAGTGGGCAGGCAAAAGAGGCAAGCAAAATCACTCGAAGAACCGATACCCGCTTGGAAAGAAAGGTTCTCGAGTGGCGACCGCGAACCGGAAGGCAGCGTTGGCAGGTCAGTTCGTCGTCGTCGTTGGCGTGATATCGTCAGAGTTGCGGGCAACCGGTGGATGCAAATGGCAAGCTGTCCTTCATTGTGGCGTTCTAACGTGCTCCTTTGTTCTACAGTCGACGTATTCCGGCTGATGATGATGATGAAAGTTTTGTCTGTACCTACTAAATTACATTTTATTCGGTTCAGTGGTTTAGCCGTGGCGAGGTAACAAACAAAAATGGGTTATTTTCGCAGGATAATAAGGAAAAGCATACAATTAAAAAAAAACGAAAAAAAAACTTTAAATAAACAAGTGCAACCAACGCAAATGGTGTTTTAAAAAAAGAAAATATTAATAAGGGCACGTCCATAAGTCAATTGCTCCACATATCACATCTTTATTTAAGATTTTTTAAATGTGGCGTGTGAACTAGTGTCGTCACAAACTAGCAATTTAGAATTGAAAGCAAAATATGACCATTTAATTTTTTTTGCTTCTTAACAAACATTATGGATATTATTTGTGGTGACGTCACAAGAGTAGTATCTTTTCTCTAGTTATGACTGTACTACTAGATATTCCTACATAATCTGTTATAAGTGATAACGAGCTAATTAGCAATAAACGATGACAGTTTAGAAAACGCAAGGGGTATCTCAAGAGTCAAGATCGTCATTATCATCAGCTGTTGGGTGACCCACTGCTGAGCATAAGCCTCCTCCCTTGAACGCCACTGTTTCCTGTGGCTTTTGCATTCAGGTCTTTCCCAGTACAGCAAGACAGTCCACCTGGTGGAGGTCTGTCAAGGTCTCAACAAAATCATCTGGCTCACGCCGCTGTCATAATCATAGGAAATAAGAACCCGTGGTTTACCACGGTTTTTGGTGGAACCAGGCGTGACTTGGACAATGACGGATGTATATATAAATTTATATTCTTAGTCCTCCTATATGACGAAGACCCGATTGGCGCAGTGGCTAAGCAATTGGACTGCTGCGCTAAGAGTTGCAGGTTCGATTCCCGCTCGGGACAAAAATTTGTGCGATCCGCAGATATTTTTCCCGAGTCTGGGTGTTCGTGTATGTGATGTTACATGTTTGTGAAACGCACCCACGATACAGGAGAAATTCCTAACGTTTTTTTTATTTACCTTTCATTATGAATTTCATTCCCTCGATGGTTCTTAATAGTTATCATTGTAAATCCTGGCTTAAAGGAGTCACAATGATGGGCACAAGTGGTGGGCTGGTCCGTACAAAAAAACATTACGGATGTATGTATACAGGTACCTCTACGTAGTACCTACATTTGTTATGGGTGATCCCTTACAAGCAATTAGGTATATTTATCCTTAAATAAAATCTCATCATACCTTAAGGAAATATCACACTATGACGTTACAGACTTATTAATAACTCAAAGGATTATCTTTTTGTTTAACAATTATATTAATTCTTTAATCCTACCTTTTAACTGGCCTTGAGCTCTGTTTATTTTAAAAATAATTTTTAATTTAGTTAAATAAGGTTTCGTTCTCAGAAAACGACAAAAAATCTAAACATAAAATACTAAAAATATCATTGCGTTAGGAATAAAAACTTAAATCAAGATTCGGAAACGAACAAAAGAGTATCAAATAATTATTAAAAAACATAACCTCTTCGAATGACGGTAGGTATTCAATTGATTGTCCAGGGAACGTACCCTGGATAGCGTACCCCTCTACCAACTAACTAACTGGCTAATCAGAATCAATTTCCTCAGCATGACCAAGTATTGCCGTGTGGTATCCGGCCTAGAATTGACCACCCCCTCCTCCCGTGAGTGTCGTAAGAGGTGACTAAGGGAAAATCCAGAAGATGGGCAGCAGCGTCTTCTGTAACTTGACCACCATTGACCACCAATAATGCGATCTCCAAGCCGCTAGCCAAGCGTGGGGATTATGGCAACCCCCTCCCCCCCCCCTACTAATGGGGAGGCCTTTGTCCAACAGTGGACTTCCTCCGGCTTATGATGATGATGATGATCAATTATTATACTTAGTATTGACCATGGTTATGAAATTTGTTTACCTATAAGCATTACAGAAATAATAGCATACGAAATATGTAATTTTTAAATCATCACCTGGATAATTACGTTAGCCAATTAATAATTGACGAACGAGTCTGGGTGTTTGTGTATGTGATATTACATGTTTGTGAAACGCACCCACGATACAGGAGAAATTCCTTGTGTGGGGCGACGTTTTTCTTAAAAGAAAAAAAAAATGCATGTCAAACGCATCATAAATACTACTTACTACTACGGGTTTTTCCGATGACAATCTAAGTTAAATAGCAATCTCCGTCCGGTTAATCTTCATGTCACTTTAGTGCATGGTACCCATGTACGGTGTACCATTATGCGTTACTTAACCACTGTTATGCCATAGATGATGGTGTAAAGGTTGTGATTGCACGGCTTACAGTGGAGTCTCTAAGGCACGAAAACGTCGCAGTTTGGAAATTACTAGGTCATTAAATTAGCACTCAACTATATAATGTAGAGACGTTTTTAGTCAATTTAATGAAATAATTATTGTAGACAATAATTATTTTTCAATCAATAATTTATATGACTATTAGTGCCATTTTAGCATGTTGCCCATGCTAACATTAAATCTAAATTGATAAAGGAAATTTGAAAAATGATTTGAAAAAGTACATTTTTCAATAGGCTTCTTCAACACAATTCTGCAATGGTATCGTTAACAATTCCTCCATCGGTCACTCAAAGCAAAACCACATTGCATGCTAAAACAATAAAGCATTAACATAATTATGTCACACAAAATTACAAAACCTAGCGCTTATGAAGCAAGACAACACCGATCGCTGCCGGCTCTTTGGCGTTCTTGACAAAATAATCGTTCCAATGAAATCACACCTTAAATCCTTGAAGTGTTGTTTAATCACCACGAAATTAAAGATCATTCAGACAAGCCAGCGAACATTCGTGTAGCAGGCATCGTATGCAGCACTAGTGCGTTAAGACAGTGAAATAGAAAAATAATAAATTTAAAATGTCATACGGACATTATGTGGTGGTAGTGTTATGTGCCTGCATCTATGGCAGCTTACAGTTGGTGCCTTTGCGTGAGTTTTCTTTTATTTTCTAGCGTTCGTATTTCAAACGTAACCGTTTCGATATTCAAATATCGATATCACAGATTATGTAGAAATATTTTTTTTTATGTGTAACTACCGATAAGCTCGTTAATTCTAATCTGGTTAATTGATCAAGTGATTTAATTTGTGTGTGGATCGACTTTCTAATAAATCGGAAAAAAAAATACAATTTTCTTCTTGCATGCAGTTCGGAAAAAATGCCTCTGGTATTTAAAAAAAAAATATCATGTAAGATCTTATTGGTTAATGATATACACGACCTACACTAATTAAAAGCAACGTTCAATGTCCACTAAGTATCACTCGCAAAACGCTTATCATGTAGGTCGCGAGCGCATTTCCCACTGGGACTTGTGTATCCTTCATGACTTCATGCTATCAATGCAAAGGATATGCAAAGGAGGTTTATAGACTGCCAACAGTCTAAACTCATTGACATCGGCAATTATTACCACCGGAAGTTTTCCAAATCTTATATACCTCCGGAAATGATCCTGCGACCTTACTCTCGATATAAGCTTTCAAGTCAGTGTAAGTGGCATTTACGCTTAATTAGTACAAAAGGCCAAAAACAATAAAAATGATAATTGATAACCAGTTTTATAATTTAATTGTTTACTACGCGTATTTTTAATTCAGTAGTTCGGGTTGATTAAAGTCTGCAAATACGCCAACAAAGGCCAGCTTATATACTGTGTACCGATTTAACTCACATGTTTATTCAGAAATTCCCGATTAGTTTCGAATTCATGAGCTGGAGACGGCAGAATCACCAGCCTAACTACGCCGAAGGCCTTCTACAGTAGTTTACTATAAGCTGGTTTAACAGCTGCCGAGAGACCCAAACGGATAGCGCAGCACTCTGAAACGAGGGTCCAGTACGGGCTCTACCCGAAGCGGATCGCGTACAGACCAATCCGCGTCGCTGTGAAACCATAATCTACCGCCAACCAAATATTTACACACATACAAAATTCGTCCAGTGCGGGGATCAAAGACCAAACATAGCTACCGCTAAAATCTAACTCCAAGTGCTGTCAAATGTTGCTCACAAGAGCAATTAATTCAAGTTCAAAAAAAGTCAGTGTCATAAATGTCACTTGACATTCTCGTTATTATAGAACGCCATTTTTACATAGTAATGTAATTTAAGATGGATCAGAGAACATATCTAGAACTATACTATAATACAGGTTCAATTATAATTTTATGCCAACTAGGTCAAGTTGTCTTTACTAGTAATTTTAAACCTCAGTCATAGTCCCGTGTGTTAAATGTCACAATTTGACATATTATCTACAATTCTACACAAATGAATGGCCTTTTAGCGTCAAATCATTAAGATTAGACAAAAACTAAGTATGTGAAACTAAGCATGTTTTATGAATAGGTACTAGAAACAACTTTTAGAATACCGGTAATGTCTGTATCACATCACACTATATCACACTAATATGATAAAGGCGAAAATTTGTGAGTGTGTGTGTTTGTATGTTTGTTACTTCTTCACGCTCAAACGGCTGGACCAATTTTGGTAAAATTTGGTATGGAGTTAGCTGACACCCTGGACTAACACGTAGGCATTTTATCCCGAAAAAATGTAGCGAGTAACACTACGGGGCGCAACTAGTACTGTATAGGAGCTCTGGGGGTCTTTCTTCCTCTCTCCGCTTTGCTGTGCCCGATGGGGTCCATAATGATCGGTATATTTAAAAGTCCACCAATAAACTACACGTTGTTCTATTATTTTCAGCCGACTACATCCATCCTTGCGCCGAGCTCAGTGATGAATGCTTCACAAAAGCCACACTAGAGGCGATCCCGGGCATCGTGAAGGGTATCCCGGAAGCCGGGATCCCGGCTCTAGACCCTCTTTATCTGGACAAAAACATCAGTATGACGCTGCCCGGCAATTTGAAGATGACCTTCCATAATGCTCAGCTGGTTGGATTAAGTACTTGTGTCCCGGATAAAGTGTCGTAAGTTCTAATTACAACATTATTTCAGAACTATCTTCTTCGGACATGGTACTAATAATAAAGATGAACGATTGACGACCTGATTGGCACACTGGCTAAGCGATTGGACTCCTGCGCTAAGCGTTGCGGGTTCGATTCCCGCACGGGACAAAAACAATTGAGATCCGCAGTTGTTTCACTCAAGTCTGGGTGTGTGTATATGGTATTTCATGTTTGTGAAACGCACCCACGATACAGGAGAAATTCCTAAATTGGGGCGATGTTTTTTTTACTATACAATTTACTTTACTAGCGACTACTAATTCCATCCTATTTTCCTAAAGGAGAGCGAAAATATCACGTACATTCAGTAACAGTAGCCATTACGATCTCGTTGCGAATTTAATCGCGTGTCACTAACACCTACTTTATTTCGTAAATACACACACACCATCCTTGGAAATACAGTCAAGAGTACAGTCGCGTGCAAAAATATATTACGTGCATATTTTTACGTTGCTATAGATTTATATTAATTTAAATTTTAATGAGTTCTATCTTTAATTCGTGCTGGATATGTATCATTTTAACAATTAATGATTTTCTTATCTTTTGTATATGCATAATTGAATGAATTCAACGCTAGTAAACTAAGATACAAAAATCGTCTGAGCTCAAAAATTTTAAATGTAATAAAAACTACTTTTTTATAAGATTATTTGTTTTCAAATCACCATAATATTTTGGCCCGATCCTTTTCAGCATCGGAAACAAGCTAATTGCTTACACGGATATAATATACCACAAATACATACATAATATACCTACATAATAATGTTTACATATCCGCAATTCCCTTATACGCTCAGACTCCGCAATCACGGAACTCGTTCATTGTTTTTTTTTTAACAAAGACTACTTTCCGCCTGGTAATTAGTCTAGTTGTGATGTCAAGACCTTACTTTAATTATCTATGACTATAGATCCTAACCTTGTATGATGAACAATGTTTAACCAAGAAAAAATGGGTATGTGAACTTTTTGCTGAAAATAATGGTTTCTACGACTGTTAAAAAAAATCATTTCTTGAAAACCAATTAAGTAATGGAGACATAGATACATCAGAGTACATAATGCAATAAAAAATATCTTTGTCTTGAGAACACAGTGTCCTCTAGTTCAAAAGGATTTTATTCTATGCGAATGAATGGTGATGCTCATAAAACATCAATAGGTATTATAACAGTTGTATTGTAAGTACTTACTTTTTGTAACCAGATTTAATTACTAATATAGTTAAAAAAACGTACCTATTAAACATTTATATGTAACGTACCAAAATCTTTACATTATAGGTAGAGAGAATTAAACAATGTTTTTCCAAATCCAATATAATACCTTTATTAATTTTCTATCATCATTAAGTTAAGTAAGTAAAGTAAGACGACCTGATTCGCGCAGTGGCTAAGCGAATGGACTGCTGCGCTAAGGGTTGCGGGTTCGATTCGGGCAAAAATTTGTGCTAACGCACCCACGGCACAGGAGAAATTCCTAGTGTGACGTTTTTTATAAAAAACATAAACAAAAAAAAAAGGTTGTGCAACAAGATTATGAAAAAAAACGCGTGCATGAAAAAAAATTGCGGAAACATAACATGGCACCTGTATTCCACGAAGGGATAGGCAGAGGGACAGCCACATTTCGCCATTTAAGGTTTAGGTCCCAATGTAAGGCAAATCTATTGTAATAAACTAAGTGTTTTTTTTTTTCAAAACATTGTTGCAATGTACAGAGAATTGGAGACTTTTAACTGGTCCCAGTGTACTGTTATGCACAGTACCGTAGATGTTCTGGAAACAATATAGAACGAATCGCGATAGACCTTGGAAGCTGCTCATTATGCGTCGCATGTCAGCACCAGCACGTGACGAGTTAATGACCGCCGAAGTTGCACTGCAATGCAGAGTATCGGCCCAAAAGACTTTCCCATCGAATGTCACGCCTTGTGCGTTTACGCAACCGTTTATTTGCATAGAAATATCAATACCAAGTACACTACCGGCTAAAATGTAGAGCGGACGAAGTGAAAGAAGAAACAGTAATGTACCCAATTTTAAAAGCCCTTTTCTTTAAAAGAATTGATTTGTTAAGTATTGATGTATATTGTCATAAGTGTAGTTTTTAGTAAGTAGTAAAATATACAGGTAATAAATGATTGCAATAATGATTTTTTAAGAAATATGCACACATATTATTGGTATAGGTATTTTTGTAGGCGACTGTACCTGGTATCAATTTTCAATCGGTAAATTAAAGTAGGACTGTAGGAGAACTAAATATCTACCTATTACCCAAACCAAATATAGTAAGTATTAACAAATTTAGATAATATGATATTCCGTAATAACCTTATTAAAATAATCTCGAGCCTGGATATACGATGTTAAATTACACACATACATAAATACACACGAAAAACATAACCCTCCTTCTGGCGCAGCCTGGTAAAAAGACAAACCTAGCTTTTATTAGTTACACGATTACACCGCGTTAACTTCAACGTTAAAATATTAGTAACATCTTCTAAAGGATGGTCCCTTATGTATAATTCAACAGCTAAACAGTTAAATCCTAACTCATATGACCATTAAAATAAACATTGTTACTGTCCACGAACATTTCATAAACACGACACATGCGCGAGTTTCTTAACCTATTACCAAAGAACATCGAACAGTACTACCACTGCGTGCAGAATGGTCACTCCCCGCCTCATACTTACAAAAGTTGAAACCCGTACACTGCAAGCGAAAACAGTTTGCCGTCAGTTGGACTGCATTGATTCAAGGGTTGTCTATCACCGGCTTACGGGCGACAAATTTGGGGCAGTTCGTTGCTCGACCAGATAGGCCCGAGTAGGCGGCGCTCGCTGGTGTTCGACGCGCACAGACCGAGAAGGTACGTGCGGCAGTTGAACGGGACCGGCCACGAAAAGGCGGATCGGGACCTGCCGAGGGATGCGGTGCAGCATACGTAGACCCCGCGTCCTAAGGTAGTTAGGAGGACACCCTGGGATTTTTGCCTGTAAGAGTCCGGCATACCCTTGCGCCCTCTTCAGGACGGAGAAAGTCCATGAGGATTTCCCCAGCAAATAAACCTACAAGCAAAGACCATTCTGAAAACTACACTTGACAGTCAAAACCCGACTTAACAAGTGGCAAGCAGCCGTAACTTAGATATACATACATACTCGTGTGATCGTTTCTATGCACACGTAAGCTTGTGTATAGGTAGTGTTAGATATTTTACAACGTCTAGTGTCCGAGGTATGCCTATTACAACACCAGAGACTGGAGGTCGTTGCTAGACATGCATTAGATACTTATACCTGCACCTTCTAGTATATTTTACTGTACGATTGGCACGCTGTCGCGGTAATTTATGATAATTTTGGGCGACTAGACAACTCTGATTGACAGGTTTTAGATAATTCATGTCTTAATAAGCGTATATATGTAACTGTTGCAATAATGATACACACAGTCTTGAATACCTAATAATTAACTTAGACCCGTAATAATGGTTTTGATCTTGGTTCTTACAAAAATACTGTTTCGATATCTAAGTGTTTTGTTATTTCTATTCGAATTAGATTAAAGGTGTCGTAACTGTTTATTTTATTTTATACCCAGGAATCAGGATGACGTGCATCGTTTTAGCATTTTGAACAACTCATAATGTGTCGTTAATTACATAACATAACATTACGCCCTTATTTCCCGAAGGCGTAGGCAGAGGTGTATAGTAACACCCTCATCTCGCCAGTTATGTTATAGGTCCCAATGTAATAGGGGGCCAGCCTATTGCCATCAACCGGGCACAAATCCAGACTCCGTGCAGTCCAGACTGCTACTGAGAATTACCTAATGGAAATTCTCAGTAACACTTTGCCCGACCCGGGATTCGAACCCAGGACCTCATACTCAGCAGTCGCCCTTAGAAACCACTAGACCAACGAGGCAGTCCGTTAATTAGTTGTATGTTTATTTTAGTCAATTTGAAGTTTTGTTTAAATGAAGCCGTTCCCTTTTACGAAGTATACTAATGAGACAGAGTACTTAAAAATAATGTATTTTTGAAGCCTAAATTATAAACGCATGTATCGGCGCGCGCGCACGCAAATCTGCGCTACTATGTACGATTATCTTGTTGCATGCCACATACGTCATCACTATCAGATATTTGTTGCAGCATTACACTTTAATAACAAACGATTATGTTCGTAAATGTGCGGTTAAAAATAGAACCCATACAGCAATTATATTGGCAAGAAATACTGGGATTTTAGTACATGTTTGCATAATTATGAACAAATGGGATAGCAATGGACTGACCATGTAAAAGTTTAATGCTGTCTTTCCTTTTATTATTATCATCATCATCAGTCCATTGCAGTCCACTGTTGGACTAGGGTTCTCCCAAGGTACGTCACAGAGACTGGTCTGCTGCTTCATGGATATGAACTTTTATTATGCCTCAACACATCTATCTACCAAAGAAGATGGAATGGCCTGCCCTTTAAAAGTAAATGACAATATTTTTTTATTCACGTAGATTACAGGTGCTTATAAAATAAATGTGAGACCCAGAGAGGTGGTTTCTTTCTTCGCTCATTCGTATAAAAAATAACAGGGAATCTCCATGTAATTCTCTTCAGGACACAAGTGTGTTGTAACGGTTAATATAAATACACACATTCATGGATCTTGTCGTTTCTCCCAGGTCTCGCCGTAAGAAGAGGACCTTCGTATTCGACATGCACTGCAACTTCACCGTGAGCGGGCAGTACAGCTTGCTGGGCAGGCTGCTGCTGTTTAACCTCAACACGGAAGGCCTGGCCAATATCAAGATATGTATGTAACTACACGATACATGTTTAATCATCATCATCAGCCGGAAGACGTCCACTGGTGTACAAAGGCCTCCCCTTAATATTTAATACTGGTTGAATTTTCTAAGTGTGCGTGGATGACCGAAACCAAATCTATGAGTAATAGCGAAAATCCCATTTCGCTACCCTAAGTTAGTCTTACAAAAGATTGTATCTTGCTTAAAGATTAACCGTGGGATCCAATAAAGTTAACTTGAAACAACTGATCAATTTAGCAGACAAAAGACTGTTTAGATAGACCACTTAAGAAACTGACCTCTACCTTTTTTATTTCCAATCATAAGTTATACCATAAGTGTAGCCCATACGGTGGAAAGAGGCTTGACCTCGAAATCTTAAAGTCGATCAGTTGTATAAGTTCACTAGTTGTAGTTCTTTTGTTGATCGTAGTAGACAACCCAATGGTCTACGTCGTATAACTTCTAGATTTAGGTTGAAACAAGTCTTCTTACCTTAAAGATGAACTTGACCGACTTGCAACAAGTCTTTTGTCATATTGTGCTAAAGTTTGTATTTAGAATTAATATAATACTATTGCACATGATGGCACTAATTTAAACTGTTGTAATGTGTGAAACACGAAATTTATGAAGAAGGCCACTCGTAATTTACAAAAAGCAGTTTCTATCGTGCACTTAACGAAATTCTCCTGCGTCATGAGAGTTTTAAAGGCTTACCGTTTCTAGAATAGCCGGACTATAAAAACAGTTGTGTGCAAGGAATCGGGGACGCATTATTGCAATAACGCACCTGTGTGGTCCCCCACAAACCGCCTGTAGGCCTCTGGCTCTTGACATGGCTTTACACAACGTTGAAAATTCTCTAAGATGTGCCGGTTTCCTCACGATGTACCTTCACCGTTTTCAGCAACTGATAATTAATTATCGTTCGCAAATGAATTCGAAAAGACATTGGTGCGTACCGACCTTTGACATGGCCATACCATTCGGCTTTCACTGCTGTAAGATTGCAAGACTCAATTAAATACTCTTTAACCAGATAACCAGCGCATTCGCCTCGACGTGGTAGAGCGTGTGATACTCAACGACAAGGGCGTGGGCCACTACAAGATCAACTCGTACAAATACAAGGCGGACTACGGAACCAACCTTAAGCTCAATCTCACCAATCTAATCAACGGGAACCCGCAGATCAGTAAGTTCTTGTTTTCAACTTGTTTTTTAGCTAGCCAACTAGTGATGAAATGGTGAGACTACACAGTTAAAGTGAGTCGAGGTCTTTATATTTAACGGGGACTATATTGGCGATGGTTCTTGTAAGGTTATAGTGCACCAGTAGGTACAAGATGGATTTCGGATTTTCCCCATCTATACCTTTCCTTTCTATTTTGGGAAATTAAATTCTATTCGTTCAACACAAGGTACACTTATATAACTCAGAGGTCTTTACCCGAAATCCACCTCAAATTCATCAAATTTAATCACTAAATCTGATCAAAAGCAACAGCAGGTCATTGACTCAACAAAACAACTGACGTAAGTCTACGTCAGAGCCACAATTATAACTAAACGGTTCTTGACAGGAGCTGAAAAGAAATCGTGGAACACGCGAATAAATAGTACGAAAATTACTTATAATTACAGTCTAACCTAACTGAATATGAAGGACCTTGCACGCTAAGCATGTGCCGTAACTGTTAGCACTAGCCACCGGCCTTGACCCGACGTTTCTCATCAAACATTTGAAGTATTTACCAATATTTATGAGCCAAAGTCAAGGCTAAGATAAATCAATGTTAAAGATGACGCGACGTGATGAATAATAAAATTAGAGCAAACAGAATTTGAATGAAGAAATGTCAAAGTTCATTATTTTCTACTGCATTATCTTCGTATTAAATTAAGGTAGCTCTCTTCTTCATCTCCTGGAAACAGCTCATGCCGTGGTGTACCGATTGACAAGTCACCAAGGATAGCTGCAGTGACGGCAACGTAAAACGATCATAATGCATTTAGGAATCACCACATCACTTGACGAGGCTTGCTTGTACCCCAAAAATATAATTTTTAGTTGATATTCAAAAATGAAAATATGAAATTATGTTCTTGTAAAGTGTTTCGAAATACGAAATAACATTTTACACGATATATCTTGTATTGCATTCGTTCATGCATTCAATAAACATATTACACATGCACGAAAACTCAGATATGTAGGTACGACCACATAAATACTTGAGTGCAAATAAGTGAAATCTCTCAGCACAAAACCAAAAGGTGTCAAGCTGTGATTGCATAATGGCCCAGAGGGCCTGAACACGTTGGTTTATAAACACTGGCTATCAACAAGAATAATTAAATCCTTGTTCCATGTCACCATTATCATAATTTCAGGAGATATTCCTAGGGTGGGGCGACGTTTTTTTTTTTAAATTATAAATAAACATGATAATTTTAGCCCCGTAACACCCACTGCTGGGTATAGGCCTCCCTTTTTCTCTGCTTCATCTCTCATCTAGGTGTTCTTCGCAGTTTTACCGATGTCGTCAACCCAATGTGCTATTGGTCGGCCCCGGCTTCTTTGACCTAACCTTGGCCGCCATTCGGTCAATACACCATGTAATTAAACATATTGACTAATTGTAAAAGTCTGTAAACACAGTCCGAATGTCTATGTTTTTCAATTAAATATCAGCTAATAAGAGCACATGTTTATTGGCATGAACTACATTAGGACCAAAGTCTTATTTAATCATAATTAAGGAAAAATGATTTTTTATTTAATTTAATTAATAATTAAATAGTGGATTTTGTATTTTCTCTTTAAAAAATGAAATCAGCTTCTGATCCTGAAGATAAAAACAATAGTTAAAAGAACTTATTTTTTAAGTGCGAAAATAAAACCATTTTATTAATTGTTAACATCTAAATTCCAGGTGCAAATGTGCTTCAAGTCCTGAACGCAGACTCCCAGGCTTTAGCCAAGGACTTCGGGGGACCGATCCTGGACTACGCCATAGACTATGCAATGAACGTAACACAGAAGTTTTTCGACACTTATACCTACGACCAGATATCACGCGTGCCCCTCACTGAGGACTTCTTCGAAAAGGAATAAACGGCACCAAAGCTGATGGTCCCTTTTATAAGTAAGGAAAAAATCAAAATCTAAGTACATACATACCTATATTTTATACATTTTTACTTTTTATACAAATACTAACGCGTCATAACCTTGTGAACTTAAATTTGGAGAGACCATCCGTAAGTTATTCGTAACGAAAGAAAAAAAAATGTATGCCTTAAGTATTGTTTTGAAGCAAAAATGAGACAACAGGTTTTAAACCCTAAAATAATGCGTAGGTACCTATTTTAACTGTTTTTCGGTTCGTTTATATTTTTTATCTTCTATTTAGGTAAGAGGTGAACTTTCAGAGGTGTACATTTCAATTGGAAATGTTTTGTGATAATGTAGTCGGTACTGCATGGTTTTGTTTTAATTAAGAATTTTTATAATTACTTTAGTAAATAGATCATAGTTAAGTTATAAATGACATTGAAGTCGAATAAAGCCTGAATTTTTTACTTGTACACTTTTATTTGGACTATGGATAAGTTTTATTTCGAAAACTAAGTTTCCATCAAAAAAATTATTACAAATTATAACTCTTAATTCTTATAAGACATGGTCCTTCTATTCTAGCATTGCGAAAATATCCAACTAAGAGTTTGTAAAATTTCGTAAATGTTTGCATGAATTGTCGAATCTTTTATGAATTTATTTAACTGTGAAGGTCTGTTATGCATTCAAATTAAATCTGATTAAAAGATTGCTTAAGTATTATACATACGTAAAACGTAGATGTGTTGGAAAAAATAAATAATATTTTTATTTACCTACTGTTTTGATTAACCAAACCCATTCAGATGACTTCAACGAGGGTCACGAAGCAGGAGCAAAAAGTTCTTGTAAACCCACTCTCTAAATTACATCGATTTTGTAAATAAATGTGGTATATTCAAGTGGAGAAAAACAAGACGATTAGAATCAAAAAGGTATATGGAATTGACAAACGTCATAGATTGCAAGAAGGTCGAAGATCGAGCCCAGTGGCGTGCCATAGGAGAGGTCTATGTCCAGCAGTAGACGGAGATGGGCTGAAGATGATGATGATAGATTGCATAGTCGAAACATTAAGTCATCCTCATACATTTATCATTCTATTCGTTCCTTCAATTTTTTCCGTAACGAACTAAGTAAGTATTATATTTCTCGTGTCCTTTTCGTTGTAACTATATTTATTTTGTTTACTTAAACTCAGAAAGGCAAGGTTTCTTCATCCGATACAGATCCTATCTCCTAGCATTCTCGAACCTGCTATATGCCATAGTTGCTTACGTGTAAATCATACTTTCGTTGCGCAAGCGCTCCTCCCAGCTTCAAGCCTGCGCTGAGTTACGTCACAGACAGATATGCAGATTTTACCCAACGATACGGATGACTCACATTTAGTATTCGTAATTATTCGCGCAACCAACGACACCCATTTAAATATAATTCATTAGATGCGATGTTAGAATGAATTTGAAAAGGTGTGGCTCAAGGATTTGGAACTACAGATGATCTTCTTTCTATTCATGTCGATATAAGTGATACAATATCGTGTGTTCTCCAATACACACGTGAGAAAAAACTGGCAAATACCGATAGTAAATAACATAGATAACACTCACGAAAGTTATGACGGTAAAAAAGATACAATCATGCCCATAGGGTGCAAAAGAGATAAGTTGGCAATAAGCAGGTTAGCACCTGACTGCCTATGGTATGCCATATTCAATTGAGCATGACCACTTGTGGACTTTTGCACCCAAATGATGCAGATGGCATGTAAAAAAAAAAGAAATAAAATTTTGTTCGTCACCTGTAGAATCCATATCAAATCATCACCGCATTTATCATGAACTCTTCAGCTTACAATCGTAAACGTTAAAATTAGCCTACATTTCCATAGTAAACTATATTTATCAGCAGATCACATACCAAATTCGGCCAACCCACTCTTCAGCCTTCAAGTAAATCACTGACCCAATTAGAAATTCCCACAATTAATATCCATCCAATAAATACAAGATAGTCGTCATCAAACTTGGTAGTACTCATATCTCGAGTCCACCCACGGCTCACTTTCTCTGCGCATCGACTCCGGCGCATTATGAAAGCTATGTACACGCCTGCGCACGTAAATTGGGATCAATTTGCCTGTAGCTATTGTGAATTATTTGTCGGTGGTTATGGTGGATTTATTCGCTTACTAAACGGCTCATTGGTACTAAACAAGCTTCAGGTTTTGTAATATTGAATTTAATTCCCGGTTTAATTATATTACCGTCAACAACAAACATTACCTCACCGTTTGGGCATTTCAACTAATTGTATGCGTTCAATCTGTAAAACTTATTTCCACATGTCATATTCAATGAAAAACTAACACAGAAGGAAGCGATGGAGCAATGATAAATTGTATCTTTCTGGTTACTAACTTGAATCCTACAAGCTAAAGTTTCGAAACAAATCAAATACTTAGTTGCATTTATGGATCTTGAGAATATTTTAACCATGTTGTAATCTACTACACTTGGCAACGCTTATCCAATACGTATTCGCCTTCCAAATCATAAAACAATACAACATCAAAAAGCCATTTCACTACCTTTTACTACGTTAATTATTGTACCTTCTGTCTTCTACATTTTCTTCTTTTACGAACGTACCCAACACTGCCTGAACCCATAGTCAGATAACTTATCATCTAACCATATTTATTTGCCGCACAAATCTAATTTTCCTTTTGAAATGCCATCAAAAGTTTTTTATTTGTTCGAGCAACATTGAGAAAGCAATTTGTTTCTGTCAACCATTTGCGAGCAAACACGCGACCGACTCGGTCGGGATATCGTCTGAAAACTTTGGCAGTCTTTTATGTCTCATTTTGTTTAAATGGCTAGTTATGTCCCGTGGATTTTACGGTTTAAGATTATTTATTTACCATAAGAATAAAATATTCACTTACATGAGAAACACACAAACACACAATTATTACACTTTAGTGTCAGTTAAAAACACTACCATTACACACAATCATGCAATTTTCTGTCACCATCTATCCATTAGTTGCACCTTTAACCTTTTATTTAAGTACTTTTAAATGAAATATGGAGATCACCGAAAACAAGACGGTAAATTACAATTAGAAATCATTTTTACGAGCAAGTCGGTAGTTGCACATAAACCGACAATTTTGAATTATGTTTTAAAATGTAAGCGTGCATTATATAACTATGTACCTAACATTTGTTTCTAGAGCCTACAATTGTTTTCTTCCTATAATCCTAATCTAAAAACAAAAATAACTCCGAAGCTTGTTAAACTGAACCAGACGAAGTGTCAAAAGTTTTCGTGGAATCACGTCATGTCATGGTGTCGAAATTGGCCAGTCAACAAGGATGGTAGCGAAGTTGACCGATCAGGGTGCGCCTGTCGTACTAAATAAATCTATGTTTGTCTTGTGTATGAAATAAAAAGCACAGTACAAACCAACAAACTCTCACAAAGACATTAAGAAACCAATTTATTTTAAAAGTAAATAAAAAAGACATTATTCAAAGTAAACGGAGGCTGACTACTATATAACTTCGATTCACGAAAGTTTGCGCAGAACGAGCTAATAAACCGGGCATCGAACTCTGTGCATCACGAAAATGTATTCATAGTTTCAATGGTACTTCACTTACTTCAAAGAGAATTCAGGGATTGGGCTGAAAACGTGGTGATGTATAACAAGTATGAAAAGATTATGGAGATAATTCGATGGTCGTATCTAAGTTTTCAAATGGGCGTGAAAGGAAATTATAATATGAAACTGAATGAACTTTCCTTTTAGAAAATAATATGTTAACCAAATGCTCAAATGCCCTCTAACCAAATAATGTAGGTGTGGGTTGCAAACTTATGAACTCATTGAACTTAACAATTTCAAGGATTGACATAATGTCGTATTCGTAACGTTATATCAACCCTATACATTCACCATTATATTATATTCGTCTAGCGTTTAGCCAACGTGTGCCAAGCGAAGCCAGGAACATAAGCTTGTTGAATTCGAATTGAAACTATCATTTACATAATATTGATTGGTCGACCTACTTGGGAAAAGTTATAACAATGACAATATCGAAGCTTTTTACCATTCAAATTTACGTTTGACATTCACTGCACAACAATTTGAAATGCAGAAACAAGTTCAGTTTTTATATGCAGGATTGCAGGTTCAACCAGTTTTAAAATATTTTTTATGATTTAGTTCATCTAGTTTAAACGGCATCATTTAACTTTGGGTTAAAGCTTTCTTTTCCAGGTCTTAAATCCAGGTCATTTCAGGTGCACAAACATTTATATAAAACCTGTGTAAACGTATCTTAAAAATCTACAAAACAACTTACCATTATTTATGTTAAGTATTTTGATTGGGTGTTACTTTTCATCAAGTCTTCCTTTTTAAAACCACTACTAAAATAAATAAAGATGTTTTCAGTTGTTTTAGGTGACATATATTTTTAATTATAACCAAATTCCCCGCGTATCCTGCCTAATTCGGCAAACGACAGACATTTCCGAAGTTTATATTTTTAACGCGTCAATGGGGTGCGAAAATGTACTGAAGATAAATTGCCGGCCGCCGATGGATACATTTTTTATTGAATACACTAACGATGCTTTGATTCTTTAGTAGAAACTAAATATAGGTTGCGGCAATGGCCATGATTTTGTTGGAGTTCACACTGAACTAATTTTAAATAGACCATATTTACAATTAGTTCAGAGCGAACTCCAACAATACATTTGTACCCATTTCTAAACTGAATATAATATGAAAAATGTGATGACAGTCAATGAGGCGAAAGGGGTATGCATATATCATAGCATCATATAGGTATATACCTGAGAGATTTTTCAACGGTGTGTAAAGCCATGTCAGAGGCCTACAGGCGGTTTAAACTGTGGCACCAGGTTGTTCATCAACCATACGATGAGAAGAAGATAGCAAAAGAGTATTCGTTGATTCTACTTGCCTCTAGGAAACCGCATCTATGTAGATAATTAGATAAATGTATCATTGTATGTATTTCCATACTTTGCACATCTATCAAGACATAATATTAGCTAACTTACAGGTTACCTCTTAGAACAAACAGGCGCAGCTATTCGCGAAGAACGAAAATACCGATACCTCAACAGCAATCAAAACATGTCAACGGCAACACATCTATTGCACAAACATCCCTGTCGCCCTTATTTACCAATACCATAACCAACACCATAAACAAGAGTATCACATAACTATTAGGACTGTAGTGTCTATGGTATGGTTTCCCCATTACCGTTCGCAAACTGCTCAATTATACCGAGCGGCGGGTGTAAATTTAGCCAGATCAATAGCTTGGAGTCTGGACTGGCTAATGGCTTTTGTAACGTCGCAGCCAAAGTTGCATCGACACGTGAGGTGATTGAATTAAATATGCATGATGTTGTGGCACTTTAACATTCGCTGGAACATTTCTAGAATGCATCTAGTTCCTGCAAGTTGTGTGTTGTTGTGAGGCGTTAATAATTTAGTATACTTTGAGCTGAGTTTATTTTTAATTTGACACTTCAACAAAACAGCTAACAAATGTATCAGTGGGTTTTTTTCTAGATAGGTAATCGCCGTTCCTTGGGCATAATTTAGTAATCTAATTAGGTACACAATTTTTAATAAGATTAAGTAAACAGTTAGCACGGTTATGAAAACTTTAATGCACACGAATCCGGCCCATAACGGCCACAACTTTTCATACAATTTCAACAGTTTTAAATTATTTTATTTTTATTCAACAGGTACAGACTGATACAGATTAACTTGGCTTATCTTCCTATCTGATAAAATTCCTAATTATAATCAAATTAAAAAATAATATATACCCAAGCCATATTTTGTTGCAAACGCTTTTCCACCTCAGCATACCTGTTCAAAACAATATTTCAGGTACAATGGTCTGGAGCACGCTGCACTTTAATTAATAACGGCATACGAATTAATTACCGGACAGTCCGGATAATAACCGTGAGTTATGATACTATTGCCGTTCAACTTAGTACGAGTGGCTTTCCACAGCGGTGGACAATGGTCGTCGAATGCAGACGGAATTGTGTGAAATATGATTTTGATATCGTAGGTAAGTGTTTTAGATAGTTTCGTGTGTAGAATAGTGTAGTTCATTATCAGATCATGACAATCTTTATAGGGGATCAATTCGGGTGTATATTCTTTCAAACAAACAAAAATTGACAAAATTGGTCAAAATTTGACGGAAAAATCGTTGAACATCACACAGTACATTACATAGTACAGTCGAACATAGAACCTCCTCCTTTTATGAAGTCCGTTAAAAATGGCAAATAAATAAAAAAGTACTTATAAAAGCTTAAGTAAGTTTTAATAAAGTAAGTTGCATTACTTAACGTTACAGCTGTGAAACAGCATAGACCTCCGTTCTTTCCATAGAGTGACCATTAACTAAGTGCTTCTATAAAACTAGGTTAGCAGGACAACTTGAAAGACTTCTAAATGAAATTGCTGAAGCCCGATACATAGAGATTACACCACGCTCTTTATTTATACTTACATATGCATATTTCTACAATACATACATAAAACCACGCCTGTATTCCCCGAAGGGGTAGGCAGAGGTATAAAGTACACCCTCATTTCACCAGTTTTGTTTGTAGAATCCAGAAGTCTTAATTTTATTTTACCCCTTTTGGATTATGGGAGGCATTATAAATGTAGTGTAGGTAACTAACTAAATACTATTTAATTAGGTACTTAGATTTCTAAGGTAAAGGTGATGAGGAATACTACGATGCATAATATTTTTAGATTTTTTTGTTTGTATATCTGTTACTATGTTGTATATATTAATAGTTTTAATGTTAGAAAATGTAGTATATATATATATAAATGTAAAGGTATTATTAGTTTTGAAATGTATACCACCGGAATATCTTTTCAAAAAACCGTATATAAATAATGTTTGTCATAACACAATCGTCACGTAAATGAAACACACGTTTTACGTTATTTTAGGGCTTGGCACGTGGTACTGACATTTGACACTACACTTTTTGTGCCACGGTACACCCCTGGCGTTTTGATCTCACCGTAAAAAATAGGGATGAGGATACACTTATCTTTCGCGCGAACGATATGTTATCGGTTACAGGAATGTGTTTCTCAACGTGTGTTTTTATAACTTCGTAACCGTTTGACTATAACGAAGTTTAAAGACCATGATTGGCGCAGAGGCTGAGCAATTGGACTGCTGTGCTAAGGCAACCCTTACGGTACGATTTGAGAAATTTTTAGCGTGGGTACCTAACAATTTAAAAAAGCCTTAATTAAAGAAATTTAGTATGTTTTTCTTTTCCCGACAAGTGAAAAATGCTTGACGAATAGAAATGATTAACATGTGATGAAACTATAATATAACTACATTACTGTACCTGAATATTATAAAAAATGTTGAGAACACAAATGATACCATGGATAGTTATACCAAACCGAAGGCTAAATTCTATGAGTCTAATAAAAAATATTACGACCTAACCTAACCATAAGCATTAAACTAGATTGCCTTCGTGAAAAACGATTGCTTCGTTCTGTTTTCATTTCCATATACATACTTCATTTTTTTTTCTACTGTGATTCGAAATCTCGTAGCAACATAGCATTTCAATGTGTCTATCTGAGACGTTAGGCTTTGCTTGTCACGGTCAAATCTTGGATATTGGACTGTTATTTGCCATCTTCCGTGCCTCGGAAAGAACTTTAAGCTGTTTATTCTGCATATCAAATTTTGATCTCTCTTTGGTCGTGTCCGTTCCATCAGACTGCTAGTGCCAGAGAATGGAGAGTGGACCTTTGTCTTGCAAAGACTTGTACACTGTAATATTTTCTGTGTGAGCTGGTGTTAGTTGAGATCTTGATCTCAACGCTTTATAATCCAAAGTTTGAGATGCTCAGACCTACAATCCCCTCTGACAAGTCGTCTAGCTTGTAAAGACATCCGTCATTCCACACTCCGCGACAATTTACCTCCCCTATTTTTACGGATAAGTTCGCTACTTATAGTCAACCAACAAATCAAGAACCAAGCTTCCTCCAGGGTTGTTAGAATTGTCGTATACTTGAGAGGTCGGCATAAAATGTTGAGTATCATAAGGGTGTAATGTGCCATTTCCGATAAAGATTTTTCTGGATTTTTAGTCTTTTTTAATGGATAAACTATGTGGACTGTCGTGTTCAATTGTATTTGTTAATGGGATTTACAAAAGCTTTTTATTTTGTATAGTTTTTTTTTCTGCGTCTGCCTTACTATAGGTACCTATTAAAATAGGGGTAGTTAGAGCTGTACGTATGATTGAGATAGCTCTATTCTATGTTGTTTAGTATTCTGGTTTACAGACCGGATTCATGGGCTGGTTGAGGCTCAGACTAATTCAAATTCTAGTGGTAAAAAATATACATTTTGATCGAGTAACATAAGTTTTACTTCTCTCTCTCCCTCTTAGCCTATCGCGGTGCACTGAGTTTTATTTAAGGCAGCCCAACTGCCTAGTGCCGTGACACTATAGAATCAAAGTACCGTTTTCATCAATTTCACAACTTTACACGTCCTATTCTCAAACTCACCAACCAGTTACCCAATTTATTACCCAAACGGATCTACTAATTGCCAACACGCCTCTAAAATCCGGGGAATGTCAGAAATTCATGCAAAAACGTCCGGAAATACCGCGGACATACCCAGAAGTGTCGGGGCGTTCTGTGATGATGTACGACCACAAAAACTGGTCATATCACCCGTTTGTAGCTGTCATCGGGTGATGAATAGGCTTGCATGCAGAGGTGAGACATCAGATCGTTTGATTTATCCTAATAGGGCTGGCAAAAATAGACACCTTCGCCTTTTTGAGTATGATTTAATACGTGTCATCGTCTACGCTAATTAGGTGCTTAACATCTTACTCCCTTTGAAGGATACTCCATAAAAGTTTAAGTTACATAATTTGTGCTTCGTAAACTTACTTTCCATCTAGCTCAAAATATGACACGGACGAAGCAGTCCGTTTTAATTAAGAAATGAAATATCAAGGACTCAGATCCGGTTTTTGATAAGTTTATTTTAATAATTCGTACATCTTTTTACGTCTATGATTAAAATACTTTTTTAATCAAAGATTTTAGTCTTTTATTTCAATTTTTAATGTACCGACATCTTCTTATCGTATGGTTGATGAACAACCTGGTGTCAGAGTTTAAACCGCCTGTAGGCCGCGAACATGGCTTTACAAATTGAAATTTACATTACAGCGTTGAATAATTTGTCAGGTGTGCCGGTTTCCTTACGATGTTCGCTACACCGTTTTTAGCAATTGATAATTAATTACAATCATCATCATCATCAGCCACTGTACGCCACAAAGCACGGTCTGCTGCTTAATTACAATACGCACATGAATTTGAAAAGACATTGGTGCGTGCCGGGGTTAAACTTGCGACCTTTGACTTGGCAGTCCAATGGTCATATCACTCAGCTATTTGTGCTGTACCGAAGTACCGACATAATACTTACCCACGTACGTCTCCTCTCTCGCATCCTATATCTACTCAACTCAACCTCACAGCGTTTATTCATCCACAAAAGATAGCTCACTTAAGTAGCTTGATATTCATTCTCAACTCTAAAAGATAACAACGTATTATTATTTTCAAAGGCAAATCGGACATGAGAATACTTATTCATTGCGAACAAATAGAAAACTCTCACTGATTCGCAATCAGTAGCACAAAACAATAGCAAGTTGACCACTGACCCATAAAAGAGCTTACACTGACACTAGAGCTTGGGTCATACAGAGAGAAAGCGGATAAAATAGCCATAATAGAAGAGAATAGTTTATATCTTAAAACTATAGACTGGATAATGAGACGGTTGAAGAATGGCGAATATTCACATAGTAAAGAAAGAATACTCTAGATTAGTTCATCCGTTTAGGAGATAAGATACCACAGACACGCATGTTAAACCTTTTTTTCATTGGGGGTTTATAAACGTACAGAACCCCGCTTTTTGATTTAGGCGTTAAAATTAACTTTATACCCTCTTATGAAGGCTCGCTTACTGTCGGACCTGTCTTTACCCTTTGTTTGCAATGTCCTTGGTTAAACCATCGGTAAAAAGAGCAATTGAAGAAAACTGGAATTCACACGGCTCTGTGTTAATTTGTATGGGTGAGGGGAGGCCGGGATAATGACCAGCGAGACTCGCACTTCTAAGAAAAGTTGGACTTTGAAGATATTGATAGAGCTTTAATAAAAGAAGAAAAAAAAAGATGCTTAGAGGTAAGTGTGTAATGCAAAACTTTTTCAGTGTGAATAATTATGTACTTTCTCAGTTAAACCTTTAAAATTCAACCTGTGTTTGTTCACTCCAAAAAACATTTTATGCATCAGTGAAAACTTTGTTGGCTTTATGTGTCATTTAAGTTTATTTTGGCTTTTTGTTATTGATAATATTATGATAATATTATGAAAAAAAAAAATAACGCGCTAAGTGTGTAATAATTAATTTGGATTTACTTCTAATTGGACCTGCTGTCCAAAGAGTCTTTGCTATCTTTCGAATGCAATTTTTTATTTTATGGATCGATTTTCATTAGGTAATTCTCAGTAGCAGCACAGAGGATTTGTGACTGGTTAATGGCAATAGGCTCACCCCCTAATATGTACATTAGGACTTATAGCATAACTGACATATGTGTAGGTAGAGGTGTACTATATCTACGGTATGCCTTATTGCCTATCTTTTGGGAGAATACGGGCGCGATGTTTAAGCTATTTTTATAACAAAGTGAGAAATGTTTTGTCAATACATATTTCTTGGTTTTTTCTACCGTAATCAACATACCGTCTAATTATATAGCTAAGCTAAGGGGTCATCGTATGAGCTCGCTCACCCGTGGGGCTCTGTTCACAGTTCACTGGGAACCACTTCAGTGAAATGATACTCGTCACCAACGAGCCAGTAATGTCCCCAGTAGGGTATATAAAATTTTACCTTTCAATATTTTATACATTGCTGTTTTACTCAATATGTAGTATATACTCAATATATTACGGATATTCTAAAAATCACTTTTGTATTTTTATGTCTATTTTAAACCGATTCTAAAATGGATGTTGCATGCTGGAGGATCAGGAAAAATGCCGAGATTAACGAGCTGGTGGTTATGCCTTATATATTTGGAGAAATAAAAGGTTAGAGTCTCTGTTGGCTCGGTCATGTTGAAAGAATGGGAAAAAAGATCGGGAAGTGAAGAGAGCAATTGTGGGCCAAACACGTGGCTGGCGGCCGGTTGGTCGCTCCAGATACCGCTGGAGTGATGCTGCCAAAGAGATCTTGGGTCGCTAAGACAGCGTAGTAAGTAAGTACCTAATATTTGCATCTAAGTACAAAGGCGACTAGTAAACTAATATACAACTTTTCTAACAATTGTGTACGGAAGCAATATTTAGTTAAGCTTCGTGGTAGCACCCTGCGCATGTGCGACGCATAACAACGATGCGCCTGCGCACTTACCCGGGTTGCAAGTAATGCAAGTTATAAACTTAAGGTGAACTATGGAGCAAAAATACCTACCTTTTTAGAATCAAACATATAACCCAGTACGAAATATATTAAGGAACAGATAACTTAAAATCTCCATCTTTTCAGTTTTCACGGCTTTAGCTTTGGCTATAGCTTGATTTTTCGTGGACTATCATTCAATGGGCACAAGAAACTCGAAAATAAATATGGGATGGTAAATTGTTAATACATACATACATAACATCACGCCTGTATTTCCCAAAGGGGTAGGCAGAGGTGTAAGTATAGTACACCCACATTTCGCCAGTTATTTTATAGGTCCCATGTAATAGGCGGCGAGCCTATTGCCATCAACAAATCAATATATTTTGTGCAAGTATTATTTTTTGTGCATAGTTAATTATGATTTTAGGTAAGTTATTTAGTATTTCAAGTGTGGTTCTTTTACAACCTCATTCCCCTCAACTGACCCGGTACCTATATAACCTCATTTCCCTCAATCTTCACCGCAAAGACCAGCAAATTGCTCCACGTCGTGTTTAAGGAAAAGTAACATTTCACACGGTGAGTCACCAGCTTGTATGATGAGAACTCTGTGTGTGTGACAGTCATGCTAATCGGTAACGAGCGTGACAACCGATTTATTTCAAGTCATTCCGATTCTGGAACGGTTTACCGTACCGACTTGCGGTTTGATATCTCGATCTAAGTTGTTTGGTAAATGCCTTATTAGGTGCTGGTGCATCATGTATATATGTATTCCATTGCTTCTGCAAAGAAGTAGTTCTTTGACGGCGTTGCCTGTTTTTCTCTACTGGAAAAAAATCATAAGTAAACAACTTATGAAAGTTCGACTAATCATCACTCTACTGTCGTATGCATCTCAGATAACTTTTCATCATATTTTCAAGTAGTATGTTCTATTGGTATAATAATATCATTTATCAGCTTCATTAGTTGTATTGAATTTACTTCTTAAGTTCTTATCCCAACTCTGTAATAAAATAGTAGTTTCCTTCTTTATTATTACTGAATTAAACTCTACTCTTCCCTCCTTCCCTCCTCCTCCTCCTTCTTCCCAACCAAGTCTCAAGCTTAGCTCCCCTAGTTGTATCACTTATTTTTACACGTCATTTATCAAATACAACATCACCAAATCTCCACAATAGGCAGATAAAATATTAACAAACCGTACGAGACACAAAGCTGCGTGTCACAAGCCGGCCGCGTCACTAATTAGCTTGTTTAGCATGCAAGCGTAACGGACCACACAGTAGCACTCCGCTCGACGGAGACATCGATGCCGTTCACGTATTTCTCACAAAAAGTGAACTTTACATCCAAGATCATGTATTGAAAAGTCGGTTTTTATTTCTTGGAAAGGATAAACCTTATCCTTTCCAAGAAATAAAACCCGACTTTCATTCGGTTTATGTAATTTTTTTTCTATATTTATTAAAGGACTTTTATACCTACATTTGTACCTACATGTCAGTCATATTATTCTATCATATCAGCCCCCTTACCTTACAAAATACCTAAACTGGTATGGATTTAACCAATTAGGAATATTTACTAGTGCTTTACACATTAAAAACCTGCCTCAAAGGGCTAGCCGGTTCGCTGCACCTCCTTGTAAATGTGACTCGAGCCAAACCCACGATGGATTGGCTTTCATTTTACTTGCAAGAAACTAATCAGCTGATTGAACATCGCGTGAGCAGTTTCTTCGTTCATAATGGTGCTTCTGGGTGAAATAGCCTGCCAATAGTACCTACGGTTGTAAGCAAGGTTTCCATGTGATTTTTTTATTAGAAATACGAATAGTTATTATATAGCTAGCGAAATGTAGGTGTTCTATACACCTCTGCCTCCCCCTTTGGAAAACATGTGACGTAAACCAAGGCTCGGATACCGGTTTATTTTTCGAAACGTTATCGTCTTAAATACCTACAGAACGTTTTGTTTCGGTTACGTTCGAAATGAACATTATAAATAACGTTTTTGAAGAAGAACAAAATTAAATTGTTCTCGCTCAATAAAACGTTTTTAACCGTTTTTTTATTTCTTATTTAGGATTGTTCAAAACAAGTTTAGGAGAAGTAAGGGAGTACCTACCCCTTCGAAAAGGTCAGGTGAGAAGTACCCGAAACCGGCGTGCGTGTATGATCAGATGTATAGATGTGGAAGAAGCAAAAGAAATATGTCAGGATCGTAGCAGATAGCGTTTTGTAGTTTCTGCCTACCCCTATGGGAGAACGGCGTGAGTTTATGTATGTATGTAGGTATTAATTAAATATGTACTTACTCGTAGTTCTTGTTGACATCCATCCATTTGACACTTGGATTTGTTTGTGTGATTATTGTATATGTAATATCATCATCATCATCATCATCAGCCGGAAGACGTCTACTGCTGGACAAAGGCCTCCCCCTTAGAACGCCATAATGAACGACAACTTGCCGTTTGCATCCACCGGTTGCCCGCAACTCTGACGATATCGTCGGTCCACCTGGTGGGAGGCCTGCCAACGCTGCGTCTTCCGGTTCGTGGTCGCCACTCGAGAACCTTTCTTCCCCAGCGGTTGTCAGTTCTTCGAGCGATATGGCCTGCCCATTGCCACTTCAACTTGCATATGCGTTAAGCTATGTCGGTGACCCTAGTTCTTTGGCGAATATCCGTATTCCGGATCCTGTCGCGCAAAGAAACTCCGAGCATAGCTCTCTCCATAGCTCGTTGAGTGACTCTGAGCCTCTCTAAAAGGCCAACCGTTAGCGACCACCTCTCAGAGCCATACGTCATCACTGGCAACACACACGCTGAACGCTTTCCCAAACGCTGCCCATCCGAGTTGGATTCTTCGGCCGACCTCTTTGTCGAAGTTGGACCTGCCTAACTGAACAGTTTGTCCAAGGTAGACATAGTGGTCAACAACCTCGAGAGTATCGTTCCCAACGATAACCGGTACGGGTGCGACATGGACATTTGACATGATCTTCGTCTTGTCCATGTTCATTTTAAGACCCACCTGTTGGGAAACGAGACTGAGGTCGCTGAGCATAGTATTGAGCTCCTACAGCGATTCCGCCATGATAACTATATCATCGGCAAAACGAAGGTGAGTGATGTATTCGCCATTGATGTTGATGCCGGACCCGTTCCAGTCCAAGAGCTTGAAAACGTCCTCCAACGCATTTGTGAACAGTTTCGGAGAAATCACGTCTCCCTGTCTCACAACACGCTGCAGTTGGATTGGTTTCGTGCTCTCGTCCTGTAACCGGATCGACATGGTGGCGTTACTATACAAACACTTCAACACCTCGATATACCTAGTCAATATGACATCGCTGAAGGGACTGCAACACAGCACAGCCCAGGTTTCGATTGAATCGAAGGCTTTTTCATAGTCCACAAACGCTAGACACAGTGGCCGATTATACTCCTCGGTCTTCTGTATAATCTGGCGGAGCATGTGGATGTGGTCTATGGTGCTAAAGCCTTTTCGGAAGCCGGCTTGTTCGGGAGGCTGGAAGTCATCAAGCCTGCGTTCGAGACGGTTCGTAATGACTCTCGAAAACAGTTTATACTCATGGCTCAGGAGCGAGATCGGTCTATAATTCTTCAAAAAGGTGTTGTCACCTTTTTTGAAGAAAAGCACCACCACACTCCTGTGCCATGCTTCTGGCGTAGTACCCTCGAGTATGACGGAATCGAATAGCTTCTGGAGGACAAAAGTACCGGTTTTCCAACTGCTCTCAGAAGCTCCGTTGTAATTCCGTCATCACCCGGCGCCTTGTTGTTCTTAAGTTATTTCAGAGCCACTCTAATCTCGTACAGGCTAATGTCTGGGATGTCCTCAGTGTAGTGTCGGGTCAGTTTAGCTCTAGAGTCCTGAGCTACGCTGACAACGGGTTCCCGTGTCGAGGTGTACAGCTGTCCGTAAAACCTCTCGAGCTCTCTCAATATTTCCGGTTTCGATGAGATGATACTGCCATCGTCGGTCTTCAGCTTCGTCATTTGGCTTTTCCCAACAGACGAATTCCTCGCGAACACTTTGGAGCCCTGGTTCCGCTCAATTGCGTCCTTAATACGGGCAGTATTAAAGGAGCGCAAATCGTGACGCGTGGAGACAGAAATTCGCCTATTGAGTTGACCGTATTCCGACATGTCAGCTGAAGATTGCAGTCTCATCGCATTCCGGGCTTCCATTAACTTAATGGTTTTATTGGAGAGCTTCTGAGGTTTTCTGCGGCGTGGGGTTCTAAAGAACTGGGACCCCACTGCTTGGACAGCTTCCACCAACCCGTTGTTTATCTCGTCCACTGCTTCGCATTCGGCTAGGCACTGGAAACGATTACGCAGCTCGAGTTGAAAGCTTTTGGGGTTCTGGATCTGGGCAAGACCAGGACGGAGCGTGGACTTCATCAGACGAGACCGTTCAAGCTTAACATGGATATTCAGTGTGCCTCTGACAATACGATGATCGCTACCGGTTTTCACCTTCCCGATCACAGAGACATCACTGAATATACGCTTCTTGGTCGTCATGATGAAGTCGATCTCATTTTTGGTTGAACCATCGGGGCTAATCCACGTCCACTTCCTGGATGGTCGCTTCTGGAAGAAGGAGTTCATCATATAGAGTTCTTCCTTCTCCATGAAGTCGACCAGCCGCTGGCCCCTCTGGTTCCGCTGTCCATATCCAAACGACTCTACTCTCAACTCATCGCCATTCTGAGTTAGACCTTAGCGTTGAAGTCCCCCATAACAACGGTGAAGTATGTTTTGGAGGTATGCATGGCTTCTGAGATCTCCTCATACATAGCCTCTACTTCATCGTCAGGGTGTGTCGAGGTCGGCGCATATACCTGTATGACCTTCAACGAATACCGATCGGTGATTCTGAGTATCAGGTAAGCTACCCTGCTCGACACACTATCGCTATCACTTTTACCACGTTATTAATGAGGGACTTACGGACGAGAAACCCAACACCACCCTGGGACTTTCGGTCTCCTTCCCGGAAGAAGAGCATATTGCAAGGATTATCGTATCCTGTCCCTCTCGTCGGATTTCAGATAATCCCATGATGTCCCAACGCAACCTACTCAATTCTTCCTCCAGCTCGACAATCTTCTCATCGGTCCGAAGCGTGCGGACGTTGTGCGTTGCCAGGGCCAAAGTCCGGTGGGGGTGGTAGCGAGGAATCAACCGGTGATTCTTAGCACCCCCTGCTCCTCCGTTACCTGGCCCGCTACCATAGCCAGGGATAGAGGAGCTGCCGGGTACTGGGGGCCGTGGCAAAATTGTGTGTTTTATTTGGGGGGGGGGGGTTGCCATGATCCCCACGCTGGCAAGCGGCTTGGGGATCGCAGTATTGGTGGTCAGGTTACAGAAGACGCTGCTGCCCATCTTAGTCGCCTCTTACGACACCCACGGGAGGAAAGGGGGTGGTCAATTCTAGGCCGGATACCACACGGCAATATGTATAATGTAATATGAATAAATTATATTTTTTCTTTTTCGTCCCATTTTCGCCCGAAGCAAAATTTACCGCCAATCAACTAATTTATTTTAATCACTCGCGAGTCGTAACAGTGACACTGTGACACAAGACACAACTGTGTTGAATGATGCAATGACGTAAATGCATGCGGCTTAGCTTAACTAAACAAGTGCATGCTTGTCGCCGCACCGCCGCACGGTCCGCGCGGCACTGCCTTGCGGAATAAACCGGTTTTTGATACTTTTGAAAACGTTCTCATTTCGTTTTCCGTTCCGAACAAAATGTTGTACAAAGAACTGTTAAAAACGTTTTTTAAAATAACGTTTCCGAGCCCTGACGTAAACACTCATATATACCACTTAGTCTCGTAGCGTAACTTCTATAGGGGAGCGATAACCATACGAACAATATGTACCTAAGTAATATGTACAAACTCTAGTCTTAATACTATTTAAATAGCCTTTAATGTTATTATATCTAAAGTAAAAAACAGTCTAATCTTCGACTTCTTAAACACATCACCGCTCTTTTCTGCTAAGATCGCTAAACAACAATTTCATAAAACTTAATTCTGATCCCATAATATACACATAACCATAATTCTACGTAGTTATAGAGAAAGTAATACTATAACATATGTTATATCGGCTATAGTACATAATGAGTTATGGCGTGGGAAAAAGAGAAAATATGTAACACAGTTCATGACAAGCACGTTGTTAATACCGGTGCGTCGCCGGCAAGCCGAGTACAGATGAACATTCGATTAAATATTTCTGCTTAAACTCGAACAAACAAATATGTATATTCAAAGACGTGTGAACTGATAAACTGATGAATTATGCAATGCTTAGTGTAACTAATCGTAACAAAGTTAGCTTTGTTTTTCAGGTTAGGTGTTTTCATTTATGGTTTTCCTTGAGGTAATTTAATGAAATATTTAATATGTGTACCTACCTAATATCAAACCTGTATTCCACGAGACAAGGAAACAGTCTAATATCCATGTTAATACAACCATGACTACTTCATGCTTACGTTAACTTCGGTGAGAATAAAGGCACCAGTGCTCGACAGGAACCCAGTGTTCGAAAGTTTTTTATTCCTGAATTACTGAAAATAGGCATTAAATCCTTTTATTTGACAGCTCTTGGCAATGGAAAATATACTTCTGACTCTCATTTAGTAACATAGAACAAATATCCGTGCCACTTAATTTTTTAACAGACACAAAGTCGTGGGCGAATCTATCTAAACAAAAACTTATTAATTTTTTGATATTTCCCATCACATCTTACGCAGACTACTAAAAACACGTGTTTAAATCCTAACAGCTGTTCCCAATCTATTTGTATTCCGCTTGCACTTTACCGACCAAAAATAAATAAATCCGCCCCAATAAATTATGAAATCGACAAGTCTTAACAAAACAACGTCACATTAGCATTAAGTAGAGGTTTTGGCAATAAATAGCTCTAATGCATACCTGCACTGAATTGATGCATGCACCGGAATATCAACAAATTCTCTTGATGTTTTGCGTATTGGTGCCCATACGGAATTTTACAGGTTTATTAGAATTATTAGCATAATTATTATATAACTATGTACTTGATTACTTTATAGGTATATGGTATAGGTACTGATGGGTGCCTAATATACATTTTAATAGAAGTTTTTCCCCATTATATATCGCACTGTCCAGCGAATTCAATTGCATCGAACACTTAAAAAACAATGGTTAAAATAAACAAACATTTAAAAGCAGGACTATTATTTTACCCCACTTATTTTTAGCAACACCTCATAAAAATGCGCAAAAATGTCGCAAAACAAACCGAAAAAACGACATTAATGTGTTAAGCGACGCGCAGTTGGCGGCGCAAGCGCATCACGAATGCGTTCGCATTATTTCGTATGCGCAGCACGCGTCGTAATTGATACTGTCTCACTTTGCATTATACCGTCCCATTATGAGGGCTTATGGGCTACAGATATATAAAGGTCGAGGGCGATCACTGGCTAGGATTATATAACAAATGGTACTTCACTTATATTAGGTTTGATGGCTGGAGTAAGTGGCCTTTGTTGAGACGCACACTGCTCAATATAATCCTGGCCCTGCACTGCGGAAGGTAGTCTCTAAATTGTACTGAAGAAGCAACTGACTGAAAAAGAAATGTCTTTGTCTTTTACCAATTTAACGCCATTTTCTATCTCAGCTTTAAGTTTTCGTTCTAATGTCTGGTTCCTGGATTAATGTTAAGATATTATAGGTTCATAAGGTTTGTATCAAAATACATTGTCTTTTTTTGTTCAAAAAAGCAATCCCAACATTTCTGTGTGCGGAATGATATTAGAAGGAATAAACTTGTGTATCTTGATTTGCAGTACCTACCTAAGCCTCACCTAATAAAGAGAAGGTAAGGTAAGATAATAGTTATGAGACTATTAAAAGGCTCGTTTTCATAATTTACTAAGCAGTTTCTTATTCATCTAGATCTCTTGGCTACTACATCTTGGCTTCGTCCATTTCGGATCATTGACTCGGTAGGTACGTACCGGACTACCACTGCATAAAGTCCATTTATTTTATTATACTTCAGAAAATTAATATATGAGAGTAAAAATCGTTCTTAATCTTTCTTATAATTTATTTTAGCCGGCTGTTATGGAAACTGTGCGTTGCCACTGAGCTTCAGCCAAATAAACAACAGTTTTTACGAGTGTTTTACTGAACAGCGGACAATTACCAAGACGTCGCCATAACGCCTTATAGGATGCGTTATTGGGGACATAATGCTAACTTTATTAAAATCTTCGAATTTAATTCGACATATAAGGGAACCCGCTTAACATGAAGCAAGGGTTTGGGTATTGTAAGACGCACTGAAGAGTTCGAAACCTAGGATGTATATTACATACCTATATACCTGCTTACCGCTGTCCTATCCCTATAAGTTTGCCATAATAATAAGTATACGCAAATTTTAATGACGGAGAATTGGTATAAAACAATAATTTATTATAATTTTTGTTGTTTGTCTTCTGCACAGAATACATGTATTTTCTTCCTTCTTCTTTCGTTTACAACCATGCAGCATGACATTTATTGATAATGTTTTATTCTCGCTACACGATTAGTCCACAGGAATTGGCACAAACCAATAACACATATTTACTATAATAACTTAATGCGCACTATTATAAACGTGAAGTACAGGCCCCGATAGCGTCCTACGTGATCTAACTGCGGCCACGATTGCTGAGACCACTAATCATTCTCTTCAATTGGCAGATTATATTCCAGCTCACTGACGATATGTATAAATGATGGAATCAGCCCGCGACCTCGACAGCGTGGATTTTTCCAGGATTATAACAGTCTTGCAATGCCAATAGTTAGTGTTAGAATTTTGGAAAACGTATGGACAGTTTTGAGGTCACCCATTACATAATTATATATACAAACCTTACCTCTTTATAATTCACGTAGAGTTCCTGATTTGGTAAAAGGGGTTGGCAAAGGTTTATTGTTGCACTCAGAATACTAGTCAAAACAGAGGTGTGAGCTTCTAGGGTGCAAATTAAACACAAAGGTAAAATGTCACATTTATTCAATTTCATTTTCGTCACCAATTACCAATATATGTCTGTTTTCTGCATTGAAGCAGCAGCTTTATTAATCCCTTGCGACAGAGACTATATATCTTACGATAGCTTATATAAGTTAACAATACAACAATAATAACAGTTAGGAGTATATTACAATGTTGCATAGATCCTAAGAATATAGTAACGTATTATAATTATTACATAGACAGGTATATGATAATCTTCCCTTGTTAGTAATAGGTGTTCATAATCTTCCATGTATATATAATTAATTTTATCATTTATCATACTTTGCCGGGACAGCTAGCAATAAATATAATTTTCATACGAATATAAGGGTTGATTTTTAATCGCCTTACAACTTTCATCTGAAGAATAAGCTTGAAAATTCTCGTAAAGAAAATTATAATTCCAACCCTTAATAGACTATATTTATTATGACAAGAGGCAGTTGAATATTTTAAATAACAATTTAGTTTAATAAAGTACCTACATAGCGAAGGAGAGTGTAATACTACGGTAAGTAATAAAGTCTAGTGTTGCAAGAGTTAAAAATGCATGCCTCAAGAAGACATTATTTATGGTGCTGAATATTTTTTTGTTTCTGCCACTGAGCAGTTGTCGACTGTTATGCCAGTGGTATCAAATGAGGCGCAGAAAGGTTAGTGGTAAGGAAAAATCAAACAGTATAGTTTTGGTCAGACTAAATGTATTCTTGTTTCATTTTGTAATATTGGCAGGCTTGTTGCTGGTCTTAAAACCGTGTGAGTAGAGCTCTCGCCTTGTCTTTAACGCGCGCTCAGAGAATCATCAATTGATAATACGAGCTGCATATAATAATATGCACTTCATGTATCGGTTCTTAACTAACTACTTAAATAAACGTATTTTACTAACATTACACTTTCCCGATTTCAATTCAAATCATATCATAGCTGAACAATTTATACAATTTACGTCACGACCACTCCAACAATTTTTACAGTTAAAAATACAATCTTTTTTTTGTATTAAATGAGTTCATTAGTTGACTATATACACATGTTAATAACTTAGTTTCAAAGTTAAACTTTGTCACATAATACTCGTCTAAAAGCGTTATTTGTACATCGTCATTAACTAATTAGTTTGGCGACTAATTACAATAATTGCACTAGAGGTGGGTAGTTTGTGAACTGCACGTCCGCGTTTTATGGCTTCTGAAACAATTAAAAATTTATAGTTAACTCTTGGATAGACTTCTAACAGAGGAAATTTGTAGGAGTATTGGCTGATTAATTGTTGTCATATTATAACATTATCGATTAGATCGGACTAAGATGTATTTATTTAATGTATTAGATAGGGTTTTATCTGTACCTGTGTGTAGCCCCGCGGGGGTGCAGGCTAGGGGGGCGGGGCCAGCGGCACCAGCAGGGGCTCGCGGGCGCGGCGCGGGCGGCGGGTCGGGCCGCGCGCGGGGCCCGCGCCCGGGGCCCGCAGGCGGGGCCGGCCCGGCCCGCGCCGCCCGCGCACCGCGCCCGCGCCGGGGGCCGCCGCCGCCTGCTCCAGGCTCTCCAGCGGCGCGTCCGACTCCAGCAACGCCGCGCCTGATATATTAAATAACATGTATAAATCAAACTGTATTTACTGGTTTAAATAAGCCAATAGGATAAAAAAGTATACCTAAATAAAAAATAAAGTACACAAGCAGTATATTACCCGCAGCAACAGCGCTGGCGTTATCAGCGGGCGGCGGCTCGGGCCTGCGCGAGAAGGCATGTCGTGAGCCGCGGGGCCGGCCGCGCCGTGCGCCCCGGGTCGCACGGCCCACGCCCCAGGCCCCCGCGCGGCCCGGGCCCCCGGGGCCCGCCCGCTCGCCCGAGCTGCCCGCCACCGGCGTGCTCGCGTATGATGCTGGGTAACAAATTATTTTAGTATTTTATTATATTATTTATTTTAGTATTATTAAAAACTTTTTTCTTTACAACAACTTTCGCATTATTTGCTACGTATTAAAGGATAATGCACAACGCGCCGCAACTTGATTTATATGAAAACTGATAATTAAAAAAATTATTTTTCAAAAACATGAGAGGTGACATTTTCACGAATTAAATGTATGCTAGTGAAAAATATACTTTACACACTTAAAAACCAAACTTTCACGAAAAAGAAGTAATATTTTCACAAATGAAAAATAAAAATATCACTATAATCAGCAGTACAGTTTGAATATCATTAAAAAAGTGTAACTCGTCTAGTTACTCACGTAGAGGCGATGGTGAAGGCGGTACATCCACCACCAGCTTATCCTCGTCGTCTACCTGCAGCGGGCTGCCCGGCTCCGACGCTGAGTCGCGCGGCCGCTTTGCTTCGACCGTAGCTGGCGTTTGCTGCTGTAACACAAAATTATTTGGGTATACCTTAAAAGTAGGTCATAAAAGATATAAAAAATAAATTATTCAAAATAGACTGAACTAATAAATAGTACTTTTTGAGGTAGCGGTGACGCCCACCAGTCACCGCTTCCCAGTGCTACAGCTGAGAAGAGGAAACGGCGCAATAAACTCTACGGCAGTAAGCAGTAATAAAAAGGACAGACGAACCAAAATATGATTTTAAATTATTTGGTTGGTTGGTTTCGAGTGAAATAAATGAAAACACTTGATTTACGCATTTACGAAAACGCAGATAAATTGACAAACAAAATTGTATACTTACGACGGAAGGCAGAATTCCCATTTTCCTTTTGCGTTCTCTTTCTTCCATCAATTTCTTCTCTTCAGATTTTTGACGATCTAAAAATGTAAATTCGCATAAAATTAGTGTCTACAACAGAAGATTCTACAATTTTACCACAAATTTTACGATAGGTATATGTACATACATTTGAGTTCAATCTCTTCGTCATCTAGAAGCAATGACACCACTTCTTTAGGCTTCAATGTGTCAGGTTTGAAGTTACCACCGCTTATCACCATCCTTTGGATCTGTACCAATCATATTATTAGTATACCTAGACAACTATAGCAAAAACGTTATGTTGATCATTCAAATATAAAAATACTGAAGACTGAACGAGATAAATCAGTGTTTTCTATTCACCTGTTTGCAAAGGCCATAAATCTATATGCCAGTGTGCATTTGATGCCCCAACTGTTTACTTAATTTCAAGTTCATCAGTTTATACGTCAACATTTTTGGAATAGCAATAAATAATAGAGAATATGAGTTAAACCGGATAATTGTAAATAATATAGATAAGACTCACGAAAATAGACAATAATAGATAATATTCTTCATTACACATCAAGAAACACAAGTGCAAGTGAGGGTCTTAATACTTAAAGCAATGTTTTCCAAACAATAAAATACTAATAGTCAAATGAACCTCACCTCACTCTTCTCCCGTGCCCTCTGCATGATCCGCTCCTCTATGGTCCCCTTGCAGATGAGCCTGTAGACCGTGACCTGCTTGGTCTGTCCCAGCCTGTGCGCGCGGTCCATGGCCTGCTGGTCCACCGTGGGGTTCCAGTCCGAGTCGTAGAAGATGACCGTGTCGGCCGCGGTCAGGTTGATGCCGAGCCCGCCCGCGCGGGTGGACAGGAGGAATACGAAGATGTCTGTGCGGGCCTGCGATGACAAATATAATGGATACTTTTAGACTAATATTATAAAGAGGTAAATAAAGATTGGATGTAGGGTTAAATCTCCAAAACTATCCATCAGATTAACAAAATTCCTTTACAAATATATTACAATGGACCTTTAGGGTGGACAATGGACATAGAAAACTTTAATTCCGGAAAGACATAGAGAGAAAAATAATGAATCATTTTATTTACTATATATCCCGGTTATACTCACGTGTGTATTCGGGAATGCCCGACTAGTTTCGAACTCGAACGGAGCCCTTATTCATGAGCTGGTTACGCGGCGGAGTCGCGAGCCGAACTGCACGTGCCACGTGTGTTCGGCTCGCGACTCCGCCGCGTAACCAGCTCATGAATAAGGGCTCCGTTCGAGTTCGAAACTAGTCGGGCATTCCCGAATACACACGTGAGTATAACCGGGATATATAGTAAATAATATGGATAACACTCACGGAAGTTATTATAGTAAAATGAATCATTTTAATTTAAACCTTACGTCATTGGCATACCTAAGGTTTAAGCTGCTGTATAAACTGATGCATTTGTTCGACAAATCTACATACCTGAAAATCAGCCACCATATCTCGTCGCGCTGAAATCTTACTGGAGCCGTCCAACCGCATGTACTTGTGTTTGCGATGCCACATGTACTCCTGAACAAAGGGAACACAAAACGTAAATATTAACGCATCTATCAAAGAATGTTGCAGAGGTGACATGAAAACTGAACTAATCAATACGTATATGACTTTTGGTGCCATTTTAGCATGTTGCCCATGCTAAGCTTGAATCTAAGTTAGATTCAAGCTTAGCATGGGCAACATGCTAAAATGGCACCAAAAGTCATATAAATTTGGGTTGGTATTATCGTTTCAGTGATTTATAGCTGTAAAGGTATAACACTGAGTTGGTAATCATAGATTCCAACAGATAATATCTGACGTCACCCTTATGACGTAAATACTAAAAGGGAACTTGAAATTCGATGGATGCGAGCAGCGACACGGTGGCTCAGTTGGTTAGAGCAGCGCCACGGATCGGCGAAGGTCGCGGGTTCGAATCCCGCTCGTGTCCATCATTTTTCAAATTTCCTTTATCAATTTATAATCAATACGTAGTTAATAAGTTTTAAAAAAAGTAGTTTCGTTTAATTTATGATAGGGATATTTTATGCTTACGTCCCGGCTACGTTGAGTGGGTTAGTGTGGTCAACTGAGTAATCCTAATTTTCTTTTTGTTAACCTCTATGAAGAATTAAAATTTAAAGCTAGTATGATGAAAAGGTAGCCCAAATTCCAAAAAATACAACTGTAAGTACCTCTAGCAGGTCGATCATCTTGGTCATCTGACTGTAGATGAGCACTCTATGGCCGCGCTCCTTCAACCTCTTCAACAGCGAGTCCAAGGCTGTGAGCTTACCAGCATCACTGACTAGTTGATTCTTATCTGCAATGTAAAAAAGGTGAATGTAGCTATCATATTTTTTTTCTCTTTTGTGCATTTCTGTAAGTTACACACTTGAGAACTGAGACTATTTTTGTCTCATTTTCCTAATTCGTAGTTACCAGGCGCCGCTCTCCGCGTGCTGGTGGTGTCTACATACATGGTCGCTAGTTACCTGGCACGTGCAGCTCGGCCCAGCCCCAGGGCGGGCGCGCGGCGGCGGCGAGGCGCGCCAGGCCCCGCCAGCCGGCGCCGCTCTCCGCGTGCTGGTGGTGTCTACATACATGGTCGCTAGTTACCTGGCACGTGCAGCTCGGCCCAGCCCCAGGGCGGGCGCGCGGCGGCGGCGAGGCGCGCCAGGCCCCGCCAGCCGGCGCCGCTCTCCGCGTGCTGGTGGTGTCTACATACATGGTCGCTAGTTACCTGGCACGTGCAGCTCGGCCCAGCCCCAGGGCGGGCGCGCGGCGGCGGCGAGGCGCGCCAGGCCCCGCCAGCCGGCGCCGCTCTCCGCGTGCTGGTAGTGTCTACATACATGGTCGCTAGTTACCTGGCACGTGCAGCTCGGCCCAGCCCCAGGGCGGGCGCGCGGCGGCGGCGAGGCGCGCCAGGCCCCGCCAGCCGGCGCCGCTCTCCGCGTGCTGGTAGTGTCTACATACATGGTCGCTAGTTACCTGGCACGTGCAGCTCGGCCCAGCCCCAGGGCGGGCGCGCGGCGGCGGCGAGGCGCGCCAGGCCCCGCCAGCCGGCGCCGCTCTCCGCGTGCTGGTGGTGTCTACATACATGGTCGCTAGTTACCTGGCACGTGCAGCTCGGCCCAGCCCCAGGGCGGGCGCGCGGCGGCGGCGAGGCGCGCCAGGCCCCGCCAGCCGGCGCCGCTCTCCGCGTGCTGGTGGTGTCTACATACATGGTCGCTAGTTACCTGGCACGTGCAGCTCGGCCCAGCCCCAGGGCGGGCGCGCGGCGGCGGCGAGGCGCGCCAGGCCCCGCCAGCCGGCGCCGCTCTCCGCGTGCTGGTGGTGTCTACATACATGGTCGCTAGTTACCTGGCACGTGCAGCTCGGCCCAGCCCCAGGGCGGGCGCGCGGCGGCGGCGAGGCGCGCCAGGCCCCGCCAGCCGGCGCCGCTCTCCGCGTGCTGGTGGTGTCTACATACATGGTCGCTAGTTACCTGGCACGTGCAGCTCGGCCCAGCCCCAGGGCGGGCGCGCGGCGGCGGCGAGGCGCGCCAGGCCCCGCCAGCCGGCGCCGCTCTCCGCGTGCTGGTGGTGTCTACATACATGGTCGCTAGTTACCTGGCACGTGCAGCTCGGCCCAGCCCCAGGGCGGGCGCGCGGCGGCGGCGAGGCGCGCCAGGCCCCGCCAGCCGGCGCCGCTCTCCGCGTGCTGGTGGTGTCTACATACATGGTCGCTAGTTACCTGGCACGTGCAGCTCGGCCCAGCCCCAGGGCGGGCGCGCGGCGGCGGCGAGGCGCGCCAGGCCCCGCCAGCCGGCGCCGCTCTCCGCGTGCTGGTGGTGTCTACATACATGGTCGCTAGTTACCTGGCACGTGCAGCTCGGCCCAGCCCCAGGGCGGGCGCGCGGCGGCGGCGAGGCGCGCCAGGCCCCGCCAGCCGGCGCCGCTCTCCGCGTGCTGGTGGTGTCTACATACATGGTCGCTAGTTACCTGGCACGTGCAGCTCGGCCCAGCCCCAGGGCGGGCGCGCGGCGGCGGCGAGGCGCGCCAGGCCCCGCCAGCCGGCGCCGCTCTCCGCGTGCTGGTGGTGTCTACATACATGGTCGCTAGTTACCTGGCACGTGCAGCTCGGCCCAGCCCCAGGGCGGGCGCGCGGCGGCGGCGAGGCGCGCCAGGCCCCGCCAGCCGGCGCCGCTCTCCGCGTGCTGGTAGTGTCTACATACATGGTCGCTAGTTACCTGGCACGTGCAGCTCGGCCCAGCCCCAGGGCGGGCGCGCGGCGGCGGCGAGGCGCGCCAGGCCCCGCCAGCCGGCGCCGCTCTCCGCGTGCTGGTGGTGTCTACATACATGGTCGCTAGTTACCTGGCACGTGCAGCTCGGCCCAGCCCCAGGGCGGGCGGGCGGCGGCGGCGAGGCGCGCCAGGCCCCGCCAGCCGGCGCCGCTCTCCGCGTGCTGGTAGTGTCTACATACATGGTCGCTAGTTACCTGGCACGTGCAGCTCGGCCCAGCCCCAGGGCGGGCGCGCGGCGGCGGCGAGGCGCGCCAGGCCCCGCCAGCCGGCGCCGCTCTCCGCGTGCTGGTGGTGTCTACATACATGGTCGCTAGTTACCTGGCACGTGCAGCTCGGCCCAGCCCCAGGGCGGGCGCGCGGCGGCGGCGAGGCGCGCCAGGCCCCGCCAGCCGGCGCCGCTCTCCGCGTGCTGGTGGTGTCTACATACATGGTCGCTAGTTACCTGGCACGTGCAGCTCGGCCCAGCCCCAGGGCGGGCGCGCGGCGGCGGCGAGGCGCGCCAGGCCCCGCCAGCCGGCGCCGCTCTCCGCGTGCTGGTAGTGTCTACATACATGGTCGCTAGTTACCTGGCACGTGCAGCTCGGCCCAGCCCCAGGGCGGGCGCGCGGCGGCGGCGAGGCGCGCCAGGCCCCGCCAGCCGGCGCCGCTCTCCGCGTGCTGGTGGTGTCTACATACATGGTCGCTAGTTACCTGGCACGTGCAGCTCGGCCCAGCCCCAGGGCGGGCGCGCGGCGGCGGCGAGGCGCGCCAGGCCCCGCCAGCCGGCGCCGCTCTCCGCGTGCTGGTGGTGTCTACATACATGGTCGCTAGTTACCTGGCACGTGCAGCTCGGCCCAGCCCCAGGGCGGGCGCGCGGCGGCGGCGAGGCGCGCCAGGCCCCGCCAGCCGGCGCCGCTCTCCGCGTGCTGGTAGTGTCTACATACATGGTCGCTAGTTACCTGGCACGTGCAGCTCGGCCCAGCCCCAGGGCGGGCGCGCGGCGGCGGCGAGGCGCGCCAGGCCCCGCCAGCCGGCGCCGCTCTCCGCGTGCTGGTGGTGTCTACATACATGGTCGCTAGTTACCTGGCACGTGCAGCTCGGCCCAGCCCCAGGGCGGGCGCGCGGCGGCGGCGAGGCGCGCCAGGCCCCGCCAGCCGGCGCCGCTCTCCGCGTGCTGGTAGTGTCTACATACATGGTCGCTAGTTACCTGGCACGTGCAGCTCGGCCCAGCCCCAGGGCGGGCGCGCGGCGGCGGCGAGGCGCGCCAGGCCCCGCCAGCCGGCGCCGCTCTCCGCGTGCTGGTAGTGTCTACATACATGGTCGCTAGTTACCTGGCACGTGCAGCTCGGCCCAGCCCCAGGGCGGGCGCGCGGCGGCGGCGAGGCGCGCCAGGCCCCGCCAGCCGGCGCCGCTCTCCGCGTGCTGGTGGTGTCTACATACATGGTCGCTAGTTACCTGGCACGTGCAGCTCGGCCCAGCCCCAGGGCGGGCGCGCGGCGGCGGCGAGGCGCGCCAGGCCCCGCCAGCCGGCGCCGCTCTCCGCGTGCTGGTGGTGTCTACATACATGGTCGCTAGTTACCTGGCACGTGCAGCTCGGCCCAGCCCCAGGGCGGGCGCGCGGCGGCGGCGAGGCGCGCCAGGCCCCGCCAGCCGGCGCCGCTCTCCGCGTGCTGGTGGTGTCTACATACATGGTCGCTAGTTACCTGGCACGTGCAGCTCGGCCCAGCCCCAGGGCGGGCGCGCGGCGGCGGCGAGGCGCGCCAGGCCCCGCCAGCCGGCGCCGCTCTCCGCGTGCTGGTAGTGTCTACATACATGGTCGCTAGTTACCTGGCACGTGCAGCTCGGCCCAGCCCCAGGGCGGGCGCGCGGCGGCGGCGAGGCGCGCCAGGCCCCGCCAGCCGGCGCCGCTCTCCGCGTGCTGGTGGTGTCTACATACATGGTCGCTAGTTACCTGGCACGTGCAGCTCGGCCCAGCCCCAGGGCGGGCGCGCGGCGGCGGCGAGGCGCGCCAGGCCCCGCCAGCCGGCGCCGCTCTCCGCGTGCTGGTGGTGTCTACATACATGGTCGCTAGTTACCTGGCACGTGCAGCTCGGCCCAGCCCCAGGGCGGGCGCGCGGCGGCGGCGAGGCGCGCCAGGCCCCGCCAGCCGGCGCCGCTCTCCGCGTGCTGGTGGTGTCTACATACATGGTCGCTAGTTACCTGGCACGTGCAGCTCGGCCCAGCCCCAGGGCGGGCGCGCGGCGGCGGCGAGGCGCGCCAGGCCCCGCCAGCCGGCGCCGCTCTCCGCGTGCTGGTGGTGTCTACATACATGGTCGCTAGTTACCTGGCACGTGCAGCTCGGCCCAGCCCCAGGGCGGGCGCGCGGCGGCGGCGAGGCGCGCCAGGCCCCGCCAGCCGGCGCCGCTTTCCGCGTGCTGGTGTCGCAGCACGTGGTACGCGAAGCTGCGCGACACCGCAAACGGGGAACGGGTACACGTACACACCTAATACCACAGAAAGCTGAACATTACACCCTACAACTTAGAGTTCATTTTAGCACTAACATTTCAAAAAATATTCAATAAATACCGTGCAACGTTGCAATGAGATAATGTTATAATAATAATCCACCGCGCTTCGATGCGCGTCGTTCAGTGTACCTAAATCTATACATAACAGCTTACCTTTTGCTGTGCAGTATACAAGAAGGTGGGCAATGGTGTGGGCATATCGGGATACGATTTAGGAGGTCGCTCCACATGTGGCACGTCTGCCACTTCCATCGGCTGCACTGCGATCACACCGCCCTCTTCCGTCTTTATCTCGCTTAACATTTCAGTCTACGAAAAAACAAAGAAACTAAAGCAAATATTGCTAAAACCTTTATTACGTGTTTTGAAAGCTTATCAATCCCTGAGTCACACTTTCAAAGTTTCCGAAGTCGACTGCACCCAACCAAACAAATCTCTAATAAAAAAAAAATGTACGTCTTTTTGTAGAAATTAAGAACTAATATTTACACCAACATAAAAGCAGGACAGACATATGAAAATAGGTACTTACAGTTCCATCTTTCTCCCTCTGATTCCTTACCCTCAACGCTTTGTGCTCGATAGTTTCGGGCACGTAATGTATCGTGTGCTCCGTATGAGTGTAGAATGGACCACCTGACGACAAAACAATAACTATTTTGGTCGCAATAAATTTGTTGGCGTACTGTGCTTGTATTTGGAACTTCATTGAAATGACTCACAGATCATTGTTTTATGTCATTTGTACTAGAGAATTAAAAGGATTAATGATAAATTACGGTATAGTTAAAGATAGACTCGTGCCCACGTCATGTCAGTCAAAATGATAATCACACTAATATTATAAAGGCGAAATTTTGTGAGTGTTCGTGTGCTTGTGTGTTTGTATGTTGGTTTCCTCTTCACGCTCAAACGGCTGGACCGATTTTGCTAAAATTTGGTATGGAGGTGGCTAACACCCTGGATTAACACATAGGCTACTTTTTATGCCGAAAAAATGTAGCGGGTAACACCGCCGGGCTCAGCTAGTATTTTAATAATAACCTGAGTGAGTAACACCCTAATATTATTGTAATCATGAACAAAGAACTCACCTTGTATCCACAGCGCATCTGTAAACAATAACTCCTTCCACAACAAACTATCAGCTTTCCTCTTCCCTAACACATCGGCGTTCGGACAAACCAACAGAAAGTTTTTTTTATTCACTCTGTCGTAGTAATCCGTAGATATGTCCGTCTCTGTCTCCTCCTGTTTGACGTCACTGTTAGGGGTAGAGTTCCACCAGTAGTGACGGTGACGGAGCTTCTCATATTTTCCTAGACAATTCTCGATGTGCTGCATGCTAGAATAAAAGGATTAACTGGGTAATTATACTAATATCATGGTGATAGCTTCGTTTAATTGACACTAAATATTCCATTTCTCTGTACAGAGTGTGTGTATGGTTAAAATAGTTGACGCTTTAGATGTCAAGAATCATAATAAAGTCAATTACCAAGTTTTCTAATCTCCTTTCAGACCTCCATAATTGTTACCTGGCATTTGATAAATGCAATAATTTAGAAAGTTTTTGTTTGTAAACATCTGAAAATAAGAACAATTAAACCAAGATACTTACGCATAAAGCCATCCGCACAGCATAACCCTATACAGCTCCATAGGCGCCAGATCGATAAACCTCGTGAAAGCAAAGCACCCATTATTCACAAATACCCCTTTTTTATTTTCACCTCCTTTTTCACCCCCAGTTTCATCCCCTTCCTCCCCATTCACACTCCTCTGAATATACTCGGGGGTTAATATAGATAAGATATTGTACAATAGATGTCGTTTTGAGGGTATAGCTCTGATGAGAATGCATTCTTCTGCGACTAGCTTAGGTATGTGGTAATCGTCGACTTGCATTGAAAATGGAGATCTAACGTCCCGCCTTTCGAATAGTTCGGGATGATTACAAACCTGGGGAAAATTAACATTATCTAGTTTAATATGGCATGTTTATACTTAAGCATTTATCATCGTTCTACTTCTGTTCCTTGATTTAGTGTTTTCGTTCCAAACATTTTGTTTGCAATACAGTCTACGAAGTAATTATTGAGCATTAAAAAGGCCGAAACCTCGGAATCTGGTATCTTTTAATGTACTAATATAAAGCCTTTTCTATTATGTATGTTTTATAGGCCAAATAATGAAAATTTTACCCATTTTTTTGGCCGCTATTGTGTTTTTTTGTTACTTTGTTCGATGTCAGATAGATTTCTCTATTATATTGTACACCAAATACAAGCTTAAGTACATTCTATGGATAAAGTACAATGGGCGGTCTTATCGCACTAAGCAATCTCTTACAGACAACCTTAGGATGGACAGAGTTCTACTATCATAAAGGGAGAGATCGATCATCGACAGCCTAAACTGCTGTAGCTAAAACGTTGAACTTTTGGCAAAAGATATCAATAATAGATTTATTCTTTAAAAGGTAATAGACAAACATACTTTTCTACTAGTTGGAATTGAAACATGACTTACCTTTCTAAATTGCATAACTAAGTTCATAAGATTTGATGTAAAGTTCTTATCTACATTGTGACCAGACTCCGCCCCCACAGAGTAATGGAGTAACTCTTCTATTTTTATCTTCTTTTTTAAAGCTGTAACAATGTTTAGATATTTGTAGGGAATGGCTATTTAACAATCCATAAAACATAACCAACATTTGTACTTACGTATGGTAGTTTATTATTATTATGCATGGCAACACTATAGTGTTACTTTAATGTAAAAAGCTAGATTTTTCGTTTTTATGTGTAATATTGAAAAATATTTATTATAATGTTTATTTTATAGTTTAAGGTGATATTTTGATTTAGTTTAGTTTAACTCCAGATGGTTATGGACTCCATCATATAATTATTAAGGTTATTTGCTAAATAACCTAACAATTATGGATAAAATATTATAATAAATCACATACCTATATACAATAATTTCTGTCTAATAGTAAGTGGACAATGCACCATAATCTCAATTTTATCTGACAGTTCGTTCTCAACATCTTTCTTGATCCGTCGTAACATGAATGGTTTTAATATCATGTGCAGACGCGACAAATGCTCTGAAAATAAAACAATAGTTCGATAAAAGTGCTTATGTGTCATATACTCAAACAAAATAAATATACTAAATACTGCGCGTGCGCATATTTAAGGTTTATTTTATAATCAAAGTAAGAAAGCTTGTTGAATTGGTTAACAGTTGTTTACCATTTACAACAAAACCATTTATATAAAAAAGTCGTAATAAAACCTCAATTAAACTCCACTTACAGCCCTACCAATACCTACAGTTGTGAGTGCGATCTGGCACGTTATGCCGGTAGGCACGGTAAATACGCGCTTATGAACTACCGTTAACGAGATCGTTTAGTTCATAAGCGCGTATTTACATTGACACTTACTCTCATCAATGGTGCTTTTATTCTCAGCATGGCTCTCAATGTCTTTAGAGAACCACTCGTTGAACTCCTCGTGCGAGTCAAATAACGTCGGCATTATAAAGTGCAACAATGCCCATAATTCCGCCATACTATTTTGGATTGGTGTACCTGAGGACCAGTTATTAACTTAAGTCGTTGATAAGCAGTGATTAATTCGATTAAAACTCACGTAAATATAAAAGGATAAAAAATTATTTATACAAAGTGAACTTCATTTTTAGTACTTTTTTAAACGTCAAATTTCATCAAGACAGCCATCAAAACCGCCCGTCACCGCTTCCTAGTGCTAAAGCTAGGTAGAAGAAACGGCGCAACAAACTACCCAGCAGCACAACCTGTCGACAGCACTCGGGACGACCCGATTGGTGCAGTGGCTAAGCGCTTGGACTGCTGCGCTAAGGGTTTCATTCATCATTCACGCACGGGACAAAAATGTGTGCGGTCCACAGATATTTGTCCCGATTCTGGGTGTTTGTGTATGTGATATTACATGTTTGTGAAACGCACCCACGATACAGGAGAAAATACTAGAGTGGCGCTACGCTTCTTAAAAAAAATCCAACCCAGCCAAAAAATATAATGTATAATACGTAAAAACCGGCCATGTAGTGGTGTAGAGATTGACCAGTCAACAAAAATGGTACCGAGGGTTGACATACTTCGGTATCAATACTAGTGAAAGCTCTCTTGCTTACGCTTACACCCCAGAACTGCCAGTCATACAAATATTCACATCTGTACATTCATCATCATTATCATCATCAGTCAAAAGACGTCCACTGTTGAACATAAGCCTCCCCGTTTTGGCGGCTTGGGGATCGCAGTATTGGTGGTCAAGATAAAGAAGACGCCGCTGCCTATCTTCTGGATTTTCCCTTAGTCGTCTTACGACGATACTCGCGGGAGGAAAGGGGGTGGTCAATTCTAGGCAGGATACATCTGTACATTATCAATTAAAAAAAAATTGCTTACCCGAAAGTAGCAGCCTATTTCTACAGCTAAATCCTAGTAACAACTTCCACCGCATACTAGCAGAGCTCTTGATAGCCTGAGCTTCATCTAGTATCATGTACTGCCACGACACGCGGTTCAGGTACTTAAGGTCGGAGACCACGATCTGGTATGACGTCACCACCACATGGAAGGCTGCTTGCCGTGTGTGCAGGTCTTTACGCTCCCAAAATTGCCGGAGAATCTTGCGCTCGCTTGGACTGCCCCAGTATGGCACCTATGAAAAAGGGTTTAGAATTAACATTGTAACTGTAGACACAAACTAAATATGGAAAAATGATATGTATTCCAATTTTTATTGTTAGACTGAGATGGCACTATAGGATGGTGACGTCAATTTCCTGTAGATGCATAAATACCGCATCGCTCCGTACATTCAGCGTTTTGAGCGAGGATAGACAATGAATGAAATTTACAAATTTAAAAACCTAAGGCCAGCTGTTACAATCAGAATTCATACTGAAACATACTTCAAATAGTTTACATCTAGATTCTAATAGAAACGCTATCGACGCATATCTAATTCGACAATGCATAAAACAAGTTATGTACTCAAATCACATTTTACACAAAACTTACCACTTTAAAGTCGGGTACAAATCGCTGCATCTCCTGCTGCCAGTTGTGCAGGGTAGAGGCGGGGGAGACCACTAGGAACGGTCCCCACACACCCAGCCTCTCTGCCACGTGACATAGGAACGCTATACACTGCACTGTCTTGCCTAGACCCATCTCATCTGCCAAGATACCGCTGATACCCTAGTAAAGTAATATTAGAGGTTATATCTTTACTTGAATTTGTGCAACTGTTTTGATGCATATTTGTTCGCACTGAATGCTGGCCCGATTTCGATCGGATTTGTCTTGTGTGTCAAATTTAGAATTCGACGTTAAACGACGATAAAATTCAACAGTGGGCTAAATTTTGCCACAAATAATATATAATCAAAAAAATAATTAAGAAATATAGGGGTGGCCTTTGCTCAGCAAAAAATATAAATTGCATTAAATTGAGATTGACAGCTAGAAAATATGGATATAATGACACCTATTTACTTACTTGGTCATACAAATTAGCGAGCCAGTTCATGCCCTTCAGCTGGTAGCCCTTGAGCGTGCCCCGGAATATGTCGGGCTGGTCGTGGTCCCCGCGCCGCTCGGGCCCGTCGGTGACGTCAGCGCCGCCCTCGGGCCCGGGCGGCTCCCCCGCGCCGGCCGCGGCGTCGAAGAACTGCGTGCGCGCGCGCTCGGCGCGGAATGCCTCGCGCGCGTTGCGGGACGCACGGGCTTTCATGGCCTCGCTGGGAATAATTAAATCATCGTTAAAATAAGTCATCTGGTATTCTCACACTAACTTACTTGAAGATCATAATTAAAAAAAAGGCTAAGGAATCAATCTGAGAACTTTTTGATACACTTTTTCATGATTTCAAGCAAGAGAATTTCAAGTCGTTAAAAGGCTTAAATATTTTATAACGAGACCTCTTATATTGATTAAAAAAGGTAGCCTATTAATAATTAAAAGCAGAATGAGAGAAAATGCAATAACAATTATTTCAATACAAAACATCCTAGAATATGGGCAGAATAAACACAGCCAATATTTCCCTCTTACTTAAATCGATGCTAAAATGTGATTTAAGTAAACCACTTCATAAATTATTGACATCTCTATTCTATGCAAGTGACAAGTAATATTTACACAATTGTTTATCACTGGCATACACACACAAATAGAGTGAAACTCTCTCACTCACCTGTCATAATGATCGATGGCAGCCAGCCTCGGGTCCCGGTCCTCGTCCAGCTGCCGTAGGATCCTGGCCGCTCCCCCGTCGCCATCGTCGACGGCATTCATCTTCTTCTGCATGAAATGCGCGTACAACTCCGTTTGCGTTATCAAGAAGTTCAGTTTGCGACGTTGCCGTTTCGCTTCCATTAACTCGACATCCATCTGTTGAAAGTTTATCAGTTAACGCTTTTTCTTTGGGGATTTCGTGGATATTATATTTTTGTGTAGTTTTTTTGTATATTGTTTTACGTTATTAAACTTACATTATATATTTTATTAATTGACCTTTACTGTGGAATTTCATTAAAGAATATGCTTCAAAGTGTCATCATTTTTACAGGAAATTCTGGATATCCATCAATATTTTTATTTATTCTAGAGAAACTGTCTTAGTTAGTATCATTCTGCCCCATTTCCTTTCTTATAACAAAGAAATATTTGCAAACTTTTTTATACAGTACGTGTTTTTGATATAAATTAGGTAATTTGATTTTAAACAATAGCCAGCGTGTAAACTAAATATTAATAGGTAAGTTTAACACCTTTCTCTGCTCCTCTGCTTCCCTCTCCATACGTCGCCTCGTCTCCCGCTCGGCGCGGTCATATCGCCTCCAATACGCTTGCATTTCTCGACTGAGACGCTTACACCGCCATACTGTTTCCTTCATATTCTTCTGAGACTGTAGAAGTAACAACGCTGTCTTGTTTAAAATGTTCTGCACTTGTTGTTTTTTCTCAAGAGTATTTAACCGGTTGCGGGCTACTAATGTCGCTTTTTGGTACTAATTAATTTTAATTAATTGCCACTAAATTGAAGCAACATTGTCAGCCCGCAACCGGTTAAACCCTCTCAACAAATGTTTTTACCAACTTACAGTTGACCTTTCTCTATTGAATATAAAAGATATCAATTAACATCCTATACATCTTAAGCACAATAGTTACAGTGTTTTTCTCCCAGACACGAATTTTGTTGCTAAAATAAATGAAAGTTTTTAACTGACACACTCTAGAATTTAATTTAAAACCTAAGATAACAACCATTGTATTACTAGAACCTTTTAATCCGATCACTATTTTACAAGCAAACAAATACCGCAATCTCACCTGCATAGCAATATGCCTCCAATGCTTACAACACAAGGTGGCAAGTCGTTTCCTCTGCAGCATGACCTCCCTGTGCGTGGCGGTGCGCGCGCGCTGCACCTTGCCGAGCTCCTTCTTGACCAGCAGCAGCCAGTGGCGGCGCCTGCGGGCCGTTAGGGCTTCAGGGCTCTTTAGTGTTGACAGCTTCTTGCGGCCTCTGGAGGAATTAAATACATTTTTATTTTTAACAAACTTGAAAAAAAGTAGGAATTTCTCAATTCGTCGGAATCTGTTTTAATAAACTATAACTGCTTCGTTGGTCTCGAGATTTTTACTTATGGATAATAATAGCATTGGGTAATATGGTAAAATTATAGGTAAGTAAAATAGTCACAGATAGATAGTTTGTTTCAGTAATGGAAAACCAAAAAAATACTTGTATATATTAAGAAGTTCTTACCTCACTCCAGGCTTTTCTGTTGACATATTGTAATCATCATTATCAGGTTCTTCTTTTAAGTTACGTAATTGCTCTTCCCAATCAACACCATCAGGCTAAAAATGAGGATTCTATAAATCATAGACCACACAAATATTTGTCCCATCGCGGGACCGCGTCAGTTAATGGCAAAGTACATACTTTACCGATTGATTGATAGATAAAACAAAAGATAAAAGTAATTTATTTAAAGTGGACTATAAAAGTACTTTTGGAACATCAATTAGGTACGTAAAGTCAGCCCCCAAAATGCCCGCCCGTCACCGCTTCCTAGTGCTATAGCTGCAAAGAAGAAACGGCGCAACTCCTCGGCTAACTACAAGATAACATATTCTCACCATATCCCCACTGTCATTGATCCGTGAATCTCTGACTCTACCCCGCCGTGCTTTGTGTAGGCCTCTGGCGGAGGATCCTCTCTCCGCAGGCCTTCCTCTACGGCCTCTCGTGGAGGGTGGTGGTGGTACTGGCCTGCTGATGCGGCGTTCTGGATAACGGTCAACGGTAGAGAGGAGACCTGCCCCATAGTACATGTAGCGGGAGTTCTGCAGACAAGAAGAAAATATGAATAGGAATATGATTTATATCAGATATTTCATCAGGGCTGTTTTATATTTTGACAGCGCAAAGAATATTACAATAGTCTATAATGGACAATGCAGGAAGCAATGGCCCAATAATAGGAAAACTTAAAATGTGAAGTTTTCCTGAATTATAGGTGTATTTTACAGATATGACACATAGGCAAAATGCCCAGACGTGACACAAATATTAAAATTCACCATTGACTGGCTAAGAGACGGTGGGGGAAATGGTCCAACTAATAAAAATAAAATCATGGGTGTCCAGAAACATGTAATTTAAACCATATTTACAATAGCATGTTTACAAAAACCTCATTGAAATTGTACAGACACACTTCAAGATATCATTATATTAGATTGCATTTAGTTGCTATAATCATGCTAACCCTGCCAAGGACATATCTGAATAGTGTTATAAATTACTATACACATTATTGTTACTATCTTCTTCTTATCGTATGGTTGATTAACAACCTGGTGTCTGAGTTTAAACCGCCTGTAGGCCAGTGTGTGTTACTATTAAACAGTACAAGTGCAGTAATTATGTCAGCAAATATTACACACATTTCTACTATTATTGAATTTGATGTTATGAAATTGAAAAGTTAAGATGAGTGTTATATGTGATTTTTTTAAAGGTTTTACCCAAACCTCTACAGCAAAATTCTGCATTCATTTCTGTAACATGCCTTAATGTCATCAAACAAAACAAGTGGCATATAACAGCCGAAACAGATTTGGTTAGGAATCAGGAATTCATTTATAATGTTGAAAAAAAGGCTATTCGTAAATGGAATCACATACATACTTCACTTATATTAATCTCAAATATATTTAAAAGGATTTTTAAACTTACCCCTTGATCTTTATAGTATTTCTTAGCAAATTTGTTTTGATGTTTCCTCTCCTTCAGCAATCTTTGTATCCTAGTCTCTTTACCAGAGGGAGAGTCATCATCACTACTTGTTTCAGACCCTGAAGACAATAGAACATCTCGAAGCCACTCTCTCTCTTCCCCAACAGAGCTAAAGTTGTATAGTCGTAGACGGTCACTCTGGCGTTCTAAAACAGAAAAGACAGTAACACTTAAGTTGATGAATGAGAATTCTATTGTGTATAGGTGTCAAATGTCAGCTATTAACTACTTTTTAACTAACAACTAACATTGGGACCTATAACATATTTTGGGAAATAATAATAATGAATAATAAATCATATTTATTTTCTCACCACAACATTTGTATACAATTAGGATAAAATAAATACACAGCATTAGTTTATACCTATGTCCAGCAGTGGACTAAGATAGGCTGATGATGATGATGATGATTAGTTTATTGTGGAAGACTGGTGCCTGAACTAGGCGTTAGCCTGTATTACAGGCCACCAGGCCTCCATCCCAGGCATAACAGTTAAATGTGGGAGTACACCAACTTTTTCATAAACTACAGGCGTGATGTTATGTTGTGTTTTAATTAAACTGTAAAGCTTGTAAACTATTTTTGAAGCTTCCGTTTCTAAAAGAATTATATTAAAACTATCATATATATTACACCCCTTACTTGCAATTTTTTTATTGGTTTACAATATATATGTCACTTTCTTTGAATGACAAAGAATAGAGATATACTTATTCATAAAAAGTTAGAATTTTAAACCATGGTAATCCTGGCTATTTAATGAAACGGTGCAAACTAATATTCAGATTTGTTCGCTGGAAAATCTATCGGGTTTCCCGGATAAACATGTGCAGTTTTGTGAGATATCGTTTTTGTGGAGAAGTTATGAACACAAGGATTTTAAATATGTCATTGACATTTGCATATCAAAGAGATGTCAGTAGACTTAATGCTGGTATAATTTATGATTGGAAGAGGTGGAGTAAAGAGATGTTTTCTATCATATATAAATAAGGGATAAGTACCTATACAAGTACTGTTTCACTTAACTTCTTTATTTAAATTCCTTAATTTTCTATTCATATAGCATAAAGTTACTCATTTGTTTTACAATACACTGGATATAAACCTTAAAAAACTTTGGATTAAATTATACCTGTCTCTGTCATTTGCATGTCAGTGAATAGAGATATCAATAAACTTAAGATGTGTTTAATAATACCTGTATACTATCCTCGTCTTATGAATATGAGGGAAAAAATAAGGTACCCTCTACAGCCTGGATTAGAAGTTTAAGAAAGGATAACAACATTTTTGACTAAAATAGCTAGTGATCAGTGTGTTTTAGTATTTTAAGTGATTAAGTAGTTAGCTTATAGTTTATAAATATTTTAAATCAATTTGTTTTGTTGTAATTATAACACACTATATCCTGTTGAGAGTTTGAGACTAATATTATCTACTAGATAAGTGGATAAGAGTTTGTGTATTGATATTGATACATTTGGCCTGTCAATGTTGTAGAGTTTGGTATAATTATTACAAACATTGTCTGTTGGTATTCAATGACTTACCTTGTTTAGTGGTCACTACCCCATGGATCATTCTGTCTCCTTTGGACATCTCATTCCCAATAGACTTGGCGTCAGAATCATCATCGCTCTCAGACGCCACATCAGAGTTGAGTATCCTCTCCACTTGGCTCACAAACGGTCGCACATCTAAGGAGGCCTCCAACCTCTGTATGTGCAAGGGTCTGGCCACCTCATGTCTTTTCAGCACTGTCTTCCCAACCAACTTCTCGGACATTTTATGAAACCTTTAAAGAAAATCGGATTGTATGTACCAATAGGGCGATGAGTAGAGTAAGCGTGTAATATGGAAGCTTAATCTCGTTTTTTCGCCCGCAAAAAGAAACAAAACAGTAACGAATAAACGATAGTCGCGACTAAACAGCAGCTATCACACACGAATCGCGAATATATCGAATATCATTTCATACATGAAGGGCACTTTGCGCTAAGTTGAACTTACACGAATTTTGACTTCCTCGCGTTGATTACTTAACACGAAATTCCATAGCATTCACAAAATGGCGCACGAGAATATTCGACAAATCGCTGTCAATGTCGCCGCCCGAGCGGCGCAAATAACTACTCATTTCGTATTTGAGCTTGAAAAAACACGAACCCGCCATAATTGATGAAGTTAAACAACTAACTGAGCTATTTTTCTAACTCATTATTGGCTAAAAATTAGATATGTTATTCAACAACCAATGAAAAAAGATATACATTTACAAATATCCAATGGGGATCATTTTTAGTGCTGTTTGAGGTGGATGGCAATAGAGAACAAAATACAACTTCAAACATCTGTCAAATTAAGACGCGTTCAGAAGTTTAACAAAAACAAAACATAATTAATTTTTAAGTTAATGCTTATTCTTTTATCTATCCATAATATTATTATTTACTGGTATTAAACGTAATGCTTATTACCATATTTATCAATAATACATGTATACAACAATAATGAGGCTTCGAAATCGAATCATCATCATCATCAGCCTGTTGCAGTCCACCGCTGGACATAGGCCTCTCCCAATGTATCGAAATCGAATGTCACAGGTCTATTCAAAATAAGTTTCCTTAATTTAATGTAACTAGATTTTAGAATTAAATAGTAAAACCTTTACACAAAAATGATTTAAACCTATGTTCAAATTAACTGCAAAACTAGAGAATGCACCCATAGGAATAGAATAGAAGGTTGTATCATGTTGTATTCAGTATCTTAGCATGTTGGTTGTATTTGTCTAAACCAAACTTAGAGCATTGTTAGATGCTCTAGATTCCGATTAGTGTTCGTTACAGTAGGGAGTTTCATACAAAGAATACTACACTGCTTGAGTTGATACGGTGTCGATCCCTTTCCGGGTTGATATGATCTTAAATCGACATCTTAACCCTTATTTATGTTATCTTATAATTAACTCTACGCCTATACCATGATAGTAAAGTAAATCGATAGGAAATGAGCCAATACAAATTACAATGTATCGTATCAGTGAAAATAATTCACCGATCCGATCCTCGACGCAGAAACTATAAAGAGCATTCTCGCACACAAATGTTTAAATGTTGTTATTGCTCTGAAATAAGTCTACTTGTACAGTCATCAACTCATCAGTCAATTCGCTAAAGCTGCTACAGATATTCGTCTTTTCTCATAATCCTTTGACCGACACGGGCTTACTTGCCCTCCACGCCACGATTTTATTAACAGATAATATATAATCGTAACATTTATTACGATTATTTATTGTTTATTATTATATTACACAAATGTTGCGATTAGGTATTGTCTTCTATTCAAAGTTATGGCGTGGAGAGCACGGACACGTTTGTCTTCTATACATGACTGTGGTCAATTACTAATTATCTAACCCAATAAAAACATAAACATAACATCACGCCCGTATTCTCCGAAGGGGTAGGCAGAGGTGTGCAGTTCATGTCTACACTGTACACCCACATTCCGCCAGTTATGTTGTAGGTCTCAATGTAATTTCGATGGAGCAAGCCTATTGCCATGAACCGGGCATAAATCCAGACTCTGTGCTGCTACTGAGAAGTACCTAATGGAAAAACTCAGTAACACTTTGCCCGACCCGGGATTCAAACCCAGGACCTTATACTCAGTAGTCGCACTTAGCGACCTTACCCAATAAATTTGACTAGGTCCTGAAACAACATTTAATTTGATGTTTTAAAGTATTATTACGACTGTTATGTATTTATTTATATAACTATTATAGTTATTTATATTATGTTTAATATTTTGTATATAAAGTATAATAATATACTAACAGTACCTGCACCGCTGTCTACCCCCCAAACACATGTTACTTGCAATGATAGGCGAGGTTCACCTTAGACAAAAATAATTTAAATGTTTATGACTGCACTGCACATCACTAAAGTGAGCGTCACCTTGTACCAATATCACCAAACTAACTGAAATAAAAGGCAATGAATATCTTTTAATATTTAAATTATCGTTGAAAAGTTTAAGGGTACGTTAATTATTCCTATAAAATAATGCAATTTTATTTGAATATTTGATTTTTATAATAGTCTAATATAAGGTGCCTGATATTAATTAGAACTTATTTTGACAGTTAATGCATTTCCGCAACAATTTGGCAGGGGCAAGTGGATTCCAAAATGGTGGCCGTTTGTTGTGCTTTTATGTGAATTGTGAACTGTTTTAATATAAGTAAGTTATTCGTAGTAGTTGTCAATCATTAACTGTTACTTTAACATAAATAGTTATTTACTCGATGTTCGTAAGCATATATAGGTATGTCGGCTTTTAAAGTGACCTTTCTTTTTTTCATTCTTACAAAGGAACTTACCTGGACAGCCTTGTTGAAGTAATATATTTTAATTTTACTTGTTAATCCTAAACCCGTCATCATTCCCAATAGATATGCATTCCGTGTGTGTTCATTGTTAATTTACTTACTTAAATACTCATCTTTACGATCTTAACTTAAACTCGAAATAAGCGCGGGACGTGTGGCTTGCTATACGATTGGCGTCTTAAAAATTATGATTAACAGTTCGCGTTATAGACGTTTCGCACTTTACCTAATTTACTGTATGAACAGTGTATATTATGTATAATAATGACTTGGAATTAATTTAAATGTTTATTTAGTGTCAAACGAAGCTTGTCCCATAGCATCATAACCTAAAAACTATTCCGCCGGGTGCGGCGACTAAAGGGAAAAAATAGTGTTTAGTGTTCTCATTCTATGATACGATGCTTACAGATGACCATTGCCTGTTGAATTATTTGAGTTTCCAATTGGATTGGAATTATGGATGAAAAGGAGAGCCTGCCAGACAAACCGAGTGAAGAGGAGAGTCCTGGAGGCGGCGATAATGTAGTGTCCGAGAAACCTGATGTTGAAGAAGTCAAGGAAACCCAAGAGACGTCAACGGATGTTGACACCGGTGCCGAAGTCGGTGCTGGCGACACACCAAGCAGTAGTGAAGTAAAAACTGATAGTGATGCAGCAAAAAGTGAAACAGAACTCAGGAATGAGGAAGACAGTGAGTTACAGAATCATGTTGAACATGATGTGAGTGCAGAGGACAGTAATAGTGTTAAAAGTGATGTTGGTGAGAGTAGAAAGGATGTGGCAGATACCACAGATGCTGAGAGTCAAGAGGATGCTAAGGAAGAAGGTATGTTATTTCTTATTATATGATTCTCACATTTTAAGTCAGGCTATCAACCATGCAAAAGATACCTAATTTTTTAAAAGGCTTATGAGGAGGCAGATCCAACACAGAAACCCATTGAGAACTGTAATCTTAAAGGGAATGGGACACTAGCTAGGGTCAACCCACAGCTGCTCTATAATAGAGCAGCCATTAAAATTCTGTAGAAGGTGCAGGACTATTGTGAAATATGGATACTAAAAAGATTTGATCTGTTGTGTTGTGATGTTCCAAGGATTTGTTATTTTATTTGCTATTAAACAATTTAACAATTATTAAACTTTAAAATATTTGTACACAAGAATTTGTAGATTATATTGACAATAAGTTCGCATGGTGTATGAATGCCTGAATTGTACTTTCAAATACATGATTTCCTTTTTTTTATATGTATCTAATAGGTACCTAGTATATTCTCCACATTTTAATATGTACTCAAAGCATTAATGTTAACAAATTAATTTTAATTATAATATAAATGTCTTAAATATGAAAACAATATGTTTTCTGAAATGTATACCTGCTGTAATATTATTGGATGTTATTTTATCTTTATGATAAATAAATTTATAAATACATTTTTACTCAATTAAGTAATGTTAATTAAATTTTAAAATTCACTAGTTTAATATATAAATATAGGTTCAGTAATTAAATATTAATTAAATCAATACTGAATTATCCTTAAAAACTTAATGAAAAGATAATGCATCAATGACACAATATTCCATGCAAGAGTCCTGATATCTTTTGTTTTTCACTGTTTATATAAATATGTTGAAATACTATGGTATTGTGAGATATTGAATAAAATTATTTATGAATAGTATGAAATCAAATATATTAAACCTATCTAGATATTATTATTATCTATGTTGGATTGTGAAGGGCCTACTCAAGATTGTATTGTAAATATCAATTATGTTGCCAAGTACTAAAATAATGATTCAGTATAATGTAATTCATACTGTAACATACATGTAAGTGCCTAAATCATACATTATTTATACATTTCTTTCACTAAAATACAGCATTTGTGGTTTCAGAAGAAAAAACAGTTGAAGAATCACAAGACAGTGAAAGTAATTTAGATGATAAATCAAAAGATACATTGCCACTAGAGTCAATCTCTCAAGATGTCACCAGTCAGGAATCTACCAGTCAAGATGTCAGTGAGGTGACCAGCCAAGAAAATAGTCAGGATGTTGGCCTAGAAAACACGGAACTTAGTCAAGAGGCAGCTATTGAAGATGATTTTACAAAATCAGATGATATTATAGAAAAAGTGGAAAGTGTAGATGATGATAAAAGTAAAGATAATGATGATAACGAAAAGAAAGAATGTGATGACGAAAAAAAAGATGATGATGCTGAAGATAAAATTGAGAATAACGATGACAAAACAAAAGAAAATGAGGATGACGAAAAGAAAGAACCTGAAGATGACGCCTGTGAGAAGATAGAAATCTTAGATAATGATGACAAGAAAGAAAATGATGAGATTGGCAAGCCTGAATTTGAGACTGCTCCTAATGTATCAGTAGATGATGCACAAGAGGATCACACACAGGTAAAGATAACATAAGTTACTGTATGTCAATATGTAGCTCTTAGCAATAGTAGTAAACAGGCCCCTATTAACATATTTCTGTCATACAATAAAGTCAATTCAATTGTGCTTTAAAACCAGTTTTAGGGCAACCATCGTTTTTATAATAAGCCAAAAAATTTAATTTATCTTATTCTTTTTCCAGGCATTTGACCCATTTGATGCCCTTCTCAAAGATTGTAATGTGAATGAAGGAGAGAAGTCTGACATAGCAGTCACTGTTAATATTGACGATGATGATGATGATCATAATACAGAAGACCATCATGCTGAAGGCGATGTGCATGATGAAGATGAAGAGCACCATGCAGGTATGAAATGGATCGATTTTACCATTGATTGATAAAATTAACCAGTCCTGTGTTGCAGTTGCTTGTAATTTGTAAGAATAGGATACTTTACTGGTAGGTGAAAAAGCTTATATTTGCAAGGTGTAACAACTATTAGCTACATTAAAATCGTCAATAGAATTCTTCTTTAATATATTGTCATGCATTGGATTTAAATATCATTACTTTTGGAGGATATTATTTATTCGTACCTATCAAATGTACCCCTACTCTTACAGTGACTGAACTGGTGGACGAACCGGGCGCTGATGAAGAAGTTTGTCTTCTTCCTGACATAGAGAGAGAAATATCTGAGGCTGACAAAGCAGAAGCTGAGAAGGTTTTAGCTGAGAAGAGAAAACAGGCTGAAGGTAATTAATTAATTATCGTTTTATTTTTCTATACATATGTATAAATATCCTGTATTATAGATGCATTTTACAGACATGAAATATCACATGCACATACAGACAGACTACAGAACACGCAATTTAACCTGTGTGAAAATGGAAACAGCAACCTGCAGTATAGCAGTCCACCTCAGCTGCTTTGCCAAGTATTATGTTATTTCTGTAGTGTTTAGCAGAGGAGAGAGGTATAATACTGTGGCATAATTCCTTACTGCATTTTTTAAAATAAAGGGAAAATGTCCTGTTGAAGATACGGTTAAGGTTTATAGAGGACAGGCAAGTACCTAGGTGAGATTTTTTAATGTTATTTTTTTTTGTAACTCTTAATGTCCTTTTCCGAGAGTCGCAATGTTGTCAGTTGTCCGCCGTGCCCGTGTGGCTAATTACGGAAGCAGTGTCATACGTTTACATAGTACGTCTATTGTTAAATGGTCGAGCGAGTCAGCTAAGATCAAGACCTCGGAAGTGGACTTAGGGACACCACAGACTTACAGTTGTGATTGATGTTATCTACATAGGTGTTATGTCCACAGCCTCAGCAGCAGAAGTGGCAGTTCCAAAAGAGGAGAAGGAAGCGGATGCAGAGGTCAACAGGGATGAACAATTAAATAACGAAGCAGGAGACGATCATATCGAGACAGTTAACGAAGATGCATCACAAGAAAATGGCGGAGGTTCGTTCATTGCCCATTACATTTGAAAGTTTTTATTACATTTAAAGACGAAAAACCGTCTAGAATCAATATAATACCATGCCAGCAGTTAACTAATTAATTTTGTATTCTTTAGATAAGGAAAACGAAAACGAACATGATGAAGCAATAGAAGTCGAAGAAAATTTAACACCTAATATTATTCAAGAAATAAGTCCATTTGACAGCCTATGTTTACAATGTAAGCTCGATGTGCCGTGTTCTTACCGGTTTGTAACAAAAGATAATGAGACGTCGTACTTGTGCAGCGAGGCATGCCTTAAGTTACACCAAAATGAACACCCAGGGCAATACACAGTCACACACAAAAAGTATTTAATAGAAGAAATCTCACCCAAACCATTAACATGTTCTGAATGTGAAGAAAGAAAGGTATGCTATTTTTATTATAATTACGACGGCGAAGACACTAACTACTGCTCATTGAGCTGCTTAAACAGTATGATGGGTGACGAATCCGAAAAATACGTGTTCAAACGACGGAGAATAATTGTCGAAGAAATCACGCCCAAAGAAGCCGAATGTTTCGTTTGTAAAGAAACCAAAAAATGCAATTTCGGTCTCAATCGGTATGGAGATTTGCAACTTGTGTGTGAGAATGTGTGTATAAAAAATTTAAACGGCAAAGAAAACGGTAGGTATTTGATTAAAAAGAAGCGAACACCTAGAAAACAACCACCACAAAACCCTCCATTATTAAAGTTAAAAGTTATCAGTAATGCAACAGACAAATATTTAGATGAAGCTTACAAAATACAAGCCAAGACGCCTGCGATGGTCCAAGCAGCTAGGGAGGAGAGAGAACGAACTTTTCACAGGAGATGCAACCAATGCACGCTCGTACTCAATGTTGACGAAAAGATCTTGACTTGGGAAACCATGGACTTCTGTGATGAAATGTGTTTAGGAAGGTATCAGAACAAAATCGGATCCAAATGCGCGAATTGTAAAAATGCTGTCCAACACACAAGCTTAGGAAAGTACTGTGTCAGATTTGGTTTCGACATCCGCCAGTTTTGTAATTGGGCCTGTTTGGAAGAGTTCAAGAAAGGATTAAAGATATGTTGTTACTGTCAAAGGGATATCTCGGTTGGGCATCAAGGTTTCCTGGCTCCTGTGGGTGATAAAGGACAGTTTAAAGACTTTTGTTCACAAGCCTGTATGGAGAAGTTTGACCAGATGAGTAAAAACCCTATTCCTCAACCTATGTGGGCAAAGTGCGCGGTGTGTTCCTTAGAAAAAGCGACGTCTATTGAAGTGGAAGTGAGTGAAGAAGTTTCACAAAGGTTGTGTTCGGATCCATGCTTTGCCGCTTTCAAATTCGTCAACAACATTTTCCCTGGTGAGTTATTAATAATATTTACGTTTTAACTATAGGTATGAAAGACCTATAGTTAAAACGTAAATATTCGTAATGATTGAAAAACTAGAAATGAAATACACATAAACATTATAAAATAAAATGCATTTTTGCTTCCTTAAAAACATTTTTCAAATGAGATTATACTATTCGATTGGAGATCTTAACCCATTCAATTCGTCATTGTATTCAAGCTTAAGCTTACAGCCATATCCTGTAAAACTGTTAATCTTGCTTTTTTAGGAACATCATATTTTATTGAAAAAGTGGCATTCTGATACGTAAATTCTCTCCACAGACCAATGTCGCTGGTGCAAAAAATATTTCGAACGAAAGCAAAGTAAATGTTTTACAATTTACGAAGGTGCTAGCGCTAACTGCTTCTGTTCTAAGTCCTGTATGAATGTCTACATAAGTAACTCAAGGCATATAGTCCCATGCAACTGGTGTAAAGTCAAGAAATACAACTTCGACATGATAAGAAGGGTCCAACCAAATGGTCAAGCGATTATGATGTGCTCACTCAACTGCTTGAATCTTTACCAGGTTTCAGTTAATGCTGTATCTTCCAGAAGGTAAGGGATTTCATTTACTTTTTGCCAACATAACTGATTATTTGTTAAAAAAAAAAATTGCATAAATTGACACACTTCTTACATGATTGTACTCTTTTTTAGAACAAAGTGTGACATGTGCAAACGGACGTCATTAGCACAGTATCATTTGACGATGTCTGACGCTACGGTGCGGAATTTCTGCTCATACCAGTGTGTTATGACATTCCAGGTAATTATTATGCTATTATTATGATTTACCAATGGGTATCTCTAACATTTAGAACACAAAAAGAATTAGCAAAGGATTAATTGTAGAGTTGTGTAGACATAGTAAAAAAAGAGTTTGCAATTTTATATTCCCTTTTAATGTATACTTACTTACATAGATAGCTTACTACAGCTTTTTAATTCGATTGTTTTTTAGTCAAAATAAATAGAATAATCCTATACAAATATATCATTATTTATTTAGATGCATAATGTAAACATAGTCTACATAGAAAAAGTATCATTGTAGTTGTAGTATTACTACATTTCCTAATGTTTGTAATCTGCAGGGACAATACTCAAAACATACTCCTCCTTTAATGCCGGGCGAGTCGATCGACCAACAGAAAGCAGTGCCTACTGGTGCGCCCCGGCGGACATATCCCGCTGCCGGGAAAAATAATGGTAAGCAATCTATGTATCTTTGAAGATAGTAGAAACCCAGTCTGTCTATTTGACTTCATCATGACTAAACTAATCCGTTAGTAAAGCAATTTAATATAGAGATAGATTTAATTTTAGAGAAGGACAAGGGCTACTTTTTGTCGTGGAAAAAGAGCTGTTGTATTGTAAAAATATAGCTCGCAATAGTTTTCAGAATGTAAATGACACATCTGTTTTTTTCTTTAATAGCAACTAAAACGCAGCAACGGACCGGTGGCATGCCAGTGATCTCAAGCGTGCAATCTTTAGCCGCACCGCCGCCCCTTATGCCGTCCTTAACGAGGCAGAAATCAAAACGTCTGCAGCAGCCGCCGCCAGAACCAGAGCCTCCCGCTGCTCCTAAAACCCCTCCCCCTCCTCCGAAACCGCCTACTCCGCCTCCCCCACCGCCCCCTAAAATATACAACCATGTGATAGTCAAAACTTTACCCCCGCAAGAAGTAGCTAACAAGGCAACCATGTCGAAACCCATGATGGTGTCAAAAGGCGTCTCTTGCCGGCCTCATCCCTGCACAAAAGAGTGTCAAACAGACCCCAGCTTAGAACGCAGGGTTCTTATCCCCGTGCCCGTCCCTATTTATGTTCCTGTTCCATGTGCAATGTGGTCAATACCCTTCCCAGTTCCTGTTCCTATTCCCATACCCATCCCAACACCAATATTTATTCCCACTACAAGGAATTCAGCTAAAGGCATCTTAAAGGAAATTAACAAGATCCATGATAAGATGCCGACGGATCCGTTCGAAGCTGAACTGTTGATGATGGCTGAAATGGTGGCTGGGGACAAAAAGAAAGATCAGAGCGATTCAGATACGGATGACGATAATGGTAAGTAATTAAAAAAAAATCAATGATTATTAAGGGTACCTTTTCTTTTTGAGATAAAAATGTTGGTTCCAATTTGCAGAAGAAAGTTTTAGCCCGGTCGCAGGTATAGACGGTAACAACGCTTTCGGTGAGGACATGCTACAGATGGCGCTAAAAATGGCCACAGAGTACGAAGATCAACCCGTAGACCTGGAGTCCGCCATGACGGCTAACACCATCACGCCCAGTTCGCACCCCGGTATGCCTGGTGAGTTAAAATAACTTTATAAAGATTTAAAACAATGACAGATTTTTTTGTTTTTGAAAGATTTCCCTAACATAAATATCTTGTTAGACAGTATTCGAGGTGTTAGTTATATAAACCGAAGTTCTTTTTGAAATAATAATGGACCAACGTTGGACCCTTGTGGAATACCCCTTCATAACTCAATGCTCGTAAATGCTAGCTTACTTAAATCGACTTTTTCAGGCATTAATAGGATAATACAAAGTCGTGAGTTTATCCACGAAATCTTTAACGATTTTATTAATGGATTTGTGTTGTAAATATATCGTGATCAACACAATTGAAGGCCTTTGATAGATTTAAAACATGATATCTTGATTTTATTTTCAGTTTTGGAAGGGGAAAGTATGCACCACCACCACATGATGGTGCTGGAGCAGCAGCGAGCTGTGGCGGCGCTGCGGGCGTCGGCCGCGCCGCGCAAGCGAGCCCCCGCCCCCGCCCCCGCCGCCCGCGCCGCGCGCCCCAACAAGCGGCGCCGCGCCGACCCGCCGCCCGCGCCGCAGCCCGACCCGCCGCGCGAGCCCGCCGAGAAACCCGACGCTAACATGTGCCTCAAGGTATACCCACATCACTAACTGTCACCAATTCACATTAAGTATCAGCAACAACATTTGAATAATTTAAAATATCATTTGCAAAATTTGTAAAAGTTTATCAAAAAATAATGTATACCTTTTATTTCAGTATACATTCGGTGTGAACGCGTGGAAACAGTGGGTGATGACGAAAAACGCTGAAATAGAGAAGAGTTCGATACGACGGAAACCGTTCAAGTCTGAGATACTACAGCTAACTGCCGACGAACTCAATTACTCTTTGTGTCTGTTTGTGAAAGAAGTGCGGAAACCCAATGGGAGCGAATATGCGCCCGACACTATTTATTATTTGGTTTTAGGTGAGTTTATTACACTTCCTATTTTCTTTCAACTCTTTTTTCACCCTCTTATGGGAGGAAATTCCAAAATCGCTCAGACAAGTATTTGTTTAATAATAAATATGAATGAATTGAAATGAATATCAAGACACGCTATATTTTAGAGCCAACATAGATATGATTCGTTAATCATATCTATGGTGGTTTAGTGTAAAGTATATGTATATGCTTGTCATTATTTGACCAATATTATATGTTAAACAATTAATTACAGGTATTCAACAATATTTGTTTGAAAACGGTAGGATAGACAATATATTTACGGACCCATATTACGAAAAGTTCACGGACTGCTTGGACGAAGTCGCGAGAAAGTTTTCAGTTTTATACAATGACTCACGTAAGTGTATTTCTTTTTATAGATTATTAAAATAATAAAACCTGTATGGGCAGCCAAAATTTGGACTACGACTAAGTGCCTGTAGTGGCCTATATAAATTTGACTATCGATAACAAAGCCGTGTGGCCCGATAAATTTCAATAGGCCATTTAAATAAGCGGCGACTCTTATTCAGGACTAATGAAATTGTCAAGCCCTTTGTGAAGTATAGGCGTATTTTATTTTTTTATATTTGTATAATTTCTTTACCCAGAATTTACTAGCATAATTTAATTTTACATCCAAAAATAATCGCTTCATGTTCTGTTTCCAGAATATATAGTAACGCGAGTAGAAGAAGAACATTTATGGGAGAGCAAACAACTCGGCGCGCATTCACCGCACGTTCTGTTGTCCACTCTCATGTTCTTCAACACGAAGCATTTTAATTTAGTGGTGAGTAGCATTTTAACACCTTCGGGACATTCAGATTTGACAGAAATCTTAGCAGATTACACGATATATTAGTCATATTGGCTTCTTGTGGGAAGCGAAGCCCGAAGACACGAATTTAAATTCGGTTAAATATACTGGTTTTAGATGTCTCTAACTTGTCTAACATTTCGTTTTATAACCAAAAGTTTTCTACAATTAATTTATCTTTTCAGACAGTAGAGGAGCATATGCAGCTATCGTTCTCACATATAATGAAACATTGGAAAAGAAATCCTAACCAGCCTGGTCAGGCGAAGATACCAGGCTCAAGAAATGTACTGTTAAGGTTTTACCCCCCACAATCAGCTTTAGGTTGGTATCGCAATTTATACGTAATAATTATTTAGTACTAATTATCGTGTTAGCCCGTACTGCGTAAAGCAAATCATTTATATCCGTGGTGTTTTGCCTATACATGTTGGGTTCAAAATTAGTTACCACTATCACTACATAGTATAAAACAAAGTCGCTTTCTCTGTCCTATATCCCTATGTATGCTTAAATCTTTAAACAACGCAACGGATTTTGATGCGGTTTTTTTTAATAGATAGAGTGATTGAAGAGGAAGGTTTATATGTATAATAACATCCATTAAATAGTGGAGAACTTCTTATATTATATATTTTATACCCGCGCGAAGCCGGAGCGGGCCGCTAGTAATATATATTCCGTTTCTATTTATTTTTTTACATTTATTAAGTACGTTTTCATATTACAGAAGCAAACTCAAGAAAGAAGAAAGTGTATGAACAGCAAGAAAACGAAGAGAATCCACTAAGATGTCCTGTTAAATTATATGAATTTTATATTTCAAAATGGTATGTATTTTTTTTATAATTACTTTAGTTTAGGTGTTAATTAGTTACGCCCCTTCATTATGAGAGAGATGCTAATTTTTTATATCTCCTAGATTAGGCCGTATTTGTCGTCATTGTAGTTATTTACTGCCTGGGTTCAAATCCTAGATAAGGCAGAAGAAATTTCCATAAGTTACCTGGATTTATAAAGTTGGCAACTCCTCTTTGGAGAACACATAAAAGCAAAGGTCCTGAGCCTGAACGTCTACTTTAAAATTAAATAATTTCAAAGAGATACTTTTTTATAAACAAATTGTTCGATAAAAACCTTGAAATAACCATTTATTCTTAGCTGGGCGCAGCGATTATTCCTATCCCCTATGACCGGTACCTCCATTCGGCTGACGTACCGGTCCGTCAGGAGGCTTATACCCGAAATAACGATGGCGGGCTAACATGATTGATGATGATATAACCTGCCAGTTACTCCGCTACCAAACACATTGTAGTTTGTTTTCACCCTACAGCCCCGAGTCAGTGCGCACGCGCAACGACGTGTTCTACCTGCAGCCGGAGCGCTCGTGCGTGCCCGACTCGCCCGTGTGGTACTCCACGCAGGCGCTCAGCCGGCAAGCGCTCGCCAAGATGCTGCACCGGGTCAAGATGGTCAAGGAGATCAACATCGCGCTGTTGACCAGCTAAGGTGAGCAGCATATTAGATTTCTAGTAATAGATTTAGGACATATATATATATTTAGTATTTTCAGAATAGACTAAGAGCTATTGGAAAATAATCATTTATTTTCAATAGTACTTTTTGAACGGTAATATACTTAAATATAAAGATAGCCATTAAACGCTCATTGTTCACCGCTTCCTGTGCACTTCTGTGTCGCTTATCGTCGGCCTAATTGCCGATTAAATATCTTTAAATTTAGTAAAATCAATTTAGCACAATCGTTTTGGGAATCGCTTTTGCGATGCACACGCAAGCGACTGTACGATACTCTCACTTACAATTTGTAAATACAGGGTATAACAGTGTAGCATTCGTGTATTATTATTTTTGTTCTGTTCCAGATTACACCCCCAGTCTGCAAACGGCTTCCAAACTAATGCAGCAACACGATGCGAATTACTGGCACGGCCATACAGCCCTCATTTCCCGGACACCCGCGGGCGTCGGCTACAGATGACAGGCAGACACGACGCGCGGTCCTCGTCAGTAATCACTTATCAAATCTGTTGTTGTCAATGTGGTGACATGTATATTTTTTCTACTTTGTATATCAGTCTGCGTAACGGACGGCGAACATTAATTTTAAATAAATAGTTTATATTAGATTACTTTTTTATAATGTTGCAATGTTTTAGTCGTAAGTTTCTGTGCGGGACTGTTTATGTATGTACAGACAATGGTACTAGTTGTATCGTTAAATTCATTTATTGTTTTATTTATCATATTATCCATTTAATTCTATGACATTATTTTTAATGCATAGATCTAATGAAAAGGTCTTATTATTTTATTCGAATCATTTGAAATTTGTAAATACGCCAAGCGAAGCACGAATCACTTAATTGTTACAGAAAAGTGTGATACATTCTCATTAAATTAATTGGCGAATTAGGTTTTAAGTTCCCCAGTGCCAGGTTGAGAAGATTTTTATTAATGACCTCGTGTAATATTTGAATAATAAATTTAGATATAAGTTAAAAAATTCCAAGTTTAGTGGCAAATGCACTCATGTGTTATATGTAGTATTCATTTTATAATAATTGGGGAAATTATATAATATCTCACAGATAGAAATTTTTATTGAAAATAATATAGCCTAGTGAAAGAGTCAGATTCGTATTATATTTTAAGTATAATGGCGTCAGTTGTAAGGTTTAGGTATAACGCTGTGTAAAAAAGAATACTGATTCTCTAAAAAGTGTTTTATTTTTTTATTAAACCTAAAAGATGAATGAAGCAGACGGTAGATACCTGTCAATCATTTATTAATAATGGTATTTCAGTTATTAATTAGCAGCACCCAGTTTAATTCTATTTTTCCCCGAAAAATGGTCACAAAATGATTACGGTAACGAAACGTATACAGTGGGGCGAAACTTGGGTGTGCAATTACTGTGCTTTCCCTTTTAAGGTAATGAGGCGTAATTATCATCACGCTACGGTGAAAAAAAACTTTACTGTGTTGAAAACTTAGCTAACTTAACTTTTATAATTAATTCTATAGGTTGGCTGCAATGTTCTACTAAAAATATACTTTTCGACGACCTGATTGGCGCAATTAAATTAGATAGTAATTAAATAGCAATTTGACTTCTGTGCTAAGGATTGCGGGTACGATTCCCGCACGGGACAGAAATTGTGCGATCCGCAGATGTTTGGGGGTGTGTATATGATATTTCATGTTTGTGAATCGCACCCACGATATAGAAGAAATTCCTAGTGTAGGTTGACTATTATGTTTTAATAAAAGAAAATGAAAATTCTTTTGGTGGTTATAATAATATCAGCGTGTGAACTGTCGCACTACAAACGGCAAGCCTCTTCTCAAACAAAATGACTGTGCATTATGCACATTCAAATCTAAGCTATTGTTGTCTTATAGCTGAGACAGTATTATTAAACTGGAATTCTAGTTTCTACCCAATAAGAGTCCCTTATTTAGAGCTATGCCAGGTATACTTACTGTAAGAGTATAGTGGATCGTGGGTCTCTACATACCACCTCTAAAAAAGAGGTGTCACGATATATTGGGCCATGGTGCGTGATGTGTTTCTTTTATGTACCCCAACCATCCCAAAAAGCGAGCCTTTTCAGGGTGCTGCAGACTTTCGGTAAAGATGCTGGACACTGGCGAATTCGTGCCCGTTGATCGGCTACGCTCCTGCACTCCATGAGCACGTGATGTGGCGTTTCTTCCGCCTCCATGCAGCCTCTGCCTATAGGGCTATCCGTTACGGTTCACACCTATGGTAAATCGTGTTTATTTAGGTAGGGGGCAGGGTCCGGTTATTGTACCTCGTACCATAGCTCGTACTCAGTTCAAATTGGGCGGTGTCAGCGGTGCCCAGGCACAAGGCGCAGACCCCAGAGGGCCGCTGAAATGACCAGACCAGGACCACAAACAATAAAATACCGGCCAAGTGCGAGTCGGCAGGCGCTCAAAGGGTTTCGTACCATTATCAATAAAAACGGCAAAAAAATCACGTTTGTTGTATGGGACCCCCTTAAATAGGTATTAATTTTATTCTGTTTTTTAGTATTTTTTGTTATAGCGACAACAGAAATACATCATCTGTGAAAATTTCAACTGTCTAACTATGACGGTTCATGAGCCAGGTATATAGCCTGGTGATAGACAGACGGACAGCGGACCTTTAGAAATAGGGTCCCATTTTAGGCACTCAGGTGCACAGGCGCTGTTAAAAAGCCGCAAAAAAAGCTCGCATCGGGCATAAAAGGCTAGTTACGGTACTGCTAGTACTTTACGGATTTTGTCCCTGTTTAGTCTAGTGAGGTTGCGGGCAAGCTTTTTAGAAGGTACCGGAATCGCCATCTTTGTTTGCTTGCAGCCTACACTGTTCCTTCATTCTGTTTTAATGCGCAACTATGTTGACTTGTGCCAGGGGTATAGGCAGTAGTGGTTCCGGTCCATATACCGTCGTCTAGTAACATATTAATACTAGCTGAAAGTCGTCTGTAACAAACTTAAAACCTATAAATGTTTAAGTTTGGTATTCTTCGAGGCTTTACTTCGGACATTATGTGCCACCGCTCCATAATAAACTATACTAAATTACTAAATATCGGTCTCTGTGAAATACGTGGATTGAATACTATTATAATTATGCAGTATTCATAAGTGATCGCATTGTACTTACCCTGTCGCAGTCGAATTGTCCTCACTTTGTATTTCTGGGGTGGTGAGTTTGCTTTGCCATTGCCACCCATTCTCCTACGACTCCCACAGCCAAAATACGGATAAAATATCTTTTTTTACTGAAACCGTAGTTATACCTAACAAAACGGAGTTGACATATTTTCTATATTTTTTAAGGATTTTTAGAAAGTTTTTTCTATTTTTTTATCATGTTTCCATGACAAACAATGTAACCATGTGTGTTTTACAACTTCTCAATCCACCGAAATCTTCAATGAAATCTCGTATTTGCCAACCAAACGAACTAAAATATGCTAGCGGCAAACCATTGAACTAATCGGATCTCTCAGTCTTACTCATAATAAGAGCATCGGATGAGAAAGTGACAATAGGCGTAGGCAAACGATGAAACGACAATTTTTACTAGCCAAGCTATAATTACGTAGTAAAAAAATAAATTACAAGTGTTTTACAATTTCTTATCAATATAGCTTTATGAAAATCAATATCTGTCAGGTCGTTTCGCAATAGGTTGCTCATGAAAAAAAGTACTCGAGGGATCTTCAAGAAGAAGCTAACGTTTTTGTTTATCGAAATATGTAAACAATAACGAAAAAAAAAACGTTGAATTGAGTGTACCACGATCGCCATTACTACGGGCATTATTAAATTAACGGTGCAAGATGTGTGACTGTGTCAATGCGTAATTTGTGAAGGAGTATCCCTTCTTGAAGGTTTGCTAATTTATTTATAAAAAGAACTTAATTTTCTTTCAATTTTGGCGGGAGTCCTGGCACGTATCGCGGTTGCCGAATGGCGATCTGTCACCTGTCGCCCCCTGGCCTCGTCGACGCCGATAAAAGTTCATGTTTCAGTGGTTCTCTGTAAAATTAGCAGTGCAATAGTGAAATTCCTGGTGCGCAATCAATGTGGACATTTGACGATGCGTCGCGATTAGGCGGGTCGGATATGGATAGTAGGCGAGCGTGCCCAAGCTACGAAGCCGGGTTCGACGCTTGCGATCCATTGGGGTCTGTGCTGGATTGGTCTGGTCGGGAGCCAGCGCGCATACTGCGGCGTCGCTGCCGCAGCGAAGGCGTGGACCGCTCGCCGTACGAGGATGTGAGTCGCGAGGCGAACCGCTTCGCGGACGGCCACTCTCGTTATCACCGAGCCCTGCCAAACAAGAGCCACTTCACCCTAAACAACAGCGAGCCGCACTACACGACCACCAGGTTCCGACACGAGTGCTCGCTGCCTGCCGCTGAAAACGGCGACTACGTCATGGCCCACGAACACGACAGGTACCATGGGTAAGCTTGATAAACATAACCTATACACACACTTGTAGTGCTTCGACGATCATCGGTTACCTAACCTATTTTACCTATTACATATTATGTACTATCGTTTTGCTAAACCAATCTGCATGCTGTTTACTTTTAGCAATTTGGCTAGATTGCCTGGGATCAAATGTGTGAATCTAAATTCATTTAATTAAGCCATTATAAATTGTGATTTTAATATCAAGGTCTTTACTTTTATGTCAACAACATTAGAACATAAAATTCCTATTCACAGTTACCAGCCAGGAAGATCAAAATTCTACAGAACAAGCCCAACCAGACATTTGCTAGTTACAACCCTATCCAATACTAAAGTAGATGACCGTTTGCCAAAAGTTGAAGAATTACTAGAAAAAGTTGACCACGAGATGATGGACGTACATGCGGCTAAACAACCTCTGAAATCAATACTCAATAATCCTCTACCAAGTTCCCCTCTTCATGGTATACTAAAGAAACCTAAGAATAGAACACACCAAGACTCAAAATCTACTTTAGAAGGTCGTAGAAGACAAAGAGCGGCCAGTGAATCTGACAACTTATATGGAAATTTAAATTTAGGATCTCCAATACCTGGATATGATAAGTAAGTTTTATTATTTACTGTTATTATTTGTTATCTTATCATATTGACTTATGTTATCAAACCATCAATTTGCCATTTAATCAGTCACTTCAGCGTGGTACAGAGCACTTGAATATTGATTGAATTGTTTTGTTGTAAACTAATGAAGCTATTGTGCATGTTAAACTGCTATTTATTATACAATTTATGGACAAGACATTCTTGGAAGTCAGTGGAAGCTATAGGGAAATATTGATGTATACTAAAATAGATTTAAAGTAACATTATATTGAAATAAGGAAGTGGTTTTGTGTTTGGCAGTTAATAATTTGTGTTTTTAGGTTATACACATGCTCACATGACTAAAATAATAGTCATAGTTGTCTATATTTAGTATATTAATATGTATGCTATACCTACATAATAAATATTTTATCTTTTAGTAATATGTCAAATTTGTATTATGTGCTCTTGAATATGTTGTTGTGGTTTAAACTTTGCATCTAGTTGGTTTAATGGCACCTTACAGTATTATATTATGACAATTAACAACAACATAATATACCATTTTCTAATTCATAATGTAGTAATCAAAAGTAAAGGTTAAATAATGAAATGCAATATTTACCATCAATCATGAGTTATAAACAAAGAAGGAGATGTATTGAGTCTGAACTTAAATAAAAGGTCATTCCTTCAAGAGATATCTATTTATGATTACAAAGAGCCATAGCAACTTCTATACTTCCTATCTAGATAAGAAATTGATAGTACATATAGCAAAAATGTGGATATGTTTTGCTTGTGAGTAGTTCATTAGACTATTGAAGCATCCTATTTGAAGAATAAATTATAGGTACATTTATTGTGTAAAACTCTTGCTACAAACATGATTCTATTGTTTCTAGCCGCCACTCCTACCTATCAAGTAACATGAAACGTGCCAAAGACAACTCAGGTATTGGTTACTCATATGGTTCAGCAATTGCAAGTCTTAGCAAGAACGCAGCATGTAAGAGCCCTGTAAGAAGTCCCTCCAGTGCCGGCAGCAAACAAGCCCGATGTATGTGTAAAGATCAGGTGATTGTGGTGAAGGATGCGGGACATGACATGCATTTGTTGAGGACCAGTGCCATTAATAGCGATACTGTCCATCTGGAACCAATGATGGATGTGGTAAGTTTATATAACTATAATTTACTCTAAGACATACTTTTTATAGCTTGATTTTTCGTTTATCGCGTGATTTTCCCAGAATTAACGCAGTCAGAAAGGCCTAAATGTGTTTGTCTTTAATTGCACCCATGAAACAGGAAAATGGTTCTGTAGGTATAGTTTACAATGTTATGTATAGCAAAATTATGTATAGGTTTACAATGTTATGTAAGTATAGCAAAATTTTATTCTGAACGATGTCCTACTTTAGAAATTTAGCTAATTATATAATTGTTAATCAAAACCCATGTTTAGACCTCGACATAAAAACAGCTATGACAATGTTATCAGGTATTTAACGTGTTAATAATGTCGCGTATGTGAGCACGTAGTTCCACCCACGCAGCAATTCGAAGAAAATTGCACAGCTTGTGTGTAACATTTCAATATTCAGGTAATATTGAAGCTACGTCATTTCTCCGAAGCTATACGCGATAATACTAAGATTAGACATCGACTATTATACCCCAGCAGGTTGTAATAAGCCGTGAAGCCATGTAGAAAATCTAAGAATAGAAATAGGGGTACTAGTTAAAACCGCAATGCTGTAACAAAGAAAGTTATATTACTACAATTATAATTAGGTATACACCCTCTTTACCCTTTGATAACACGCATGTTTATGCAAATACAGTACTGGCAATTATGTTAAGTTCTTACATAAACAATCAATTACATGAAACTCGTTAATTACGATTATTTTCATTGCAAAACGCGAATATAAACTTCATAGCAACTTGCTAAAGAATATATGATTTTCGCAATATTCAGGGATAGCAAATAGCGTGCGATTATTGCATGTTATGATAATTTCTGTCGCATAGCGCTAAGAAAGTGCTGAAATTGCCAGCTCACCCATTTGAGTTCATAGTGATTCACGTAAACTGGTAATTCTCACACAACGAAGAGCTTAGTTGGATATTCTACGAAAATCTTCGGATTTATCAATACGTTTGTATAAAAACACTTCTATGAGAAATCGCTGCTATAATTGTAGTGTGAGTAAACCGTAGTTTCTTTTTCAGTCCTGCGTCAGTCGATGGAGCGTAATATAAAACACTCAGTTTTCCTAATGGGCTATCTATCATCGCTTAGAAACGCGTCCATTCATATTTGTCTAAGTGATTAAAGTCTCGGAAGCTTGTTTATTCCTCCGTTATGACTCATGTCCAAAATTCCTCCGTGGTATAGTATAGTATAATATATTCTAACGTAACCACGTGCTATAAATTCTACGTGTTAAAACTGGAATTGTCTTGGAAATGTGTCAAAGAAGCGCTCTTCCGCGGTTGATTTCGCGAGTTCGCCGGTATTCTTATATTAGGTAGCACGTAAGGTGATATTTGCAAGATAACCCTTAAGTTATTGATTGAAAAACGAACATGACTCGCGTTGTCTAAAGCCTGCGACTCATAGATTTTAAATTCGCATTGCGAGGTTAGAAAACGGTCCTAACGGTTCGAATACTAACAGACTTCTAGTTGTTAACACGTGTGCATGAAGCGTACCAGATTAAGCTGTCTAAACCTAAAATATGTTAAAAAATACTTTTAATTTAATAACTTCGTAAAAACAAACTTAATATTTATCACAAAACACTATAACTGTCAGTCTTTATTGTTTTCATCATGTAAAACAATGAATAAAATCGAATATCATAATTATGGGGAGCCGACAATAAAATATTTTACGACCCATATCCTTCATCACTCAAACTTCAAGCCGTTGTTTACATTACGCCGTCTTCGCGGAAATTGTGGAATTTTTTTTCGAATCTTATTTTCGGTTGAACGACTAAGTTTTCTTTTTAAATTATGTGACGTTTACAATAGTTTCAGTGTTATGCAAGAGGTGACCAAGCCGGTGTGCCATGTAATAAAGTTACGTTACGGGATCGTAGTGACTAGTGAGTGACGCAGTTTCGTTGTAGCCACGCGTATCTGAGACATGGGTTTTATAGGAAAAGTTTGGAAGAAGTTTTCACATAATGTAAGTCGTGTAATCAGTGGAATATTATGTGTAAATGGGTGTGCCTGTATAAAAAGAAATCAGCTGGTTAAATAATACTTGTGTGCAAACCTGTCTAATGAAGCTCAATTGTTTATACTATGTCAATAAACAACGAACAGGAATGTGTGAGAGTTCTGTTTTGAACGAAATGCTAAATTTATATGTAGAGGTTACCGATTATTAAAAGATGCCGGTGGCGCCCGGCAGTCTCGCAATTTTGACGCGATTCCAGCCGTATTTCTTGGCAAACATTAAAGAAAAATTACATAAATGATACTAATGGATCGATCAATACCGGAATCAATTTAGGCGCGTATCAGGATAAGTGTATTGAGAATGTTTCGTTTATTAACTACATTAACTCTTGTAAAATGTTGTGTCGTTGCAGCGTAGGATTGGAACGCTCTATTATTACTGGTTACATCTCGTCTTAGCTTGTTTTATTGTCTGTTTAATTCTGTACACTTTAGATTTTATTGTGGCATCAGTTCACGCGACCTGGCGTTATGCCAAAAGTGTACAAAATGTCAATACGATGCATTATCACTGTTACTACCGTGCCGTTTCCATCTCCCGTCAATTTAGACTTTATAATTAATCGATTAAATCGATTTTCTGACAGTACGGGTAAAATAAAGTTTGCGATTATGAATCTGTGGTAATTCCAGGTGTTTTTTGTTAGATAGTTGACCTTTGTGTTGCCAACCTTGACATGTTTCGTACAGTTATATTTGAAAGCGATCGTTTCGCTCAAACGAAGAAGAAATTACAATAAGTGTGTGTTGTTGAGATCTCTAGTGATGCTTGCCAAAACGATTTGCGAAAGTACTGGAGAGTGTTGGTGCCGGTAAATCTTCTATTTATTTCTGTTGACCTACTTCCACAAGCATTAAAATCCTGATTTATAATACTAATATTTCATATTAAAAACTTAATTAAGAAAATCCATCTTAATTATCACAATTAACATTTAACATAATGTGCGTCTGGCTACTTTTCCGGTTCAAATTACACATTCAAATGAATTTAGGAACGTGCAACATATATATACGATTGCACTCAGGATCGAATCGTTCGACCCAAAATTTCCTATATCACACAACCATTCATGTTTTAAAAAATCACGTTTTTTAAGAATATAAATGGGCTGTTGAATATTTAAAAAAAAAAGCTTTTATAATCTAAAGCTAGTTAAATTTGCGAGAAAGATTCTGATACTGAGAATATCATGGAGGGTCAGAACATTTCATAGTTCATAGTTCCTCGCGAAATTCGGAGATACGGATTTTGCATCGAGTACCATATCGGATTGAAGCGGATTTTTACCACTTATCTTCCGAGCTCATCATTATTATAATTATTATTACAAGCCTGTAATGTCCCACTGCAGGGCAAAGGCCTCCCCACTTTCCCTCCACACCGAGCTCATCATACTAAAATAAATATCGTTCTATGGTACTGCTTTATAAGACAACAGTCGCGAAGGTCCACATAACACATATTTCTGCTCAAAGGTGGTAAAACCTTTTCCTAACGGTGCTGAATTATAACAAACAAATAGAAATGATTCGCCCTAAATTCCCGCGTTTGAAACCACCTCTACCTAATTACCTGTCGAAATTATTTTTCCGTTGAAGTATGAGTAATAGACTGACGGTTCATACTGGTATCTCGCGCCGATATCAGTCTCATTATTAAGCTTTTCGGCTAATTAAACATTTACCTTAATAACACACAATGACAGATACTGCAGTCCTATTTTCTATCACTGAAAATAATGAGAATCTAAACGTAGGGATCGTAAGTACTTATTCCAAGGCTAAATTACTTGACCTTCGCGATAGATACCAAATATACGATCACAGTAACGAAATAACTCGTCTAAAGATTTGACTCGACGCTATCAGCGTACAACAAGAGCCAATAATCTCATTGAGATTGGTCAATCACGCTGCGAATCCATCGAATTAAACGTACTAACATGCTTATTCAAACGTTGTCGATTGTTACTATGTCGATCACTTATCACGTTATGACACTATGAACTTTGCACGCCGGTAGAACTAAGCACACCTATACCCATCCTTGACCCACTGAGCTAGTTACCCGTTCTTCGGTTCAGGACAGGCCACCAACCGACACCTACCTATGTTCTGAGTAACTGAAATATTCAGCACATCGTTGCCCCTTCTTTACAATTTATTTATGTACTATTCCTGAAATACTGGCGTGGTTTAAGTAGGAAAATTCTTTACAATACATTACGCAAAGTATTTGGGAATGCAGACGCTTCAGATTTGTTGAATATTCGTAATTGACGTAGCATGTGGTCGTTTGACTCATTTGGCCAAGGAATTCTTTACATGATTCTTCTAAGAATGTCAGGATCCAATTATTTTTGGATGTTACGTAAATATAAAAGTAGGCGTGGATCTTTCGATGATTTTTTCGTGTATGTATGTTTATGAAGTTAGGGACAGACGAGAGTTAATTCTAAACAATATCTATCTAATAATATATAACTTGTGCAATGTTATACTGCTATATATTATAAGTATTTAATATACGACTATTATTTAATATAGGTAAAACTTTTATGAAATATTAAACGTTGCTCTCGCATTATTTCCATGTCTTGGGTGCGATTATAGCAATATCACTAAATACGTAAGAAAAATAATTAAATATTAGTACCACTTATCCTATTTTATTTTACCTTAACAAAGTATGGTTATTTCCATGAAGTCACGCCAAGGTACGCCCACGCCCACCTGCCCAGCGGTGAGCCCGGCTTTACCTGTGAGCTCTATTACCAACATACCAGTCGCCAAGAAAGCAGTTAAGACCAAAAAGAAAATAAAGACGAAGTCCAAAGTCGCCAAGATGAAGACGAGCAAAACGGATTGCTGCTTGCTTGAGTTAGAGGCTGAAGAGTGAGTATTACTTAATTATTAATTATAATTAAATGATAAAAACAAAACCGCAGCGTTTGCAAAGCATCTCCTTGAAGTTTCTCTTCCATTTTCAAATCGAAAGCATCAAAATCGGTTAAGCCTATACATCTAACAGGCAGGCAGACAGACTAAGAAACTTTCGCATTATTAATATTAGTGTGAAAGTTTTGACTTCAGAAATAAAAGAATCCTTTCTTTGCTGACAGCTTGATACATTTTACCAATTAATCATAGATCTTTAAATAAATAATACTGGTTTACGGCTCTTATAAATACAAATTACCTACCCGTGTATTCTCAAGACCGAGTTAAAACTATTCTCGTAAATTCTTTCAATTTTTTTTTGTTATCTGTTTTCGTGCCAGATATCCTTGAATTACAATAAGTGTTTTAAGATAAAGAAAACGCTGACGCTATTTGTGTTATTAGGGGCCAGTATATTGTATTGTTGGGTCCAGTATATTCCTGTTGCGAGAACTTGAGTGGCGTATTAGATTTGTTTAGACTTTCCCGTAGTAGTTTGCGACTGAGAGAGATCGCTCAGTCTAGTTCGCCTATACGAACTAGTTCGATCGATCGGCAGATCGCTTGCTCATTCGTTCGATCTTTTGTTACATTTTATATTTTTACGTTTACTTTTGACGCGCATCAAACGAACTAAAGAGCTTAAGAGCGAGAGATCTGAGAACTAGTTCGTTCGCGAACTACACAAGACTAGATTTGTTTGTCTCTCTTAACTAAAACATATAACCCATATGTCTTAGCTAAGACGTACCACGTGCTATATTGTGTAGGTTACTAGGTGGTGGGCCCGGATGATATTAACAAATATTTTCCCAGCAGACTTTTTTTTAATTCTTCCGCTATATTTTATTTAATATATTCAAGAGATTTTATTGTTTAGATCTGACCTACTGTTAAAAAAAATGCTTCCCTACATCTGAATAATTTAGTAGTCTCGAAAATGATATTTATTTAAATATAAATCGAAGTTAAGTATCAAAGTACGCCGATCCTCGAGTTCAAGTTGAAAGACCATCTTTCAAAAATTATGAAACCTACTTACCGAACCTATATTAATGGATGCCTAGTTTTATTTTTCGCGCGTTTTGGTTTATTGTCGTACTTGTTAATGAGTTCCCCGCAATGCGGCTGCGGCGTTCTTCCTCGGGGTCAACGCTCTGTACTATAAATGTTTAACTTGCATGAGTACACTTTGTTTGGTTCATTACTCCATTATTCCCCTATGTTAGAGGTGTTTGAAGCCAGGTTTAGACACACCTGCCCCACATTATGTAGGTGTTTATGTACATCAAGCATCTATTTTTGAACCTTTGCAGGTATTTCGAAAGGGCAAAGATATAATATTGCGGTTCTATATGTTATAAGGTCAACTGGCCCTTTAACTGGCATATTTTCGTCCACTAACGAGAGCAGAGTAACAGTTTGGGACCTCAGCGTCAAATCTAACACGTTATGTTCTACAGGCCCAGTTGCACCAAGATAATTATGTAGCTGGTCTAGTTTGAGCCAACTTTGATGCCTTACTTAGGACGAAATTAAGACAAGTTGACCCGAAGTACGCAATTTATATTATAGTTTTGAAACAGGAAAACATCATTTGTCAGTGTCAGTTCTCTTTAGGCAAATATTAGAATCTCTATGGTATTTACAGGTTTTATTAATTTGCCTTGCATTTCAAAAGAACCTCTAGCTTCTCTCACACTTAGACCGTGGTCTTTGCCCCTAGAACGCAGGCGCGATTTTATGTATAATATATCTAAGTTAAATATTTTCTCTTAATCTATTTACAGTGCACACAGTAGATCCCCGTCACCGGACACATTTACAGACTCGTATCAAATGGAAACTGACGCGGCGATAGCGGAGATAGATAAGCTGGAAAAGCCAGCGCTGCCGAACCACGTGAAGAAAGAGGATGAGAAGGTGGACCTCGCACTCGTCACCAAACTGTCTTCTAAGCTCAACGGGACCATGGTCACGCCAAAGAAAGCTCATTCTAAAGGTGAGATAGTAGTTCCATTGGTCTTAAAGTTAAATATCTATATATATAAAACGAAGTTGGGTTATTTACACCATTTATAACTCAAGAACGGCTGCACCGATTTTATTGATCTCCGAATAGCAGTATAACCATAAAATATCGAAAAACATCACGGGTGAAACTGCGGGGTACAGCTAGTAGTTTTATAAATATAGACTCAAGAAAAACATTTTTACGAACATAAGCTCTCAGGCTCCTAAACTAGGTATATCCATGTATCCAGAAAATGTGCCTTGTATCTTAAGGCTCTACAACAAGACGTGCACCGTTCAGAATTAATTGTCTGCCAACGTTTCATAAATTGCCTAATATTAAATAGTACTTTGCCATATTTTTTAAGAAGTGCGGTGATAAGTTTGTATTGTTAGTACTAAGTAATGTGGACACTGTATACTAACAAATAGTTCAACTTTAGTTTTCTTAGACATCACAATAAAAGCAAAGATAATACGTATTATTGCTGCAGAACGCCTAGTAGTGCACAACCACTAGTAGTCATTTTATAAAAAATCCTTTTACTAAACAAACCCGTTTACTGTCATATCATTTCATAATCTGACAGAACTGCGTTACACAAGAACGTTAATGTGTGTACAGATCAGACAAACTATCTACAATCAGTTTAAACAAAAATACAAACTGCGAACCAAGCATTGTACTACAAATGCTTTCATTACGAGTCGACGACAATAACCTTTCAATACATTTCACCGTTGTTTACAGACAAAATGAACAAGGACCAAATGTTTCTGACAGCTTTGCACACAACAAATCCGTTCAAAACAATGCCGACACGCAAAGGCAAGCTCCTACCACTTGTATTTCACATTTTATCTTGTCTATCGTCGTGTTACCAACGGAATAATTCGATTGCCCCGAAACGCAAACTTCCACACGCTATATAGCAATAACTCGAATTAAAGTAACGTAACTATAATAGTTGTTTAAAAGTTTTATTAATGTGTCGTTTGCGTTTCAACAGTTTATTTTTTACTTTATTGTTTTCCGCCGTAGCTCAGTGCGGATTCTCTTTAGTGATAGCAACCTGTAGTTTGTGCGTAGATACCGGACTGCAATATGCGTAGTATGCGGATCTTTTGTACACACCCCTGGCACTTGTTCAATTTTTTTCGTCATTTTATTGTGTTGTTGTACCACGTAATTATCTCACTTAAATACCATTTTCTTATAAGCCAAACTATTGATCCCAGTTGAAAAAAGGTTACATGAACCTGGCTTTATCTATTTCACGAAATTGTGCTTTATACCGTTGGTATATTTCCCGACTTCTTGATCAAACTTTAAGTCTGGGCCCATGCTTGTATCTTAATACGAAAATGGTTCATTATAATCACATTAGCACTTACACCATTATATATTTGTCATTTAAATCCAACAAATTTGAGTAAATAAAAAAAAACGTTTTTCAGAGAAGCCTTAAAGGCGTCTCTTTCTGAGATAAAATATTCGACAGTAAATGTTGCCTAATACTTATTTACTTAGATATTTTGCTAAATGTCATTAGACTCTTAAGTACTTATAGAAATTGTTGGCACAATAGTTATTTACTTTTCACAACCTGGGTTATTACGTTCATTGCCAAGGAATTAATTTTCTGTTAATAAAAAATATTCTTTTCTTTCAGAATCGCCAATCTGCCTTCCAGAGTCTGTGACAAGTTGCCTTCGCATGTCGCTCTTTCCTAGAGTGCCTCCTTACCTTAAATTTGTCGGCCACGACGACAGTCCGATCCTTAAAATACCTCTACCTATACAAAAGCACCTGAAATGGAAATTGACTGCCATAACGCCAATAGTTGTAAAGAAAACGTTGACAAATTCAGGCTTCAGATTGGTGAAGAGTGAATGTGATACTGCCGAATGTCCGCAGGAAGGTAAGAATCATAAACCGTCTTTAATTGCCTCTTGTAATATTAAGATCGTGTCGTAGGCTGAATATAAAGTTCAGTATATGTCGTTTCTTCTTGTTCTTCGTGTTTCGCTCTTATCAGAGCGGTCGTGGTCGCTATGTAGCAGTGGCTCGCTTCACCAGGCGTCTCCACTCCTTCCGCACTGCGCCTTATGTGTACATTTGTGCAGGGATGGCTATAGGTATATGCCGTTTACTTTACCCCTAAAACCGTGTATAAAACATTTACATTTATTTCCACAGAAACAATAGAATGGATCGGTATATGGGGCAAACACATGAAATCAATAATGTTTAGAGCAATTAAAGATGGACAGAAAATGAACCATTTTCCTGGTACATTTCAAATTGGTAGGAAAGATAGATTATGGAGGAATTTACAGAAACTGGTCTCCAAGTACGGAGTCAACGAGTTTGGTATCATGCCCAAGACATATGTGTTGCCCCACGATATGAAGCTACTCAAGTACGACTGGGAAAAGTACGCAGCTAACAACGAAAAGTGGATTATTAAACCGGTATGTAGAGCTTATTATTTATCGCTAGAATATAAGCACATAAAATTACGCTAGAGCGTTCATTTTGATTTGCTATACGGCACACGTAAGTTTGCAAGTATTTCGCGCAGACTAACAATCTATTTTGCTAGCACACCAGTTATATTCTGCATTAAATTTACACACGTACTATTTTATACGTAATAGCAGGTAGGCATTATTGTCATTGAACTAAATTCTTGCTGAATGTGCCCACTTCATGCATATACCCTGTATTGTATGAAGCAAGCGGACAAAGTCAAATTCAATACCTTCTACACTTATATTTGAATTGTTTAAAAACTAGGAGACTACTTCACCAAGCCTACTTCAGTTCATATGAAAACAAAATTTGACCGTGATGTCGCAAAGCCATGCTATATCCATCTACAATTCAATATAAATGTACGGCTCGATATATATGACGTCAATATTTACGACGCCATTGAAAGTCAATGTCTCGTTTTTATTTACGTATGTCTAGACCAGTGATTCCCAAAGTGGTCCAGGTGGACCCCCAGGGGTCCACGGGAGCCTTGCTGGGGGTCTACGTAGGCGTCAATAAAAAATGGGGGTCCATAAGATGTTAATAGGGGTCCACGAAAATTTATCTGCATATAGTTTTTATAAGGGCCTACCTATATTGTTTTAAGTACCTAACTAAGCAGATAACATTTTAATCTGGCAAGCGACTCTTACTTGTCCAAACTTGCGTATTCGATATTACAATTTCGTGTACAGACTTGCAAAGCGCAATCCGTCCGACAATGCTTAGTGCTTGTTTAGACATGATCTTGATCAAGACTATAAATACTCGATGCCAAAGGCATGCTCATTTATTTGTTTCCGGAATTTCGAAAAAGAAGGTGTGAGAAAATTTATATTAGTGTTCCTAGTGCCGGAGAAAAGTAAGTACGTACCTTTTTTTTGTTGTACCTAGTTCTTAAGTATTTTGTTTCGTGTACTGGTCGGTTGATAACAAATGCTTGTATACAATGTGTCCTAGGGATAAGTGACCGCCCGGCGTATTTAGAATATTTGTACAAAATTAAATTAAGTAAAGACGCGTGACGTGCTGCAGTTTTTTTACGATATTTCCTAAGTTTGTTCATCTTTTTCCATTATTTTTGTTTACTGACTAGCCGACATCATAATTTATCAATTAAAATCATTAGACAAAACTAAAATGTAGTAAAAAAATTACTTATATAAAATCACTAAGGCCGCTAAGTCACAAATGTAAATATAATTATTAATGATTTCGTACAAATATTCAAAAAACGCCGGGCGGTCTTATCGCTCGGACACATTGTATATAGCTAACTTAGTAACTTACAGATATTTTAATTGTCCTCTTTCGATTTGAAGACAAACACAGCACGTTTTATTCAATTGTTTTTTCACGAGAGGACTGCCTCTCTAAAAAGGCCGAAAAATCAATATTGCAGAGCAATTACTGTTTTATAAAACTACTAGCGCGTGAACTCATTGATTTAATGAAATTTTAGTTATTGTTTTTATGGTCACTTTTTTGGTCAATTTGGGATTTCGACTTTTATTTTTTCCTACACAAATATGATCAATATTCGATACTGAGTAAACTAATTTTTATTTCTACTATTAAAAAATTGTGGTAAATTAGGTATTTAACATTGATATCGCTTCGTGAAAAAGTCTGTACTTGTCTTAGCGGTTTATTAGTTGGTCCCTTTACAAGCCGTAATACTTTTTCAATATAATGATAATCATAATAATATAAAGCTGACAAAGGCTGCGTTGTGCTACCTATATTCAAATAAAAACTTGGTTACTATAACATTTTTTTTTACAGGGAAGGTAACTGATACAAAACATGGCTACAGCAAAGAAAAAATGTCGACAATACAGTGTCGATTATTTGAAATATGGTTTTGTTCCATCAGAGGCAGATAAACACTTGCCCATGTGCCTAATATGCAATAAAGTTTTAAGCAATGACTCTATGAAACCATCAAAGCTCGAAGATCATCTAAAAAGGTGTCATACTGATAAAATGGGTAAAGATTTAAAATATTTTCAAACATTGAAGGAAAAATATGAAAAGAGACCCACCATGCACAGCATGTTCGCTTCAACATCTCAAAGTAACGATGATGGCTTGCGGGCATCTTACAATATCTCATTACTAATAGCAAAATCTGGAAAACCGCACACTATCGGAGAACAATTAATTTTACCCGCTGTTGAAGAGGTTTTAAAAACTGTTTTGCACAAATCTCCATTTGACGTACTAAAAAGAATTCCATTAAGTAACAATACTGTACAAAGACGCATTGATGAAATGAGCTCTGACATCGAAAGTTTTTTGTGCAATCATCTGCAAAAAAGTCATTTTTCTATACAACTGGACGAGTCAACGTTACCCGGTAATGAAGCATTATTATTAGCATATGTCCGATTTATCATGGAGGAAGAAATTCACGAAGAATTGCTATTTGCCAGAACTTTGGAGACTGACACTAAAGGCGAATCAATATTTAATGTCCTGAGTAATTTTTTTACGGAAAAATCGATTCCATTTACAAACATTATTTCAGTGGCAACAGACGGAGCTCCTGCAATGGTAGGGCGATATCGTGGGTTTATAAGTCATCTCAAAAGAATTATACCAGGACTTACAGCTATTCATTGCGTAATCCACCGACAACATCTTGTGGCGAAACATTTAAGTGACAGGTTGAACCAATCTCTTCATTTTATAATAAACGCTGTCAACAAAATTAGAAGCAATGCATTGAATACGCGTTTATTTGCTCAATTGTGCGACGAAAATGACGAAGACTTCCAACGACTGCTCTTACATACTGAAGTACGCTGGTTGTCGAAAGGTGCATGCTTAACGAGATTTTACTCTGTTTTCGATTCCGTATTAGAGTTCTTAGAAAGTAGAGATCCAGATTTAAAAGAAAACTTGATCAAATTCAAAGGAGACATTGCGTATTTGACAGATTTGTTTAAAAAATTTAATGATATTAACTTGCAGTTACAAGGGGACAGCCTGAATTTAATAAAAACAAAGGGGATAATTTCGGCTTTTCTTGGGAAATTGAAATTTATGAAGCAAAACATTAGTCGGCGCGAATTATCTCAATTTCCAAACTTGTCGCAGGTAGAAACTATTGATGAGGATATCCATACCTACAGTCAACATTTAAGTGCCCTGCATGATGACTTCAAAACCAGGTTTGAAGATATGCTGACGATGGATATACCACCATGGATCGTAAATCCATTTGATGAAACTGAAGTGGCCAATGTATTATTACAAGAGGAGCTGCTTGAGCTAAGCACCAATGAGGAGCTGAAGGTGAAATTTAGAAAAGGCTACCAAACATTTTGGCTGCAAGCAGAAATACACGAAAAATATCCTGGACTGTGGGAAATCGCAAGGAAATTTTTGATAGCTTTTCCCTCATCATACCTTGTCGAAAGAAGTTTTAGTGCCGTTACAAACCTCTTAACAAAAAAAAGGAGCAAACTAAACATCACAGAGCGGGGGGATTTGCGGTTATTGCTCACAAAAATAAAGCCAAACATTGATCGTTTGCTGACACTCCATCAAATACATCCTTCCCATTAATTAAAATTATGTCCACAACCTATAAGTATTACCTTATTATTATTTTTTTGTAATTCTTTTCTTTTAATTAATAAAATGTTATAAAATGTACCATTTTTCGTTTTTATTTAAAATTTAAAATTTTAACCTATCAGAATATAGGGACGGAACTCAGAAGCGACACAATTTTTATTTTTTGTCGACTTTAACAATGTGGTAGGAATGTAGCAGCAGGGGGTCCACCGACACCAGTTTAATTTTGAAAGTGGTGCACGAGAAAAATAAGTTTGGGAACTACTGGTCTAGACGATATAAAGATTAGGGGTGCATAAATAAGTACACATTTAAATAAAAGACACCATAAGCAAAAGTTATATAATTTTTGAATTTGTACTGCCTTACCTGACTTGAATTGAAGGGGTGCCATAAAGCCTAAATTCTGAGTACCTCATGCCGAAGTACAATATTAGCCAGTTAGCAAGGTGGTAGCGGATGTACTACTGCCTAGGCCTGTGAACATTATGTATCGTCAATCGTAGAAGCCATTATAATGTATTCTCAGCTGTAAAATTAATCATAATATTTATTTATTGTTGGACCGATAAATTGCAGTACGCTTGATAGCTCGCCAGGCTATTGCTTGAGACTTGTGACAGTTAGCGGAATGCGGGTATATAGATCAGATAAAAGGTAAAACCCACTCCTTAGGTGATTACAGACGTAATCATCACATTACATCAGCAGTCCTCTGCTGGACGTAGGCCTCCCCTAGGGTACGCCACAAGGGTTCTCCCGTTTACAGGTGTTATATGTATGTAAAATTAATTTATTTCTTTGTACCCATTCCAGCCGGCGTCAGCGCGTGGCACAGGCATAAAGGTGGTCTCCAAATGGACCCAGATCCCCAAGAAGCGTCCCGTAGTGGTCCAGCGCTACGTGTCGAAGCCCTACCTCATCAACGGCAACAAGTTCGATCTCAGACTGTACGTGTTAGTGACGTCAGTGCACCCGCTCAGAATATATCTGTATAAGGATGGACTGGCCAGATTTGCTTCAGGTAAATTTCCCTTTCCTTTCATCATGTATGTTTGAGTTGTCTAAGTATATAGGACAGTAAAGTAGATTGACGATTACTTATACTTCAAGTATTATAGTTTTAAAGCTTAGACAAAAGTGGCTTGCTTAAGATTTAGATACACTATCGAAACTAAATATCTGGTTACCAAATAAAAAGAGTCTACTGTACTTATTTCTATTCCCATAAACGTCTTTTTATTGTTAAGTAGGTACTGTTTTTGAGTTGTTAATACCTTAGGTAGTAATTAAGGGCAAGATAAATTATAGAATATTTTTGTATTGGTTATCACATAAACGGCTACACCAGTTGCATGGTCCTATGATTTCGTTCCCGTAGAGAAAACCTGTCAAAAACCTTTCCTAAAGGTTTATCGTAAACACCTTTACTTATTCTTACATAATGGTTGATTACAGTAAAATATAACGACGAGTTAGCTTCATTAAACGATAGATATATGCACCTGACAAATTACTCAATCAATAGACTGTCCAAGAACTACACTCCGAACGAAGACTTCGCCGCGTGTGAAGGCCACAAATGGTAAGCAGTTACACTTATATATACACCTATCCCTGTCCAGTGTACCATATTAAATGATACACTACCATTGTTTCATATTGTGTTTGCACTGCAGTCCAAATCTTAGCTTGCTAAGCCTAGTCAGGCGAGATGTATTTAGACAAAGCAGTAAGAAAACACCTGTAGTATTTTATTTAAAAATTCAATCCAAATATTCAATACCAGTGATAAGATTTGATAAAACAATAGTTATTTAATGTTCTTTTACTCAACTAGTTTTTAAAATAATCATATAAAACCACCAGGCCACAGATTCGAACAAATAATATTACACAAAATTTATACATAATAAATATAGGCTAAACTGGTTATGTATTTATATATATATATATTATGATTCCTTATTTTTGTAATTCCAGGACACTCCAAACTCTATTCCAATACCTGAAGACCGAGAAGCGGGTAGACACAGACGCGCTATGGGACGCCATGAAAGACCTAGTAATTAAGACTATAATATCCGGGGAGGCCAGCATCAGTTCGCTTACGAAAGCGAACATCACATCTAGATATAACTGCTACGAGTTGTTCGGGATAGACGTGTTGTTGGATGAAGATCTCAAACCTTGGTTGTTGGAGGTATGAATGGATAATGCATATTAACTTTGGCTTTCGTAGCTTAAGAGTTTATTTTTACCGTATCCTGAACTTATAAAGGTAATTTAATTTACACCACAGCCGTAAATGGACCGTTTAAAAAGAAGATATTTTAAAAAATCATTTTCAAGAAAACGTATATGGTCAAGCTACCTCGGCTTCTCACCTTACCTTTCCAATTTTTTACGTATAGCTACGTACAAAGGTCACTGATCAACAATAAAAAGGTTCGGTCCCCTGCACTACGGTCATTGGATGATTGGATTGGCCGTGATTTCACCTGTTCTAGAAACAGACTACACTAAAGTGGATATGACCTGTTCTTTCTAATGTGAAAGTAATAATAACAACTTGAAACATTGTAATCTTCAGGTGAACATATCTCCGAGCCTGCACAGCGCGTCTCCCCTGGACATCCACGTGAAGGGTCCGCTAGTGACCACGGTGCTCAACATAGCGCAGTTCCAGGTCCCACTCAAGACCAACCTAGAGATGCTGTCGAAAGACAAGCCTCACAAAATGGTAATATTTTACTTATAGTACTTGTTTAAGGCGACATAAAGAAAGTCGCAGGCTGCAAGAAGTCGAAAACCGTGGTACATGGTGATCAATGCAGTATTTCAGGACTGTGTGGGGCTCGTATCTACGTGGCTACCGCGCAGACCAGTCGATCTGCCAGGTTTTGCCGTGCTCGCCGGGGTTAGTCTTGTGATGGGTGACCGTTTTCACATGTTGAGACCCTGAAGTTGTTGTTTTTGTCAGGAGAGATCAAGTCCGGACATGGGCGTCCATCGGTTGAAACGGCGACAACTATTATGAGTTTGTTAGGCATGAGACATAATTCATTCGATGCGATCCGCGTGACATAATTTTGAACATAGTTTCAGACATTTGTATACATAGTTTTAAAATGTATTTAATTATTGTTTTATGTCATTCCAGGCTGGATTGCCGTACGACAGTCGGTTGTATACTGTCTATTTGTCAAAAGAAGAGCGAGACAAACATATAATCTACACCAACATGGAAGAACGAGATATGGTAAGACTTTAGATTTCCTAATAATGTGGAGTCTTAAACAAAAACCATTTACAATAAAATTATAACAGCAGCAGGCCATTTTTCAAACGTTTAAAAAAATGTTTCGGTCTAGGTTGAATGATGTCTTGTCCGAAATAACACGTGATTCTTCGAAAGTAATATCAAATGCGACATTTAACACATATTTATGGTGTATAATTATTTGAATTGCCTTACAGCTAATGTGTTAGTGATTAATTTTTCATTTTTGTCTACAGTATCTCCGTGATATTCTCTCAACTCTTACATCGGACGACGTCCGTCATCTTATCCAAGCGGAGGACGAACTGACGCAGTCGGGTGAAATGGAGCGCGTGTTCCCAACACATGATACTCACAAGTATCTCAACTTTCTCGCCGGGCCCAGATACTACAACCGACTGTTTGACGCGTGGGAGACCAGATACGGACACAAAAGAGATCCTGGTAAGAGTTTTACAATTGTTTTTTTGAATAGTAAAATTCCCTATAGAAAGGGGAATTTTTTAAAGCGGCTCTTTAATTCTGTCTTCTACTTCCTCTTTTTCGTTACCACAAATTCCTGATGTCTTCGCGCTGTATACCCGCTACCGACTTACTGATTGACTAATTAATCCCTTTTCCAAGGCATGACTTATTTGTATGGTAATTGTAACATTCGACAAGTAGAAGAATTGATGTCAGCCCCCTACTAGGAATGTAGGAGCTACTTAGGCTTTACATAAGTAGTCCTAACCCTCCCCCCGTGTTGCAGGCATCGAGCTTCTGCGCAACCTGTGCGACATTGGCTACCACCTGGAGGTGCCGCCCGTGCCGCTCAAGGTAACAGTGACAGCCACCAGCCGCGTCCTTCACTACATACTAGCTTTCTTTTCGCTCATACTCACTCTATTTAAGTTTTGGTGATTGGTTCCTTTTGTGTTTGGTTAGTGCCGTTCACGTGTTGGTAAATTTATCGCCTTCAGTCATTGATATTAGACTTTAGTAAAGACTAAAAAATGTCTGTCCGTATGTATTTACTTCAGTAAAAATATCATAGTCAATTTATTATTATTCAAACATATAAGGTTGGTTTTAGGACTTCCGACCACATTTCGATGAAAATAAAATTTCGATAGCGAAAGTATTGACATGCATTGACCCCAGTTGGCTATCCGGTCTGGGTGACTACTTACGTCCATCACTTGGTAAGAAATAACTCGTTAAAATAAAGAAATCGAGCCCATTAGATATTCTTCATTTTTACCAACATGTAAACACTGCTTACGACAACTTATATGTATGTATATATTATTGGTTTGTGATTTTAATTTTATATAACATTCATATTATTATTTTTATTTATTTTAAACTATATATATTAGTTATAAGATAATTTTAAGACGGGTTTCCACTGCCATATTATAAATAGGTTAATTAGGATGTTAGTCAACGCGTGTTGTGAATTGCAGGCAAGGCCTGGAATTAGTGTGGTGAGAATATTTTTATGTTAAGCATGATATTTTCTTCTCTAGTCGCTAAGAAAATCATTTTCGATCTTATTGTTAATCCCATTTAAGATTATTCGCATATCGATATTCTTTTTATATAATTACTCTTGAGCTTTTGTTTGTTCATACTAATTTCTGAATCGTAACTGCTCTGCTGATTCAACTTCAGATTTAAATTCATATTTGCAATCTCAAACGCAAAAAAAGCATTTTAAGTGCCTGATCTTATTTTTGTCTGCTATGCCGGCCATCTTATCTCTCTAATTATCTACTAATAATGACATTTTACCTACCTGATCTCTGCATTTATATTGTAGTATTTCTCTTTAGTAATTCTCAAGCATTTATTGTGTCATAATAGTTTTGTTCTCGTAATAAATTGTCGGATTGTGGCTGGTTATCAGGGCAAAGTGACAAGTGCGCTCAGGAGAGCATACTTGGGTTGTAAGAGCATCGCTCACAGTAAGTGCGTAGAAAAGAAAAACATGAGAAAGTACAAAATAGTGTGGCTACGACAAACCGTCCCGATAGTGTATAAACCTCGTTGGTCATAGTGTTCGAACCTCCAGGATGCTATAGACAATATAGTTAAATTTCTAGTGGTTTTAAAATGTTGATAAGCTAGAGGATTTTATGTGCTACCAGTATGTGCAATGAATAGTGCTAGATTTTTGTGCTATGAGACCACGGAAATATTTTGAAATAGTTTGTATAGGTATTGAATACCCTCAATATTTTATAGCGTAGACTTTTAAGGATTTAACGATTTTGTACGTAAACAAAATAATGTAAATATTAAAAAATCGCATGGGGCCGATGTTAATCTAGATTTTTACTCGAAAAATATATTTCAAATCAAAGTTGGTGCTTTTTGGATATTTAAAATTTATACGAATAGGTATAAATATTATATTGTATTTAAAATAATTATAAGTAAATAGTTATAGTTGATGGTGTATCAAGATAATAGATTAATATTTGGTTATAATTTTATTATCTACGTTTCATCTCGAACCCACAGGTATTTGTAAGTTTTATTGTACGTTAAAGTTTATTATTATGTACTTAAATATTGTTACGTAGAAGTATATTAGATCAGTTTAAATAATTCAACAAGATTGTCTAGTTATGTTAAGCTATTTGGTATCATTGTAAAAATCATGTATTTGGAGATGTAGTGACTACTATTTTATGAGGTACTAGCTGTTTCCCGCGGTTTTACTCGCAACCAGAACTACATGTTATCATCATCATCATCATCAGCCTATCTTAGTCCACTGCTGGACATAGACATACTTCATGTATTACACGTAATAGTGTATGAGTTATTAGCTAAGTCTGATCTATAAGCTATGTTACTGTAGTTTCATCAAAATCCGTTCAGTAGTTTTTGCCTGTAAAAGTAACCAACATCCATACATCCATCCATCCATCTTCACAAACTACATCAGTAGGATTGTTTTAGTAGCCATTTGTAATTGTCATACGTCAACCGAAGGCCTAAATTTTTTATATTTTTATATATTATTTTATTTGATTCATTGGTCATTTAATAAAACATCATTTTATTTACATATTATTCAATATATTAGATATCGTTCAAAAGGCTATTCGTATTTGAAAATAAATAAAATACTATCTACTTTCCGTACGTTATAATATAAACATTGACAAGAAAGAGTTACGGTTTGTATACTATATTTTGTTTCATTCTTTTGTACGGATATGGCCTCTGTTATCAAATAAAGTGTATTTGAATTATAAATATATGTCTAGTGTATTCATATTGTAGTAGATACATCTCTGTACCATATAAACATCGCTAGATAAGAGTATAATATCGATTTCGGTACGTTTATAGAACTTAAAAATATACACATTATTATAATTAGGTAGAAATAAGTTATATTATTAATTATATTTGTATTTAGATTTATATTTACCTTATATATTATTTTTCATGCTCTTTGCTACAATAATTCTCATTTTTTATTAACTAGCATGGTTTTCTAACTTTTCACATACTTTCTTACTTAATGCTTTCAGTAACATAATGAATGTTCACTAACATAATCTAACAATCATATTAGCATAAGATCTTACATTTATTGGGCTTGCCAAATATGGAGCTGGGTTTCATAAAGTCATTTCATACTTAAAATTTTCTTGTTGTTCGAATGATTTTTAAATACATATCTACAAAAAAATCATGCACATGACACTGCTATAAGCGGACAACCTCCTTGGCCTTCAATCCTCTTTAGCACGCTTTGTCATTGTCTATGGTGGGATTCACCTGTACGCACCAATCGCTCGCTAAATGTGCTGTCTATTCACTGATATTTTAAATCCATCGTATTATATGAACAATGTTTTATATAACAAACAGAAACAAATTGTCCATAACACGAACTTTCTTCCTCTCAAGTGGTGCAATGTAAAACCACACTTTCTTGAAACTTTTGAGGCTCGAAAGTGAAACCTATATTTGTGGCTAAATTTTATGGATTTGGAATATTATCTAATCATCTAACTTCATTAACGGCTTAAAAATGCTGCTTCAATATTCATTGGGTCAGTTTAATGTGTAGTCCGATTTAGAAATCGAGCAGTCAAACATTAACCAAAATCACTTCAGAGGCTTTTGCAACTAAAACAATCAAGTAATATTAGATAGATTTAGAAGTTATTCTGGTTCATTGTATTTGATTACAATGTAAAGCAGTTTTGTCCAAATATATACTTGTCACACGACTTTTTGTTTCCATATAGTTATTACACTTATTTCATCAGTACCATCAGCAGCACAGTATTTTAGTGTCGGCGTGACGCTTTTTAGATGTCTGTCGACTGTCTCGACGTGCCTCCATGACATGGAATAGTAATCTAATTGAGTGATAATGAGTAGGAGACAAACACTTTTTTCTTTTTTGTGAAATCGTGGACAATGGTGTGGGTTACATGTGTAGTAACATAAATATAGAATAGATTTTATATAAATGTATTTCTAAGTATTGTACTAATTTAAGAATTTTCGGTTAAGCTTGGCATGTAACTGTTTTTTGTCCCCAATAAATAAAATAAAATAAAAAATAACACAACCGTTTGTCCGTTACTTAACAAATAGGGAATTTTCTTTAAAGAATTCCGTACTCTATTAAGTTACTAGTCCGTGTCAGACTAGCGAGGCCGCGGCATGAGACAGTCGACCTATGTCTAGCGCGTCACGGATTGCGAGTGAGTAACGGTGGTTCCCCCCCCCCCCCCCTCCGCCCCCCTACCCGCTCCCGCTCCCGCTCCCGCCCGTGGTGTTGTAGCCGGCGCCCCAGCTGAGCGCGTTGGATGGTTGCAGAATGATGTGGACGCGCCGTCGCCGGCCGCGTCGGAGCGCGCCTCCGTGCCGTCCGTGGCGTCGCTGGAGCAGCCCGGCTGCGGCGGCTGCGCGGGCTGCGGGGGCTGCGGCAGCGCGGGCGCCCGCCCGGCCGGCGACGCGCTGCCGCTGGCGGGGCTCGCGCCGCTCGAGCCGCGCGCCTAGCGGCAAGCCCACCGACCTCAACGAGAACTGCTGCGCCGAGCCTGCTGCGCCTGCGTCCGCCGCGACCCTCAGGGAAATCGCAAGCGAAGCCCCGCCGACCGAGCCGACCACGCCGCGGTCCTGATATACTTCGACTTCGCGCGCTTCTAGGCCCAGCGAGCGCGCCGCGGCCGATCAGTCGGTGTACCCAAATTGAACAGTGAAAAACTGAAGTGCGAGCTATGAGCCGAGCTTATTTCGTAAAGGATTATCGTCGTAATAGTAGCCGTTTTACCGTGTATCCGATGTGATTCGACAACTTTGATGCTGTCGCTTGTGTGGACGGTGTTGGTGCTCCAACGTTTGTCGTAGTGAATAAATATATTTGTGTTCGAGGAACTTGTGAGGACATCTCACGTGAGCTTGCCTGGCAGCCGACGGTCTATTCAGAGTTGTCGACTGATATATGTTAGTTCTCCCGTCTTTGTCATCGCATTCTTGACTCAATATTACTCTTAATCACATTCCTGCTCATGACCTTTTCACTCTTAAGGGTATATAATGTAAAAAAAAGATTAAGCTAAAAATCTAAAAATATAGTAAAACTTAATGTGAACGTTTTAGACAGAGTGATAATGCTATTGGTGTTCAAAATTTCTGTAAACCTGTAAAATGTAGGCATTTAGGTGGCTGATATTTACGTAATATTTGTTTTAAGAAATAAGGAGCCGTATGATAATTATAGGCTCAATAAATAAAAGATGTCTACATTAATGGGTAAAATTATATGTGAAGAAAATTTTAAATATTTGTAAGAAACGTAGCCTTATCACCTATTTGTTTTAGGATGATTGAAATGAAATTTCTGATATGCTTATTCAGTACAATTGTAATGTTTTATGCAATATCTGCGCGGTAAATATATTGAATAACATTTATTCTTACCGCGATTTCATTCGAAATATTAGGGTTTTACATGATAACCAAAGCGTTCAGAAACTATATTTTAGTCAGTAATCCGAGACTGATAGACATCTTAGTGTTAAATAGTGTTTTAATTGATTTATTAATGAACTATTGAATGTGGACGTTCTATCAGTCTATAGTTGTGTACGCCCAGGTGAACTTCAAACATATAGGAAATATTGGTTCTGAATATACAAGGTAATCACATAGCAAATGGCTATTAATGATCTGCTACTTTAGTTTTACCTGTGTGTATATAGTTTATTATTAGTAACTTTTAATTCCTAACAATAAAAATAAAAAAACAGAAAACTCGAGATTCTAAACGTAAATAATGTAGGTATTTCCAAATTACAATGTGTTCATTGTATACCTAGAGTTTGCTAGATTAGTGCGTATTAAGCTCGTGATGTCTTCGAGTCGTGTTCAAAAATGAAGAATCGATAAAAAAATCGATGAATAGAATCTAATAAAATGTATATTCGATTCGTTAGTATCGATGATGTTTCATTCCTTTTTATGAAAGTTAATAATCTCATTGACAATTATGAAACATAATTTTACAAGTGTATTTTTTAGGAGATCGAAAATTTGTTGTTTCTAATGAATCACAAATACAATTTATTGTAATTATTAAATTATTTTTCAGTGTAACAATAAATCGGTTGACACGTCACATCATTTTGATTGCGATTTCCCTCCGATGAATGTAGGTTTTTTAATTATTTTATACAGATGAAGTCGTTCCTTTTTTAAATTGTATTTAATTTTTTTTACTCTATAATTTGTACTACTCAGACAAATACAACCGAATGTGACATTGTTTTTATTTGGTTTTATTATTTTTCATGTTAATTTGGATTCGTCACGTCGACCTAATACAAACCAGTGTCAAAAAGTTAAAACGAAGTGCAAGTTTCTCCTTCTTTATTTAATGCAATGCACGCCAAGGAACATTTTCAAGCCCTTTCCTAGTGTTAGTCACGAAAATAATTGTTTTAGAAACCATAGTTATGCTAAATAATGTAAAATGCGTATCTACATAAAGAATGTAGAAAACTTATAGTAACATTATAAAATACAAAAAAGTAATTTGGAGATGCCGGGGATCGAACCCGGGGCCTTTCACATGCAAAGCGAACGCTCTACCACTGAGCTACATCCCCGTGTGGTTGGATTTCCAAATACGGTATAAGGTTTTCTGCACTATAACACGTGGAACGAATAATTGCATTTGAAACATAAAAATAAAAGCTTACGTCATTCTAATATGAATATCAGTAATAATCGCAGTTGAAAAAAACACTGAATCAGACACTTTTACCACCGCTCTTAAATCTAGTACCTACAAAATGTACATAAACGTACGTAAAGAAAATGTTGTTCTTGAATGTGCCAAGGCGTGTGAGGTTCTTAGCCCAAAACTACACGGCAATTTTTATCTGTAAGTAACTTAGCCTTGGGATTTTTACTGCAAAGTACTACGCGGGCAAAACCTTTAGGCGCATGACAGCTTTAACAGCGCAACGAAAGCATATAACAACCTCTGAAAACCAAAACTTCAAGAAGCACTAATCAATCAGTTAATCACTGTCGCGCGTCTGTGCGTCACTATGGGAAGTGCGGACTGTGGGCGCCGAAACCGCATTCCTGTCATGCGCCTAAAGGTTTTTGTCGCGTAGTAGGTACTTTAGTAAATTATATACCTAATTATTTGTATTTTCAGGCTATGAACATGGATTATTTTTATTCGTGAATAAGCTGATGCCCGAGAATACGAATTTTATTAAAACCCCATTAAAGCTTTATTTGTATAGGTAAGTATGTTTTTATAGGTAAATATCTATTAATTAAATAGATTGCACAAGTTTATCGTAAGAACCGTGTAGACTTCTCTTGGAGGTACGGCTTTAGTTTTTCTAATATTCCGCCATTACGAAATGAAATAATGTGACAGGTACCTATGTAAAATGTATGGTAAAAACTCAAATTATTCTATAGCATCTAATGTGATGAGTGGTTATAAGGAAAGTGATAATCAGACTTGCAAATGACAACCATTTACTAACAAATGACTTCTGTTGTAAATTCCGACATCCTTGTCTACTTACGACTGCAATTGAATTACAAAACGATTTTATGCGGTGAGCTTGTAGAGTTAGGTACAAGTTACAACTTACAGTCTAATGTCCAATAAAGATAGGCATTGTTGAATAGTAAAAATGCACCATGTTTGCTATTTTAGGAACACACGAACTGGTATTTCTTGATAGATTTACTATTGGTTCTGATTTGGTTTTCGCTGTAGTGATAAATACATAGAGCTCTAGTTTTGTGGTTTTGATTGGTGATAATCCAAAATTTCAAACGTTTTTAGAGAGTATCATCTGTATAAACAACGTAGGCTTATTTCATATTCAGGTAGGGTAATACTACAGATTAAATTACTATTTACAAAAATAATTGTGTGAGCACACTATTTGCCATCTGACTGGTATTGGAGTGCCACTTGTTTGGTTATGTAATACAAAATTGTATTGACTTTTATTTCTTGGCTTGGTTTGCTTGTAGGTCGTCTCGTATTAAACTCGCGCCTAACTATACTCAAATGGTAGTGGTAAAAGAATATATTATCTCAAATCTTTCAAGCTCCTAGGTTTCAACTTGGTAAAAGCACGTGCTATTTAGATCCAGCCACTTAATCTTAACCACTGATCAGATTGACGAGAAAATCATACTGGTTTAAGACCTACTGAATATTTCATGTTTTAGCAAAAACTAATTCTGATTGTAGATGTAGATACATATTGTGTTCAGCAAAAAGGGTTATTTTAAATTGAAGCATATTGCTTAAGGATACTTAAGGGTTTGGATGCTGAGGGTAAGTAAATAGTTTACAATAGTAACATTTATAATTCTTTTACATGGTCTATAAATCTACACGTTTTGTATATGAAATATATCGATTACATTATAAAAGTACTTATATAAAAAAATAAATTGAAATGCATTTGACGAGGTAACACATGTATAAATAATGATTTTAAATATTTTTTTTAGTTTTAACAGTATGCTTAAATATATGTTACAGTTTCAAAGCTATGGCCACATTTATATCAAAGTAGGTATTTAAATAGTTACCTACAAAATCTCAAGCACTACTAAACTATAAATTAAAATTCATAAGCAATCTTTCCTATCAACATTCGTATAACAAAAACAATATCTAACGCAACATAGTACCGCCATCTATGGCGTATGTGCAACCAGTAATACTTTTAGCTTTATCACTTGCCAAAAAGGCTATCAAGGCCGCGACTTCGTCGACTTCCACTGCCTTCTTCATAGGCATGTTCCCAACAACATTGGTCATATATAAAGCCAACTGATCTTCAGTCAATCCAAAATCTTTCATCAAATTAGTTTTCACAAATCCCGGGTTTACAGAGTTAACTCTAACGCCATCTGCAGCTAACTCTAAAGCAACGCATTTTGTGAAATGATCTAACGCAGCCTTGGAAATGTTGTACGCTAAGGCCATGGTACTCGGCTTAGTGCCCGAGATACAAGAAATGTTCACAATACAACCTTTGCTTTGAATCAAATGAGGAGTGGCAATCATTGTCAAATGATACACAGATCTCATGTTCGTATTCATAACTTTGTCGTAAGTTTCCATTGATGAATTTTTGACGCCGCCCATCCCAATAATGCCGGCGTTGTTCACCAAAACATCAAGTTTTCCATAGTGCTCGACCGTCTCGTTTATTATTCTTTCTGCATCAAGATCTTCTGTGACGTCAGCAGTAATGCAAAGAGGTTTTAAACCATTAGTTTTCTCGCAATATAAGGCTATTCTTTTCAGGTTTGCCTCTTTGCGTCCAGCAAGGGCCAGTTTCGCTGATAATTTTGATAAGTAGATCGCTGTCCCCGCACCCAGGCCGGAACTAGCACCAGTAATTAGGACGACTTTATCGTTGAAATCCATATTGGTGATTTTGTTTATTAAATCAAGCTGTAACTTAACTACGCAGACGTCGCCGCTTCTGCGCTTCAGTGAATTAACAAACAGAGGTGTGCTGCCAGTTGACAATGAGAATTATATTACCAAAATTACCAATCAATAAAATCATACGGTTTGTAATCACGATCCTTGTAGACGTCTGTAGTTTTGAATTAGTAAAAAATAGTAGCATTTAAATGTAGAATTATTTCTTTATTTGTGTGCAAATATCTGTTATATATTATATGAATGACATGAGCTTTGATCAGAAAATGTTATATTATGCTAAAATACATACTAACATTTTACATACTTAAAAGATGTAAACGAATGAATGAGCTTTATGAATTACACAATAATTATAGTCTTAATGTTTTTATTTCCTATAGGCTAAAAAGAGTACTTACATAGCGTCAAATCTAGTAACTAGTTTCCAAAATGTTGTTTCTATGGCAAAGAAAAAGAACCGGCAAAAACTCCATAGTTACTTTTTTTTAACTATGTCGTAGGTATATTTAACAATCATTTAAGTATGAGAGAATAATGAGCTGCACACTAAACCTAAAATAAGAATACGAGTAGCATCTAAGTCAAATAATAATCAAGAGATATTAATATAGATCGGTTATCTTAATCGTGTACCTAAATCTTCTTAATACTCATATTTATGTTAATAGTTTTAATTTCTCTCTGATACTCTCTTTAGCGGTAAAAAATGCTTGGGTAAAATAACGAAGATTAATTATTAATAACGAAATTTAGGACCTATCGTACATTTTCAAACACGACTATACCCCATATTTATACCAAAGCTACCAAATTAGTAGTTATTTAATTCCTGGCAACACAGATTTTATTACCTTGAGCAGCAAGTAAACAGTTTGTTTCTGTTTATAAACCGTACTGCGATGCACGGCACGTGATTCACAGACTATCATATTATAAATACATATGTGATCTAAAGATACGTAAATAGACTCGCATTTTATCCTTCCTGTCCAAATTTGTTCGTTCACATGGCGATAATATCCGCGGCACGAAGTCCACATAATCATGAGCACATTATCAGATAGGTACGCTAAACTAATAATTACTTTGATCAGTATCTAAAATAAAATATACGATTCTGACTAAAAATATCCTTAACATTGCGTCAAAATTGCGTTTTAGGATCATTTTTGGATTTATTAATTTTATAGAAATAAGTTTATATTTATCTTAACGCCTGCATTTTTCGTAGGGTTTGGCAGCGCTACATATTATTGCTGATGATTTTATTTGGTATTTAACTGAATAAGTGACTGAAGTCTTATATCGATGGTTTAAAGTGATATTTTTATGACCAGATTAGCGTGCGATTAGTGGCTAGATTCGATTTGATCAGATTTTAAAGATTGGACTATAGAACTAGGCACGGGTTAAGTATGGGTTGCATGTTCAATTTCCTTAGGTGACAAACATTGGATTGGATGACACGGTATATTTTCTTAGTCTGAGCGTTTGAAACACACACATTACATTAAAACAGTCCCATGATCCGATGATAATAAGTACGAATAAGTACCTCAAACCCGTTACAAAAGTTAAATAAGACATTCGCAAACATGACACACGTATTCCTTGCTATCCTTGACATTACCATACTTCAAAGGGACCTCCGGCGAGGATATTTCCACAACTAATCTAGGTTCCCTGCTATTGATACATAAATTCATCTTGTCATTTATCGTGAATAACGGATTGGCTCGTGTGCCTGCCCCCACGGAATTGACCTTAGTTGACATAATGATTTACAGAAACCAAACTATCGTCCGCCGACGTGAGCGCGGCTCTATGGAACTTTGAATGTTGTTGTATTGTTTTTTGATGTTGTTCCGGTATTTGGACCAATGAGAGAAGCAGTAAGTAAATAACAACGTATATTCGCTTCATTTAGATTTTAACGGTAAGTATTTTTAACCTAAAAATCTAGAGGAGTGTTTTCATGGTGTTTTATGCACGACAGCGTAGTTTCGAGTTCTAATCGCTGTAGGTACTGTTTCAGATGATTTCAGTTACAAATATTATTTTCTGATATTAATGAACATGACTTACATTTTCTTGGCGAGGTTTTTCGCTATACATGAAAGATTAGATTGTAGCGGATCCGAATAGATTCTGAGAGACAGAAAGCACAATAATCAATTGAATTTACACCTGTTTCTTACCAGGAAGGCTACATAGATATTATATATATATATAATATATTTATATTTCTCTGCCCTTCCATGGACTCTTCAGATATACATATATTTAATTAAAGATTGAGAAAACTATAACTGCATTGCAATAGTGACATAATATGTAATATGTATCATCTTGTTTAATTTTTACATTAATGGTAGTTTTTCATTTTATTTAACGCCCACAATATGTTGTGGGAAATACTTAAACCTGCATTACAATTGGCATAAATCATGCGATATCCGTTTCTGGGCCAAGCCATTCGTCTTAGGACCGCATTTACATATAAAACATTCCAATATATCAATTCGGCCTCGAAATGCAATTTGTGAATGGTGCCCATAAATAACTATTTTCCATTTGACACATGGCGACCCTTCGTTTAGACTGGCAATACCGTGGTCTGTTTTCCCACTATTATTTGACAGATGCGTTTGGTTTGGTTGGTAACTGTAAAGGATTTTCAAGCGGCTCCGAAATCAAATCAAGTGTGAAATTCAATTGGGAGCCCATAAATATTGTCGCTTTGAAAAATGTTACACTTTCCGACATTTTAGTTTCTTTAGTGTGACATATTTTTATTTCTTGCACGTATTTTTACTGTCGGTAAGGATATTTTATTTGTGAGCCAAGTAGGTAGGCTTATTTATTTATTTTCACGAATTTAATAGCCCGTTAAAATCTGGTAGGTACCTAGTTGTTTTCTTTGTAACATGTTTTTGGGTGGCTAACAGGCAAAACTTGCAATTTGTTAATACAAGAATAAAGCATTAAATTAAAAATAAATACCTAGTAGTCGCACAAGACAATACTTATCTAAAAATATAAGTTTGGTGCAAGCACTAGTAAGGTCCAAGTATTAGTTTTGACTAGGAACTAACGGTTAAGATTTGCAAAAAACAATCATAGACCAAGAAAAACATAAAATACAAAATCTTTTTCCCTTAAAATGACCTCAATTTCTCACGGGATTGGCAGCGATAGATCGTCTCAGTAAGACTTTATATCTAGTGGCGGCGTTAGTATAAAACATTCAGTTTAATGTGGCTGCGCGAGGCATGGCGCTGTTAGTGGGATGTATAGCGCGCTGCAACTGATCTATCGGGTAATCAGCGGATTGCCTACGAAATAATGTGCGGTAACACAGGTGGAACGTAGTTCGGAAGGTTAATTGTTTGGATTTCGAATAAATGGTGCAATTTGTTTATTGTTCTTTAATTAAATATGCTTTTTTTTGTTGTTGTTTTTTTACTAGTGTTGTTCTCCTAGCTGTCTTTAAAGTTTTGAACGGCTTGTTACCCTTTTTTTAAAGAATAATCCTTAGCGATTGATATTATGGCATTAGTCAAGCTTACTTATGATTGGAATAAAGTAAATAATTATTTAAAAGGGGAATGTAAAAATGTATTGGTACAGTAACTTATTTTACCATTTCACTAATTTATAAAAGAATTTCCTAAATTGGCAATTGTTATGGGGCAGTAAATTAAATGTAAATAATATACAATTTGTAATTAAAACAGAGTGCGAGAGAATTTTTCTCAATTCCGGCGCGATCCAATAAAGAGATGCAAATTAGGTGCGGCCAAGAGTTATGGCTTGATAGTGATGTGTTCGGGTCGATATCGAGGCGATGTTTTATCCGCAATAAGTCGATTCTATAGATTGCTGTTTAAGAATCTTTAAAGTGCTTATTATAGGCATGAAATTAAATGAGCTCATTAAATTGTTGAATACCTTTTTTTAAGACACTGAATATTATATGTTTTTATTATAAAGATTTCTGATATTATCATGAAATCTCATACTCAAAAAAAAATACTAGGTCTGAAATATTTTTCTAATTAGTTAATAAATGGCAATCATGGTGCCGAACGAATATTTTTTAATGATTTATAAATCCTATAGCTGAAGGTCTGGTGTCCCAGAAAACTACGCGTAATACCTAACACTACGTACATTTTTTATTACTACCTATGTATTTTCGCTATCGATATTTGCCCATCACTACGCAAGGCCCCTAGTGTCGATTGTAAAAAAAGTTTTTATAGCTAATCCGGGGTGCTCCTGGCACTAATTCCGCACTTTACTACCACGCACCGACATTGTCAATCTACCCGCAAATTAACTTCCATCTTTGTTTTACTGTCAAACTGTTTATGTTTGTTACATTGGTAAAAGGGACCTTTCGTAAAAACGTTTCCTTTTGTAAAACATTTCGTCGCTGGTAATTTAAAACTTGATTTGTTTCATTTTTATGGTTAAATAAAAAAAAATTAACAAACCCAAAAAAATGGCTTCAAAAAATTCAAAATAAAATATAAGTGACAATAAAAAACTGGAGATGCCGGGGATCGAACCCGGGGCCTTTCACATGCAAAGCGAACGCTCTACCACTGAGCTACATCCCCTTGTTACGACTAGTGGAAATATGGCTTATTGCTATCAGCGCAACCATACACTATTATAATCATTTGGTAGGTATTTCAGTAACTGAGTTTGTACTTATTTTTCTCTAACATAAAACAAACGTAGAGAGTTAGTTATTAAACAAGGCATTGCTGTAGCCTGTAGTAACCACTACTACATACATAGCAATTTCTTTATGATCAATATACCTACCCATTACCCATATAAAGTAACATGGTGAATGTATGAGATTGACTCCTATACAAGAACAAATCCAAGGAAGGAAATAAGAGGGAAAAGAGAGATTTGATCTTCAATAAAACAACAAAAGCACCTACCTACAATAAAACTAAAATTAATTGCAGAACCTGCAATAATAAAGTAATTGGAGATGCCGGGGATCGAACCCGGGGCCTTTCACATGCAAAGCGAACGCTCTACCACTGAGCTACATCCCCCTGTGGTTAACATACATAATTTTCAGTGTGAGTCGTTCTAAGACGTCAATATACCTACCTACATATCTATGTGTTTACTCTAAGTAAATAAAATAATTCATTGTTTGAATCCACTAATGAAGTTATTCTTGTCTGTGTGTGTAGCTGTTGGTGATTGGTAAATATTGCAACGTTTGCTGAATAAACGTAATTAATAGTATTGTCTAAACCAAATGAGACAGGTTTATTTTATTTTTACGAGTGTAATCTGTATGGAATTCTATTCAAAGATCATCGCACCATCGCCGTCCAATGATTATATAAACGCGTGCAGTTAGTTTACCGTGAAGTCTAGTGTCGAATCCCAGATCAGGCATGGTTTTATCATTCCAAAGGCTGCTTATTTACATCAAGTCTCTGCTTTTGTCAATGAAGATATTTATACTATTGAAGTTACCAAGTTAAGGGCTTCAGAAAGAATAGTAACTTAAAAAAAAAATACAAATCTCAACCTCAACCATTTTTTCGTCTACAATGTACTGAACTCGCTCATACGGCACATTCTACATCTATTAGTCTATATATAAAACATTTATATTAAAACATAATTATCCAAGGAACTATACTAAATCATACACTTGTCAAGGGGCCCCCAAGGACCATTTCATGGCATTCTTAGACCACCATAAAAATATCTGCACGCGCCAATGAGGGATTTAACCCTGCATATAGCTATGGTTTTATGGAAATTAAATGAACGATGCTGCGAGCGTATTTCATGGCAAACGTAGTTTTCTTGTTAGGTTCATTGACTTTTAAGATCAAATTTCTTAACTGCATACCATTTAGTTTTATATAATGTGTGAAAAAGCTTGCTAAAAATGTAAGACATAATTTTTCGGACAAACTAAAGAAAATCTGTTTACCTACTTGGTAGATTCTGGTCGTAGCTTATAGTGGAGCTTGGATAATTTTGGTAGTTTCTAGCAGTTTCTATGTACCTAATATAGCCAGGATAATATCATCATCATCATCAGCCCGTTGCAGTGCACCGCTGGAGGGCAGACAGCGACTGGATGCATAAAGCAGTAGACCGGGCTTTGTGGCGTACATTGGGAGAGACCTATGGCCAGGATAATATGACTCAGGTAAAATATTTAGCCTCATTGGTTTAGTTTTTGCTAAACGCGACTGCTGAGTATGAGGTCCCGGGTTTGAATCGCAGGTTGGGCAAAGTTTTAGTGGGGTTGCTACCTTGACCTATAACATAACGGGCGAAATGTCACAGTCACCTCTGCCTACCCCTTCTGCACAAAGGCGTAAAAATTTATGTTTAGCCAAAACATTAATCGTTATCCCGTTGCAATTCACTGCTGGACCTACGCCTCTCCCAAGGTATGCCACAGGGCCCGGTCTGCTGCCAAATCATTATAAGATTGTAATCGGTATGCAGAGATTTGATTTTAGGGTATCAACTGAGGATTGGGTCTAATATAAGCAATTGCGACGTCCAGTTGAGCCACAGCCACAGGTAGAGTCGCGGACACATAATAATAACAGCCTATAACTGTCCCACTGCAGGGCAAAGACCTCTTCTCGTATAGAGATGAATTGAGTATTGATCACCACGCTAGCTCACTGCGGGCTGGCGATTTCAGATAATTAAATTCAGGTTTCGTCACGATGTTTTTCGTCACCGTTAGTCAGTGATGTCTTAGAATATCTAAGAAAGCGTACATATACCTAGTTCAAAATACGTTCAATATACAGTATTCTAATCCCAAAACATCAAAGATTTCCTGCAAAATTTCGTTCACTTTGCGTAATTTCGTCTACGTATACCAGCTATATACACCGGGTAATTCAGTGCGAGCCGCGCACGTAGTCGGACGTGACCGGCATGCCGCGCAACTTGCGTTGATCACTGTACCTAGTACATATTGTACGCGCGAATATTAAACGGAAACCAGGAGAATTTTGTGCTCATCTTATTATTGATGTGACGGAATATTAATATGGCGCCTGACATTGCAGGGTTATATAGAATTCTAGCATTTTGTTGTATTGTTCTCAGTCTAGGATCCATAAGGCATGTCAATTTGAACCTTATTACTGGGACATAAGTAAGACGATACGAAAACTCGTTATTAGTTACAAAAAAATATAAAATGATTACATGTCTGATTCTCTCTGTGGGGTGACCTTACAAATTATAGAGTTAACCATGAAAAGTTCTCTTTTTGTTTCAGCATCGTGTATCCAAAATAGGTACTAACAGAATATTTTCCAATAAATTTCCTTTAAGTACAAATCTTTTAAATATTCTTTACAGTAATTGAAGCAACCTCAATACAGCCAAGAGTCTTGACACCACTAACGAAGTCTTCATTTAAAAAACCAATTAACATACACAAACACCTATCTAACATACACAAAACAGAATTCATCACAACAAAAAAGTTACTAACACCCGAAAGCATTATATCCGTGTAAACGTAGGGCGTACAGTCGGCGCCGGGGAGCCGCTACGTGACTCTACTGTAATGGTAGGCGCGGTGATTAGTAATGAAAAACTTTCAGGATGCCACTTTGGAGGCAACTGTACTTGATATCTCTTTAATATCGCATTTTTTAAATATGATTTAGTCAAATATTTATAGGCAAAAGATTGTAGGTAAGTGCATTATAAAAAATGTTAGGTCATCTTTTGTTTCGAGTTACATTCATACTGTTTTGTCATGCAGGATGAAGTGCAGCGTGTTGCAGTAACATATTTTATCTATAAACTTTTAATTTACTCATTAACAAGCAATTATTTACAGTAAATAAGACATTTCAGATGCATGCATCTTGAAATAAGTTGTAGAACATATTATATTAATATAACCTCACCTAATGACCATGTGAACATATTAGAACCCCATAAATCCACCATAAAACGAGTCAACGTATAAACAAGTAAGACTGGTCTATGTGCACTTATATTAGTTTATGGACGTTACGCGGTAGTTAAACGGACGTAAACTGTACGTCTGTGTCCGGGCACGTCGCGGGATCGATCCGGGTACGTGACGGGACGACGGGACGGGATCCAGTAATGTTTGGAAGTATTTTGGTATTTGTCGAAGTACGATTTTCGATTGTTTTTGTAATTAATATTAAACTTTTTTCTATTAGGTAATTCATACCAACGCGGAGTCTGGAATTGAGCCCGGTTGATGGCAATAGGCTCGACCCCTATTACATTGGGACCTGTAACATAACTGGCATACATTTTCATGATGTCAGATCTAGAAGAAGAACATAACTGGGGAAATGTGGGTGTACTATATGTGCACCTCTGCCTACCCCTTCAGGGAATACAGGCGTGATGTAATGTTATGTATATTAAGCCTTTTTCAGTGTACTGACCCATATATGGACTAAAGCATCGCACTTGTCCTCTTTATAAGTTTTAGATGCCATCCATAATACGAAAATACTATAAAAGTCTCATTTTCAACCACCCAAATTTAAAGCTCCAAAATATTTTAAAGCATTCAAAATCCGTAGCCTACATACTGTTATAGATCGGTACTCGGCAGCTTTTAACCCTGCTGTCAGGTTAAACCGTTATAATGCAGGTGTTACTATGCTGCCCACGTGCTGAGGTAAATGGGTGGATGGGAGGGTGGCTCAGGGGTGAACTGCCTATTCTTTTTATTTCATTACCACCCCTCTGTAAGTAGGTGATAGTGAGCTATGTGTGATTATGAGTATTGTTGGTACTCGTGTTTTCTGTTTGATTAGGGGGTTTGGTACGTGTTTTTAAAGTGTCTGAAGATGCTTGAATGTGCTGTTCTAAGTTATAGTAATGAAATAGAATATTGTAAAGGTTCTACATTACTTCCGAACGTTACGTATTTATTGGTACTTCTATGTATTAGGACTATTTTAAAAGCATTTATTCCCCTCGCTTCCTCACTGCGTGTTTACTTTGTAAAATTGGACTTAACGGTCACAATTTCGAATGTCTTCTGCAACAGCTAAACTTTTAGTAACAGGGTTTGAAAAAAGTGAAATCTCAACGATATTCCTAATAATAAAAACATGAAGTAAATGTCCTAAACTAGTACCTACCTACATGCTGGGAAAACGACGGACGAAATAAGAACACACACGATCTAATCAGTAATCAAATGTCAATCAACCACAGACACTTAGCACTCAATCAGGTCCTTCTGTTTTTATCTTATCTATATTCTATGGACGACAACATAACCCAACAATGTTGCAAGTACTCCTTGTACCACAAAACAAGATAAAACACAAAGACTGAATCAGAAAGTTCAATCGGAACTTTCCATACAATATGGCAAAAAACTCCGTGACTAAGGGCTGGACACAAATTGTTTTTGCCCAAAACTGGGCCGTTTTTTGGGGGTTATATTAAAAAAGCGACAGAGTAAGTGCTATACGATTGAGGTGACATGTGTGTGGACAATGCGCGGTGGCTACGAAATGTGCGGGAAGACATAGAGTTAAGTAATTAGGTTATCGATAGACGAATGTTTTGTTGACCAGTTCCGTAATTTTTTTGTCTACGAAGGTATTGTTTACGGGAATGGAAGCTTTAATTCATTTATAATGTTTGTTAATTGGGATAAACTCATTAGGGAATTGTACACACAATCATAGCTACATCTGAGAAACTTAAAGCAACGCATCATTGCAATCAGGCAACATGATTTTGTTTTTAAATAAGTTTTGTTAGGTTCTTTAGTTTCGTTTGCGAGTTTTTCAGATAACACATTATCACCTGCACATACGTCTTAACATCAGGCAAATATTAAAGTGACTCAAACATTTATCTAGAAGATTAAAACTGCAGCCTTGTCGCAGTACTTAATATAACAGCAACAGCAAACTGCGCGCGAACTTGATCGTCAATTATTTTATGACAAACTTAACATATGAGAGCATAATATGTCAAAAAGTATGATAAAAACGTGCCATATGCTAACAAATGAATGAGAAAAGTGTTTCGAACTCTGATTCCGAATTGCACTAGTGTTATGTCAAATTGGATAACAATTGTACTACCCAAGACTAAAATTGTCCCCATAACGAGTCTTTAAAATGAGCTGCTAGTTACATATCTGTACTTTTTTGAAATATCATTGTTTAAGAGTAAGAAAGTTTTCTAGCTTCCTTCCCGCTGGCCTCGTAGCCTTCACTAATGGACATAGAGCAGGGAGGTAAGTCCGCGGACACTCGGACTTAAGGCGGACTACATCATAAATCATAACATAATCCGCGACCCCGGACATGATAAATAGCTCCGTATTGATAGCTCCGAGGGATAGATGATGCCAAAATTAGTCGCGGTGTTTGGATTTTTATATAACGTACAATTGGATGAAGAAGGGCGAAGAAGACGATATACTTATTGTTAATTATGAAGAACTAGAAAATCTTGTAAAAGTTTATTTTTATCAACACACACACATTCAACTCAATATTTTTTAATTTCCTTAATTATTGTTAGTAGTTAATTTCCTCTTTAGAATATAATTATGTTGGAACACTGTCCCCATCTTGGAGGTCGGCGCTAACAGTTGCGACACAGTTTCCTAACTAATGTAACTGTTAACGCATAATTAATATTGTAAACTTGTTTCTGTTCCAATAATTGATTTTGATTTTTTATTTTGATTGTACCTGATTGAGTGCCCTTTTTGTACTAAATTAATAATTTATATATTGTTTATGAATTGTAGGTGGTTAAAATCACATTTTTGAAGTTTCCAAATGTAAGTAGGCGTAGGTTTTCGGTTAAGGAAAACATAGTGATGAAAGCTAGCGAAGTAGTGATCTAACACTATTCATTATATACCCCGGCACGCACCAATGTCTTTTCAAATTCATGTGCGTACAATAAATTAATTATTAGTTGCTAAAAACACGGTACACCTTAGAGATTATTCAACGGTGTGTAAAGTTGTAAAACCGTGTCAGAGACCTACAGGCGGTTTAAACTCTGACACCATAATTATGGTTCATCAACCATACGATAAGAAGAAGAAGAATATTAATTGAGTATCTTGTGGTGACCGAATCCTTGTTCTCCTAAGTGGTAGTAAGGTTCAGGCTAGTTTAATCATTCGGAGACTAAATGCTATGCTTCAAGAGCGTCATAAAGACAATTATAAAACCCCAAGATACGAAGTTAACAATGATTTTATATAGCTGATTGGAATGAGCGAATAAAAAATTATAGTAAAAAAATTCATCGTTATTCTGAAGCCAGATAATCCCTTTTAAATCTTTTTCGTACAAAAAACCCCGATGCAATTCCCTAAACCGAACGAAATCCGATCTCGAAAATGGCCATAAATAAAAATGGCGACAATGAGAACGTTCGACAATTGGCATGTTCGTCAAAGAGGCTTAATAAGTTTCTGCTTACTTGTCCATCATCACTAGAGTTTTTGTGTCTTAGACATGATATCAACACAAACAAATATGCAACTTACGCTAAACACATAAAGTTCAATTTCTTTTAACACATGCCAGCTGAAATTTTCAGAATCATACAAAGTGTTTAGGACTTTATTTGTGGAGGGATAAGATAGGTTTTGGTCTGTGTAAGGTGGAGATCAAAGGGCTAAGACGAGTGGAGAAACGGCTTCTTACGTGTAGTTCCGACTCACTTATTTTGTCCATACTAAGACAATGTATGCGGTGAATTCGCGGGTCGGTGGCAAAAACTTACGCGCCGGTATAGGGTTGACAGCTGAAAGTAGATTGATTTTTTTATCATTGTCTTTTTTTATTTTTGGTCCGTAATTGTCGTTATAATCATTATGAAGTAAAAGTATGGGTAAACGAGCACGTGCAATAAAAAAGTTCTTAAATATAGGTAACATTTAAAATGTTTTCTGATCCTACATCGAGGTTATGTCTGGACTAGCTTTATGTCTCTTTACGAATAAGCATGCCACCTATTAAGTGTAACTTATTAAGACGGGCGAGATTTGGATTTCAATAAATATAACTTGATATAAATGGACCCCTCCGCAAAATTACTCCTTAAATGAATATCAATAGGGAAAGTTACTAAGATACAATAATAAAATATTAATTGTTGTTAAGCTTCTTTATTAATTAATTCATTAATAATTAAAACGACGACCTCATTGGCAAAATTTGTGTGATCCGCAGATGTTTGTTCCGTGCCCGGGTCATTTCGAAGTAAAAAAAAACCTCTATACATCGACATCTAACGATCTTCAACCAACCTCTTCCCATATTTAGAGTACAATATTTTCCGTTTGTTGCCAACCCTACGTCTGATAGCAATAACATTGTGTGAGTGAATCCATCATGTACCATAACATAGTCGTCATAGCTCTTGGTTATGATCTATTGTGGGGTTCCTTATCGCCTCGCATCGAACTGTATTTATCAATTAAACCTATCTACAGGTACATGATGGCAATAGGCTCGCCTTCTATTACATTGGGACCTATAATTTAACCGGTGAAATATGGGTGTACTATGTCAGGTTTGTCAGGCTTCTGTAGCACTTTTATAGTTATAAAATCTTTCTGGTGCCTGTCTCAGGAGATTTTCTCTTAGGCGAATTTTTGATGTGCTTCTTCTCGAAAAAGCACAATTCTAATTGAGCTAATGACTTTGTTAAAATTGTTTTTTTGACATGTAACAAGATTCTTATTAAATTAAGTCAAGCAAAAATCTAAATATGTTCCTAGGATCGTTTTTATTTTATTTTGTCTATCTCTGTTATTTACAAATATTTCAGACATAGCATAAAACTATTGATGCAAGTGTTATCATAGCATTTTTCTTTTTTCAAATTATTTGCGCATCTCCATACTAAAATTCACTTAACTCAGAGAGAGTAAGTGAGAAATGATAAATATCTTAAGAACTTCTACTTTCTGTTTATTTTCGCGGTTTAACGCTTTATATGGGGATTTGAAGAGCGCCCCAGGTATTGTAAAACCCTGACACACACACGCAGTCTCCCTAAATGTCAGTACTTGATAATGCAGTGAAGTGAAGAAGAGTATCTATAGATATAATGATGTAAATGTTATAAGCCAACGCTAAATAAGTGTAACTTAGTTTAACTATACTAACAATGGTTTTGAAATACGAAGCTTATTTATCACGCTCCATTGTTAATTCCAAAACAAGAAGCTGTCACTGCGCCATCACATCTCAGCCTGTCCATAGGAATGTAGCGTGGTGATATACAAGCAACCATTCAGCTTCCACAGACAGCTCCAGGAAATCAGTACTTAATCTAACGATGAATAGTCGACTTGCGCATGCGCATGAAGCAAAAATATTCTCTCATAAGAATTTATCTCAGTAATAGTGCAGACTTGTTTTTCATACATAATTCACATCTAATTAGTTAGAACAGGCACTAAAACTTTATAGCAAGCCCATTTGCAAAGTGATTGTCATAAATCGATCTGAGAACGGTTTTTGTCTGTCGTTAGGTGAACGTAAATGGTATGAGTCAATGCGCTTCCAGCTCGTGATTAATCCATCATTATGGATTTGTAGAAAGGATAAGAAAGGGAATAACCAAACATAACAAAAGGTAATTTATTTATCAGGTGTATTTTTTTCTAACCTAACCTAACCTATCCAATACCCAGTTTTCAAACTCGTGAAAGTTTAAATAATGGCGGTGGTTCAAAAATATGTCGTGGGTTGAACTTAACTTTAATTGATGGACTTTTTTAATTAAGGTCATGGGTTCGCATCCCACGTCGGACAAAGTGTTATTGGGTTTTTCCATTAGGCAATTCTCAGTAGCAACATAAAGGAAATTGGAATTGTACTACTACCTCTACTACCCCATGGGGGAATACACGCGTGATGTTATATCACCGCAAGATTCCAGTCGTCGTCATGTCAGTATATCAAGCGTCGTTAATACATGTAGGTGTTTAATAATATATAGTATACGCGCATGCGTTTATCAGACATTCATCTTTCAAGTTGAACGGCGGAGAAAAACTCAATGGTTTACCATAGCACCATAGCTGGCCCATAGATAGCCATAGGGTTTAATCAATGTCTTGTCTGTGGCATCTTGTAGAGTATGTTAGAAATTATTTGTTTATGGATAATCGAATGATCTTCGCATTAATATGCTTTAATATAGATCTGGTGTTCAGTTAACTAGTTCCCACGTTTTTCTTTATATTTTGGCATTATGGTTTTGTGGTATTGCTCGCCGTGTGGTATCCGGCCTAGAATTGACCACCCCCTTTCCTCTCGTAGATGGGCAGCAGCGTCTTCTGTAACTTGACCACCAACACGGCGGTCAAGCGCGGAGATTGTGGCACCCCTCCCCCTTCTAAGAGGGAGGCCATTGTTCAACAGTGGACATCTATCGGCTGTTGATGATGATGATGATAATGGTTTTAGTATTTTTAGTTAAAGACAATACGAGAAAAATCTGGCCTAAAATCTATAATCTTCAATTCCTTTCCAATGTCAGGAATGCAAGTGAGAGGCGAAGAACTCGACGAAGCCCTTATTAATGGCAAAAGGTTGATCTCATATTGTATGGGTTTAATGATGAGCGGTGAAATGTGTCTTGATAAAGGGGAATTACAGGTGTAATCGTATGAGTGTGTTGCTAAACCAGCTTTGTTACCAAAAACTTAGCTCTTTGTTCAGACGATTTTATTTGCATAAATATAAGATGTAAGGTCCCACTCTCGCGACACAGGAAGTCCGATATAAAGAAATAATATTGTGAGTATAGTGACGTGAGTCGGCGGCCAAAAGGCTGTCAAGAAATCTAGAAGAAACACCTCAATAAACGTTCTAATCGTTTTGCTTTCATCACACGAACAGACTTCCAAATTAACTAAGATCGCCTTCATTGTTGATGACGAAATATTTAGCATTCACCAGACGCTAAAATGTTGACAAATAACCAAGTTTCCTAACATATTTGACACCTAACGCAGGCACGGTCGCCATACAGCGGCAGGCGACATTTCTGTTCATTGTTCGACTTTTTATCGTCACAAAGGCACCGATGAATCGGACTGTCGAGCATCCCAGTGATCCTGCGTCGATCGTATATCGAACCGATGGAATGAAAACACATTGTCATATACATTGTAATTGTATATAATTGGTATTTCTTAAGAACAATGACGCCAAATTACTGTTTGACTGAAATAATTGCGTAATTTTTTCGTCTTCATTGCGACCGTCGCCGCTTTGATAAACGCCGATTGTTTTGTGACGACGAATCGATTATTTTGTATCGATGTTGTATGAAATGTCAGTGAACATGTACGATGGTTATTTCAAGGGGTATAGTAAAAAGTCGTGTGCGATTTCCCGTGTAAAGTGGTAATTTTGATCAGATAGCGTCATATGGTTTCGTTGAAGCGCATTTAATTCGCAAGTTTCCTTCGACGAAATTAGCAAGCTTCTGTCAGAAAGATCGTGCCGATGTATGTGAAAAAGTTGGCGGGGAAGGTGCTAAATAAATAAAAATGATAATTATCTGACATTAACAGTGAATTATGAACACAGATACTGAGAGTAAAATCAACAATCTACAGGACATGGAGTGGAATGAGTAGACCATACATGATAACGTTCATATTCGATCTATAAGTGTCTGGCTCTTAAAACATATTTTTCCATGGCAGAGCTTAATAATTTTACTTTGATATTTAATGTTTGTGAAACGCACCCACGATATAAGATAATTCATACTGGGCGACGTTCAAAAAAGTTTCCCTTTTTTTAAAGTCACAAATCGTTGTTTTTTGGTTTTGTTGCACTTGCATCTAAAGTACTCAAAACATATTGGTACTTAAATGATTCTACTACAACCAATTTTTTTATCTTATCTGAAAACAAACAAAAAAACTTTACTGCGAATTAAACTCACATCTGGTAAATAGCGAAGTTGTTCAGCTCCACTGCTAATGTCAGGCTATTCATGGATTTGCTTGAGTAGTCTTTAAGATAAGTATAGGCTGTTGCGACAAAGGATGAGGTGCAATCACGAATCTGTCGAGTCTTACTCTACTATGACTATTCTAGTACATAGATCTATAAGTGGTAATAGATTTTTACCTAATGATCCTATTAATATCCGTATGCCAAAAACGTTGTAATGTATCTTAACCTTCACGAATGTCTTTCTCTTGTACTATAAGGGCCAGTTGCTATAGTTTTCACCTACTCTTGTGTGACGAAGACGTGACAAACATCATCATCGCTATCCACTGCCTAAATTTCCCTCTTGCTATAAGCGTATTTCATCAAGAGCTTCATTCTTTTATTCACGGCGCTGTCCAATCTTATTCAGATTAGTTTTTTTTAAGCATTCGTAGTCCCATGTCCCTTCCATAAGCAGTCATAACATTCTTACTGAGATAGGTGTTATATGTTTGTGTTATATAAATTACAGTGAGAGGATTACACATTTATCCTAAACACCATATCTTAACCCCACATCGCTCGATCAGAGATCTATCTTATGCATCAAATCAATACCACACAATCTTTTCACTACCTTTAAAATGAACTTAGGAATTCAAGTTTTTGCCGCTGAGCGGTTTATGTCAACCCCCCATTCTACTGTGCTTTTTCCATTTTATCTGAAGTATTAATGAATAACAATAAGTGTGAAAAAGTAACGCAGTTTGATTTAATACGTTCTCTTATCTTGGAGATTGAGCCGATAAAATGCGCGGCGCAATGAAAGCCGCTGGTTATCTACTTGTTTTAGATTTTATTTGTTATTTTATTGATGTGTTTTGTTGACCGTACTGATCGGCGGAGTACGGCGGCTGTCGGGGGGTTAGTAAATAAAGAAAGTTATTGTTATAATTATAACGTTTTCTTTTTGATGGTGCATTTGGTAAAGTAGTATTCGATCTAATAAGTTATATAAAATTTACAATTGTAATAATCGCATTGTCCGGCAGCTAAAATTAGGAACCCGAGTAAGTGGACATAATACGGTACTTTAAATGTCAACTATGAAATCCGATTGAATTCTATTCTATGTCGTTATGTTATTTTGTTGATACCCCTAAATATGTGCAGGCGCACGTAATTTGTAAATCGAACTAAATTTGAAAAAAAAATACTCTTTTTTAAAAATGTAACAGATACTTCATACTTGCTTGAATACATTACAAAATATCTAATCTCTGCTACTAATATGCGCAGCTAATGGTAGCCAAACCTTAATATAAGTCATCTATCAAATGCAGTCAGTACAATGGTTTTAATTAATTTAATTGGCGCATTAATAAGCTGTGGGTAGAGTTATCTGATGGTTTTAATTAAACCTTACATTAATTACATTATAATTACGGCAGACAATGACGCCACCTGTCCGTGGAATGCCGAACTAACGATCGATACATCGACCGATCGATCGGTATAAAATGTGCGCGAGCGCAGCGACTTAAATACGTCAGGGGTTTTGCGATTACAGTGTCTGGATGTTTAAATAATTTGTTAGAATTATCTATTTGAATTATTGGTTTGTGAGTTTATAATTGCAATAAATTATTACAATTAGCAGAAGTAAGTTCTCATACTAATAAGCAGGTTAAGTTAAGAGCACTTCTTCTATCGTATGCTTGATGAACAACCTGTGGTGTCAGAGTTTAAAGCGCCTGTAGGTCTCCGACATGGCTTAACAACTTTACACACCGTTGAAAATTCTCTCAGGTGTGCCGGTTTCCTCACGATGTTTTCCCTCACCGTTTTTAGTAACTGATAACTAATTTATAGTACGCACATGAATTCGAAAAGACATTGGTGCGTGCCGGGTTTTGAACTTGCAACCTTTGACTTGGCAGTCCAACGGCACCACATACCACTCGACTATCTCAACGCTCAACTTAAGAGCACTAACCATCATTCTAACATCTAATCAACTAATAATGTCCTCCTGACCGAATTTCGGTCACGGCGACCTGTCTCAGCTGAGACTAGCCAACTACGCAGGAGATATTATAGTGCAGAAGTATGCGTGCAGACACAGGTGCAGTCCCTATTCCCTCACTCTCATAATCTGATGGGCCAGCAGACCGACACGACCGGAGAGAGATCAGGCGCAGGACCAACGGCTTAACGTGCCTTCTGAAGCACGATGGGGTCTCGACATGTGAAAACGGTCTCCCATCACAAGACTGACTGCGGCGAGCACGGCTTAACCTCGCACATTGACTGATCTGTAGGGTAGCCGCATAGCTTCGAGCCCCACAATTCCCTTGTCAACTACCTTGTTAACTAACCTGTGGGTTTACTCTCCATTTAAAATCCGACCGAATTGCATTGGGATTGTAAAGTATTGTACTCTTAAACAAAACACTGGCGTCAAATTTTCTCAATGTTATGTGTCCATTGGGAGGATCTAACTGTGTTTTTTTTTATAAAACGTCGCCCCACACTATTAGTCACTGCGCTAATCGGGTCGTCACACGACAGATTAAAAGATGGACAGCATTTTATTTCAATACAACTGTATCATGTTTCCGCTAAATCAATATTAATTTTGAATTGGCCTTGTATTAGAATTGAAATTAAATTCGAGAGTAAACCACCTGATGGTCTTTATTTTCACGTCTATGTCCCTACTGTAGGGCTTCGAGTACAATTCTAATAAGAAGCAACACAATGTGACAAATGAAGCAAAACAGAAAATGGTAAAACAGCGTTGTTTTGCATAACATAACATCACGCCTGTATTCCCCGAAGGGGTAGGCAGAGGTGCACATATAGTACGTACACCCACATTTCGCTAGTTATATTGTAAGTCCCAATGTAATAGAGGGCGAGCCTATTGCCACCAACCGGGCACAAATCCAGACTTCGAGCTACTGAGAAACACCCAGTAACACTGCCCGACCCAGGATTCGAACCCAGGACCTCATGCTCAGCAGTCGCACTTATCGACCACTAGACCAACGAGGTAGTCTTACTAAGATATAGTATTACCCAGTTACTGTGTTGTGGAGGTCAGGTAGGCAGTCACTCCATGTAGAACACTGTTAGCTGTATCATCTCCCTAGACAAGTGGCAAAACGCTTGATGAATAGAAATCAGTGACACTCACACACAAGTCACCGATAACATAGTCGAAACATTAAGTCAACCCCATACATTTTTCATTCTATTCGATTTCTATTCGTGAAGCGGTTTGCCACTTGTCTAGGGGGGCAGGTAAGACGTAGAAGCCAACCAGAAAAGCTAGACAGATGATAAAAATAATCGTATGTACGATAGAAGCCTTGAGCTCCTTAAGTTAGTATTTATTGCATAAGATTCTTAAAACTGAATCTGATCTTCTAAAATTAACACTCCAATCGATCAGATTGACACACAATCTAATAATCTGTTTTTGCAAAGCAAAACCACCCTTATTGGCTCTACTACAAAGCTCAAAGAAAGCGCAAATAACATTTTGCAATCTAAGCTTTCAATATATCGCACTGTAATAAAAATCAAAGCAAAATTACTCTTAATGCTACGCCATAAGTACCAAAACAGCGGCAAATAAATGTTTGCGTTCAATTGTTAAATATTACAGTGGTGGGTGCGCAAGCGCACAAAAGCAAGCAACGCCATCTGCCGGCGCGCGTCGATCATGGGCCGCGCGACGAAAAAATCGCGTCGTCGAGCTCTATTGATACGACATTGACGGATTCGGGGGATGTCGGCTAGGGTTGGCACTGCGGAAATATTGGTTTAAATTTTTAAGATAAATTTTTAGTTATGGCATTTTGATGCGACGCGTAAAAATGAGTTCAAATCAAATTAATAACAGAATTTCATATTAGTCACGAACTAACTTCTTAGTGTTATGTGACGAATTTCATGGTGGTAGCATGGTAAACCTGCATGTTGTGCAATGTTGAAATAAAAAGCAAATAACATGTCACACACTTAAAACAAAATTTATTAGTCCATAAGGTCTGGATTCAGACGAACGGATAGAAAGATTAGAAGAGAAGAGAAAGAAAAAAAAGATAAAGATTTCGATTTGTAAAAAGCTACCAGAACGATCACTCCACCAACTTAAATCCGAACTGAAGACATTTTCATCCGCGTGCCAACCCTAATATAATATACATGGCACAGACGCCGCCATGACATGTTTACGGGCCAATTATTTGTATGGATTCCGCAGCAATAATGATTTCTTGCGTCCGTCCGTCTGTCCGGCCAACCGACCCATCGTCTGCTTACCCCCGCATATATTCCAGGCTTTTTACATCGGCATTTTGAATTTTGATTTTACGCAACTTTGCGTCAAAGATTTATTGGTGTTTTACGTAAATTGTGTCGGTTAAAAAGTTCGCTTTTACGCAAGTAGAGCAACCGTCAATCATTTTAAGTAATGCTTTTGAAATGAGATATTTTTTGAATCGGCTCGTCAGCTGTGTTAGTTGGTTTTATGTATATTGTTGATTTATGCTGCGATGAACTTGATCTATTGATTAATAGTGTTTTCACAGTCTTTACATCAATGTAATGACAGTCATTTGTTTTATTCCAAATAATATTTTAATTATACATACTCACATAAAGTCACGCCTATTTCCACGAGGTATAGGCAGAGACCACGGATTTCCATTTGCTACGATCCTGACATACTTCTTTCGCCTCATTCACTCGCATCACATTCCTCATACACGCTCGCTCATTTTAATTAATATAGGTATTTTATTTTGGGACAACTAGTCACTGTTACCGTGTAGTTGATTTTAAAAGGATAAAGATATAAGTTTATTTTCTTTTTGATTTATAAACAGATCATAATCATGGTGGTGGTTTGGAAAAAGAAAGGGGAGGACTTTGCCCAGCGGTGGGAAAATGGGCTAATAAAATTAACAGATCATCACAAGATGTTTTACTGTATACAGTTATGGATATACCTTGTCGTTAATTACAGCTATTGTATGGTACGTACAACAATAGCTAAAATTAATTGTTGTGAAATATGTGTAATTCTATTTTGTTTATTTAGTTGTTCTGTAAAAGCAATAGCAATAGGTTTGTTATTTGCCTAAAGTAATACAAGGGGATGTAGCTCAGTGGTAGAGCGTTCGCTTTGCATGTGAAAGGCCCCGGGTTCGATCCCCGGCATCTCCAAATAACTTTATTGTACAACATTTTCTTTAATTAGCTTCTGATAAAAATAATTTATCATCGCCATTAATTAGTAAGTACAGTAGTGTAGGCGGAAGGCGGAATTAGAGAACCTTAGACGTTGTTTACAGTTTTAAACTTTTACATTATTATAAAGATTTCTTTCGAAATCCAAATCAAAGATTGTATTTTCTACACACCCATCTCGTCTCAACATCATCATCATCAGCCGTTAGATGTCCACTGTTGAACAGAGGCCTCCCCCTTTTAGAAGAGGAGGGTGGTGCCATAATCCCCACGCTTGGCAAGCGGCTTGGGGATCGCAGTGTTGGTGGTCAAGTTACAGAAGACGCTGCTGCCCATCTTCTGGATTTTACCTTAGTCGCCTCTTACGACACATACGGGAGGAAAGGGGGTGCTCAATTCTAGGCTGGATACCACACGGCTCGTCTCAACATAGGTATACACAAATATTTTGTGATCTTCTAACAGCTCAAACCTTCTATAAATGTTGTGTATTTCTTAAGTGAATTCTACGAAAATTACTACATATGTTTTTAATAGACCTAAGACGACCTGATTGGCGCAGTGGCTAAGCGATTAGACTGCTGCGCTGACGGTTGCGGGTTAGATTCCCGCACGTGACAAAAAATTGTGCGATCCGCAGATATTTGTCCCGAGTCTGGGTGTTTGTGTATGTAATATTTCATGTTTGTGAAACGCACCTACGATACAGGTGAATTTCCAAGTGTGGGGCGAAATTAAAAAAAAAATCTCTTAGCACTATGAGAATGATTATTATGTAATTAGTATTACATTCACTGGCGCGTTATTGATTACTGCCCTTTATATCTAGATCCTTTTTGGTAAATCAAGGGCCCTAGACCAGTGACAAAACGCTAGACAAAAAGAAATCGAAGAGAACTATAAATGTATGGATGTGACATAATGTTTCTACCATTGATCTGTGCCAGAAATGCCAATAGATTTGTCGTTCTGTTTGATTTCTATTTGCCTTACGTTTTGCCACTTGAGTCCCGGTTCCTATCCATCAATAAGATAGTAATCTAGGTAGTTTATTTTCTTGTTGATAAACTTCTGTGTGTCTGTGTATACCCATTCACTATTTGTACAGTTGTGATATGTAATAATTAAATAAAATAGTAAGTGGTATTAGTGGAATCTGTCATAAGGGGATGTAGCTCAGTGGTAGAGCGTTCGCTTTGCATGTGAAAGGCCCCGGGTTCGATCCCCGGCATCTCCAATATGTTTTTATTATTGTGAGTGTTTTTTTAGAAGCAATTTGTATGATTGTAATAAATAAAGATAAACAATGTCGCCGACTGCTGACCATAATGATGCCATAGGAGTTCTTCTTTTCGACGGTACTGTTATATTTTTAGTGCTCAGTGTGTCGCTACATTAATGGCAGCGTCAGAGGCTGGTTAGGTCTTCCACGGTGCAGGCAAGGACTGAAAATGATATGACAATCATTTGTATGCCAAGAACTAGCATTCTTCTTCTTATCGTATGGTTGATGAACAACCAGGTTGTTCATCAACCATAAGATAAGAAGAAGAGTTTAAACCACCTGTAGGCCTCTGACATGGCTTTACACACCGTTGAAAAATCTTTTAGGTGTGCTGGTTGCCTCAAGATGTCTTCAAGGACTTGCATTGAGTGAAGTGAAATATTGCCAGTGTTCACCAAGAGTTAGAAGAGGAGGCTTAGGTCCATCTACGGGTCATTTCAGAGCGTATGGTAATAATTGATGAGATTAAAAAAAAAAATTGGGATACTTTAATGCCATCAGCGCCGAGAGGGGTCTTATTAGGCTTCATCGGATAAAATGCGAGAGTGCTTGAGCCTCCAGCCAGGCTAACTACTATGAATTTAAGAATTGCTACCTACTCCCCAGCGGAACTCGAACCACGACTTGGTGCATTACTGACTAAGTGCTAAAATAGCATGGAACGGCTGGATCTAGTTAGCTTATTTAGGGTCTAATATGAGATAGCAAGGAATATTACACCATTTTAAATACCTTTCTCGATAGGTTTTTTAACAACATGATAACAAGCTAAGTAGGATTACCATACAGTTTAAAATGTTCGCTTCGCCTCATATTTCCTTACTTCGCTGATAAATAGGCACATATTTAAAAGCCTGAAGTCACGTGAGTGTTAAGACCCCTTGAGAAAATACAAGCGTCAATATACAAACCAAGACGTAGGTTGTGACGTAGGACTCTGCCGCGTTACCAGCTCATGAATAAGGGCTCCGTTCGAATTCGAAACTAGTCGGGCATTCCCGAATACACACGTCTATAAAACATATACGAGTCATCACGTGGCATATAGTAAATAATAGTATGTATAAAAATATGGCAATAATAACTAGCTGAAGTCAATATTTTTATGAAATTATACACGGGGATGTAGCTCAGTGGTAGAGCGTTCGCTTTGCATGTGAAAGGCCCCGGGTTCGATCCCCGGCATCTCCAAACTCTTTTTTTTATTTTAATATTTTTACTTTGTCAAAAATTGTATTTTTGTAATTTGTATCTTTTTAGACTCTGTATCTTATTACGTAAATTTTGCCAAAATATCAAGTGTTTTCTTGTGGTAGTGTAAATTAAATACACTTAAACATTTTATCGTTTAACTAGGTTACAAATGTTTTAATTGCTTTTTTTATTTTCTTTATTAGTGTTAAAGTTCGATTCACGCGTACTGCTGATGTTAATTATTTTATTATTCGTTTTTAGAACTTCAATGTAGACCAAAGGCCTTCCTTGCTATTTGGGGCTAACCCCTTGAAAAAGGGTTGTGTTCATCCCGCCATCTCTGTGCCTGAGGTACCTGCTACTGTGAGTCAAAGTCTGTGACCCTCTGTGTGTTGGCTACTGCCATAGTTTGTCCTGCATAAGGCATTGGTGACGTTACATAAAAAATTTATTTAAACAGATGTGAACAAAAACAATGAAACAGAACGTTATTTTAGCATCACATTGTACAAGGGGATGTAGCTCAGTGGTAGAGCGTTCGCTTTGCATGTGAAAGGCCCCGGGTTCGATCCCCGGCATCTCCAGTTACTTTATTGATTTAAAATTATTATAATTAGCTTATAATTATAATAGTGGTTGAGGGTATTATTAATAATTTTCTAAAAAAACTCAAAAATAAGTGTTCTGTAGTTTGAACCTGTGACAATTTGCGCTAAAATCTAGCCTGTAATTTATTAAGTTGGAATTCAATACTTTGCTTTAAGAAAAAGTAGTAAAGCTTATGGAAACTCATAGTCTATTTATTCAGTTGTAGGTATATAGTAATTAAAATAAGTATAAAATAAGTATAACTTCATCTCATTGATATAAATGTAAGCGGGGGATGTAGCTCAGTGGTAGAGCGTTCGCTTTGCATTTGAAAGGCCCCGGGTTCGATCCCCGGCATCTCCAAATTATTGTAATAATAGAGTTTTTGCAATAATAGAGCTATATTTGTTTTTACTCATTTAATGACGAGATATATGTTGAAGCTTCATTTTTGTCATGCCTTTATTTTTTTTGGTCTTCCTTTTTCTTCTTATATATCCATTTGATTTGGAGATAACTCATCATTCATAAAATCGTATTATCTATCTTTTGGTTTGATTTTACTCAAATATTTTTTTAATATTTATTGAATACTCAACATGTGCAAGTAACTTGCTGCCATTGAGCTGAAATTTGAAACTAAAACATTTTTAAATTGATCAAAATTTATGTAAAAAAATGGAGATGCCGGGGATCGAACCCGGGGCCTTTCACATGCAAAGCGAACGCTCTACCACTGAGCTACATCCCCTTGTTACAAACCCCACTAATATGATCATCTAATATCAGTTCATTTGTTTCGTATACAACTGTACAAATATACGACGAGTTTTACAAACATTGGAACAAAAATATCATTAGGTTACCTCATGCAATAAAACTTAATAATTACACTAGTTTAAGTTTAAATCCAGTGGTATCCGGCCTAGAATAGACCACCCCCTTTCCTCCCGCGGGTGTCGTAAAAGGCGACTAAGGGAAAATCCAGAAGATGGGCAGCAGCGTCTTCTGTAACTTCACTACCCAGACTGCGATCTTCCAGCCGCTTGACAAGCTTGGGATTATGGCACCCCCCCTCAAGCCCAATAAGTGGGGGGCCTTTGTTCAACAGTGGACGTCTTGCTGCTGATGTTGTTGAAGTTTCAATCTACATTTTTATCAACTTATACCTACTTGTAAACGATGCTAAAATGCCCTAACTTAAACACCTTGTTAAGTCCATTCTTCTGCGATATATCTATTCTTTGACATGCAAATAACAGTGACAGGTATAATTTAATCATTTAATCAATGATTAAACAAAGTCAATTTCTATAAGAAGGATACAGTGCAAGCGCAGGTGACCTGACCAGGTGACCCCGTAAGCAATAGCGATCATATTGTACTAACTGCATGGCAGGTAATGAGTTAACCTGAAAAGATTAAAGTTTTCAGTGTTAAATGCCAAGTTAAATTTAGTAGAAAATTGTTACACATTTTAGCGTTTAATTAAAATATAATTGGAAGCTAATTATAGCCACAATAAATCAATAAAGTGATTGGAGATGCCGGGGATCGAACCCGGGGCCTTTCACATGCAAAGCGAACGCTCTACCACTGAGCTACATCCCCGTGTGGTAAGAACCGCGAAACAAGCGTACTACTTAATTCTGTGAGTCACAGCTGTACAAATATAAATGGAAAAATCAAATTGATAAGATTATAGACATCATCATCAGCTGGAAGACGTCCACTGTTGAACAAAGGCCTTCCCCTTAGAACGCCACAATGAACGACAACTTGCCATTGCATCCACCGGTTTCCCGCAATTCTGTCGATATCGTCGGTCCACCTGGTGGGAGGCCTGCCAACGCTGCGTCTTACGGTTCATGCTCGCCACTCGAGAACCTTTCTTCACCAGCGGTTATCGGTCCTTCGAGCGATATGGACACAAATATAGCTTACACATTTAGTAATAGATGGTAAAAAAAAAAAAAAAACATGATTACTTATTTACACAGATGTCTATGTATCGATATGAAAACTATTCTAATTAAATTGGAGGTTGTATTTGATTATTCGACACAAGGGGATGTAGCTCAGTGGTAGAGCGCTCGCTTTGCATGTGAAAGGCCCCGGGTTCGATCCCCGGCATCTCCAAAAAATATATTTTTATTTATATTAAACTCATCGATTTTTAAGCGTATACTTTTCATTTTATCCAAGACAGGCAGCATTGCCACGTTGTATAGCATTGCTGATTCTTTGAGGCTCGAACGCTTGGACCTCATGACCCAAATGTTTTGACCCCACACGACTCAAAAATACTATTCCCAATCAGGTTATTGTATTTTCGCCGCTTGAGGTTCTCCGCAGCAGCAGCAGTGCCAGCGCAATGTATACCAAAATAATTGTTAAAAAAATTTCAATCTACGACTTCTGCTAACTACTTAAGCCTTGGTCTAGTGATTAGTGACCCTGACTGCTAAACCGGTGGTCGTGGGTTCGATTCCCACCCAGGAGAAATCTTTGTGTGATGAGCATAATGATTTGTTCTGTGTCTGGGTATAATTATAATTAAAATATGTAAGTATGTTTAACAGTTGTCTGGTTACCATAATACAGGCTCTGCCTAGTTTGGGATCAGATGACGGTGCGTGTGCTGCTATTATTATTATTTAGAATAACCAAGGTTGCAGGGCAGCATGGAGCCAAGAATTACGACTAAAAACGATTTAAAAATGTACCTACCTACTACTTCTGCTAACCACACTAACGAAAACTCGCTCTATTTAAAATTACCTAGCTACCAGGGCTGCATAGAGCCAAGGAATTACAATATTCCGTGAAGCAGCGTGTGACTACGACGGAGGCTCGTTCGCAGGCTGATCACGTCTTCTTATCGATCCGCTGTAGGTGTTGCTGGGTCGGGGCGAGAAGGGAATTGTTGCCTTCATGCGGTAGGAAAATAGCGTGATGATAGGCACTAGGCAGGTATATTAAGATATTTGTATTTATTTATTGCACTATGTAGTTTAAAAGAAAACAAATACATGCTATCCTCAAGAAACATAGACTCTGTAAGCGTGTAGCAACACTTATTATATGTAAAAATAAGAAAATACAGGTTTTTAACTTTAGAGCTAACTTTAACATTATAATTTTATTAATACTCAATTATGTACAAAGTTGGTTGGTAGATCCTAGAGTCTACCAACCAACTTTGTACATCTCTATAGTCTAGAGCAGTAGTTCCCAAACTTATTTTTCTCGTGCACCACTTTCAAAATTAAACTGGTGTCGGTGGACCCCCTGCTGCTACATTCCTACCACATTGTTAAAGTCGACAAAAAATAAAAATTGTGTCGCTTCTGAGTTCCGTCCCTATATTCTGATAGGTTAAAATTTTAAATTTTAAATAAAAACGAAAAATGGTACATTTTATAACATTTTATTAATTAAAAGAAAAGAATTACAAAAAAATAATAATAAGGTAATACTTATAGGTTGTGGACATAATTTTAATTAATGGGAAGGATGTATTTGATGGAGTGTCAGCAAACGATCAATGTTTGGCTTTATTTTTGTGAGCAATAACCGCAAATCCCCCCGCTCTGTGATGTTTAGTTTGCTCCTTTTTTTTGTTAAGAGGTTTGTAACGGCACTAAAACTTCTTTCGACAAGGTATGATGAGGGAAAAGCTATCAAAAATTTCCTTGCGATTTCCCACAGTCCAGGATATTTTTCGTGTATTTCTGCTTGCAGCCAAAATGTTTGGTAGCCTTTTCTAAATTTCACCTTCAGCTCCTCATTGGTGCTTAGCTCAAGCAGCTCCTCTTGTAATAATACATTGGCCACTTCAGTTTCATCAAATGGATTTACGATCCATGGTGGTATATCCATCGTCAGCATATCTTCAAACCTGGTTTTGAAGTCATCATGCAGGGCACTTAAATGTTGACTGTAGGTATGGATATCCTCATCAATAGTTTCTACCTGCGACAAGTTTGGAAATTGAGATAATTCGCGCCGACTAATGTTTTGCTTCATAAATTTCAATTTCCCAAGAAAAGCCGAAATTATCCCCTTTGTTTTTATTAAATTCAGGCTGTCCCCTTGTAACTGCAAGTTAATATCATTAAATTTTTTAAACAAATCTGTCAAATACGCAATGTCTCCTTTGAATTTGATCAAGTTTTCTTTTAAATCTGGATCTCTACTTTCTAAGAACTCTAATACGGAATCGAAAACAGAGTAAAATCTCGTTAAGCATGCACCTTTCGACAACCAGCGTACTTCAGTATGTAAGAGCAGTCGTTGGAAGTCTTCGTCATTTTCGTCGCACAATTGAGCAAATAAACGCGTATTCAATGCATTGCTTCTAATTTTGTTGACAGCGTTTATTATAAAATGAAGAGATTGGTTCAACCTGTCACTTAAATGTTTCGCCACAAGATGTTGTCGGTGGATTACGCAATGAATAGCTGTAAGTCCTGGTATAATTCTTTTGAGATGACTTATAAACCCACGATATCGCCCTACCATTGCAGGAGCTCCGTCTGTTGCCACTGAAATAATGTTTGTAAATGGAATCGATTTTTCCGTAAAAAAATTACTCAGGACATTAAATATTGATTCGCCTTTAGTGTCAGTCTCCAAAGTTCTGGCAAATAGCAATTCTTCGTGAATTTCTTCCTCCATGATAAATCGGACATATGCTAATAATAATGCTTCATTACCGGGTAACGTTGACTCGTCCAGTTGTATAGAAAAATGACTTTTTTGCAGATGATTGCACAAAAAACTTTCGATGTCAGAGCTCATTTCATCAATGCGTCTTTGTACAGTATTGTTACTTAATGGAATTCTTTTTAGTACGTCAAATGGAGATTTGTGCAAAACAGTTTTTAAAACCTCTTCAACAGCGGGTAAAATTAATTGTTCTCCGATAGTGTGCGGTTTTCCAGATTTTGCTATTAGTAATGAGATATTGTAAGATGCCCGCAAGCCATCATCGTTACTTTGAGATGTTGAAGCGAACATGCTGTGCATGGTGGGTCTCTTTTCATATTTTTCCTTCAATGTTTGAAAATATTTTAAATCTTTACCCATTTTATCAGTATGACACCTTTTTAGATGATCTTCGAGCTTTGATGGTTTCATAGAGTCATTGCTTAAAACTTTATTGCATATTAGGCACATGGGCAAGTGTTTATCTGCCTCTGATGGAACAAAACCATATTTCAAATAATCGACACTGTATTGTCGACATTTTTTCTTTGCTGTAGCCATGTTTTGTATCAGTTACCTTCCCTGTAAAAAAAAATGTTATAGTAACCAAGTTTTTATTTGAATATAGGTAGCACAACGCAGCCTTTGTCAGCTTTATATTATTATGATTATCATTATATTGAAAAAGTATTACGGCTTGTAAAGGGACCAACTAATAAACCGCTAAGACAAGTACAGACTTTTTCACGAAGCGATATCAATGTTAAATACCTAATTTACCACAATTTTTTAATAGTAGAAATAAAAATTAGTTTACTCAGTATCGAATATTGATCATATTTGTGTAGGAAAAAATAAAAGTCGAAATCCCAAATTGACCAAAAAAGTGACCATAAAAACAATAACTAAAATTTCATTAAATCAATGAGTTCACGCGCTAGTAGTTTTATAAAACAGTAATTGCTCTGCAATATTGATTTTTCGGCCTTTTTAGAGAGGCAGTCCTCTCGTGAAAAAACAATTGAATAAAACGTGCTGTGTTTGTCTTCAAATCGAAAGAGGACAATTAAAATATCTGTAAGTTACTAAGTTAGCTATATACAATGTGTCCGAGCGATAAGACCGCCCGGCGTTTTTTGAATATTTGTACGAAATCATTAATAATTATATTTACATTTGTGACTTAGCGGCCTTAGTGATTTTATATAAGTAATTTTTTTACTACATTTTAGTTTTGTCTAATGATTTTAATTGATAAATTATGATGTCGGCTAGTCAGTAAACAAAAATAATGGAAAAAGATGAACAAACTTAGGAAATATCGTAAAAAAACTGCAGCACGTCACGCGTCTTTACTTAATTTAATTTTGTACAAATATTCTAAATACGCCGGGCGGTCACTTATCCCTAGGACACATTGTATACAAGCATTTGTTATCAACCGACCAGTACACGAAACAAAATACTTAAGAACTAGGTACAACAAAAAAAAGGTACGTACTTACTTTTCTCCGGCACTAGGAACACTAATATAAATTTTCTCACACCTTCTTTTTCGAAATTCCGGAAACAAATAAATGAGCATGCCTTTGGCATCGAGTATTTATAGTCTTGATCAAGATCATGTCTAAACAAGCACTAAGCATTGTCGGACGGATTGCGCTTTGCAAGTCTGTACACGAAATTGTAATATCGAATACGCAAGTTTGGACAAGTAAGAGTCGCTTGCCAGATTAAAATGTTATCTGCTTAGTTAGGTACTTAAAACAATATAGGTAGGCCCTTATAAAAACTATATGCAGATAAATTTTCGTGGACCCCTATTAACATCTTATGGACCCCCATTTTTTATTGACGCCTACGTAGACCCCCAGCAAGGCTCCCGTGGACCCCTGGGGGTCCACCTGGACCACTTTGGGAATCACTGGTCTAGAGTCTAGACTTCACTGATTAGTAATTATGACCCATGATAACCAATATGTTCTCTCCCTGTCGCTCGAGGCTATACTGAATGGTCCTTTGCTAACACACCTCTGGTCCTCTGTATACTCTTTTGAGGAATATAAGAGTGACGGTATTAATCAATCTGTTATTTCCTCTGTAATTTTTACTCCAGGCGAAGGAACACATGTTGTGCGAAGAAGGATCAAGCTTTGACTCCGCGCTTGTTCGCTGTGGCGATTTCATTTCAGACGATATTTAGTTCTGGGCTAACCACTAGTTCACTTTTTTAACTATATTTAAGTACAAAAATTTCGAGTTTCCCTTAGGGGCGCCCACACAAAACCGCGATGCGATGCGATACGACGCGGTATCACAGGAATTTGCTCGCAGCAGCTCGCAGATATTTGCGATGCATTGCGAATTCGCAGTTATGTGTGGGAGCCCTTATGTGTTATATTATATGGAATTGGAAAAGTGTTACAGCATTTGAGGACATGAGAATTGTAAGATTTTTTGGGCGTTATTGTACACATAATGATGGTTATTATTTTGAATTAAAGTAGTTTATCTTAAGCCTAATGTTATTTAAAGATTAAGTTTGTTTCTTAATTTTTTTTTTACGAAAACTATATTTTGGAGTCCATTGAAAGGTGTTAAACCCTAACTACTAATAGAGTTGGAGGGATGATCAGTTTAGCCTTTGAACTATTTTTAACACTATACTAGGGGGTTGGCCGAAGATCGAGCTCAGTGGCGGGACATAGGAGAGGCTTATGTCCAGCTGTGGGCTGATGATGACGATACTAGGGGGTCACCTCCTAAACTATCTATATCTAGAATGTTGTATCTATATCTATCTTTATCAATATTTAGAATGGACAAGGTGGATAATGTTCTTGTCTATTTTAATCCCAAAAAAGACGCGAAACAATTTTCGGGTCATAAATTATGAGATGCTTAACTTAAAATCAATAGGCAAATTACACGTTCCATATTACATACCTAATCAAGGTTCACTAATGTTTTCAAAGCAGACATATCTTTGGAAAAGTACATTTTTCCAGAAACCGCCCAGCAGTTTCCAGGATAATGCCGCGTCTCCAAGTCTCCATTTCCTTGAGCCATCGATCGTCCGATACGCCTTCCGCATACCGAATGTTCAATCTTCATATAATTATAAGTAATGCGGATTTGATCCTTATCTGTACGAAGTTAAGGTAGATTTTCGGTTAACATATATTTGTGTACTGAATGCAAGGTTCGGTCTTTCGAAGGCCAGTCAAGGACGCGTGTGGGTTTGCGTTTTTGTTTATAATTAGATTTATTAAAACATATGATATGAATACTTAGGCACTATTTAATTTTTGTCTATAGATTTACATATTTTTGCGACACGATAGGAGTCCTAAATAATCTAGAATCTAATAATCTGATAATTAAGTTACTTTAGAACTTAATACCAATGAAACAGCTCGGAATCGAATCTAAGACCACTTCATGAGTTGGCTTCATTTTTAATACCACAACAGGCTGTCTGGTTTCGACGTATTTTCAACTCGTTTCAATATGATCAAATAAAACCCGGTACCAGTCAACATCTCGGGTAACATTAGTACAGTAAAAAATCTATAAATTCTCATACAAACCGTGACTGCAACACTATAAATCTATAGCGATTTATCTTCTTAATGACTGCATACTTTAGTGAAACAAACTCCAAACATTATCTACGTAACTTACCGTAGCGGCTACGGCGTAGCAGCGCTACGCTCATAAAACAGGCATATTCTATAATGTTCAAAACTAATTTATTAGCATCAGTGACCCAGAATGCCCCGTTAGCACCACGCCTTCCCGCCAATCGCCGCGCCCCACGCCTCGCGAGCCCCTCCGTCGTCCAATAAGAGCGCGACGTTCGAAATTTAAAACGTCGCCGTAGACATATACCCGTTTCTGTCACTCTTGGTCCGTTCGCACCTCAGCACGGACGGTTTTTTTGTTGTTTTATTTTTGTTTAGTATGAAAATTTAATTTATTTTTTGTATGTGTAAAAAGTTTTATTGTAACTATTACCTTTTTGAGTACTTGGTTATTAATTGTATTTTAAAATAATTTATACTTTAATGATCATTTAGACAATTTATATTAAAATTTCATTAATATCATATGTTTACACGCCATTACTATTAAATGTCACGGCTTTCCGTAGAGGTTTTATTAAAAGAGATTCATAAATAAAACTGAATATTATTTATGGCTTTATTAATTTTTCAATTTAAATAATAAGCATTGTTTATGGGATATAGCTGAGTATATTTTACTGAAGGGGTGTGTCAGGAGAAAACTTCTTAAAGCACTAAATCAGCATTACAACCTTTTTAAGGTGACCATCAGATTATCCACCAGTATACCAAGACCTCTGCTATTGAGCACAAAGTTTGTACCAACGTGTCCTGTTATATTGGACACTTGCCCCCACTTGTGAATATGAAAAGTATAAAACATAGAGTTAAGTTGATAAGTGGATGTATAGTCATGGACAAAGGGGTGTGCGTACATCTTGGTTTTAAGCTTTGTTATTTACTTTAGCAGTTTTCTCTAAAAGAATTCTCATTTCTTTGTCATATTTTCCTCAATATCTCAATGCTAAAGATGAAGCTTGTAGCTTGTCGATTTTTTTTAGAGAGAGCTTAGATTTGGATAAAAGTTAGTAAAAATATGAGGGAAAGAAAAGTCTCTTTGATCTATGATAACTACCCACTACCTATCTACAAAACCTACATACGATAGAGAAAGAGCGAATTAAAATGATTGCCTAAATGATGAAGTTTACAATCGTAATACAAAAGTACATAGGTACATACAGGTACGAAATACACACAAGCAAATATTTAAATTGTCCATTGTTAAAAAAATATTTAAAATCTATTGATATTCATTTACAATTGCATTTAATTTGAGTGTTTGGTAGTTTCCATTAGTAGGTACAGTCAGTAACATAGGTAAGTAGCTGAACATTTAATATTTGAACCATACCATTTATTAAAGAATATCTTCTGACATAGTAAAAAGTCCTTAATATTCCCAGATCATAATTGACATAAGGTTTCTTAACGTGTTAAGCTATTTATGTTGCTGACTGTATCTACCTACGTAACATAAAGCCTACCTAAAGATCTATAGTAATATATCCTCTTTTCTAAACAATTGAAATAGACACAATAATAGGCTTTTTTAGAAATGTCATTGAACATTTCTGATTAATTACAAATTAACCAGTAATGCTAATAATGACATTAGAAACACTACATTGTAACAAACAATTACAACATATTCTTAGAGATAGAAGAACATAATTAATCTAACCATTCCATTATAATTCTACCAATTATTAGCTAGTTACGAAAAAAATAACCCCGTCTCAATTACATCTTGTAAATTGAAACAAAGTCAGAACACCGTTAGTGCTTACTCACACCTCTGCAATTTCATCCTGCAATTATTATCACCATAACCATTTAATTATGACCCCACATTGTACTCAATTGATCCCCGCTAATGTCAGAATGATGTGGTTTTGTAGAGACGGGGGAGGTCATCTTTGAGTGGCCAGTATGTTATTGCTATGACAGTTAGAAACGTCAAAACGTTTTAAGGCTAGGTCAGGGGTTAGAATGTAAAGCGTGAGAATATTTTTTTTTATCTTACGGTACTAGCAATGGAAATTGTCGTTGTACTTAGTTTATGGTTAATGATGTAAACTTAGTCATACAAGTAATGGCGGTGTGTTCTGTGGTATTTTAAATGTTGCTGATTTGTGAGTCACTCAAATACTTTGCTGAAATTTAATTTTAGTTCAAAATTGGCGAAAAAGTGTGAAGAGATAAATAAGATTCAATTTAATTTGAAGACTGAATTTATTTGATGAGATTAAGGACAATTCTATTTCATTTAAATACTATTCAATTTACGAGAAATTTTTAACCGACTTCAAAAAAGGAGGAGGGTCTCAATCCGTCGAAATCTTTTTTTAAAGGTACAAATTCGAGTAATTTATATGAAATATCTAAATCCACGTCTTCGTAATATTTAAAAACGTATAATTTTAAATATTAAATTTTCGGGAGTAATTATCTCCTAAATACTACACCAAAAATTCCTTTGTCCTACATTTGCATCAGAAAAACATGTTTCCAACATTTTGGCGAACGTAATTAGGGCACACCCCATAACAGCGGGACGTACTAGGAACGTGACACGCTGCCGCGTCACGTAAGCCTAACCCAATTACACCGACGTGACGTTCAGATATTCGACAGCACGCTCCGTGCAGCGCCGTAGTCGCTTGTTTCGTATGCCCGCCGTATGGCCGGGCCGGTTCGGCGCACACATCCACCCGCACGCCGTATAGTTTTGATACCAGACCCTCAATGACCGCTGGACCGACAGACCCGGCACACGTGTTTTTACCTCCGACGACGTATTACCAAAATGCATGTAAATATTGACGCATGCACTCGCGCGTGTATCCGATCGTGTTGTAGCGCGCGCGGGAAAAGTTTGGCAGTTGACATTCGCGCGCTTTGCTTTTTTATTTTTTTCTAACGCGTGCGCGGCTGCGGTAGGTCGCATTGTGACTGTGATGTACTGAAATGTGAAAAGTGGGGAAATCTAACTAGATGTGTTTGTACGTGATTGTTGAATGATATTTTGTGGATTTGTGCTTTATTGCGAGTTGGATATTTAATTGATTTGGTAATTATTGACGCTTCGATAAATGTAAAGCAAAATACTGAGTAGGTACCGTAGTTATTTCCTATTTAATATAATGGTCCAGAAACAGTATTTTAAGAACGCAACAGCAGAATTTAAAACAAAATGAATTAACCAATCGGCGCAAATCATTCCAAACATAAAATTCTACAACCGTCTCTTGCGCATATGCCCAATACAAACAGCTGTTATATCTGATCAAACAAGAAAACCTGTTAATCTAAAATCTCTTGAGGTTAACAAAACATTAACGCAATATTTAGGCAGTGTGCACACACGGCTGCGTCACTAATAGGTGCCGATTTGACAGACAAAAACAATCGGTAGGCATAGCGGACTATGTCAACATATCGGATGTTGGAGCGATCGGCTCGTGTGGACAGATCATGGGAACTCCTCTGAGGAATTCATTGTTTTCTAATCGATTTTACAGTTTTTTTTATCGAAGTCTTAGTAGATTGTGCTAATATAGGTAGTTAAATCGTTGGGGCTTATTGCTTTGACGATGTAGATAGAGTCTGTTTGAGGCGATTATTAGGTAGGATTTAAGGTTGTTTGATTATTAACATTTTAATTTAATGAACTTTGCTCAGACTTTGACGTGAAAATGAAATTAATGAATCGTAATACAAAATATAGTTTAGGTAGATAAATTATGTATAAAGTTAATAAGTTATCTTGAATTCACTGTACATCTAACCGGTATTTTTACGCGATCAGATTTTTAAATTATGTTTTATTATTGATAAAGGTTTACCATAATCTAATACAAGTCTAAGACAATAACAGTCAAAGACATTGGAAGCTAATATTAAGACATTTTAGAAAGAAGTTGATACAAGAATTAACTTTGCAACGCAACTAAAATTACTACAATTAGTGAAGTTACTTAATTTATTTTCCGTACTTTTTAATCAAGAGGTACCAAGGCTTTTGCAAAGGCTTTTTCGTATAAACATTGTAGATTTAATTAATTTGGCACGTATTGAATTTACTTTATACTGTAACGTGTAATGACATCTTTGACATCATCCCTATAGCATGAGACGATATTATCTTTAAAGAAATCATTGCTTAGATTAAAAACAAGTAACTATAAGTTCAAGCAATAAGTACAGTCGAAATCAAATTTAAATTAAATTTAATTTAATTAAATTTATCTTCTCGGGCATGAGTTAATGTCACATGGAATTATGCCATTTTGTAGAGAAAGATAAGCCAGTTACCAAAAATAGTTTAGGATGGGATCGTCCCTAGGTAGGTATATCTTAACTCGTGAGTTATTTACTTCTTATTTACTTAAAATAATATTATGAAGAACAAATTAAGAAATAAAGGCTTTACTTGCCATAAACGAATTTAAGTCTATTCCTAGTTACCGAAATAAGAAACAAAAATGCCTAATATTCGTCCAAGAAATAAAAAAAACGGCTAACGGCTATTGAAATATCCCATAGCTCCAACTTGTGTGTGAACATATTAAATTCCCGCGGTCCTGAGACATGCCCGCATCGTTCTAGTTGATTAGTTTGTTACCTCTAATATTAGCCTTCGCGACAGTCTGCCAGCGGTCCTAGTGCCTCCCGCGGGGCGCGCTCCAGGAACCCCTAGATCAAGGCATACCCTACACTCTGCAGTTTTTACTTAGGTACAAATTGCATTTTTAAAATGGGAATAGAGTAGAGAGAACTATTTATAATACTACTTAAAGAAATCAAAGATAATATAATACCAGTTAAAGAAATCCGAAATAATATTTAAACTAATATTTTGGAATAAACAGATATTTGTCATACTCTGGGCGTTTGTGTTTATTGATGTTTTAAGACATACAGTAATGGCGGATGATTGGGAGAAAATGCTTAAGGCATTCTGCCCCGTACATAATTTGTGTATAAAGTATTAACACTAAATAATACATAGGTATTATAGAAATAAAACTTTGTATACAGGGATTCTCGACAAGTGGCAAAACGCTAGACAAATAGAAATGTATGTGGTTGACATACCTAATGATTGTAATCAATGACATTTATATCAATCACATATTTTCTATTTCTTTTTTCGATTTCTATTCTTCAATCTTTTTGCTCCTGTGTCACTTACGCTTGAAATCAATACTTAGGCAGGTACTTTTTTAATAATGCCTTTTCGAATTCATGTGCGTACTATAAATTAGTTATCAGTTAGAAACCAGCACACCTGAGAGATTGTTCAACGGTGTGTAAAGCCATGTCAGAGGCCTACAGGTGGTTTAAACTCTGATACCAGGTTGTTTATCAACCATACGATGAAAAGAAGAAGGCAGGTACTTGTGTTACTTACAGATTTTGTAATGGCCCAGTATCTACTGAATTGTCTTCTGTAAGGAGAAGCTGGTTCGACTTCCTCACGCCTATAAATGTTTGTGCGATCCGGAAATATTTACCCCAAGTATGGGTGTATTTGTAATTTGTTTTTAAAAGCACCTAGGTCGCGGACAAAGTAATATGACTAAATAATTTAAATATTTTTTGGGACGAAACAAGTATAAAACTTGGGACGAATCGTGATTTTTTATGTGGGGCAAACCTCTGTGGGGCGAATGCGGCATAAATCAATCCATAGTATAGGTACAGCATCGTTTAATCGTTGATTAACCTAACCTACTACTATACTTGTATGTACTGCTAATTTTGGCTTATTTCTTATCTATACAGAATACACACATATCTATGTATTATATTAAAATGTATGATAAAATATCGTATTTTTTTATTTGGATATTATTTTATTATTACTGTTGTTTTTTAATCCATAATTCTTCCTTAAGCTTACTTATTGAGATGTCTTAGTATTGGAACTTGTTTACGTATTGTCCTCGGGCGATAAGCCGTCATCTAACATTGTATTATGACTATCTAACTTATTATTACGGCACCCACGTCTGTGCTACTGAACAGCAGCTTAGCAGTACTTAGTGGCAATTATAATCAACGTGGTAATTGGCACTTTAATTAATTTATGAAATATTACGTGTAAGCTTTTGTACGTATGTATATTATTATGTCTGTATCCCTTGATACTGCCTCGTTGGTCTAGTGGTCGCTAAGCGCGACGGCTGAGCAAGAGGTCCTGGGTTCAAATCCCGGGTCGGGCAAAGTGTTACTGAGTTTTCCATTAGGTAATTCTCAGTAGCAGCACGGAGTCTGGAATTGTGCCCGGTTGATGGCAATAGGCTCGCCCCCTATTACATTGGGACTTACAACATAACTGGCGAAATGTGGGTGCACTATATGTTCACCTCTGCCTACCCCTTCGGGGAATACAGGCGTGATGTTATGTTATGTATGTTGTATCCCTTGAAGAGGTAATTTTTTTAAATAAAAACCTTGCCCCACACTAGAATTGTCTCCTGTAACGTGAGTGAGTTTCACAAACATGAAATATCACATACACAAACACCCAGGACAAACATTAGGACATTTAGGACAAACATCTGCGGGTCGCACAAATTTTTGTTCTGCGCGGGATTGTACCAGCTGCCCTTAGACGCAGCAGTCCAATCGCTTAGCCACTGCGCTATTCTGCCCCCCTAGACAATTGGCAAAACGCTTGACGAATAGCATGAAAAATATATGGGACATATGTCATCGATAACATAGTCGAAACATTATGTCATCCTCATACATTTATGATTCTATTCGATTTCTATTTATCAAGCGTTATGCCACTTGTCTAGGGGCTGGTCGTCGAACTTAACGTTAACTTGATTACTTCTTATTTACGGTAAAAACTGTGGGCATTATCAAATATTAACTGTTCAACGCTTTGTTTTTTCGAAAATCGGAATACTAGAAAGATGTCTCTTCAAACGTTGTAGAATCAGAACAAATTTCTACGATTAGCTCAAATAAAAATGTTTGGTTAAATTGATAAAGGAAATTTGAAAAGTGATGGACATGAGCAGGACTTGAACTTGCGACCTTAGCCGTACCGTGGCGCTGCTGTTACCAACTGAGCCATCGTGTCCATCATTTTTAATAATTTCCTTTATCAATTTAGATTCAAGCTTAGCATGGGCAACACGCTAAAATGACACCAAAAGTCATACGTTAAATTCAGTATAGTACTTAGCTACATTGTGTAATTTGTATAACAGGATGAAAGATAGTACTGAAAGTCTAAGGACATTGCATTAATCTTATTTTGTTTCCTAAATATAGGTATCAGAGGGAAATAGGGTGTTTCATAATTTAGGGGAAGACACTAAGCTGGGAATTTATCGATGACTTTTAGTATTATTGTGTACTTTGTATTATTGTACCGTCAAGTAATCTGCATGCTTAAATCGTCGCACGCTCATTGGTAGAATTCAAACTATGGGATTGTAACTAATTCTGTGTGATATTAAAATTTAACTTATAACATGACTCGGATTATTTGGAAAATAATTTGGATACTTCTGGATAAATCGGTAGAAAATTACACGGTAACTTGGTTAGTAAGAGCTGCGCCATGGATCGGCGTGGGTCGCGGGTTCGAATCCCGCTTGTGTCCTACATTTTTTAAACTTCCTTTATCAATTTGAAAGTAGGTAGAAAATATCATATAGGAGGTTATATTTGACGAACTACCTATAATAGATTTAATATTTAACGAAGATGCACGATGTTAGCCGAACACCAGCTCGTCGTACGAGAGTCAGTCGGAAGAACAAACAGTCTGCCGCTATCATAATATTTATTGGCATACATATTGATTGCATGCTCTTTGCTATCCCAATGGCGGTCGACTAGAGAAATTGGTGTAAGTTTCTATTAAGCTTATTTAAATTTTATTGAAAGGAAATGTTCAAATGTTTGTAACGGAACAGTATGTTTACTGTGTTAAGTTTTAGGATATTTTTAAGGAATATTTGATTTCTCTGAAATGGATATGCTACTCTGGATACCAACAGTATAAGGTTAACAATAAGGTGCAATCCACATAATGTCTGATTTGAATTTGATAATGATATTTTTCTAGAATTATTTTGACAAGTATTTGAATACACATCTCTGAAAACGAATATCAAATTAATAGTTATTTAAAAATGGAACGTCAAAGAATTGCCAGCTACAATCGAAGTGTTACATGATTTTTGAACCTAACAGTGAAGTGCAAAAATGTTTCAAACGTGGTACTAATAGTGTATTATAAGATGGGACATTAAGTTATAATGGAGCATCCTGGTGGTTTTGCGTCTTCTCCGTGGGCGGCCATGCTGGGCCACGGTGTGCATGGTATGATGCAACACGAGTACTCCCATGCGCATGCGCACGCCTCGATGCCCATGGATCTGCATGTGCCGCAGCCTTTTCCTTATTACCGGTAAGTAGACCACTGTTCATAACTAATTAACTGTATTAGCTGTTTATAACGAATAAACAATATATTGCGCTATTGAGGAACTAGTATGAAGAAAAAACTTACAGAATACACGGAACGATGAATACAAAAAAATTGTTTAGTTTATACTAGAGAAAATAAGGCACGTTATTTTTGCCTTGTACTAAATTCTTGTACTTTTCAATACAGCCAGTACCATGAACTCTTAGAGCAGGACAGTTAAGGATGTGGAAGCGAGACGCCGCTACGTGCACTGTAATGCGGCGTCTCGCTTCCACATCTTAAACTGTCCTGATGATTCACAAAAGTATACAATGCCATTAAAATACAACATTGTGTAAATAAGTTATATGTGAAATATGTTGGATACAAAAAAATATGGAGAGAAAATTAAATTCGATACTCTCCCAAAGTAAGGAGTTATATAAAATAGTTTCTGCAACTCTACTATCATCATTATCAGCCGGAAGACGTCCACTGTTAGGCCTGTTAACAAAGGCCTCCCCCTTAGAACGCCACATGAACGGCAACTTGCCATTTATATCCACCGGTTGCCCGCAACTCTGATGATGGCGTCGGTCCACCTGGTAGGCCTGCCAACGCTGCGTCTTCCGGTTCGTGGTCGCCACTTGAGAACCTTTCGAGAATCGAATTTCGAGAATTCTACTATACACATAGGTAATACGCATTTTTATAGAATGGGTTTAATAGGGTGGCATGTTGAATCGTCAATTTTGTTCTATACTTGTGATTTATTCGTGTTGTATAGCAACTGTATTTTTTTTACTGGTATGCTTGTCTGTGCATTGATTCTGGTTGTTGATCCACCATGTACAGTGACCATAAGGTTTGGTCATTTATGGTCTTTAATCCTGTTTAATTATTAATATATTCTATTTACAATTAAGTCTAAGGCAAAAAGAACATTTACTTCTCATCCCTCCCACACATTCCAACTTCCTTAACCAAGCAATCTCCGCTCATGGATTGGTAGTTTTTTGACGCACAAAGCAATTAAACCTTAATTAACAATTATAACACTATCCAATAAGCATAGGGAATTTACATGTCAATAAGGTCGAGTTCTGTTTGAAAAAGTGAATGTATCTAAAAAGTGGTGAGTCACATATGGTTAGTTATTAGGGCTGGATGCCGTCGGCTGCGCGGGCGCAGGTTTTTGCGCGCGCGCATATGTTACGCGGCATAGCGCACGCTTGTGGAAATTATTGGAGTTTTGTTAGCTTGTGTGTGTTTATCTGTAGGCTTTTGGATTTTGTAATGGGCATTGTATGTAGTTTGTTTTCTAGTTGTTTTAATCGCTGTTTTAATTTTGTTGGTGCGGCAAAGTTCTGACATTGGCAGCTGCTTACTTGACTGTCGTACATTAAGAAGACTCGTATGGTTTTGTGTTAATGATGGTCTTTGGCAACCGGGTTAACTGCCGGGTAAAGATCAAATGTAGTATTCAACAACTTTTGGAATTTCAAATAAGTGTTAGCATTGTGTTGTGGTGCTGGCTGGTAAAAACAGCACTACTTTCATAGCTATAATACGTCTCGCGATTGAGTGTCATGTCCGGTCAGATCCGACTTGAAAAATCCTTATCTTTGTTAGAGAACATTTAAACTTAACATCATCAAGAACGGAGCCTTCACGAGTGATGGCACTAATACTGCCATCCTTGTTGTCTGACTAGTATAAACGACATTGCATGACTTGGGACAATAAGCTAATGACATAAGAAGAAGCAAACATGACCTCATCAAAAGATATCTGACGATAAACTCAAAAGACCAATCAGCAAATTCAGTAACCATCCCATATGAGGATCCTAAACTGCATACAAAAAGTGGACTGAAACAGAAAGGCATGACGTAATCACCAGACAGTGTAATTAGCGGTACAGTGACTAGACATGTCTTAGAAAACATTGCAACACAATACCTACACAGTAGAGTGTCGTAACACCTGAAAGAAAGTACTGACACTGGGATTTCAAGAATTCTGTCTGGTGTTTCTAAGTGCCGTGTGGTATCCGGGTGCCGTGTGGTATCCGGCCTAGAATTGACCACCCCCTTTCCTCCCGTGGGTGTCGTAAGAGGCGACTAAAGGAAAATCCAGAAGATGGGCAGCAGCGTCTTCTGTAACTTGACCACCAAGACTGCGATCCCCAAGCCGCTTGCCAAGCGTAGGGATTACGGCAACCCCCTCCTTCTAAAAGGGGGAGGCTTTCGTTCAACAGTGGACTTCTTTCGGCTGATGATGATAATTTCTAAGAAAACGTTGTAACGCCCCCAAAGTTGCCTCTCACTAGTTCTCCTTCACTATCACATTTTTAGGGTATTGCTGATCTTTGGTCGTCATCATCTCCTCTTCTCTAGTTCCCCATATGATTTTTGTTCTGTAGGTAATGGCTTGAGGCCATTACAGAACTTACTTAATATTTGACAGATTAATACAATTATTTAGTATGAAATATTTGACACCTAGATTATGAATTAATAACCTAATTAAAAGTTTGCAAAAAGAAGCGAAATGCTCGAACAAAATACCTATTCTCTAGTCGTTATTTATTAAATACTTAACCATCAGAAATGAGGCGCAAATCCACATCTAAACCGCTGCGGGACTGAAAGAAAAATCGATTTCTTTTTAATATCGATCCCCAATCGAATGCGCGCTGAATGACAGTGATCACGTGTCGCCAGTCGCCACTAATGTCCGTTCGCACTGTAATCTCTGCGCATACGCAGCCCGAAATTACATACGAAAATGGCGGCAAGGTTGTCATTTGGCGCGTCGGGTCTGCAGTCACAAACAATAATTATACACACAAGTTGTAGTAAAGTGCGGTTCCGATATGTTCACTTCCTTTGTTCGTTTTTCGGATGAATTGGGATGAATCAATGATTAATTTTATTAGTTTCAAATAAAAAAGTGGATGTAGTTCCGTTTGTTAGTGATGTTGCGTTTTTTGGCGCTTCGATTTTCGCGTTATTTGATTCCTATTGATTTGAGTCTTTTGAGGTGTTCCTTCTATCTTGATTCTAGAATTTAATAGAAAGTTTTGTAAACCTTTAAGACTCCTCCGACAAAGACTGACTCCGTAATGATAACATACAAATAAATCTATCAGATACCTACTCTCAGAAGATTTTTAACTTCAATTCCACTTTAAGCGCTAGTGCAATATAAAAATTAACAAACAAATAATTTATAAAGACGTACCCTTGTTTCTTGGAACTGTGTTTGCTTGAAGACGGCATCAAAAATAATGCGCTGACTTAATCGAGCCGGTCTGCAGAAAAACACCCGAACTTAATCACAAGCCAAAATGATAACGTACAATGATCGCGTAAAGGAAATTGAATTACAATTAGTTATTGAACCATTGTTGTGGATACATTTGGATATGGAGTCCATGACAATCAGCATTCCAGGCAGTTGGTACTGTTAGAGCTGTGTGGCCGTTTTTTAGGGACGGAAAAGATTGGAAGAACATTTCTCAGTTCTAAGCGGAATCGTACTAACTAATGACTAGATGGTTCATGTCAGATAGGCAGTCGGTCCACGTCACATAATGCTATCCAGCTGCATGCGGTAAGACTGAAAGCCTATCGATAAGGATATGATGATGAGGACATTTTGTTAACAACACGATCAATCATCATCATCATCATCATCAGCCCGTTGCAGTCCACACGATCAATGAAAATTAGAAATTATTTAGGTCAAAGATCCAAACATATAAAGTGTTTTAGTACGATAATCCTACTATTTTATTAATTGCGTCATCAGCACCAGACGTGAAGACGGTAAGTCATTAATGGTAAGTGTAAAGATTGGTTGAAATTACCAGGAAAATACTAGGGAGCCGCCTTGTCACACATAATATAACAACATAATTATATATCATTTCAAAGAGCTAACTTAGTTAATAGGTATACAATGTTAATAGGAGAGAACTTAAAAATTAGAAATACAAACGACAGAAATTAATAATTTTCTTCCATCTTAATATTCTGGAGAAAATGTTGATTAAATTCCGGAAACTTTAAGTAACTTTATTAAGACGTTAAGAACAGGTCTGATAAGATTCCGATAAGATTACATCATGTTACTGTCGCCGGGGTTTTCAATAATTACTGATTTAGCTAAGATATCGGGTTATATAAAATCTTGGAGGCGACGTTTATAAATTTATCATTCAGTTTTTGCAAGAAAAATAAATCAATGAGTCATGCTTGAGGATCACCAGAGTCATTAGGCATTACTCGAATGAATAAATTCCAAATTACATGACCGGTATGTTTGAAGCAATTTTTATTTTAAATATTGTGGGTTTGTCAACTCGGTCCTGCTAATATAAAACTGTAGGACGACCATTAGAACATTTTTTGTATTCCTTAGCCTGTTTGTTTCCTATTGCTAGACGAAAAGTCTCGTAAAATATATATTATATTGCACTATTCAATCAAGTGCTCAAGTCCGCTCAAGTGCTCGAAGACTCTGCAGATAAGTCTGCCAGTAGTGAAAAACAAAAGAATCCGTTTTTTGAAATAGCCTCCGTATTTGTGTTAATAGTTTCATAAGTCAACTTTATTTGATCCAGTTACAATCTCTGTTAACCGTGGATTAAACTCGTGCTAACATAACTAGTTGATACTTTATTATGTGTTACAATTATCCCTAAAGCCGGTTATCATTATACGTGAAATTATGAAACAGCATAAGTTACTGATACTTATGTTACTAATATTTATCCATATAAGCGGCCGCTAATCCCGACATTATAATTTTAAAAGAGTTTTTATTTCAAATGACAGCTGTATTTGGTGTGTTCTCTTTGGGACCGCTTCATTAGCACCGGGTGTCGATTGGCCCGGCCCACGGGTGCATTTCGTTCGTTTTCCCCTTAACATCAATAATTAATGATGGTGAAACCGTCCGGGGCAAACAGACGACAAATTCCAGTATTCAGTTTGTGATAATGTGGATTTGAACAAATTTTTGAGATTGTTCAAGACTTTGGAAAAAGTTTGTATGTTTAATTTGCGTTTTTAATTCGCGATTCAGGGAAGCTGTTGTATGAATGCCAGGTGACGTATTTAAATTTCGGTTTTTGAACCATACGTGTATTGAGTTCTAATATTTCCAGTCGTTTTTAGTTTGTTGAAAATGACTCACGTTGTCAAGTTATCGGGCCTTGCATGGATATAATTTTAATTAAATTGAATTGCCGATAATTTGATGGTAATGGTAATATTGTCTATGTACTTAACTATCTTCTACTAACAATGACATTCTCATGATGATGAAAACCAGCAGTTTCACTTTTTACCTGCTTCCTGTAACCACACATTTGCGGCAATTCCACGGGGCACTTAAACTTCATAAGGACTGACTGACATTCGCCATAAAAGGGCTTCAAAAGAGTCACAACCGTCATAAATCGATGGTCGATACGAAAAACTGTACTATCTTCAATTGCCCCTTTAATTCCTCTTACTGTGCACTGATCGTAAAATACGTCACAATTAGTCAGCTAAAGACTTGCTTTATTCATATAAAAAGGGCTTTATTTGTAAAAAAAGTATTCAAGTCTAATATATGGGCCGATTTTATTTCCAAATGAGGGGTTATACGTGTAGATAAAGGTGGAGACCTGTTGATTTTTTCTTTTTAAAAATCCAATTTGCCGATGGAATTGATTGCGTTCAGCCTAATTATCGGTAAGGATATTTCGTAATGAGGTACAATAAAAAATAGACAGATAGTCTACACGGTATGGGTATCTTATAGTTTATTTATAGGTGATTGCATTAATTAGCAAATATAATTAACGTTGTAAGCTCAAGGGAAGCAAAATAATAACTCAAGAATTTAAATTGTATTTAATTATGATTATAAACAAATAACTAATTCTTATAATTCATAACGAAAAAAATAATGCACTTATGCGTATAGATCATTAAATAGCAAAACGCTTGATATTTTAAATAACTTCAAGTACGGGTCCATAAATTGCCATGTCTTGATCCCGTAATAATTATTAATATCACCTACATAAATGTTGTCTATTCTAGGAACAAACAGCTGACGATCTATTGTGAAAACCGCGATGCGCAGGCGCCGCGCCAGACCGTACATGGCAAACAATTTGCAACAACGTTGCACCTCAATTATTTGTTGCATGTTTTGTGTGTTTTTCCTTCAATTAGGTGTATTTTGTAATTTAGAATGTTATTGAAATTTGGTGTTATTTAGCAATAGCGCAAATAGATTATCTCCAAAGAAAAGTATCTGTCCTATTTTTTGTATTACTGCATTTTAATACATAGGTATTTATTTATACGCTCCTAAATTCTGTCTTGGTATTTGCTATTTCTGTAGCCAGCATAAGGTCTGACTTACATCATCAGTTACATTTTTGTTTCCATGATGTCAAAATTGACTTCAGGTAAATGTACCTGGTAAAGAGAGGGTTAAATTTTTGTTTCTTTTCTTTCCCAAAATTCAAGCCATTTCTTCACCAAATTCCATCATTATTAGTCAACTGGTTTAGCATTAAAACGTAACAAAAAAACAGACATACTTATTGATTATGCAAACAGAAGCCCTGTTGAAATTAAATTCATAAAAACCAAAAGCAATAATAATCGACATAACAAACCTTATAATCACAATAAAAACGATATTAATAGTCATTGATGCAGCTTTTCTAATAACATTGAGCGACATAACGGCTGGTGCACACTGTCTATTATCGGCGTTCTTGCTACGCCTGTTCACGGCTTAATTGCCCCATAGAAATTAATTTTATTATATCGCGAGCTTGTCCCGAAGATTGTCAGTGAATAGACGCGATTAGTGTTAAGATACTGATAATAAGCTACCAGGCTTCTATTCATGGCGGGTAACGGTCGAGATCAGGGTTTCGTTTTTAGTGATTTCGCGTCGCTTCGATACTGTGTTATTTTTGCAAATTAAGTTCGGTCTAGCGAGCCGCATTAGGGTTTTTGATTGAAGGTGATTTTAGAGTCCGCTGTTGTCGAAATCGACAAGGAGGATGTCTCACATCATCACCAATATTTTAAAAGCGAAAGACTGTGAGTGTGTTTGTTACTTCTTCACGCTCAAATGGATGGACCAATTTTGATAAAATTTGGTATGAAGGTAGCTGACTCTGTGAATTAACACATGGTTACTTATTATGCCGAAAAATGCAGCAGGTAACCCCTGGGACGCAGCTAGTTATATATATATATTTGCATACAATTTAAGTCTCTCCTACAAAATATACTACTTTTAATTTTTAAGCTAGCATAAATACTATGTATCTAAAGCATGAATAATTGCTGCTGCAGGGTTGCGGGTTAGATTTCCAGGTGGGGCGAATACATGTGTCATCTGCAGATGTTTGTCCTAGGAACTACTTGGTAATTTAATTCTATGGGTCCTCAGTCCGGATGTCTGTATATATAGGATGTAAGTGATGACGTGTTTGTGAAACTCAGAACTATACAAAAGTAAATGCCAGTGTGGCAATTTTTCCCTTTTTCCCTCTGGGTAGGTTAGATTCCGTAGTCTCAGAATTACGGAATGGAATCGAATTTCGATTTCATGAATTAGGCACTTTAGTCCATAGCCTCATTCGGGTTATTATATTAAGTTGAAGTTTTGTGTAAAACTTTATCATTTTACATCTTTAATAACAGTGATTTACCTATACTTAAATAAATTACAAATAATCACTGCCATATAAAATTTTCTACAATTCCACATAAAAACAGGAAAGCTTTTACAGAACTCGTAAGACGTTACTTAACCTACCGCAAAAGTGGTGATTATGTGGTTACCAACAGTTTTGCAAATGGCAGAATGGATGTTGACATTGTGGTCGACTCCTAGACCTTACATTTCCTACTTAACTGTCATTATTCTGAGGGAAAGTATAATTGTTTGTTTACGATTAGGTACGACTGGATGGGAACTGACTAATGATTTGAAATTAATGATTAATTTAATTATTAGTGATTGAAGAAGAATGTATGTTGATAGTAAACAGGTTTGTCCATCCCATCAGGGGATTAGAAGCCTGGCTGTATTATTTAGGGTATACATTACATCATTTATTTATTCATTTTGACGACTTGATTGGCGCAGTGGCTAAGCGATTGGACTGCTGCGCTAGGGGGTTGCGGGTTCGATTCCCGCACGGGACAAAAATTTGTGCGATCCACAAATGTTTGTCCCGAGTCTGGGTGTTCGTGTATGTGATATTTCATGTTTGTGAAACGCACCCACGATACAGGAAAAATTCCTAGTGTGGGACGACGTTTTTAAAAAAATAAATAAAAAATAATAATATCTTAGATTGCGAGTAGTTTGGTTGCCAATCGGTTTCGGGGATAACTATCCGCGGTGCTAAGTTATCAAATCTGTACTTTGTCACTCGCGATGACGTCAAGACCCATAAAAGCTCTTCTGTACACGACTGTCGAAAACTTTACTACGTATAAGTTAAGTTTTTACAAAGAATGTTTAGCCGTTACATCAAACGTCAACCTAATTAACAGTTTTTGTAGTAATAACAATTTTCTAACTTTTAATTATATTGACGGCCCCATTATGTACCGTATTGTCGACACGTTATTTCATATCGATTAGCTATTGTACCTTTACGGTGCCATAAATGAAAAGTAAATTGCGTCACCTACCCTTTGCGTATTTAAAAACATAAATTTCTTCAGTATAATTGCGACAACATAAGGTTCGGAGCGACGCAGCGACATTCCTTGGAGGGGAAAATAAAAAGTGAGACTAAAAGAAATGTGCCAAAGGGATGCAGGGCAATCGAGTACAAATGAAAGGGCACCGGAATGAGCACGGAATTAGGAAAACATTGGGAATTGTGGAACTGTGGAGAGGGTTAGAATTGTTGCTTGTAAATTGTTAATATTAATGTAACATATACCTAAGGGTTGGGGCCTGGTAATTTGTGTGACAGGGTTTCCTAGTACAGATACCAGTCTCCCACAAAGGATTAATTTTACAAACAACAATATTGTTAACATAGTATTAAGGCACCTTTGTGGAAGAGAAAATAAATGTTTATTATTATTATTATTGCTCTATTTTGTTTAGCCATTTGGGGTTTTTTCGTAGGTAAGATAAAAAAAGAACTTTAACAGACTGTCTGGCGTTAGTACTTTTTGCGTGGCTATTGCAGAAGACAACACTTAATTAACCCCTTACTGTTCTTTTTGGGATTTAGCTGGGAATTATGGTAATTATTTTCAGAGAAATGAATCAAAAACGCATTAGATAAAGTTTATATTATAACACAATGTTGCTAATAGTGTTTGCAATATTGTTTTACAAGATTTTAAACTCGAAGACTAAACTCCTGACAATCACATCATTGGTAGTGGTATTGATCGATACAGTGATTAATTAAAAAAAAAAAATGAAAACATTTTGTTTCAATCTGGTCCTATAAAACAAAACTAACTGTCTCAAAATTGTAAACTTAAACACATAACAAAAAAAAGTTTATTTAAAATAAAAAAATCCTCTCTACGTCACTTTTAGTCCTATTTGCACAGACTGCAATGACCGGGCAAATGGGGTGTAAGAATTAAAAGGTAGTCAGCGTCTTCGTCGGGCGCTCGGGTCCCGTCGCCCGTCTGTCCCCGGCTTTATTAGCCCAATGCTCGGATTGTATTCGCCTTTTAAATGCGAAATTAGGCAAATTTTGTTAAACGTTGCTGCATTTAAAAAATATGCTTGAAGTTATTAGGTGTTTATTGCTTTTATGATTATGTGAAAATCAGTAGGAGAATTCACGTAACTTCAAGGTACATACTATATTGGTTTCATTTTGCGTGTTTTGTTTTGACACTATTTTTATGTCATGTGCTACATGCCATAGAATCATAGAAGGGTCTTAAAATTAACTTTCGCCTCTGCGTTTTTCTTATGATGTACTTAACAGTTACTGTTGTTGTTTTATTATTAAAAGTCAATCTGTATACAGACTACGATGACTAGCCACTTATAAATTGTAATTAAGAATTGTTAAATTATTTTCCATTGGTACAACTTATAAGAATCAGATATTGATTTTGTTAATCTTCAGAATTTAGTAAGTTGAAAATCTTAAAGTTATAAAACATGTCTGCATTATTAAAACGGATGCGCTGCAATAAATATTAAAATTCATAGTCTTTAATTCAATAGTTATTGCTAGCGCAATAGTTTAAATAATAAATTGTTATCATAATCGTATTACCATGAGCTAAACTTGTTAGCTGAAAAAACATTCTTTATTGAAGAGGTTATTAGTAACGAAACCGTAGGATGAAATGAGGGTTGTACCTTATTTTATTATTTGATGTTGTCATATTTTCTTTTTTGTTGTTTTTTTGTTGGAGATGTTCTACAAAAGGGTCAAGTGAGGAGTACCCTTAACCGACGAGCGTGTATGAGGAATGTGATGCGAGTGAATGAGGCGAAAGAAGTATGTCAGGATCGTAGCAAATGGAAATCCGTGGTCTCTGCCTACCCCTCGTGGAAATAGGCGTGACTTTATGTATGTATGTATATTTTAGAAAGTCTGACTGGACGGAATGTGACCAATATTAAAGTGTAAATTTTTATGCTCTATCCGTTTTATCATCGAGACATCGATGTATCAAGGTCCTATTTTAATACGTAAAAATATACGTATTATATTATTCTTGAGACTGCCTCGTTGGTCTAGTGGTCGCTAACCGCGACTGCTGAGCAAGAGGTCCTGGGTTCAAATCCCGGGTTGGGCAAAGTGTTACTGAGTTTTCCATTAGGTAATTCCCAGTAGCAGCACGGAGTCTGGATTTGTGCCCGGTTGATGGCAATAGGCTAGCCCCCTATTACATTGGGACTTACAACATAACTGGTGAAATATGTATATGCATATATGGGTGTACTATATGTTCACCTCTGCCTACCCCTTCGGGAATACAGGCGTGATGTTATGTTAGGTTATGTTTATATTTCTTTATCTTTATGTCATAAGTCTGCTGCCATTTTATGTCTTAATTAGTTTAGGAAAGTTTTACATAAAGAAAGACAGCTTTAGCTGTTAGCAGAACAAAAGTTGTAGAAGATAACAACGTTTGTATTCTTAAAAAGTAAAAATAATCGATATTTGCATACAAGATCGTTATACTTTCAGAATCGATTGAATACTGTATCTCCTGAAATTCTATAAACTCAAAATATACTTTATTTCTATACGCATAAAGTTGAAAACCGTCTACTGTAAGGCCGAGTACAGAACATCGCAGGTTGTTTATGACCACCATTACTTGCAACAAGGCGACGTGACAAAAGTCACACTTTATTAAAACCTATTTGTTTTATCGAATAAATAATATTATTGTGTGCACTCGAGTTAATGGTCGAGTTATGGCTTCTCAGTAGAGGTTGGTTCCGTATTTATAATAAATTTATCGATATTCGCGTGACTAGAGAGCTGGGAAGATAGATCGGTCATAGTTGCCTCTATAGTTTATTTTATATAGTTCAGTTGGATACATATTCCTTTATGGGTAACTAGCTGCGCCCTGCGGTGTTACCCGCTACATTTTTTCGGGATAAAAATTATATAATAGCTACATAGTTAATCCAGGGTGTCAGCTACCTCCATACCAAATTTTAGCAAAATCGGTCCAGCCGTTTGAGCTTGGAGAAGTAACAAACATACAAACACACTCACAAACTTTTGCATTTATAATATTAGTGTGATAACTTGTTTGCATTCTTTGGCAATAATAAGTCAAGGAAAGAGGTTTTACAAGAAGGTAGCCTATTGTAATTCACTGGAATTACAATAGGCTACCTTAATTAATTAATTAATTAGTCGGTGGCGTTTTAAATAAAGTTTCAGTGACAAGTTAGCCTGCCATATTATATTTAGGACCCAAAACTACTACCTATGTTTAACAAATAAATTTGATTTGATTTGATAGGTACTTTCCTGGGTTTGTACCTCCAACTTCGTTCGTAAATCTTGTCTTGTTCGTTACTGCCACGAAGAATCTGGGTGAGAAATCCAATTTACGGGATGATTATTTTCTCAAAATTAAATCATGCTTCTTCATAGTCATAATCCGTTCTATAAAATATTTATATATATTATAACTATTCTTATACCCGATGGCAAAGAAATACTAAACTAATTAAAGTAATAAATACTTAATGAAGCCCCATAATTTGTTATCAAATATTGAATACATAGTTACAGATAGGAACAGTGAGGGCCATTTTAAATTACCATAGAACAGACATAAATACATACTATAACGTTACCAACTACTACATCAAATATTTATAGACTGTGCCACTGATATGAATAAGGTTGAGGTGTTGCAGGGCTTTTTATCAGCCTCATCATCATCAACAGCCGATAGATGTCCACTGTTGAACAAAGGCCTCCCCCTTTGAAAAAGGGGGGGGGGGTTGCCGTAATCCCCACGCTTGGCAAGCGGCTTGGGGATCGCAGTATTGGTGGTCAAGTTACAGAAGACGCTGCTGCCCATCTTCTGGATTTTCCCTAAATCGCCTCTTACGACACCCACGGGAGGAAAGGGGGTGGTCGACTTTAAGCCGGATACCACACGGCGGCCTGCATATCCCAAAATAGTAGGGAAAGGAGTTTCGTACCAAGTACCAAACTATCTTCAACATCAAAAGATAGGCTTCGTTTTAAGTCTAAACCCTGGTGTTTTAAGTCTAAACCCACGGCATACATCTTGCTTACATATTATACAGTTTACAAAATGTCTTATTTTTCTATAGATTCTGTCACAGTTGCAGACTCAGGATCTCCTGATTATAACCTGATAAACTATATCTAAGCAATGTCTTGTTTTTAGCGAAAGAAGAAAATTGTTACCTTCTACTGTTAATCCTTATACCCAAGTCATAATAGCAATAGATACAACAGTATCACAATATTATGATAGGTACCTATAAAATCAATAATATTTTAAAAGGCCGCAGTCAATACAACTTTCATCGGAAATAAGTCCAACTGAGACAGCGGCCAACACTAAATAAACTAAAGAACACAAATAAAACAATCGCAGTCATTAATTAACTGAATACACAAGTTATAAATTACTTTCGCCTTGTACCAACCGATAGCGCTTCCATTCACAAATTATTCAAAATTATTCGAAAAACAAAACTGAGCCTTTGATTAATCGACGCCATTGCTTTCCGAGCTCCTTCGCGTTCTACAAACATAAATCTACAGTTAAAAAGCTATTTCTACGCTAAAATGTACCTTATGTCAAAGCCGGAAGATAATATGAATAACAACACTAATTTTGTAATGCGGGAACAAATTTGTAGTAATGTAAGTGTGAAATGTATTCTAGAAACTAAAAAGCGTAATTTTGTAACATCATTTATTGTGAATTAAACCTTAAATCAATAAAGTTGTGGTTTGTATTAATTATTTTTTTCAATTTGGAGGTTATGTGTCAAAAGTTTGAGATATAAGTGCGCGCCGCCCGCCGGCAGAAAACGACACACATAGATTACGTTCGGATTCACGCTGCGACGGTCGCGATGTTGTTTATTTGTTTATCCTTGTCTCTGTGAACGTTTTATTTGTTAATAATTATTTTGATGTCTCTTTTAGTCGGTGGGTGTACATCTTAATTTAAGTAGATATCAGTCAATACATTATTTTAAATCGGTTTAAAATATCTATGTTGTAACTAATATTAATTTATCTATTTGTACCATAATTATAGCTTCGATTCAAATAGAAATGCTCATTGAATTTGTATTGTTTTAAAAAGTTTCTTTGTGATGATAAATGCCTGAATTCCCTACTGTGGTAGGCGGAGATGTAATAATTTTTATTCTTCAGGAGGATAAGTTTCTGAAAAAGCGGGCGAGCCTATTTTTTTGAAAACCTAACTTTTTATAAATATGCATCGTTGATCGAAACTTCCCAAAACCTGCTAATTACGTTTCACAATACAAAAATCAAACACTATCAGATTTCGCTTTATTTATATCGTGTGTTCGTATCTTCGGATAAACTCGGAGCGTACGCGGTACACTTAATTAGTACAATCTTAACTTTATGCGTTCCAGATTGGTATGGTAATACGTCCTTAGTAACCGCCGCCTTAAGTGGCGTCCTTTCCGATTTGTTTGTCGATTAGATAAATTAATATTTACTTTACATAAATGAATATGTTGAGGTCGTTTTGGTGATCGCCAGTTTTGTAGTGTGAGCGTTTTGTGACGTCACGTTGTTATAAATAGTAATGTACTATGTAATTATTAATTAAGTAATTATGTACCACGTGTCAGTAGCTGTTGGTAATACATTCAATGATACACTGTCATGCTTGTGTAGGCAATAGTTTTCTTCTTTATTAGGAGTATCTACAATCAAATGACGCTCTTCCCTAGCTCCATATAGGTAGTAGTTTGCCAGCCTATTCTCATTTCTCAGGCTCACATCTAGTATAACGCCTCTTACAAATTTTGTTTCGGCGACGGAAGAAGGATTCTTACTGTATATTCCCACAAATATTTTGGTAGTTGTTCTTTCTAAAAAACTTATGAATGGAATATAATTAATCATGTATGTAGGTACATCATACATAATTCATAAATTATGTATACATACGTAATTTTAGTCCATTCCATCCATGTATGCCTTAGAGGTTAGCACAGGTATTTGCTAACCGATTTTTCGGATGAAACGGAAATCACTTAGTCATAATGACATATAGGGACTCAATCAAAATAAAATCAAATTACTTACTTATAAAGAGGCGAGCGTAGAGCGCATAGAAAAGAGTTTTACAGCACACTTTTAAGTAATTAAAGTTTGACGACCTGATTGGCTAAGTGGTTAAGCGATTAGACAGCTGCGCTAAGGGTTGCTGGTTCGATTCCCGCACAGGGCAAACATTTTGTGCGATTCACATTTGATTGTCCCGATTCTGGGGGTTTTTGTATGTGATTTTCATATTTGTGAAACGCACTCACGATACAGGAGAAATTCATAGTGTGAGGCCAAGCTTAAAAAAAAAAGACGGAAGTATAGAACCAGTTGATGAGTAGGTAAAGGTTTTAAATAAAAAAGAAATTAAATTTCAGAGGAATATTTTCAGTTTCAATCAGATCGTGTTACCAGTTTCACAAACTATTACTTTTAAGCAATAACGTAAATGCTAATATTATATAATAGATTTAAATAATGATAATTAGCAGCCATTTATCGATATTAAACAGTCCATAATTAACATTACTCATATAAGTAAAGTATTTATGGTTGGTTTTATCACCACTTAAGCCTACGAACTGTGGCCATTTTAATATTACTACCAAGAGTTACTAGCAAGTGTAAAATTAATACTATTAATGTCAAATAAACAGAATTACGCAGCTGTTTTATTGTTTATAATTACTTTTATAGGCTGTATGGCCTTATAGTGATTGCGAAGGATATTTGAGACTTACGAGTGATTTTAGACGTTGGTAGCTATTTTAGTAAGTGCTATGCGCCAACTGGCGATGACAACATTGCACGATATAAAGCTAAAAGTGGTAGGCTGGCCAGGCCCACCATTCTTTGTAGCTTAAACAGCTCTTTGTGGCATTGATAGTGTTCATACTGATAACTGATATACACACCGGCTACAGAGTAAGGAAATATGGCATCATGTCAAGCTTTAAAAACGCATTTATTAAATAGTTCGTTTATTTAATTAACGGCCAGCAACAGAAGTTGCTTAACAATCAATCAATCAAATATATGAATGAATCATAGTCTCAATTTATAAGAGAGTCCAAATATAAACTAAGAATATATAAGACTTTTTACTCTATTGTAATAAATTGTTCTTCTGTTAATGGTATGTGTGAAAGTTTGTGTTTTCAGTTACTTTTGTTGTTGACTGTACCTAATGTTATTTTTTTTTCAAAGTTGACTAGGATCTATGAACAACAATGAACTAAACAGGAAGATTCCAATAGGCCGAATGACCAGGAAAAGCCTTTCGGATTACGGCATCCGCAATCCGGGTGGCACATTCCGCGTGTCATGGTTATAATGCAACGTGAAGTGTCGTTCAACTGTAATTATGACCGATAAATATTTTCAATTCAAAGATACATAATTATGAGGCCGCAACGCGTGAATATGTACACTTTGGAACAAATTGTTCCGTAGTGCTGTATCGATAATTCCGAACGTAATCTGTCATCGAATGAATCGAATCATAATCGAACGATTTCGCCACACGCAGCCAATCAGAGGCACCGATGAGATCCGATGTTAGGACGCGGTGTGAGATATAGGAGGAAGCGAGTTTGTTTTTACTTAAAACGAATTAGACACTTGAAATTTAAAAGGTGCCGACGTATTCGCTTTTGTAGTACTGCTAAAGTATGTTGTAAACAACATATTAGACTCATAGACTGTATAATACTCGTAATACTTATTATTTTCTGCGTGGACTACCGTAGATAGTCTGAAAAAACTAGAACTGTTACTGCTTTATCAAAAATAATGTTCTCTGCTGTAAACGTAGCCTCTCGCCGAAACTCTTTTGTACACGTAGCAAAAATTAAATAACTTCTATTATGATATTAAGTTTTTCTTTAAAAAATCATGTCTGTTTTAATCAGTGATTGTAAGCGGCCGTAATTTTTATATATATCCCGTTCTTTAGCCATGGGTTTACTATAATTAGGAAGTCTGAACACCGTTTCAAATACAATATAAGTAGGTATTTGCAACAACACAGAACATTATAAACACATCTCTAACTCGCTTCCTCCTTTCACTTACACCACACACCACTCAATATGTAGCCAGAATCGCGCCGCCCTGTAATTCCAATACTTACGAACATTACCCAAGGATAGCACTATTATAATGTATTAAGGAATATTATTTTATGGCTGCCCCGACGCGTTATGGCCGTTTTGTGCGCTGCTAAAAATACCGCAGCGTATAACCACCTTTATGGACCGCGGTATCAGTAATAGTGAGCGAAATTATGTGCGTCACTGATTTTGTTTGTTAAAATTTTTGGATGGCAGCTTTTTAGGGTTAGATTAAGCTATAATTTTAGTTTACCTTCTCCTAAAATATTGCTGAGCTGTGACGAATGAAGCAGGGTTGCCGCCGAGTCTGACTATACCAGACTGGTTGTATTTGATAGCATTTTGCTGGTTAGTTCCGTACGAGTGGCGACGATAATCAGTAAGAAATAATTTTAGAGTTCAAAGTGACCAAAAATTTATATTTTTTTTATACCAACAGATCAATCATTTTATTCGACTGTGATAATTATATGGTTGCATTTAAGTGAACTCGCCACTGATTTAAAAATAACGGTAATAGATAATAAAAGTAAGTTCACATAATAAGGTTTAAGTAAGGGTCACTTAGGTTAGTTAATTTCGTGCTATAAAGATTTTTTGATATAATTTCGACCACTAAAAACAAAAGCATTGAATGACATGCAAACGTTTATTTTAAGAACACAACTATGTGACCTTTTTAAAACTAAACGGACCTCAGATATTTTGTTTTATTAATTTAAAACAGAAATAGATATAATTTTAACTAGTAGGTTTATCTATATAACACTAGCTGCACCCCACGGTGTTACCAGCTGCATTTTTTCGGGATAGAAAGTATGTGTTAGTACAGGGTGTCAGCTACCTCCATACCAAATTTTAGCAAAATCGGTCCAGCTTGAGGAGGTAACAAACATACAAACAGTCTCACAAACTTTCGCCTTTATAATTTTAGTGTGATTTTGCAGAGTAACCCCTAGAATATAATAGATAGACTAGTAACTTTAATAATCCTTTTTCATAGAATCGAAGCTATAGACGTAATTTGTGCGCCTACGCAGGCAGACGGTGTAAGATTTCATATAATTTCTACTATAATACCTGCTCTAACAGTACACTTGTGTTCACAAGCGGTTTAATGGTATAATCGCGCACAAACAACTTTATAAGCTCAATGTTGCAGGTGTCTTAATTATGCCTACGTTACTTTCTACGAGCACTTTTACTACAATAAAACACTTTTGTTCGTGAGTGTACATAAGTACAATCAAGCACAATAACCGTAATTAATTGTTTCAAAGTATTTCCTTTGATTATTCACGGTTATTATCAGAAGAAATGTTGTCGTATTTATAAGTTTGATGAATAGATTTGGCGAAATAGTTAGATTGCTGGTTTGATTTGTATACAGCACAAAATTCGGGAGAACTGCATTATTTTTCTTCAGTTCGAGTGTTTATGTGCTTATTTTATGCATCTGAGGCTCCTTAAGTCGCACTGGTCGGTGACGGCGAGCAAATATACATAACCAAATCCTAGTATGGGCCGACGTTTTTTGCTTAGAAAATATGAATTCCTATAAGTACCTGGTAAGTGTAAGTAAGTAAATCAGTTCAGAACAATTAGCAACTAATTAAGCATCGAACTATGAATGGTGAACTGGCGAGTTTGATATTCATGTCTAACCTGTTTCTGTTAGTTGACAATATGAAATAAGGCTAAAAAATTATCTTTTACTTAAGTAATGTCTGACTCATATTCAGAGTTTAGATAATACAGTACAATCGCACACATAAACATCAGAAGTATCATTCACAAGAGTATATCCACCGACAAATATCTTCACAACTTTTTCACACGATAGTTTGGTACTAATAAGTACAATCGTGTTCACAAGTGATACGTACAGTCGCGCACAATGGCGCACGCGCATGACTCGAGGTGTGAAAGGTTATGTTGAATGCGCGCGCACCGCGGATTATGAGAATTATATCGTCGACTGTGATTTTACGCCGCAAACAGGTAAAGATATACTGCTGGAAATTATATGGATATTACTAGTGTTTTGTAATTCTACTCATAATTAGGTAGGATGCGAATAAAATGTATGAATATGCTTTTTCTTATTTATGATATTTTTTAGACACTAATACACAGAATAGGTAAAAATAAAAATATTTTTTATTGAAAAAAGATTATACATAGCACCTGGTCTTAAAATAATAGTACAGGTCTACAAACATTGTTCAGAGTAAACACTAACGTCTAAACTAGGCCTAGCCTGTATCTTAGACGTTAGAACTTCCAGAATAGGTCATAATAATAATAATATTATGACCTATTCTGGTCATAATATTATTATTATTATTTAGACACTAATACACAGAATAGGTCATACTCAGATAAATAGGTATTATATCTTCTAAGTTTTTGTTTTGATACCAGAAAATGCGTAATGACATTCATTTGCAATTAATGTAAAATTATTATGCGCAGTGTTCAGGAAATAAATAAAAATCTCTTGAAACTTACTCTATACATTCTAAATAATTATGATAACCAAAAGCTTAAGCTTTTTATTTACAAAAAAAAGCATTAAACACGAAGTTAACTAAAATCTACGAAGTTAAAAAAAAGAACTTAACATAACATCACGCCTGTATTCCCCGAAGAGGTAGGCAGAGGTGAACATATAGTACACCCACATTTCGCCAGTTATGAAGTAACTTTGTAAGTCCCATTGTAATAGGGGGCGAGCCTATTGCCATCAACCGGGCACAAATCCAGACTCCGTGCTGCTACTGAGAATTACCTAATGGAAAACTCAGTAACACTTTGCCCGACCCAGGATTTGAACCCGGGACCTCTTGCTCAGCAGTCGCGCTTAGCGACCACTAGACCAACGAGGCAGTCACAAAAAGAACTTACATAACTCTAATTAATAAAACACAATTCTACAAGGCAAGTCACTTGAATTCATAGTAATAAAATAGCAACACCTGTCATGTCCACACATTTCTTGTAGGCATCGAAGCATATAATCATGTATACAGTTATATCATGTATATTGTTTTACCTCTAATAAGCGGTCAGCTGGTCATTGATAGAAAATTATTGATTGTGCAACCTCCGCGATAATCCTTAGTGGTTTAATTTTAGTTTTAACACTAATACTCGGCGGGCGGATGTGAGAAACGGTTTTTGATTGTATAGATGCTACATTTCTAATAATATTTGGTAAAATTATCGATGGGATCAAGCGTTAGACGCAGTATAGGAAATTTATAGACGCGAAACTGATATTTTTGACGCCATTGTCAATTTAAAGTTTTATTAAGTAATGTTTAAGTTTAATAATCTTTATTTAAACCTCTCAGTATCACCACATAATATTATCTTTGTATCAGGCTTTTACACAAATCAACTGCCATCTGAGCCCTTAGTGTAAGTAAGAAACTTGCTAACTTAACATTTTTCTCAGGTTAAATAATAGATGAGCGAAAGAAAAACGTGAACGCGGTAGTTAAGTTAACTAGGCCATTACTTTACGTTTTTTCCACTAAAATCCCCTAGGTGCTTTAAGTACACTAAACAATAGCCTGAGATCACTATATCTGAAGAACTTAGGTGAATTATGTCGACAGTAAGGGGATTTGTCCTCCGCCACCCATTACCGGATTCTGCTCATCGTATGGTTGATGAACAACCTGGTGTCAGAGTTTAAACCGCCTGTAGGCCTCTGACATGGCTTTACACACCGTTGAAAAATCTCCAGGTGTGCCGGTTTCCTCACGAAACTGAAAAACACAGATGCTCTTTTGTTTTGCGCTACAGAGACTTAGGACTTACTGCCCCCTTGCCATGAACTCTTAAAGCAGGACAGTTTACGTTGTGGAAGCGAGACGCTGCAATACATCACGTAGCGGCGTCTCGCTTCCACATCGTAAACTGTCCTGTTTTAAGAGGTCATGGTAAGGGGGCTGGACTGCTGAACGGGCTTTACCATGCATGTATTTGACAACAACATCGGAATAAAATGTCCACAGCAAAGCTCAGTAGTTTAGTAAGACTACGGCCCCCAATATCAATTCCGCTGTCGATCTATCATGTACAACTGCCGCTTAGCAATTGTTCTGCAACCAGTCGCTACCGTTATGCCAGTTGCCATTACCACCGCACCACAGTACTGTTGGTTGTTCGTACAATTGACTGTACATGCGCCTGCGGTTACGTTTGAACGAACAAAATTACGTAAATGTTATTGTGTGAGTATGATATGACCACAGTAACAAATATTTCTGCGTTTTTTTAAGATGGCAAGGAAGTGTGTGGGAACAGTGTCCTTAATACACAGTTCTAACGGATAGCAGTCCTGTCTGTTAGAACTGTGGCAAACAGTGACAGGACTAACGTCGAAGTTATGAATTCAAAAATTTACAATTCTTAGTATTTATTTTAGTTTTTTTCTCTCGAACAACTTTTATAATGTCTTAATTTTCTATGTCATGAATAAGACAATACTAATCTTTGAAGAGAGAGAAAATAAATATTATTACATACATGCATAAAGTCACGCCTATTTCCTAAAGGGGTAGACAGAGACACAGATTTCCATTTGCTACGATCCTGACTGATACTTCTTTTGCCTCGAATTAAAATAAATATTATTATTAATTTAAATATTTTTGAAGGCAAGTTTCCTTTTTTTAAAGGTGTTATTTAACTATAAAGGTGAGAATGGTAAAGTAACAAAGCAATCTCCTTACAAAGCTTAACACTCGCAGCTAAATCAAGAATAGACCACTAAGTAGGTGTCAGGTATCTTTTAGAATATTTATCTTTATCTTATCGGCGCGCGCGCAGGTAATTGGCGACTAATTGCGTTTCGTTGTAATCACAGAGTGTAACACTTAGCTGCGCAGGAGTGTTGGTCAACGTCGCAAATGTATGTTTGTTTTGCCTTACATGTGTCAGTTTACTTGTTTGGTTAATAATATAATTAGCGTTAGTTTAGCTTCGTACTATGTATGGCTGACTAAATAATTTAAAAATAGCCATACAAGCACGCGTGTAATCTTAAAAGGGGTAGGCAAAAAGCTGTTGTAACTGGAGCCTATACCCAACACCTACATCCCATTATAAAATGAAATAAACGTTAAGGACGTTATTATTATCAGCCTGTACTTTCCCACTGCAAGGCAAAGGCCTCATTTCTTAAATGATATAGCCTGTTTTATATGCCTGAAAAAATCTTTTTTCCGATAAGAAGCAAAAAATATCTTACACGAAGTTATATTTCGCATAGACTTAGCATTCATTTTCGCATTGAAAATCATCATCATCACCAGCCAAAAGACGTCCACTATTGAACAAAGGCCTCCCCCTTATTGGGGTGGGGGGGTGCCATAATCCACCACGCCACGCTTGGGAAGCGGCTTGGAGATCGCAGTATTGATGGTGAAGTTGCAGAAGACGCTGCTGCCCATCTTCTGGATTTTTCCTTAGTCGCCTCTTACGAGACCCACGGGAGGAATGGGGGTGGTCTATTCTAGGCCGGATACATTGAAAATATTGCGTCATATTAATCAGAAAGATATATTTAAAAAAACTTTTTCTGAATTTACACTATGCTTTTGTTACTTTCAATTAAACACATAATAATTATAATGAAATGACGTGTAATAATAGATATAATGGCCGCCCGCCGGTGTCGCCCTCTGTCGCCGAATATTGTAATTTTATGCAATAAACCAGCGCGAGTGTCTCCAACGAGACAAACGTGTTCCGAATATGAAAATTTAAATTTAGAACATGATGTTCTGACGTCGGTATAGGTGTTACGTTGATGTAATTTTTTTTATTAAATGATGTATTGACAACAATCCTTAGTAATCTCTAAAATAAAAATAATATAAAAACTTTTGAGTCGTAATTGTTTGAGTAACTTACCACGAGATACCATGCATTTGCCTTCACGACCGTCAAGGCGCTTGTTAAGGTTGGTAATCATGAAAAACATAATTAGATACCTTGCGAGTTAAGCAGCCCATTTGTAAAAATCTAGACATGAAATGCAATGGTTTTCACGACTGACAAGACATTAGATAGAACTAAAAATATGATTAAAAAGATTACAAAACACTACTGCCACGACAACAAACGAACTAAAAAGTGAAAAACATGTTCCATCGCAGTCTGGGTACCTCTTAAGATAAGACAGTGTTCCACAGCACGGTCCCCCGACTGCGATGGAACTTGTTTTACACTTTTTTGTTCGTTTTTTGTCATGGCAGTCGTGTTTTTAATTTTTTTTAATTATATTTGTTTAATTTTTTTAAAGCCTATGTTACTCGCGATAGTGTAAGGATTCTAACGACACTCCATACATCAAAATCGGTTCAGGCATTCAGAAGTTATGGTGGAGTAAAGAAACTCACATACATATATACATGAACCCTGAAAACATTACACTCCTTCTTTTGGGCAGTCGTGTAAAAAGAAGAAAGCCTTTTAATCATTTATGTAGACCTCGTACAGGCACATAAAGATGTACCTAGTTAAAGTGATAAAATAATTGAGAATTTTTCTATTTGGTATACCTAAAATAAATAATATAATAAATAAATAAAAATAAACATCAACATCAGCCGGAAGACGTCCACTGCTGAAAAGGGGGGGGGGGTAGTCATGACACCCCCCCCCCCCCCCTTGGTAAGCGGCTTGGGGATCGCAATGTTGGTGGTGAATGCGCAATGTGTTACCTGAAAATATTACCTTTTCTATTTTTGCTAAACCTTGTTTACTTGAATTAAGCCCAAAATGAAAAGTCAAGGCTCTACTTACTAGTAATTGTCCCATGTCTAATTCTTGTTGTTTGAGTAATCATTAACGTCTCTGAGTGCGGTAGTAAGTGTTTTAAAGTAATTACTCACTGTTATAAGTACATATTTATTACAATAAACTTTAATAAAGATTAAAACGAATATATTCCTATGATACACATTTTATGTTATAAATATGTTTCACATAACCATGTGTTTAAAACAAGTGATGTCACGTGCGTTCTATAGCCATGAGTTTGTTGTTCAGGATGATTCGGGACAGCTCGGTTAGGGGTTAATGGTAATTAACCGGTTAACTGCGGTTATGATGGCCGGGTAACCGTTGATCGTAACTTGGGGTTTTCGATTTGAAAATTGTTTAAGGTACCTAATATTGATTTGAGTTCATCATACGTTGAAAGAAGTTGGTATCTATCTAATAATTATAATGGTATTTCTCTTAAAATAAATATTTATTTTATGGTTAATTCTATAAAGTTGAAGACAAGGTGATATCACTTAAATAATAAAAATATGTATTCTAGCACAAAGTATTCTAACAAATTGTATTCTAATATTAATTAGAATAACTTAACCATAGTCAATAGTAATAAGTTTAAATGGAGCATTATAAGTATATTCCGTCTTTCATGATTCTATCTAATTATATTTAGGTAATATTGTTAAGTAGTAGTCAATGAAGATGTATGTAATAACTCCTGTAATGACCAAATTCCTTACACTGGGCAGTTAGCCCCCCTATGATATAGCTGACTGCTTTATAGGCTATTTCTAGATGTTTTCTATGTAACTCACCCAAAAATAAAAGGAAACACAGAAAAGGTTTTTTTTTAAATCGCTGTCTTTATAATTTAAAGAACAAGCTTTTCTGGAAATGAATTTAAAAATCAAAATTCCGAAAATGAAGAAAAACAATACAAATTCTTTTTAACATAAGAACATAAAATTGAACGTCAGTAGGCAGTTCAACAGTCATAACTTAAGTTTTCGAACGGCACTAAGAAGCTTTGAAAAGCCATAGATTTAGCATTGTTGAACGAGAATTGATAGGGCTGCGTAAAAATGGATGGCCGTCATTACCGTGTCGACAAACGGTTCGGGAGCGTGTTATAAAATGCAAAGCGTTCAACGGGTGTTGACAATTGCACTCGAAATACTCGAATAGGGACGCCATCATCGTGCAGATTAAACTTTCGATTTTTAAAGTTAATTAAAAAGTTAACATAGTATTTGACGTATGTTTTTATGTGTAAGAAAGAAGTCTTGTCTGTATCCTGTAAATACTTGTTATGAGAAAATAATTACGTAGACTTTGATTCGAAAACTGAAATTTCCTCCGTGTAGCGTCAAACCTACACCAGGATATTCTTACTTTAAAACCTAATTAAAGCTATTTCCTTACTGTTAAAATTTCTTTTTAGATCTTAAACAAGCTAACAAAAAATACTCTCAATGGTTTAAATTTACAGCAAATTAATCTCATTTATAAAATTGCTGATAATCATAGTTTACTGGAAAATATTGCTAAACTACTACTAGATGGTTATTACTTTAAACAGATGTTGTAGTTTACACATTTATGTTTATAACAATATTCCATCCTTATATGATATTGTCCATTGATAAACCGTTTTTTGCTTTCCGCCTTTGTTTTGTTGACAACCCTGGCAAAACACGGCGTTCCTAAGCCAAATTATATTACTTTTTATGTTCGTTCAAGTTAGGAACACGTTGTAGAATAACACCTTGTGAGTTTGATGCGATTCTAAACTGCTACAGAATGAGACTATGTTCTAAATTCAATTTTCGAATTGCATTCCTACTCTCGTTTTTTCCCTTTTACTCGGAATTTCATTGAGATGAATAATATTTTTCTCTTGGAAAACTTATGTAACTGTATATAACTGCCGAAATGTACGTACTTACTATACACATCTGTCCATCCCTTCAGGGAAAACGGGCGTCATGTTATGTTAGTCCCTTGGAAATTTGTAATTAGGTATTCGTTTGTACGAGACAGGTACGTAGTACGTAGTTAGTTTAAAGAAATACCATAATAATTAATATTAGGTACTTATTTGTCACAGATTCCAATATTCTATCTTCTAGTTTTAGAAAATAAGACGCTTCTCATATATTTTCATATTATCGAACCAATATCTTACTACGGGACTCATAACAACATAAATTCACAAAGGGAAACAAATATCTCACATATTCCGTTGTAAACTTTTCATTAGATCGACGATTGCCAATATGGCGCATGTTTCTTCCCGCACTTTTTAATAAAACACCTCGGAGCACGCGAGCGTTATGTCTGACAATAATCCGTGCGATCGTCAATTGTTACCACAGAAGTTTATTAAATCGTGTTCAAAGATTTTAATAATAAAATATGGAAAGATGTGTATGATAAGATTTTTTTATAAGGGGACACAACAAAAATCTGAAATAATGAATCAATTTTAGAACTTATAAAAAAAACTACAATAGAATTGATGAAAATTTAATCTTTGGCTTCGATGTTATATGGGAAATCGTAAAATTGCTCCTTTCACATGACGTTTCTACCACGCTCTCTTATAGAAAGTTAGAATTTTACTCAACCATGTCAATTCTAGAATACTGCTCTAAATATTTACTTACAATACCTAAGTAACCGCGTCATTACCATGACAGACCGATGACCGATAATGTACCATACACGATATTCTATTGACCGTATTGTGTGTGCCTACACTCAAAGACTAAGGTGCAGAATTGACAAATGCTGATTTATGTGAAGCAAGCGATTTCTCTACCTATCTCCGTATTGTTGTCTTTATAGCCTAGTATTAACAGCATGCTAGTGGAGTTTCTAGTTAATGACTCAGACAAGGATGGGAAGCTAATGTTTTGGGTTTTCTTAGCAATGAAGTATCGGAAAAAGCGTTTAGAAATTTGTTTTCTCATCAAAGTAGTCTTTAACTAATTCGGTCATTTATTTGATGAACTAATTAATGATCTGGAAACTTTAACTAGGTACTAACATTATTTTTTTAACCTGAAGGTTTATCATCATCTTTAGCCGAAAGACGTCCACTGTTGAACAAAGGCCTCCCCCATAATCCCCACGCTTGGCAAGCGGCTTGGGATTGCAGTGTTGGTGGTCAAGTTACAGAAGACGTTGCTGCCCATCTTCTGGATTTTCCCTTAGTCGCCTCTTACAACAACCACGGGAGGAAAGAGGGTGGTCAATTCTAGGCCGGATACCACACGGCATACCACTTCGGCACACCTGAAGGTTACTCAAAACATTATCGTCGGAAAATGATCTTCAATATTACTAGTTCAGAAGATAGTGCTAGAACTATTTTCAGGAGTCCCTCATTAACTTAACTTATGGTCAGGTGGTACTTGGAAGATACTGAGCAATAGGCATAGCCTGAACTGACATATACAAACATTACATGTAAGTATGATAAAAATTACATAAGGGTTACGTAAATAAAATAATTTATTGGGAGCTTTGCTTTCTTTTTTCGACGACGGACAGTAGTTAGGAGTGGCCATTATATTATAAATAATAGCACCAATATTAACGCAGTTCGTCTTCTTCAGATGCTAGCTGTTATTAACGAGGTAGGCGCTTATCGTGACTTCGTGAATTATTCATCCTTTGCTTGTGAGGTCGTTTGGAAAATGCTCTAGGTTACTGATCTTGAGATGGAAGCCTTCAGATCGGAAGAATAGGAAAGAAGACATTGCTGGTGTCAAAAAAAATTGGAATCTTTTATAATGACTTTGTTACTAGTCATTAGCTATCATGATGAAAGAAAATCGACTTGACGATTGTATTGTATTTGAGAAATTAGTGATTGTAGGCTGTTATGAAGCTTTGCAAGAAAATTTGGACTATATATTCGATACGCAGTGATAGGAAGGTACCCATTGGGTTTAGGGTGTTTTATACAGCCTCTTTATTCGTCTTGACACAATGGTCTTAGTTAAGGGTCAAAGTCTCAGATGGTTATATCCACTCAAATCGGCCTTGGTCCTTTTTCCTTAAATAGTTCTCATGAAAAAGTGTATTGGTCAAATAAAAATACTCTCAATTCGATCCGATTGCTTCCACATAAATTATTCTCAGCGAAAGCCAATTCTGGTTTAAGAAATACGTTCAAAAGAGTTAGAGCTTATTTACAGAAGATAAATCATTTATCATAGTGTGAGGCAGCTATCCAGGTAATGTGGCTCTCTCAATAATGAGACGGACTCGCTCATCGCGTATGTTTTTACATACTTACTTACCATAGCTATGTCATATATTTTTCTCGTTGCTTAAACTAGTTGTGCCTGCGATTATTATCAAGAGGATTTATTGGTGTTTGACGTTTTTGTTCGAATGCATTCAGGGATTAAATGTATATTGTATAATTTGATAGCCATCGTTACTTAGTTGTGTTGGGTTGGCATTATTTATTTATTTAAAGGCTACCTGTATCTTACTGTTCGATGCTTTCTGGAGTTACCTACTGGACTGACAAGATTGGAGATAAGGTGAAGTGCTATGGAAAATATTTGACTGTAGAGCCAGAAAGAGTAAGGTTTATAGGAAATTGTTCGTCGTGGTATATACCACGCTTAGTAAACGGCTTGGGGGCTATTTTACATATCTCTCGATAATATTATCGAGAGATATGTAAAATAGCCCCCAAGCCGTTTACTAAGCGTGGGGATTATGGAAACCCCCCCTTCTAAAAGGGGGAGACCTTCGTTCAACAGTGGAGGTCTTCCGGCTGATGATGATGTAAAAAAATATGAATATCGGCATCACTGGGCACAAAATTGGGCGCAATGGGACTACTTGTCTCCATCCTCTTTCACTGAACACAGAAGTACAATAAATATATCCCCATATTTCACTTATTTGACAAGAAACTATATTGATGTTTTATTATTTTCAGGTATCGAGACGAAGCTCTGTGTTGGTCAGACAGGTAAATCAATATTTTAAAATAATTTTGTTTATTACACATAGTTTAATGTTCATTGTGTATTATTTTCTGATATCAGAGGTATTTACTATCAAAACGGTAACCACTTATCTGTTAGGAAAACAATCTATTGGTCCGTACCTATGTCCTGTCGAACTTATGACCCTTAGAGACCCAAACATTTAGCCGTTACACGGTTACACCGATCATCACTAAACCCCAATACAAACAATGCCAGGATTACGCCTACAAACTGACCAGTGACCACTTTAATATTTTAATCTGGACGTCAAAATGCTAATATTTCTGCACGACCCCTTCTTAATCCCTTAAGTGTGGCCGCTGGCCGACCACTTTAGAATAGTCCGGGCAAGATGTAGGTACGAGAAATAAAGGATTTTGATTTCATGAAAATTGGAAATCGGGAAATCTGCATTAGAGTTTTTAACACTTTGTTGTTGTTGCAAATACTGCCCCTTTACCATGACCTCTTAAAGCTGGACAGCTAAAGGTGTGGAAGTGTGACGCCGTATTACACTGTACGTAGCGGCGTCTCGCTTCCACAACGTAAACTGTCCTGCTTTAAGAGTTCGTGGTAAGGGGGCTGATCGACTAAACATCTTTGGTATAGCATATTTATGAGCAAATCCATCTTCGCATCTTTATGCAGGCTGGAGAAGGAAGTACCTAAGGTCCTCATAATTATGAAGAGTCATGGTGACCTAGTTGTTGATTGATTTGGATTCATGTGCACAAGGTTGCAGGTTTAAACCTAGGCGAGTATCAATGGAACTAGTCGATAATATTATACTTTCTTCGATATTCTAAGACACCAGTCACCAGTGAATAACGGTGACGGAAAATATAATAAGGAATACGTTCCTGTATATACGTTCAATGATCTGAAATTGAGCCAGTGTGGCGGTCAATGCTTGATCATTCTCTATATGAGAAGAGGTCTTTGCCCTTTAGTAAGACAGATAGGTTGGTGGTATAAAGTTGCCAATAAATATATACCAAGATAAAAAACACAAAATGTGACAACGAAAAAAATGTGCTCGTATATTATAGCAATGGTGATTGAGATTCAATTGCGGGACAACCCTCGCGCGGTCACGGGATAGCTTATTTTGTGGCTTAGATAACAATGGGAACGTCGAATAGGGCTGGCCGCTGGAAAAGAACTTTACTCCTAAATAAATATTAAGAAATTAATATATCAGAATAAATAACTTAATTGTTTATGTCAAGTAATATAACACTTTAGGTATCTATTAATAACATACTAACTGGTTCAGATGAATTACTAACTAATTTTTATTTTAGAGTTTTTCTAAAAATATCCTCCAGAATCCGAATCCTCCAGAATTGTGTAATAAAACTTACTAATTTATTTTGAACTACATAACTACAATATAAGTACATTATTAAAAAAACTGGTTAAAATATTAATCTTTATTTATTCTTTCAAATTGTTTACACACTGACGTAATTATTTAAATTGTGCGTAATAATAAGTTGCGATCAACTCGTCTGGTTTGCCGTGCGTACAACCCTATAAACAGGCGGTCAAAATGGTCATCGGATCCGGTTAAGTGGGGGTTAGGGTTACCGCGCAAAATTATGTGCGCCCAACCACTGTCGGCCGCTGCAAATAACATCGATTTAGAAGACGGGGTTTCAATTATTATTGTTATTCCAAAATTTAATGTAGGTACATAGTTTTAAGAAAAATAAAATAAATGGTTTTAGTTGTACCCATGTCAGCTATAGTTTTATTTTCTTTTACAATTAACCTGTGAATTTTGATAAATTGTGTGATTGAAATAGATAGATTTAACACAGAAAAATACCCAGACTAAGGACACATCTTGGCGCAACAGTCGAAATACATAGCTACTGCGAAGTAGTTGATTACCTATTGTGTTGACAATAGCCATAGATGATAGCAACAAAAAAGTACTGACTGTCAGTCAGCTTAATTTCAAATATATTCAATAACAGCATAGAAAGTTTTGCACAATATGTTCATTTCTTTATTATGTAGTAGGTATAAAAACAAAGCATGACATTCGTTTGCTCATCATTGGATTCTTTCAAGAAGCGATCAGTCTATTTGTTTTCCTTCTCTGGGCATATTTGATATCTCTAATTACTTTGAAATTCAATAATATGTCTGTGCGGTGTAGGAAATTCAAACAATGATTTCTAAGTAAATTTATATCTTAATGCACGCAATATCGTATTTTAGTTTGACATGTTATGTTATGTTAAAGAATTGTCTTGTCTGTACATTAAGTTACATAGGGAATTCATATTCATAAAATTTAATTTGGTTTGGCTTTAAGATAAATATTTGCGTATCTACCACACGCAAATATTTATTTTTTGCCGAATAGGTACCATGAAAAATGGATAAACATTAACGTCTAAATGACCACATTTCATACTCGAACTCGATTATCTTCATACTTCATTTTGCATACGTAATAGCATCATATTATACGACATTAAATCGAATAAGTTAATAATTATTACTCACTATTGCAAATGCAATACATAACTAAAACAACTGTCATAGTAATTCACTGATAGACATTGCAGCTGTCACTTTGACATGAATAAATGTCATAAGTAATATGACAGTTTAATATTGATGCTTTAGATTGGACACTACAAATGTCGTAAAATAGGTACATAATGTAAAATGTAGATATTTGTTGCGGCTTTCGGAGTGGCATTAATTTAAATACTCTAATACCGATAGACACAAATATATTTTTATTTTGAATTTTAATTAACTTTTATATGCGTGTATGAGTAATGTAATGCGAGTAAATGAGGCGAAAGAAGTACCTATGTTAGGATCGTAGCATATGGAAATGCGTGGTCTCTGCCTACCCCTCTGGGAAAAAGGCGTGACTTTATGTACTTATGTATGTAACTTTTATATAACGGTTATGCGATTTTTACGAAATTTAGACGGAACTTCCCATACGAATGACATTCTGAAATCGTAAGAGTTTCCTATGCCCATTTAGCTTTGGTAGTCCTTATACATGTTATAATAAATCAGCTTGCGTGGATAATGTTGCTGTAAAGTTTAAAAACGTTTGTTTATAATTAAATGTAAGTAAATTTATAATTATGCTGATAATTTAATCGTTGATAGTAATACTTTATAGTAGTTATACATGATCTTATCTTTTACTAAAATTAAACAACTACTTATACCTACTTAAAATTGCACTCTATAAAACTTAATTTACAATGTAAATAATTAGCTAGAACCTTATTTATAGGTGATGAATAATGTATAAGGTGTGTAAACTTTAATATCTTAATTATTTGCCTTGCAAGTTATGGATATGATACAAGTATGTTAAAGCAAAAACACGTAAAAAGATTGTGCGAAAACTTGCAAAAACCTCCTTATAAAGGCAGGGAATAGATTGAGAAGATATTCCTTAAATATTAAACGTTTTAACGTCTGATGAAAACAAGTTTAAGTTATAATTGTAAACCTTATGAATACCCTGTAAGGGTACTTAATTGATGGTACGAAAAAAGTTAATTTGCTTAGCAGGGATTGAGTAAAAATGGTGGAGATAATAATAATGATGTGTGATGTCTGTATTAGATAATAAATCATCATACTCATCATCAGTCGGATGTCGTCCACTGTTGAACAAAGGCCTGCCTCTTAGAACGCCACAATGAACGACAACTTGCCATTTGCATCCACCGGTTGCCCGCAACTCTGACGATGTCGTTGGTCCACCTGGTGGAAGGCCTGCCAACGCTGCGTCTGCCGATTTGTGGTCGCCACTCAAGAACCTTTCTTCCCCAGAGTCATCGGTTAGATAATAAAAAAACATTATTAATCAATCCTTAAATGCTATCTTATCTTTGCCACCTTTGAAGGCGTTTGCTCAGCATTGAGTCATCAGTGGGGGACCAAATCTTTTATACATTAAAATTGTCACATTGATCACCTATGCATTTTGGTTCGACACGCACTGTGGGTCTTATGATTATTGTTTTTTAGGTAACAGGGTGGTTCATAGCTACAGTAGGGGCTTCAGTGTGGTCTTCTGCAAATATTATTGTGTAAAATGTTAAATTCATTGCCCTAGCTACCATATTTTAAAATTGCTATTCATCGCAATTATCTCAAGTGCCACACACGTTAAAACATGCACAACCTCTTTTCACATGAAGACTACTACCATAAAGAGGGTCTGATGATTATACACGACTTACTTCGACGATGCCCCAGAAAACAAATGATGTATGATTTTAATTAATTGTTTCACGTGTTTCCAAGATGCAGATAAAGTGACACCAATCTGACATTATTGCCACCCAATAATCGCGGCTGCAAATATATAATTTATCTACACAGGTTCACATTCACCAGGTAGGCGCCAACCGCCCTGTATTTATTAAAATCAATCATTATCGGTTGCTCTCGGAATACATCGCGCCATTTTACTCGCAAATAATTTCCTCCTTCTTTTTTCAAAAATTAACGTACCATGCGCGTACGCACCACTTAAGTTAAATGTCCCAAACTGACGGCAATTTGCGGATCCCTGAGTAAGCTATAAATCATGTAAAATTATTTTTTCATTACGCTTCACGTTAAAACTCAGGGTTAATATTCTATTAGTGCAGACATGGGTCTTTCGTGTTGATTAATGGAGCGAGTTCTTAAATCTATAATTTGCATGATAATTCGTGTTTTGATATTAAAAGCTGTATAGAGTGTCATTATTATGATTGTTCTCTATATAGTGTGCGATTACTGGTTGCATACCTCATGGGATATTGGAAAAATCAATTCAAATGTAATGATGAAATAAGGGACATTTAATAGCGATTTTTTTCTTTGTCGAAGACGTGCATGCTTCAGTCATTACAACAGTGTATCTTCCATGAGCTACAAAACGAAAATACGTCAAGTTTAAAAAGACGTGGGACAGCTCGGTTTTATTGACAGTATTTGTATCGGGAAAATTGTCATCAAACGTCGCTTTTTCTGTATTCTACAAATTTTAGCTCGTCGCGATGACTTCAGGGGGTTCGTGTTCGTTGCCATAAAAATAACGAACGTCTTTCATAGGAAGTCAAAAACTCAAAGTAGACAAAGGTATCGTGTCATTTTTATAAGTTTTTGTGTTTTTATAACCTTAGCTTACAATCCTATTACAGCTGTAAACAATAATTATTCCTTACCAGGACATCGCTTGTTTCTTTGTCGTCTTTCCTTTTTATAAGAAATCTTTTATTTTAAGGATTATATCATTGGGAGAAATTAGCATTACCAGCTAGTCAGGCCGTAATCATTCAACATACGTTAATCAGATATCTTACTTTGTAATTACTACATACTTAGGAATAGTCTTAAATATGTAGATAGATATGTAAACGTGTAGATGCAATAACACCATTGGTGCAGTGTCTAAGCGATTGGACTGCTGTGCTAAGGGTTGCGGGCCAGATTCCCGCACGGGACAAAAAAAATTGCGATCCTCATATATTTGTTCTGAGTCTGGCTGTTTGTGTATGTGATATTACATGTTTGTGAAACGCACCCACGATACATAAGAAATTCCTAGTGTGGGGCGACGTTTAAAATGTATACGAAGTAAGTAAAATACATACATTACAGGTAGTTTTACAATACATAAGTACTTCAATTTATTGTGTTTTTTCAACAATTGTGCCGTGTATTCAAACTACTTAACGCTTACTTATACCTACTCAAGACAGACAAGCAAAACATTTTTGTAGACAATTGTGGAAAATATTTTTAATATAATTAATTGTAATTTTAGATACCATCGGTAGCTTATTTTAGTATGCCTTTAATATTTGATTTTTTAATAAAACCTTCAAACAATTAATATAATTTATTTTTTTAATAAAACCTTCAGACTCTTCAAACATTCCTTTTCTATTTAATTTCCTCATCATCGTTACTTTTACATAATACTGATAATCGGTTTTCAAGATAACTATTTCTCACGATGGTACGTAACTTTTAATTCTTAAAAAATTTCCACCTCTATCGCTTCAAAAGTCTTCGGAAATATCTTATTACGCTGAGATCACGGGCTGTTATCAGATGGTAAGAAATTAGCTGACCGCCGGCCATAACAGCGCGACTGCGATATGCGCGTACGCATACAAGTTTGATGTGAGCATAAGATGTGTTCGTATAATATAAAAATTGTGAGTATTGAGGATTTTTGATTTAGACATAATAAGTTAAATCATGTTTTTTGAAGTGAATGAAAAATGCTAATCTTTACTCATAAAGATCTAACCCTGTTTGTCTGTTAGTTTGTAACGTTATCTTAAAGCATGGAAGCGATCGTAATAAGTTTTTATGTAGAAATAGTTAGAACGCTAGGGAAGGACTTATGCTACTTTTTATCCTGGAGAAGACGAGGTAAACTTTTCCAAGTAGACGATGCCACGGGTTCTAGTAAATAATAAAGACGTTAGTCTTTGTAGTATAGTTATACGTAAACATACGTATACGTAAACATATTAAAATTTAATGGTATGGACGAAATTAAGGCATAGCCGACGTAGTTGATGAAGATAAAGAAAAGATTCACACAACATACATTTCACTACAAGATCATATAACTATAATGTAGGCATGTGCAATATTTTTGTCATAAATGAGACAGAGCGAAGGGAAAAGCAAAAGTAACATAACATAACATCACGCCTGTATTCCCCGAAGGGGTAGGCAGAGGTGAACATATAGTGCACCCACATTTCGCCAGTTATGTTGTAAGTCCCAATGTAATAGGGGGCGAGCCTATTGCCATCAACCGGGCACAATTCCAGACTCCGTGCTGCTACTGAGAATTACCTAATGGAAAACTCAGTAACACTTTGCCCGACCCGAGATTTGAACCCAGGACCTCTTGCTTAGCACTCGCGCTTAGCGACCACTAGACCAACGAGGCAAGTAAAGGTATCGTATAAAATGTAAAAAGTCGTCTCTGCTTACCACAAGCGTGAGGACGTGTATCAAGGAACCTCTAGAAGTGAAGTGACGTCTTGATGGCATTCATTTACATAACATATTTGACAGAAATAAAATTGATGGCAAATGTATTATAATTGTCGATAACATCCTGTAATTATGTATAAAATATTACCCATTCCTTTTAAAAGTGACCAGTATATTAATCGAGTGTACATTAATTATGATTGATATACAATTTTGTAATTAATAAGTTGAGCGAAGTGTCGATTCTTTTTGCTACGTAACCTTTAGTGAATTAATCGATTCGAGTATCGATATCTCGTAATCGGTGGGTAAGCGCCGTTTTTTGATTGTTAGTCTTAATTGTGTAACAATTTTTAGATGAACTCTGTGTTTAAAGTATTCGTTAAGTATTAGAGATCTGAATAAACTGGTGTTATTGACAGGTGCTGTTAACATCGTCGTCCGACTTTTTTTTTTCTAAGAATGTCCAACCTTCAATTGTGCCAGTCTTTTAATTGCGGAGTTAATCTTAAATTTTTGAATAACTTCGTTACATTTGAATTTGTAATGCTTGTTCTTGTCGGGTATCGTTGGAACGGATGCGTGCGCGCAGTTTTCATTACAATACGTAATAATGTTTTGACATGTGTTATTGTGTAGTTGTCATGTAATTGTATAAAGACAAACATTTGAATATAAATGAATCATTACTTTCCTGTGTAATGGGTGGAAAAAAAAGTACAGCTGTTGCTGCGTGTTTTAATGTCGATCAAAATTATATTTAATCGTGTATTAAATTGCTACCTTATTCATTATTTTTTTGTTTAGGTTTCAGTACCTACTTAAGATACATTGAACATGATACATTTAATACACTTACTAATCACCCATTTAAATTAGAGCTCGTCTATCTAAATAGGTTACCTACTACTGAAATTAAAGGTAGGGTGGACGCGGCTATTACTGATCAAAATTGCACAGGACGAGGTAGATGGGCAAAGAAGAAAAGGCCTATCCTAGCCTTCTTCAAGCACGTAGGTTAGAATAGAATAGAATATCATTTATTCCCAAGGTTCATTTTCTAAGCCATCTAATATTTTGAGAAGAGGTTAAATCTGAAATTGAGATTTTTTCACATACTCTCGATAGTCACACGCTACACTGTGCACCTAATTCTCAATTAAGCAGATATTTTTATAAAATTGAGTATCTTAGTAAAAATAACGACAGCTCCTTAAAAATGTGTAGAGTAACCCCCTGAATCGCACCACTTATTGCATCAAAACTGCCAATCGAAGAAGAATAATTGAAGTCCGTATTCAGTAACACAAACATAAATCAAAACGCATTAATGCGGGTAGCACTCATCTCGGCCGCATCCGATCGCGGTATAATCAAATGTGCGAGCGAGACCAACATACACTTAATAAAGTCGCGAAAAAGGGACAATGCACCGGCCATTTTGATTTACCGCAACAGCAGCACAGGTGACGCCATTCGTCTTCTGCAGCGGACGTTTGTGTTGGAGCACATGCGCAGGCGCAGTTCTCTTTGAGTGTTTAGTTTAGGTTCAGTAGTTGCCGGGTAAAAAGGATATGAATTTATTTTATAATTATATACAATTGTTTTTTGTCATAGTAAGTAATATTGACAGGGGTAAACGCACTTTACCATTTCAGAAAGTCATTTGCAACCAGGTATTGAAAGAAAAAGACTAGCAAAACGTTGTTCGTATGTTTTGATTTATGTAATTTAATCACTCGAAACTACTGAACAAAATTGAACGGAATTTGGTAAACAAATAAAATGCTCTATGAAAAAGAACAGAGTAAAGTAGTACGCTCACCTAGTTAATTATAAAATTTATTAATCATTGATGAAAAAAAAAAATGTTTTATTATTTCCAACGATCCCACTTGTATGCTCGTAAAATATTATGACGTATAGTTCTTTATCACATGTGTTGACTAGTTTGATACATTCTCGTTGAATCGGAGCGCTCGGTGCCTTTTTTACTTCTAGTAATTGATTGTGTATAATAGGACACAATTTATTATGAGTAAATAGAAATAGATTCCTCGAAAATATTAGACATATTTTTTTGAAGGATCTCGATATTACGAATAATTTATCAAACTAAAAATATTTATCTTATTTAAAGTAGTCGCAAGAGCATTAGTTTTAATCTCAGGCCGGCAAATGTAAGAGTATTAAGAGTTCATAGTAAGAACTCTTAAAGCAGAACATTTTCCGTTGTGGAAGCGAGACGCAACAAGTAAGTTAAATATTTGTTTGTTAATTCAGTTTAAAAAAGCCGTGTGGTATCCGGCCTAGAATTGACCACCCCCTTTCCTCCCGTATGTGTCGTAAGAGGCGACTAAGGGAAAATCCAGAAGATGGGCAGCAGCGACATCTGTAACTTGACCACCAACACTGCGATCCCCAAGCCGATTGCCAAGCGTGAGGATTATGGCCCCCCTGCTTAAACGGGGGAGGCCTAAGTTCAACAGTGGATGTCTTTTGGCTGAGATGATGATGAATTTAGCTTAAGAGATATCATGCCATCAGGCATTCGAAAAGAAGAGCTTTTTATTGGTAGGTGGCAGGTCTTCATTATAGTCTTCACAAAAATATGGGACATGTTTCTCACCAAAAGGAAAAGATAGAGGACTGATGATGGTGATGCTGGTTAAGTATAATATCTACACAAAAAAAAAGAGAATAAATAGTTCCGCTGCTATTTTATTTCGTTTAAATTTTATTAGAACATATAAAATATCTCTTAGTATTCTCAAATCAAGTAACCCTGTTGCACTCCTCGGCTGAACTGGTTCTAGTTTCGATTATACGCTGACGAATGTTTGCGGCCTAAATTTGGTCTTTGGATCCAAATAATTGTAAAACTTAATTTACTGCTAATAAAGTAATTTAAATCCATATTGGTCAGATGTTAAATACATAACAGCTGTTCTAATAGATTTAAAACTTGGAACTAGTTATTACTATATCTGATATTAAAAGCGTTTAGGAATCTCATTGATTTGTCGAATATCAATGTTTAATTTCTGCAAATGAGTTTGACCAAATACGTAGATATATAGTTGAAAAACATTATAACACCTGCCATGAGATCAAAAGGGAATTCATAGGCAGGTGCCAAGTTTTGACATGGAGTGTAGCTACCAAAATTTGAGAATCTTGTTTGTAGTTTTTTTGTAGAGGTAATTTGTAACCAATTAGTACTTAGGATAAAACACAAAATAAGTAAGTACAATAATTTTAGAATATATCAGCAGATGCGCTACAGGACGAATTTTACATAAACGAGCCAATTTGCTGACCGTAATAACACGTTGATAGTTGCATCCCGTTCATTCGTATGAAAAAAAGTTGGTCCTTTCATCCGCACACCCATCGATCTCCCTTATGTGGCCGCTGCAGCCATAAGGACCAATAATTATATTAATTTCTCACGATATGGTTATTATGACTTGATTGTATATGAGCAAGCTTGTATTGTTTTGTTCAATAGTTTTTTTGGTGACCGTACTGCGAATTATAGGGCGATAGTTTCTGCGCGCGGTGCCGTTCGCTTTGACCTTGAGTACTGCTATTAACTGTTGTTTTGATCAAGATTAGACTTTAACAGACTAGTCTAGAAGTATTAAGCCAGTTCAGATTAACATGTCCTTGAAAACTTGTAAATTATATCACGCGCTAAAAGATTCCTGCTGCACTAACATACATACATAGGACAACGTACATAGCACATCACAGCTTTACAAACTTTGCTTTCTTCCCCAATCCCAATGTTAATTATTTAGACGCTAATTTTAATCTTATTTAAATTACCACGCAATGCACTCCTAAACAATTTACCTATATCTTTTATTAAATAAAAAAAGGCTTTTAAGCTAGAATAATTTCCATTTTAATCCTATTGCATTTAAAGGGTGCAATCCTCCAAAAACAAATGATTTTTGCACAAATATGGGCCTATTCTCTCATCAGTTCTTACTGAACTCAAATATTGAATCAAAAGTCTGACAGAATGTATGATATTATCATCGTGTTTTTAGTCAAGTCTGCTGCGTCAAAACGCGGATCTAAGCTACTAATAATTAGTCGATTAAAACTATGATCTCTATCAGCTCTCACATACATTTGTCGCAATAAAAATGCAACAAATAAACTAATAATAACATAACCCGTTTCAATAGCGGACAATCGCAGAAAATTGTCACCGTAACCAAAGGAATTATCCGTCGGATAATTACCGGCAGAAATGCTTTAAGCTTCTTTATTACAAACTAATAAAACACAATTCTAATCTATAAAATCAACCTTAACGCTCCAAACATAAGGTTGAGATTGATAGCAAAGGGATGTGGTTAATTCGCTCCATCGTGACAGTGCCTATTATCGAAAAGAAAAAAAATAATAAGCCTTATTCCGTTGTCGTCGAATTGATTGGTTTCTACGTATCGTTTTTTTTTAATCCGCAATTATACTTGGAAATACGTTGAGAATAGGACACTAGGTATACAGCCTTTTTTGTCACTATCAAGAATGGCCTTATCTCTTTCTGTAAAGATTTTAATTTCATGTTGCTTGTAAGTTGCGGTTTGAAAAGTTGTGATCTCCTTTTTTCATTTTCAAATATAGAAATTTCCTGTTGGGTCTAGATACGTCGGGATAATGACGGCCGCCGCAAAAAATGTGATCTTTGATATTTATACTGTTTGATAGAAAATAGAAGTGATCGGTTACAAGATCTGGGTGTAAAAAAATGTGGCTGTCACTCTATTTGCGGTATGATTTAAAGTTTATAAAAAAGGTGGCGACGTGTTGACTCCTGTACAATAGAATGTGTGGGTGCACTTCCTTAGATTATAGATGAGCTTACAAACTTCTTTGATAGATCCTTTGAGACGAGATCTTAACTATCCATCCTAAAATAGTCATTTTATGTTCCTTTGACTTTGCAATCTTTTGGCTTTTTGCTGTTAAAAGACTTGATTGGTCGCAGTTGACGTTGGATGTAATTCCTTTTAATGTACATATATTGTAGAATGGTGGTTCAAAGATTTCCATTACGAGTTTCCATAGAGTTTTATATCCTTTTTTTGGCATCGGAATAACATTTATCATCATCATCATCCAGTTGCAGTCCACTGCTGGGCGTAGGCCTCTCCAAATGTACACCACAGAGCATTAACAGGAATCACACTTGGCACAGGCAAATAGTACAGACAACTTTATTAAAATACAATTGCTATATTTATAAGCCATTTAGGTACTTCAATGGTTTCAATAGGTTACTTTTTAGGCATTTTTAACACGAGAAAAAAAGCTTTAAAAATTACATATTGATACATAAATTAGCTCTTCAATGACAACCCAAGCCTCGAATCAAACACTCGATCTTAACAAATCAACAATTAAACGTTTTTCTTCCTCACTAACACTGTTCGCCTTAAACCCGCTCAACGGACATACAAATAACGAAATGGTAAGATACTATCCCTCCATTGTTGCATTCTGTGTTTTTGGTCCACTGACAGATTCTTGGCGATGCTGCGATGCCCGCGACTCGAACTTCGTACAGTTAAGCTTTTTGCACGCGGGCCGTCTGGTTCGATTTTTGAAGGATAGTTCTAGAGCCTCCAAAGTCGTATGAACTGTGACTCATTTGAAGATAGAAAAAAAATGGACCTACTCTACCTGAAAAGACATCATGACATTGCTGTAAGACGTGTTTGTTTATACACTGGAGCTATGTAAACGATTGTGCAATCAAGAATAAAAATGGTCAGTACGTCCGATAACAAAAAGTTTTGCTAATTTTATTTGAAAGTTATTGGGTTGTTACTTAAATTCACCAATATTTTGGGAACCGCGTTCTAAAGTGAATTGGTGCTACACTTCGATACTAAATAGCGAACAAAGGTAAACGTGAGCTGATGAACGAGGACGGATCTTTTGGTCGTCTAGATTCTTATAATCTCGCTGCCAAAATTATCATAACCATTGCAAATGTTACTTTATCAAGTGTGTCAAGTGGTGATCAAGGGTGAAAGTATTATAACACATTTATCTCATTCGAACAGAAATTAAAAAAAGTTTAATTAACCTTTTTTCTTTTAGCTTAAACTTATAAAAGCCACCACAATGCTGTTAGACACCACTTAAAAGAAATAGAGACAGATATAGTTCGTAACGAGTACAACAAACCGTTAATCCTCATCTACATTACGACAACACCAGAGACAATGGACGCCAACAGGTGCCAAAGACAAGCACATACTTCTCTGAACCCCTAAAGGAATACAATAAATTACGTAACAACCTGCGTATATATTCTCACGGCCATGATCCGGTCATGTCAAGCGTAATGACCGCGTTCGGACATCGTCGTTAGCGATCTGCGGTAACAATGCGCATGCGCACCCATTTGCATCGACTGCACTGCGGATTGACCGGCTGCGACAGGTGGATGCGCATAGAAATGATAATACCGTTCTTTTTTTAAATGTGTTCCTATTACAATTTGAATTGCATTTCATTTGTTAAATCGATTTTCTTCAAGATAATTACATAGGGAACTATATAATTGTAATTATTTTTAGTGGCCTCAGAATAATTATGGAGATGTGTGTAATAAAGTAATAAAATTACACATCAGTTTTGTAATTAACATTGTTTGTTTTGTTATCAATTATATTGTAATTAGGCATAGGGCAGTTGATCTGATGCGTGCAGTAGACGAGCACTTCTTAAATAATGTCAATGGTAATGTCAATTTTATTTCATGATTGCAGTAATTAATAATCACGAGGACATGTCTTACAGTAGAAGTGGGTACTCTATCTTTAAAAAAATATAATTAAGAATAAAATATGATGGGTCTGATGAAGTATTTTCGACCTTATAACTTCGGAATAGGGCAAATAGAGCACACCGACCGCCACTCAGAAATATGCGAACTCCATACCAAAGGACTATTCTTTAAAACTGATTACAAAACTGATTCCGATGGAAATCAAACCTGCGCTCCTGAGCACAAAAAGCATAGCCCATCGCCTATCAGGCTGTCGTCATCAATCTATAATGTTAAACGTCTTTCCGCAAAAAATCAAGTCACGCTTCCACCTCTATATCATTCCCTCCCAGCGATGCGCGTGCGCTTACAATATAATTTATTGAAAAGATCGCTTAGTTTGTTAAAATATCGTCAGTCGTAGATAGACAATGTCTTCAGATGGACAGACAACTGTGCATCTTATATGAACAGCGAGTCTAATTTATATTGTGCTCTATTGTAGGAATAAAATAATAAATCTAAAGCATTTATTTCGCAGGTGTTTCTATAAATACGTCTCTTCCAAGACATGACGCCATGAATTTTACTTCTATGTCAATAGTTGTTTTCTTAACTACGTGGTTTTACATTTTGAACTATAAAAATGTGTAAATATAAGAATAGAATAGAATAGAATAGAATAGAATAGAATAGAATAGAATAGAATAGAATTTTTATTTGCTTAGAAAGTAGGTATACATTAATACTGGTGTTAAACAATAAAATTTCGACCCTTACTATCTACCTTACATTAGGCATGCAAATTTAAAAAAACTTAAGTTAAACATAACTTAAAATCAGAGTTTGATAAAAACTAAATAGTGGTATCATTTATAAAATCATTAACTGAGTAATAACATTTGTTAATTAAAAGGCCTTTTAATTTATTTTTAAATATTTGTACTGTGCTATTTTTTATTATATCAGGAATTTTATTATATATAATGGGACCCATGCCAAAGATACTTTTCTTAAGTAGAGCAGTATTATAATCACCAAGATGCAACAGGTTCCTATATTGACGTCTCACAGGCCCTTTTCTTTTTTCAGACATAGTTGCAAAATAATGTTTATTTTCTTTTACAAAGACAGCCATTTCAAAAATATATATTGAAGGAAATGTTAGTAATTTTAGGGACTTAAACATGGGTATACAACTATCAGTCATTTTCAGACCGCACATCGCTCTTACACAGCGCTTTTGAGCTTTAAATATCTGCTCCCTCAAACTACCATTACCCCAGAATATAACCCCGAATCGCAAAACAGATGCGACCAAGCCATGGTATGCTGTTAGTGTTGTAGCTACATTTACTTTCTTTGACAAATTAAATAGCAAATATGCTGAGGTACTCAATTTCTTGCATACTTCTTCTGATTGAGATTTCCACGTTAACTGACTATCTATTAATATTCCCAAAAATTTTGTAACTGTTACTTGATCTATTTTTTGCTTATTATAATTTATTTTTAAATCATTTACAGATATTCTTTGATAGAAATGCATTACATTTGTCTTTGTTAAATTTATTTTTAAATTGTTGATGTCAAGCCAATGTACTATATTTTTAACTGTATCATTTATATCGCCTTCATATTTTTTCATGTCGGTACATTTTATTATTACGGTACTAAACCACTTATTCGGTACGGTATATAAGTATTTTAATGGATGTGTCACATGGTTTTTAACACGTTGTTTTTTGGTATGGCATTGTTATTTCCGGGTGAGAATTTGAGACACTAAGTTATTTTTAAAAACTGCTGCTAAACTAAAGACGACATTTTCCTTTATAAACTTGTAGATATTGGGATAGTATTGATTGAAGTATTTCGAGGTAGGTAATTAATAAAATTTTTGACTAAACATTAATAATATCCGCTATTGATTGTTATGGCGACAAAAACAATACTCGATGGTATCATAATATTAAAATCACTGGAACCAATGTTTATTGGTTTTTCGACATGGTACATGCTATGAAGCTTAACAATCTCAAACAATCCTAGTCGCGGATGCAAGGTCCAAACCCAACGATTGATTAGGACCAAAACACAGATCAATTAATGGGCACTTTTCCCCGAAATTTCAAGTCTCGATATTTTACCAGCCAATGTAAATAGTGATTGTTATTTTTAAATAGACATTTGTTGGTATGAATAGCGTTGGTACGTAAGCTGTCTCGCAATATTTGTCATTGTGTTGTAATGTTCGTCTGTCGTTAACTGGACGCCGAACGACTGAAAGAAGTGGTTTAGTTCCGCGGGCGGGTAGCACTCGCGGTGAGGTCGCCGGTTTGGATGCAATGGAAAAATATTTTGAGGATATATATAAATATTATGCTCTTCAATATTGATAGCGTTTTGAGTCATTAGATGACTGATTAATGAATACAAAAATTTTGACGCTTCGTAACTTAATACGTTAGTATAAGGTTGTTGTAAGCTTAAATTGTCCATAAACTGAGATTCCAGAAACAAAAATAAAATCAAATAGATAGGCTGTAATGTTATTGACATACCGGATCAAAAGACCAAAAAACAAATCAAAGCAACTAATGTCAACTGTTCTTAACAAGCTGTATGTATTCAACTGACCTAAACGCGAGTAACGGCTTTGTTTAGGCCGTCGACCGGCGTTTTCACACTCGCTGGCTGACTCAGGCGCAACACAAAGAAGTTTCTGTACAAATGTAAATCACCATTATGCCTCACTTTACATGCAGATTGGGGACGTTACAACTTTCAAACTGTCGGACATTACTTCAAAAGTATTATTAATGTCGATTACTTTTTTTCTTGTTTTGGTACGAGACAGGTATGATGGTCCTGTTGCATATGCATGAAGCTGATACAATGATACTTCTTGGATTTTTTTCTCGTTGCAATATATGCTTCCGTGTATGAAATTGTCTTTTAAGGATTAATGTATGAATATTCATCGTTGGTCTGTTTTGAGGGTTTTTTGAGTTGTGCCTTTGTTGGTGGAAGACAATGCGCGGATCTTCACGCTCAGTCCCTTGCTGACTAAGCAGGTGACTGAGGTATTATGGAACTACAATAAAATATGTTAAAGTAAAATCTTGTAGCTTTTCAAGATCATTTTGTGTTAACATATTTACGTACAAGGAATCAATGCAATAACCTTTTGTACTTGGCTGCAGTCGAGTAAAAATCTGAAGTTATGATAAAATAAGTACTTATAAGATTTCGTGGCCATTCATAAAAGCTTTTCTAATTAAACTGTGTAACGGATGAGCTTGTAATTGTTTCAAAGTCTAAACATTTTTTATTTAGCATAATTGTTCAATAGGCGACCTTAGGAACCATTACTAGTATAAACGTAGTATATTATCCAGTTGAATCAATCCATTTAACGCTTCTTCAGTATAAAGCCTTCCTCCATCTATATACTTCACTGAACATATAGCAAGCAAGTGCGATACATAATGGCGAGTGAGTGACGGGCAGGCTCGACCCCTGAATGCGCAGGCGCTTTGCATTTCAAATGCACCCATTGTATGCACATTTTTACCGACTTATTACTTTCTATCTGGGTGCATAGGGTTTGCAAATAATTTTCCGTTTCAAGAAATATATTTTACCAATAATATCTTCATTATACTAAATCAATGTCTTTACGAAAATCGTTAGTCCGAAAGGACACTCGAGAACGCCAGTTACGAGAATTGACGTACATTGTACAAAGTACAGGTAATTTTACTAAGGTGACAAAGACTGTTAGAGTTTTGTTTTTTTTTTCGGGACTAGCCTACCACTCGTGCCCATAATTGTGACTCCTGTAAGCCAGGATCTACAATGATAACCATTGAGAACCATCGAGGCAATGAAGCTCGAGGCGTCCCAGAGAAATGACTCGACTGTCTTGGAACCCGCAACGAAATTAATCATAAAATAATATATAGGAGGAGTAGGAATAAATATTTAGTTCCCACTTCCCTCCATAGCAAGCGGAGACAGTAGAGTAGAGTAGAGTTTTGTTTACCGATATCTTAGTTTTTAACAAATTGATATTTAACTAGGTAAAGTATTTTATGTATTGACTACGGTTTAATTATGTTAAAGGTAACGGTACACACGAACGGCATAGCCAAAGTGCAGTCCATGTGTACGCTGTAAATGTCAAATATGACATTCAGGACATCCAGAATATTATCCCATTGAAATGGTTGAAAATGAAATGTCTTCAGAGAGCAATAGGATAGGTATAACACAATAATATATTATACTAAATCCAATATAATAATAATAACGTATTTACATAGTACATAGCTTCACAATAACCCTAAACAAACCGACTTACAAAATTCGAACCATAAAAAAATCTGTATAAACTTTTCCGCTGACGCTACAGAGAAGTAACGAAGCCGTACGCGGTCGGGATCAAATCGTCCCAATGTGTATTTTGTTTAAATTGTGACTGATATACCCCGTTAGACCACGCTTGAACAGGCCTAGGTTAAGGGCCTGCAATGAATAATGCCCCCTACAGGCTCTTGGACTAGGATAATGTATTGTTTAGAGGTCTTATTTCCGAATGGTTATGTAAACATGCAATTATTGGGTATTTTGATGTATGTTATGTTGTATAAATCAAATTTGAATGTGTGTTGTTTAGCAATCATGTCAAAAAACCATGAAAGGTAAGCAAAGGTTCTCTACTCCCGTGACCATCTCGTCTGGAGGAGTTATCATCAGTTGGAAGACGTCCACTGTTGGACTAAGGTCTCCCCCTTGAACGCCACAATGAACGACCACTTGCCATTCGCATCCACCAGTTACCCACAAGTCTGACGATATCGTCGGTCCACCTGGTGGGAGGCCTGCCAACGCTGCGTCTTCCGTCTCGTAGTCGTCTGGTAGAGTGCTAGGCCAGAATAGCATCCCCATTTCGTCCCGTGGGTGTCGTAGGAGGCGAATAAGGGAAAATCCAGAAGATAGGCAGCAGTACACTGCTGCCTATCTTCTGGATTTTCCCTTATGAACGTGGTGTGGTTACAGAATACATTTTGTAACCACACCACCCAAGCCGCTTGCCAAACTTGGGGGTTATAGCAAGCCCCCTTGAAGGGGGAGGCCTTTGTTCAGCTGTAGACATCTTCTGACTGATGATGATGATGATGATGATACCTACTAGTACGGTCACCTTATTTAGTCGCTTAAAATAAATTCCTTGTAATAAGAAAGTGGCAAACCTATAACCATTAATAGGGCCCTCGAGTTTGATCAATTTGTTTTTATGACTGTAGACCTAATTTTCTTGTATCATAAGTACCTACGCACGCACAAACACCCAGACTCAATAAGTGTACGTTTATTATAATTATCTCAATTTTATTTACACAGCAAGGCAGATGGTTTCCTTTGATAAGCAAATGAAATTGTTAAATACGTAGTCCAGTAACTTAGCTAACTTTAAATTCTTGATTATGTAGTTCAGTTCGTTACTCTAATTAGTTAAGTTTATAATTAAAACCCAGCATTATAATTGCTAAGAATATCCAGCTTGATATTGTAGATGCACCACACCGCACCGCAATTAAGAGTTACTTAACTTGAACTTTAGTGGCTAACTTATTTAACTTTGTCAAAAGAGTTACAGCGAGCAGAACTTGCCACTTAACTTGTTAAAGTTTTAGTAGCATTATGGTAATTTTATTTATGATATTTTTGTTAATAATGTCTGTATAATAAAGTGATAATGTTGATGAATTATTTGTAGCTGTAATTTTTGTAAGCACTATGACCATGTAATAAAAATATGGAGACCTATACTACCTACAGTAACTTAAGCCTGCGGGGTTCCTCCCGTGGTTTATCTAAAAACATCATATTTTTTTGATATTAAAAAAAAAGTTTGCCATTTTTGGTTCATAAACTCCCTTTATGCAAAAAAACATGACTGTTTCTTACTTCTATGCGGTGTAAAACAGGCCCTTTTAGACCTATTAATGATTGCAATAGTAACATAAGTAGGTATTGTGGCACAAACCAATACACTACGCAAGCTTGTAAGCTTGCGTATTGGTTTGTGTGTACGAATTTTTTTTAGGTTACAATAATACCTGAATTTTTGTATCGCAATGTTTTCTCCTAGTCTTGGTTTGTATTTATTACAATGGCATATCTTAATATATATAAATCTTTTGTACGTGTATTTGTCACCTAACTCCTCCTAAACGGCTGGACCGATTTGGATGAAATTATGTGCGTATATTTCAATGCGTTCCTGGATGGTTTGAAAATACAATTGGACCCGGTAGGTGGCGCTGCTTTTCCGGGCAGGATGACGTCTGCCGGGTCCGCTAATTATTGTTTAAGAATCTAATAAACATTATATTATTTCATCTAAGTTGAAGATACATTTTTGATGCCACAATTCTCTACTCAATTAACTTGTAACTCACCGCACAAAATCTCAACAAACACTTAACGTAATCCTTCGCCTTATAATACACCGTACCGCCGCCACAAACCACCGTAAAACTCAAAATATGCCCAAAAATCCTTCATAATGTCCTCCTAAGTCTTTTAAGTACCATTAGTGGTATGCTCCGTGTAAATGTCTACAGCCCCCACCATGAAATCTTAAAGCAGGACAGTTTCAGAGGAGAAGCGAGATGCCACACTACACTGCACGTAACGGGCGTCTCGCTTTTACAACAGAAAATGTCCTGCTTTAAGAGTTCTTGTTAAGGACGTATCTGTTATAGAATTATGTTCAATGTCGGGCAAAACCGCAGGGCGGAGTGCAGGTGGAACGCGCAATTTAAGGTAAGGTTTACCGTGATTGACTATCGGCGCAGTGGTAGAGTTTTGGGGTTTTGTATTAAAGGGTTGGGGGTTTTTATCTAATTGCATTTACTTTTTTGAAGAGTCGAATTGGTGTAAAAAGGCATTATGTTACCGATATTATCAATGAACATTATTTCGATTGCAGGATCGCCTTGTTGTGGCGACGTTTTTCATGATTGTAGAGAACTCTGAAGTTATCAAGATGCGCTTTGGCGACCTTACATTCAACACGGTTTGCTCGTAATAATTTCTTCCGTATGTCAGTGTTCTATGGAGAACGAAGTAAAAGTTGTAGGTGCTTACTTGGCAAGCTTTAAACTCCCAAACCAGACTCAAGAAGTTCCATCCATCTCTGGGCCATCACGACATTTTTGATTAGGTACATAAAAACAGAAAACATTCTTAAATAGAATGTATTTGACTGCCTCGTTGGCCTAGTGGTCGCTAAGCATGATTGCTGAGCGTAAGGCCCTGGGTTCAGATCCCGGGTCGGCCTAAGTGTTACTGGGATTTTCCAGTAATTCTCAGTAGCAACACGGCGTCTGGATTTCTACCCGTAGGTTTGCCCCCTATTACATTGGGACCTAAAACTGGCAAAATGGGGGTGTACCTACTATTGCATCTCTGCCTAACCCTTCAGGGAATACAGGCGTGATGTTAATGTTATATTATGTTTATGATTGTATTGTTTTAGCTTGTACAGTCAGTTGCTTCCTTTTTAAACAGGGTATTGCCTCATACAAGAGATATTGCCCAATAATTATTTGATTTTTAAATACAAAAGAAGTCAAATATTTCCGTAAATAATATTCAGCGTATTGTTTACATCACAAAGAGCATTAGTCACCCCCACTCGGAAAGAAGGTAATGTATAAAACAAGAGGGTCGAATGTCACTCGCATCATCGAGACGAATTTTACTTACTGGTACTGACAATCCAGGGGTACTCAACATTAAGCCAATGTTCATACTTCATTGTTTTGAAAAATATTGCCTTTTGTTTTAGTGTTGTTCTTGCCACCTTTTCAATAAAATGAACATGTTTTGATTAGGCATAACGCATTAAAAATAATCTAATAACATTTAAGTAATGTTGAATTCTCTTAGAAGCAGTAGTTTTAACACCAGTCTTCATATCCCCTTTTTTAATTTACTTAAATATACCTATGTCCGACACTATGCAAATAACACACGAGGGAAACAAAAAAATGATTATGAAAAGATATGTTACATATTCGAAGTGATTTATTATTTTATCTATTGCTCGGTATTTCAGTACTGAAATATTTTAAATCCAGTTTTCAGTTTCAAAAGTTGTTTACCTTAAAATGTACAACAACCACAGAATCCGTGTTCACCACAGGACCTCAAACCCGGCTATTTCACCCTGCGTGGCATACGTCTCAGCGACCCGTAAATCCTTATTAGGCCCCTCACTTTACGAGATCCCACGACGCTAGTAAAGCGGCCCGCGGATATTACTATTGCATTACCCCTGACGTCTGAATATTACGGAGTTTCGACAAAGTGATTGGCGGCTTTAAGATTTGTATTCTTTCTTACGGATGAAGGATATTGTCAATAATGGCGATGTATTCAATTAACGAGTATGCATATTTCGCAAAAAAAAGGACACTTTTCTTAAGACGTAAATGTAAAATGAAATTGTATGTTAGTACGAAACATAGATAAGAAAGTTTTAAAGTAAGAATAAGGTTTTTCAGAAATTATAACCTCACACTCACAGGTTAAAAATATTTATGGTAATATGTGTGAATTAATGAACTATAGGAAAATGAGTAAGTATGGATAGATGAATTCGGTTAACGATGTGTATACGAAAGGTGTGAGAGCTAAAAAAGCAGCTGAGATGATCCATAGACTTAGTAAATACTATACCTAATTCCATTACATAAATAAAGCGTAGGTAGGGTAAAAAATTGATGAGTTCTAATCTATTGCAAGAGCACAACGAGAGTTAGAGCTTCAGTAAAGTAAGTTATCAATATATGGCCAGTAATAAATAGCATCAATATTAAATCTGTGCAGTACAGTTTCCAGTAATCAAACTGACTCTCCTTTCGCTATCTGGCATCTTTGAACGCACGCATTGCATTATGGGGCGCCAATGGTTCGAGAGCTGTATGGGGTATGACTGTATATAGGTAGTGTTTTAAGATCATAATTATATTCTTTCTCCTCTTCATTGTAGAAGACGATTTTTTTCATTTTATGTTTTAAATATATGTTTTATCATTTTTCATAATAGTGTCTTTACGGAGTCATAAATAAATAATTGCGACGAATATTTTTACAAGATGTTTAAATTAAAAACGTTGCAGACTTGTATATATTCGTTCGTCGATGAGTCATGATGTGTTTCTGTGTTTCTGTGTGTGTGTGTATGTTTAAGAAGTGACATGTTTATTTAACAATAATAATAGTTAATTTAATATCTCTGTAAGTTTCATAATTACCCTGTAATAATCCAATATTGTAAGCCCCAAGGGCGGGACATAGCTGAACATTAATGTGCTTATATTCCACCTGTATTCATGTACCTACCTATGATCCACAATAAAGACTTTGAGTTGAGTTGAGTTGATATAAATATTAAGAAGAAGTTAGGTGCCTTAGCAACAGATGTAGAAAAGAACAAAAAAGAAGATAAGATCAAAGGAAAGAAAGAATTTCTCGTAACTTAGTGCATATAGTTCATGAAGCTTACCGTACCAAAAAAAAAACAACCTAACACTACATCATCTTTCCTCAATGTAATACCGATACCACTTGCCAGCCGCCTAAGGCGTGAGATGTTTGTCCTGATAATGAATTACTAAATGCAAAAAATCATCATTTTATAAATACAACCGTGTCAATTTGCATACTGGGTTAATAAGGTGATTAGAGAGTCACGGTAATGTTGCAGGCAGTGTGGTCAATTGGCCTGTTTATTTAGTTCTAAACGAGCCCGACACCTATCAGACTCTACTTTGAATCTGCGGTTTCAAGATAATAGCTATTTATTAATTTATTCGTATTAAAATTCATATAAGTAAGCAGGATAATTGATAATTTTTCTTTCCTGGGATAATTGATTTTTCTTCCCTAGGGAAGAAACTAGATTTCAAATGAATGATTTTCTTTCTATCTGACGAAACATTGCCAAATTCTTATAAGATATCTTATATCCTAAACAAAACTGTACGCATGTTACTTCCATAATTTGCGTGTAAATAATTGAGCGTACGCGCCGCGCGTGTCCCCGCCATATTTATTATTCACGCGGTGTTGCCACTGTTGTGTCATATTATTGCCATATTGGAAAATTATTCCTTGGTTGTGAGGGGAATTTTTGTCAGTTTTGTCCTTTGTTTCTCACACAAATGCGAGTTAGTGGCTCCGTGACTGTCATTCTAGTGAAAGATTTTGTTGGTATTTGTGCTATCAAGTTTGATGTAGATCGTCGTTTTGTTCAGCTTATTTTTGAATTTATTAAATATGATCGGGATTGTGCGTGATCTGGGTTTCGGAAGAAGTATTGAGTGTATCTGGCAGAGTTATATAAAGACTAACATGCAACTGTTGTAACTAACTGTTTTTTTATAGAGTTGTATTTGGAACTGCCTCGTTGGTCTAGTGGTCGCTAAGCGCGACTGCTGAGCATAAGGCCCTGGGTTCAAATCCCGGGTCGGGCAAAATATTACTGAGTTTTCCATTAGGTAATTTTCAGTAGCAGCACGGAGTCCGGATAAGTGCCCGGTTGATGGCAATAGGCTCGCCCCCTATTAAATTAGGACTTACAATATAACTGGCAAAATGTGGGTGTATTATATGTACACCTCTGCCTACCCCTTCGGGGAATACAGGCGTGATGTTATGTTATGTATTTGAGTATTATGCAAATCATTATATTAGTTAATTACGTTAGTAGGTACGTATACATAAAAGCTGGATGAAAATATAAAGAAAAAAACCTTCGTTTGTTTCAACGACTACCGAATTTGAAGTCTTGGGTACATTTTGCAGATCCTTCAAAAGCATTAGGTTCTAATTAAATGTTGCTGGTAAAGTGTTGTTTACTAGTAGTAGTAATTATATTAGACATTAGATTCGCATTAGACTTATACTTACAAAGTATGTTAAAAGTGCACAAGGACGCCTCTTATCTACTTCCAAAACAAAAATCGAAGCATGAATTTATACAAACAGTAAACATAGAAAGAAACTTTGCCCCAATTTACACTCAGCTGTACAATTTAATCTGACCAAAGTTAGACAACAAACTTCGCAAACCGCAAACCAAAAGTCATCGTAACATTCCTCAACACGAAATTAATGATTCATTAATAGCGCCCCCAATTACGATTGTTATTCGATTAGGGTAACCCCGCACCTCTATGTAATGCAAGGGGGACGCGCGAATTTTCCGGGGTGCGTGCATGTCACTTCACTAGCACGTGAAACGCCGCGAGGAGCGCAGGCCTATGCGTTCCAAATTCGAAAACTTTCTTCTCCTTACGACAACTTTTGTAATCAAACTTTTTTTCCGACGCGTAATTGATTTTTAAGTAGTGCGTGCATTTAGTCGATATAAACTTTTTATATCGATTTAACTTTTAGTTTAAAACATTCCAAATTTTTGGAAAGGTTTGTTTTTAACGTATTATAAATGTTAAGTGATGTACCGGTGATCGATTACTTATTCGCAACGTTTCGATTGTCGTCTCCTTATTCGATTAGTTGTGGAATTTGACGTTTTCGAGTTTTCTCGGAAACTGGCGATGTGGGAGTTCTCATTGTATTTGTTTGGAGGCGGTTTGGCATTAAGTTAATGAAGAATTGAGTTAATGAAGACATTTGTATTGACGTGTTGAATGAGTAATTATTTTCTGTACTTAGGTATTTATGTAATGTGCTTTCATTTAATTAGGTTCGTCAAAAAATTTCGTAATTTATGTGTGGCGGTATATGTAACTTAAATATAGCCTTATGTCGTAAGCGGTATTGTTTTAGATTATATCCAACGGGTATTAATAATCTAAAGCTCCGTATAAAAAATAAAGCCTTATCGTGCTTAGTTTAATTCAAATTTGATTTTATCTAGATTGTAATATAGTCATTGAAACTCAAATGTGTTGGTTACGGCTTTAAAACAAATGAATTTATCTAACTGCAGCTGATGTGTACTAATAGACCTATAAATTATTTATTACTAGAATATTTGATAAGGTTCTGATATTCTAAGGCTTCTTCTTATCGTATGGTTGATGAAAAACCTGGTGTCAGAGTTTATACCGTCTGTAGGCCTCTGACATGGCTTTACACACCATTGAAAAATCTCTCAGGTGTGCCGGTTTCCTCACGATGTTTTCCTTCACCAATTTTAGCAACTGATAACTAATTTAAAATACGCACATGATTTCGAAAAGACATTGGTGCGTGCCGGTGTTTGAACTTGCGACCTTTGACTTGGCAGTCCAATGGTCATATCACTCGGCTATCAGTGCGAAGGCTAATTATGTTTTAAACTAACCACAAGTTTAAAAATTCATATTTTTAGTAAACAAAGCACTAGCGGTAAATTAAGTTGAACTCGTCACCGTATTAAATTATTTTGTGCCATTAGTATCGACCTATGATTAAAAGAGTATTTACCTACTTATATCTATCCCACCTAATGGTATGTGGTCAAGCAGTATAGTACGGTCTAAGGAATTTTAATGTTAACAATTTGTTTTCACTTAATTTTTTTTTCATCATTACCTCGTATTTAAAATAAAGGGACATTCTTCTCATTGCCTAAATATCTATTATAAAGGAACCCGTAGGTAAGTATTAGTTAAGTGTTTACACTTTTTTAATCCCTCTATGTACCAGAAATGTAACGTCTGTCTACTTTAGATAGGTCCACCAAAAAAACTTTTTAAATCTGCCCATCATTTTCCATGACGAATGTAGCGCGCGTTCCTTTGAACTCGCCGCGATTCGGAAACAATCGGAAACCGAATCGGAATCAAATCGTGTAAAAGTAAATCGATCCGATTACCGGCATCGATTTGTGATCGGCTGTGATTGGTCAATTTGTTTGTGGCGCGATAGGTCTTGATACGTGATAGGCAAGTTTAATTTTGACGAGTTCTGTTATAGTTGTTTCGTGGAGATCGAAATAGGCAGTAAATAACGAACTGAACGAAGGTATGGAAATAGTGATGGTGGTAAAATTTGATGATAAAAAGTTCCCAAGCAGAATAAAGAATGACATAGAATTAAACAATTTTTTAAACACATGCTATGTACATTATGTAACATAGATTTATATATATATTAGAACCTAAATATCAAATTAGAGTTAAAAAGGTATCCTCATTTTTATCTGAAAACTGTCTTTCATTAGCACCTTGTCTAATCTGTTTCAACAGCAAGTGCTTTTAGTAAATAATGTATACTTAGCTAGTTCAAAAAACATTCATAGTTATGTATGTCCCAAATTCAGCACATTATTTTCGAAGTGTTATCTTTAAAACGGCCTCAAAATTACACTTTGAAATTAAGGTAAGTTCCAAGTGTAACACTTAAAGTATCAAAACCGTAATTTCTCACACCAAAGTACAGTCAAACATCAAAGTCGTTGCGTAAATAATCAAGTTAAATAGGTACAAGAAAAAACATTCGTTCTTATTCGTTTCCTACTTGTGAGAGCTGTTTTTTCACCAATCACCGTGCTTACCCCCCTTGGTCATCCTATCAAACTTATTTGGAGGTGTTGCTAAGTAGTTTGTTATAAATATAACAGGCCAATTGCGGTAGAGTTGCAATTAGATTGTCATAATATTATGTCGCATTAAATTATTACAAACGTATTAAACTATATGTACGTTTTATTTGATACTTGCTATAAATCTTATTTGAGGCACGTGTGTGAGTACTTTATGGATCAAATAAAGATGCAAAATAATGTCAATAACAAGAGAGGAAAATTAAAGCCTATGTAGTAAAATGCTGCCTATCTCGACCAGGAGTTTAGCCGTGATAATATAAATATGTACATATTTTTTGTTATGAGAACATTAAGATTTCATTTATTTATAGCAATCCAGGGTAATAAGGATTGAACTACAGTAGCGTACAATAAAATATGAAAAACATCTGTACCAAATACATACTATATAACGTACAGTAAAAACTATTTAGAAAACATCATAATAAAACATTCGCAAAAAAAAACAGATCACATTTTCAAACGTAACTGTACGAATACTAATTTCTAATCTCTGCATGCTGCGAGGCGCATGCGCAGCGGGCGCTAACGACATCTGTGGGCCGCTAAGTGGAACTATTGTGCGATTCGATTCGGTTAAGATCGGGACCCGTCGGCTTTCTGTCAACTAGAGTGTATTTAGTGACGGTGGCGGCTTTTTCAAAAGCTAAGGAATGTGAAGGTTTTTGTTGTCGAAGCGGTGTCCACGTCGTTAACTTTGTTGACTATTATGCGTATTTACATAAGCAGTTTTGTAATCGTACGCAACAGTCGTAAATGGTACGTGGCTTCTTACATAGTGGCAAATATGCGAGGCTCTTGTATTGTACTTTATACAATTGCACATAATTTGTATTTTGATCTTACATTATTATAGCACCATTGGGAATTGTTAAGTGCTACACATCCCTTCGTCATTATAAACTACCATGTATCAGTCTTTTTGAAGGCATGTACTTGAAACATTGTTTTTGAGAACAGAAGTTACAGCATCACCAAAATAAAAACAATAGCTAAATACAATATCTGTTGGCCTTATTATGGGCATTTCATGCGCGAACTAATTGTATTACCTATCATTCCTTCATACCAATTGCTGACACGTCGATATTATTTTAGGTTATAAGTAATCGATCAATTGTACCCAAACATCACCTTAATCAATAATGTTAAAAACAAATAATAATACGATCTCTCACCAATCACAGATGTCACAAGAACTAAAACATACATGTTTATAGTACGTACGTATGTACCTACTTCTGAAGTAGAACAGTTGAAAGCAACACAACAAAATGTATGCAGTACCTATGGTGAACTACTGCAGTCCTTACCACCTAGCTCCTCACTATGGAGCCAGCTCCAGCCTCACTGATCCCTACTGGATGTAAGTATAATTCGATTAGAAAACCATTTTCTTCTTATAGTATGGTTGATGAACAAACTGACGTCAGAGTTTAAACCGCATGTTGCCCTCTAAGATAGCTTTACACACCGTTGAAAAATCTCTCAGGTGTGCCGGTTTCCTCACAATGTTTTCGTCATCTTCACCGTTTTTAGCAACTGATAACTAATTCATAGTACGCATATAAATTCGAAAGGACATTGGTGCGTGGCGTGGTTTAAACTTCCGACTTTTGACTTGGCAGCCCAACGGTCATACCACTCGGCTACCACTGCTAGAACGCGATACTTCTTTATGATAGTCATGCTTCAATGATTATCTAAGAGTTGCCATACAATTGGTAGTCTAAAGAGTAAAGGCTTCATCTCTTACAGATAATGAAGAAGCATTGCATAGTTAACTGCAGATTTAGGCAGACGGAATATTGTTTTTATTGCTCTATTCCTTAACCAGAGCCAGATGGTAATTGGATTAAGATACATTTACTTCAGCTATAATAGGTACTATAATTATAGTACTTTTCGTGTCTAATAATACTCTTATTGTTTTAGGAAACCATCGGTAGATGGCGTATCGAACGCAGCATCAGTCAACAGCCGGTAAGTTCGCAAATTATTCAAATTCGACTAAATAATGCTGATCGTTACAACGCACGACACCGCCCAAATCGTGTTATTCGATATTCCGAATCGATTCTGCCGATCGAGTTTTTAAAATAACCTCAAATCCAGTGTGGTTGTCGATAATCCAATATCTAAAAATGGTAATTTCCGATCCAGTGTTCTCACGAACGAAACAAAGGGTTTAGATGTAAAAAAGTCAGGTAAACATTAAACGACAGGATTGAGTCGGATGGAATTGATACTGTTCCGTAGATTTAGAAATTGATCAGTAAGATTATTTTTCTTTTATATTTTGTTAATTAAAAAACATCCAAACTTTCGATCTACGATTGTAACAAAAGTCGCGATATTTTCCGAAAAATAAATTCCACATGTCTTGTAGCTGAAGAGCTTCTTTTAAGTTCAAGCTCATAAAATATTCAAAATGGTTTTATTTTTATATGAAACGTCAAGATGCATGTTGCACTCGTAGATACACTGCTAACTGGCATAACTAGAAAACAAAAAAGTAAAACACTTTCAATAATCATAAGTAACAAAATTAAAAGTTTTGGCAGATTTCTAAATAGTTGAACCAAACAGTGATCAGCAAAATTGTCATAACAGCCGAAACCATCATCTTACTTGAAACGGAACCCTAAAAAATGGTAAAAAAGAGACAAAATCCAATCACAATTATGGCGAGCAACGTGTAATTTTGACATGGCGCGCGCTCGCCACTTACAGAATAAGACGGCCGACACATTTGGTCATTGATACGCACAATCTCGATGTATTAACTCACATTGATGAACACAATCTATTTTAATGGTACAAAAGGACTATCGAGTAATATTGGAAGATGGAAGATTATTGTTGTTGACAGAAATTATCGATGGAGCTACAATCGATTTCGGAGTCATTTTGGTCGATTTGGAAAATGTTTTAGTGATCCCTGATACTTGATTTATGCATAAAATCAAACCTATTTTTCACAGGCATATATTATGTATGTAATATCACAGTTTCAGTATCACAGTATGTGATATTACATGTTTGTGAAACGCACCCACGATAGAAGAGTGTGGGACGACATTTTTTTTTTAATTTTCTATTTGCCCTTTCTCGCATTTCGGCTGCTCATTAATTATTAAAAAAAACTTATTAATAAATTATTATACTAATAAATTATAAATATAATTAAGTAAGAAAATGAGGATATCTGGGATTTCGTTAAATCGTATATGATCCTTGTCTTTCAACTGAAGGTGATGGTCATGACAAAATAGACACTAAGTAGGTACCACATTGTTCGTGATAGGTACCTTTAGTTAAACTGAGACAGGAATTTATAGTTTTCAGAGTAAGCCAAAATTAGACACAAAAAACGATTTATGAATTTTGAAAATAAACTTATCTAAAACAGTGTCTCGTTTGCGGTCAGTCCAAGAGTCAAACTTTGACCACCAAGTTGTTTTATTTTAACAATACAAGGGGTAAGAGAATAAAGACCAAAAATCCTTAGTCGGTAAATACAGCATGTTTTGTATTCACACCACGGACTAAGCTCCGGCTTAAGACACTCAGTGAAATAATGAAAAAGCGGCACTCGGGCTAATCCTGGACAAATGAGATCCGGGCAATGTCGCCGGTGCAGGGCCGGGCACTGTTGAATTTGAATCTGTATTGGTTTGGAGTGGGCAGAGTTTTCAGAGCAACTAGTGTAACTTAGATATATGCTAACATTTCGTTTTAAACGTCGCCCCACACTATCTATTTCTCCTGTATCGTGGGTGCGTTTCATAAACATGACATATCACAGACACAAACACCCAGACTGGGGACGAACATCTGCGGATCGCGGTCGAGTTGAAAATATAGTAATAGATTCTTTACTTCGTTTGAATATATACGAAAGTACCTATAATTTAATATAACATTGGCTTATTAATGATCTACGTTACATATGATATTAGTTTAGATAGCTATAAAGTTACTTGTACGCTTATTTTTCGTAACTTATTACAATCTGATATTGAGATATGTAGGTAGTGCTATTTTTAATATTTCAAAATCACATTTACATATAAAATAATACTTTTAAAGAAGCCTCAGAATCTCATTTCTAGGTCCCAGCGTGGTCATCCGGCAATGAGGCCATCTAAGCTGAAGTCAAGCAATCCTCATATTATAGTTCATAATGATCGGTTCCATGATCGACTCGTGATTAAGTGACTTTCGAATTTGTAATACTGTAACCCCCGCACTCAGAGACATTTAATGATATTTAAACTATCACTAAGTAAAGGTTTTGTTCGTGAAATCTTTCCTTAGTGTCAGTTTAAGTAATCATTAACGTCTCTGAGTGCGGCGGTTAAACTGTTTTCGCACTACTCAAAGTATCGCACATAGAATTGTTTTGTGTGATCCTTAAATATTTGTTTCTGGTCTAGAAATTCGTGCATGTGACGTTCGTTGGATATAGTATGCCACCAATCATTGTTAAGAGAAATATCGAGATTAAACCTGGATTTTATAATTTGAAATTGTAAAACCGCGGTGAACTTTCGTGATGTGGTTATAAATTCTCCTTAAATATTATTACTTATGAGAAAAGGACCTGCATTGGGACTGTTATATGCTTGTATTACTATGAAATATCTGAATAACGCATCCACAGTACACATCATCAGCCGAAAAACGTCCACTGTTGAACGAAGGCCTCCCCCTTTTAGAAGGGGGGACGTTGCCATAATCTCCACGCTTGGCAAGCGGCTTGGGGATTGCAGTATTGGTGGTCAAGTTACAGAAGACGCTGCTGCCCATCTTCTGGATTTTCCCTTAGTCGCCTCTTACGACACCCACGGGAGGGAAATGGGTTGTCAATTCTAGGCTGGATACCACACGGCACAATCGACAATACATTAGCCAGTTAAACAGTGTTCTAAATACCTCTCTTCCTCCTCATAATATCCATCATTAATTCCACCGTCAATTAAAACAACAATTTATAAATCGTTTTGCCGACAATCGATAAATCGCACAAGACAATAGTATCGAGTAATTACGGCTTACCTAGTAAGGAACAATAATCGTTACGAAGATCGAATCGTACCGATACATCTCGAGAATCGATGCCTTATTCGATTTCTCTGGTTTATTGTTATTGTTTTAATCAATTTGTATTTGCATACCGTTGTTATGAGGTTTGTTAGCCCTCGGATAAGTTATAGCGACTGTACAGTAAATATTAGAGTTATTTTATTATTCCTTTTCAGACGAAGTGTTTCATTTCTGTGATATAAAAACATAGATAGTGTTCAATTGTAGTTAGAACTGTACGTATTTAAACAACAGAACTATAATATATAAATGAGTTCATAAATCTTTTGATAACAACTTTTCTAATTGTGATGGGTGAGTTCAATTACAGAAATCTCATCATCGTCCTAATGCTCCCTGCATTGAGATGATGAATGTGAGATTTGTGTTTCAATATAGTTGAAACGATCGAAATGACAAAGCCCTTCAACCAAATAAAATAATCTATGAACGTTTTTCTGAAGAAAATATATAGGTTTATCCTATATTCAGATACATATGTACTGTATCTAAGTTTTAAAAACAGTTCCACATCATGAGTCGCCTAGAAAACTAATTTGGCACGCCGCTTGTACCTGGCCAGGTGATTTTTCATGGGAAATTGCCATAAAGGAGGGAAAACTTCATGTAACTAGTACCCTGGTCACGTGCTATGTAGAGCGAGGGAGACAACAGATGTGCCACTAGTAGTGGGTGTGAGGAGGAAGGCTACATGCAATATTTCTCGCACCGCGCCGGTCTAAGATGGATAACCATTCTATTTATTATCTAGTAACTCCCTGCCTTTGCCTATCGATAAAAGTTTTGCTGTTATGGGTTAATTTTGATTTTGTTTCGAGTATCCGTATAATATTTGGAGTTATAGGCAACATATAACAAAAATTAAATCAAACCTGCCTTCCCTGAATCTTGGTAGAGGTGCTCGTCTTTCATAGTTGTTAATAAATCCATAATTCGCAGCTCAGTACAAAATTTATGAAATAAAGGTAGGCAGCACGGTGCTACAAAAAAAAAAGAAGATTAGCTCCTAACGGATGGCGATAGACACAAGGATCTAGGAAATTCATTCGGACAACACTCACCGTTCGAAATATCGTAACTAACAAAGGAATTTCAAGTCCAGAATCCAGTGAATTGAAAATGCATTAAAAACTAGTTCGAGAGTAAAGCTCCCGCAAACGGACGAAATGCCATCCTAAAATCAAAATGTCTATGAAAAGGTTGAAAAATACCACCGGCCCCTATTCTGAGGCCATTTGCATAAGAATAAGAATCTCTTTTGTCATATAGAATGTATTTTTCACTTTCGTTTCTTTGAATTGCTTTAAAGGCTTCGGGCCAAATATTATTTGATGCGTCGCATTGTACCGTGACTGATCGGAGATATTTTGTTTTAGCGTGATAAATTTTGGTACTTGTTGGAGATTAGCTGGCCGTATCTCTAGTTGTCCCTTAGGGAATGTCAGTCGTGAGCTATACATATGTGTAGTGTAATATTTTTTAAACCAGATTGTTTTCTTTTAATTACTTTACTGCGTTTTACAATACTGCACACTGCCTCGATGGTCTAGTGGCCGCTAAGCGCGACTGCCAATCATGAGGTCCTACGTTCGAATTTCGGATCAAAAAAATTTAAAAATTATTGTTTTTTTTCCATTAGGTAATTCTCAGTAGCAGCACGGAGTCTGAATTTGTGCCCAGTTGTTGGCAATAGGGTCGCCCCCTATTACATTGGGACTTATAACATAAGTAGCGAAATGTGGGTGTATCATATGCACCATAGCCGACCCCTTTGGGCGATACAGGCGTGATGTTATGCGTTTTACAGATATCAATGACCATACGCTTATCGCTTAGAGCCTGAACTTTAATAACTGCATATATTTTTGCTTCGAACGGCAGTCTTTCTGCGTCCTCAATGGGAAATCCATCTAAAACTTCATGTATAGCCGTCGCACTTGCGACCAGTGAGCCAGGTCTTTATTATACATAACTTAAAATCTTAAATGTTTAATGCTTCTCTATATCTTAGTTAGTTTCCTTCTCGACATTATCAAAAAACTAAAAGCTTCTGTAGGACTGTTTCAATTCAACAATAATAAACTTGTACGGTAAAGATTTGCATAATATTGATACGTTCAGTAGCAATTAGTGAAAGTTTAGATTTATTGCTGCGATTACAATGGCGTTTGACCCTCTTGATTTTACTTTTAATTTTAAGACGCTCGCGCCCCTAACGTTGTCGGAGTGTGGACCTGCCTTTAATTATTTTATTTTTTTTAATCTAGATGCTTTTGATACTTACATAGGTAAAGTTTATTTGTCCACGCATTTTTTTTATTTCTCTTATACTTTATTTTTTTAAAGCAAAATCTTAGCTTCAAGACTTTTTTGCTATTGAAGATTCACTTTCTAGTATGTTTATTTCTTGTACATTTGGTGATTCTGAAATTGTTAGTATGTCGTTCGACAGTTTGTTGCAGGGGCTAAAATAAGTTTTAATTTAATTACCGGATTATTCATATATTAATCTTTTTTCCACAATAAACAGTCGTATCCACACTACCACACGCGCAGTGACATAATTAAAACAGATGCGTGCTGGGTGCATTAATTTATACTTTTTTTTCTTCAGCACTTTTAATTTGTCCACGCCGAGTGTTTTGCATAAATTCTTTGTACAAAAAAAATGCAAAGGATCCAATTAGTTGAAGGTAGTAATTTATTTCCTCTTAATAAGAGTAACCAAGGACTTTGTTGTTCAATGGAGGTGGCAATGGAATCTGCTTGCTTACATTATGGGCAAAGGTATTTTTCTTTTACTGATAAATGGTGTTTAAGTAAATGTAACCATATTTTGAAGCAGTTTTTCTTTTAATTAATGTTTTTTCATCGGAATTTAAATGGCGGAAAGTCATTTAATTGCTTTTGTTTTTGCGTTTGTAATAGTTGAATAGCAGTTAATTAAGTGTTCATTGCATGTCATTATTTGCTAGAGAGTTTGAAAGGTGAACATTTTTTGTTCGCAAAAAAGCTAAGAGATCAGTCCAGTTTATAAATGACATCTGATTTTAAGGTTGCGTTTTGATATAGAAATATAGTAGGAAAAGAGTTAGTGTTTTATAAGGAGAGATTTAGAGGATTTAGGAAAGCATACTTTACATCTTTCTAAATTAATTGAAATTGAAAATGAATCTTCTATACTAAACGTGTTGATCTTAAGGTTAGCTGGTAGAGAATGTCTTGGGCATTCTCGAATGAAATGAGCCGCATTCTATTACATATTTTCTATACCTAGTGGACATTAGACACGAAGAACCAAATCGAAATTGTATTTACGATCCAAAACCATTACAAGAGAGTATTGCGGTCAATAACTCTATCTCAAACCAGGGGACTCAAAATGAGGGGATTTTTTTAATAAATCGTCCAAAACTATAAAATATAATGTCTTCAAACGCACAAGCACTGCTTACACCACATTCCCTAATATCATAATCTTACACAGAAATGCTTTCACATTTCAACGGGAGACTCTTGCGCCCTAAAAATTGTTTTACTAAACAACTTCGCCGGCAATGTAATTTAAACTCTATAGTCATCAAGTTAGGATACAAATCCCGTTGCCTCCAATCTTGTTTCCTAAACGAATCGTTGATACATTTTTGTTATATTAATTTCGGCTTTATTTTGGTTATTTTAAGGTTTAGTTTTGAATGTGGTGTGGTTGGTTTTTCTAAACCAAGCTGGTGGTTACCCTAGGCTATTAGTTGGAGGATTAGCAGAGTGATCCTGGATCGGATGACCAACGTCATATTAAACCGGGATTTGGACACTCGGACAATTCATATTTCTATTTGTTTTGTTCCGTTTTTCAAATGGATTTTGGAATGTTGTTTTAGCTTTACAATTGTGTTGTTAGATGATTCTCTGATTGAGTATGCATGAATTTAATTTAAAAATTTAAATTGCTAAATCTCGTGCGATGAGACCGTCTAGATCCAAAATAGACGATCCACGCAAGAATTTAACCTAACCTATCAGATCCAAATTGTCATTTGGATCTGCCATAATTCTTGCCGTTAGTTGAACGGATCTTAAATCTGACTGTGGACAAGAGGCTATGCAGAATCTAGGTCATCATGGCACCTCAATTATAACTAACCTATTGAATATCTAACGCTAATGCTGATTATATTTTGTGTGTACTGTTTCATTGTAAATCCGTGGTCTCTGCCTACACCTCTGGGAAACAGGCGTGACTTTATGTATGTAGGTATAAGTATGTTTCTATTATAATTTAATTATGTACATATTATCACGTTTGTATTTTCCGAAGGGGTTAGCAGTTTTATATAATATTTAATGTCCATTTTTTTTTATAGCTCGCGGACTATTATTTTAGTACAATGCACTTGCACTCAACAAATGCTACTGAGAATTTCTGACTGAGTGGATCGAACGAATCGAAAAATATGTTATGATTTTAATAACCGGAGATTTACGGATTCTCTTAACTCCATCCAATTAATCTTATCAAACCTTGTCTTGAAAACAATACATCTAAAATAAAGAAAAGCGAGAAAGAGCCCACTAAGGCTCCAGGCAACAATTAAGGTCGCACCGCCTCCAATCGTGCGACTTGTCGTCGCGACCGCGCCTAATTCACTTATAAATATTCATGCCTGTGTTATAGACGGCACATTGTGATACTTTGATTAAGTACCTCTTACCCTACTCTGATAAATGGGAGTTGTGTTCGATCTTTTTTACGTCATTTAACCCTTGAGTTGAAAGATGCTACTGTTGGTTTTTTTTGGTGTTCTTTAAAGATGGATATTTTTTTGGTAAGCGCTTTTGTTTGACGGGTTATGACGACGACAGATATTTTGTGGGTTATTATGTCGTGTCAATGGATAAAGTATAAACGAATGAAGTCGAGAAAAAATCATCGTCAATTGCGACTGACCACCGACTTACTTTAGTTAGATTTAGTCGATTGAATCGAATGATATGAAAATACGGAACCTTAATGATGGTAGATTTATTTGTTCTAATAAACGTCGCGCTACACTAGGAACTTCTTCTGTGTCGTGAACATGAAATATCACATACACAAACACCCAGACTCTGGACAAACATGTGCGGAGCACACCATTTTATGTTCTGTGCAAGAATCGAACCTTTAGCGCAGCAATCCAATTACTTAGCCACTGATCCAATTAGGTATTACATTTTATTCATGAAACTTTAAGTTTTACAGTATTTGTAAATATATAATTACATAAAATACTCATAAGAGAAAACGGCACATTTGCATCAGTCAATTCATCATCGCATATTCCAAATAGCTTTATTCAAATCACACACGATTAAACAAAACATCTTTGCCAAGCACCTCGTTCTACGAAGTGGCATTCATCAAACTAATAAGATCCTCCCTCGAGTTAGGGGGTGATAAACAAAATGTTTGATTTTAATTAACTTCATCGTTGATACGGCTTATTAATAGGTCGGTTGTAGCTGTCGTGTCGCACGTCAGCGTTAATCGCAGTCACTTTGTCTTACCGTGTGCCGTCCCCCTTATTCACACCTTCACTTTTGCTTGCTGTATAATTAATTTTGTTAATCATTTCTGGTTTGAATCTGTTTATATTTTTGATTGATGCTGGTATTTTTAATATTTTTTCTGTATAAAGTAAATATATTTGCAGAAATTTTATGCTTGTTAAAAAGTGAACAAAAGTCATTTTAGTATCGCATACTACTATGGAAAAATACTTATTTTTAATTGAACATTATTTAGTTTGAGTATTTTAATGACGTAATAAATACCAACGTAATTTGGAAAAAACCAACCTAACAATAATAAACCTTATTTGAAACAAAATATTAACAAAATCATATTGGGAATGCCTCAATTTGTTATTCAAATACATAAATTGGAAAATGCTAATACAAACTAGAAATTCAAGTCAAGACATCAAACTTGGATAATCAAAGCGAATCCCTAACGTTCATAGACGAGGAACAGGAAATCTTTGCCGGTACCGGTGCATAGAGCACAGAGCACGGATCTTGCAGACGTGACAACTCTTTTATAAATAGGTCTAGGTACTTTAATACCTTTGAAGGTTACTCAGATTGTAATACGAAGTGTACATACCTCCGCAATTTTATCCGACTGTATGCAAAAGGTCGGTTCTGGTACTAAAATTTGGTAGATCTAGATTTTAGGATCAAAGTTTGATATTTTTGACATAACTCAAGAAATTAGGTTTGATTTGATCTAAATGATCTCAGGTGTTTCAAAGTGATGGTAGGTACCTATGTTAGTAAAAATAATACATTCCGACTATATCTTTTGATGATTTACTAGTTAACAGCAGCTTATATCAAGCAAATATTACTCCAAAAATTAGGTGATTAAGTATAATATATTAAATAATTACTTACAACTCACAATACCCGTCCTTTGAATACGCAAACAGCATTTACTTGATACGAAATTGCGCGTACAAGAATCATTTATCAAGCAGCACATCTACCAAATTTATTTACTCTGTGAGAAGTGTAGCAGCGGATTTAGAGAACGTATGTAGTGCGAGGGGTCGGCGTTGGCTATAAATAATAATTGTAGCCCGACTTGCGAGATAAATCGACATATGGTAATGTGTTGCCAAATTATTTATTGAGGGGCTTGCGTTATCGAGTTCGGTTTAGGATGGGTGGGAGATCTGATGACTAAACTTCGGGAAGAGTTACTGTGTTTCTTAGAATTAGAGTGTGTAGTTCGTTTTGTTTTTCGAAGCTTTTTTGATGATGTTCCAGTGCTGTCTAGACTTCTAGAGGCTTCCCCTGTTTTTTTTAACCATTTCTTTAGTTGGTCGTTACTGTGTTTTGTTTGAAACGTGTACTGTTTTGTCCTTGGTACAAAGATTTCCTCCCGAGGAATACAATAGGAAAATCTATTATTGATGTTTACGAAACGCATCTGTGATTATTAAGGCTCCCCAAACCAGGTGCGTTATTGCGATATTGTGTCCCGATTCCGTGCACACAACTGCGTTTTTATCGTCGGGTAATCTAGAATCGCAGTTGTGTGCAAGGAATCGGGACGCATTATCACAATAACGCACCTGTGTGCCTTCTCTGTGCCTTTACAGGTAAAGTTTCTAGTTTTCTCTATACCCTAATCATTTAGAATTTTAATTGTTTAATCCACTAACACAGTAATCAGAATTTGTTTTTATTTAATCGGAATAAGTCCGTAGTTTATTATCAGAACTTCTCAAGTTTCTATACTGTCTTTCCTATTCATTTCCTTTACGCTAAATCTTATTCACCCCTCTCTTCGGCTCTAATATACTCCATATTGTTTATTTTATACAAAACGTGTTCATTTTGTCTTAGTGTATTAGAAATTTAGGTTCTTCTTAAATTCTTGTCTGCCTGTGTTTTTTGAACAACCAGTAATCACTAGGAATTCAGTGTTTTACTATATTGAGTTGTTGTAAAGAAATCATGACACGAAATACATCAAAGGCTTTTTGGAACATTCTAAACTTTTGGAATTTTCATTCTAACTTATGTAACATGAGAAAAATAAGTTATATCGATGGGTGCGAGCGACCCGATAGCTCAGTTGGTTAGAGCTGCGCTACGGTACGGCGTAGGTAGCGGGTTCAAGTCCCCCTCATGTCCATCATTTTTAAAATTTCCTTTATCAATTTAGAAGTTATATGAAGTTAACATTTTGGATATTTAAGTTGTTAATAGTTTTAAAGTAGGTAGAATTTAAATGTATATATGTATAGGTATAATTGTAATGTGTTGTAAATAAACCTACCAACTTTATATACCAGTATATTATAGCTGGTTAACACAATTGATTACGAATTTTAGAAAAAAAATCCTCTTTCTTCATCTTTATAACTATTGGTGATAGTTTAAATGACTTTATCTAGATTACAGCAAGTACTAATATACAAATCCGACAATTGTTCAAAAAACATTTTCCTAAAAGGACGGGCGACACAATAACTCATAAGTTAAGCTAACTAAAGTTTAACGGACCGTCAACTGCTGCCCCATTACTGTTATGACATGCAGTTTTAATCAGAGCCAAGTTAAGTGCCTATTTGCATAGCAATAACTTATTCCGTTACATTTAACTAGTTACCTTAAATTATTGCCTATAAAAGTTATATGAGGCTTTTTAGTTTTAACATACTTTACTTAATAGTTAAGACTTTTGGTCCCGTAGTTGCGAATAATACTGAAGCTTGAGGAGTAAGGTTCAATTCCATGGTATTTTTTTTTTACATAAAATATATTTTTTATTATTTACTATATATCCCGGTTATACTCACGTGAGTATTCGGGAATGCCCGACTAGTTTCGAACTCGAACGGAGCCCTTATTCATGAGCTGGTTACGCGGCGGAGTCGCACTCACGGAAGTTATTATAGTAAAATATATTTTTGTACTTAGTAATTCTACCTTGTAAGGATTGGTTTAACACAGCATGGATTGTAACTGGCACTTTTTTAACCGCATTGTCAGTCATGGTTTGTGCTTTTAAAGCACGAAACTGAACAAAAATTTAATTTAATTTAAGATATTGATATTGGTTTTATTTTATTAATATCTACTTAGTAGATATACATAAAATAAAAGTAATGAAAAGCCCAATAGCTCTTTGAGTGACACAAAAATAGTTACTCACACAGTTCTAACTACTCTCATGATAGCATGGATGCAATTAATAGGCTACATAGGTACTAGACAGGTTACAAAAATTATAAATAGATTACAGTTAATAGAAACATGTGATACTTAATTAAACGCTTACTTTAAACTGTAGTTAGTAAACTATAATTAAGTATGTGGTTTTAACAGCCGCTGTAAAATATTATTTTGTTGCTGCCGGCTATATAATACATGCCTAGTCTAGTGCAGTGTGTATAATTATTGATTAATGCGAATAGAAGTAATTAATGGGTATTTAATGTTAATTATTGAGATGCTAACGCTGTAAAATTTTACTGTCTGAATAAACAGCTTCCGATAGTACCTACCATTATGAAGTTTCTGAATATTAGTTATGAAAATATGTATCGTGGTGGCGTAGTGGTTGAGTGAGAGGATTTGTATGCACAAGGTCCCAGGTTTAACAAGGCAAGGATCCATTATGTTTTTTATGTCATGGAAAGATTAGCCTAGACTAAGACACAATTAATCAAACTAGACTGCCTCGTTGGTCTGGTTGGTGCTGAGCAGGAAGTCCTGGGTTCAAATCCCAGGTCGGGCAAAGTGTTACTGATTTTTCCATTAGGTAATTCTCAGTAGCAGCACGGAGTCTGGATTGTGCCCGGTTGATGGCAATAGGCTTGCCCCCTATTACATTGGGACTTACAACATAACTGGCGAAATGTGAGTGTACTATATGTTCACCTCTGCCTACCCCTTCGGGAAATACGGGCGTGATGTTATGTTATGTAATCACTGTGGCTAGTAAAAATAGGCTCGCCTTCTTTTACATGAACCTAATACTAAGTATCTAATGAAATGTAAGTGTGCAATGCTAGGTACACCACGCTGTCTACCTCTTTTTTGTATACAGGCGTAAAGATACAGTCCTATCAAGATATTAAACATTCATATAATTTTGTACAAAATCATGTTCAAATCATGCGCACATTTATAATAATATAGTTATCCCATATTTAGATAATATCTAGCGGGTGAATTGTAGTAATGGCAGCATGCTTAGGGTTATGACATTTATTCATAGACGCTTCGAACCGACGCATGATTCATGGGGTTTTGTTAAGGGGTAGATCTTTGTTTTAATTTTATACTTATGCTCCTTTGTTTTAAAACAATGCTAAAATGTGTTTAAAGTAGACATTTCTATTCTTCGAGACCCAAAAAAAATCTACTGTCGCGCTTCTCGAAAATGCAAGTCTTTAGAGGCCTGTCGTTAGACCCTGTGTAAGCCCAATGAATGGCAATAGGCTCGCCACCTATTATACAGAATTTAATATAAATAATGATTGTTTTATGACACATACTTTATACTACGTGCTTACGACATAGTTATTAATATCCTTCATTTATGTGCCCATAATTATTGTAGGAAACCTAATTGTGACACTTTAAATATACTACTAATAATATACTAGTAATTATTATTATTATTGGTTTGCAGTTAGTCTATAGACTAGAATATATCTAGTCTATAGACTGACTGCCTCAATGGTCTAGTAGTCACAAAGTGTGAGTGCTGAGCGTTAGTTCGTGAGTTCGAATACTGGTCGAGCAAATTGTTAATATGTTTTTGCATCAGGAAATTCTCAGTAGCAGCACGGAGTCTGGATTTTTGCCCGGTGCATGGCAATAGGCTCGCCCCGTTGCCGCGTTGTATTTGGATTTGTCTATCCGTGTTTTATCTGCCATCTTGATTAATGGCTATAGGCTAGCTAATTAATACATGAGATCTATAGGTGGCGTTCATGTGGGTGTGTCAAATGCTTATAAAAGTGAACAGCTTCGCCGATAGGGTTACAAATAAGTTGAATGATGGGCTGGCTCTACCCAGGTATTGAACCCGCAAACTTTGGCCTATCAACCTCCAGACCATTACGCCATCTTTAATATGAAACACAATATGAGACATTAAATGTAAAGTAATTCCCAATTAAAGACGGCGCAGCAATAAAAGAGGTTAATTCTGTATCTTAGGTTTAATGTTATAGTTAAAATTAATACTAACTGCTATATGTTATTGGCACTATAATCTTTGATAGCTTGGGAATCTGAAAGAATGCCTAATAAATAATACCCGGTAATAGGCTAACTTATTAATTGTATGCATAATTAAATTAATCAAAAATTGTGGATTTGCTATTTTTAAAAAGCAGTTAAATATGATCTAAGCGTAGATGTATAGCTGCCTGTTTAAGTATTTCACATTTTTCGTTCTTTTCAATACCTTTATAAAACATTTATCCGCGATCAATTCAAGTGTGATAGACTCATAGATCATTTGCATGCATAAACACAGACACACACGCACACACACACACACACACGCACACACACACGCACACACACACACACCACACATAATTTTGATATTTTTATATAAAAGATCTCATTATGTATTAAATCTTAATAATTTTACTTCGTTGTATTTAATGTTGGAACACTGCTGTCCCTGACTAGGAGGTGGGCGCTAACAGTTGCGACACAGTTTTCCAAACTAATGTAGTTGTTAACGCACAATTAATATTGTTAACTCAATACTGTCTTAGATGCACACTGTACGTCAGTTCTCTTTTAACTTGTTTTTTTTTTGTGAAATCGTGGACAATGGTGTGGGTTACATGTGTAGTAACATAAATATATAATAGATTTTATATAAATGTATTTCTAAGTATTGTACTAATTTAAGAATTTTTGGTTAAGCTTGGCATGTAACTGTTTTTGTCCCCAATAAATAAAAAAAAAAAAACTGTTCCAATAAATACCTCAAAACTTAAGGTAATCTTATGCGCATGTCTAATGCAATAATTTTAACTTGTCAATCAATCAATAAAACGTAAATCAACAAGAGTAACAGTAGCTGTGTTAACAAACAAATAAAAAAATAAAGCAAACTTACAACACATTTTTCTAACCTAAAAATAAAATAAGGCAAAGCTTACCTAACTTTTTCAACATTAGTTTTTACTGTAAAAAAATGTATTAATAATTACAATGGGTAGTGCTTCCCCTTAACCCGATGGGTGTAAGGTCAGCATGTGAACACGAGCGCAATGGGAACCTCAAACTGATACTATTTGTGTCAGAGTTCATTCTATTGAGCAGGTGGGAGAGTACCGTATGCAAAATAATACGTTTGTTGCGTCGGAGATGGGATAACTATGTTTTTGCTAACTATCTTTAATCTTTGTACCTACACTACAAGATTGTACTCTTTAATCAATGTATACCTATAGTCAGTGTCATGTGTAATTACAACAATCTTCTTCTTATCGTATGGTTGATGAACAACCTGGTGTCAGAGTTTAAACCGCCTGTAAGCCTCTGATATGGCTTTACACACCGTTGAATCTCTCAGGTGTGCCGGTTTCCTCACGATGTTTTCCTTCACCGTTTTAACAACTGATAACTAATCAATAATACGCACATGAATTCGAAAAGACATTGGTGCGTGCCAGGTTGAACTTGCGACCTTAGCCTTGGCAGTCCAACGGTCATACCACTCGGCTACCAGTGCAACAATTACATTATGCAATATGTAATTATTTATTTTACTTAGTACTTAGTATAAAACATGTGTCAACTATACCTAAAATTGCACGTTTCCTTACCGTTTTTTGATTGTCCCTACACTACAATCGACTAAAGACAGTACAAAGTCTTCTCCAACATAATTTCAAACATGTTGATCCACAAAATGACACGCCATCAACATTAACATAACCCCCCGACACGCAATAAAAGAATAATTAAATCCTCCCGATAGAGGGCGTTGGAAAAAATCCAATTTGCTTTTACTGCTGTCCCTTAGTCAAGTGTAATAAGACCTTTATATTGTAGTCTGATTATACTGGACTGATGTGTATTGTGACGTCAACAACTCGAGATAGAGGATATTTGGACTTATATTGATCTGTAACTTGTGAAGGTATATATTGGGTTTAGTTAATAATTTAACAGGGAGGGATTAAGAATAGAATTCTCTTTCATCGCCGGAAAAGTGGGTGCATAGATTCCCGATACAGGGTGACCTCTGCCTATCCTTTTGCTGGGATTTATAACATATTTATTAAGCTTCGTGGGTGACAGTCATACAGAGAGCAAAGCAGAAAGAATGATAGCTTACAGAATTTAAAGCATTCTAACTGCATGGTGTCGATTTTATTATAGTTTATATTCTGCAAACGCACTAAGAACATAACATTAAAACGAGTATCTGACCTTGGGGTACCTACAGCAGATAGTGCCACACATCGTGAATTAAACCTCCAATTTAAAAGACAAATAATTTTAATTTAAAACAGCCACAATTCCAAGAAGCTAAGCATCAAACAAGAAAGTGTGAAGAAGTGGTAAGTTGTTAACGAAAGCGCGGGGCTCGTCGACGCTCATTAAGCGTCATTAAAACGCCCGGAAAACGCCATTACAGAGGTCGTAAACCGGTCCAGGGGTTACCAAGTCGCTCGCTGGGGATTTTTCCCGTTCCAGACCAACGTTCTCTCTCAAGGATTAGTTAGATATTTCTTAGGAGTGCACTTTATTATGAGTTATAGTTAGGAAGATGAGTAAGTTTTTATGGGATGTTAAGGTGCTTTAAGGGCCCATGCGCAGATAATTTGCTGTCCCCAGGTATGTTTTAAAGTTGCTTGATGACCGATCGTTATTTGTTTGAAGAGTGGGTTTTGGTTAGTTTTGATATTGTATCATTGACATCATTTGTACTACTGTCAAACTAACATAAATAGTCGCGTTTTCTATCTATGTTTGTTTTACCGAAGTTAGTTTATCGTAAGCTCAAGTTTCGTAATCGTTGCCATGGAAATAACAAATGTCTTCAATATAAAGTCGAAAATTCTTGGCGAAGCATATTATTATACCATGGGTACGAAGGACCATTGGTTTTATTGCCTTCATCGTAATTAATAAACGACGAGGCTGATTCTTAGTGGATCTAACGGTACACCCAGGAGTTCCAGAAAAATAGGCTTCAGTGCCAGCATGCAGACTAGCTCCATTTGCCATGGCATAAGACTTCAAGTCACATTGGTACTTACTTGAGTTTGAACTCCGCATCTTTGTGCATAGGTATTATGCTGTATGCATCACTCTTCTTTCTCAGAGCCACCACACGAATCCTAGCTTCGATACGATATAATAAAAAAGAATTAAGAAATATGTTAAAAAACACGTTTATAATACATATATCAGTTTTTGTTTTAAAAGAATCAAACGTTAGGTTTCAGTACATTGTCCTCTGAATATTATCAACATCTTGGAAAGTGACAAACACCACAAACTTTCTATATTCTGTACCCCGGAAAAGCTTCATCAATAGATATCGATACGATCATATAACAGCTGTGAATGTCTCACTTCTTTTTGATAAAGGGGCCCATGAATGCAATACAACGGACGACAAAGACATACAAAATAATAGAAAAGCACCTTTTCCTTAAAAGGTATTTTCTTATTACTCCAATACTCCTCATGACAATGCAATCGCACCATTATGAAGAACTGATTTCTTAATATGAGATAGCACTCACATCTCCAAACTCTTGTTATCTCATTCGATAATCAACTTTATGTTCTTTAGCATAAAGTCGATAAATTAGTTCCGATTATTCAATAAACCCTCGTCTTTAATTTTGAGCTGTAAGGCTGGACTAGTAGGGTTGATTTTCACGTGGAGTGAAAGGAATGCCTTGAAAAGTCAGTGTACGACGCGTTGTTTAGCAAAATGTGCATTGGTATAGAAAACGGATATAGCAAAAAGGTCGTATTATCCGATATTATGCTGGGGCGCGATTGTTCGCGCGATTTCGTGCGAAAAAATTTAGCGTTAGTCCCGTCGTCTTACCGTAAGAAATTCGATTTAATTGATCGATTATGGAATCGAGATGTTGCGTTGGACTGGCCGGATTTTTGCATCGGTGACGAGTTGTAGGGCTGTGCCTTCGATAATGTTACACTTAACGTGTGACCGTATGAAAAGAAGTGGAAGAGTGTCATATAGACTTTTATTTGTGAAGTCTGGAAGTTTATTTCATTACAATATGGATTTGCTTAAGATAGTAAATATGATGAATACTACAATTTTACTTAGCTTCTTATGCTTGTTTATTTTCAACCAATGAGTCATTAAGTCTTTGACAGTGCTCTAGTATTGCAAACATTGTAAAGACTAGATTTCTCCAGCTAATCTGCAGTAAATTAAGAAGTCACGTTGCCACTAGGCGCTAACATAGGATTCTTTACTCTTGAAGACAATACTGGAATACACTACACTTCAAAAATTAGATTTCAAAAACCTATTGGAGTGCTTCAGTAATCCTTACTCAAGTTCGCCAGCCCTGATCACACGACGGCGAGATCATTAGTTGAAAAGTTAACACGTATCTCGCGACTGATTTAAACACATTTTGTTTTATACCATATTATCGTTACATATCGCCATTTAAGGAATACATCAGCACTCAAATATAAAATTATGATGCTCAAAGTTGTACCGACCTCAATTGGTAGGCAGAGGACGTAGTTGCGGCGCTAACTTATAAAAGTGGTGTCACTTGAGTAATGCTAAAGGATTTTAATGTTGCGACTTGTTTTTTTCGATGACACGGTGGGAATCTTATGGATATTGACATGATTCATATATTATGTATTTTCACTGAGAAAGAGAGCATTGTTTTACTCTTTACCAGTTACACTACTTGCATTTTCGATAAATGATAAGCTGTAGTTTTACTTTTCAGTCGAAAAGGATTTTTTTTGTTTGTCTACTTAGATTATGTGAATGATAATGCATGTAAGAAAGATAAAATAGAAGATATACATAAAAATATACGCATTACACCGACTTCAGATAGGGGTCAAAAAACAAAAGTGTAGGTAGCAACAAGACATCTAACTAAGAAGGAACATGTTGAAAGGAATGAAGATGATATGAAGAGGACAAACAAACCTGAGGAGTAAGACGACGATAAAGACTATTAAAAATCCTACGTCAATGTTAGAACAGAAAAGAACAGTACCATTTATTTCGTTCCTTAGGATATCGAAAGTTCTAAAGACATGAATGTAATTAACAGCTATGAACTCACCACACGTCACGTACACTAGGAAGACACTCATAGTTAAAATGATAGAGATATCTTTCCGATTGTCTAACGATAAACTAGAAAGCTACAATAAATAGGGAAGTCCTTAGGCTCACACTATTATTATAATATTTAAACTCATGGTATTTCAGTATTTCGATCGTGTCCCGCGATAAAGGTTACAATTTGCAAGACCAAGCAACCAGCAACCTTACGGATACGACCTCCATACCCTTAACTCAATTTAAAATACCCACCCAAAAATAAAAACAAAACTATGGCTGCCCCATCCTATTTATTATTTATCAATTGTATAAATATTGAATACTTATCCTTTGGCCTGCGATGGAGCAGAGGGGTCATTTTTACGATCGTGGCCAAGTTATAGCGATTTATTGTGGTCCACTGTTTTATGGTTGATGGTAGTGGATCATAGTGGCTTTCCTTAGGGCACTTGAATAAATGATAACTGCTAGAGAGTTTATTATGAGGCCTGATAAGGAATGGGCTTCGCAGCAAGGGTCAACAACTTGAAGACTTGTCTGTAAGATTACCGATTATCAGAATAAACAGGGTAAGTAGGGAGCAGGTATCTACTTTTTATGAACATTATTACATTGTTTATGCGTAAGTTTTTAAAGTCCAAGTTGGCCAGTGGCCTCAAAATTGTAATTTCAATAACAAGATCGAAAGTCCTTTTACACCGTCAGTCATATCAAATTAGTACCTTCTTCCAGTAATAAGTATAGGTATACTGACATCTTCTTGTAACGAAATGATCAAAAAATGATTATAGAATTGTTTTTCACTAGTTTCGTTTCGGTTTCCTCATAGAATTGAATAAAACCTCCAAAAGGTCTGGACCTGGGCCCCTAAGGAGCAGAAATGGACATTCCTCCTAATCCTTAAAACAGTAAATTCCTAGTCAATCGCTTCCGTATGCTTGGTGTAAAACTAAAGCTGAAAGCGATTCTTTTGGAGTGTCTCTAAACAGGTCCTCTGTCTGTCAAGTGGTTACAATCACAATTTTATTGCGTGATGAACTGGACACTTGGACAGTGAAAGAATTAAAATAAGGACGGTAAGTGGATAAGTGCTCGTGAATTGTGGGTTTGATCTAGCTTCCAAAATTGTTAAATTTTCCACAATCGAAGCCAAAGGGCTCAATAAATGACAATAGATTCTTCTCCATGACATGGACTTAAAGCATGTTGAGCAGTGAATTGTGGGTATACGAATTCCTAATTAAGCATAGCACCTTAGGAACACCTGTGGAAATCATAGACATGATATTACGCAACTAAAACTCTTCAATACCATTTGATCTAGTCAGAACAAAATAACGACCTTTTAAATTTCCAAAAACCTTTTTACTCGCACCAAACTAACCCTCGATTGTCTTAACCCAAAATCGAGTCATCTAAAAATGCATCAGATAGTCAAGAGTCGACTGTTATGTCTCATAAACTGTCCCCGGGTAATTCCGATAGCCGTTTGCGTGGCCACGGGCTATCCGGGACTATTAAATGGTAATATCATGTCGATGGAAATAGGTTTCGATTGTTGTGGACCACTTACAGGCTTTTGTAAAGTTGTCGGATTATATTGATGGTTTGTTGTCAGTTGCGGACTGGTATGGTAGGTTTGGTTTTCTAGGTATACAGTTGTTATGTATATAACATTTAACATGGTATTTGGGTAGGATATATAGGAACTTCGATGTCTGCAGTTGAATATGGCCTAATGCCAAAATTAGGCTAAAAGCTTTTAATATTTAGGTTTTAAATTAACACTTTTACTGTCTTGCTGCAGACATAATTGGTTTTTTATTGTTCGCGGATCAAATATAACCCTCATGGCGTTTAACGACTTAACTTAGGAATATAGGATTAAAATATTAATACGTATTACAAAAGTACCAGTTCCAAAATAAGGACATGTTTCTCACATCAAAAGCTACAAATTACAGGAGTGCTAAATGTCGAAATTTTGATAAAAAGCCTCATTTGGTACATTCCATGTGCAATAATACGTCCATAGTTTTTGTATGTCACTGGAGTCGATGGCCGTTTGATAATACGTAATAATACGTATGTGGGGTCGGTAGGGCTTTATTGAAGAGCGGAGCGGAGCGATTGTGGGTTGACCCTACCTACACCTACTTTATGTATGTACATAATACTGCTAGAGTGCTAGGTTCTGTGTAAAAACGCGAATCTTGGAAAGGAAAAAAAATGTGGTAAAGTCCTTTTCAACTCAAGGATCAAATTGCTTCATTCCTCATAAGTCTTGTAGAATTGCTCAGTTTAATGGCCATGCTTTTTCTTTGGGCAAAAAAAGGCACAAAGTTGACACTTCTATGGAGGTTTCATAATGATAAGTACGAATCTCTAATAACTATTTGGGAGGATTTGGTTTTAGAAGATCCAACATAGAACCTTCCTTTTGGCTTCGTCGCAGTTTGGTGAAAACAATAGAAAAGCTTCATCTTTTGCACTGTCTTGAGAGAATAATATTCAGCTTTTTTTAGTGACATTGTTTGTTTATTCGGTTATGTAGGCCTTAAACATGCACGTTTAACAAGGATCAGTTACCATGGAAGACTATTCTGAGATTTAGACTAGTTCGAGAACTTTATCATAGACAAGTAGGAGATGGCACCTGAATAATAAATAATATAGAGCTGTTTCAGAGTTTTCCAGTAACCAAAGGTACACACCTCGTTACATAAAGGATTTCTACATTAAAAACCTGATCAGAAAATGCTGTAGGTGCTTCATGATAACATAAACTGGGAAAAAATGTGGTTTACTACGAAATGACAGCTTATAAGCCTCCTATGACTGTTGGCAGATCAGGCTTATCCTGTATGACGCATCAGGAAACCAGCTACGTGACTTCGGTGAATCTCAAACACCAATCCGCTACTCCACTACAACGACACTCCACAATGCGCATACGCATAAAAAGTGCAATTTCAATACATCGAGGACGTTGATTGACGGATCCCGCTGTGAGGGCCATCGATCCACACTTTTTACCTACTTAGCAAACGGTTTAGCATTTAATTAATTTTTATATACCCCTCATACTACGGCGAAACATGAGTATGGTCTGAGACCCACCTGGTAGAATATCTGTTCGGTTTTTCCTGTGTATCCTTTATGGAGGTGTGTTTTTAGGCGAGTGTCAAAAATGGTGCCTTTGACAGATCGTGGCCGCATGTGTGTCGGTATGTTGGAGGTAGTGTTTTGTTTTTTGGTTTCAGCTATTATCGATTTTTATTGTTGGGAACGCGCTAATATTCAAATCCCTCACACTGTATTGCCATAAGTGTCACTAAAACTGTTCATACTTTTAAAAGCTATAGGTGGCAGTGATGTTTACTTGGAGTATCAGGTCCTACGCGTTGTTTCTTAAATTATTATTTTTTAATATATTTTTTACGTAGTCTAATTATGGTTTATGATACGAGTATTTAGACAAAATTGTGTCTAAAAAGAAAACTGAAATAAAGTTTTTCCGGTTGGTAAAAAGTAAACAATATTGATAAATTACCCAGCCAATACGCACAATTCAATAACTTTGCATTGCCCATATTGCTGCGGTGGGTCGGCGCGGGTCAGAACATTACTTGAGATGGGTGGGCCGGGTCAGTCGATCACCAAATTATGTAAAGTGTCCGGTCATTACACGACCCACTGATGGCTCTATCTTCCGTATAGGAATCGCCGAGGTGTCTTGATACTTGATGCGATTTTTGTTGCAGCTTTGAATATAAGAAGCCTTTAAGTATGAACCAGTTGTAGGTGGATCTAGAATTAGGTATTAATAGCTCTTAAAAATATTTTATTTGCTTTAATAGTCTTATCCTTCTTTTCAATAGTTGAATCCAATGAGACGGGTTTTTTTTTTATTTATTGGTTTCACTACTTTTTGTAAGCTTTGAAAGGCCCTAAATTAAATAAATTAATGCTAGACGTAGAGAAAGTAAAAAAAAATATTGACACATTTTAATTCACCAATCTGCAGTGGCCTTTAGCTAACATGCTTAATTCTTCGTTTCTTCTCTGTACGAGCAGGCCTTCATACTCTAGGAGGACTGTGAGTAATAGTATTATTATTGGCACGTAAATCGCTGACAAAAGCACGAACAATAACAACCTACACTGTCATGACATCAAGTATCAAATCCTTTTACTCCACACACAACTATCGCTAGTATCCACCACGTGCAATTTACTGCCACCGGACTTCGAGGGTAGTTTTATTAAGAATTACAATTATTTATTTACACTGCCCACTGTGCTTACTGCCCAGTGCTCACCCTAGTGGGTATCTGTATGGTAATACTGTTGGTTTTGTTTAAGGGTCAACATGAATAGTTATTGAATAGCTGACGTATGGACAGGAGAGGAAGTTGTATGCGTTTGAAGAGCAAGAAGCATTCTTAATGTCTGATAGATGAAGACAGAGAGAAAGAAAATGCATTTATGGATGTCGTGTATTGATTGGACCTACCTCTAAGAACATTTTGTGTAAAGAGATCCTCATCTTCATATAAGTAGTTGATATGAGCTCTTGGTAAGGCAAAAAGATTATTCACATCACGTACCATCACGCCTGTATTCCCCGAAGCAGTAGGCAGAGGTGCACATTAGTACCTACTTACATCCATATTTCGCCAGTTGTGTTTTAAAACATAACATAACATCACGCCTGTATTCCCCGAAGGGGTAGGCAGAGGTGAACATATAGTACTCCCACATTTCGCCAGTTATGTTGTAAGTCCCAATGTAATAGGGGGCGAGCCTATTGCCATCAACCGGGCACAAATTCAGACTCCGTGCTGCTACTGAGAATTACCTAATGGAAAAACCCAGTAACACTTTGCCCGACCCAGGCGAACTCAGGACCGAAGTCTTCATGCTCAGTAGTCGCGTCAAGCGATCACTAGACTTTTAGTAGTAAAATGAGTTACTTATCTTTAACAAATTGCCTCTTGTAGTGTATGCGGTACAGCCGTACTGTCCGTACAGCGTGACGCGCTCCGTCAATCTGTCTAACCTATTGCTGCATTTAGGATTTGTGACTTAGCTTAAACTTACTTCTTTATCGGTATGAGCTAAATAAGATGTGACTGGTAGAAAATACCAGGCCACCTTGTACACTTTTGTATGAAGATTAAATAAATAAGGTCATGCCGTGGTGTAGAGATTGGTCAGTCAATAACGCACTGATAGCCGAGTAGTATGACCGTTGGACTTCCAAATCAAAGGTCGCAAGTTCAAACACCGGCACGCACCAATCTCTTTTCGAATTCATGTGCTTATTTTGAGTTAGATATTAGTTGCTAAAACCGGTGAAGGAAAACACCATGAGGAAACTGGCACACCAGAGAGATTTTTCAGCGGTGTGTAAAGCCATGTCAGAGGCCTACAGGCGGTTTAAACTTTGACACCAGGTTGTTCATCAACCATACGTGAAGTAGGAGTCTATAATGTTGGATAGAATGGTTGTAGTACTAGTAATAGATAGGATGACGTCATGACCGCCCAGGATGTGACGGACGTACTAAGGTCCCGTCACTCATCAAGGTAGGTACACTAAACCTGATTTTTTTGAGCATTTTAGAGCAATATAATGGCATGAATTAACTAGATTTGTAAGTATGATTTAAAACAAATCCGCAACAAAATTCGTTTAAACCAAGTCAACTATTATACTGCAAGTTATCAAAGAAAACAACCTTGTTAGATGCGCTCCCGATATTATGCAAATCACATTATTATTCATACTGTTTTTGCAGAGGGCCCCAAACCGGATCGAACCCCTAATCTTGCTCCATATTTACAAAATCACTCATTCATTTACCAAGACACTTCTCATTTAATTTTGAACCTTATGCTTTACAAAACAAAGTTCATTTGAGTCGTAATTAAGACGTTTGAATAGTAAATGTAGCGTGGTTTTTAATAACGCTACTCATTCATAGATGGCGCTACAGGCAATGCAAATTTTCGATAATGTAATTTTCCATGATGAAAAATTGGGGATTCGTGAGGACCCGATTAGGAAAACATCTGTAAGTTATTCAGACTTATTATATAATAAGATTAAGGTGTTCCATTTTATTATTTCTTAATGTTTGTTTGATGTAGGGGGACTGTGTGACTGAGCTTTTTGTTTTTTCGCGTGATTGGAAAATGATGCACGGGAGATTAATTTTGTTTGGTAGGACGGAGAAATTGATTTGTGGGGTAACTTGTCTCTTTAATAATGATGTAGGTTCGAGGTTATATGAGTTTATTTCATGTTTTATCTAGGAAATATTATTTTTGGACGATTGCTGGTTTATTTTTTTATGCTTAATTCCTTATAATAAAATTGATTAACGTTTGGTAATAAGTAAATCATAATCGACATAATGTTGACTATGACTCTACTTACCACACATCACGCTTGTAGCCTCAAGAGCTGGCAGAGGTTCTATAATTTATAATTTAGATAACTTATTGGAATTTAATTATAATCTGTACCGGGTTGGTCTAGTGGTTACTAAGCACGACTGTTAAGCATAAGGTTCGAATTTGGGGAGGGAGGAATAGAGATTGGTCAGTCAACAAGGATGGTAGCGAGGTTGACCGTCCAGGGTGCGCCGGACGTATGTAAGTATCGTCACTCGTGGCGGCTCTTAACTTGCAGCTTCATTCAGGCTTTTTTTTTACAAAAACATCGCTCCACACTAGGAATTTCTCCTGTATCGTGGGTGCGTTTCACAAATATGAAATATCACATACACAAACACCCAGACTGGATCGCACAAATTTTTGCCCCGTGCGAGAATCGGGCCCGCAACCCTTAGCGCAGCAGTCCAATCGCTTAGCCATTGCGCCAATCTGGCCGTCAAAAAAATTTTTTTTTTTTCTTCTTGTGGCATTTGAGTCGGACTTCCAACTATTCTGCCAGATTCGAGTTAAGACTGCAACGTTTGCAGTTAGATATTTTTGTGGGTCTATTTTTATTTAATCGTTATTTGCAACCAATACCAACATAGCTGTCATTACATTTGAACGTCAGCCTAAGACACAGATACTTTATGATGACTATGATATTGACGAGTACATACCTACTTAATATTACGTGTCAAATAGCATTCTTCCATGATTTCGACATGCCGTGTGACTTGAGAGTGCGGAGGTCGGGTTATTATGCGAAATCGTAGGTAGGTATTGGATATATTTATCAGAGGATACAAAGGGCCATAGTAAGGGCATTACCAACCACACTATTGTTAGTAGTATACTTTAGGAAGCTACAAAGCTAATCTAGCTTTTCTATGTAGGTACTAGCTGACGCCCGCGACTTCGTCCGCGTGGATTTCGGATAACAACACCTGTAGGCTATTAAACAGATCATGCTTCATACATAATGGCTCACCTGTTACCCAGCGGAGTAGGCAGAGGCATCAGATTTTCTTTTGTTACGATTCTAACTTATCTCTTTCATTTATAATGTTAGTGTTCTGCATCTATCGGCCTCAGTACTTTACTACGGCTAACGTTGATAGAATATTTTCATTATATTAATAAAAACTTATTTTGAGAAAGTAACAACTAGAACCATGCTAAACATATTTAAAATTTCAAAGTGTAATTATTACCTCAATTGGCAGAATTATTATAAACTCAATTGCATACGTAATTAAGATGAAAATCCATTAAACATGCAAATCTTATATCGTTATGATTTAACAAATTCATAGTCTTTATTACTAACGACGCAATATAAACTTAATGTCTTCAGTAATTGAGTTGAGAATCCATTATAGATGCTCTGGGGTCAATGCGTCGCAATATTGTCGAATATAAATCATTGCTGAAGACTGGGTATAAGACAAGTAGATATAATGCTCTTTAGTGGCCGATAAAATATTATTAAGTAGGTTAATTTATACCTAGTATAAAAAGCATACTTTGTGAAAAATAATCCTAGAAATACTGGGTAAATTAAGATGCCTTCCATAGCTTGATACTTGCAGGACTTTTGGCATCATCTGTATTTTCTGTGCTCCATTTTTACCATGTTGTATTTAATTATTATTCGTTTATTAATTATTAAACTTCTTCTCTTCTCGTGACGATGGCGAAATATATATTTACAATTCAAGTAATCAGTAAACTATTCATAAGTACTTATTTATATAGGTATTTGTAGAGATAAGTAATAATTAATTGAACTGAACGTGTACTGTATTAACAATATGAAATACAACACTTCTGAAGTGCTTAACTTCTGATGTTATCATCCGAGAGATAACCTATAAGCGAATTTCAACAAAGATCTTGAAATTAAGGACAAAAGTCATATTATATTTTTTTATTTGTTTCAATTTTTTATAGCCTATGTCATTCGCGATAGTGTAAGGATTCTAACGACACTCCATACATCAAAATCGGTCACATCATACACAAAGGTGCGACGGTCCTAATTACCCCGAGGGCTAGAATCTCCACACAAAGTCATGAAGTAGGTACATCTATTGTTCTTGACCGCTGTGAATTGCAGACGTCTTATTTTACTTACAAACGATTTATTTTATTAACAATAATTAGATTTATAAACAGGTTATTAAAATGCAGACGTTGATATTCACTCATTTTAACTTTATAATTATCATTGTATATTAATTATTTTCTTCTTGTTTTATTAATTTTTTTATTAATATACAGGCTACATAAGCATGTTAAGCTCATGAAATCATATTTTGATTGTACTACAACTGGTTAAAAACTAAACTAGTCTATAAAATTAAAAACATATTTAAAATGTATCTTTCGTTCTTAGTATCTAGCGCTGTACGGGCGCGCTGTACACAGTAGCGTCATCTACTGGCGACGAGGCATAAGTACACGCGTGGTAACTTACTGTAGTTCCACTATTCCCACAGAGATGGCGTTAGCTGTCGGCTTAGTTCTTTAAATTTAAATTATGTGTATTAAATTAGTGTTATTTACTTAAATTATATTATATTATAAGTTTTAGAAAGTAATTTGATAATATATTAATGAATTAAATAACTTGTTTCAGATACTATGCACAAGAGAACTGGTAATGAGTTATTTTATTATATCTGTTAATAATACCTAAGAATTTTAATTTGCTTGTGCAATTATTATTAGTTAATTTGATTTTATTATGTATTTTTTTCTGGAAACGGAAAAGTGAACAAAATTAATTTCATAAATGATATAGGCATTATATTTTGCTTATTTATGCAACAGTTAAGTTTTAAGATAAATAAAAAATCGCTAAATCTAATTTACAATTCTACCTCCCTGACATAATTGCTTTAAACCGTAGACTAAACCTAATTTCTTTTATTGTCTTCAAGAAGGCAAAAGAATTTTATTTCAGGGTCCGTTTGATGTTAACCCTTCCGTTGCTAATGAGCGCCACACTTAAGGAATTAAAACTGCAATTCGTAGGTATTGGGGGGTTAAACATTTTATGTTATGCCCGGGTACAAATTGACCGTGTAATGTTTTTTATTGTGCCTTTGTTGATATTTGAGGGTTACAGGTAAATTTAAGGTTTTCTTGGAGCTTCAATCTTCGTAGTTTGTTGCTATTGGTGGTTCTCTTGAATGACTCGGGCTTATTATTGATCCGTAAATTCATAATCTTAAAATTAATACAATATTGTACCTATATTGAACACCATGAAACAGAATTAATACAAGATATTTAAATTAGAACACAGAGTATAATGGGTACTATCGCTAAAAGTGATATCTTCAGAACACCTTAGATAAATCTATCTTTATACTACAATAAGGTGTATTTTATTATTTGTCTTGAGTAATAGTGGGTAAGTATTGTAACTAAAACTATTACACCTACAGAGACTTCAGGCTTTTTTCATTTGTGTTCATAAAACATGAAATAAAGAAGAGATTTAAAATGCACAAAACATACTGATTTAAAATGCACAAAGCATAACACAAAACATACTGTACTGCACAGTGCACATCCCAAATTCCTATCCCGCAAAGAAAAACAAATAAGCCGGCATTATCAATAAGAGTCGACGCAGATAAATCGACATACAGTCTTATCTCCTATAAATCAACCCCCGTCTGTCACGGCGCCTAATATGAGCGCTGTCGAAGGGCGCAATTGTATTAGAATAACAAATCGCCCGCAAATAGGGGTTGAACTATGAAGTTAGACAATTTGGATGCTCTATGGAGGTTTATTAGGTATAGGAATGTACTGAAGATGTACTGTCTTTATAGATAGATATTCTTTATTCATCATCATCATCAGCCGGAAGACGTCCCTTAAGCCCTTTTAGAAGGGGGGTGGTTGCCTATAACCCACGCTTGGCAAGCGGCTTGGGGATCGCAGTGTTGGTGGTCTAGTTACAGAAGACGCTGCTGCCCATCTTCTGGATATTCCATTAGTCGCCTCTTACGACACCCACGGGAGGAAAGGGGGTGGTCAATTCTAGGCCACACATATACACATGGATACCACACTGCATACGATATTCTTTATTGCACACCAAGAAACACAGTATTCAGAAAAACCTAAAAAGAGTGCAAGCGGCGGGCATAATTTTTTTTAAATTAAAAACCTTGCCCTCACTAGGAATTTTTCCTGTATCGTGGGTCACGGGGTGGGTTACAATCATGGAATATCACATACACAAACATCTAGACTCGGGACAAACATCTGCGGATCCCATAAATTTTTGTCCAGGAATTGAACCCTTTGCGCAGCAGTCCAATCGCTTAGCCACTGCGCCAATCGAGTCATTGACGTCAACGTCGTGTAGTAGAAGATAGAGGTACAATGCACACTGTTTATAGCACTTGCACACACGCTTCTACTATTTAATTTGCATACACTGTTTTTCCAGACAGTGTAAGTTTACCTAAGCTAAAGAGGGTTTGCCCGTTGCAATTTTTCAGGCACAGTTCAGAAATTAAGATTCAAGATATTATTTAACATGTCATATTCTGAAGCATGTCTTCTGTCTTGAGAATTGAACCTTTAGATTCACGCCATGGTTAAAACACTGCTGTTAAATCAATAGGTTTTGCCACCATTTAAAAGCAGTTACAAATAGATAAAACTCTAGGTAGCTTTGATTCAAAATATCAATCCAATAAATCAGAACCAAAGGGTAACTTTAGTTTTAAATCGGCAGGAACAGAGTAAAGCTTAACAGCATTATTTTGAATATCTAAGGTAGCGCCGTGTGTAACTCGTTACGTCTATATCATAAAACTGGAGCGATTAAGATACAGGATCAAAAAGCTAAATCTTTAAAAGTCAACTTCCTTCAACTTAAATCCCACGACACAACACACTCGATAATCTACACCGCACAAAGCCAACGGGACTTTACAATATTTTGCTATACCTATGTAGCAAGTAGCAACCCTAATCCACTCGTCGTAGATGGATTACCTAGCGGCGGCGAAACTTCAAAGCGAGCGAGGGCTGTCGCGCGCCGTGTGAATTTTAACACTATGTTTGTTTGTGAGCTTATGATCTTGATAATACGCGGTGCCAGAAAATATTCAAGGTTTTTTGAACTTAGGATCTTTTGGATCTTGAAATTTAGTTTTAGGATAAAAATAGCTTAGCCTTTTGGGTATTGCTGAGAAGCACTGCAAGCGTGGTAATCGATGTCTATTCAATTCTAGAGGAGATGTGCCTGCCTGTGGGATGAATTAAATTAGTTAATATATAATTTATATGACATTTTGTGTCATTTTTGCATGTTGCCCATGCTAAGTTTGAATCTAAATTGATAAAGGAAATTTGAAAAATGATGGACACGATGGGCTTGAACCTGCGACCTTCGCCGTACCGTGGCGCTGCTCTAACCATGAGGTAGGTAGGTTTGTGTTTAATTTTTGAAATAATCTGGCTTGCTTCACCATAAACTTTATTGACTTCAGTATTCTCCCTAAATCCTTCGTCAGTTCTTCTCTTTCATCAGCAATAGTCCTACAGCACTGCTAGGTAAGCCTCTGTTTATTTTGGCTATCGTCTTTTGTCCCACCACTCCTACCCCTATCTCTTAACCAGAAAGTAAAATAACCTTCTCATTACCATCTTCAGTAATTAAGGTTAATTTTCATTCCGTTACTAGCATCAACTTCGTTATTGTTACTTCGTAGTTACTTTTAACCCTTCAAGCGCCGTGTACCTTGAATTTTGACACCGACTCCTAGCAACTCCCTCTAGTTGGCAACTAAGACGCTTTCTATAGAAGTACTACTTTGTAAGACAATTTATATGGAAATTGAGGCATCGTGGGTGTAATACAGGTTCGGAAATTATTTTATGTTGGATGTTTGTGTATTTTAGGAGTTTATGATTCATCTGTGTTGTAACATCGATAATATTTGTTATCTAGTTTTGTGGTTAAGCGTATTTACCTATACTTAGTATACCTACTTGCAATGTATGCATATAGTAATTGTTAAAATTAAAAATGCATTAGATCACATTATTTTAAATAAGAAAATTATATTTTAGCGTTTGTTGTTGGGTGTACAATACATAGGTTGTATTGTTTTAGTCTCACGCGGAAATCAAATTTATCTTAGCAAAGAAATGCAATATAATTTAAGTATAATTAATTAGTCATTGACAACATTAACGAGAAAATCAAAACTTTTGTTTAAATTTGAGTCTACGCGACCAACAAAAATATAGGTACACCACAATCAAAATAACCCTCCAATACGCGCGGTTAAGAAATAATGGTCCTTACCTACATAAAAAGGACTTTAAACTTCTTAGGGGACAAAAGGACCGCACTGGAACTGATCGCGACTTATTAAGTCCATTTTTATCACCTATTTATTCGCCATTTTTACAAGAGGGTGAATCACCATTAGTTTAAATTTTCCTATGACAGGTCTTTCAAAATATTATGTTTCCAACGATTTAGTCCTGTCGGTGGGATAAAAAGAGCTTTTATTGACGCATATTTATAGACTAAGTAGGTTTAAGTACATTTTGATTGTATTGTAGTGATGAATTTTGTTTTTTTTTTTATGCAAACTCTATACTCACTGCACTTTTTTTTTTCTCAGCCTGTGTCACTCTTCCACTTTACTCTACTCTTTACTCTTTTTTCTACTGCACCCTAATACCTATTAATTAATAGTCTCTAAACGTAAGAACTTGTTGTTAACCTTACTTAGTAATACTTTCTGTTTAGATATCTCCCATGAAGGAATTCAATAAATATCAAGAATAGTCTCTATTTAAAATCTAGTTATTTGCAGATTTTTGTTTATAAATGAGTTTATTTGGTAGGTACTCGAATAAGCATTACGTTAAAAAAATAAATAAAAATTGTAGTAGACGAACCTAAATTAAATCCGGTGTTGATATATTATCGTATTTTCCGCATCATCCCCCAATTTAAACAGAATAAAAACAATTTAAAATTGTCAATTTTGAGACCGAGTGCAGGCAGGTGGGAAGCGGCACTCCGGGGACTATGTGTACTCGCCCATAAAGAAAAAAGGATTACTTGGCTTTATTATTTTTAGTAGAATGGGAATCTTTTTGGATGACAGGATTTTAATGCTTTGTGTCTGCTGGCGTATTCAGAACGTTTTTTACATGATAAATAATATATTTTTGACTACATAAGTACTTATTATAATTCGTATTAAGGAAACTCCTGCTTCTTTGTCGTTTCATATTGGTAAATGGGAAATCCTCCAATTTATTCGCAGACTAATATTATATAATTATATTCTAGGTTTCTCTTTTTTCAGCCTGTGTTGCCCCATTACAGGGATAAGACCTCCCTTCCATTCTTCCACTTTCTTCGGTTGTGTGCTAAAGTGGACTAGACATTCCTGAATGCAAGCAGCTTGTCATGCCGTCGTATTATTATTTAACTAGGTATATCTTATGAGTATTCTTTGGTTTTTACAGTCAAATTTTCGCCAGCTTCAGCTTCAAGACTTCTAGCAATTCCAAATTTCTGATTGCTAAAATTACTTTTATCTACAACTCTTTTTTTCCATATACCCTTAGCAGTTCAGCATCAAACAGCTAGTACGCCCAAACAGTAGGCACTACCAACCCCTAAGAAAAAACGTGAAATATGTTCACCTAAGCACCTTGCTGCCAACATGTAAAAACGCCGTTACCCGTGTAATGACAATTTTAAACTCCCCAAGACCCGTTCAGAACCATTTGCTCTACAATAAGGTCTCAAAATACCCACCATTGTATGTTGACCCCTACCAAAAATACATCTTTACTGGTAGCCCTTAAAAACATTACAAAAAAAACTTAAATTTGTATGTTTTTTTATTATCCTTGACCTAAATTCTAAAAAATATTTTACTATTATTTTTGGTTTCAAAAAACCCCGTTTAAAATTCGTTAAAAATATTTGGAAAAAGTTTCGAGTGAATCTAAGGTCTTGTTATACTGGTCGGTTGGTTTACGATAGTCCCTTATTGTCTAAGACATAGACAAGCGTTTTTATTATCTGTGGGGACGTTTTAAAGTGGGGGCCCTTAAGTGCTGTAACTTTTTCCTCCTCGTATTAAGGGGTTACGATGTCTCCGGAATGTTTGATTCCCTGTTTTACAAATGTTTTCTTGTATTACGATGTATTTGAAGATGTTTTAAAATTTTTAACATGAAAATACGATGGTTTTTAAATGGCTTGATATTTTTATTGGATTTCAGTTTATGTTGTTAGACAGGACTTTAACCTGACTTTAATAAAGAAAAAGGTTCTTTTAATTTCCGTATTTATAAAATTTCTTGCTTGTTTACTAAGGGTTACCAAAGCATTGTTCCTTCTTTTCACATTTCTGCCTAGAAATATCGACATCACCACGCAACACAATCATAACAGTACTTAGGTATATAAGCAGCAGCACAGGAGCCGTCTATTCACTTGCCATATCACCCATACTTAACTAAAGACAGGCCTGTCCTAACTCCAGCGCTCGGTAAAACCCACTCCGAAATTTCCATACATATTTTACGACGAGCGAATCGCAAATGTTCTTCCAGTTAAATATACTCCCTAAGATATATTTAGCTACAGACTAATACGGGATTTACTATTCAAAACCATATTTTATAGTAATGTATGACGACAGGCATGACATCAATCAAATAATATATTCAACTCAGGATCGAACTCACTACCGCTTCCTGTCAATCCGACGGTTGGGCAATAGGTACCAGCGCTGTTGCTATGTACCGACGAATAATGTTTTATTGAGGTCGTGGTAACAAACAATGAGTAATGAATTAGTATTGAATGTTGGACGTAAACATCCTTATTAAAATGGTTGTGGAAAAGGGTTTATGTTTGCCATTAATCCTATAGGAACTCCTCTATCGAATATTATGTTAGTATCGCTCACTCACATTTCGGCAAATCCTGCTGATGTGGATAAAATTAATAAATATTTATTTATTTATTTATTTCTCAACTTAAAACTACCTTTACAGGGATAACCTAATGCGATAGTTAAGAAAAAAAAAGACATATAGGTACAGCATAAACTAACATATACACATATATATAATAATATATAATATATTATTTACAATAGTTTTGAGCGGTGCAGCGAATGAGGGTTAAATCCCGCAGGATTGTGAAAGAAATATGGATAAATATCACTTGTAGAAATAGCTTTAAGTCCTTTACGCAAAAATACATGATTGTAAAATTAATAAAAGTAGTTTAAAAAGGTCATAATCTCATAAAACATTTACAAAAAAATAATTTCATAAAGCGTCAGATACATAAGTATGTTGCAGAAAAACCAAATTACGTTAATCCTGCATTAAATGATGACAAAAGAAAAAATCTAGTCAATAAACTCACCGAATCCCTGTCAAAATTAACAAAAACAAATGCTTTTCCGATAGTCTCCTTATCGAAAAAAATCTTAAGCAACTACCCCCAACCCCAGCTACAAAATCATTAATATTAACCCGTATCAACCCCATAGCGACATAAATAAACATTAAAAATACCACCGCAAAGAGATGCCCTAAAATATTTATTCGTTCGGGATTTTTTCAAACCAATTTGCACGGTCGCGCCTCTAGACACTTAACTGTGGTTCCGTAGAGATTTTTTCTTCTTTTTTTCTGAATAAAATTTACATATTTCATCTGCGAATTTATTTGTCTATCTTAAGATTGTGAGTATGGAAGTTGCATAATACTTTTGGGAGGTGCTGTTTATTTTTATGATAGGTTTTGATTTTACAATTTTTTCCTGTTATTTAACAAAATTAAATGCTTAAAAATTTGCACAGTGCATAAAAATATTTTGCAATACACTTGTTATGGTAACATTTTTATTAAACGATGATCCTGACTTTACCAATTAATTTACTGAAAAAACTATTAAAAGAAATACTGATAGCTAGTGTATGTAATTTTAATATAAAGAATCTTAGTGTCTACGCCCGGCGTTGAAGTAATTTTAGTTTATATCCTCGCCGACAGATGGCATTTTTCATTGAGACGTGTTTTCTGAATCGCGGTGTTAAGATTCTCCGACGTGTGTAGTATGAATTGGTGTCTTATTGTTCCTTTATCAACAATTTCACAACTAAATTAAAATGCCTGGGTTTTTTTTACTTATTATATCTAAGGTTTTTTTTATATTAATCTCATCATCACTGTTAGGGTTAAAAGGAACACTAAATATTAAAATAATGGTCGTAGTATTTTTCGATAAGATAATAATAATTAAATTAAATAAATATTTAACCCCTCAAATTGCAACAGGAAAATAGCAAAGCTTTTTCATAAAATACTCAGAAAGTAAAACAAGAAAAAATATTCATAGACTGCATTACACAAATCTGCGTCCATCAGACAAGTGACAAGATATCGCCCACATCAGACATGACAAATGATTGTTTTATCCCATCACCAGTCAGCACGGACCCTCCTTACCTCCCCGTACTTCTTCCAACTGTAGGGATGAAGTATAATATCGGAGAGCAATGTAAACTGGTCAGGGTATTATTCGTCTTAGACAAGGGACTTTGATAAACGCTCTCGCCTTTAGCATTTGATCCTAATATGATATGATTTTTTATTACATTTAGCAATATTTATATAAAAAAAATTGTAGTAAAAAATATTTTAGCATTTTATTCTTGTTTGAGTAACGTTAATAATAGGTACTTCGGCTACCAACAGAACCTATAAAGATTATTTATTGAGCAAGCCGTAGTTAATTCTTTAAACAAAATCTGTTTTGCGTTGTGTTATCTAAATACAGGTATCTAAATACCTAAGTTTTACGGTAAACAGAGTACAGTCAACACACATGACTATAATTATTAAAAACTACTGCTTAAAAAACTTTCTAAGTACATTAAACATGAATCAACCTAAAATTAACTTTCTACATTGATAAGTGTTTAAAATCATATGCGAAATACGTTTCCCATTCAACATTTAACAAGAACGCGACGCTTATATCACGCTCCCTGCATTTATATGACATTACAATGTTGAATGTGTATGACATGCAAACGCATTGATATGTTGAGTACCTAATTTCTCTTAAAAAGTTTTATTTATTGCCGGTTTCGCATGCAGCGCGCGTTGGGTTAAAATGATTTTTTATTTCGTAATAAATACGGTATATATTCAATTTTCTATTATATTATTAAACAACTGTCAACTGCTATTATTATATTGTAGTTTTTAAAAAAATGCCATGATAAAATAATAATACTTAAAAAAAAAGTTTTGTTATTAATATGTCAATCTTCTTGATTCGCCTGACTATAGAAGCAAGGGTTGTAAGACTTTTAAACATTGCTGACTAGTGCAATCAATTAAAACAGTGCATAACCGGTTTTTTATTCACAAAAAAAATATTGTTAAAAAAATAGTGGTTCCTCAATTTCCAAGTTCCTGAAATAGATATTTTAACAATTATATTTACGATTACCAAGAACCGCAATAAAACCGCCAAGTGCTGCATTAGTTTTTTATGGTCATTTTATTGAGGAATGTATGCGCCCCGACTGCGCCTTTTGAATATTTTATATGCAATATAAAATAAATAGACTGATTAATAAGCGTATCATGATTCGCTACTGTCAACTGTCCACCTACTCAGTATGGCCGGCGTGTTCTATTTTTGAAATGTGCAGTAACGGTCCTCGTGTGCGTGATCGCGTTACAATTCGAATTTTGACGTTCGGAGAAATTCGGCCAGCCTAACTTGACCAATCAGAATCGCGGAATTCAAAATTTGCATCGTTTCTCTTTTTATATACATATTTAAATGTTGAATCTCTTAAAGCAATTTTGCGTGTCGCGGCCTGGTACTACACCTCTTTATAATCAAAGTTTACAAATTCTTAACTAGATGGCGTTGGGATCGAGTTAGCTCGCGCTAGCGATGTACTCCGCGCGTTTGCCTATATAGTCTACGATGACTCTAAAATGTTAACTTTGCGCAGAGGCAATATCGTAACCAATGAGGTTAATCCGAGGTGCGATTATTGCTAGTTGAAAACTTTACCAATACCCCGCCGTGTGGACGTGAAATACCGTCCGCGATGGCAATTTTTGAATGGCCGTAAAGGCCTAAAAATTCCATGTATAATGTAGATTCAAAGTAGTTTGCTTAGTAGACGATGTTACACTGCTCACACTTTCAAATTGTTTTCTTTAGTTAAATTTGTTATTTTTAAATATAAATAAATTATTATTTTTCTTTGAAATAAGGCGTCGCAGTGAACGGGTTAGCGGGACCCGCGCAGACACGGAGTTACTGTTATAACCTCACTTATTGGAAGGTGTTAAATCGATCATATCTATACAGTGTCCGGTCCTTTGTCTGCCCCGTAAGGACTCTAGCGGTTTACGTCATCTATTTATTTTATTATTTAGTATTTATATGTAATTTTACAATACACAATGTAGGTTGGGTAAATATTACTGTGTAACAGTGTAAGTAATTAAGTATTATCGATATTAGTTAGGAATAGAAAGAATAGATATTAGTTAGATAAGTAAAATGTCCTTGTTGTATAGTATACAATAATTATGGTATTTAATAATTCAAATAATTGAATAGATTATACATAAGTAAGTATACTTTTCTTTTTAATAAATATATTTTTTATGGCTCTTTGCAATAAAGTGTCGCAATCAACGAATTAGACATAAGTTCAATCTCTATGTGTGAATTACATACCTATCTGTAAAATAAATTTACTTGCGTACATAATGTAAGTACATACCTATGTTTTTATTTCTAATCGAAGATTTGTATACAATTATTCAATTTGAAATCAAATGTCGAAAAGAATGAAATCGCTAGAAATTTTTAGCTTTATAAATTACTTTATTAAATCAAAACTACAGGTTAAAATGTAACCATATTTCATTTTTATTACTTCATCCCCACACAACTGTTATTCTATAAATTTAAAACAAACATTTAATGGGGGTACCTTGCTACCGTTCTCATTGTAGGGTGTCCCATAAACTGTCAAAATTATGGGAAAATATCAAAATATCAATGGTGGTGGTTTTTTCTTGTTCGATTATGGAACGATACAAAGAGGTTGGTTATACTAATGTCATAACTTTATAGAAGATAAATATAAATGCGATAGAATACTATGGATACGACTTTATAAAGTAAAATGAAATTCTACACTATGGAACATCGACTTTTATTCCATATGAAAACCACTTAAAAATTAGTTACATATTTACGTATTTATTATGTTAAATTTGGGTCTAATTAAATCAAACATTACAATATAAGGGCGCCATATACAAATGGATTTGAAAGAGAATTAAACATTTTGTCAAAGAAATTAATTAATTAAATTTGTATGTCTACCTGTGGACAGCATTGTGGGTTACATTATGACCACAACATTTAATTGTTAAACTAGCTGTAAGTCTTTATAATGTAAATGTTCGCTGTTCCTCAATTTTAAAAATAAAAAAATAAAATAAAAAAGAACAAATTAACGATGAGCTATTATTATCCCAGAGATTGATTAGACAACAACTACAACAACAACTATAACATGAGAGTTCAATGATAGTATTATAATGTCTATCATACATGGTAAACATTCATATTTATGCCAGAGCTTGACCAGTGGCATTCTCATCCATTCGATATTAAAATATCAATCGTATGATCTTCCTACTGAGTCATGTCCTCACTATTCTATACTAAGGTTGTATACCGTGAACCATAAAGTTAAGGGCCTACGAAGGGCGCTAGTCTGTTTTGTCAACAACCCATTGTGGTGCGCGGGCGCCGTACTTTACGACGTCGTAAATCTGCGTGCGCGCATTATGATCGCTCGATAATCAACTGTCAAAACTCTCAGGTGTACGGCGATGATTTTTTTTGTGGTTTTAGGAGAAAATAGACAAAAAAATGTCATAAGAGACTTCTTTGGAATCGTTGTTTGTGGTTTGTCTTGCGTTGTTGATGATTTGAAAGGAAAGGCACATCTTACTTACACATTTAAAAAATAAATTCTACAAAGACAAACAAGAATACTTAATTACAGTGTTACTAGTTTCAATTAAATAAAAGTAAACTAATTAGCAACTAAATTTGAGTACCCATCTCAGATCAATCCCAAATGTGGTTTGCGTTGCCCCAGAAAACGGTAGTTTTAGGGCAAAAATGTGTTTTATTAGTCCATTACTAAACCTACGCACTGGATGACGGTAACGATGACTCCTACACTGCTCTTATTTAATAAAATATAATCAGCTCCAGATCTGAGAACATTCTAAACCTACACAACACACCTACGTTGGCTTTTATATGACTCAATAAACACGGAAAAGTAACTACAATTAGGTATTTATATATACCTACATTTTTATTCATAAAAATAATTAAATTTTATAACAAAAAAAGGCATCTTTAAATAACTACAATATAAGTTTAAATATATATAAAAACAAGAAACATTGTGGAATAAAAAAAAAACAAAATGTCAAAATTATATTTAGAACAAACTTTGTGTAAACTAGGGCAACACGTGCGGTTAAGTGTTAACATCCATGTAATTACGGTACGCACACGTCGCCAGCTCACGCACACATACCTATTTTCGAGTAACCCTTCAAACGCCTACTCGGAAATTACGTAAGTAGATACTCCGCTTTAGATCGACATCTAAGATTTTTCTTTGAAGTGGGAGCGAAGTTTTGGGGGTAAAATTGAATATTAATAGCAAAATTATACCCTTAGCCGTCCTTTCTCGGATTTTTATTACTTTATTAAAGCTCCTTCTTGTTAATGCGATATAAACAAATCGTTGTAGATTTTATATGTTCCGGGAACAGGGTTGGTGTCAAAAAACAGTAGCCATTTTTATTGCTTAATCGCGTGTGTTTGTTTTATATAATTGCTGAGATTTCGTTGATTGAATTAAATTGATGTTTCTGGCTTTGATACAGGGTTTTCGTATCTAGTATGTAATCTATACCTACGTTCTGAAAATTTAATATGTATTTAAGCTAGTTTGCATTGAGATTTTTACAATCAACTTGTTCAGAGAATTATCTCACAAACTTTAAGACTTCTCTTATTTTTTTGTTTGTTAATCGACTTACCTATCGGCATAAACATTACCACAATAAAGTATAGTTTTAAGTGAACCTAGTACGTACTGCCGCTCTTATTTTTAGGTATTACATTCACCATAAATCAAATACTGTAAGTATCTTCTTATATCAACAATACTTTACACCTCTCGAAATACTTAAAAAATTTACTTGATATAAGTTTTTTTTTAGTTTAACACTATAAACCTTAACAATAATAAAATAATCACCAAACAAAAAAGGAAAACAAATTGCTGATAATATTAATAGCAACCGTACTATGATTTAGTATATTTTTTCCGTAGCTATAAAATCTTCGTCCGTCCGTTTGTTCGTCGCGGATTAAGTCATATATTACTGCAAATTGCTTTTAGATAGCATCAGGTTCTCATATTGTTAACTATAAAATACTTTTTTGCTATCATTTTTGTTTTTTTGTTAAATATTTCTGTTTAAATTCTGTCGTGCGAAAATTCGTATTTTGGGGTATACATGTGTGATAAATACATGATGAAATATTGTATTGTTTTCTGTTCAGAAATTTTTGATTTTCATAAAATTATCTTACGTTTGAAACTTTTAGAAGCTTAAACCACAAATGTAGACATAAATTACTTTAACAGTGCATAGAGATTTAATTTTTAATTTTTCATAAAAATATTATTCATCTCTCCAAAGATTTTTATTTTTTACTAAAATATAACAATGTTTACACTCTATAATAGCCAAGGCACCCCATGTTTACTCTATAAAGTCCCTAAAACGTTGTCCACGTTCAAAACCATTTTTCACTTGCGAGACTTAATTTCTCCAGTGTCGTTTTTCATTCAACCCTAGCCCACACATAAAATGGCGACATAAGTCTGAAAAACGGAAAAATCTTAAATTGACAAGATTACATTGATTTTATCATAGGATAAAGTGAATATTGAAATTGTGAATGCAAGTGCCAATAAGGTAATACGAAATTATTATGAAAGTGTAATGCATTTTTTAAAAGACAAAATATTATTTTCTTATTGATCCTCAATGAATAAAAGTTTTTTACAATAAAAAATAATTTTAACCCATATGTAGCTGTGATTATATTATTGTTATTCAAATACATTAATTAGTGTTAAAAATAATAAAAACCAATAAAACGAACACAATAGCTCAAAACAGAAATCTACAAAACGTAAAAAAAATATTTCTGCACTTAACCCATTTTGTTTCGTGCGGCCACCGTAAGGTCGCGTCTTGTCCGTGTCTAGAATATTAGAGCTAACAATTTGTTTAGGGATAAAATGTCCCTTCGACCGAATACCTCCGACCTTCGGTAAAGAACTCACGTGATCGTGTTCACTGAAACAATGTATTGGAGATTAAACAAGAATGAGTTGGCTGCTTCGTATCCTGGGCTACTCCATCATTATCATCTCAGACAAAATACGTTTTCTGCTGGACATATGCTATTTTCTGCCACCACGAACGATGACATGATGCGGTCATTGTTTATACTTGGTTTATTCAGATACTATGCAATTATGCAATCCAAACCAAGGTACTTATCAGCAAATACGTGACTTACAAATGACGAAACATCCATAAAATTTAAGGGTTGCAAAGCACAAACTTCCAATGTCCGATTAAGAAGTCGGAAATCTTCAAAAGTTGTATGAGAAACACAAATTCTACAAAATAGGTAGCAGCAAAACTGCATGGAATGTATGAATAAGTTGAAAACCTCCTCCACGATACAGAAGACATTGAATAATAGCAATATGGAACAGCTAGAAAAGTCAAATTTTTAAGTAGGTACACACTTTCTCTCAGCTCTCTCTCAGCTCCGCACATTTCACAGACTGTTATTGCTTAAATTTTCATTAATGTATCTTATTATTAAGTCCTGTTTTTGTGTGGAGAAATAAAGAAACATTATTATTATTATTACTTTTAAAAACATATTTTGTAAGCACAAACATGAATGATTGTATGCAAATACGTATGCATAAACAACAGAAGCACATTTTTCTAAAATAAAATAACTGCATAACACTAATAGGGCTGTCACCCAGTATCACGAAATCTACATTCAACCCTTAGGATGCAGGAGCAAATTAAAAAGTACCCGAGCCCGTTATAAATGGGAGTGCGACACTTCGCAGTCGCATGATTAATGCCGAACGAAATTAAAATAAGTGCGATAATGTAAATTTTTATCTCACGTTTTTATTTACGACTTTCGCGTCGTGGAGCAAGACTTCCTGCTATTTACTTAGAGCTAAGTTCGGTTTGTTAATGATATTTTTCGCTCGCTTTTCATATCTTTTAACGAGAATTCAATTTTGTTTTTATTAATAAGAATTTCGTCGAGTTGCTTCTTTACTAACTGAAAGAAGGTAAAAAAGCTTTAGCGGGAAATATTCGTGAAACATTATTTAGTTTAGTAAAAAGTTTACAAATTAGATCTACTTAAGATTTAATTTGAAAACTTTTCTTGATATCTACAAAAAATGTCTCCTGCGGAATTTACCGTAACGCCTTATCATGTTTCGCAAAAAATATTCTGACTTCTTAAAAACATCATCACCGTCTTTTTTATTAGCATTTTCATTAAAACAGCGACAAAAAAGTCACCTCCTCGGTGCAGTTAAAAGAATTGCGAAACGACGCCCGGGGGCCTCCTAGATCGGAGTGTTGCGAAAATTCGCGAGATTTATTTGAATAAATTATTTTTCACCCACCTGCAGTGAAGGGTTGTTAAGAGAATTTATGGTTTTACATCTTGGGAGTGGTATTGGATGTTTTTTTTTAAATTCCCTATACTTCTTAATGTATTTATTATTTTAACTTACTTAGTAGGTAACTACATGTTTTCCAGAACCTAGGTTTTCTTTTTTGGTGTTAAAAATAACGTCGTGAGATAAAATAAGGGCAACAAAATAAACGTTTTAATTAGGTTTCTTTCTGTAACTATTTAAACTTGTAACTTCCATGTGAATCATAAGTCATAAAACACATCCTTAAATAATATAAAAGTTCTGTATAAGTACTTAAAAGACATCAAACATTATGTACGATTCCTTTAAAATCTCCACATGACATCATCGTCAGTTCAGAGAGAAACCGAAACAATGGACGAAAGAGACCTTTAACAGGAAATAGTTTATATTCTTAAACAATTGCAGTAAAATGTCGACATATCAACCCAACTCAAACAACCAAAATCCCACTCTATCACCCATAAAACTAAGTCCAAATCCCCAAAACAAGAAACATCGCATAAACAATATCAGAAGACACAAATCGGATCTGTAAAACAAAAGTCGTTTGATCGATTTTTAAATATTCGTGTGTTCGTATTTAAGTCCATTTGACATCGATGAACGCGATTGGTGATTTCGAATTTCCCATTTCGCATTCTATGCGCGGACTACGTTGATAGATCGGTGATGGTCGCGGCGGCCCGTTGCGTTTCGTTCGAAGTGCATTTGACCAGAAAAATCGCAGTACGTGGCCTCTTAGACCGGCTATATCTGAGGGTTGAAGTGGACACGATTTTTCATGGCACAGCGCTTTTGCTTGAGCCATTTATTTGTATAGACTTTGAAGAATAACTGGAACTGAATACGTTTGCAACAATCGTATTGAGTAATTCACAATCTTGTGGCAGTCAATGAAGTTTCTCGATGTCTTATCATTTACTAACACTAGCATATAATTTTCGATTCAGAATAGTGACGTAATCTATATTAAATGTATACTACTCTTGTTGTTGTCAAAACTACACTAAATAAAGTAGAATGGTTTGATACGTCATAACAAGTCTTTCTGTATCAAAGGAGCGTTTTTGACATGAGATGCCACTTTATGTCCAAAACTCCAAACACCCAGAGATCGAAACAAAAAACTGCGGATACCAGGAATATTTCTTCCTGTTAAGAGACATAACGCTCAACCATACTCGCACCAGTTCGGTACCTAAGCCCGCTTCAATTAGACCTTCAAGCCTGCTCTTGTTTTTCTTCCGTTAGGTGTAAAACAAAACACGGTGTTGCCACGTTAACAGGTGCGTCTGTAGCGTTACCTGCGTCGCATAGCGATGGATTCTGCATCGCAGAGGTGAATACCAAAACCGAACGGAATGAGGTTTTGGGACTTATTCTTAGAGCAAACTAGCAAAGATGATGTTATAGGAACTTGTACCGTTTATTTTTTTACTTAACTAGCTTTCGTTAGGAAATTATTTGCATCATTTCTAGGATAAAATGTAGTCCCGTCCTTCTTTTTCTTCCTGAAGGTTTAAGCTGTCTCTAAAGTAAACTTCTTCGGTTAATTTTCAACAGTCAGTAAATAAGAATTTCAGGATCAAGTCACCTAGGTGTGTTGATAGATCAAAAGCAAGTAATGGGTATGACTCCGAAAGCGGCATAACCTAGATCTGAAATTCTGGAACTATCTGAAAGTAACGTTAATATTTGTCACATTTCAGGATCACAAATATACCTTCTCTTGTAGCAGTTTATGTTATAGCAGTAAAATAATCTAATTCAAGCTTAGCATTGATTTTTCTTAGCAATCGCGTATTCAAAACATCCTGACAATTTAATCTTCCAAGCGTTACAAATTATTGGGAATCGATTCAGCAGTTTTGTAGATAACCTCCCATAAACAAACGTTCTAATGTAGTAAAAACAAATGTTAATCGTAGCCATAACTTGCACTATTTATGCTATCGTAATCTTTTCTTTTCTTGATTATGTTCTCCGAGATTGGATGTTCTTGTCGTAGTGTTTTGATTAGGTTATGTATTTCGATTTTAGTCGAAAAGGAACATATGAATACTGATCTTTGTAAACATCTGACATGAGATTATTCTTATGCAGCTACTGTTACATAGAGGTCTAAATTACAGAAGTATAATCAGGAACCTGTTCGCACTCATCATGAGTCCTATTTTATACTTGGAGACCCTATTACCATTCATGGGGCCCACATTGAGTTCGTCCATTCTATCGGCCTAATTATCCAATAGAAGGATGAGGTGCATGTAAAGGATAGAATTATCTTCAATACATCAGCCCGCTGAAAGCTAGAACAATTTTAAAATTTAAAATGACAGTGGAATGAAGTTCCGTCCACCACAAACAACAATGACGTTGATAAGATGACGTAACAAAACGTCAATGTCAATGTCATTATCTAACAAATGTCATCAACCTTGTTATTTAAACTACTGTTTACAAACCAAGATTCGATAAACAAAAAATAATCCAATAAACACTGTAACGACAACGAGACATTCAAAATATTTTTAAAATCGAATCGCTGCTCTCTCTTTTCTCCCTATTGTTGCTTATCGTGTAGGAAAGGGACACAAACCGATAGCACAGAAGCACTCGTGCGTAGTTCTAACGGAATAGAATTGGGTGTACTGTTGAAAGTGACGTCTCGCTATTTAGGCCCTTAAGATGCTTTGGATGTTAAGAATGTAAGAGTATTTCTATAAGAGGGTGGGAAGATGCATGGAGCTTGAAAACATGCTCAAAATCTGCATTTCGATTCAACGATAACTTAGCACAAACGAAAAACAGCATTTTAATCCGTATTCCTTTTAAAGATTTTTTTTCAAATCCCTGTGTATCTGTTAAAATAATACGAACAGTTCTAAGGTAAGAATATTTTTCTAGTGATACAAGGCAAAGAAAAATGATCAGCGATACTTAATAAAATTTTGCCCCACAAAACAAAAGCTAATGATCAGCACATATGGTGTACCTTTACATGTAGTTTTACATTTCAGAAAACGTTGGGACGGAAAAAATATCGACTTTACTTACTTTCCCAGCGAGACATGCAAATAAACATCAAACAAAGTCGAAAGAAGATACGAATGTATATACTATACTATCGCAACACCTTTACAAAACTATCACGAGTCTGATAACCAAAAAGTTTTCCCTCTCAGTCCCTCAACACAGAACAAGGTTCAAAGAAAATCTATCAACGCCTTATAAAGTAATGTCAAAGCACCTAATTCTACTTCATACTATTCAGATTTCCCGATGGATTCGTCTAGTGGAAACGAGACGGTGATAGTAGATAGTGGTGTTGTAGAAAGAGATGGGTATACGGTCATGGGCTTGGTTTAGATGATTGGTGAACGTGCTGCCTCAACCGCCGAGTTACGTGACTTCTGAGTCTGTCCAAGATATATATGCGGAGTGAGTAGTTTTGATATTTGCTGTGTTGTTATTTTTAGTGGGATGTCGAATAAGCTTTAGGACAAAACAATATTATGACGGTCTATCAGTTAAACAAAACTAAGGCTAACTATCGTGATTATCTTGAAAAAAAAAATTCCTATCTTTAATTTATACTTTTGTGTGCTACAAATTATGATCACATTATGTACATTTTAACAAGCACGTCATATTAAAAATGTCGTTGTCTCCATAAGAAAGAAAGAACGTTCTTCTGTTCCCTCTACTTTTAAATTAAATTCGTATACGCAACACATTTAATATCTATACCTTCTTTAAATAATTGTACCTACACAATGCCACGCTTAAGTATCAACATATTTGTCTTAGATAATAATAAATACATACAGACGAACATAGAACTTCCCTCATTTTTTAAGTCGGTTAATTAAATCATTAATACACAGTATTACAGCTTTTGTCTGTCCCCTCATCGTTTCAGTACCTAGGCACACACTAATTCATTGTTTCCTAACGCTACTAAAATTAAAGTATCAAGACTGTTGTGTCTACACGTCTCTCCAAGAGGTATTTCGCCTACTGTCTGCTCCGGAACGCCTCGATATACATTCATTGTTTTACGACCGATATTAATATGCAAATATAAGGACTATTACTATACAAGGTAGTAAATAAATTTCCGCGTTAGAAATATTGTGTCATTAGGTACCTATGTAGCTGAACAATTTAGTCATGCAGAAACTGTATTTTTTAACATTATGTATGCACTATTGCAGTGTTAATTGTTGAGTTAGATACTATAAAAATTATAATAGTACAAACATAACTGAATCAGCTGAAATCTTCTTCTTCGTATCGGTATGAACCAATAGCCACATGGGATAGATCATGCCGTGGATAGAGATTGGTCAGTCAACAATGCTGGCAGCAAGGTTGACCATCCAGGGTGCGCCGGACGTACTTAGGTATCACCACTCATTAAGGCTCTCTATTTGCACCTGCTGAAAGTTGAAATAGTCCGCAAAAATGTTGACTATTATCTTCTACAGCGTTAGTCATTTTTATGTTCAAGTATCAAGATTAGTCGAACAGTGGTCATCCATCAATCAATGCGTGGTACCACGACTGTTGTTTTCCTCCGGCGTTGGACACTGTTCATTCATTGTTTGCGTCCACGTATCAAGACTGCTTGACGGCTAGCTTCTGGTAATTGTCAGTAATGTGCAAGGCATGACTATTGTACCGTCCCAGAATTGATAGATATTATAATCAGTAATTGTTTTAATAATAACGTTATTACTGGAAGCAAAATGGTTTGATCTTCTTCAAGTAGGTATATGTACTTACATAATCAGGTACTTTTATACCATTCATGTTTGTGTACGAAGATTTTATGTAATTGTTTACTATTTGGCATTACCATTAGTAAAGGGTGCAGTAACTTTTTTGTGACATATAATTTTGAAAGTTTAGCGATATGAAAAATGTATTTAGTGATTTTACGTTTTTCGTACATTGGCTCCCTTACTATAAACTTTTAAAGCAGGACATTTTCCGATGTTGAAATGAAACGCCACTACGTGCAGTGTAGTGCGGCATCTCGCTTCTACAACGAAAAATGACCTTTTTATTTTATTACTAAATAGGTGTGCGCGCTCGCCCACAATTATTTGCCTGATGGTAAGCGATATCTTGCTTTATGAGTTCATGGTAAGGCTGGTTTTCAGTGACGGCAATTAGATTCATCATCATCATCATCATCAACAGCCGATAGATGTCCACTGTTGAACAAATGCTTCCCCCTTTTAGAGGGGGGTGCCATAATCCCCACGCTTGGCAAGCGGCTTGGGGATCGCAGTGTTGGTAGTCAAGTTACAGAAAACGCTGCTGCCCATCTTCTGGATTTTCCCTTACTTAGTCGCCTCTTACGACACCCACGGGAGGAAAGGGGGTGGTCAATTCTAGGCCGGATACCACACGGCAATTAGATTCGCTATGAACTAACTGAAACCTGATCTGAACATTATAACTGTTGCGTAGTTTGTTTTAGTTTTTCATTTTGTCCGGTGACGCCGAATAAGACCGCTCTCGGGGTTGTCGGCATTACAAAATCCGAAAAAAAAAGTTATTCCTGGTGGCTAGACTTCCTTTGTTCAACAACGGTAGAGGGGCAGTGTTAAGCCTTAGTTCAACAGTGGACTTCTTCTGACTGATGATGATAATGAGACATCCTTTTCCGAATGTAGGCATTAAAAAACTAATAGGGCCATGGAAAACTGCACTGTTACTATTATGATTAAGATAAAAGCAATTAACGGTTATTAACGACATCCTGCATTAGCGGGCTAATTAGGTCGATGGCACACTTCACTTTAATCGGAGTTTAATTGGTTGATATAAACTGTCCTAACATGTGTTACATCACGTAGGCTTACGGATATTTTAGATAACAGTGACGTCACAAAATCAACTCGTATTGGTAACATCATGGGTTTTGTAGCAGAATAAATGACGTCATTAGTTAGTTACTAATTTGCGGAATGGTCTCGGTACGTACAATATACATATATAATGTTATAAAGCTGAAGAGTTTGTTTGTTTGCTTGAACGCTAATCTCAGGAACTACTCGTCCGATTTGAAAAAATATTTCAGTGTTAGATAACCCTTTATTGAGGAAGGCTATAGGCATTTGACATCCACGCGAGGGAAGTCGCCGGTGGAAGTTAGTGTTTTTATACATGGTACAAAAATCTTTGTCCTATCATAGTTTTATATACCGAACTAAAATTTCTACTGTGACACATAATATTATGCACATTTTCTTAAAATGACTTCTCGAAGGGGTAGCTAAAGGCGTATATAAACAGTGCTTAAATTCGTTGTCAAATTAGGTAAAAAACAGTCGAACGTTAGAAAATCTTAATAATTAAATCATTGTTGAATATATAAGTGGCGAGTCACGTAGCATCCACGGGCTAAATTAAAGGTGCTACGCATTACTAACACATGTTTTATATCACGTATACCACCTTAGTATGTTAGGTACTTTATATTCGTTAAAGTCGCTGTCAAATATTAGCCTATTAGCCCATTAATAAAGTGATAGTTCAACATTGAGAAAGACACACAGACAAGACTGTGTAAAGTCTGCTTTTATGTAAATTTTTTGCTAAAAAGTGATAGAGATGCGCAGTGGCACATCCACGATTTGCTACAAGAATTTTATTGAACGCAAACTAAGTACAAAATTCTAGCTACTACAATCAATTTCCTAATGGAGACATCTAATAACCCAATATTTAAAGTTAGTGTTTTTCTAGCGTTGTCCTACACTGGGTTTTTTTTTTGGGTACGGACCGACGGCACCAAATTAGCAGATAGATCGAAATCGAAATATTCAACAAATAATCTAAACCTACTTGAAATGTAGTCCTAATTCAAACATTATTTTAATATTACAAGATTACGAAGCAAAAAGCACTATTAATCAAGTTGGTATGATCAAGATATCAATTTGAAGACACGGCTTTGGTTGATTAGGCAATTATTCGGCCCTAGAAAGTCGAACGATACTTGTATTTAAACACTTTTACGGTGTATTAAGGAGTGCTGTACGTGATGAAATTTTGGTGAAACAACAGTTTCTTTTAGAGTTAACACCTCGGATTAACAGTTTCGTAATACTGTCCCATCTATATTTTTATAATCTTCGGGCAATTTCAAACTGTTAAATCCAGGTTTTAAGTTAGTGTTCTCATAAAAATGGAAGAATATACGAATTATAACATAAAAGTTATATTGTTCACGCTTGTTCGATTATTCTACCAATAGACCTCCACAAGTACTAAAATTATTAAAAAGAACGAACGAATCGGAATATTTTGAAAACATGTAAACTTGAGGTTTTCTTCTGTTTTACCTAATATGATTTACACATTTTCCGAACAAATTACGCTGAAGCCTATTAGGTCTACCTAAAAAAACGGAGGAAATACATTGTTTTTTATAAAAATAATAACAAAATCCATTGGAATGGTTGCAGTATTGTATTTATTATTTAACAGTCTCCGTGTCGGACGGTGTAATGCAAAAGTCATGTTTTAAAGGCAGCCATTTTTTTAACTTTATTTTTTTCTGTTTCATTTACAAGTCACCCACAAGATTGCCCTTGTTACTTGCTGAGGGGTGCTTTATGGACCTACAAACGTTTAGACAGATCATTCTATGAATATCTATAATACTGAAAAATTTAAGACGGTAATATTGCAAGCAAATATTTAGTTAGTTTGAGGATTCAACGTGTCTTTATTAAAAGAATTTCTTGCAACATAGTATTATTTGCAAGATTCTTTTTATTTTGATTTTCTGCTAGAATATTAGGTAGTGTTTGTATTCTTTACGACGTAAATAAAAATATGTATATGCCGCGATAAAGCAAATATAGGTACACATATTTTTATACTGTAAACTATGGTTTCAGTAAAGGTTCGTTTTACTTTCGTTTTAAAAGACAGAAAAAGATAAAGTAACAGGTAATAGCATAAACATAATAAAATCTAAGTTTTTTGTTATACACCTGAAACAATAACAAAACAATGTAGATAAACATATTCTTTTAATAATTTAGTCCACATACGTAACCGATCCTTTACAATTAGGGAGCCATATCTACAAAATCGTAACTCTGTATAGCAATTCATTGATGCGTGCAATTGTGGGTCTGTTACATTTCTGCGCCTGTCAACGTGTCATAGACATGCAGCTTTTAACTTACCAAAGTTACTTTAAAATTCACTATAACATTGCCATAAACTAGCCAACAATAAGTTGAGTAGGTACTTAGTACTAACTGAATTCAGTTCCCTCACGATTCAATTTAGATACAAAGATTTTTTTCCCTGAGGGTTTTTCTTTGTAATCGTTAAAGGCTATACTGATTTCAAAACTTAGGGCATATAAATAGAAACCCTGAAATTTTAAAAAATACTAGTGGATTGGGACAAAATATGACATAATGCTTGTACCTGTAAACCATTCGACTAAACCAAATGGGGCTACTTCATGAGATCTTAAATAAAAAATTTTAAATAAAAAATTATAACCTCCTTCAAAAAACTCAAAAGTGAAAAATAATATTTTATCACTTCACTTTACATAAGCGAAGTGGAAGTCGGCGCCAAATCCTATGCGTTCGCTTAGTTTATAGTGTTAGCTTTTAAACTATGAACCACGCACGTATGGCAGCATTCTCATAAGTACTATTTTTCTGAATCGCTTAATGGATGTTGGGATTTGGCGCCGACTTCCACTTCGCTTATGTAAAGTGAAGTGATAAAATATTATTTTTCACTTTTGAGTTTTTTGAAGGAGGTTATAATTTTTTATTTAAAATTTTTTATTTCACGATTTTTTAGCTTTAGCTTCTGCTAATGTGGTTTTGCTATTTGTATGACCATTTTAGCGATTTAAATTTTGTTTTGTGAAATGGGTATTGAGTGAAATATAATAAACCACACGACGATAGATCGTTGCAGGAAATGACAAGACTACGAAATCTGTCTTCCGATAATGAAGGTAGATAAGTAATTCAGTAGTACATAAGTAAGTCATAATACACCTTTTATTTACGAGGCAAAATCATCCAATGAGTCCTCCCACCCTGGGTGGAGGGACTGTCAGACTTGTACTGACAGTCATACTACTGTCATACTCATCCACAGTGTTCCTTCAATAGCCCTTTACGTTCCAGGGTCACGGTTACCCAGGGACAGTACCGCGATCACGGATCAGCTTACATAATTAGGACGCATGAAATTTGAAGAGTTTTGTTCATATAACCGAATATCTCATCAGAACAAACATCTAATTATTTTTCAGTATTGCGTTTTTTTTGTAAAACGTTGTAAGTGAACTTGAACTTTTTTTTTTCGGAATTGTTTTTATAACCTTTGTAGTGAGTACAGGCGTGATATTATGTTGTGTGATGGCGTAAACAATGCTTAGAGATGCTATAGCAACAATCGCGGTTAATCTGCTGTTATTTATTGAAGAGTTCCCCCGATTTCTACAAGATCCCATCATCAGGTATTGAAATGGTGACAATGGGACCACACGGGAAGCACCAGCTTTCAAATAAAAAAAGAATCATGAAAATCGGTTCACCCAGTCGCAAGTTATGAGGGAACAAACATAAAAAAAAAAAAAAAAAAAAATACAGTCGAATTGATAACCTCCTCCTTTTTTTGAAGTCGGTTAACAAAACTAAGCTTAAGTCAATGTAAGCGATGTTGTAATCCTGTTTGAATGGTAACCAAGCTAGGAAAGATATTAGCTATAAATAAAAGAATGAATAATTGACAAACACATAATTTTTAGTTTCATGTTCTTAAAACTCTAACATGTTAAAATTAATACGGTCCAAGTATACTCTCCTTACCCTAACATTTATACGCGTTGGTAACAACGGTACATCCACAATGATCGATCTTCAACTCAAGTTACAAGGGTAAGTGGAAAAAGAAACGGCGAAGGAAATAAAAGGCGTTTTGTAAAAGTTAACAGACGGACAAAAGGAACAATTGCACGGGAGAAAAAATTGTATGCAAATTGCAGTCGAGGGGATGGTGTTATGTGCGAGTGAGGAGTTTTCTTCGTGCTAGTTTATGGTCGAAGATCGTTTTGTTTTGCACAATTTTTGAGGATCAGGGTATGTTTTTACCAATGCTAATAGATTGATTATTATTGGGCTTTATGTCGATATTATTGGGTCTTCTTCTTCTTCTTATCGTGTGGCTGATGAACAGCCTGGTGTCAGATTTTAAACCGCCTGTAGGCCGCTGACATGGCTTTACACACCGTTAAAAAAATCTCTCCGGTATGCCGGTTTCCTTACGATGTTTTCCTTCGCCGTTTTTAGCAACTAATAACTATTTTATAGTACGCACATTAATTCGAAAAGACATTGGTGCGTGCCGGGATTTGATCTTACGACCTTTGACTTGGCAGTCCAACGGTCATACTATATCTGTTGGGTAAATTACTGTACTATGTGGACAATTCATTCCGTCTTAAATATGTATAAAGTAACAAGACTGATCCAAAAAATACTACTTACTTAGCTTAACAAGAGTCAACTACAGAAAAGGTTAATTATACATTAATTGGGTTTGCAACTGATTTTATAAATGAGTTGAATTTTTTTATGTGATGAAAATAATAATGTACGAGTAATGGATCGTATATGTAGGTACTGATATATACACGTACCGTTTTTTAAACAAATGCCTATAGGTACCTACCTATCTGTAGTCAAATCTTAAACTTCGTCATGAGTTTAAGAATTGACTTCAGAACGTAAATATGCATGTAAAAAACTTGAACTAATTGTTCACTTCAGCCTAACACCATCCAAAAACAAGGTGTATGCGTTCAAAAACGTTAACACGACCAATTGAAAAATTACTTCGCGTTATTAGGTTTTCGCGCAAATTCACCCCGCCCTTATTACAGGGTTGAAAAAATGTGACTTCGCCGAAAAAAATACAGGGGACCTAATAGTCGTCACTTTAAAATTGCTTTAAGTAATTCGTTAGAAAAGTGTGAATAAAGGAGCAAGTGTATTTTTTAATGCAGGATGTTGTTAGTATTCTGAATAGAAGGTTTCGCTAGATTGCAATCTTTCCAAAGAAAGAATATATTATGCTTGCGTTGAAGCTAATCTTAGAAGTTGGAGATGCGTGATTGGTTGGTTTTCGCTATTTAAAGATACTTACAATGTTTAAATGTATATGTGTAGGAGATGGTCGGTGTACGCCTGTGTTCGTTCAGAGTGTAGGCAAATGTGTGTGTTCTTTTAGTTATAAAAGGCGCTAAGGGTGGGGTCTATAAAACACACTCAAATTTATCGCAGACTCTCTCACAAGGTTAATCAACCTATCTTTGTATTCGTCTGAGTTTGCACTCACTAACGTAACTCTACAAAATCGACGACATACGACAAACTGAAACGAGCAGCCAACCAAAAAGATACCTATGTTACTTATAATTCCGCCGCGCTAGAGGTTGCGGGTTCGATTCCCGCACGGGGCAAAAATTTGTGCGATCCGCCGATTTTTGTCCCGAGTCTGGGTGTTTGTGTATTTGATATTTACTGTTTCTGAAACGCTCCCACGATACAGGAGAAAATTCAAGTGTGGGGCGACGTTTAAAAAAACATTCAATCTAAGTTTCAGTCTAAGAAATGTTATGAAAGTTTCAGCGCGCTTAATACCTCTCGGTATAAGACCTATGGTATAGAAGGCTAATATTATCGCGCAAATTTCTACACCACTTTACCTCATTCCTGTCGAGAGAAATCTCTACACACCTTGCATACCTACGATATAAGAGCTTTCTAGTGTTAAACATTCTTAAAAACAAAACAATAGAACACTACACTACAGACAAACATAAATACCTAGACAGATCATTGACGCCAGTAGTAAATAGAGAAGCGTATACATAATATATTAGCATGTGTACCTATGTACGACGGTGTCTTATTTATCGATTCATTTCGATGCTAATCTGCTAAGTACCTACGTACAGTACCTACATAACAGGAAAATTCCAAATCACTGACATTTATAATGGTAGTATTTTGTTGTTTTTATTGGTTTTGACTGATGTTATTTTCGTAATTAGTAAAGGCAATACGTGGAAGGAATCGTTGACATAGCAACTAAGGCCGATTATATTTTTTAGGCACTGAAAATGCTTTGTAATAGATAGATAGGTATCTATACACTATATTTTTAGGTTATAATCTCATTAGGATAGGGGATTTGTAGTCTTTAATGCACCGTAGCCCGATCACGTGGTATATCAATAGCCAAAATTTGAAAAAACATCTTCTGGACTTTCCGTTATTCCGTAACGTTTGAACCTCTAATATCCAATAAAAACAACAGTTTATACGTGCTATCTGATCGATAAGTATGCATTAAAATCGAGTACATAATAGTATGAAGCCGTAATTATGATCCTAATTTAGTCAGCTCTCTGTGGTCTTTATTCCGCCCGATCTCATTCAGAGTAAAAAAAGTGGGAAACTATATTTAAGACAGCATAATGGCGCTCGCTAATTGTGACGTAACCTGGCAAATAGATGAATGAAGGCAAGCAATCGTACTCTAACCCTACGCTAAATGGCTACGAAAACTCAAAGTAGGGTTATATTTCACTTGCAAAGTCAATTAACACAAAATATTTTGTAACAAGATAATTATTGTAATTCTCCTTGCTTCGTAACTTTAGTGTTTCCATCTCACCTATATTAATTTTATATGTTAATTATAAATAAATATAATATCCTTATGACAACATTTGCATGCCTTTTACAAACGACTTTTACGGACGACCCGATTGGCGCAGTGGCTAAGTGATTGGACTGCTGCGCTAAGGGTTGCGGGTTCGATTCCCAAACGGGACAAAATTTGTGCGATCCACAGACATTTGTCCCGAGTCTGGGTGTTTGTGTATGTGATACTACATGTTTGTGAAACGCACCCACGATACAGGAGAAATTCCTAGTGTGGGGCGACGTTTTTTTTTTTTTTTAAAAGGCAGGGCACGTGACTGATGTAAAGATTCCTGCAAATACAATTCTATTTCAAAACTTCAACAATTACCTACAATCCTTAGCCGTGTCATAACAGTATTCCACAAAAACTGTATATTAAAGCTATAAGTCTTAGGGGGTCGGCACAACGCGAACTGAATGCTGATGACCTCGTAGCGACTTGTAACTCATAGCCGGCTTGTTTTCGGCTATTATTTTTAGACGACACCGGCCAAATAATGTGGTAATTTTGTTGCTTCGTAGAAAAGATGATAATATAAGCTTGTGTAGTCCGCAGGTGGGTTATGTAATAAGTTTTTGGTAGACTTAATGTATCCTGCCTGCTTTCGGTCGCCAGGTATTAGGTTTAATACCTAGGTTGGGTTATGAGTTTTCTGTTATGGTAATAGAATATTGATAGAAATACCAACAGGTAAATTGATGTGTGTTCTTCTTAATTAAGTGATTGTTTTAATATCTTGAATGCCTCGTTGGTCTAGTGGTCGCTTAGCGCGACTGCTGAGCATGAGGTCCTGGGTTCGAAACCGGGTCGACCAAAGTGTTACTGGGTTTTTCCTTTATGTAATTCTCAGTAGACGCACGGACTCTGGATTTTTGCCTGGTTGATGGCAATAGGCTCGCTCCCATTACCTACATTGGGATCTATAACTTGACTGGCGAAATGAGGGCGTACTAGTGCACCTCTGCCTACTACTTCGGGGAATACAGGCGAGATGTTATGTTTAGATAATGTCTTATTTAAAACAGATTTTTTATAATTATTTTTTATAAAAAAGTAAAACTAATATGACTTATACTGCAACCTTTTAAACAAATTGCCTTACAAAATGTATCAAATATTTAATCAGTCCTGTCAAACCTTAATGTCTACATAACATCGTTAATGTTCAAACACACCAGAACTCAAAGCCCAAATTCCCCAAGACTACCCCTTAAAATGTATTAAACACAGATAAAATCAAAATGGCGACATTAAACTTTGCATATGGGGCCAATTACGACGGAATTTGTATAATAATGCTGATACACGTGAAAATAAATTAATAAAACAACCCCCAGTAAAGGGTTAAGATTTAAACGGTATGATATGATCTTTTTAACCCTCACAATGTTTAGTTGTTGTGCTTTGAGATGGTGGGTTATATATTACAAAAAAAAGAAATGATAACTTTAATTTAAATTGTATGGGTGAAATTAAAACTACTTTTATTAATTTAGCATGATGACAAAATAAAATTGGTTTGGATCTATCGACTTATAACTGAAGTAGATTAGATTTCTTGTAATAAGTAGTTAGGTACCTACTTGGTAAATTATTGTAGCAGTCAAATTATGAACTTGGACACAACATTATTTTATCAGCTTTCCTTTTATTATCTACTAGATTTTGCTTCGCCCGCGTTAACTTCTACTTAAACTCTTTAGAAAAAAAGTAGCCTATGTCCTTTCTTGGGCCTTAAACTATTCACATGCCAAATTTCATCAAAATCTAACCAGCGGTTTAGTCGTGAAGGTGAAATATACAGACACGTAGACAGAGTTACCTTCACATTTATAATATTAATATTGATGTATGGATTTAATAACAAAGTAAACATTTAGTTTTACCTTCTTCCTAAAATGCTATCAAACTCCCTAAAACAAATGAAACTGGCAACACCAACATCTAAATCTACCAACAATTAAAATTAGAATATCTTAATTCATATCGAAGTATCTGGGTTGCCATCTTAATGTGTGTTCCTACCCTAATTCCGGGGTAAGTTGAGATAAACCTACTGCATTACTTAGTCATGTATTCTACTTAAGTGAATATTTGTGCTTCTCTGTTGCTATATGCTGGTATGTTTGTAAAAGATTGTATCTTGTTAATATATTATAGAGCTATAGATACGTAGGTAACATTTATTTAGCGTATTATCTCAAAGGGTAATTTTTCAGAACCTGCCAAATTCGTTGCTACGAGCACTAAAAGACCTTTTGAAACCTCGGTTTTATATAATTTTGAAGTTTTAACGATCATTTTGTATGTTCCGGATTTATCACCAACACCATCAAGTACCAAACAATTTTAATGTTCGTTTTTAGTCTCATCGCCAACCATCTTGAGATTAAAAGACGCGTTCTACGAGATCGGCGTAGCATAATCCGACGGCTCCATATAACAAATAAACATGCTATTTTATTCCAAATTAATCTAATAGGTGCTATTCGCATATCTACATTGTTTTTTGTTTTACAAACATATTATATACATTTTATTTTAATATAAACATTTTTATTAACACTTTTTCGTAGGTAAATGAAATAATTGACTAAAATTTTTTTTGTAAATTGTTTAAATAAAAATAATCTTTTGCTATACATAATTCAGGTATAATTTAATTTATCTTTTCAGTCAACGAAAACCTGTAACAATGAAACTCCTTGAACCAGACTTCTAAACGTACAAGTTTCGATCCGACGAATCATATGGCCGAAGATTTATACTCGCTACGCTACCAATAAACACGAAGCGAGGGTCATCGCACGTACGTCTCTCCCGGAATGTAGGGCGCTTCGATCGATATCGTTTAAAATTCACTAAAGAACGCTAACACGGTACGGGGCATTTGAGGCCGTGCGAATTGGAAGCTCTAAGAGAATTAATTGAGATTCATATCATCAGCATTTGAGTGTAAATGGACTAGCATACTTGATGCGTCCAAGGAGTTTCGTAGCATTTCCCAAACTTTTTCTTCTTCAACTTTTTCGTATTTGAATTTAGGCCTGGAATGCTTGATTGGTATTAACAGGGATCCAAAGAGTTTCTTAGCTATTTCACAAATGTTCTACTTTTCGTTTCTTTTTCACTTTTTCAGCATTCAAATCTAGAAGCACTGGCATATTAAATACGTCAAAGGAGTTTCGTAGCTTTTCAACATTCGAATCCAGAAAGTCATTGTCAGCTGGAATCCAAGGAATTCCTGCATTTTGAATGTTAAATGCAGGACTGGCTAGCAGATACGTCAAAGGAGTTTCGTAGCTATCCAGCATTCAAATCCAGAAAGTCAATGTCAGTTGGAATCCAAGGAATTTCACAGGCATTTTTAATGTTTAATTTTTTGTTCCTTTTTAACTTTTTCAGCTTTAAAACAAGGACGTTTTTTGTATGACGTCATTGATGTGTCGCCCGGAAATCTTAATGGATCGAGAATAGCTCTATTTACATTGGCTAAGAAACAAACAAAATAACATACAGATATCCAAAAGATATAAGTTATTTTTTTTCTTAATATAAACAGGCTAGTAGTAAAAGAAATCGGTAGACTCTACCTGACATTTCTGTAATGTAATTTGTATAAGAAATAGTCAATGGAATTCTCTGCTAACAGGGGCCCAAGACGAGTGGCACCTAGTCTACTACATCTAGCGTTTTGCCACTTGTTTATGCCATAAGTACACTAAACCTTTGTTTAACAGTGGACATCTTCCAGCTGATCATGAAGTACAATACCTAAAATAAAAATATTTCTTGAAACAAGAAAAAGTTTTACAGTTACATTAGGTAGCTGGGAGAACAGTGACATAGCCATTATCACAACTCATAATTACCTATACAGCTAAATTTTCCCGCTCATCTTAAACCATCCTAAAAGCTGATCTGCTTTTACTCTTTATTGAACACCCAAACCAATTTATTTGTTAAAGAGAGGGTCAAAATGTCAACTTACCACTCACAAGCAACAGCAAAAAGTTTTTATTAGCAGGCTTTCGTAAAATTAATTGAATGTACGTGTAACTTCTAAAAATAGAACACTTGACTACCTATGCTAGTTTTTTTGCGGTTTTGTAAAGTATCGTTAATCAGTATGTAAGGAAAAAGTATTAGTCGATGCTAGTAGGTACGATCACGAATGAAAACTCTTTTAATGTACTTTTCGTACAAAAAGACCACCCCTCTAAACCGAAGTCGGTTAAAACGTAAACAGTGAACGAAAAAAATGACAAGCAAATCGAGCGACGTCAAAAATGTTATGCCAAATTCACGAAATAGAGATACAACAGTTGATTATTCGGAACGATAATCGATTACTCGTGTAACTGTACCATCGAGTGAATAAATCGAGTTCGTCGAACTGTCTCGCAATTGGTGCGTTCCTGGTCTCCCAATGCCGAGGCCGTGGACAGGTTCAAACACCTGTCACGGCGGCTGTGGAGAAAAAATGAAAATCACGAATTATCCAATAAGAAGTGGCGAGTTTTCTGACTACCTTCGTACGCAGGCTGTGAGTATAGGCGGGGCAAGGAGCGGATTGGACTTTGAATAGGTCACAAAAACACTCTTTTAACACCTTGTAAGTGTGACTAATATTTTCTACAACAAACAATGTAGCGGTCATAATTTGATTTATTAAAAACTAGCTTTTGCTCGTGGCTTCGCTCTCGTTAATTTCGATCGTTGGTTAGTATTATATAAAGGTATATATATATAGCTTTGGCTCGTGGCTTTGCCCGCGTTAGCCCTATTTAAACCCCTTGGAGGGTTGAGTTTAAGAAGTAGCCTATGTCCTTTTTCGGGTCCTAAACTTTCTACATGCCAAATTTCATCAAAATCCGTTCAGCGGTTTAGACGTGAAAACGTAAGACAGACAGAGTTACTTTCACATTTATTATATTAGTTTTAACTTATGCAACAATTACAAAAAAAATTGTAAACTGTTTAAAACCTGACGTAGACAGTCTTTATCGGCACTTTTTGTAATGTTTTCAAATAGGGTCCTACCGTATAGGTGATATTTTCTAATGGTACGCTAAGGAGAAAATGGTTTATTGTTACACCCAGATCAACTAGAATGTTATATTGTGGAGTACCTACTATTCTATGTCTATAAAGGAAGCTGGACGTTAAATTCAGCTTATGGTTGTATCGGGGGTGTAACTCAGTGGTAGAGTGTCTGCTTCGCATGCTGAAAGTCCTGGGTTCAAATCCCAGCACCTCCAAAGCTTTTTAGTTTTAGTTTCTTTTTTGCATTAAGTTTAGCTATAGTAAGTATCTACTTTTAATAATAAGTAATGTTTGTAACTAAATTGTTCAATAACCAATTTTCCAATTTCAGTTTTAAATTCGGAAATAAGGACCACGATTACATTTTTAATAATAAATTTTGTTTTCCGTCACCGTTAGTCAGGGGTATCATAGAATATCTAAGAAAGAATTTATGACATTAAAAAAGTCCCACTGATGCCTGGGTTTGAAACTCCAACCTTGTGCATACAAAATATTCTCCACAGCATCCCACATCCGCTCATCTCATCACTTCGGTCGCAGCCCGCGTACCTCCGCGTCCGCGCTTCAGCTCCGTGACCGTGCAGAGCGATCGCTTTATTGATTATGTTCGGCACTATACCGTAGTAGTACCATACCAAATAATACCTAAGTCTCCTCTCGGACAAAGAACAATGTCTAGATTCCTTGGCCATATTTATGAATGGGGATTAAAAATAAACGTGGTAGAGTACGCTGTAGTTTTTTTCGTTGGTGAATAGTTTAGTTTAGTGAAAAGTTTAAGGGAATTACGGTGACGTTTGAATTACAATACATTTTTTTTTGTTTGTTTTAACAGACAGTTTGGTTTGCATGCTTAAACGTTCTACTAATGATGAATGGAAATAATTATTTTATCATCATCATCAGCCAAAGACGTCCACTGTTGAACATAGGCCTCCCCGTTTAAGCGGGGGGGTTTGCCATAATCCCCACGCTTGGCAAGCGGCTTGGGGATCGCAGTATTGGTGGTGGAGTTACAGAAGACGCTGCTGCCCATCTCCTGAATTTTCCCTTAGTCGCCTCTTACGACACCCACGGGAGGAAAGGGGGTGGTCAATTCTAGGCCGGATACCGCACGGCACTGCAACGCACCGCACGGCACTGCGGCAATTAATTTATAGTTTAGTCTTATAGGAACACTTGTAAAAATTTAAGGGAATTACGGTGACGTTTGAATTACAATACATTTTTTGTTGTTGTTTGTTTTAAGAGAAATATTGGTTTGCATGCTTAATCGTTCTACCAATGATGAATGGAAATAATTAATTTAATTGTAAAGTACTCGGAACTTTTCCATTCTTAGGAGGAATCTAACAGAGGAGGAGAACGATTGTTGTAATAGGCCGGCCCCGCATTTATACCATTTCAACTCCAAGATGAAATCACCTATGTTACCTATGTAAAGAGAACTGTTAAGTGCCATTTCTCCTATGCCGTGTACCCGATCAATATTAATATAATAACATGCTTGTTCCTAAAAAAATGGGTTTAATGATGTCTAACTACCTCTACTCCGCCTACCTACAGCAATAATGTTCTTCTGACCGAATTTCGGTCAAGGCGGCCTGTCTCATCAGAGACTAGCCAACTACGCAGGAGATATTATAGTGCACAAGTATGCGCGCAAACACAGGTGCACTGCCTATTCCGTCACTCTCATATGATATGATGGTAGACCGACACGACCGGAGAGAGATTAGGAACAACGGCTTAACGTGCCTTCCGAAGCACGGAGGGGCACGACATGTGAAACGGTTACCCATCATAAGACTGACCGCGGCAAGCACGGCTTAACGTCGCAAATCGACTGATCTACGCGGTAGCCAAGTAGCTCCGAGCCCCTTCGCCTGCTATAAGGTACCTACTTAAAGACACACAGGCGGGATGATTAACGTTATAATTTACCACCTACCACGTACTACGAATCGTTAAGCGGAATTCCATTCATAATATATACCTATAAGTCTAATACTCAGCTTTGTAGGTACCTATATGATATTACCTATTTCATATACAAAGCCTCAATCAGCATATCAAATGTTCCAATACTCCAGACAATTGGCATTATATGACAAATACCATCTAAATCAAGCACGGACACACCATGGTGGATATTAGCACATAAATAGGCGGATGGGTGACCGGAAGCCGCAACAATCCACTTCCGGTTGGCGGCCATCTAACTGGACACCTACGTTTAGTTGAACGTGAATTATCTGAACTCTAAATCGATCGTTTTGTGTTGTTTGTTGAGTTACGGTTTAGTTAAATTTAGGCATTTTGGAGCTTCGTTTCGGGTCAGTTAAGTGACGAGTCTTTTGCGTATGGTCGTAGTTTCGATTCTTACTTAGATATCTGTGTAGTTGGTAGAAAACTATTCATGGTATGTTTTTGCTGGTGTGTTTTTCCATGTAAAACGCTGCAACAAAACTGAAAAAAAACGTAGAGCAAGGTGCTTTTCATCAAAATAACGTGTTAAATTTATGGAGATCAATGTACGAGTAGATAACATCAATAGGTATCTGGTAAATAAATATTTACCTACGACCATTTCTTTTAAAGTGTTGACAATCCCTGGCCAACTGCCAGGGATTGTCAACACTTTTGCAAACTATACTTAACACTTACCAGCCCTAACATTTAAACACCTATCTACTGCTAAACAATTGACGATCCATGACAAGTTTCCTAATCCAAGTGTTTAGCTCCCCTGATCTTACTAGAACCTAGTACCTGTACCTTCGACTCTAATTCTTCTATACTAATTTAAAAGTGAACCTTTTCCATTATTTTTACTACTGCTTACATAAACAATAGTCAATCTATTACTAAATAGAACCTACCGTCTTGATCTTTCGAACCACCACGGAACACGGAGCACGTGGCTCGATCCAGATTCGATGCCGATGCGTACAGTTGTTTGTATTGAAGGGATTATAGCGTAAAGTAAAAATAAAGGAACTTGAAAGTACGTGCTTAGTTGAGCAGCCCTGAACTGAATCGTGGACTTTCGATTGCTCCCTTTTTTGACCTGAATACAATGAAAGTAGAGCACATAACTAAACTCTCCTTTACTAGTTCTCCTCAGAATTCGTTAATACTCGATTTTAGATTCTAAAGTAAGCCATATTTGTTTAAGAAATAAGTACATAATTATGGATCTACTAATAATTTCGTTTTTACTTGGTATTTTATTAAAAATGTTAGAACCAGAATAAGTATATAATAAAGTTTTGATTTTAGCTGAAACAATTTTTGTTATTCGGAGCATTCTAAGCGTAGGTATAATCAGAGGTGGATGTCGTAGTATCATCATCATCATCATCCACAGCCTTCAATATCCCAATGCTGGGTATAAGCCTCCCTTAAACAAAGCCATCCGCCTCGGTCCTGTGCCAATCTTATCCATGTCGTAGTATGCGACATCTTAATTTTAGGTTTTTGAATGTAGGTAATGTCTCCTTTCAATATTTTTTATTTCAGGATTGCTTATTTGTATTGAAAGTGTGAGGAAGAACAAAATACAGCTGTAGTGTAGAGCGGCAAAGATATAGTGCGATCAAACGATCTTGAACCTTGACTTGTATTGATTGATTCAATCAATAAAATTCGAGGCTCTTGAGCCATATGTTCGGGTTGTTTCGTTTCCTATAAGAGAAGGAATCTAAACAGATTTCCCCATTCTTGAAACGTAGAGAATATAACCTTAATATTTTGGTACTTTGGTCTCATGCTATTGGTCAAATCAAAAATGTATGTTAAAGAAGATATTGCTTGCATGTTGGAGTTTGTTATGCTGTGTTTCTTATTGGAGTTTTCAGGGCATGTCTAATAAGATGCTACGTAGACCGCAAAACAGCTGATGGTGTTGTCGTCCCAAGTTAAAGAGAATGGACATTTACATTCGATCTATCCCATCCCATTTACAACTTATCGTTAACAGACTTGTGTTTAACCTTAATTGTCTGTCTCATCAATAGCACGCGTAACCACGCCTCCAATATTCAACACATGTCTCATTCTACAACTAAACACGCAATGTTCACCTATTAACGGTCCCAGACGTTATAATTAAAAAGCATTACGCGAATCGGGAACAAAACCGCAACAGGGCCCAACAACGACGACTGGCCGACATCCAACCGACAACACACTTATTATATTCTATGAGCACCAGCTATAAACGTATTTCTGAACATATCACGTACACTACTACTAGCAATTCTAACCAATCAGCGCGCGACAATTCAACTTAATAGCTTAGGCCACGCCCAATCACGTAACCGCCTATTACGAGCCGTGTAACGACGCAGGCTTTTAACTCAGCGATGACATCCGATCGATGGTTATACCCGTCTATTGTATCGCGCTGTCCCGTTCTAAAATCCGATCGGCGCCGGGTCGGCTGCTGTCCCGAGTGCGATAGAGTCGCGTTTACGGCGCGTGTCTCGTCTCAGTTGCACGTCCGAGGTCGTAGGAGGGGGTCGCGTGCAACTGTTTTCGATAATCGGCCGCGCGTTCCGTACGTGAAAATCGGACAGTACTCCGTCAGTCACGTCCACGTAAAAACGGATATATGCCCAGAATATTTATTAAGTGGGTGGCTGTGCGTGACTTTTCCCCTGTGAATAGCTCGCCCCGTAAATGATCGCCCGAAAATAGAACGTTTGTTTGATAACTGAAACGTCTTCGCTGTAATAACGAGCACAGCATTCGTGAATATTTCAGTATCACGAACTCTGTAAACAATGTGGCGCAGACTTTGAAATGAAAGTTACCGAAAATAAAAACAATATTAATTTGTAAAGTGGACGTGCGTGTGTGTGACAATGATAATTATTTAAGAACAGATTTATAGACATCGACCGAAAGATTTTGATCATTTGGTAATAAAATCAAAATGAAGTGTGAGAAAGCGCGGGAACTTTCTTGTGGAACTGTTTCGGACTTGTTTTAGATTAGTAACAGTGTAAAGTGACAATGTTGCCATATCAAGCGGTAGCTATGGACTACGCGGTGGCTTCGGCTGGTTTCCACCACCAGAGACCTGGCGGGTTGCCCGGCGTGATGGGCCTCCCGGGGCCGGGGCCGGGCCTCAATCCTGGCTTAAACCCGGCCTTCACCCATTCCTGGTTCGTACAGACAAGCCCGGATATCTGTCGGCAGCAACAAGCATCCAACCAATCGCATCTCGAACCTGGGCACGTTTCATTTTTCTTTATATTTTTATTTTTAGTTAGTTATATATAAAAAATCTTTATTAACTCATTGACTTATCACTACGAATTACTATTTTTTGTATTATTGGAAACAATAACGAATAAACCGTAATTTAAAAAAATATTTGTATTAGATAAGTCAATAAGTCATTAAATAAATATAAATATTTATTGCCTTACATTATTTTGCATTTACTTTAATTTATGTGCTTCTTAATTGTGCTTTTAGACAAAATTAATGTTGTATGTTTTAATATAAATATTACATTACAGAACGACTATGAAATGTTAACAAGATTTCGTTTAAAGCAATCTCGTTTAAAACAACGTGGAATGACTTAAGTAATGAAATAAAACAAGATAATAAAATGTTTTAAATGTCCACGCGACAGCGAAATGTCTGTCGAATATAATCTGATTACATCTACAGCATTGTTGTACTGGTTTCTAGCACGATTATATTTTGTGCCCTCTTACGTCATTTGGGCAGGAAGTAATTTTATATACCTACCTATCTAGTAAGGTAGGTACTTCAAGGAAAAGTATTAGGATTGTCCTTCATTGTTATGTAAAATACTGGATCTTTCCGTTAAGAATACATTATGAATGGTACAAACCGTCAGCATTTGAAGAGTTTTATTATTACCTGTTAAAAACATTCTGTAACACCTTGCATAACAAATTTATCAGTAAACTCACAGGCTGTAAGCTTAACAAATGAAGGTTCCAGATAATAGTTTTACTCGCAATTTCCATTTAGTCACACTAGAAGTTTAAAATCGATGAGCTTTAAGCAGGTCAATTGAGCCACCCTATCGCCAATTTATTGGTTATACAACATCTTAATCAATTATAATATTGCACAACTATTTACAAAATAATGATGCGCGACGAAATGTTTTAAGAAACAATTAAATTATGGAAATCTTCTAATTATTAACCATTTCATGGTTTGATTATAGCGTGAACGTTTCGTTTCACAGTTTTCATTGTTTTTAACTTAATTTTTAAATAAAATAAGAGACTTGAAGAGTTCCATTTATTTGCCACATGTAATATTGTAATATACGTTTAAAAGTCTTACATTTACCATAAGTCGACTGATTTCCAATTAAATAATATTTTTCACGTCAAAAACTAAAAAAAAAAACAAGTCTTAATTATAAAATTTAGACATTGAATTAAACAATAAGTGAAAAAATAGATAGCTAAAAGCCCAGATCTATGAGGATTTTGGATAAAATGGACTGGACCAATTTTGCTATCTAGGTACTCATAGTTTATTCATTCAAGTTTAAAAAGCATAACCCTTCCTTGGCAGTCGGGTAAGAATGTCGTGGCAAAAATATTTTTGTGAGTAAACATTTTTTTACTAACTTTTTCAAATCATTTAGTTATAAGTGAGTAAGTTCAATGTTTTATTAAATCGTGTGTAGCCTCCAAAATGTTTTGCCAAGTTTACCAACAGTATATTAACCGCCACAGAACACAGGCAACACAAATTAAGATTTTATCATGTCATGACGTACGCCAACTCGCTTGTGCCCAACAACATAAAGAATTAGGTAATTTATATATTGTTGTAATATAAGAGTATAAAAATAATGGATCATGTAGAAAATTAAGTGAAATGTTTCTAAAAAAACAATTTTGTCAGAAGTACAAATAAAATTTAACTTGTTTTTACCGCAAACATGGCTTTTACCTAAATGATTTTTTATTGATGGCTATTAGATACGTTTCCAAATAAATAGTTTGTTATAATATTTATTGATGATAGAAATTACAGAATAAAACAACACATACCAACATTTTTAGTAAAAGCACAACCACTAAAACAAAAATTCTAAAAGAAAACCAATTTAAAAAATAACAAAAATTCTTAAAAGTTATTATAGTAAAAAATCCTAACGCGAGATCTAAATATATCTTAACTCTACAATTTAAATATTACAGCACACATAACATTACATCAAGATCACCTTCGTAATTTGTCGTTTTCCCAGAAACAAGAGTTATGGTCGTAATGAGGCACTTGGATTTAACAATAATACAAATAGCTAGTAGTAGTAATTGCTATTGTTCCAAAGCTTTGTAATAAACCAGTTTCTCACGGTGAAATGTAGTTATTAGATAAGGGAGTTCTTATAAGAGTTTTTGCGTAATTTGATTAACAAGAAAACAAGGTGAAAGTTACCAGGGGAATAGGTTTTACGAGCGCTTGCGGTCACAGTAAATTGATTTTGAAAAAAGTTCGATAAAATTCGCTCTATAGTGTTATTTTTTCAATAAATCTTTTTTTAATTTAATAATTTTTGTGCGCAATTTTTATTAGACAAAATATATTTTTTGTTCGTCTTTTTTATCGATTAGCAAGTATCAAAATTATCCACACTCAAGCAACGCGAAACATCTGAGCAATAATTGAGGACCCGGTTACATTAACCTGCGTCGGTCGTGTGGTTGCTCTACATCAACCAAATAACCATAAACTTAAATACGCAACAACTGGACTTAGACCTTGAATGGTAACTGCCCGAAATAATAGCACTTTCGTTGATGTAATTGTTAGAAATTAGGTAAACGGTGACTTTGTTAAAGTGCGTTCTGTTATACAATATCTACTTAAGGCATGGTAATCGGATTATTTTTTCTTCTCTTCGATTTTCTAATGATGATGATTTCTCGTGCATAAGTAGATACTTATTTCAGAACTTAGATTGACGTAGTTGATTTTGAAAATTATATCAATACGATTTGAATCTTAGGTGATGCATACAAACTATTTCTTAGTGCGTGAGTACCATCTAATCTTACCTTAATTTTTTCTACATTTCTTTTGTTTTGAATTTTATCCTACCTAACAAAAACTTCTTTGACTCAATCACAAGACAGGAACTCTTTCACACCTCATCAAAATTTCTAAAGAATCCCAAAAAAGTGTTGAAAGGAAAAATAAAAAAATCACATCCGTAGACAAAAATATGTTGATTGGAAAATAAAGAGCGTAACTAAATAATGTAACACGCGTTTTTGTTATATGTAACACGATGGTGAATGTTAAAAATAAAAAGAAGGAAAAAACTAAAGGGTCAAGATTAGTTGAGAACAGTTTTTGTAAATAGAGGAATTTTACAAAATTATTAAAACTAGCCTAAAAACACATTTCAAATTCTTTTTATTAACTCTTCAATTTGCTTTCAAAATCGAATAATGCAAAATGAGTAGGTACAATTTTTATTTAATAAATGCCAATGAAATTCAAAAAACGAATAGAATATCAAAACCGACTTACAGCTGTAGGTACTACATAATAATATAATTTAAGCGTCTAGTCTAAGTAGATGTTATCTACGAAAGACAGTTCAAAGTCCGCTGTTCAATTTAGAAAAATATTTTTTTTGGTTAATTTAATGAAAAAAATATGATACTTTTCAAGGTTTTAAGAATAATGAGCGGAGTCCTAGGAAAATCAAAACTATGCATAGTGCCTTTTTTGTGTGGGCTATTCAAAATTGTCCCGGTAGCCATGTAAAGACACTAGCCGTTTGTCAAAAGCTTCTCAGTCAAACAAGAGTATACCCATTTCAACACACGATTAACAATGTCCCATAAATAAAAAAGGGTCTAAAAAAAGCAATATCAAATATCCGGGTTAATATTATAAAGTATTATCTCCTACTAGTTCATTTTAGATGAACTGTAATAGGAATAATCTTTTGCGATCAAAAATCTTTTTGCTTACCGATTTTGATCTTTGCTGTTAGGTAATAACGTGTATTACTGTTGTAAGTAACGACCAAAATAATTTTGTAGCCGGCCCTTTTTGAACGTATGGGTCTATTACAGTTTTTCTCGATTTTTGGCTTCATGTAACATAGGTTGATGTATTTTTGTATTTTAATTAGTTAAGTTTTGTATAATGACCTCTATGACATTGATATGAAGTTTAAATTTAAATAATTCACGAATATAAAATATATATAATGATATGATATTTTTGTCTTAGGTATTTTACAAAGACGGATCTTGAATGCACAATTACCCAGACAATGTCCATACCTACCTAATACATGTATATTTTTCTTTACCTACTGCTAAACTTTGATTTCAGCTAGCTGGAAATGTCTATAATAATTGTTAGTTAGTCGTTTAGCATTCTAATTAAAAAAAACATTTATAGACACCAATATCAACAGAACTTTAAGTATTCCTCTACAACACAGCGTAAAATGACATTAAAAAAACACAGTGATAAAAATTATTTTCTTGATAGTCAAAAACATATTCAAAAATATTTCTAAAGAACAGCCTGTACAACACAGTAGCCTCAATCGGCTACCAAATGCTGATTCACCGCAATTCGTTGCGCCCTCTATCCATTCCAGTTTTTATTATGAACAGTCAGACCGATATAAGATTGTAAAATATATCTGGCTATACACTTTATAACTGTGTCAAATAATGCCCAGAGGTTCAATTTGTAATGTAGATGGAAAAAAAACTGCAGAATTGTCCGTTCTATGTAGCCAACAGTTATGAGTAATTAGATCTGAGCATCTTAAAAGGAGTGTTGTAGTCACAAACTTTTCAACATCTGAATATTTAAGAAACTAAATTACAAACAGTTTAATAAAAAGAAAATTTAAAGGCAAGTATCTTGCAAAATAGACTGCAGAACATAGTTGAAGAAATTAAATCTGATGCTTACTCACATTAGAAACATCTTACATTACTCGATCCTATGCTCAAAAAAGTCAATTTCAAATCGTTGAAAGCTAACCTAGTGACATACTATTAAGAGAGCATACAAAAAAGGATTTCAATAAGCAGACGTTATACTTTTGTGGCTATTTAAGCTCAGCAATAATCACGATAATTCAGTCCCCAAAAAGTCCAATATCGATAAAACAACCGAACTACTCGTATTATCCGTCATTAGAGAATCGAATAAAAGTTTAAAAAAGCATTTTTTTTCAAAAACAACGTTCGATTTATGTCTGCGGTTACAACTCCGATCTTTGGATGCAGGTGTTTTTGTAATTTTGAGATGTTATGATCGAAAAAACGATGCAATACGCTACAAAATTGCGAGGTTCATTACGTATCGAATGGGATTATGACAACTGCAAACGAAATAACGACTTTATAACAATATTAAGTTGAATACTGTTAGTCAGCAGTACAGTGATGAAAGGCAATGTTTTCTTTAGGAAAAAATACTTTCCGTATTGAGTAAAACAAGTTTGTAACATTATAAAGCATATTTATAGACACCTACTTACATAAGTACGTAATCTAGTTACAGACAATAACCACACAATGCTCCGTTGGATTGCAAATAATTTAGAAACCGCCACATAAAATGCCAAGTTTAATGGACATTCCAGTAGTAGGGTGACTGCAATCGATCACTAGCTGGACCAGTCCGGATTAACTGCTGGACAAGTGTCCCGAAAATGATCTATTATATCCCCCTTTACCTCATCAACGGACTTTTGTGCTGACCCCTGTTGTTTTAATTCCTTCTTTTAGGGTTGAATTGGTACCAGTTAGGAAGGGTTGCTTGTAGTATTTGAATGACGTGGATGTTATCGTCAAAAGCGATAATTTACGCGTACGATGCCGCCAGTATCATGAATTATTATTTAGCAATATTGAGTCAATCGTGTCTTGGTATTTTTTTAGCAGTAACAGTTTTAGGAAAACCCATTAAAACAATGCTTGTTATATTGCTTCACTGCCATTTGCACATATCTATGTTACAAATACAATACTTGTACTATTAGAACATAAGTTAACTAATATACCGCATATACTTTAAGACAAGCAATTTGTGAATAACAATGATTATTCCAAGGAGCAGTAAAAGCGAATAAACTGACGAATTTATAGTAAGCACTAACGAACAATTGGTAGTAAGTTGCCAGACAAAAATACGGGAAAAATTTCCTCGCCCGTGCCCCGGGCGCAATCAGCCGTCCCTTCAGTCGATTATTGCAAATAACTATTATTTCCTTCTCCTTTCAATTGGCTGCGAATGCGACCCCGACCTCTCTTTGTATTGCTAATTTGGCTAGCTAGTTGTATTTACTTAGAAAACTTTCGACATGAGTATTATTCTCTAATAATCTTACTCTAAACCGAAAAATATACGAAAAATCCAAATCCAATAATAAAAACGATTATCACAACCATTTGTCCGAGTGACGTAACAAGCCGCCATCACATGGGGCCGCGTAATCCTCACTATTTTATTCATCAAAAAGCTATCCACGCAAATCCCAACTATTGCATTTGTGAATGAAACAATTTTCCAGTTTCGTTACGATTTTGGCAGGCAATTTGCTAAGCGAGCGACCACCATTAGTCATTCCCGTATCGACGCGCCTAGCAGATTGGTCATTTTTTGTCCATAAATAGAGAGATAGCGCCCACTGGGGTGTGTGGGCATGCGATATCATCTATTGTACGAATATTTTCATCGCGTCGACATTACGTTGTCAAAATGGGATGCAATTTATTTAAACTTTACATTTTATGTTGGAGATTTTTCATTTTGATTATTTATTTTGAGCTACAGTTTACATTTACTATAAAAGTTTTAGAATTTTGTACAGATTTATTTTAACAAAAATATTTTCTCTATTTCAATGTTATTTTCGGCAAAAAAAATGTATTGTATAGTTTTCTACTTACCTAATCTTTCAAATTATAATGCCTAATCATCTCTACACAGTCCATAATTACTGATTCATTAATTACAAGTGTCAATTCACTAATAAACAAGACAAGTGATGCATTCAATCAACGCGCTGCTTGATATCGTATTCGCACAGCGTTCCAAACGAAAATTGGATATGACGTGATTATTAAAGTCTGCCTAAAGAGCGGCAATTTGGCCGCCGTACAAATCGCCCGTCCCACTGGGCCCGGCTGGGACGGGACGGCTGCCTTTATTTATTTTTGACCAAAAATAATATGTAATGCAACACTGTGCAAATATGTTGCTGTGGAAAAAGAGTACGAATGATTTTATGTTGTAGTTTTGATTCAGATTTTGCTGTTGACTAAAAACATATCACTAAAATTAATTTTGTTCTCATAAAATGTTTACAGAATGCTATTTACTGGACAATACATATATTCAGATTAAACTATGTACTACAAGACTTACGCTTTGACGAAATCGTTGAACAGTTTCTTGGAAAAATTTCATAGCTAGGTAGGACGGACTAGGTAGGAGGAAACAAAAAACCTTATTATGATTGAGTGGATTTTTAAAAACATCTGTAAAATCCCAAAAGCACGTAAATTAAAACCCCATCTACACTTGTCCAAAGTTACCTTCATTCGACTTGTCGAGTCCCGGAATTCTCGTATACTCCACGGCTACTATACGGCCACCTTCGGACTCGCTCGGCAATTCGCCGAGTCATATTAACCTCATCACCGGGGGTGCTATAGTAAACGTCCCCGGGACGATCGGCAGCCTCTTGTCATTAGAATGGGGTGTAAACAGTTTTGATACTTGCATTTTTTACATTAATAGCTGATGGAAGTTGCTTTTGATACATGATTGTGATATAAGTTTTACTTAACTTTTTGGACAGAAATTAAATGATAGCTTTGAAAGAAAGAGTGTTTTTGTGATAGTGAAACATTATGGATTTATGATTTTGCAGTCAAATGGATGAAAGTAATACCTATTATATCTATAATATTTCGCAGTCGCGTATCACCAAGATGAAATATCATCTATAAAATCCTAAACTTAACTCAGACTTATATGGATATTCTACCCATTGTGCAAAACAGCAAGTAGCCAATGGTCATTCCACATGGCCAATCTAGTGATTCAGTTAAAATGTTTAACCTTTCAACCAGCATTCCTATCACTTTCATACTCGTATTCTGCCAGTCACCTAACCACCGGTGTTTGGTTCTCGTGACCTTATGGTTGACACGCTTGTCGTCACAATCGTGGACCACGACTCTTTGATACTTTATTCGTTTTTGCGACCAAGAAAAACATTGATTGAAAAAAATATGTGGAAATAACTGTCTTGATCTTTGCTTGCGAGTCAAATTCTTTAGAATGTGTGTATGATAATACCTGAAAATCATCAACATCTATCAACATTATTAAATATTTTTTTTAAACATTTTGATCTTTACCAAGTTCAAATGTAGAGTTCGCCAATGTTCCAATGCTACACAAATGTTTGTTTCACTGCTAGTAGTGTTCAGCAACGAATTAACAACGGTTGCAAACATTACAATAAATTAACAATTAAAAGCTTTTGCCGCCGATAGTCTAAGTATCTAATTAGCTGTTTATCGACATTGCGACATCGTGTGCCAAACAGTACCTTAAGCTGTATGTTTTAACAACGTGCCATCAATTGGTCGACTGGGGATCGCAAGGCTGGAAGTTACAATATAAATGTGACAAATTTATTAGGCACTTGAACTACGGATGTTAGACTAGGAGTTAAGAAACTGTGGTCCTATATATTCTCTTGTGGCTTTCTGAGAAAATTCTTCCTCTTCTCATTTCTATTACTCCTGAATAAGTTGACCCTTAGTCCACAAACGTTTTACAATGCGTTACTGATGAAAATGAGAAAGAAAACAGTGTATCTTTTACAAGTCATTACTTGTAAAAGATAGATATTTTCCCTTTTCCCTTCCAGAGCTCAACGATAATCTGACTTATAACACTAATATCAGCTATCATAAATCGTACAATATCAATAATCTTTAAGCGTAATAAGCCGATGACATTTTCATTTCCTACGTCAAATATGACGCCTGGCGCCCCTCTCTGTATTAGCACCATATAAATAAGATGTATCATTACGACGACTTCTATTAATTCGATGCATTGTCTGATTATTCGCTAGGGGTTGGAATAAAATGAATGGAATTGGGACGTTTGTATGATATTTGTTTTGGACTAGTTGTTGTAGATGCTAGCCCTGTGGATGAAGGGACTAAGGATTCTAAGTTTGCATTGGATTTGGTAATTTTTACGTCATTTTTGAGACTAGTACTAAATGGGATCCACAACCGGAGAGACTTGTCATTATAAGCATATTAGTAGGATAGAAGCCACACTGTTTTGTTAAAAGAACAGGCTTGTGCATTTTAGACTTTTCAGAATCCAGAAAAAAAAATCAGAATCAAAAACCTCCAATGTCATACGATGATTAATAACGAAAACGATTATACCAAAACTGCCATGAATAAAGAACACACAACGAACAGTTATCCTAAAGACAAAAGCTCAAAAGAAAACTTTAAACAAAGATGTTATCCTTTCATATGAAAGTCAATTACGGTGAAGTCTCTCATTAGCATCGCCGTTTTAAACCACGATTACTACAAACTAATTAGAATATCAATTGATTAGAAAACAACCTGGCTGAATGCTTCGAATGCCAGGAATAACCCTGATGACTAATTGCCGACGTCTGATTAGTGTCTGTGTTTAATTCACTTTTTTTATCTATTCAACCCATGTTCACTTATGTTGAAAATAGACCTCCTTACTCCACCTTTGACGCAAGCCTTTATATAAGTTCATTTGTTTTTTTCTGCGAACACAGTCATACTGGCTGAATAACTAAAGGCGCGTATTTGAATTGTTCATTCCAACTTCAAATTTACTAAGTATGTGACTTCTGACGTCACCAGTATCTCATATGGCAATATTCTGAATCACATTGTGAATATATCAAGTGTTTTGTTGAAAATTACACTGGGAGCTGTCAAAGTAAAGAATTCGTTATTCAATAATTCGTTGGCAACTTGCCCATACATACCTCATGCAATTCTAAATTGTGGTGCAACGTATAGGTAGCGAATATGTATGGCAATGCTGTGGTTAATACTTAAATAATATTGTGTCATGTCGTAGAACTTAACACTTTCGAGTACCACGCTCCCACATAATATAAAAGTCTACATGTTAAGCTGCATTATGAGTGATGTAAGCAACTAAGTCCGACGGTATTTATCCTGCTTGCGGGCAAAAAACCCCACAGAAGAGATGAAACTTCTTTACTCATCTGTAACTCTTTATTGCATTCGTTTATAGAGACAACATCTTCATTACACGACCAAAAGAGTCCGTTTACATCCAAAATTCAAACGCGTCACCCGTCATATTAGTCAGTCATCCAAATATATGTGACTACGGACAATTTATTTGAATTTCTTCACTGACCGTGGGGTCCTGAAGGCTCTAGGGACAAGACGCTTGACTAAATTCCAAGGGTTCAAATGTCCATGCTTTTAAAGAAAACTAGCCGACCCTTAACAGAGGGTGTGAATATATCTTTGAAAAGTTTCCTAAAGAAAGTCGAGGTATTCACTAGTCGATGCAGGATTGCAGCATATGGAGTTAAAGTGACTTGACTTTTTCTTGATAGATATTTTTTCAATTATTTGATTGGAGTGTTAAGATTACATTTTAATAAGGCGATTTTGTTAGAAGGTGAAGTAGCATATAAAAAGATTTTCTCATATACCTAAAGAAAATTTAGTCACAATACTCCAGCTTAAATATGATTTTCATATGGTGTTAGACAAAGGTTATTAACAAGTGTGATTGGCATCTGTTTTTCTATAAAAAAACTTAAAAATCCATTCAGACGTCATCAACTTTTAAATGTGATAGGCTCCAAGAAAATAGCTACAAAAAAAATCGTCGACATCTGATGCAACCCAGCTACCGTTAATTTTGCCACTTACTACGCAAAATCGATGGTAAAAACCAATTCCTTCAACTGTTCAAGCTAAAGAAAAAGATTAAGCTTTTTAATATCGAGGGTTGAATCAAAACTTTACCAATCTTCCCAAGGCGTAAGAATTATCCTTCAATGGGTACTTATAACCCTAAAAAGTACAATGTAAAATTTAAAATCATATTGTCGAGTACAGAAATATTAAGTGCCTATTTGGTGACACGACCACTTCACCGTGAATATGACGTGTCATATTTGGCATTGAGACGTTTATTATGTTTTAAATTGTGGGTACTTTAAAAGGTTCCATTGATTCTTCATGGACATCTTTGTTTTGTTGGCAATCTCATGATTCGCAAGAAATATGTGGAAATGATGTTATATCTATATTAAACATCTTTATTCCTTATGTTTATTACTCTTGTATGAGAATGGTTTTATTGCTTATTATATCTGCTTTTGCATCATGACATTATTATTATACCAACTTAAATCAGTCTTACGTTATAGCTATGATTATGTTTACCTCGTCACGCTCAGAGAAAGAGCTTACTACCATCCAAATAATAAAACTATTCGCATCAATTCTTTATGCCACCATTATCTCTTTATGAACCGTTACTTTATCTTCAATAAACGCATTTTAACCGCAACAAAGAACCAATGTTTGGACTGGTGGCCATTCAAGGAGAAAATCCAAAGAAATTCCCATGTACTTGTCTACAAAGAAGTATTAAACACCCCGTTTAGGGTTAATTCAGAAGTGTTAACCTTTCATAGTGGAAGTAAGGTGACGGGTGACAATTTAACAAGCAGATTCTATTGACATATTGGTACATGAGATAATCTTTTTTGAAAAGATTTTGCGGTAGCATTCGCAGCGTTGTGTTGATTGTGAGTATCTTTTAGTGATTCTGTCCCCAATTAGGTGATCGTGTTAATAATACTACATTTGCTGCTTGTACAACTTTTGTAAGAACTAAAACAGTTTTGTCTATTATGACTAAGATTATGAACAAAAAAAAAAATCGATATTTTTATATTATAGAATCATGAGATTTTACGTTTCCAAGTTACAAACTTCTGTATGTCCTGTGGTGATTGTATAGCTATACTTCGTGTTTGAGAATTGAAGGATAGTTTGGCCCGTCCAGGAAACCACAAACCAACGAGCCTATTAGCCTTGTAACGTACAACTTGCATACCATGAACCATCACACTAATATAATAAAGATGAAAGTGTGTTTGTATGTTTGTTACTTCGTCACGTTAAAACGGCTGGACCAATTTTGATAAAATTTGTTATGGAGGTAGATGACATCCTGGATTAACACATAGGTACTTTTCATCATCAAATGTAACGGGTAACACCGCGGAACGCAGCTAGTAACTTCACAACACGGAAAAGTGATACTCCAATAGCTGTCGAACAAAATGCATCTCATAAATAGTCATGTCATATCCGTCACTATTTATCCCGTACTCTGGGAAATATCCCTGATTCCCGGGGGACAGCTAATTTTCCTAGTCGGGCACAACTCAATTTGTCCCGGGCACATTAACCGTAACTACTGCGACACGGTTGCGTACTACGCTTTTTACGACCTCTCCCGGGTTCGAATCCCGTACATTTTTTCCTTCGAGTTTCTCCTATTTCAATTTGCAGGAAGATTCTTTTTGTTCTTATTGTGACGTGTAACTTTAGACTTTATATTAAAGAAGTAGAGTTCAGTTTTGCTTGGCGTATTTGTTACGTATGTCGTTTTTGGTGTTTTGTACTAATCATCACTGACCATTGGAACTTTCCAAGCGTCTATGCAATTTTGGACTCTGTTTTAAGAAACCTAAGGTTGAGTTTTGACTGTACTTTTTAGGGTGTATTTGTAGAGGGTCAAGGCGTTAGTGGCGTATTGTGGGTTCGATTCCCAGGTGTGCAGGGTGTCGGGACACGTACACGAACACTTAAAGACGGCCACTTCTAAGATGAAGGGAGTTTCGTCATAAAAATTGGACAGAACAAAAAGCTTTGGAGTGTCCTGGTTTTATATTTTTACTTTAGGCTTTGTTGTAAAAGAAAATATCTTGAAAGAATATTATAATTTTATCCAACATGTATTATTATTAAAACTGGTAATAATATTAGGAGGTATTTCAGTACACACACTTTAATTTAAATGAAGAAACTTATATCCAGCTTATCAAAGATTAAAAAACAAAAGCACCAATTAAAAAAAATACAAAAGAAAAACCTTTAAATTTTAAATTAAGAAGAAAGTTCGATGCACAAAGTAAACGTACAAGCCAGCTCGAAAATAGAATTACATTTCAAAAATGAAACTCGAATTTCGCGCTCTGCAGTGCAGTCGTAATGGTTTTTATGACACATTCACGACTTTAACAGCTAAATGGATAAGTAGTCACCGTCTAGCTAGCCATTAGTCAGGGTAGAAGGTTCTGTGAGGACAAACACCAATATACGAGTAACTAGCTAAAAGGTTGGTTGTCTTTTAGTGAATTTAAACTGATAATATCTAAAAATGCATTAATTAACATTGTGAACCTGATGATTCATAGTGATTAGTTAGAACTATAACTCAGTTATGTTATACCGCATTTTAATTAAAATTAACACATTATAGATGTCAAAGGACTGCCTCGTTGGTCTAGTGGTCGCTAAGCGCAACTGCTGAGCAAGAGGTCCTGGGTTCAAATCCCGGGTCGGGCAAAGTGTTACTGAGTTTTCCATTAGGTAATTCCCAGTAGCTGCACGGAGTCTGGATTTGTGTCCGGTTGATGGCAATAGGCTAGCCCCCTATTACATTGGGACTTACAACATAACTGGCGAAATGTGGGTGTACTATATGTTCACCTCTGCCTACCCCTTCGGGGAATACAGGCGTGATGTTAAGTTATGTTTTATAGATGTCAAGGGCTTTTTAATAAACAATGTTTTTTAACATTATTTTAGCTTACTAAATTTTTATTTCTAAAACAAATGTTAACTTGTAAGATAGGCATAATAATATGATGTCTTACACTTAGATATCAAATCAATCGCTAATTTTGGGGTAGAGAATGTCTAATGTAAATCCTATGGGATAAAGTCTTTAACTTTTTTTATCATATTACTATCTCGCATAAATCATCCAATCAATTACATCAAAAAGAATTTTCTTTTAAATCCATAATTCACCCTAATCTTGAAGCGGTCAAGACAAGGGGCGCCACCCTTACTGTAAAGTTATTTTAAACAATGTAATGTCCTAACTGACCGTGCCAACCCTTGGTTTAAATCGGACCTAAGTTAGGGTCGGTTTACATCTAATTGAATTAACTAAAAAATAACATCACATTATTTTACCGCGTGGAAAAAAACTAAGTATTGTGTGCCTGCTAATAAGCATTATAATTTGCCCTTAATCGGTAAGAAAAATATCGGATGAATAATAATTACCTCCATACCAAATTTTAGCAAAATCGGTCTAGCCGTTTGAACGTGAAGAGGTAACAAACACACTTACATTTTGACCGCGTATTCATTTTAACCGAGAATTCCTGATGCTAATAAACCTTCTCTTATATATTTATTTTCTCTTATATTTTACTTATATTTATGTAATAATATGATGACAAATAAGATTTTTTTTAAATCTAGTAAGATTATACGTTTTTTTGACAGACATGAATTAAATCTAAACGTAACATACCCTGCACAAATGCTTGTTTCTACATTTATTCGTACCCTCTATTCGTGTGATAAGTCTGTCACAGCCACTGCCAATAGTGCCTGATAATTATGTAAATATTAAACAATAATATAACTGCGACACAATTTTATTACTCACATACAGCCGGCAGCTTACTAAAAGGGTCCTAACTGATAATACAACGTTTTTGGTCTAACGATAAAACGTTGTAATTACCGCATCAACTTTTACATACACAATTGCGCATGGGTATTTCAATTATGACGTTGATAAACAAATAGAACCTACCTATCTAATATTTATTAGGGTAGTGTTTGGTAAATTTTATTGACACGAAAGGATTACTTTGAGTTTATTTAATCTTTGTCAGTAGTCTTATTAAAATGACTTTGTGAATCTTCTAGGCAAATTCCGGCTTTAAATTTGCCAGCAAAGCTTTTTTTAGAAATAATTTTGCTTACAATGATAATATTGTTGGATAATTTTAAAAAAATAATGAAATAATATATCAAGCGGCGGCCTGTAGCATTTTGGTATCTGGTATTAAAATGCAGCTGACATTTGATATAATTTGACAACCCTAATTCTGAGAAAAGTTTAGACGGATGGCAATGGTCTTCCCTGATAGTCGATCGGAATGAACATGAAGCTTCCACTTTATAGCAACTTTGGTGTTTTCTGTGTCTTCTTTTCTCCATATCATCATCTTTGGCCAACAGCCCATCAGGGCTATTAGTCAGCTGAAGCGTAGCAGATGTCACAACCAACCGATTTTCCATATACATACCTACTGACCTCATAATGACTCATGTATTATATCGGTCCCACCGTAATCCTTGTTTTATGTGTCAATTATGCGAGCCAATCGCATATTTGCGTTACGTTTTGCATATCGACTTATTGTTTTGTTCATCAGTTGTACTACAATGGCGAATTGTCTAGACGAAACTTTTTTAACGTAATTTAACAATAGGCACAAAATACTTGCACGTGTGTTTATGTTGTAAGTTGTAATTAACTATAATACATGCATAAGACAAAGAGATAGGTAGGTAATTAGTGCCAAATAAAAAAAGAACACGTAAAACTTGAGTTTAAGGACTGATTAAGTTCCATATGCGACAGATATATTACTGAAAAAACGGCAAAATATTGGGTTTTTACTTAAAATAATTCTCTGATTTTTAATATTCATTTGGTTTTGCCCGTCAAATAGGTACCACCAGGAAAAAATATTACCAGCAGGTAATGGTTCCATGTAACCCGGCCTTAACTCTAACAGTTAACTAGCGTTTATCGGAAAATCCGATTTACGAAGGGGTTGTTTGGCATTTCTTTATATTTTTAAATGCTATTAGTCCCTTAGGCGTAGTTTTTATAGATAAGGGTTAAGAGTTACGCTTTAATAATAGGTACGTAACCTTTTTACGAATGTACATAATTGAGTTTTGGTCCGATTTTTAAAATCGCGAAAGTAAATCTTTGATTTCGATTTGTATTGTAATTTTACTAGTAGTTTAGTTACCCGTTTTTTATTTTGTCTGTGCTTCTGTAATCCCTAAAATAAGAATTCGAATGAATAGAAAAAAGAATCAACCTTATTTAAACCAAGTGCATTTAAAAATAAAACATTATTACATTCTAACCAGCATCAATGTAAAAACGAAATAAAAACTTCTTCGAACGAAATTTTAAACCCGCATTCCTTTTTAGAAAAGTGCTTCTACTTTTAAAACGACAATTCTAGAACGTCTACCTTACTATCTTTAGCTTACCCAAACAAAGAGTGGAAGACCTTAAAAAAATCGTAAAAAGAGCGCCAATTTTCAAATGGCCTTACTCAGGTGACGATAAAGCCGAGGTCTCACGGGATGGTCGGTAATCGCGCTCGATCGTAAAATGGATACTTCGCTTAGTTCGCACCTTCGGTTCGGACCCCGGTTGTAAAATTTCCGCTGATGTGCAAAGAGCTTAATGTTTCATTATAAGGTAGAACAGTTTTTAGGATTGGAGACGTTTTAAATTAGGTAATAGGTACTTAGTACGTAATCGGTATGATTCCTAATTGTGTCAACATTACTCACGATTAGTGCTTGCTGTACCTATAGGCATTTGTACAAAAACGAATTTAATGTGAATTACTTTTAAAATTCAAATTTCGGCTGTTTTGTATCTCACAGCTGGGCAAAGGGCCCCCTACATTTTTCCTCACGTCTATATCCCGTTTTTATACAACATTTTAGACAAATTTCGAGCCAGAAGTTATCTATATACCTTTACCTAGATATAGGTACCTTAAGTATAAATAACTCAACATTTTAACATACTTAGGTACTGACGTAATATAACATAGTAGCTACAAAAAGGACGGTACTTCATGAATTCCAAGTAAAAAAACAAAACATGCAAATTAAAAAGTAATTATACAAAAACATCTTTCGGTTTTAACTGAAATGCTAATGCCGAGTTTTAAATGTAAAATGTATAAGTCCGAAGCACTCATTAGTGACTCCGCCTTTGGGCGTGTTCTGGGTGTGTCGAGACCACACCCATAGCTGGGCAAGAATTTGGGCGGGTTTCTTAGTGATATGAGCGTGATATTGAAAGAAAGAATATATAAAAATATCAAGGTAAAATAAAGGGTTTTTGTTGAGCAGAAATAGGGTTGAAATACGACTGAATGTACAGACAACATTTGTGTAATGTTGAAACTGGTTGAATAACTGAAACTCGAGTTATTTTTAAGTAAAACTGTTGTAGACATAACATTTTATATCTGAGGTAAAAACTCTGCGTACCTATATTACAAGAAATGTTTAAATAACTTAATATTGCCTCAAAGTGTGGTTCTACATCACACATGCTCTTGCTCTGATATTTTCTTAGTATACCTACAGTTTAAGAAAAAGAAAATAATAATAAAGGTCTAAATCCAGAAGATAATGTCATCAAATACACATCAAACTTACCACAATATATCCACAAGAAAAAGAAACCTTACCACGTATCTGCGTTGCATACCCAATCTTACGTCATACTCCAAAAAACCTATGATGTCCTAACTATCAAATTTAAGATAGTAACTATTAAAGTTGTATGAAATAAAATTTTGTTTAAGTTTTGTCGGATTTTGGGGTAAAGCCATAATGTAGAATACCCAAGTTTGCTATAGGTATTGCTAGTTAGCAGTGGTAGCACTCCAAAAAACCATTTGACGTCCCACAACCACATCCAAATCTAACGCTCAATTTTCTTTACAGCATCCTCGAACTCCGAAAAGAGAAGAGTAGGGACGCGGCCCGCTCGAGGCGAGGGAAGGAGAACTACGAGTTTTATGAGCTGGCGAAGATGTTGCCTCTCCCGGCAGCCATCACCAGCCAGCTGGACAAGGCTTCCATTATAAGGCTGACTATTAGCTACCTCAAGTTACGAGACTTCTCCGGCCATGGGGACCCGCCGTGGAGTCGGGACCCGCCACCGTCGAGTAAGGCACTAAAAGGTAAATTAATGTTTTATTAAATAACTAGCTTCCGCCCGCGACTGCGTCCGCGTGCATTTCGAATGTTGGTTAGCCTATAACCTTCCTCGATAAATGGGCTATCTAACACTGAAATAATTTTTCAAATCGGACCAGTCGTTCCTGGGATTAGCGCGTTCAAGCAAACAAACTCTTCAGCTTTATAATATTAATAATAAGTAAAGATTCAAACTCAGAAAAAAAAATCTTAAGATCTATAAAGGGCTTACAATATTTAAGGTGGTAGATTTGGACTTCCAAGCTTTGACAAATCCCCTTGCAAAAATACTCTGACATCACTAATTCCTCTACTACTTATAAGCAGATTCTTAGAAATAAGAGATATAGCTAGTTATGTATTCATAACCTCTAAAGCTTGTCCTACACTTTTATTACATTAATTAGTGTTAAGTTCCATTTATGACATAACACATAACATAACATCACGCCTATATTCCCCGAAGAGGTAGGCAGAGGTGTACATATAGTACACCCACATTTCGCCTGTTATGTTGTAAGTCCCAATGTAAGAGGGGGCGAGCCTATTGCCATCAACCGGGCACAAATCCAGACTCCGTGCTGCTACTGAGAATTACCTAATGGAAAACTCAGTAACACTTTGCCTGACCCGGAATTTGAACCCAGGACCTCTTGCTCAGCAGTCGCGCTTAGCGACCACTAGACCAACGAGGCAGTCTTCCATTTATGGTATCTCGAAATTTGTTAAGATACGTTTATTAACCTGCAAATACCTACTGCTATGTTCAAATGTTCATCTTCAGATGTGTCTTCTTCATGTAATTCCACTACGAGCGTGGGTAGTTCGTACATTAAAAAAAATCCAAGTTATTCATACTTAAACGTACACTAACTCCAACACAATACTTAAATAAACCATATTCCCTTACAACTCACATTAAGTCTATACCTCTAAACTTATACTGTAAATATCCAATTGTCTAACCCTCCACAGCTATGCAAAATGACAGACTAGCTTTAAAATAACGTTGGAGGGTTCGCAAATCTGATTTGCCTTCGTCAAGTCATTGTCTAGCTAACCGCGTTACCTCGCCCCTTGTACCGACAGCAAAACAAGTAGTGTCGGCAAAATAGGTTTAGGCGATTGGTGGTTATTAGTGATGTAACCGAATTTATTGTGAAGATGTACGAATTAGTGATGTATTGAAGATGTATCGAGTAAAATATGTGAGATTTGTTGGGTTTTGGGGTAAAACGTTAAATGTAGAATATCCAAGTTGCTAAAAAACACAGTTGGACATTAATAGATCTAGGACACAGGAGAATCGGTATCCAATGTGATCAATTAAAAAATATAAATTACCTAAAATAAAAGCAAAATTCTTTATATAAAATTCTTATTCAAAACGACAATTACAGCGTCTGACCTCAATCAATCGCACAGTGAGACGCACCCAACTATATTTGGCCAAAAAATGCCACTGCGCGTAAATCAAAACATTGTGAAGCGAGGCGTATCCACAAATAAATGCGCCAAGGGACACTGATTCATCGATACGTCAAAATTCTGCGCATTCGTGTAAAAAAATACAAACATTTGTTCTACTAAATCAACCTGCACATGTATGTGGTTTATTGAATATATTATGATGACTCATACATTTTTGCTCAAGCTCAAGCAGTAGAAGCTGTTTAAAGAACATTCAAGAGGAATCGTTAAGGTCTCTTAACGAGCTTTTATTAATCAGGTATTTGATACTGTTTTTAGATGCTATTAAGAAAAGAATTGATATTATAATATATTGCAATGGTTGTCTAAACTCTGAATAATCATTACTTACCCTTTGCAAGTATGGAATAAAATTATAGATAGAAAATAAATATTACCAGGTATCGCGCAAAATCTGTCCACTGTGTATTATTGTATTTAGTTATTTATTTATAAAAAATACATAATTACATTTATAAAATGAATAGCGCAACATAAACTCATTCGAATTTTTCTCTGCGCTAATCCGAATTATTTAATATAAAGGTTAATTATACCTACATAGTACACATGCTAATGTTTGCATATGGACGCATGGCCTTAAGACTCATAGAAGAGCGATAATCAATCAACAAGTTAATTAAGACATATTACATCATGCTCGCATTAACATATCTTCTCAGGAAATATAGGTAATCTATCGTTTATAATGTTGACCTCATAGTTAAATTGAATGTAGATAAATATAAAATGAAAGCTTAGAGCTAGGAAATCAGTTAACAGTTAGAATGTGCTGGAATACATTTAAAAAAGCAAAAAAAAAATCTTCACTCTTATTCTAAAATTCTAAAATGTTGTACTTAAAAAAACATGTGGCACACACCGTCACCTTGACAAAGAGCTTTTTTAACGCACAGTGTTCCAAAATTCGTAACAAGTGTACCAATAAAACGCCCCACGACAAATCCAATTTTGGCCCCTAATGCGCTTAATGCGACCACGGGGCGAATCACTACGTATGCCACTGTCATTTTAACTCAATTTTGAAGGTGGAACCTACGTATTCAAATAAAAATATTCAAGACAATAAAACATGAGCGTTTAGGGGTGTCAAAATTGTCTCACAAAATGTTATTGGGAGGATAAATTTTGTAGTTCGAATACACTCGCGTATGTAATAAAGATTTGGAAGGGAATTTAAGAAAATATACTTCGAGTCGTAAAAATTTGTGCGTCTCATGTGTTGCATCAGAATTGTTACAATTTATTAGATACATACATCACTTACGAGTGCCTAGGGGCCAATTTAACTTTCTAATGCATGAGGTGTATTAGTATCTACGCACTGTGGGCAATCGGTACATTTACAAACATAGAATCAGATATCGAAAAAAAATATGACTAGTTTAAATGTTGTATGCTATGTAGGCTGACTGGAAGTCATAATAATTATTTACAGACCTAGATACACAGATTTGAAATTCACGGCTGTGAGCTTGTTGCATGTCATAAATTTAAGAGACTGTCATACTTTTCTTGTCAAGCTAAAAGAAACAATGGTTAGCTATTATGATCATCTGTCTTCACAATCACTTTACACTGTTGGCACTCTTTCCTAATCAGATTTTACCTCACCATATCTGTACTCCAAACGCTTTACCCCAAAATCAAGTAACAAGATCAGACCAAAACTCCACAAAGAAACCAACAAGCTTATCTAATAATCCATCTGTCAACATCCAAATTGTAAAATACACCTTCGCCATTAAAAATAACTAATTAATTCGTTAGGGCCGCCCCTCACTGTAACAATACGCGGTGAATTGGGACAAAATTTTTAATCTAATCAATTAACAATCAGTGCAAGCGATATACCGCTTGTTAGTGCTGCTTATTTGGCGAACGTGACTCGGTTATTTAAATTTCGATTGGGGTTCGTTTGATGATTTTGACTTGCGCGTTTAATTGTTACCACTGTGCGTCTTGCGGTTTGGATGAGGTAAATCTTCGTTTTATTTGATTCAGACGCTCTATTGTTAAATATATCGTAGGGTTATAGGGCTTGTAGAAATGTTCATTAAATGTTTTAGGGTCGTCAATTTAGATCTTCTGATATTACAGAATAATTTATACTTATAATTGTGGTATCAAAAGCATTTCAAATCAAATTATTAGTAACAAGCCAAAATGTAATTAGTTCATAATTATCTTTGGAAATCCTGGTTAGATTGATCCTTTGGCAATTTGCCAAGATGTCGGGATTTGGCCCTCGTATAGTCTTCAAATAGGAAACTGCTTGTAGAAAATATTATACTAGCAACCACCCCTAATTCTGGTAAAGATTTTTACGGAACCCACAAATTACACACAGGTTTTACACGCATTTCTTATAAAACAAATCCATCATTTTAAAGAAATCTGCTTACCTAAGTCATCCACTACGAATATATGTCATAAACTACAATTATCGTTACGCTGATACATTCTAATTTATTCGCTTGACACAAAATGTCAACGAGGCCAATTTAACAGCAATTACATGGAGTTGATGGCAAGTAATTGAGTGATAGGCATTTACTGACAACCGGTCAGACTCGGCCAATTTGACAGATTTATTATGATGTAGTAGTTAGTATTTATGTGTGTATGGAAAACTCACTATGGTGAAAAATCAATTTATATTTTAATGGGCATGTCAAAACTGTCTAAATAGAAATAATGCTACAAGCAAGCTTTGCGGGTATAGTTACTTCAAAATAAGGCAAGATATCTATCTATCTACCATTTAGTTTATTAGTGCCGTGTGGTATCCGGCCTAGAATTGAACACCCCTGTCCTCCCGTGGGAGTCAGAAAAATCCAGAAGATGGGCATCAGCGTCTTCTGTAACTTGACTACCAATAACGCGATACCCAAGCTTGGGGATTATGTCAATTCCCCCCCCCCCATAAAGAGTAGGCCTTTGTTCAACAGTGGACGTCTTCCCTACGGTTTACAAAAACGTGGGTTAGCTGACAATATTTATACTGAGAAGACTGTCATACTCGTAGAACGTCGCGTTGTTGCATACTACAGATTTTAGTTCACTGCGTTAACTCCAGCGGGTTTAGTGCTCATTGCGATAGAAATTACAAACGTTTTGCGATGGTAAACACAGTGTTTGATTATATAAGTCATCAGGCACAGTTTTTGTGGAAGCTAAAGTTATAAAATATTTTAGAAACTCTTTTCCGAATCTGAATCATAAAAACCTTTATCAATATATTAGCTTTTACCCGCAAAAGTCTTCCTGAATAAATAGACTAACCAACAAAAAATATTTTATCAATTCGAACCAGTAGTTCCTTAGATTAGCGCATTCAACCAAACAAATAAACAAACCCATCAGCTTTATAATATTATGTATAGATTAATTAAACCGTGCTTGACTTTGGTCTAACTAAAAGAAAAGAAAAACAGAAAGCAAGAAGCTTACTCACAGTGCAATCGACACCGAATAAAAGTCAGGTTTTATTTCGTTACAGGAAAACCTAAATATTTCTGAGTGAACTCGAGCATAAATAATTTAATTAAAACTGTTTAAGTATTTGTAAGAAGTAAACGATATAAAAATAGAAAACAAATTAGTTGATTAAGACTTCGGTTAGTACATTTAGATGACTCAACCCGTCAAATGCAACAGAAAGGACAATTTTTCTTACATTTTCTATACCTTTTTAGTCAACCCGTCTACTGCGACAGTAGCGTCAATTTGTCTTATTTTTTTTTGATAAATATTAAGAATTTGATTAGTACAATTACATGACTTAACCCCTTCAATGCAGCAGTAGGTACATTATTAGTAATTTTTTATTAAAAATCTTTATATACTTAGCACCAAATACACAACTTTTAGGAAGTAATATACAAATTTATTTCCTAAAACTTGTGCATTTCGTATTAATATAGGTTTCATCGAAATTCATGTATAACATAATCGAAAGCGTTGGAAACAAACACAATAAGAAGCCATATTTCTCAATACGGACACAAGACAAGGCAGATAAATTCGACAAATTAACTTCTGTGTAAACACATGTTTCGTTCCCCATATTGCCGATGGTGGCAGCACGGTTGATTTATGGGCATAAGGGCGTCCGCGTTCGCGGTGAAGAGACGTGTGATTTTAACTGGTTCCCGTTAATCTTTTATGAGGTGTTATTGCGTTTTCGTTGCCAATAAATAACTTATAAATATTGATTGGCTTCTATGAGATACTCAGAAATTCCCATTAATCACTACAATTTATAGATTTATTTTAAAGCTTCATGGTTCATATGAGATATTAGTCAAATTTTTGTTCACTGTTAATTAAATTTTTTAGTAGGTATGTAAATAAAGTTATTTAATTATATGCAACTGGTGCATTTTTTAACTATCAGAACAGTTTCTGTTTGATACTTACAAGGTGTTTCGTTTCATCAAGAATCTATTATACTGGGTTAACCCCTATAACTTCTTTTAATAACGAACCCAGTACTAACACTGTAAAATATAGAAAACAACTTTTCCCTGACCAGCGCCGAGTTGGCGTTATAATTCACGTCCGTTCCTTAATACAAGACGTCCGTAAATCATAGCACGGCACATCTGCCGGCGAAATAGAAAAATAACAATAAATAAGGGAAAATAGTACCCCGCGCGCGACACACGGGTTAGTTCTGGAACATATTTTGTACCAGACATTATATTTGGAGCATTTTTGTAAAAATTATACTTGTTAGTGTTTTCTTATAATCACAAACCTATTTCGATTAATTGATGACATGTTGGTAGATACAATTAATCAAGATTTTTGGCTGCAATATGCTCTTCACAGCCGTCTTTCTGTAAATTAAAAGATTGTAGACGTAGATTTGAAGCTAATTAAATCATCAGTTTGTGATAGCCCACTACTAGGTAATAGGGTTCCCGACCTAAGGATAGATTCGTATAAAAAGCTCTTTTACGGTTAGTAGTCTTTATTTCTCATAAGAATTACAATGGGTATTCTCTTACATGAGAAACAAAAAAATAAAGTTTAAACATACTAATGAGCACAGGCACAGATCATTAAAGAGGTACATATAACTAATATTGTAATAGTTAATCTACTTTACAGTCTTTAACACTTCGCAAAACACATAGAATGTCACAATACAAAATTAATTATTATAACACTGTAGGTAGTAGTTAAAAAGCACACAGAATTAGCGACCACATGACAAGAAGTGCCATGTTCAAGATATCACTGAGTGTGATTAATGTTTCCTTAAAATGTATACTTATATTTATTTTTCTTATTTAGTGATGTGTTGTTTTAGTAAATACTTAAATATATGTAGCGATTTACTACTTACTACTTTTAACAAGCCAATGAAATAATGTTAAATGAAAGATTTCACAAAAACACGTATTTAAATCTCACAACAAAGTTACTTAAACGCTCTCATACTGAATTACACAGTGTATTATTTTTATTATGTGTTTACTAATCTAGTTTGCTTCCCACTTCTGAGCAAAGGCCCATTCTTCATTTAAACCACTCTATCCTTCGCAGTTTCTTACACTGTATATTTAATTTGATACAATAATAATACAGCTACAAAAGTATTAACCCTTTAAATACCGGGGTCACAATTAACAACCATGATACCAAACATAAGTAAATAACAAAACTTTTATACCTTAACCTTCCACGTCTTTCTTAAAACCTTCCCCGGATTCTTCCCCGCTCAATAAGCTAACCCTTCTAATCCGGGCTATAATGAACTGCGTGCGATCCCGACACCCGGATATAATTAAATAGGTGCCGCCTTATTAATATGTTAAACACTTTTGTATGGAAGCCATTGAACGCTTATTGTTTTTATAGGAATGATATACGTATTTAGAATTACATTACTTTAAGATTAATATCTAGGAATTAAAAATATATGAAAAGGCCATTTCATCAGTAGATCATCATTTATTTAATAAGTTTAAACTACAACAAATAATTTTATACACCAAGAAATGTACAGTTTTAGGGAAACAAAAGCTTTAAATGCACTGATTGACAGTACACAATAAAAATATAATATTTTATATCAAAACAAACGAAATAAATATAAAAATCATAACTTTCACCAGACACAACAAAACCGACACTAAACGAATAAACCATTACTTTCAATCTATAATAGTCAGCAGCGCCATTTTTGTTCGTCCCTCAGCCGGTGCATCACAATCATCACCCTGTGCTATTCTATATTGACAGTACGTGTTCCGAATGTCGGATCGTTTTCCGGGATTTTGTAGCTATTTTTATTTGGTATCGATCGTTTTCGGACTGTCGGGCCTTTTAGGTCCCGCATCGCGAATGAAGGGTTGGCCGCCCGTGTAATTGGCTAGTTACAATTCATTATTGTATCGGGATTGAGATTTTTTTTATTTTCGTGAAATTGTGGGTAGCGAGATTTTTGTTAAAGCATCGTTTGTAAGCGTGACGAAATTGGAATATGAGTGGAGTATAGTTTTATAGGTAGAGACTTTTCTGTTAGTCTGTTAGGCTGTATGTCGTTTTGTTTTAATTTTAAGCTCGAATGCATAAAGTGTAGATAGAACTGTAGAAGCAATATCAATAAATATTAAATTATCTAAAAATAAATCAACGTAAATAACAATATTACAAAACAATTAAATTGCCTAGACTTTTTCGTATTAAATAGAAAAATACACCAAAAATCTCAAAAATCCATTTATACAAGAAAGTAAAGTTTGTCTGCCAAACTAAAATTTTCTCCAATGCGCTCTATCGCTGTCAAATAAAGAGGTGCGTCTACAAAGGGCGGTAATTCTTCATTAGAGGTCCCAAGTTCCGGTCAAGTGGCGCCCCCAGGGGTTGGTAATCAACGCTTGTAACTTGTGTTATTTTTGAGGGAGGCTGGGAGAATTTTTATAAAAGTAATAGTATTACCAAATGGAACAGTGCCAAGAAATGTTCTTACCTACTAGCATTAGATATGCCAAGATGAGAGCATTAAATGTCAATATTAATAAACACGATTACTTGTATTATTTTTAAATTTTGACCAATATTATATTCATTATTTAAAACAAAATGTGGGACGCAGTAAATTTGTTTAAAGTTTAACCAATTTTATTTAAGGCTCGTTAACTTAATAACCAAATGTTTAATCTTATTTATAAACCATACATAATGTATATATTATTAAACATAATAATATTTAACAAAATGAACATCGTTGATCTGAGGTTTTTCTCTAAAAATATTCCGGCGTAAATTTGAATATTCTTTTAAGCTCACAGCTTTAAAAGTCATAAAAAAATCTTCTAGATCTCTCCTAAACCAAGCTCTTAACTTGATTGCTCCATTATACTGTCTAAGAAAAGCTGAAGGACGCCAATTTTTCAAATCTCGAACCCTCGCATATTAGTGGTGAGTTTTATTTAATTTTGGCGTTGTGCTAACACTCTAGTGTCAATGTTAGCGGTCGGCCGCACATGTCCAAACGGGCAAATACGGCCAAATTATTGCTCTCGCCATCGATAAATATAGCCATGAGCTTTTTAGGGTTGGATGTTGCACCGTAACGTAACGGAGCGTGTATTTCGATGTAGAATTATTGTATGACCTTTAATATCTATATTTTTCTGTCAGTAGACAATTGTGATGTTTTATAAAATAAGGTAAAATTTCAGTGATAACCATTATCACTGTCGTGTTATAAAGTTAATGTGTTAATATTAAAAATGTGAACGTGCCGAAATGTGACATTAATTTAGCAGATAGTAAATCAAAATTATGTTTTTAAATTACCTAACCAAATGGCACTGAGGGTACAATGAACACTTCACTATAAAATAACGTTATATTAACCTAACTTTTTGTCTGTCATTAAAATAAAACTACTTTTACGGATTTTATCGCGGTTTTATATGTTTTTTGGGTCCGACGACGACGTTTCGTTTTGGTTAGTCGTTTCGAATGCTCGCTCGTAAGATATTCCTGCATGTTACACGTCGGTGTAACAATATCCACGTCTTTATTTCGCATCAAATCGATAGCTTGGTAAGTGTTGACCACCTTTGGGGTGGTTATTAAATTTACCCGACTGGACGATGCGTTTACCGAATTAAATGGGAAATGTTTTTGTTTTGGTAAAAAAATTCTTTATTTTACATCAGAAATAAAATATTTTTTCTTTTTTGTAAAACATAGGTACATAAATGACCTTAAATTATATAAACAAGTCTTTATGTATACCCAGTTTTTTTCCTTAAAAAAATCTTATAGATAGGTAGCCTAAATTAATTAAAAAAAAAACAACTACAACTGTACTACTTAAAAACTAATTAAATAACTTAAAAAATATATTGGCTGTTGTCCTGGTGGGAAGCCATTAAACTCTCCTAGAATTAGAAAAAAGCTGAGGTATGGATGGATCTACCATATCAAATAATTGCTCACTGCTTAGTACATTTAGCTTGAAAAAATTTATAGATTCTCGTTATTTTTCTTCGTAAACCTGTATACCTATAATTAATGCATAGTCAATGAATCTTCATAAAATCCCAATAAAAAAATACAAGCATTAAAACCATCATAACCTAACTTTATTAACTGCTAATGCCCTTACAAATTACGGTCGTGAAGGCGACAATATCTGACTTAAGGGAAAGGCGTTGTAATGAGAAAATTATACGGAGTCTTATCGACCTTAATAAAAATTTGTTCGTGGGGTTTGACCGACTAAAATAGATGGCGGTAGGTACAGGGTTGGCTGTCAAAATATGTTTGTATAGGTATAATCGTTATAGGAAGAAATTTTTTTTTTACTCATCGCCCCAGTCTCGGAATTTCTCCTGTGTCGTGGGTGTGCTTCACAAATATGAAATATCACATACACAAACACCCAGACTCGGAACAAACATCTGTGTATCGCACAAATTTTTGTCCCGTGCGGGCATCGAACCCGCAATCCCTAGCGCAGCAGTCCAATCGCTTAGCCACTGCGCCAATCAGGTCGTCATTTTACGGTCATGCATTGGTCGGATATTACACGGAGTGTATGAAAGATTATCCTGAAAGTTGCTCTTATAATTATTATTTCAGGGTGGATCGTCCCACTACAGGGCAAAGGCATCCCTTTTCTTTCTCCATTCCTACAATTATATTATTAATTATAAATTTCCTGTAAACCAAGTAAATTATATCTGACTATTAGAATAAATAAACGAAGGCGAGACACTTTTAACCGGGCACAAATCTAGACATCGTGAGACCAACGAACCAAAAACACACCAAACGAAACATCCCAAAAACACGGTCCTGCCCAGTAATCGAACCTAAGACGTCATGTATAAACACAATAACAGTGCCCAATCCAGATATCGAATTCAAGGCCATGCTCTGCAGTCCCACGTTTTGAACACTAGACCTACATAGCATTAGGTACTTTCGCTAAAGAACATCACTTGTTACAAAAAATATTTTTGAGAATAGTTCCCGTGGTCTAGTCAGTATTCACACAAAAATACTAGTATTTTTACATGGCCAGATTTAGCCGATGGGACATATTTAACCCGCGCGATGCCGCGATAGCCTCCGTGTGTTCTTTATTACGATTTAATTCAACAAAACTGACTCCGGCTCTCTTTGATACGCCGACTTGCATGACTGTATGTAGGGTGACTATGGATAGGTATAGCGGTTTGTAGATCTTAATCATACAAAAATACAAGGGTATTTTTGTATGAGAGTACACTGGTGACAAAGGTATTTTTAAAGTGAAAAAAATGGTCGCCAATTATTTATTTATTTTTACGTCATATACACATTTGTATAAAGGCGGACATAATGCCATTAAGCATTTTCGACCAGTCAACCTTGGGGTGATGCAGAGTTGAAAAGTGTTAGATGCACTGAGTATAAAATTGACAAAGAAGTTTTAAGTAATTAAATCTTATTGGGAACTAGCTGCACCCAGCGGTGTTACCCGCTACATTTTCCCGGGAAAAAAGCTCCATACCAAATTTTTGCAAAAGCGGTCCAGCCGCTTGAGCCTGAAGAGGTAACGAATATACAAACACACAAACACACTCACAAAGTTTCACCTTTATATTATCATTAAATTATAGTGTGAGATCAATTATTTTACTCGTCTGAAAAATCCTAGTCGTAAGTCTACAATGTCCAGTGCAAAATCTATTATATAAAACATTAAAACATGATGACATTTTAAAACAACAAAATCATTCAACACCATAACTAAACCGATTCATATTGTACTAAAAAAAACTTAAATCTTGATCATGTTTATCACCTTACTATAAGAACCGCTTCATAAATATAACAGTCGTAAGTTCGTAGGTAACTAGCAATGCCCTATCTTACGGTAGCTTTGTAACCGAACACGGGACAGTCCGCTGAAAGTGTTGAATTATTGTCAGCCTACCCGTATAAAGTTGTAGCATAATAGTTTTATTTTGAAAGGATAACTTACGATCGTACGATATGGAAATAATATTGTTTTATAATATTGTGTATTTGTCGAGTTTGATACAGCTATAGTTTTTGTATGTTAAGGGTTATAAAAAGCTTTTGTTTGATTACAAATATTTGAAATGGTTGTCAAGACAAATCAGGTTTATTAAATTGTTAGTTTACATAAGAGGTTTAACAAGAAATGCAGTATCAAATCTAATGAAATTGTTCATCCCTTCAAAATTGTTAACGCTAGGTAACCTACCTTGTAATGTTATGTTTAAAAGAGTTTTTATTTTATTTTATTTATTTAGCAATTATTCGGTAGTAAAACATATAATTTATCAGGCTTAGTCCAGGTATATTATTATTGTAGGTATATTACTATATTATCCAGGATCTGTATATACTCCATGTTTGTAAAACGCACACGATACAGGAGAAGTTCCTAGTGTGGAGATATAAAAAAAACTACAATCTGACGGAATTGGAAATCAGGCAACAGACCTATTCTGATTAAAGACCACCATTAAAAGGCTTAGTTTCTCGTTACTTATAAAGGAACCTTTTGTTTAACCAGGGAATCGATGACCCAGACGCTTTATAGACTCATTGCGCCCACGACACTACTCAAATAGGTACAGTCAGCAACATAAGTAGCAGAATATTAAATAATCAAACTTACCATTAATTGAGTAACTACAAAGTCAAAAATATAGTAAAATATTCTCAAAATATCATTTAGACGCTCTTATAATTATTAACAATAACTTGAATTGATGTTTATTCCTTTCAATTATTTGACATAAGGTGTGTGTGTTTTTAACATGTTTAGCTACTTATGTTCCTGACTGTACCACGCTTTCCTAATATACATATATTTATTATTAGGTACATTATGCGTGTGTAATAAGTTGCTAAGCGCCGACACACAGCGTCTTGTCACGATAAACATGAATTTCCGGTGCAATAATAACATTATACAATGCAAAGCAAATGGCATTTAAATACTTACTCGTAGTTTTCTTGAGAAAATGTCTATGTTATAATTATAAAGCAACATTAAATCTTTTGACTAAATGCGATGAATCATCAGTTAATATATTCTACGAGATAGTATGAAGATAATTATGTTTGACAAAAACGATACGTTCATGAATAGTAATAGGTACCTCAATGTAGATAGGTTCTGTCGATTATTGAAAGAAATTTTATTAGGTATTTAATAGATGTCTTAAAATAAAAAACTTTTCACTAGGTTAAAGACCTTGCATGGCTTTATAGACTTGCATACGGCCTATACATATGACTCTACGTATGCTATTTTTGGGTCCCTGTACAAAAATAATTAAAAAAAAGAAATTAGTATCACAGTTTTTAATTTCCTTTCATTTATTCAGCCCGTAGTCCTCAAAGAGAGTATAGTAGTAGTAAGGTAGAGGTGTTTCTCTGAAGATTTGTTAAAATATTTAGATGGCAAGCCTATGAGCCCCATAGGCGTAGCTATCGAGCACTTACGATTTAACATTCGATTATACATTTTAAAATCGATTAATCATCGCTTTCGCTACAATACCTTCAATAATCGTGCTTACTTCGTAATAACCCACGACCCCATACCACACACGAGTCACGAAAACTACACACTCGCCAATTATGAGTGTGACCACGAACATCACATAACCTCACGCCTGTATTCCCCGAAAGGGTAGGCAGAGGTGTACTTAAAGTACACCCACATTTCGCCAGTTATGATATCGGTTCCAACGTAAGGGCGAGCCTGTTGCCATCAACCGGGCAGAAATCCCAAATAGAAAACCCAATAACACTTTGCCTGACACAGGATTCGAACCCAGGGCCTCGTGCGTCAGTCAACGAGGCAGTCATAACCACGAAAAGAACGATTACGCAAAAGTATTTAACGCCAAATCGTTGCGCAACTCAAACATCATTTGTTACAATTTCCCTAGTAAAGCGGTCGTGTCTGTCTGTCTGTTTGTCCGCCGACGTCACGAACTACAGTCACGATCGTGTACGCGTGTCCTTGCGCGGACGTTAAAACACATTATAAAGACGACGACCACTTTCGTTGCCTTGTTTTGAAGCTTAAACTTAAATGTTGTGTTCAGAATGAGGTTTGGGTAAGGTCTATTCAATATTATAGGTACTATAAAATCACGCCAGTGTTCCTCTTAAGAAGTTAAAGGTGTTGTTACTAGCCCTTATTTTGTCAAAGACAATAAAAGTCCAATTCAATAGAGATAAGTTAGCTCTGTGCCTTGTGGTTTCCGGCCTAGAATAGACCACCTTCTTTCCTCCTGTGTGACAGAGAGTGTCGTAAGAGGCGACAAAGGAATATTTCTAGGAGGATGGGCAGCAGCGTTCCCCTGTGTAGGTATCGTTCACCATACTGCGGTTGCCTACCAGCCTGCCCAGCGTGGTGACTATGGACAAAACCCCCCATGGAGAGTATCCAAAAAACGGCCTTCAGTTCCCGGTCGCCCTACTATTCCTGGTAACTGGTAGGGTCTGGGTGGCGAAAACGGGAGAGCGAGCCTTGTGGCGTACCCTGGAAAAGGCCTACGTCCAGCAGTGGACTGTAATAGGCTGATGTGATGAAGCTAGCTCTCAGCTCTGATTTTCGGCGTCCATGACTCACAGATTACATAAAAACAAATCCAAACCTTTACCTACTGTTACAAACTACAACTTCATCTTTCATCCAGTTTAAGTTTAAAACGGACAAACATAATAAAACACATGTCTACGTCATCGTAAAGCAGTCGGCTGCGCAGGCGCAACCCGACACCGTTGATACGATCGCGAGGAGGATCCATACAACAGTAGCGGCTTCAGAATTATTGTTCCGTTGTATTTTCTTGAAGATGTCTAGTACTAAAATATATTATAAATTAACATAGAAGACATTATAATAAGTTATTACGATCTTGATCGAAAACTTTTAGCTAGGTAGATCTTGCCAAAAATTCTGATATGCAGGTACAACTCATTTAAAGTTAGCATAAAATAGATGTCTAGGATTTCACCACATTTCATTAAAAAGGTTGATGCTTAGTTAAGTCTTGACTTCAATGGCCTGTTAAAGACCTTAGACCTTAACAGAAAGACCAAAAACATCCATTAGATAGAGCTAGGTGGGATCTTAGTGATATAGCTAGAAAAAGAAACGATATCTAGGTATATAGTGTAATCTATACAGATATTATAAAGAGAAGAATTACATACATACACGCCTATAAAGTCACGCCTGTTTCCCAGAGGTATAGGCGGGGTCCATGCAATTCCTGGCTTACTTCTTTTGCCTTATTCACTTTAAAGAGGTATTTGTTTGTATGTAGGGGGTAATCTCCGGAACTTTCAGTCCGATTTCCAAAATTCTTTCACCGATATTTAGAATGGACCTTCAGGGTGGTTCTAGTCTACTTTAATCCCGGAAAACCACGAAATTTTCTACACATACGAAGTCGCGGGAAGCTGAACATATCATTTTAATAAAAAGAAATGTTACGTACTGTAAACATGAATTTGATTGTGTTTTGTTCTGTTACAGGTGCTCAAAATAGACGGACGGCGATAGGCCTCGCCATGGAACTGTTCGAACAGCATCAAGGAACGCATATATTACAGGTGTGTTAACGTATTACTAACGTAACGTAACGTAACGTAGAACTACTTAAATAATGTGTTTTGCCTGAATATTCAATTGTTTGATATTTTATCTGAAATTTTTAGCTGGTACCTGTGATACAATGATATACTCATTAGTACAGGTACCACTGTTCCCCCTTTTCCTGTTATGTTCTCTTTTTTCTTTTTAATACTATTTGCGTGAAACTACTGTTTTTTCTGTAGATAAACTTTCATTATTATTATTACTTATGATACGCAGAGTATAGTATTTTTGGTGTCGATAAAATTATTATTATTTTCGAAAACATTATGTTGTTTCTTAGCTCGTTGGCTATTATTATTATTAGTAATGTGGGCGTATAGACGGTTAAATGTACGAATATGAAAATGATTCAGGAACCTATACTTTCACATTTCAAGAGCATTTTTAGGCCGATATATTTATGAGCCCAAAACTGTTAATACTTCATCGATGTATATTTGTTTAAATTATGTTTAATGCCCACTCGACTTACTTAATTTGTTTATAATCTGTCTGTCGTGTAGCCAAGGTAAAAAATTATGCTGTCTTAATACAAAAAAAAAAACAGTTTAGTTAGATCCTAAAATGAGTCACAATGACAGTTGATGGTAAACATGAAAGCCTATATAGAGTTGTACATAGAATTGAACTGCACCATGTTGTCTGTACGGTTATCTGAAGGCAGCGGAACTGCTTATCAGCGGCTTATCAATTACTTGTAAGGTTTTCATGAAAGAACATTCAATGTTTGTTCTTTAGCTAGGTAATCGTTGTCAGTATGGTACTTGGGCTGTACAAAAATAGTGGATGTGCATGCCATGTACAATATGGACGACCCGATTGGCGCAGTGGCTAAGCGATTGGACTGCTGCGCAAAGGGTTGCGGGTTCGATTCCCGCACGGGACAAAAATTTGTGCGATCCGCAGATATTTGTCCCGAGTCTGGGTGTTTGTGTATGTGATATTTCATGTTTGTGAAACGCACCCACGATACAGGAGAAATTCCTAGTGTGGGGCGACGTTTTTTTTAAAAAAATATATATATAATTCGATTGTCTATAGTACAGTTGCTATTTCCTCGTGGAGGCTCTATTGAAAACCCTGCGCTGGCCAATCACAGCCCGATGCCCTGACTTAAACGAAGAAGTTTTAAGATCATATAGTCACTATAATTTCATCATCAGCTGGAAGACGTCCACTGTTGAACAAAGGCATCCTTCCATCCATCCATCCAAGGGGGGGTTTATCATAATCCTCACGGTAGTCATTAGAATAAGAGGAACATTAGGTATGGTTACTCCTTGTAATAATCACCCAACGGTATTAGTGGAAAAGCTGCTCTATGTAAATCAAATGAGAATTTAATCAAAACGGCGCCGCGGCGCATCCACATGCCGGTGACGTCACTTATATAGTAAAGACGCAGCTTATTAAAACAGTACTTACATAAAAATAAAGTCGTTACGACCTTGCCTTTGAAATAAGTTGACTAAAGTCTATAATCAAAACTATAAAACAAAGAGTTCACCAAACTATTTATAACCGTCATACTCTAAAAAACTTCAATGCGCGTCAACACATTCGAACTTGACTTTCCATTAAGCAATCTGTTGGCCGACTTTACGCCTTTTTACTAACAAAACACACAATGAAGTGCACACAAAAGACACCACGGCACTGCGACACACGAGACAACGGGTTAAAAAAACTCAATTTAATATTTCACAGATTTCTCGAAATTTCCTAATGCAGTTAATTGAACATAATATATACGTTGTTGCAAGCTCAGAGGGATAAGCAAAAAACGCGGTCAAGTTTACAAAAGGCATTCGGTGATTAGTTCCGTACAATATTAGAAAATTAATCGAGTTAGAGAAATTATAATGATTTGAAGCAGAGAGTTCAACTTAATACTGTTAAATATACTGCTGTCCAAAGTAAGTGATGTTTATAGAAACTCCCTTCAATAAACAATAGGTTAAAACTAAAATATTAATAATAATACCTCACTTTTGGTATTTGTAGAGGATCAAGGACGATATTTGCCAGTACCACATGCAACAGTTAATTAAATCATCACCTATCCTATTTAATTTAAAAAATAAGAAACAGTCGGCCTGCCTGGCTTTGGTTAGATCATAACATGGGTTGTCTGTGAGACAAGTAGGTACAAACAAAGTGAAACCTTTCCAACTGAACCCTATAAATGCAACCCAACTGATTGTATATCTATCACGTAAATTATCATTTTTGCAATCGATTCTGTGTCATTATAATATTGTGGGCGGTGTGGTTTCTATTCTCAGCTGTAAATAAGCATAGTACGTGATGCCTTGGTTGTTTTTTACATATTGTGTGGAAAACCAACCGTTTTGCGGGACTTATTGTACGTTTTTATGAAAAAAAATTAAGGACGGTCATGAAGGAACGCGGTTTTCTAACGTGTTTCGTTAAGTTTTGTTACCATTCAAGTTTGTTTCGGTACTTCAGTATTGTGACTGTTATTTGGATAATTTTGAGGTTGAAAGGTCGATGGTAGAACGTAGAGGATTAATAATAATAGTATCTAGAACAGTCATTATTCAGTAATACTTGGCTTCAAACTGAATATTAATTGAAATGTAGATTAAAGAATGAATTAGTTAGATCTTAGCAATGGCAAACTCTAGCCTTTGCCTTGATTGTGTGGTGGTATAAAAATACTTATAGAAGAACCTTCTCCTTTTTGAAGTCAGTTAAAAACAGCCCGGATTTTGTATGAATATTCCATAGATAAATGATGTCCGACCTCCAGTGATTGGAGAGGAAGAAAAATAAGAAGAAGAATGTAAACTTATAATCTAAGAACCTTGTAAAGTGAAGTAATCTTTATTGTTTTGATTGAGTAATATATACAGTTGTTGTGGTAAAAAAGTGTCACATCAATCAGTCCGTTTTGGACATACAATAAAAAAAAACTAACACACAAATCTTAAAAACACTAGTGAAGGGTAATATTTCTAGATTCAAATAAATTAACAATAATAATTATCTTGTTTATTTATTTCTTAAATAGATTAGAATATTAAGAATAAAAACAAGTTGTTAATCCTTCACTTTCTCGGTACCTTTAATTGAAACTTTCAATCAAGGTTTCGAAAATGAAAGCAACAAGAGGTCTCCAAAAGCAATCAGAAGGTTGCTCCATAACAAGGACCACGTCCGAACCCTTTTAAATAAAACCTGGGACACAATAGTCTATTAAGTTTATAATCCAAATTTTTTGTTCTGCCTAGTACCGTTTTGACGCGGATTTATAATAAAAAGTAATCCATCACTATGTATTTTGTCAACCGTGCATCTCATTATAATCTTGGATTGAGATATGATGTAGAATTGCTGGATGTGGTATTATTATTCATTTTTCGATTCTGAATTGTTAATTCAATTCTTATTTAAGTACTTAAACATAAATCGGTTTAAAAATCGGTATGACTACTATTTTAATCTAGGTACTGATATATTTTCAATGAAAAATAATCTAGTTACCAAAACTATGATTCGGTGTAAATTGTACAGTCGTGAAAAAAAAATTAAGTAAATTATTGTATAGGTTGATTTACAATCTCTTTCTTTCTCTCCACCCTAAAAGGCAATACATGCGTACCAACAATATTATAATAGAAAAAGTTACAAAAAGATTACAGCTAAAGTAATATACCCACGCTTTACCATATCATCGCAACATGCCACATCCAGAAAAACTATCAACTATAACTTTTGGCTCGTGGAGTTTTTCATCACCAATCTTCGGTTTGTTTACTTTTTTTGCTGACCGTCACAAAATTGATGTTGGATGTAGAACTATTACTTTAAAGGTACGGTGTGCAAAAAAATCAGATCAATTTAAACTGTAACAGGCCGTGTCGACGGTACAAATTGAACACTTATGGATAAATCCGGTTCACTAAGATTGTGTGTGGATTTTGAGTTATTGTAAAATTGGTATATAAGTACCACTTTTAAAGCTGCAAGCTGTAGTAGATGGATAGGTTAGGTTATGGGGTTAGTAAGCATTTAAAACCAGCAACCAATTTTTAAGGTATAAAAATAATAAGGATGAAGATATTATTACATGGTAAATTGGTATTTATAATAAACAAAGTGAAGATTTGATTCCGAACCGACAGTCAAGCATTATATTTAGATAACACAAAATTAATCATATTTTAATAGAACTATTATCATACTATTTTTGCGGCAACCGTACTCATCAAGCTCAGTTTCACGCCAGCGCCTGCGCATAAACCGTGACCATTTTTAATACAAAACGATTGTTTACCTATAATGAAACGTGGTTTTTCAATACATTACACACTGTTTGTAAAATTAATATATATTTCAATGCAACTGTCATTTGTAATATTGCTTTATTGACAGTATTGCAACTGTCATTATTGACAGCTATTGATCTGTCAGTGAGTATTCACAATCGTCATTTTGAATCGATTTTATTGCTATAAAATAGTGTTTATTGATGGTCTATTGCGCTTTCTGGTTTGATATGACTCATGGATCAAATATAAACTTTCAATACTTTTATAGCTCTGTTTGTTGGATAAGAACCTATTAATATAAAAAGAAAGAAAGATGAGTTTTAAAAATACTGCCCCCTTACCATGAACTCTTAAAGCAGGACAGTTTACCATGTGGAAGCGAGACGCCGCTATGTGCTGTGTAATGCAGCGTCTCGCTTCCACATGGTAAACTGTCTTGCTTTAAGAGTTCATGGTAAGGGGGCTGAAGTGCTTTTTCTATCTGTTTGTAGTCATTATTACATTGATAGTAAGCTTGGAAACGTCAAATAAGTTGTTTTTTTTTTTCAATTTTATATATGTACATGTTCATTATGCCCGCTTGCCCCCGCATGAGTGTGTCAATGCACACCAAATCTCGAGTCAGTCCTTCATATAATAGGCGGTCAAGCCTCCTGCCATTTATCAAGCAAAATTATAGGTCTGGTAGCTTAGATTAACTGAAAAAGTGACATGACATTAAAAAGGTCACATTGAGTTATAACTTACAACATAATTTATAATATAATTTATATGGCCAATCTTCAGCTAAGCTAGGTATTATATATTTTTTATTTTTTTTCATTAATATTAATGTGTTTTTTTTTGTTCACAGTCCTTGGATGGGTTCGCGCTGTCCGTGGCGGCAGACGGCAGGTTCCTGTACATATCTGAAACTGTTTCTATATATTTAGGATTATCACAAGTAAGTACAGTCAAGGAAGTAAATTAATGTACTAGGTATATATAGTAACCCTTTGAGTTGTTTCAACATTGTCCTTTTTCCTAACTAGCAAAGCTTAAAAAATACATGTTGGTTGTAATATTCACACAAGGGTCTTAATATAAAAAAACACAGTATATAAACTTTTTTCATTATTGTAATACACTAGGTACCAGAATTTATCCATGGTGTTACAGGCATGACATAATCATAACAATATAGGTACTCAAACATGACATAGGTATATGCAATATGCAAATATTTATCTCGAGCGGCGATCGAACTCGCAAACATTAGTGCTTCAATCCTACCTCAAAGCCGACTAGACAGTACACATAAAACAAATCCGAAAACTTTATCACGGCCTCAACAATACATCAACAGATATCAACACGTCTTGATATTCAACCCACCTTCTGACGAAAGAACAATACAGTATACGAACGAACATACAAAACTCATTCACACGTGCACACAGACAAATACTACGATTTAATCAGTGGATATTCGGCGCCGCTAGAAAGACGGTAACTGCACTAGATGCGAGATAAGTGTTACACGTGTCGCGTTATGTCCAATACGTGGCCAGATTTTTAGTCGACTATCTATTTTCGGAGCATCTCTAAAGGGTTTGGTTTCTTAAAAGTTTTTGGTAGTAAGAAAGGTTTGGAGTTTAGTTGGTCATCGTTTTTTGTGATTGACTGTACCTACTGTATCTACTTGAGCGACTTTCAATTTTTTTTTTGTAAATAATTTGCTTTCTTTTACTACTGCTATTCTGAAGTTTTGTTAGATTTTTCAGTATGCATTTTTAAAGTGAAGTCAGCAAATTGTTTTACGATGGTCCATTGAATTTTCCATTCAGCTTTTTATAAAAAATGGCAAATTGCTATTAGACGGTCTTATTTTTATTGCATTAATTTGAGTTCTTAAATAAAATTTCTTGGTGACGAGTATAAGAAAAACTACAGTTATGATTAGTCTATGTATGATTTGTCTAAGTTTATTATACGAAAACATGAAAATAAAAATATCAGCGAAATTAAATAACGTTACAAAATTAAAAGGCGCTACGAAAAGAGCCGAAAACTGGGAAATTCGTTTCCAAAATGGCTGCAGGGGGTGGTGCGAGCGAGAGGGGAGATGGGGGGAAAGGGACGATACGATATGCCGGTCACGTCGCGGGCAAGGCGCGCGCGTGCTCTTCATTCTAATGCCTGAACACACACACCCCCAAACACACGCACACATACACCCGAAAACGTCGAAACACTTCACATACACGTGTACGTACACACACGCGTGTGTGTGTAACATAAAATACATAAACTTCCTGGTAAATAAGAGTAGATACAACTTTCTTATAAGTAAAGCTCGTGTTAGATGTTTCGGCTATATTAAATTCTGTCTTTTTCTCCTTTGCCTCTGAAGGCTGATAGCAATGGGAAATCATATTTCGCTTTTATACGCAGCTTTTTTGTTTATTTAAGTTTTTATTAAGGAAATTATTTACGTGTTATGGCTTCAAATTGCAGGCTCAGGAAAATGAATTTAACCACTATGCTTTAATACTCGTAATTACTTTATGAATGGCACAATCAAATGTCGTTTGCAAACTGCTGAATTCAAAAGTGATGATTTTTCTTTATATTTACTTTAAGCAAACAGGCATTTAATAAAAAAAAAGATGTTGCGTTCAATAATTTTTGTGAAATACAAAATGAGTGCCAAGACACAAATTCTTTTAAATTTTGCCATCATTACAAATTCCAAATCAAAATTCCGCACTCCATTACAGTCAATGAAACCCGATAATCATCCATCTTGTCTCGAGAAATTTTCCGCCATAAAATTCTAAGGATCTAAAAAGTTTTGTATCATCAATCGGCGAATCGGTAAACACCATAAAATCCTTACAATCATTCCGAGAACCGACCACCATAACGTCACCATTGTCTTAGAGTATTTACATTCAAGCCCTGACTGCGGATACACGCCTACTGAATGTGTAATAGGGTCCCACAATTATATTTGATAAATTTATTTAAAGATGCATTTGAATAACCCGTGAAAGGGTCATCGTGAAAGTTTTGTTGGCATCACTTGGATTTTGGATGTATTTTTATTGCTTTTTTGGACTTTATTTATGGGTGGTGTTGATTGTTATATTAATGGCAACAAAAAAGAGTTAGTATTATCATATTACTCAATTTGAGTTACTAGCTACTTAATAAATCTCTCTCGCGTACTTTGATTTCCGTCTTCACGACAACAACGAAGGCAGCTACCACAAACCTATAAACATGTATGATAAAGACTTTATCATCAACTTTACAGCCTTTTGTAATATCATTCGTCAGTGATGTCTTCCTCTAAGATAATCGTATCCAAGTCCCGTTCACCATAATTCTCATCAATTTTAACGTAAACATTGTCTCGTTAGCCATTTCTATGAAGCCACCTGCTATGCGATGTGTGATAACAACTCTTTCATTCATAACTGCGGTACGTGACGGGCCACCATTCTGCCTTCTTTGAGTTTTGGAGACAGGTTTTTTATTAGCTAATAATTGTGAACGTGTGGTGTGTAGGCCTCGGGATTTTGAATGAGATGGCAGTAAAACAATATATTTTTTTTTTGATATCTTACAGCGAAGTACGTTTATGTTTAAATTTTGGATTTATGATTAAACTAGCGGCCCGCTCCGGCTTCGCACGGGTATAAAATATATATTATAAGTATTTCTCCACTATTTTATGGATGTTATTATACATATAAAACTTCGTCTTCAATCACTCTATTTATTAAAAAAAACCGCATCAAAATCCGTTGCGTAGTTTTAAAGATACATACCTATATGTCTCATACTATTTGGATCTCTCAAACCTCATAATAATTTATTAGTACAAAAATTCGTTTCATTTAGTTAATAGGTACGTAGTATCAAGTCTAAATCTATTAAAATTTACTACACGACTGGATCTCTATTCCAAACACACATTAACATATTTGTATGTGCTACCTATATTTGATCTTAATCTGTGTGATTGTACCTACATGTAACACGTTGACAATGTGTGTGGTTGAATCGACTAATGGAAAAGCAGCATGACCAGGACTTACGACTTATCTTAAAACATTATAACCTGTCTCTCTCTTACTGCTAAATTCACATGGTGGTGGCGTTAGGTTTTTTAGTTCTTCCCTACTTCGCTCTGCCCGGGAAATCGTAACTAGTGACATATAAAATAGTTCTTCATGTCCTCCAGCTCTACTTACATAGTCATATGTTTTAGGTTAAACATTCGATCGGGGATCAAAGTTTAAGTGCCATACCTAATGAGAAATAATGATTCTTTTGCTCCTCAGGTAGAGATGACGGGCAGTAGTATATTCGACTACGTGCATCAAGCTGACCACGCTGAGATAGCGGAGCAACTAGGTCTGTCCCTTACTGGTAGACCCGGAGGAGCTGGTCTCAATAGTCCTGCGTCCGGCAGCGAAGAGGGCAGCCAGCATGGAACCAATAACCCTGATGGTGAGATGAGGTGTTTGCTATATAGTAATAATTATAACAATCGCAGTATACCTATCCCACTGCAGGGCAGAGGAATCTTAAGTTTTCCTTCACCGTTAGTCTGTGCCTCTGTGGATTATATAGGGTAACTTTTAGGTTGGTAGGATTAGGGAAGTAATATTAAAGCCATCGTTGATGGTTGGAGATTTGTTTGAAATAGATAAAATATATAGATTAAATAAGAGTTGTTGTCGACTATAACTGGCAGTAAACGCTGACAAACAGGATTAGATAAGCTGAAATACATAGGGGACTAACATATTTTTGTTGTTCTGGAAAAAACAGACTTGTTTTAAAACATTAAGTATAGGTAAATTTACAAATACAGATCAATTGAGTCATCTCCTTGCCTAATAATAATATTGTTTTAAGTCACAACCAAATATTTTTTAAACTTTCCTCCTAATTACCTATCAGTCGACTGTTCCACTTAGATTACTTGCTATACCGTTTAACATCATTTAATTCCACTCGATGTAGTAAAAACTTGTGGAAAAAGCCGCTGAAAACAGTGAAGCGATGACTTTTTACCGTTATTCATTCTAAACAGGTGTCACATAGAAAACGAGAAGCAAGAATTATCGAATCGTCTTTTCCAACAAAAAAATTGTGTTCGAAATTCAATTAAACTCCACTTATTTCGGAGGCCGTTGCTCCATCGACAATCGGCGACAATACTGATCTAAAATTTCACTTGGTATATCGAATCGCCCAATGCTGGTACTAATAAGTTGTGGATCAAATTGAAATTAGATTATGGAATGTTCACGCCATGTTGGAAGCTTATGAAACGGTCAATGGGGTGTCAGTGTAACCTTTATGCAACAAATTATTATTTCATTTCCAACGCTGGGAATGTTGTGGGTGATGACAACTGCGCATCTAATCATGCCAATGATACTTGTGCTATTAAATCAGTCATCTGTTTAATTTTCTGAAGAGATGTGGGTGCCGACTTCAATTAAACGCGAAGATAGGCAAAAAATTCATTCGTAAGTATAATATTTTTCACCGTCAATGTTATCCGGTCGACTGCATTCGGAGTTTTTATTATTGTTGTGGCTTCGGCCGCCGTTGAAAAACATGCTTTAAATGCAAGCAATTCAAATTCTATATTTTCTTTTGATTGTTTTGTGTAATTTTTTACATTCCACGAATGAAATGAATCAGAACAAAATAAATTATTCCTAGAACCTTTGCTTCCATGAATTATAGATATAGAGATTTAAATGGTAACGAAACAACATTGCATTGTTAGATTTTTTCAGCACATGAACTAGAGAACCATCTGACTTTAAACATGCAAGTCAGTTTCATATTCGTGAATATACCGTAGGTATACCTGGCCATTTTTTTATTAATAGTCAAGTCAAATTTTCCATTTTGGCACCTTTATGTTTGATGATATAAAAATGTTCATATATATGGGTATTATAGCAATATAAAGATTTGCTACTTAAAAAATACGAAGAACGGAAAAGTTGTTTACGAACACATCAGTTTTTTAAGGGCCTTCAATTTCACACGTAACATTGAAGGGCTAGAATCGATTTCAATTTACACTGCGCTGCTAAAGAACTCGATAAAAAATCAATCAGGATCGAGATGGTTTGACAGTGAACCATTGTATGGTGACGGGCGTGGTGAAATGAGTCACAGAACAGTGGTCCATGGTGTAATCGCCACATTGTCACCGTGATGGCCATGGCGTGAACTTTTCTGGAGTGATGGGAGCCAGTGGCTCTACAAGTTGGACTTAAGTAGGTATTTCATTAAATTCTCTGAAGAACAACATTAGCAGATCATTAAAAACTACAAAATAATAAAATACAAAGAGAAAATATTACAAATTAGGCTACGGAGGTATTTCATTAATTGAACAATAATGCCCTTAAATTATCTGTAGCGGTTAGTCAACAATTTGATTATACAGACCCACAATAGGTTTGCCCTTCATGTTCAAGATATAATAGTTTATAAAACATTTCGTACAATAGAGAAAATCAAACCGCGATTGGTTTGCATTATCGTGTGATAACCCGAAAGAACCGACGCGACGTTCAATTATTAAAATAACAGTATCCACACATCTGAGGCTAAACGCTTGCATAAAACATGAATATAAAGGAAATAATAGAAATGGTGTAGCCACTTAGATAAAATCAAACACTTAAACCCACTGCTGTAAGAGACAGCCACATTCCATTACAAAGAACAATCTTGGGACTTCGCCATAATCTGGTACTCGGTGATCGCAGTATTGTGGGTGTAACTTTATACCGTACTGACAGCCCCTTGCTTGGTTCCTTTAAAGAAGCCGTTGCAAATTTCATTCACATGTGTAAGCTTATGGATATCGAAGATGATGACATAGATCATATATCAAGAATTAAAGGCAGAGCAAATCTGCAAATGTATGTTTAACAGATGACAATTACGAAAAGGGAGAACAGACACAAATAGATACGAAGAAAGTTATCGGAGTCAACAAAAAACGACTCCATCCAAGACTGATATATCAAGGTTACACAAATATTTGTTCGTTGAGTCAATCTAGTTACGTATTTAGTACGGCGACGTGATACAAATCGACATACCTTTTGTCCGATATAATGGTTATTGTGACTATTGCCAAAGATTAAACTTGCGACAGAATCGCATGCGAATTGAATTTAAATTTGAGTGCTGTGTTGGTTGCGGTGTGGTGTGATGTTATTGCTGAAATCTAGTGCATAAATGCCACCCGTTGGGACAGGCTATCTGAAATAGTATTGATACTTCCTTCTGATAATTAGGACTTGATACATACTTTGCCGGTGCAGACCTTACTAGCTGAATTTGATTGCAGTTCTTGCTTTAATATTTTAAATTGTAGGTATGATTTGAAGAAAAACAAAATGAAGAAATAATGAATTTATTATAAATACATTTTCAGTTGAAAGGAAACGGTATTTTGTGCCAGATATGAACATTGATATTTTAGCTTTCATTCACTTTTCTGTAAGAAAAGTTAAAGCTTATAGACCAAAGAAAATAACCTAAAAAAACTTAAAACTAAAACCCATTCAAGAATAGTTTTATATACAGAAAATAAAAGGACTATGAATGTTAAAAAAAAACGAAATAAAACATTAGTAGGTAGATCAAGTATAATACAAAGCAGCAAAAACTAGCATCTGAAAGAGATCAAAAAAACGCATATAAAAAGAGTGTGAATGCGAAATAACACAATGGGTTTAATCTATATTAGCCTAGGTTACGATTAACACAGAACATTAGCTTGTTCAAGAATGTATTATTTCAGTTTCAATATGGCACAAGTCAGTATATCTAAAAACTTATGGATACAGTTGAAAAGAAAATTCTGAATTTTCTATCTAGCTGTGAATACGTCAATATCTAAAACTGAAACCAAATTATTAAATTTAAACCAAAATCTGTATAAACTTCGTCTTTATTAACCGTCAACATAGAGAACGTTTAAGAACCATCGTCGTCACATAACTTGGTGACTGGTCCAGTGAAATCAATTACAGCGTAGTGTCGATCGTCCCCGATCCCAGCCGGAGCACAAACCTTATAATTAGCTACACGTCCACCCAATCAATCAAGTCTCACTGATTGATACACTTTTAAACTAAAAATTGATTCTATTTGTGTTAAAATTTGGTCTATTTCTTGGTTCTTTCTTCCGCTTTTTTGTAAGGTATGTGTTTATTAGGGGAGGAGACGATGTGTATAAGACTGCTTAAGCATCTTTTAGATTTGAAATGTATGCTACAAAAACTGGAGCGTTGAATTAGTCGAAAGGGAAACAACTTTGATATTTTGTGATAAGACTTAAAACCAAAATTTATTGTGTTCATTAACTAAATGTAAACAAAAGAAGCATTTTTATTAAAAAATAATAATTTTCCAGTGTCTTCACAAATGAGTCTGGCGGCAAGTGGATCGCTTTACAGAGGGATGGACAGAGCATTCTGTGTGAGAATGAAGAGCACGCTCACCAAGAGAGGCTGCCACTTCAAGTCTTCAGGATACAGGGTAAGTGAACCAGCAATGGATATCGTGTAAAACAAAGATATAGTAGACATTCTACCACCATTTAATAGTAACATAAAAATCATTTACACGAACTTTTATTTACACGAACCTAATTCTCCAAATAATTATAAAAAAAAATGTTATTATGAAATTAATTATGGAAATACTTACTTTAATATTCATAGTATAATAATTTCCAAAATAATTTGAAACTAAGTGGACTATGAAAATATGTGGACATTTTTCTTATCTAATATTTTAAAATGAGAAATAAATGGACGCTGAGTTTTCATTTTCGATTTAGGTCGGAAGAAGCAACGATGGTGAGACATCGAGAAACGCTGAGAATGGTAACTGGCGGGTGGGTATCTTGTAGAAAGAATGTTGTGTGATGAAATTAATGTTAACTTGGTGATGTTTGGAGCGGCAGAATTTTATTTTAAATTTTGGTCCAAACTACACCCTTTGACACTCTAAAACAACTTTTTTCTCCACGTATATTCATGTTATCAAATATAATAGCTTTATATCTATACCAAGAGTAACAAATGGATTCGAACGACCTCTTTATCCGTCTTAGATCACAAATATTATTGGTGAGAATTATTGTTAGCTTGGGGTGCCTCAAGGCAGCATTATACGGCCCCATAATTTTTGCCTTAACTCGGTGCTAGGTCATAAAACGTGATTATATCACAAGCGAATACCGCAATAGCTGAGCAAAATTGCCGGTAGATTGTTTTCGGGGTGTAAATTCTCATTTTATTTTATAAGCAGTTTCTTGGACACTTCCTTTCATATTTGGGGAGCCATTCATTTCTTTATTGCTTGTCGATTGCTCTCTTATTTCTATTTTAAAGGGTTGTTAGACACTAAAGTAGAAGTAACAGCCATAATTTGTTTTATCTTCATCTTAATGGGTAATGTAGCTCCGTTTTGGAATCAGTAGAGCAATTAATACTGAAACGATTCCGAGAGTGTGTGTAACGCCGCAGGCAACGGTTTTATTGGGAAAATTGCAAATTAGTTGATCCTCCTTACATTTGATCTTCGGATTCGATTACCTGGTAAAATGTATAATACGTGCCTCAGCAACATTACGTCGTGTAACAAATAGCTTTTCAGTTTCTCGTTATGTTTGAAAGTTTAATGTTCTTACATGAGACACGTCCCGCGTTTTCTATTTTACGAAAACGAAGTAGATGTGAAAGTTTTAATGGTGTTTTTTATTTTTGATTTGGTTATTTCATTTTTGTTCGCAAGTTTTATTAAAGATCTTTATGGAATATATTGTACGATTACGACCTTCCACTTAATGGAAGATGATATTAGATATATAATATTGCAGGTCTTGTATGTTGATGAGAATCGTTTGAGAAAACCTCTTGTAGAAGACAAATTCAAACAACTAGGTGCCTCAAAGGTTTTTGTATAATTAAACTTTATCATTTCTTCAACGTCTGTCTCTTTCTTTCCAGGTGGTTCTGATGCTTTGCCGCCTTCGACCTCAATACTCTTTTTCCCATAGCCGCAAGTCTCCTACGGTACTCCTGGGGATGGTGGCACTAGCCATAGCATTACCGCCGCCATCAGTTCACGAGATCAGATTGGAGTCTGATATGTTCGTCACCAGAATAAACTTCGACTTCCGAATAGCGCATTGCGAGCCCAGGTATTATTTTGTCCGATATTTGTTCATACATAAAACGTAGTTCCAACGTACGGGTGAGAGTGAAATCTAAACAGTTCTATAAAGCCATTAGTTTTGTATGATATAAACTAACTTAAACAATATCTTTTCACGAGCCAAATATCAATTTCTGGTCCACAAAGAACCACGAAAATCACTTGATCGAATTCATAATTTGTTTGATACATGTTGTGTGTTGATTTTCCAGCAGGGTGTCAGAACTCCTAGGCTACACGGCTGAGGAACTAACGGGGAAGAATCTCTACGCTCTTTGCCATGGAGAAGATGCCAACAAACTTAGGAAATGTCACGTAGATTGTAAGTAACTCTCATATTTTCTTACGTCCCAAAAATCAGTTTACCTATTCTGTCATTAGGAGTGTATCTGTTACTTGCTTTTAGGAGTACATTAACTTCTAACCAAACATGTAAACTATTGCCACATACTTCAGCCGGATGTCTTTTCTTGGTTCTAACTTCCTGCAACCAATTAGACCTTTCAACATTTCTTTCGTCAATCAACTTTCAATAAATCAATCATGTTGGGCAACTTTAATTGTCGCCTCTATTTCTGTTTTAATTAGCCTTGCTATATCATCAATTGTCTATAAACGATGCGATGTCCACCCATGACCCAATATATGTGGTGAAATCCTTCGTAGGTTAATGTCGTAACTACCGATTTGTATTCAGCTTGTGGTCTATAGAAATCCATGTCAAGAAGACAGGCAGCTCAAGGCACAAAGCGTTACGAGGAAAATTTATGAGTCCAACGTTTTGTGGGAACATTTCTTTTATAATGACTTTCGATGTTACAGTTTGATGGACTTTGTTTAGCAATTTCTTTGGTTTTTTAAGGAAGTTGTTGAAATTAGGTAGTCGCGTTTACAACCCATTCAAATTATTTTCTCTAACATACCGTTTTTTATTCAATAAATAAGATCTAATGTAATTTCTATATGAACTGGAAGTGTTTTCTATTTCGGCTCTTTTTACACGACTACCCAAAAAAGGAGTGTAATGTTTTTGCCGTACGTGTTTATAAACACGACTTTTCCAGGATCATATTTTATACAGAATTTCTTATTTATATAATTTAATCTTCTCGTATATGATATTATTATCTACTTTCCTGCACATCCGTCAGTGGAATACAATTTAGGCCTAGCGCCACGCCGGCCCGTCTCTACTGAAGTTGTGATTTGAATAATAATTTTTATTCCACCATTTTGGTTTCCTCTCCCTTTACGTAGACGTGGGAAATGTCATGTCTTAATGTCCTGAGAGATGGCTTTTTCTGTTTTATGGGTATGTCTACCTGTGTTATTGTGTGATTCATAGTTTTTGTTGACTTCAACTTCCTCAGTATTTTGTGGTTTTCTTACATCGTTTAAAGTATCTGTTTCCTTATTGAGTTTTATTTCTTTGCAAAATGTAATAATATAAGGTTCAGTTACTACGGTATTATTCTTCAGCGCTTCTCAACATTCTTTGTATTGACTTCTATGTTGAAATGCATTGACGTTGTATTAAGCACCTATGTTAATTCAGCAATGAGGAAAATTCGTGACGACCTCAATCCGACTTGGTCATCTGAACTCAATCCGATCTAATGCGATTGCTCCACCTTAAATACACGACTTCAAGAACAAAGATGTCATGAATGGAAGGACTCATAATCCTGACGTAATCATCCAACCAATAATTGTACATAACAAGATGGCTGACATTTTGAATGCCAATCACGCTGTAGCGTTAACGTCATGTGGTTCTAGCACCTTACCATTTGATAGCTTTACGAGACCATCAATTTGAATTTAAAATGTACATCTATGTAGATGCCGGTCAAATGTGGACAATTCTGGTCTGGAATAACAATTGTACATATTAGCATAAAAGTCCGGGTGTTTGTTAGAAAGCGGGTAATTTGGTTACAACTGTATACGCGGTTTGATTACAAGATGACTTTATTGACGATCGCAAAGCGTATGATATTCAAATTTTGTGCATACGTCCAATAAAATTAAATGATTATGTTTGAGACTTCCGACAAGTTTGACGCTTTGGAATTTACTTGATATTCGTTGGCTGAAAAACAAAGCGATTTATTTTTTATTGTCGTGATTAAAGATAATGGCCCTCAAGTTACTTTAAAGATGTTGTCAACGAACAGTCATAAATGAGTGATTCATTGACTTTATAAATGATTTTTATTTGAATAAGTAACAAGCTTGTTTATTTACCTAAACTTAAAATTTCCATATTTCACTGCGGTCTATTACCTAACTACAGAATACAAAATATACATATTTGGGATAGTGGATTATTATTCTGAAAAGTATAAATCTTCAGTTTATTAGTTTACAATAATTAATGATCGACCACTATATTTGTTTAGTCATGTTTTGCATTTTTATCTTTTGCATCTACGTCTGACTGCTTGATCCCGAACTCAAAACGACCACTGTAACTACAACCATATTTTTTTCCCCACCACCCAACAAATAGACAACAAACACTCCATCAGTTTCAATAATTGGCTCCTCACCAACATCAAATGCATTATAATTAAAAAATCCGTTGCCAATACAATACATCAACAATGCCAAAAACCGTGTTAGTACTAATGACTCACGTCCCACTATACACGTGTTCACTAAGTCCTTTATGAAACAAATCAATTGAATATAATGACGCTAATACGTTTACATTAACATTTTTGTTTGTGAGCTATTGTTCTAGTAATCAGGATGAAGGTCGATCGGTTGATTGTGATCTGGAAGTTTTACTATTCAACCAACATTTTAAATTCGCATTTCCATGGGGCAAATGGTCAAATTTACACATTATTAAAAGAATTTCCTCTCACCTTAAAGATTAGCTTCTGTAGCAGTAGAACTAAAAAAAAGTCTCTCAGATTTGCTAGAACACCTCGTCTGGTTGATGCTACCGTTTATCCCTAAGGAGCGGGATTTGAATCTCGCAGTGATCGTAAAGCTTTTGAGTTTTTTAATTATATAGATACTCGGCAGTAGCACTGTCCGGCCACTAGACTAACAACAAGGCAGACAAAATCAAACATACACTAAACAGATAATTTTAAGAGAGGTGCTTTTGGCTTTAAAGTTCCCAGACGAAGTCTGTGAAGAGACCAGTACCAAAGTCCTAAATAAAAAACGTGCCATATGTTGCATAGTAACAAAGGCTTCAATTTCACGCCTAATCCGAAAGGTTTTTAACTATCCCGTGGACGACTTCAATTGAATTGGATTGGCTGAATGGGGATGCTATTAAAAAGGCTGATGAAGTTATTTCTTGAGTGGATCCTTATCTAATTTCTTGAGTAGCTAGCTCTTATACTTTGTCTTCAATTTAAATGCCATTAATGTTTTTTAACCGAGTTTCTTAATTCCAAAATGGTTTTTGTGTGTATGTTACTCAAATTAATTATCATCAAAATTGATTTTGAAGACACTGAACCTAGATTTTTATGGTTAGGATCTCATGAAAAATCCAGGGCGAAACAAATTAAAAATAATTATTTTTATCAGCTTTAAAATCAGTGGTATCTTTTCTATATTGAGTATCTTTTCTATTTAATACTATGTCATGTTCGACCAATTTCTTGAAACACTATGAATAATTTTGAGTAGACAGCAAAAACCAATAGTGTGTCAGTTTTTGCTTGAAACAAAAACTGACTGATAGACCGGGAAGTAAGAACCATGTAACAAAAGTGAATGGTTTTACTATTTTTAGTACCTAAACCTTACAGTTGCAAGAACCATAAAATTAAAATGATGTCACCTAAATATAAGTACTACAGGAAAGCGCAGTTCCGTTCTATTTAGACGAAATTTAATGTATCATAATATTTACTAATGCAAGATCCATTCTTCTTGTAAGTAATGTTATCTGTAGCAAATTTTTGTTTTATCGACTCCGCTAAGTCGATAAGGCAAAATACCTAAGCAAATGTTAACCTACACGTGTTTAAAATGTTTACATCAGATCTCCCAAATGACTAAATCAAAATTCGCTCAAAGCAGTCATGATAACGAATTCATCCCGACGAAATCGAAACTATCTAAATCCACACATTATTCCAAAATCATCAAAGATAAAACAACGACACAAGACTCTTTTCCAGCATTTGTCAAAAAAATATACTATAACAACGTACTAATACGATACTCATCTTTGTTACAGTAATGAACAAAGGCCAAGTCCTGACACACTACTATAGGATAATGAACAAACTCGGCGGCTACACCTGGATGCAGACGTGTGCCACCGTCGTCTGCTCGTCCAAGAACGCAGAAGAACAGAACATTATATGCGTCAACTATGTTATCAGGTAAGTTCAGTGTCTCCCAAACCATTAAATTATAGAAAAGAACCAAAGATGCTGTTAAAAGTTGTCAGAACAAAATTGATCACTTTCTTATGATATCAATTGAACTTACTTTCATAATAGAAACCCCAATATTATACATGTTTTAAACACTAATTCAACTTTAATTTCTCGCAGTGGTCGCGAATATCCGAACACTGTAATGGACTGCTGTCAACTAGAGGAGAGTGTGCAAGGAGTCAAGCGGGAAGAAACAGCCGGAGATCCTGAAAACGGTCCACCGGACACCGACAACTCCGGCGCCCCGCCCCCTCCACCTCGTCATCCAACCGAGCGGACTGAACCCCCAACCAACACCGACGCCGCGTCCAGCGCACCAGTCCCAACTTCTGACGTCACACACCTCACCAGACTGAGCGACGCACAACCCTTACCGCTCCACACGAGCACCGAAAGAACATCACCCATGCCAGCCAGAAGACAAAAGAAACGAAAGCACACGACTGACTGCGAAGACGAGGCGGAAAGAGACGAAGAGCGCCGAAAAACCTCCTCTAACCCTGGAGCCGCCATCTCACCAGCAGAACGAGACATCTCCAAAACAAATCTAGCTATCCCAGAAGGCAGCTCTGACGCAACATCCGTCAGAGACCTCGAAAATGCCATGTCGAAGCACCTACCGTCTGTAGCGTTAGACGGAAAAGAAATCTCCCACAGGCCAACTGACTTTTCCACTGATGCCCTATTGAAACAGCAACAACAAAAGTCAACGATACAATGGATAGGCACTCAGAATCATCACCTTAACCCCTTGAACAGACAGATACCAGGAAACCATACTTCGACACCGGCATCGGCATTACTAAGACAGCTTTATGCGAACAGAGAAAGTGTTATTCGAAGCAACTTCTTAGGTGACGGTAGAACTGGTGGTTATTACTCTAGTGATGGTCAAACTGGACCTTTGCCGACGCCTCCGGGCAGCGAAGGGTCCGGCTACAGCGAGCAACTAGGACATAAGGGCACAGACATAGGTTCTCTAGCTTACGGAGGGTATGCTGACTACCATTCGGCCATGACGCCACCAGGTTCGGTATCCCCAAGAGACAAACAGCAGTACGCTTTGCCGTACGACAATAGCGCTTATTCCGAGGCCTTAAGGCACTCGTATTTGGGCGAGGCACCGCTGCCGTTGAAACCTCAAGCGTATTCAGCGGTTCCTGGAGCCTTAGATTACGCATCTCCCTTAGACCAGTCGCAGTTCTTCCATCCACCTTCATCTTTTCACCTGTATCACCCTCAGGCGCATGCAGCGCACGCGTCTCATTCACATCAGCCTGTAGACAAATCCGCTCCACCAAACACGAACTGGTATTCGGCAAGCTCATAGCCGTATCTTCGGTAATCCTCGTCTAATGTCTGCAAGCTTATGTTACACAGCTGTTGTTAAGTTTTCTCATTTTGTTAATTGTTCGGGGCTCAATTAGAATTAATGAAAATTTTCCCTGATGCATTATTATCAGAAAATGTATACGGTTGACAAGACTTCAGAACTAAAATACTCAAACACGTCTCTTTTACATGGAGTCCTCTATTTTTTCGGGGTTCATATTTTTGAATACTCTAAGGGAATGTGCCAAAAATTGTGCTTCAGGCACTGACCTTGCATTTATATATCCATTACATAACACTCACATACTTTTAAAGTTATACATAATTATGTATGTAACTACAATCATAAACAGATTTAATTCTCAGAAAGGTAGATATTATACCGACATTATTTCGAATGAATAACATTACCTACATTAATAGGCATGCTATATCCTATAGATTACTTCTTTACACAAAATAAGGCGATAAATATCGGTCAGAAATTGTTGACAATCGTAACCAATCTTTATCGACAAAACATCGAAAGATATGCGTTCTTTATTATAATAAAAATGATGGACTTTTATTTAATAATCCAGTGAAATCATGAGCTATATCGATGGCTTGTTGCATATCATTTATAGTTAAGCTTTTTGTAAATTATTGTACAATAGTTTATCGACATGACTGTATTTAGGCTATAGTATAATCATTTAACATTGTAAATTGTAGTATTTAAGTATTGTATATTATTTTTATTAATCAATATAAGATTTCATTGTACATAATTACTTGTCATCTACACTATTAGATAATAATCGAATTTCAAAAAAATCGATACAATTATTTAATCGATTGTTACTTTCTTATTTTGACAGTTGAAATTCACGTCGCCATTTTTAATTACTTGTTTCATATTTTATCTTTTGGGGTTCATTAAACAAAACAAATTCCTTATTCGTCATTTAAATGATCATGACAAATAATTTATTGTAGCCAAAATACTCAAAGCATTCCATTTTTTTATATTCAAGCCAAATACAATTTTTTAATTTTTTATATAGAAACGTTGTAATTTTTATATTAATTCGATTAGGTGTTATCACAATAATAATAATTGGTAATATTTATGCTATTTTTAACTGTGCAATACGAGTGGAAAACGTTGTTCATTTCGATTTTATAAGGCTTCGTTAATGTATCGTAATTAAGGTAATAATTATTAAAAATTGTAATAAAGTTGTAATTATTATAATAAAAATTGGGATAGGCTTGTCACGCAATTATTTGTTATGTTTTTTTTATATATATTTTTCTGGAAATTCATTAAGTACTTCCAACTTCATGTATTTTCTTTGGAACTTAAAAGAAAGAAGAAGTTTTATTTGTCCGAATAAATAATTAAGAATTTTCAATCACTTTGTTTTTATTTTAACCCCTCATGAGTATAAGTAAAAAAACACATCTCGGCTGCAATTCTCGAAGAAGTAATCAGAGAAATATGTATAACGTAAGTACGAACAATAAGAGGCTGAGAGATTGTCACTACAAAACCAATAGGACCACCATCTAGAGATAAATGAAACATAATTAAAGTTCATGTAACCATTTATTTTTGTCATCAAACAATTTCAAATAATATTCAATTTAAAAATATTAAACTAAACATTTAGTTATGTAGGCAGTAAGTGTGCTTTTAACTTAGAAAATAAAGTTAAAACTTGTAAAAATTATATTTAAATATTCTCGTTTATCTACAAAATGATTTAGAATGTAACTGAAAACAATAAAAATTACATAAATGCACAACATTAAAATACAAAGCAATTGATTCTGAGATTCATTTACAAAATATAAAATAAGTATAAAAATGCACTGTGGACGGATTCAGTGTAGATTAATTATAATCAGTCAAATAAACTGGAAACTGGGCCAATTGGACGGTTCATACCTATTTAGTCAATTCTTAAAACTAATTAAAAATATACTTAGTTTAGCGCACATTATGATTTGAAAATACAAACTAATAATATAAATTGTTAGGTAGGATGTAAAGTTTGGATATTTGTCATTCAAGCAAAAACGCCTGAACGAATTTAGATAAAACTTGTATCAATTATTATAAAAATAAATTACGACGCAGGAATCACGAACACAAGATTTTAATTTTGGCTTAAAGCCCGGTTTCCACCGCGAGCGAAACGGACCCAGTAATGAATCCGTTTCACTAGCAAAAGTTAACTTGTATACTTGTATTTCCACTAATAAATAATCGCGCGGAAAGGACCGGGCGAGCAGAGAGAGTTGTAATGAACTCGCTCTGTCATTTTTCTTTTGCAGTGAAAAACAACAGACTAAACTCTTTGTTGGTGGAAATTTAAACCTATTTCATTAAAAAGGAGTCCATTCCGCCTTACTATTTCCCGCACATTACCCTTTCGCAGTGGAAACCGGGCTTTACGTTTCGTTTCGACCAAAATGGCACCGGCCGTGGTCCCGTTAATTCTCGTGTCGTAATTTAATTTTATTATCATCTTTCAAAGCGATAGTTTGAAAGCTAGTATTGAATCCATTTTTGTTGATATATCTCACAAATAGTATGTTCTTTCTAGACTCAATTACGATGTCCACGAATACAAAGTTACGGGCAGTTGCTAGTAAATAATAAAAGTCAAATATAAGGTCTATTATTGCTATCTCAGCTTTTCCGTGTGATAAGCCTTTCTTCAAAACACATTTATTAATATCGGGCGCAGCCCTAAACTTTAGGCTTCCAGACTTTTTAGACAGAATAATCTTTTTATTTTCCAAGTTTCTTTGATAATATCCAAATAAAAATTTTAATTAAACATTGTCCATCACCATGTTTGAAAGATCATTCTCCAAGCCCACCAACAAGATGAACATACAATTTTAGAATCATGGAAATATTACATTTTTCAATCAAAATGTGCACAATCTCCTAAAGCATATCGCCCCCCCTAAACAAGCGGCAAAACGCTTGACAAATAGAAATCGAATAGCATGAAAAATATATGGGTTTGACATAATTATGTCATCGATAACCTCGAAACATTATGTCATCCCCATACATTTATCATTCTATTCGTCAAGCATTTTGCCACTTGTCTAGGGAGGCTAGTTACACATCTCTTCACTACTTAGGCACTTAAACTTACACTATAACATAACATCACGCCTGTATTCCCCGAAGGGGTAGGCAGAGGAGAACATATAGTACACCCACATTTCGCCAGTTATGTTGTAAGTCCCAATGTAATAGGGGGCGAGCCTATTGCCATCAACCGGGCACAAATCCAGACTCCGTGCTGCTACTGAGAATTACCTAATGGAAAACTCAGTAACACTTTGCCCGACCCGGGATTGAACCCAGGACCTCTTGCTCAGCAGTCGCGCTTAGCGACCACTAGACCAACGAGGCAGTCAAAACTTACACTATGTAAACAACAAATATATAATTAGTCTGCCATATTTTCTACCACTATGTTTTTGTATATAAAACTGTTATATATATTATATTAATTGTATGGAGGGTAAATAATAGTAATTTTAAGCTGTGTTCCACCTTTTTGTTTCATAAACCTTGTGAACATCTCAAATGTTTATACTCATGACCAAGATTGGTCCACATTGCTTGTTAATAGTCAAAATTTGATATACCTTATCATCTATACAAACTGCTTGGAACAGACTATATTACAAATGTTTGTCCAAATGTTGGTATTAGTATTCCACTAATATTTCAATGTTGGGCGATTGCATCTCCAATATTATTTGGTACTGCGAAAACACGCAGAGGTAGCAGTAGATCTGAAATAGCAACATACATTCGTTAGGGCATGTCATGCACCTTTATTCATTACAAAATGATGTTATATTACTACTCAAGTACTTATTTATCACATAATTCAGTGATCGCAGTGACGCCACCTAGTAGGGACATGACAATACTATGTGTCACCATAACTGTTAAATAGCGCTATCTATCGGTTTACTTAGGAACTAGGTAGGCTCATCCTGAACAGCCACATATTCAATCTCATGGTGTTTTTCATCAAGACTATAACGAAAATATATCTGCAATCATGCTCAAGATTTGCAGAGGTTGCTGCCACTTTTCGACGGTGACGGAACCAAGCCCTAAGTGTCTGCAGAAGTTATTTATTTATTTATTGCACTATGTAGTTTCACAGAAAACAATTACATGTTATCACAACAAACATAGACCCTGTAAGGGTGTAGCAACACTTATTTTAGTAAAAATAAGAAAATACATTAGGTATCTAACTTAACAGCTAAGTTTAATATTATAATTTTTAAGAGTTTACTTACTTAATAAATGTAAGTTAATATATAAATTACAATATTTTATAACTTACATTGTATGACATCCATAAGAAGTCAACGAGGGCAGCTAAGGTAGCGTCCAACTGAAATGATAGAACAGAAATCATCAGTTTCGGGCATTTTCAATCATAGAAATCAAATTTATTTTTTTCGTCTAAATCTAAAATGTCACAATAAAATAAGAATAGCATAATTATTTTTCTTGTTATAACTGCAAAACCACAATGTTATTTGACTAAATAGTTAGTGAAATAAATCAAATTCAACATTTAGACTTAAATTTTTCTAAGAGTACAAATAAAAATATTTTTCTGAATATTGGATGATGCCTATTGAGACCACTCAGTTATGCATCATAATTCAGATATTACTGTGCAAATGTGTGTGCAAACACACTATATTCCATTCACTCTCGCAGTACTTTTTTTTTGTAGATGAAAGGTGTCCTATGTCCTTTTTGGCACCACTGATAATGTTAGCAATTTGAAATTGTCATGATGATCAGTTCAGTGGTTTAGGTGTAAAAAGGGAACAAACAAACATGCTTTCGTTTTTATAATATTAAGTATGGATTACCTACTTTAAACATACACCCCTGAGAGATTTTTTAACAGTGTGTAAACTCATGTCAGAGGCCTACAGGCGGTTAAAACTGAACTGACATAAGGTTGTTTATCAACCATACTATGAGAAGAATTATGGTATAAGAAGAATTATGAATTTAAAAGAAACTCACATAAATATAATATCCTCCGAGGAGCCACAGTCCAAATAGCAGCTGAAAGACAATGATCAGCCCCATGGTTATTAGCCATGGTATTATGAAGCCTCTCATCCAGATATTGATGCCAATGACCTGAAAACAGATGTGACACGATTCAAAATATAATATACCAATGTACAATGTAATTCAGTTACAGATATTGTAACTTATAGTTAATAAGGAATTAATGCTTTATTTTGATTACATTTCGTAACTATTTTACAATTATTTACATTTTAAAACTAACATAAATTAAATATAATACCTAGACACAAAAAAAAAACTTATAGTTGTATTCTTTCTAACTGTATTCTCTTTAGGGGTAAGGTGTCTTGAGCTTGTTGATAAAAATAATTGGAAGTGAATAACACTAGTTTTGGGGATAATATATAGAAGAACATAATGTGATGCCTGTATTCAGTGTGTAGGCAGGTGGGCATTATAGTACACCCGCATTTCGTCAGCTATGTTATTGATCCCAGAGTAATAGAGGGAGTCTATTGTCATCAACCAGGCACAATGCCAGTCTGTACAGCTACTGAGAACTGAGGATTTCCTAATGGAGAAACATTTTGCCTGACTCAGGATTTGAATCCAGAACCTCATGCTCAGCAGTCGTGCTTAGCAGCTACACTACACCAATGAGGCAGTCATATATTATAATATATAGCATAACTTGTAAAAACTTTACTTAGAACTTGTGACAAATATTAATTATTAATTAAAATACATTAATTGTTTTAACTTACCATGAGTACAGAGAAAATGATCAAAAGTGTAAGTATAATGATGAATATAATTCCAAACACTTGCAGCGCTGAAACATTAAAATATTATTTCAATTATACTACAAATTACAACTATTAAAACAAGGAAGTTCTGGATTTGAATGGTCGTAAAAAGATTATGATAGGCTTGTGATGTAAATAAAAATAATATTGTAAGCCCAGACACATTCAACTTGGCAGTTATAGCTTTAAGGTAAAATATTGTAGTGCCGTGTGGTATCCGGCCTAGAACGTGCCGTGTGGTATCCGGCCTAGAACGTGCCGTGTGGTATCCGGCCTAGAACGTGCCGTGTGGTATCCGGCCTAGAATTGACCACCCCCTTTCCTCCCGTGGGTGTCGTAAGAGGCGACTAAGGGAAAATTCAGAAGATGGGCAGCAGCGTCTTCTGTAACTTCACCACCAATACTGCGATCCCCAAGCCGCTTGCCAAGCGTGGGGATTATGGCAAACCCCCCCGCTTAAACGGGGAGGCCTATGTTCAACAGTGGACGTCTTTGGCTGATGATGATGATTGTAGTCCTATAGTCTTTAGGAACAGAGGTTACAAACCCCGTCTCATCTAACAAATACCTGACTGTACTCACATCCTCTGACGTCCGCTTCGAATAGAGGGTTCCACAGCTGCGTAGAGTCTCCTCCATCCATTTGATACGCAATAAACGTTATTAACACCAAGCTCATAGCTGCAGTATACACTGCCACCGCCTTACTCCCAGCTTTTACGTTAGAAGACCAAATGCATGGTGACCAACATGATTCCAATATAGGTGCCATATTTGCACCTTATAACACTCTTTGGCACTCACAATAAACCTTTAAAACAAGTAATAAACAAATATTTCACGGTAACAATAGCCACACCTAGAAATTAACAGTTAGTTTGATTTACGTTTTTATAACTGAAAACTTATTGGTTTCTTTAAACTAAGATTAAGTTATCGATAGAATTTCGTAATAATCCGTGTATTTTGCAGTAACAATAGATTTATTTATAAAGAAACCGAATTGAAAGTTGAAAATAAACGCCCAACAAACTTTCGTTGACGAGTATTTTAAATGAAAGTGATGTGACAACAAACCGAACCTTAGCATGCAAATAATTGATTCACTCTTTTACGTGTACTGATAAAGCCGGAGTAAGAACGAGAAACAACATCTAACCTGTACTAAATAAGTAAATATATTCGATTACCGGTTGCTGGAATGTGACACCAAGCGTTTTGACATTTTCCACAGATAAAATAAGCGACGTTCTGATACTTAATTGAATAAAAAAAATATGAAGAATATTGCATTTCTTGCGTGTGTCATTTGAATAGCTTTTTATTTTTAACCTTTTTTTACGATACCAATTTTCTTTTGCCTGTTTGAGTATGGTAAAAAACGAATTTCTTAGAATAGGCCTCCTTCGGGGTTTTTAGTTATTGTAGCATGTTAGTAGTAAGGGGTTAGGTTTAGTATTTAAATTATTATTGTTTTTCTTATAATAATTTACAAGTAACTAATATTAGAATAGTAAAATTATACCAAGGTATGTACCTTGGTATATTTTTATAATCAAATGACAGCTCATTCATCAGGGATTATCATCACCATACAAGATTATTTTCAATTGATTTGCATTCAATGGATATAATCGTGACTAGCTGTCAATAAGATAGAAAGTTAATAAAGGATATTGGTCCTGCTTTATAGGTAAGGTACCTAATTAGTTCGAAAGTCAAGAGTTCATCGACTCTCACTACGTTTTTTTCATAGGTATCAAAGAGTTCTTTAAAATTGGTGGGTAAGTACCTACTTATCTAATTCTTTTTTTTTATTGACACCAATAAAACAGTTTTGTAATAGGCAAGGACCAATTGTGTAGGTAGGTAATTTCGGTGTTCCGTTGACTTAAATCAATCAATTTAAGTACTCATTTATGGTCAATATATGAGTAAATTGATTGAAAGTCGACGATAGCTTTTAATGATGTCATGAAGGTTCTCAAAAATTATAGATAACGAAGTGTTATGGCACAACTTGAGAGAGGTCTATGTCCAGCAGTGGACCGCGATAGGCTGAGACGTGTAGGTAAGATCAAAGTACCCATTCTAGATATCCATAAGGTAGGATTAAATTATCCCTACCTTAAATAGGCACTTATTAGCTAGGTACTTCTTAAGAGAAGAAGAATGTCATGAGAGGTGAAAATCCTGGTGGTAAGGGCCTGATGAATGGCATAAACTTAGACTTTGGCAAGATGGCTGTCTTAAAGACTCCTGAAAAAGCTAAATAACTGCCTTCACCTTCAAAGATTCATCATCAGCCGGAAGACGTCCACTGCTGGACAAAGGCCTCCCCCTTAGAACACCACAATGAACGACAACTTGCCGTTTGCATCCACCGTTTGCCCGCAACTCTGACGATATCGGCGTCTTCTTATTTATTTTGGTGTTTCATGTCTAGTGATTACACAAGTACAAATTTTATGTACTTATGTATTATCATACATAAAATATGTACCTAATTATATACCTACTTAATATCTAACTAAACAATAGGTACCTACCTAATATAATATTGATAATCTACAATCAGACTTTGGATTGCCGAACTGAGGACCTGGGTATAAATACCGGGTCGGACAAAGTGTTACTAGGTTTTTTCCATTAGGTAATCAGATAGGTCACATAGGTCAGTAGCAGCACAGAGCCTGGATTTATCCGGCTGATAGCAATAGGGGGCGTATTACATTGGGACCTACCATAAAAGGCGAAATGTGGTAATACAATATGTGCACTTCTGTCTACCTGTGTTACTCTATGTTATGTTTATCAATGTAAATGGTGTTAGAATGTACTATTTTGTTGGGTGCCTTCCTCATCATAAAATTGAGAGGTAGAGGAATCACTTTCTTCTACACAACGCGTCAGAGACCACATAAGTAACTACGGGTCGGGTACCTACCTAAAATTTCTTCTAACTAAAGAACAGAACAATCTGCCTGTCAAGTGAAACAACATACATCAAATAAGTTTGTGTACTGGTTGTAATCTGAAAAAACAAAACAAATAAGACTTTACAAAAACAATGACTGCGCAACTCGATTTCTGAGAATCGAGAAGCCGTTACGAGCTGGTAAAGGTGGGGCGTGACTGACGGCGGGCATTATCCTGAAGCCAATTAATCTGGAACTCTGTAATTTGAGATCCAAATTATAGTGTTTTCTGGTAACGTAAGGAGTAATACATTTCTCTTTACTGGTTTCGAATCTTACTACGAGCTCTTAAGGTGAATCCGACGCGAGAAGCGTTAAGTTTTTTTGTGTTTTTTTTTACATCACAGTTCAACAATACTTCTTGGGAAGGAACGACAGCATAGGCGACCACAGGAGGCCTAACTCACGTGTTTTCACGAATCAATATACCAAATGATAGTTCCAGGTCTATTAAGACCTTCATCCCCCCACCCTGAGCTGTTGCGAACCTTAGACGCCGCACTATACTGCACGCACTGCGGGGTCCCGTTCCACAACAACAGCTCATGGTAAGGGGGCAGAAGACAATTAATTATCTGGAGGCCGTAATTGTAAACAATATTTTAGTGTTTTCAGCCCCCTTACCATGAACTCTTAAAGCAGGACAGTTTACCATGTGGAAGCGAGACGCTGCATTACACTGCAAGTAGCGGCGTCTCACTTCCACATGGTAAACTGTCCTGTTTTAAGAGTTCGAGGTAAGGGGGCTGGTAAGGATCAAGAAATTTTTCTTTGCTGGCTTTCATGTTATTATATTGTGGAGACGGTTAATTCAATTAAGTTATTTTGACAGACAGACAATGATGATGAGTAGTTATACAAAGTTATGAATTTACCAGACAAATGCCTAAACCTTAGCTTAATTTTCATCAAAAAACTAAAATTTTAGATCTATACTACATACGTATGAAACATTTAATTAATTTAGAGTAGGTACTAGTATTACCTACCTAAGTCAATAGTGGTAGCATATGAGCTACAATGAGACCACACATCAAAATACAACCGAACGAGATTTATTCTTCATAATATTTCATTTTATAATGCGCATGAGTGCATCAAACATTCAATTCATCCAACTATCCGTAAAATATTATGAGGATTAAAATACCTATCAATGTAAAAAATCAAAACATTTTGTTGGATCATAATTAAGGACTTGAAAAGTTTCCCAAAATTTCGTTATTTTTGTTCGGATAACGTTATTTAATAACGTTCCAGGTATTAATTATCGTTATCCGAACAATAATAACGAAATTTTGAATAACGTTTCAGGTTCCTGAATGTAATGCACATTCTTAATAGGTACTTTTAACAACAAAAAAATAATGTTAGTGTTCTCTGTTTTGACTTCAAAACGGCTAAACAAAAGACGGTTTTCTTTAGATTGAATACACAACAAATTAAATTGAAAAAAAAAACAACGATGCCAAACACATTTTGCACAACTTAAATTATTTTAAGAAATAGATTTCAGTTCAATTTCAATATCTTTTTAATTTATCCATCAAGCTATTATGTTTTACTTTGCATAATATGGCCAAGTACCTACATTTATTATCTATCAAAAGAGTTTATAGCACTTATAAAAACAATGGCCAGTTGCACAACGCATGGTTTAATTTGAAAGTGAGTTATCGGAATTCGTATTCGGATAACAAATAACAATCCGGTTGGTATCTACAATTAAAAGATGCAATTTTTCCTCGTTGAAATCGCGCGGTACTCTTAATCTTCCCGTTCCATGAACTCGTAATACAGGACAGTTTACGATGTGGAAGCGAGACGCTGCTACTTGAAGTGTAATGCAGCGTCTCGGTTCCACAACTTAAACTGTCCTGCGTTAAGAGTTCATGGTAAGGGGTCTATTCAAGCGTAACTGGAGTCCGAAGATAATCGGAATTTAAAACTAGTTTGGTAATTAACGATTACTATAATACTTACCTATCATTATTTATTACTCAATTTGTTTACACAGAGAAGTGGGGCATTGTTTATTAGAATTGTAAATTAAATAGTTAGAAAAATTCAGCGTAAATCTTGAATGAATTATTTTTTAAATTAAAGCTTTTCTACCCAACTGCGCAACCCAAGGGAGGGTAATGTGTTACTTATTGTTTTTTTTAAAAACGTCGCCCCACACCAGGAATTTCTCCAGTATCGTGGGTGCGTTTTACAAACATGACAAATCACATACACAAACACCCAGACTCGGGACAATCAAATGTGGATCGCACAAATTTTTGCCCCGTGCGGGAATCGAACCCAGCCACTGCGCCAATCAGGTCGTCAATATTAAACCATTTGGTGTATGTGTGACTATGAATGCAGAGCTATGCATCTTCTAGGTGCAGTAAAAACTGAATGGTATAGAAACATGGCCATTTAAAAAACAAAAACAGTTACCAACAGTTTTTGGCTAGCCAAAACCAAACTAAAACTGCCTCCTTACCATGAACTCTTAGAGCAGGACAGTTTACCATGTGGAAGCGAGACGCCGCTACGTGCTATGTAATGCAGCGTCTCGCTTCCACATGGTTATCTGTCCTGCTCTAAGAGTTCATGGTAAGGGGGCTATATTTTAAACTTTTAGGAAGTACGTTTCTGAACATCACAACAAATCACCTGTTAACGGTGAAGGAAAACATCGTGAGGAAACCGGCACACCTGAGAGATTTTTCAACGGTGTGTAAAGCCATGTCAGAGGCCTACAGGCGGTTTAAACTCTGACAGCAGGTTGTTTATCAACCATACGATAAGAAGAAAGACCTGTATTCGTAGGTGAAGGCAGAGGGGAATAGTACACCCACATTTCGCTAGTTATACTTTGGGTTTACCCGCTGCACTCAGAGACGTTAATGATTAGAGGAACCTACTTAAACTGACACTAAGTAAGCATTCACAAAGAAAACCTTTACTCAGAGATAGTTGAAGTAATCATTAAATGTCTCTGAGTTTAGCGGTTAATGTAATAGTTGACAAGCAACGCCATTAACCGGGCACAAATTCAGACTCAGTTCTGCTTCTGAGAATTCCCTATAAGAAGAACCCAATAACAATTCGCCCGACCTGGAAATCGAACCCAGCACTTCATGCTCAGCAGTCGCAATCTGCCAACACTAGAGTTAGACGACCGACACAGTTATATTATGTATTTATGAAAATTTTAATTTCTAACTATTTCTGTCTAGCCAAAACCAAACCAAGACGTTTTTCGAACGTAAAAATAACGTTTCTGAAATTCTGATCAATCCACAAATTTCCCTAATCCCACGTTAGCAGTCAATCGTAATTAACAAGTGGGAATTTTAAAACGTGGTGTGGTAATGCTGGCGCTATTTCCAGACATTTCCGCTATCAAACTCAACATTAACCTATTTGGTGCCCAACCTCGTTTTCTTTTCTGTTTTATATAAGTTTTTATAACAAACACCCTCATTATTAATTAGGCTATTTTCTTAATTTTGGTTTGAATTTTGTCAACAATTTCTTTGGAATTTTGTTTTGATAACATCAATATTTTTATGATTGAAGTTACTATCTAGTTACTGAATTTTGTTTTGTCAATATCGTTGTCTGTAAATTGACTGTTTAAAGTTGTAACAAAGATCAAAATATTACTTGATTGTCGTAACAATAAATATTTACTAAACATCATGAACAGTATAACAATAACTTATATTTTTCTTATTTTGTAATGATTTGTGGCAGTTTAACGCATTTGAACTGCGCGTCAGCTGCAAATGTGCAGCACCATAAACTCTTAAAGCAGGCCAGTTTAAGATGTGGAAGCGAGACGCCGCATTACACAGCACGTAGTGGCGTCTCGTTTCCACAGGCACTAGGTTTGCAGTCCGAATCCGATGCAGTTATTGTAACTGCACAAAAATAGTATCCAATGTGCAATAAATAGATTAAAACTCTGTTTAGGAACTAACAAATTGTGTTTATTGCATAATAACTAGCCATAATTATGAAGTAAGGTATTCTTGCCAAGAACCCTTAAAAAAGGACAGTTTACGATGTGGAAGCGAGACGCCGCTATGTGAAGTGTAATGCGGTGTCTCGCTTCCACAACGTAAACTGTTCTGTTTTAAGAGCTCATGTTAAGGGGGCAGTTTAATGGAATCGTTTTCGGCCTTCTTTAACATTCTCAGAATTCAATGAAGAATTATGAGAATGTTAAAGATTCTCTTTGGCGACCCGATTGGCGCAGTGGTTAAGCGATTGGACTGCTGCGCAAAGGGTTGCGGGTTCGATTCCTGCACGGGACAAAAATTTGTGCGATCCGCAGATATTTGTCCCGAGTCTGGGTGTTTGTGTATGTGTTATTTCATGTTTGTGAAACGCACCCACGATACAGGAGAAATTCCTAGTGTGGGGCGACGTTTTTTTAAAAAAAAGAAGTTTTTTTTGTATCTACATCATGGACATCTTTTTCATGCACTACGTGCTATATATTGATCAGTTTAAATGAAGACTAATAAAACGTTCAGATTATAGACAGAAATGTACCAGTACATACATACAAAACCAAATTCATAAAGAACTCAGCGAATGATGGCCTATATAGGTACGTAATTACCGCAAAACGGGTACACTATATCAAAAACAGATTAGATACATAGATAGACGCGACACACGACACAATTAAATGTAGCTTATACAGCTATCGTATTGACATTGTATAGGCTGTTCATAATTATTATCGTTATCTGTAAGTATCATGCGCTCACCGATTGCAAGCGATTCGTCCCGATAGGCCGATAGCATTCGATTATCGGTCACTCTTCCTATATCGAACCTCGATTTTCTTCGCGAATTTTATCGAGTGATCCGTTGGGAATTGCGCTTGCTATTGTGTTGTGGTCGGTAGAAATGTGTTGTTTGCATCTTGCAAAAGACAGTTTCAGTTTTTGAGTGGCGTGTGAATTTTTTGGCAGCCCAAAAATTTTGTTGTCCGCACAACAAAATTTTTGGGCTGCCAAAAAATTCACTAGCTATTCATAGCTGATTGACTAGATTTGTTTAATTGTACAGATGTGTGTTCAAACTCAGGCAATTAGCATTGTGTAGTTTTTAATTTCAAGTTGGTAGGTATATAAAATCTTGATACATGTAATATTCTGAAATCCCTGAGCAACAGTGTGGAAGTTTCGTGATCAATGGTCACAATGGCTCAGAAAAGGACTCTTCTTTCTCTCTGTAGGACCAACTATTATGTCTCTAGTTAATTTTCTTTCTATTGCTTTATTCTTCTCAGTAACAAAGGCAGAAAAAGCATTGCGCGAAGAATCTGCAGTCACACATGAAATACCAAAACAGAGAAATTGATCCTAATAACATTTAAATATTCCAGTATTTTGAGGTTTTTTTGGTTGTGTTTTTGGCTTGTCTTTTGATTTTAAAACTATTATCTGATAGTTCGTGAATAACTACTGTATAACACTGTTACATAAACGTTGTGCGTATTTTAGCCCATTACAATAGTGTTTCGGAATCAAATGTTTGTTTAGATAAGTATTTTATTACTTCACTAAAGTTTCACACAAAGCAATCCTGCTGTTCTTGAGTAATGATCGCACAAACATACAAACTATTAAACTAGGTATTTATTCCTGACTAACAGCTAGAACTAAATCCTTCCTTGTTTAGGTTTTCTATTGCTGACTATCAAATTGATAAGATAATCAAACTTATCATATCTTAAATACAGGTATTTATTGATCTATATATTATACATAGATATAATATTCTCTTCTTACACCTCTTTCATCTCTAGTGTATTATTTTATCCCAAGTGGGAAGTGAACTTTCTACAGCACTTATGAGTCCTAACTCTCAAGTAGGTACAATGGTTTTAAAATCATATCAAAAACATTACAAAGATATTACTATCTTATATTTTGAAAGCGTCATATCGTTGTAAACCATTATCAACATCTAAAGTATTCCAACAAATTAGAGCTCAGTGCAAATAAAAACACAAACGAGGTTTTAAGAAGGTTGTATAAAGTTAGATGGATTTAAATATAGGTGTATGTAACAATGAGTTAAGTAAGAGTAATCTTAACAAAAACTCACGTACAAAGTGAAGTGAGCGAGTATCGGTCCCAGCGGCGGCCGGTCACGATCCTTCATTGGGAGACTTCACGACGGCGACCGGTTCGGTCAGTTTTAGATCGGCCTGCGCCGGCGCACGGCGACGGTTCGCCTTCCACGCATCATCGAATCATCGTTTTTTAATCACAAAAACATTTTGTATTATAAATAAAACAGTGCCACAGTGTGTTGTATACGTTCTAATACGCTCCCAACTAATAGTTTTGAGTGAATATTTTTTTGGTCTGTGACAATTTGCATTGCAACTTCGCATCCTGTGTTGTGCTAAGTTTTGGTACGGTGAAATTGGTATCGGTACGGGTCCCAGTATCTCGTGTCGATTAGTACAACGATTTATCTTGATTCAACAAAAACTGGTAAGTCGATTTATGCGTGCACTTTCTTTATTGTTTTCGTTTTAGTCCTGCTGTGTACCCACGTCTCGAATGGCATTATGCATACGTACTAAAGTATAAGCGTTGGTAAAGCAAATACCTCTTTTATTGGGGTTCATTGTGGCTTAATTTCCATATCTGATATGAATACGGTTGAGTAAGACTTTCTTGAGGATTCTAGTTGTGGTGTAGCTGTTTTATTTCGACTCAGCTTGAGTTTTAAAGCCATAAAGACCTCTGTAGGCTGTTTGTAGTTATAGACGTGTTGGGTATCCCAGAGCTTTGTTGAGTAACAGCATTAATGAAAGACTCGCAAAAAACAAAACAATGAGAGATCGTAGATAAAGTTGTCTGCTGGAGAATTATTACTGAAGCTAGATATTTTAACTATAAAGAAAATTTTGTTTCTTCTTTTCGGACCCTACTAACTTCATTTTGAATATTTATATTTTCATTAAGTAGGATAATTCGCTTGCGGTTCAAACAAACTTTCAGCAAGTCAACAATTTTAGTATAGAGGTACCATAAGTCAAAACGTGACATTAACTCGAGTGAGAATTGAGATTGTTATTCGAATTACGTGAATTACTGATTCTAGTTAGATTCTAATAGAATTAACATATGCTTGTATTTAAGGACCTATCAAATATGCACAGAGGAAGCTAGGCAGATCATAAAATAAGTCTAGATGAGTCGTAAATTCATTGAAGTCTATGTCATGTTACTATAGCGTAGTAGTTAGTACCTATCTGGCTACACGCTTACACGATACAGCCTAGTCTAAACTATATGCAATGTGTCATAATCAGGGCAATATTCATCAATATTGTCATATAAAAGTAATTGTAGCTATGCGGAAGTGTGCCTATTTATGTTATGCATTGTGAGTTATAGCATAGTTTGGATAGAGTCCCAATAGTAAGAAATTGAAGGCTATGAAAGTTGATGAAGACGATTAAAAGAATACGACGAGGTAAAATATCTATAAGCTCCAAAGAGTTCAGGTTACTCCTTGTAAAGGACTTAAAAATGGCAATGTGAAAGGTTCACTAACAAATAATGATACCAATATTATAGCAGTTAAGGTAAAGGTCCCAATTTAGTTGCTTCAATACAGGAGCTACAGTTGTTTTCTATCGTATTTGTTTAAGACTCTAGGGTAAAGTATTCGATCATTCTTCTTTCTGTATATCTTAGAGTACTAGTAAAGTGATGTACCAGTGAATGGCTAGTAAAGTGTTTAAATCTCTGTTAAGAACCCATGACTTCCCCTTGAGGACAAAAATAGAAAATATAATGTAGCAGATAACTTTGTCCTAAAGAATTGGCCTAAAATTGCCTAAGACCGAGATAAGTCAATGTAGGGTTCGCAGGCCTTTTTACAGCATTTCACAAAAAAAATAATAATATACGTTGTCTACTTTTTATGAGGGCCAAGCTCATAGCGAAGGAATTTCCATTTCTAAAACCTTTTTTTCTTTTAATGTGTAACTACATTAGAAGCTTATCTGACTTATTCTTTATATTATTCTCCCTCGACCTCAAGATTGTTCCAATTATGTACAATTTGTTAGTTCTGAATACAAATTATATTCTGAATAAAATTTCTCCGTAATCTAAATCCGTGAGACAAGTCAAGCTGAATAAGAGTTCTGTTCTGATAGGCACTAGAACATAGACTTTGAACCTTGATTGATTCGTCTTCATTGACTAACGGATTAATAAAAAACCTTGAGGCTTAAGGGGGAGTTAATAAGGTCGAGTTTTCATTGCTACCTGTTAACGGTACCCAACTAGGTATTTATTTTATTTGCAGACTATCGTACTCGTAAGCCAAATCAACTACCTATTTAGTTTATGAACTTATTTTTACAATTGCAAAATCTGCGATTTTCTTGAAAGGAAGCATTATATTATTTTTGTATTAAAACGCCTACTTGTTTACTGCAGATGAAGCTAATGCTAATGCTAAACGTGTACCCAAGTATACAAAGTCATTCCTAGCATTTACAAAATATGAGGATATAATAATAGGCGAGCCAGATACTACTGTCAAGACTATGGCCAAAACCTCTACTTACATCTACGATTTTTTAAATAAGTACTTACTTTACTGTACTAAACAAGTAAATAAGCAGAGAGGCCTATTCCTATCAGTAGGTGAAGTCGGGCAAGGCATGAGAAATCAAACTTAGAACCCCCAGTCTCGACAGCCGCACGTAATGATTTATAGCACCGTATCATTGGACCAATAATTATAATAATTATTATGGAGCCCACACATAACATCTCCTTAATTATGATTGAACACGCGGAGATTAAGTTTATAACGTCATACTCACACATGACATAATGTAAAGAGTTCCTTTGTATGAAAGGTCGTTAAACCATAGAGCACACAATTTTATTCATTGCAAACTGGTGCTAAACGTGTCCATGATTACCTGATTAACTAAACAAATGTGTTCTTTTTTTAACTGTAGATTTTGTTTAAATTATGTTCGATGTTTGAACCGCGATGTTTGTTTTTTAATCATAAAAATTGACGGACATGCGCGTTGCGCAGTATGCGATATGTAGTTTATTATTGGATTTGCGAAAGTATAGTTATCAGTCATTGCTCTGAACTGGCCATCAACGGTGAGCTCTAGTTAACGATTCTATTTCTCAATGTTTTGTCAAGAGCCCTGAGTCTGGAAACCGGTTTAGGATGTCTGTATCCCTCTGGATTTGGATTTAGTCAGTTAGCAGTCGCTTCATTTGAGTGGCCTATCGTCTTTTATCCTTATTTTTGTACCATACTAAACCAATTTACTTTTTTATCAACTATACTTTTAGACGTTTAAAAAAGAAGCTGATGTGTGTTAAATGTGGAAAGTCTGGCAATAGTAGAGGCCTTTCCTTTACCGGCGCTCCCTTTAAAAAAATAAGGAATAATACGTTTATAAAGTCATCTTCCAAATGAAGTTTCATACTTAAACTTGAGTATGAAACACCATAAAAGTCCACCACCAAGGAAAACACCAAAACTACAACAGTACTCAGAAATAAAGATTTGAAACTCCAAAAAACTTGATTTCCTAAGTTCTAGACAGACCTTCGTATTAATTTACAACGCTCCATCATATTACGAAATATAAACTTTTATTTCTTTAATCGCCACCATTAAGGCATCGAAGACACTGTTGCATGTTTGTGTACAGTTAATTCTGAGAACGTGACGATCCGTACGGGACGACTATCTCGTATCTAAATGTATATTGTAGATATACGTATTTTTGTAACTATGCATATTGCATGTGTTATCGAATGGAGCCTATAGATCTTTTGAAATAGAAATTGTAATAATAGTTGTTGGTATCAAAGTGTTTTTGGTGGCTCTAGATTTAGATTTCAACTGTCTTATAGTTTCGGCTAGAATGATTTTTATCAAGGACTCTCTTGTTTCTGTATCGATAGAACAAGAAGGTGCTGAGGCGGAGCCACACTTAAGTGCTTTATGAATAAAGTGATAAATGCCTTAGATCCAGTTGTAACATATACTTATGGCGAAATAGGATCAGAGACACGCGAAACGCATACTCCAGCAGAAGCCTCTATAGAAGAGCCTAGAGACGAACCGTGGGGTTCGTTTGGGGAAGTTAGCTGTCCTCAGGTAGAGATTTACCACACTGGTATGGGTTTCATAGTTCATTAAGTTTAGGTATAGGTCTGGCTCGCAAAGATTGGAGGGGTCTGATGATCGGTCTGATGGTCTGTCTAGACATGCGTGGCACGGACTGGATCGAAGCAGCTGGAAGAGGCTTATGTGTCACAAGACACGCTGTTCACTAAATCTGGAAATCCGATGTTTGTGTCCGATGTGTTTTACTTATGACGCTTAAAACTTGTTGTTTTGTGTATCAGCAATATAGGCTTAAATAATAATAGGTCTCGCTGGAGGAGTGGAGGCGTTTATATTCAGCCCTGCCTATACTAGCAGTAAAAATTAACTCACCTAAAGATGACAGCGAGAGACCAAGGCAAATAAGAAGGAAATAAAAGTATACAGGTGCAGGGTACCCTGTTTCGGCAGTAAGGCCCATCGTGACTTCATGGTCTCCAAAACTTGCTTACGACACAAACAAAGTATCTAATCAATGTTGATTGTTTGCTAAAACATGACAAGTCTATGAAAATAAGAACAATAGTGTTTGATGTAATACAACATTATTCCTTCTCATTGTATGAGCGTTCGATGAGCGAATTGACTTGCAAATTGTTATTTATGTTTTCATCTAGGACCTAAAACATAACAGTTCCTCCGCCACGCATGCGCCTAATTTGACTTAGTGATTTTTAGCACCTAACACAAAATAAATTTAAATTAAATTATAAGTCAGCTTAATGAACTGGGGTCACTGACCTCGGGGTTTAAATACTATCAACGAGTGAATTAAAACATGACCAGAGATCAAAGGATTAAATCTTGAGATCATCCGTCATTCATTATTATTAATTTGTATGAAAAAAATAGACTTGAATTAACGTGAAATGACGTAGGTACCTACTTAGAACTGTTTGTATGGCAAATATTAGATTATCTCTTTAAGATTTAGCTGCGAGAGTCGTTTTTATTACTCCTTTATATGTATAACAGTTGTCACTACACTTAGGCGAAGACATCGACATTAAGGTCGACTGCGGAGAAGATAATTTCATGATCACAATGTGATAAACACAGTGTGGTGATAACAGTGTGGTGATCACAGTGTGGTGATCACAGTGTGGTGATCACAGTGTGGTGATCACAGTGTGGTGATCACAGTGTGGTGATCACAGAGTGGTGATCGCAGATACCGGTCAGAAATCGTGGTGAAAGAAGTTTGGAAGAAAATAAAAAGGGCTTGCTGATCTGTGGAATTCCTAAAAATAGAGTCCTACGGCAGGGCGAATACCTTTCTTTCCTACCTTCAAAAATATTCCGGTTTAACATACGTTTAAAAATTTTAATGTACAGTTGCACTTTTGTTCTTGACTTGTCATTAAATTTAATGAAAATTGTTTACAAGTGTTTGCTTAATTAAAAATACCGTTTGCATGCAAACAAACAGAATATTTAAATTGTGTAAACGGAAAACAACAAATACATTACATTTTACCATACCATTACATTTTAATGAAAATTGCTTAGGATATGGATAGCTTCTCATTCAGAATTGCTATAAAATTTGCCGGAACTTCGATTTCAATAAGATTGATGACCCTCGTAATTGCTGTTAGTTTGGGTTTCGTAGATAACTACATATTAGTATATTCTTCACATATTCATTTAGTGACTGGGCGTTTGTGCAAGAAGTGCTTATGTCTGAAATTGCTCTAAGGCCGTATGCTGGACGACAGCGGGTAGGGGGGCGGTGGCGGTGGCGGTGGCGGTAGCGGCGCCCGGCGACTAGATAGCACTACCCGTAAGCCGCTCCCCGCGCCGCCGCTGCCATCGGAACCGCTTCAATAAAAATTAATGCATTTAAACGCGCCGCTCCCCTAATAGCATAAAAGCGCTGAGGAATCTGACGTCCACGAGACAACAATATATACAATGACTGTACGGCTTTATGGCTTTTCTGAACAGGGAAAGGGTTAAACACTATGGCTCCATGACAACCTATTTGAGTCCAGCTTGAGACCTTTTGCATAAAAAAGGATATTACTCTGATAATTTTTGTTTTAGCGTCTTTATACCCAGGATATAACCATCTGGGTTGGGTCGTCACCATCAAAAAGTTTATAAACTCTACAGATACCTATCTAAAAATCTGTGAGATTACCTGATGATTTAATATAACGTTAAATCTTACGCGGCTTAGACGGATACCAACCTACGTCACTTCACCATCAACGATAGGATTTAACAGCCAAATTGGATCTACTCCTTTATTATAATTACAATGCGTGAGAAACACAGAACTTGTTCTGGACCACCAATAAACCTAATCAAAAGATCAGCGTAACAACCAATTAACAAAAAAACTTATACATATAAAACAGAAACAAATTAAGACAAATCTAAATCAAACATCTTGAGTGATAAATGATTTACTAGATAGTTGTGACGTTACGTCTCGCGAGAATAAAGGCACATGTCAGATAGTGTCTTTTTAGTGTTGCAAATAAAGTTGTGTACCTACCTTTTTCCCAGTTTTCAGTAAACATGACTGCCTCGTTGGTCTAGTGGTCGCTAAGCGCGACTGCTGAGCAAGAGGTCCTGGGTTCAAATCCCGGGTCGGGCAAAGTGTTACTGAGTTTTCCATTAGGAATTCCCAGTAGCAGCACGGAGTCTGGATTTGTGCCCGGTTGATGGCAATAGGCTCGCCCCTATTACATTGGGACTTACAATATAACTGGCGAAATGTGGGTGTACTATATGTTCACCTCTGCCTACCCCTTCGGGGAATACAGGCGTGATGTTATGTTATGTTCAGTAAACATATTTGATACTAGAATCTGCCTAGGATTTCGTCTGCGTGGAAACTATTTTCATCTTTTCCCGGACTATAAATAGATTATGCTCATATATCTCAAGGTCCATTAAAAATATTGGTAAAAGAATTCTGGAAATCGGATGGATCGTTGCGAAGATTATCCATTTCATACGTACACAAACAAACTATGTCTTTATAATATTAAATTATCTAACAAAAAATTAGAATCATTGTTAGGCTTAACTAATTCATGAGTCTATCTATGTACATTGGTTATCTTCGATTAGGTATTCGAGGCGGCCACTATCTTGTTTTCTCGAAATCTCACATTGGAGAGCACCAGACTTAACTGATAAAACAATAAATATTGAATCATTTGCCATAACAACTCGAGTTATGCCACTATACTATTTTAATTAACTAGAATCTATTTAAAAAAAAACTAAGTTAGTTTGGATAACAGTAAAGAAACAGTTAAATATAACAGACTTAACAACGCTTTGTCTGTTCGTAGATATATTTTATAGACTGATATAATCCGAGGCTTAATAGTTCGGCGTTATATTACAGAGGATTATGAAGTTACAGAGGGGCCTATTTATTTTTGTGGTGTGTATATTAGGCCTATATTATATTGTACACGTTTTCTCCTATTGATACACGATATCCATATATGTACATGCTAATATTATTATTAATGTGAAATTAACACGTCTGTCTGTCTGTCCGTCTGTCTGTCAGTCTGTCTCTTACGTCTTCACGTCTAAACCGCTAGACGGATTCTGATGAAATTTGGCATGTAGAAAGTTTAGACCCAAGAAAGGATATAGGCTACTATTTTTTTAAATTCAACCCTCTAAGGGATTTACACAGGGGTTAACGCGGGCGAAGCCGCGGGTAAAAGCTAGTACTAATATAAAATTATTGCTCTACTCTCTTTCACACTTTAAGTGAAATATTTTGCTTCTCTTTTGCTAACAAAATTAGTAATGCCACAATTGTCTCAATATTGACTAAGATAAAATCCAAAAAAAGGTTTAAAAAAACCAGCTTCGTTCGTTCAAAAAGTCCTCTTACGAGAATGATGTACCTACTAAATCTTACTAACTTATTTAGCGACCTACCGTAAACGACATATGTAGTTACCGATGTCGTAAAGAACCCGTAACCAATAACAGTAATTAAAGACGGCTCATATTATGATAACAATCTCTTACAACTCTTCGTAATTACTAAATATCCTCGTCAATCTTTAGGCAAAACGTTAGCGCTGGACTATAATCGAAGAGATGATTGTTTGTGATGAGGCTAAAAAATTTAAATTTCTGCATTTATTTGGATATGAGTCGTCTTTTGATTAGTGCTTTGGTACAAACTCGTGCCGTGTGGTATCCGGCCTAGAATTGACCACCCCGTTTCCTCCCGTGGGTGTCGTAAGAGGCGACTAAGCTAAAATTCTGAAGATGGGCAGCAGCGTCTTCTGTAACTTCACCACCAATACTGCGATCCCCAAGCCGCTTGCCAAGCGTGGGGATTATGGCAAACTCCCCCGCTTAAACGGGGAGGCCTATGTTCAACAGTGGACGCCTTTGGCTGATGATGATGGCCAACTACAATCTATATGGGATTTGTTTTAATGGCAATTGGGTCGCTACCTTTATGAGCGGTGATAATTGGGTGTACCATGACAAAGAACCTTTGATTACCCCTCTTAGGATTGCACACGTGATCATTATGTATCGTCTTGTTATATTAATACTTATGTGTTTTGTTGTAACTTTAAAAGTTAAAAAGACTTTTGAAGATGAACAATCGACATTCGAAACCACACTTTTATTTTTATTTTATTTATAACTCTTAGGGAAACTAACAGCTAAAAATCTTATCTTAAACATCAGAATTGCTTCACAGAGCCATTAATTAGTTTCCACGGTTTTGTTAACACCGAAGGTCAAGCGATTGCTGATGAGTTCAAATATTGCGTATTTTGGCTTGAGATAAATTATTTCTTGGTACTATTTTGCAGAACACAACATACTCCTCACATATGTTTTTTGAATTAAATAATAATTGTGCCATCCTGTGAAACAATATAGCTACCTATCGGTAACTTGCAAAACCTGGTAAATACCCGAAACAACTTCCTCATAATTCGATAAGGAAATAAAAGTATTCAAACGTTGTAACAAAGTAGTTAGTAGATTATTTCTAAGTATTGTTACTACGCAATCTGAACACTTCTCAGAATGATCAGCACTTAAAACAATTGCTGTATTCAGACACAGATCCGCTTGAAGAATTGTTAATTCTCATACATGTAGATTTGATTAATAGCAGGATGATGTACCAATATTGGTCCAATCAGGACTCCGAAGAAATTTTGCTGACTTGTAACAGCATGTTATTCCTTGTATTATATCATAGGTAATTAAGAAAAAATTTATAGATTTGCACAAACCATATTTGACCCAAGATTGTTAGTCTCATCAAATCTATCTCACAATCATTCGTTAATATTGTCGTATTTAATAATAATAATATTTATTTATTTGTAAGAATATTGTTACAAGAGGTGTTACATTATATAGTGTCCATAATATTCTGCTGTTTCCAGCGTACAAATATTTTACGATAAACATTTAAAATATTTGTACATCATGCAGATTCAAAGTAAATATGTATTAGAAATTGTTTTTGTAATTGGTCCCAAACACATAACTCATATTGTCCGTTAACAGAATAGGCCTAGTATTCGTTTTAGCATGTGTCATTGCCCGATTCAGATATTCACCCAGCCAGTCTCCGTTATTTTGTAGGTTAATCTAAACGTTGACAATCTCTGACCATTTGATTGACTGAATGAGGTTCAAGGAAGCTCATTAAACCAAAGGTTGTTTATCCCTTACCAATCCTTCAGAGAAACAGGGACGCTTAACATTTTCCTCAATCGTTACTCAATACGTTAATAACCAGTTCATACCAAAGATTGATGGCTGACGTTAATAAAATTACAATTAAGTGAAAGTTATATGAAAACGGGACATGTAAATTACAATTAAATGTCAGTAGCATAAAGTATTACGGTGACATTACTTTGAGCGTTCAATATGATAATTAAAATCTTGCTTGACAGTTTGTATGGGCCAGTTGATATGGTATTGTAAGTTTCACTTGATAGGCGCGCCTGTTTTGAAAGGTGCAGGGCTACGAAGAAACAAAAGAGTTAATTGCAATGTTCTGTGGCTGCAAGTGTTCATAGCTTGGTTATTTATTGCACTCAAGATCGTAGTTTTAATCATTTAAAAGATTTTAACTTTTGTAATAAAACTGGTGGGGAGGCCTTTGCCCAGCAGTGGGACACTGAACAGGCTACTTAGAAGAGAAAACACTCAATAGAATTTGACTGTGACGATAGCCTTTTAAATTAATTTTGTAAAGAGCTTCAACGAAAAGACTGCATTCATCATCTCGTGAAGTTAATTTGATTTGTCAAATATTAAGGATTAGAATTTTTTATTCGAAACGTGAACCTGTGCAATTAATATTTTTCATTTCGTTATTAAATAATTTTTAGTTTATCTGAGTTTAAAAATGGCTAATAAAATCCAACCTAATTTGAATCGCATAATAGTTTTTTGTTACAAAATATTGGAATGTGAAATATGTGATCAGCTCTCCACAGCCAAAGACCACGTATAGGTAGACAAGTCACACGAGATGTGGGTGCATAGTTGAGGCGCGGACCACACGGCGCAAGAAACCTATAAAAAAAGGATTCTGACGTGACGTCACAGCGGCCATGACAGTGGGAGCGGTTGACGCTGTCACAATAATGACCACAAATAATGTTATATTGACAGCGATATGACTGAACAGACACGTTGCAGGGATAGACCTATGAAGGGGTTAGATATGGATTTAAGGAAAACATTACTTGAATAAATTATAATATCTAAATGCAAAACGACTATAGGAAAAGAAAAATTATGAATAAACACCAAATATTAAAAAATTTCCAGCCTCGTTGGTCTAGTGGTCGATAAGCGCGACTGCTGGGAAGGAGGTCCTGGTTTCGAATCCCGGGTCGGGAAAAGTCTTACTGGGTTTTTCCATTAGGTAATTCCTAGTAGCAGCACGGAGTCTGGATTTGTACCTGGTTCATGGCAAAAGGTTTGCTATATTAACTATGTGTGGTTATATTTTTAAAATTTTATCCATAGATTCATCTATTTCGTTTGTCACCCTCCAAACGTTCACACTGACTGTTTTAGATACATGATATTTGGGTCATTGTCAACTAATGTTAGATAATTCTTGTTTACACAATTAGAAAGGTTATCCGTGTTTGTAAAACAAGACACTAATGTGATGATAACGATAGTGAGGACTATCATTATCACAATTAATTTGGGCTAGGTAGATCTAATAGATAAATTCACCGATATTTTTTTTTGAGAATTAGGTATCTGTTAATTAATTTATTGGATTAATAATTCTAAGATTGAATTTGATTATGGTAGATTTTTAGAAATAATAAAGTGATTTTTACTTTTTACTCGACTGCGCCAGAAGGAGAGTTATCTTTTTATCTTAGTAACACATCGTTAAAATATTGGTAACATCCCTAAAAACTTAAGAAAAAAGAAAAGAAACTTTAAAAATAATCTGATACCTTTATTAAAGGCATACACAAGCGGTTTAAAAAACGAACACCATTAATTTATTATAAAAATATTAATTTATTAAAATAGCATAGAGGTACCTATTCTATTCTATTTCTAAGTCTGTATAATACTGAACAATTATGTAGATTAGTATAGTTCTAGTATGTGGAGTACGGTCGGCAAAAAATCTCTCATTACCAACACTCGCTCTCCAACGTAACGCGGGCACTTTTTTGCTAACTGTACACGGAATAAATTATAAGCTATTACAATCATTTAAGATAAACATCTTGCATATTGATAATGACTTAAAAAATAATACACACGTGAAACGATGTTCAAATAACGCGTATTATTATGTACCTAGATTGAAAGGTTGGCCATGAGATATATAGATATTTTTTCAGGGGAGCTTCACCACCTTTGTCCATCATTATAAATCCTGTAAGCAAGGATCTACAATGATACCCATTAAGAACAGTGAGGCAATAAAGCTTGAGGCGTCTCAGACAAATGATTTGACTCGGAAACCGCAACGAAATTAATCATAAAATGATATAAGTACTTATAAAGGGTTTAGGACTGTAAATTTATTTTCGTTTTCACTTCCCTCCATAACAAGCAGCCCATCATCATCATCAGCCGGAAGACGTCTACTGTTGAACAAAGGCCTCCCCCTTAGAACGCCACAATGAACGACCACTTGCCATTTGCATCCGTCGGTTGCCCGCAACTCTGACGATATCGTCGGTCCACAAGCAGTACTTTTATTATGAAAGCCTAAAGCAGGATATTTTCCGCTCTGAAAGCGAGACGCCTCAATATACTGCACGTAGCGACTTTTTTTTTTTTTTTAAACGTCGCCCCACACTAGGAATTTCTCCTGTATCGTGGGTGCGTTTCACAAACATGAAATATCACATACACAAACACCCAGACTCGGGACAAACATCTGAGGATCACACAAATTTTTGTCCCGTGCGGGAATCGAACCCACAACCCCTAGCGCAGCAGTCCAATCGCTTAGCCACTGCGCCAATCAGGGCGCAGTTATTATTATTATTATAACTCCGTGGTTGAAGTACTAAGAAAATAATTCTTATACGTAGCCAGAAAAGTCGTAAGAGACAACGAACCTGAAGAGGACAATAATATCGGTAGGTTTGCCATGACTAAAGTCGTGTTTATTGCAACTTGCAATATATCTAACAACTGATAACGTTCAATCGCTAAACAAATCCAAATAAAATAAGTTAACACAGAATTCTTAATAACAATCCTTGAGAATTATCTTAGATCATGTATGTATGTTATATAGGTAGGTAAATGCTTACTAATTCGTGTAGTGCGTGGTTAAACTCATATTCTACGTGTACCTACGGCCTAGACCTTACTACGAACTTTGAAAGCAGGATGTTTTCCGATGTGGAAGTGAGACGCTGCTACGTGCCGCTTCTAAAACTGTTGGAACTCGGAAAATATTTTCGGAGCTCGGAGTAAGGGTTAGGATGGCTGGAGGATAGTAGCACAGTCAACTACAAAAATTGCTGAACATTTACATTTTTAATTTAGGAAAAATTTATTACAAAATAAAATGTTTAAAATACTTCTTTTGAACTCTTTTATAATTTCAGACATTAGGTAACTTCAAAATTTTATGTATTTTTTCAACTACTGCTTCTGTTTCTCACCGTATCTACCTACATAAGTGCGAATAAGACACTGAAAAAGTCACTTTTGTACTTACCTGGATTGAACACATAACTAACTGTTAATAATGTGAATATGTTTTCCATAACAACTTCAATGCTTGACAAAATAACATATTTTGCTCTTTAGTCAAATATTTAAGCTCGGCGCCATATTGCCATTTAAAGGATTCGCGGTATTTCGCGTGTACGTCATTATAGGGTGGCAGTAACAGTAACCTGTCTGTCAATTACATACTATTAAGGGTTTTTTCTTTTTGGTATTGTTTAAACTGGTAAACAATAGATATATATATGGTAAGATATAAATATGGTAAGATATAAATATGGTAAGATCGATTACCTAAGTAATAATTTCCCAGAATTAATCTGAAAGTAGGTACCTATATTGGGAGAGGCCTATGTCCAGTAGTGGACTGCAACGGGCTGATGAAGATGACGATGTCTCTTAAAGTGAGAAACATTTTTCTATTACTTTTAGCAGAACCTTTTTTCTTTAATTCATTATCATGTAGTTACGTCTTAAAATATAAAATAGACTATCTAAAAATAAATTTTGTGAGTTATGTAAAAAAGAGGTGACCGATTTCTTTCTCAATTAAGAATTATGATTATTTACAATTAATTAATTAAATGTTCTTAATTCACGTTCCAATAAAATATTTTTGAGATAAAGCGCAGTTCATTAACTTAATTACCATAAATTAAGTTTACCAGAACACTTAATTACCTGTTTTAATAAACCAGTAAATTGTCTTTGCCTTATAAACCGATAACTGGTGAATTTACCTTACTTGTTTGTTCAATAATATTCGTCTGGTTTGACACAAAGGTAAATAGATCGTTTTGCCTTGGTTATTTTTAGTTTCGTACCTAATTCTGACAAATATTTTTCATTTTCGTAATTACTTTGGTAAAAATGTGGTTGGCATTAACGCCTATAGCATCAGAAGCGCTAGACAGAAGTGCCTTTACCAGCCCCCTTACCATGAACTGTTAAAGCAGGACAGTTTACTATGTGGAAGCGAGACGCCGCTACGTGCTGTGTAATGCAGCGTCTCGCTTCCACATGGCAAACTGTCCTGCTTTAAGAGTTCATGGAAAGGAGGCTGAACGAGAACGAGTATTGTACTTCCTTAGGTTTAAGTATGTGATGATTGATGTCCATTTGAACGAGTTGCATAATGATTTTCCTACTGCCTTGTTGACAGTAGCAGATGGTAGTTGGCGGATTTATTTGTATGGCTTTCTGTCATGATAACATAATAGGTGGTTCCTATATTATATTAGGTTGTGTTAGGCAGTTCTTTAAGCAGTGATAGCCGAGTGGTATGACCTTAAGACTGCTAAGTCAAAGGTCGCAAATTCAAACTCCGGCACGCACCAATGTCTTTCGAATTCATGTGCGTATTTTAACACATTGACTGCCGGTAGACACAATAGAAAAACTATTGTTTGGGGGACACCTGGTGACCGCGATGGCGCTCAAAGGGTTAAATTAGTTATCGGTTGCTAAAAACGGTGAAGGAAAACATCGTGAGCAAACCGGCACACCTGAGAGATTTTTCAACGGTGTGTAAAGGCTTGCCATGTCAGAGGCTTACAGGCGGATTAAACTCTGACACTAGGTTGTTCAACAACCATACGATAAGAAGAAGAAGCAGCTCTTTATTAGGTAAAAGATTTCATGACAACTGGCAAAATAGTAGTTTGGGGTAGGTTTGCCCTTATAGGTGCATACTCTTTATACAATAACTTATACATTGAGAAAATTTGTCAATGTATACCTCTTTTAATACTTACTTATCCTTATTTACATCGCTCAAGTCACGTCACCTTAGGTACAGTGTACGACAAAATTATTCAGCGCTCAGTTTACGACAATCTTGGGATGCCTTTAACAAGAATGCGGCTAAACAAAGAAAATGATTTAACTCTAAAAGTATTTGCCACAGGTTCCTTTGTTGATAATGTTTGCAGCGATAAGAGATAGTCAATATTAAACCAGCACATAATAATAACGAGTGACGGTTTGTGTGTTATTTAAGATTTATCTCGCATTCTAGAAGGTAAGATTGATCTTCTTGATTTTCCCTTAGTCGCCTCTTTCGACACCCACGGGAGGAAAGGAGGTGGTCAATTCTAGCCCGGATACCACACGACACAACATCACCTATATTTCCTAAATAAGTGAGCAAAGGTGTAAAGTGCGCCCACATTTCCCATGTTTCCCATTCCCATTAGTAAGGAATATATCCAGGATCCGTGTTGCTACGAAGAATTACCTAATGAGAAATAGGATAACACATCTTTGGTTTTGTGTTATAATACGAAAAGGTTCTATCTGAGTTTTTAGTTGAATGTCATTGAAGGGTTATGTTTTTATTAATGTTACGCAAAGTATTATGTCAATTGTCATTATCAGCTCTTACTACGCTACGTGGTAAACCAAACGCTACATACTTCTGTTCCGGCACTTAAGCATACAGTCCCTACCTCCACCTCTGAAAAATGGGCTGGTAAATAGTTATATCACAGTCTACCTGACTGTAGGTCTATCTGGAGTAATTTTCAGAGGTACTCCGTAGTTTTTTTTTTAAACGTCGCCCCACACTAGGATTCTCTCCTGTATCGTAGGTGCGTTTCACAAACATGAAATATCACATACACAAACACCCAGACTCGGGACAATCAAATGTGGGTCGCACAAATTTTTGCACCGTGCGGGAATCGAACCCGCAACCCTTAGCGCAGCAGTCTAATCGCTTAGCCACTGCGCCAATCAGGTCGTCAAATTGTGATCAAAGTTGAAATGAGTAGTCTTAGAATCGAAAATAACTTATGTAACTTGATACGTCCGCACTAAAATTTTGATAAAATCAATAGTCAATAAAGTCAAACAGTCAAAGTCTTACTTAAAACTTCAGTTCAATAAATACATTAAAATATAACTATTTTCGGATTCGAAACGTCGCGTTGTCGGGACCAAAAATCAAAATAAAACTGCGATTAAATCAGTAAAATTAATTTTATTCCAAAATAAATGCTTTTTAAATGTTTATATTTTTGTGTGTAGGTATTATTTTTAATTTATGTTAGTTTTTAAATGTAAATAATTGCTTTTTATCAAGATAAAAGTATGATTCAATAATAAACATCCCATAATATACAGACAGGTAAAAAAAGAAATGTAATTTCATATTTTACACTTAGGTTTACTATAGATATATATAAAATATACAACCTACCATCACAATAACACATATTTATCTCTATCAAAAGATATAATAGACACAAAAGAACGTGAATGAATGCTGCGGTTTAATTATGCGGACATTTGCAAAGTCAGCGCTGCGCACGCGCAGTGAATAGCGCTTAATTATGCCTTTTGATGTTTTATATAAATATGACATAGTTATGTTAATCGGTGTTAATGCAGGAGAAAGTATCTGAGAGGCGTTTAAGTAATGAATTGAATTAGTATTTAATGGGATTTAAGTATATTTTGAATTGATATTTATTTACTTATTATAGTGAATGTAGTAGATACTTGTTCTTATGAATATGCAAATCGAAGACTTTATTATGAATTATTGTTATTTAGAATTGAGCTACTGAGAATTAGCTAATGGAATAACTCAGTAACACTTTGCCTGACCCGGGATTCGAACCCAGGGCCTCGTGCTCAGCAGTCGCGTTTAGCGACCACTTTAACGAGGTTTTAATCCCATCACAATTAAAATACCTTATTAACTTCTCCATTCTAGATATATTTAAAAAAAAAAAACGTCGCCCCTCACTAGTAATTTCTCCTGTATCGTGGGTGCGTTACACAAACATGAAATACCACATACACAAACACCCAGACTCGGGACAAACATCTGCCGATCACACAATTTTTTGTCCCGTGCGCGAATCGAACCCGCAACCCTAAGCGCAGCAGTCTAATCACTTAGCCACTGCGCCAATCAGGCCGTCCATACAATATTATATTGATCCATGGTCAATGGTCGTGCCCATATTAATTTAAATTTGGCACGGATACAATCTGTCGATAGTAACTTGCAAAGCGCATTACAATTTGTCAAGCAATATAATAGAAAACAAGACATAACAGAATCTTGGCAGCTTCTTCAACCGCATTCTAGGGTGGACAGAGGGAAATATTATTGTTTAATTATAGGCGGAAAGTTTCAGGCTGAAATATAGACTAACATAAAATGTGTGAATTAAGATGTTGCATTTGATGCCCACAAGATATCCTTGTGCGAGTTTCCTGAAGAATATTGTAAGTAGTTTATAGTTACACATACATAATTAACCTCCCTTTATTCAAAATTGTATCCGAAAATCTACCATATTAGTGTTATTATTGAGTATTCATAACCCTAAAATTACATTCTATTAGATAAATTGATAAGTTTTGTAATTACTTATCAGTAGAAATAAATTCAAGCATTTCTTCATAATATCACGGGTCGATCGATATTTTTGGCGGCCAGTGTACTAAGTTAGGTACATTTTACATTGGCGAGTTTAAAAAAAAAATGTGTATTATGATTCATTTGATGATCTGATTGGCGCAGTGGCTCAGCCATTGGACTGTTGCGCTAAAGACTGCGGGTTTGATTTCAGCATGGGACGAAAAATTGTGTAATCCGCAGATGGTTGTCCCGAGTCTGGGTGTTTGTGTATGTGATATTTCATGTTTGTGAAACACACCTACGATACAGGAGAAGTTCCTAATGTGGGGATACGTTTTTGTTTTAATTAGTTATTTATTAAGGTGTTGTTATGTGCTTATCAATAATTATTTCCTTGCTAGTGTGGGGAAAGTAAAAAAAAAAAATATTATTATCTACACAACTCAAGATCAACTTTTACTATATCATTTTTAAGTATCTCTCTATTTAATGTATTTCTCAACAAAAAGCAGCAGACGTATAAAAACGCTTTGACAAATAACAGCTATTAGGCGCACACTACTAGAAAATTGAAACTCATCAATTACCTCAAACCGCGGTCCACCTGTTGATTGTTTGTATATTTTTTCAAATGTTTGACCAGCATTTGACTCTACTTTTTTTTAAACGTCGCCCAGCACTAGGATTTTCTCCTGTATCGTGGGTACATTTCACAAGTATGAAATATCACATACGCAAACACTCAGACTCGGGACTAACATCTGAGGACCACACAAATTTTTGCGTCGTGCGGGGATCGAACCCACAACCCTTAGCGCAGCAGTCCAATCGCTTAGAGACTGCGCCAATCAGGTCGTCAACTTTCCCATATTAGTTAACTTTATGTAATATTGCCATGTTACTAGTTCAAAGCCAACCGTGATGGCAAATCGTAATACGTTGTCAGGAAAGGATGATGAGGATCACCACACTAGGAGTTTCTCCTGTATCGTGGGTGCGTTTCACAAACATGTAATATCACATACACAAACACCCTAACTCAGGACAGATATCTGCCGATCGCATAAACTTTTGCCCCGTGCGGGAATCTAACCCGCAACCCTTAGCGCAGCAGTCCAATCGTTTAGTCACTGCGCCAATCGGGTTGTCAAAACTATTAATAATCTTTTAACTTCTTAATTGTTTGTTAAACTTATATTTAAAAATGTTAAGTTTGTAATTTGTGTATAAGTAAGTAAATGAATAATTTTGTTAGAACATTAAGCTCTGTTTTAAGTTTTTTATTACACAGAGGTGTAACCAACAATTAAGAAAAGTCATTTTTTGCAAAAACTCGAATAATTTCTAATCAGGAGAATTTTATCAAAAAGATAGGTATTATTTTAGCGTATTTGGTATAAAACAAAACTCCAGAATTACAGATTCTGTATCTTAATTTACGATGGTAATCGAAACTTTTTAAATCTCGCACCACTATGAATTTAATTTGCTTACCATACCGGTTTAATTCAATCATTCAAAGACCTTACGCAAATCATACAAAAAACTTACATGAAATCAATCGCTATGTTATTCAAATAGGTTTATTATTTTATAGGTCGTAAAACAAAAGACTTAATTAATTTAAACTTTAAATGCGTCTATAAATTATAATAAACACGGATAGTTATAGGCATAATTAATTGCCTGCTAGTTAAAACATCTAAGTTTACTTTAATTATGTTAAATTCTTGAGATTTTGGTATATTTTATAATCAAACGAATACATTAATTAAATATGACTAATTATAAGTGGTAACTGCGCTGTGGGGTTCCCTTTAAGGCTAAGGAAATAGGCGTTAGAAGATGACAAATTGTCTGATTTGTATAATGTAAGATAATAAAATAAAACATATTTTATAGTCATGATGTTTGTATGTTCTAACGCCGAAACTGCTAAATCAAATTATAGAAATTTGTTCATGACTCATACACATTAAGCCTGTATGTAGGTCTCTTCACACGCCGCGCCGGAAAACTTATCATCCTTTTTTTTTCTTTAGCCTAATAAGTGTCCCACGGCTAGGCAAAGGCCTCTCCTCTGAGCTTCCAAATTACCCTATTCTCGACCAGCTCTTCCAATCATCCTTTTACTATCAGTATTTACTTATAACATCATGAACTCGCCATATTTTTTGATATTAGGTAAATTCAAAGAAATTTGAAAACCTTCATTAGTTTGATTCAATACTATAAATTATCATCATATTAGTTCATCATCACATATTAGATATCAGTTGCTAAAAACGGTGAAGAAAAACGTCGTGAGGAAACCGGCTCTCCTGAGAGATTTTTCAATGGTGTGTAAAGCCATGTCAGAGGCCTACAGGCGGTTTAAACTCTGACACCAGGTTATTCATCAACCATACGAAAAGAAGATTCGGTTTTTTTGCAATTAAAGTGCGGAAACTTTTAAAAAGCGTATTGAAGTAGCATATACATTTAGGTACCTATCTATTTATAGATATTGCGTACTACTAAGCATAGCATCCTACACTACGGTCACGCTTTGTATAAATATAATTAGCTATTGGGTGTTAAGTGTGCCTATCTCGTTTAGATCAGATTTAGAAAAAAATACAACCTGTTTTTGTATGATTTAGACTTTATTGAATCTTGAAGAAGGTGGACCGACGATATCGTCAGAGTTGCGGGTAACCAGTGGATGCAAATAGCAAGTTGCCGTTGATTATGGCGTTCTAAGAGGCCTCTGTTCAACAGTGGACGTCCCTTGGCCGATGATGAACCTTTGAAGACTGTGGAAAGAGTATTTGGGACCTATCATAGCATTCTGTTCATTCAACACATCGCTACCTTGACTGCCTCGTTGGTCCACTGCCCTCTTACCATGAACTCTTAAAACAGGACAGTTTACGATGAGGAAACGAGACGCCGCTACGAGCAGTGTAATGCGGCGTCTCGCTTCCACGTCTTTAACTGTCCTGCCTTAAGAGTTCACGGTAAGGGCTGGTCACTAAACGCAACTGCAGAGGATGAGGTCCTGGATTTGAATCCTGGGTCAGGCAAAGTGTTTTAAGGTTTTTCCATTAAGGGAATGTTAGTATCAGCCGGAATCTGGATTCGTGCCTGATAACAATAGGCTCGCCCCATTACATTGGGACTTATAACATAACTCGCGAAATATGGGTGTACTATATGTGCAACTCTGCCTTCTCTACAAACTAGATACAGGCGTGATGTTAATATGTTTGGCACCTGATTTTGTGCTACAATATAGACACCTATAGCTAGAATAATAATATTATAATAATGTATGGTCTGATGAATAAAGCCAGGCCAGAAACGGCTTTGATCCTTAAAGAAACGCAGTGCGTAATTTTAATCAAAATTCCGTCCGATGCGGAGTTTGCATAGACGTAACCAGTAAGCTAGAAAAGTCTATCTTTGGAGATAAAGGGAAAGAAAAGATGCCAGGGTGTTTTGAATAAGTCATCACTTGTGACGGTAGTCAATAAACCAGTCCCTATGTACTTAGCTCTTGATACAATTGCCGTCACAATTGAAGAAGATGACGATTGGACTATTGGACATACGAACACCTTAGAGTAATGGCTCCTAAAGGTTTCCTTTAACCAATATCTTACAGAACCCTAAAACTAATCTTTACCCTATTTTATTCGCCAAATGTCTTCACAAATTGCGGCAAAAAAGACCAATAAATAAACATACCGTATCATAATTTATAGCTTGACATAAATTATGTCAAATGCGAACAGACATACTATACTTTTTCTATAAATTCACGATTTTAATGTACTATGCATACTAAATGAGTTTGCTTTGTGATATTTATATACGTTTTTATTGAATGAAACTTCATTCTTGTTTTTATTAATGTAGCGCGGAAACATTTGTTATTTTAATCTGTTGCTGATTTTGTTATTAATGTGGACGGATTTTCCTTTTTTTCTGTAATTATATCAGTTTTTTTATGGCCATTGTTAATCATGGGCTCCACCTATGAATCCTAAATCACCGTGAAGGATATTGTCGTAATGAAGAAGTTTAACGGGTCCAAATGTGATGAATGATGATACTAATGCGTGTCACAGTTCATTATTAGTTTAGCTGTTTCCTAGTTATTAGTTGGTTTTTCTAATAATGGGTTGGAGAAACTGAATTCTAATTTGTCCTTTGAGATTGAGATAAATCGTCTGATACGCCAAAACAGATTTGAGAGTTATTTGAAAATCCTTGATGATACAATTTTGTGGTACCCCAATGATGTACTGACTGGATTCGTATGCATACTGTTGGAGGTTCAAACCGTGACAGGTAACAGTAAGTATATATATATATGTTATAGCTTTCAAAATGATTTTGGTTTTGACAAGAGATTCTTTTGGTTATCCTGTTACTACTAACTCAAACATGCCCGATATAATGGCAATAGGTCTGCTAAATCATGGGAGGAAAACAGACAAAATAGTAAGTAAGCGTGACGAAATCCATATTTTGCGAGTTTCCCTTTTCTTAACCCTTAAAAGAGTGGGAACTAAATTAATATTCCTACTCCTCCTATATATTCTTTTGTGATTGATTTTGTTGCGGGTTCCAAGACAGTCGAGTCATTGCCTCGATGGTTCTCAATGGTTATCATTGTAGATCCTGGCTTACAGGAGTCACAATGATAGGCACGAGTGGTGGGCTAGTCCCGAAACCTTTAAAAGAGTGCAGGAGTAGTAGTAGTGACTTTTTCTCATTTTATCTATTGTGTTGCTCGTTAGAATACGTCACTTCTTTAATGACTGAGTCGACTAAGATACGTATTGATTGCCTGATATCAATCGATAGGTGTAACTCGATTTAGTTCTAAATCACTGTATCGGTTTACATTTATCAGCTTGTCCAAACATTGTGAGAACCGGATTACGTCTCAAACGGCCATGTTTTACATAAAAGCTTAATGTAATGCGTTTTATTTAATTTGCGTTGTATCCATTAATGTATAATGTATTAGTCTAAGTAACAGTGATTTGTTAGATGACAATTAATCAGAGTTAGCTTCCAGAAATAAAGTGAAGTCAGTATTCAGTATGTTTATTACCTTATAGGTAATAACGTCTTATTAAGAATCCTTATCCCCTTATTTATAAAAAAATACAGTTTGAACCCAAGGATTAAATTATACCTGTCACTGTCGTTTGCATATCAAAGAATAGAGATGTCGATAGACTTGATACGGGGTTAGGTTAATGCCAGTATGATCCTCGTTTATAAATAAGACGGTTAGTGTTGAATAGATCTTAAACCCGGACTTCGATAGGAAGGATATAATTGAAGTCCGGGTTTAAGATCGAATCGAAACTTCCTTTCGAAATAAATAAAAACATTGCTTCACAGTCATAATCAGATATTGTGGATTTGTTTGACCAATATGATTGTATATTATAAAATCACAAGAACAGATGCCCAGCAGCCAGAAATACTGGCACCATTCATTTCAAAAATGTATCCGTTTACCCACAGCACAGTTTTATTCGAGGTAACTTTTTTTTTTTTTATACTTAGTATCTTGAATACTTAGCTAATATATTTACATTATACTTTTTCTTGTATCCCGAATCCCTAATAAATATCTCAGTAATACAAACTTAAAACTCCCTAAACAAAACTTACAAAATCTAAGATTTCATAAAACTCTAATTAATTTCAAGTTATAATATTGGTCATATTTTTATGACTTTTGGTGTCATTTTAGCATGTTGCCCAAGCTAAGCGTGGAATTCGATAGATGCAAGCAGTGACACGCTGGCTTAGTTGGTTAGAGCAGCGCCAGGGTATGGCGAAGGTTGCAGGTTCAAGTACTGCTTGTGTCCAGCATTTTTCAAATTTCCTTTATCAATTTATTATATTTTTCTTATCAGTACCTATGCAAGCAAAAGAATACACTAGTGGCACTACTACGCTTATCTAAGTGAAAAACATAACATCAATTATACTCATAAGGCACTCTGCCATTGACCGTAAGCACTTTTTAAGCGATATGAGATACGAACCCGACACATTCATTCTTTCTTTACAAATCACACTTAGCGCTACATACCTTTTAAAAAATATTCACTTAAAAGCATCAAATTAATCATTCGGCTACATAACCATATAAAACCACAGTGAGAAATAAATTACAGAATCATGGACAAGATTCGATCATAGAAATCGATTCATCATTCGATGTTAATGTATTCGATTGAATCGATTCAAAACCTGTTTATCCGTGATCCGACCGCGGTACATTTCTAATAAAGAAATTAAGATTATTTTTTCTTTATACATTATTATTTTATTGAACTATTAGTGTTAATAATAATGACATTAGCATATATTAGCGTGATCATTATGGTAATTTCGAATCGATTCGGTGTAATCGATTTGGTGAATGGTTTTTTATTCGATTCTTTTATTTAATAGCGTGTTTAAGTATGTTATAGGAACATATTTAGTTCAAGTTTTAAAAATCGGAACTTCTAATAAAATTTCGATTTATTTTCGTTTAATTTCGGCTACTTATTGCCTGAACTGATACTAAACATGAATTCAAAGCAGGACGAGTATTTACGCAGCAAAAAATCTTAATCAAAATAGGTTTTTTAAGATCTTAAAATCAATCTCGTTCTCACATTTCCCTAATTAATTAATCACCTCGTATATTGCAAAAGGAAGTTAAAATAAACATAAAACTATTTGTATGCTTTTTATGATAGACCATAAAAAGTTTAGATGCCAATTTGTGAATAATATTTACTAAGGAGCTTAAAAAGATGAAATGTACAACCGCTTCCAAAGTCATTAGTTATTTTGCTTATAAAGAACTATGCCAATTACTGAAAGATACATACAAATCACGGGAAGAAACGAGTCTCTAATTGATCTATTTTTCATGAAAAAGAACTGTCATCTCCATAAGAAAATAATATATAACCATAAATAGTAATTTGCATTGAGCATTGATAGCCGAGTGGTATGACCGTTGGACTGCCAAGTCAAAGGTCGCAAGTTCAAAACCACCACGCACGCACCAATGTCTTTTCGAATTCATGTGCGTACTATAAATTAGTTATCAGTTGCTAAAAACGGTGAAGGAAAACATCGTGAGGAAACCGGCACACCTGAGATATTTTTCAACGGTGTGTAAAGCCATGTCAGAGGCCTACAGGCGGTTCAAACTCTGACACCAGGTTGTTAATCAACCATACGATAAGAAGAAGAATAGTAATTGGAGCTTAATTGCTAGCAATAGGCTCGTCGCTAACGTAGAACGTAGTACGAAATGATAACGTTAAACATCTCAGCTAAAATTATTCGAGGAAAACAAGCTTGATGATAACCATATAATTGATATAATAAATTTAATAATAAACAGTTACTTTTACAAACTTATATACCTACTGGTAGATGCTACCAATAGCAGCAAAAAATATAAATTTTATTGCCCGATAATTTGCTTACAACCTCTTCCGTAGCTTTGCCATCAATAAAAAAGTAAAAACAAATTGTACTTCATACATTTAAAGGTCACACCATGAGTTCATTTAACTCTACAGACCAAACTCTCCGTGGTTTTGCTCTTAATCAAATACAAACATAACTGACAGCCCTAGAAATCATAATCCAAACAAATTCAATTCTAATTACAAGGGATTAAGACTTAATTCGATTTTGACAACGTATGTTCTAATCGCAAATTGTAATTTTGTATCTCATATTTTTATGGTGTCTACGTTATTGGATTTTGGATCTTATTTGTTGGGTGTTAAAGTGTTAGAATCGCAAATTTAAGTTTGTTATTACTGGCACATTAATTACATTGCCGCGATAAAATAGGCAATAGAAAAAACATAATAAATCATTTTGTTTTGATCGCAGTCGATAATGTTTCAGCTGACAGTTTGGCTACCGGGTTTGCTCAGAGTTTATTTAAATAAACCTTTTTTTACTCCTTGAAGTTTTTCCCTTGAATTTGTTCGTTTTTAAAACAAAATAGATCGCGGTCGTAGGAAGTGGCAATGGGCAGGCCATATCGCTCGAAGAACCGATAACCGCTGGAAAAGAAAGGTTCTCGAGTGGCGACCACGAACCGGAAGACGCAGCGTTGGCAGGCCTCCCACCAGGTGGACCGACGAAATCGACAGAGTTGCTGCAACCGGTGGATGCAAATGGCAAGTTGTCGTTCATTGTGGCGATCTAAGGGGTAGGCCTTTGTTCAACAGTGGACGTCTTCCGGCTGATGATGATGGAGTCCTTTTGATACAGTTCGAATTTAATTGGGTTGTCTTACCTTTTTTATTACCTATAATTATTAATTGATTCCTTCTTATTGTTACATATACCCTTATTCATTTGATCATTTCTACAGATCTCAAGCTCCAAGGCTGGCAAACAGTGTTTGTTTTAATCAATAGACTATACACATACGATTGATATTATTGTTACCTGTCGTCATAAGTATCAGGTTGTAGATGGCGAACCCACTCTGGGTTCATCACCTCTTATCACTCGCTTTCCAGGTGACAGAAAGGAATTGTATACTAAAAATGCCTCTCCAGCTAGCGAAGGTTAGCAAACAGCTCGATGTCTAATATTATTAATTCGTTTTAAGGATTAAACGTAGAGTAGAGGTCAATGACATAAGAGGTTATTAATCTATTTTCATATCACGAAATTGCTCTATTAATAACTGGATCATCATATAAATTGACAACTCTATTGATAATTAAGCGTAACCGAATAGTTTCCGCTCTATAATCGATTCAAAAATTAAAATTAATTCTCAATAATAGAGGAAACATAAAAAAAACAATCAATTAGGGAGAGAGAGACCCCCCATAATGTCAACCGATTTACATAAAATTAAGACGTTTTTTTAACATAATATCGATATTTAAATGTTAAATCAATTTTGATATCAAATAAATCGATTTTTGTTAATTTTCACACTCGTAAATCTGAATGTCTATTAGTTTTTTGTGTCGATATTAATTTGCATAGCCACATTTCATCAATTCTTTTTAACGCTTTTTTATTTAGTGACGCCTGCATTCGTGTTTTATTTAGTCAAATAATTATGAATAAAGTAAATCGAATATTCGTAAAATATAATTAACATGACATCACGCCTGTATTCCCCAAAGGGGTAGGCAGAGGTAAACATATAGTACACCCACATTTAGTCAGTTATGTTGTAAGTCCCAATGTGATAGGGGGCGAGCCCATTGCCATCAACCGGGCACAAATCCAGACTCCGTGCTGCTACTGGGAATTACCTAATTGAAAACTCAGTTACACTTTGCCCGACCCAGGATTTGAACCCAGGACCTCTTGCTCAGCAGTCGCGCTTAGCGACCACTAGACCAACGAGGCAGCATAATTATAATCATAATGAAGCCTGCATTTTAAACGAGAGGCAAAAGTGTGTGGTCGTCTAACCTAAGTCAAGCACACAGTCCCAGATACCAGGCAAAAACCTTGAAATCACACAAATATTTGCTCCAGGTCGAACAAAGATTGAACCTGCAACATGGCACGTCAGATACTCACTCACAGCGTCAAACAGGTCGTCAAAATTAATACCTACATACAATAGTTCTAAAAATACGTAATTTTTATACCTTAACACGGAATCACACTTCAGATCCATTTAACGACACACTTAAACCGTTTTATCCATAAACACTCACTTAAATTAATACGTATAAATAACAAAATGATTTATGTAGATGCGAATCTTGAGTGTTCATCATTTCTCAAGTAACTCGTAAATCTTAGTTTATTATAATCAAGTAAAACATTTCCGTGGGTTAAGATCATGATTCTCCTGCGTTGTCGAGAAAGTTGTAAGAGGTGATGAACGCGGAATGGGCTCGATAAACGGCAATAGGTTCGCCACATCAACATCGAACTTACCGCCGCACTTAGAGACGTTAATGATTACTTAAACTAACATGAAATCTTTACTTAGTGGTGTGACAGTATATAAGTTCATTAAGAATAATTTTAATCACAAAAAGTTTAAAAAAATTGTCCTGTTTGCTGCGAACTGCTATGCTGCGGTTTCGATCTTCACCAGTGAATAAAAGTTATGATATTCATGTGTGTAAAACGCACCCACGATACATTAAAAATTCTTAGCACGTGACGTAGTTAAAGAACAACATCAAACTGTGTAGATACCTATAATTTTTGTTACTAAGTCTAATCTTGTATATTGTCAATCATTGTTAGATACTCTTACAGTTTTGGCTGTAGCCCAAAATAGAAAGTAAATTTAGGTAAATAATAATAAGCTTTGTAAAGTGTGAACGATGTAGAAGCTTAACTCCACATACTGTCCAGAATTAGGCGTGATAATACGGCATCCGTTCTATGGCCTCGTTAACAGCCGCTTAACCGTTGTTATGGGTAATAAATAAGCCAGAACATAATATTTGGTTCACATGAATGATATATTTTATTAATACAAATACTGGCAAATATTTGTTGTTAGTGAAACTGGTTAGTGATGCTTTATTATTTCCGATACTATTGATGGCTTCGGCATTTCGTTTGAACTTTCTTACATAAATATGATTCTTCTAGAAAGTTATTCTACATTGTTGCCTTAGTTGGAAGAATCTGTGTGGAGATTGCATGAAAATTAGAGCCCTATAGGTACCCACTCGTAGGTGTAGTCAAGCTGTAGATTATTTTAGAAAGTAGACGGATTTAGAAAATTATCGAAGAAAGACGACCTGATTGGCGCAGTGGCTAAGCGATTGGACTGCTGCGCTAAAGGTTACGGATTCGATTCCCGCATGTGGCAAACATTTGTGCAAACCGCAGATTTTTGTCCCGATTCTGGGTATTTGTGTATGTGATATTTCATGTTTGTGAAACGTACCCACGACACTGGAGAAATTCCTAGTGTGGGGCGACTTTAAAAAAAGAAAAGGTTGTGGTGATCAAGATTTTCAGATCGGATTCAGATGTAGGACTACGGGTTTCAAACCAAAAAAATAATACATGTCAACTTTTAGTACCCGACTGCCAAATAAGGGTTATTGAATAGTTTTAAATAATTTTCTTTGGCATGAGCTTTTAGTCACATGGTAACGAGTGTCGTAGTGTTGTGGCCAGTCAACAAGGATGGTAGCGAGATTGACAACTCGTAATGCGCCCAACGTACTTTGACACACTCGTGGAGGCTCTACTAACATATTCTTTGACTAAGTTGTCATATTTCTTGATCAAATACGTGTGTGCAAGCTGTCTCCATTTAGTTATCCAGTAACCTTCTCCAAAAACAGCATCGTCTTTTGTTTCTGATATTCATTGAAAACCGTTTTAAACACAATGCATACCTGTTCCACTGTGTTCAAGTAAATATTTCACAATTTTACAACGTCCGTGAGTGACACACAGTGGGCGTCTCGTAGGCTGCCTGGACAAAATATCATTAATCTTCTTAACTATCGTAAAACAATAAAACGGTCGTTGGATTATTGTGGGTAGGCAAACAGTTATGTGTTGAGTAGGTTTCAGATTACTATAATTGAGAGAGTTTATTTTGATTGGATTTTTATAAGTTACAAATATTTATGTGTTTTTATGTTATGAAGTTTATTGTTTATTAGGAACAATGATTTACCATTGTGTTGTCTTGTGTTATAATATAGTGTCTTGTTTGGTTTGATGCTTAACTTTTAATTGATCAGTTTTATCTCTTGTTGTGTTGATTACGTCTCAATAACAAATTCATTATTGGTATAAGTTAACTTCTCCATAACAAAGATTATTGCAAAAAGATTACATGTGAGTATGAAAAAAATAAGAAACGCTGCTAATATTTTATTTCACGCAATAGTTGCATAAATGGCAATAGCCTATTCATGGATCTTTCAAGGAATCTGACGCCTGATGCAGTAAAACACCTCTGTCTATGATTGTATCTATGTATAGTAAGATTTCTAATTCTTCTTCTTATCGTATGGTTGATGAACAACCTGGTGTCAGAGCTTTAACCGCCTGTAGGCCTCTGACATGGCTTTACACACCGTTGAACAATCTCTCAGGTGTTCCGGTTTCCTCACGATGTTTTTCTTGACCGTTTTTAGCAACTGATAACTAATAAACTACGCTCATGAATTCGAAAAGTCATTGATGCGTGCCGAGGTTTGAACTTGCGACCTTTTGACCATTTCTAATAAATTCCCATAAGTAAGACTATATTATATTTATTCAATGAATAAATGTATATTTCCTTGTCTCGTTAATGTCAGAAAGAGATGTTGACAAAGCGTAACAAATATCCCGAAACCGCACATTATATCCTGACACGGGAATCGAACTAAAACTCATCAATGTAACAGGTACCGCTATGCCAAAATAGTAAACAAGACGTCAATAGGTTGCCACTCTGTCTACGAGCACGGTTATAACTCATTTACTGCAGTTCGTAACGACGGACGTGCGCGTGCGACGAAAATAACTGACAATTACATGTTAGGTTTATTGATCAGCTCGAAAGCGATAAAATTGATGTGTTCGGTCGAGAATAGTCTAGTGTATTTTGTACTTAGGTTTAAACCTTAAATTGTACAATATTGTTTATTTTTTAGTGCATAATTTAAAACGATATTTCTACGTTCTAAGTGAGTTAGTAGTATATAATTATTATCAAATGCTTTTGGTTCATAAATTGTTCTATAACGTCTGACCAAAACCAAAAATCGTGATGCAAGAAGAAAAAGATAGATTAACATTAGAAAATAAGTTCGTGTTAAAAGTCATGTTCTTAAATAAATCACACGCAATCAACGGAAATAATTTCGGGTAAAATCCAATAATAACGCATATACATAGGTTTTTAAATTAAATTTCTTGTATTATAATAATAAAACTATGATACTCAAATATAATTTAAGTATCTATGAAATTATATATTTGATGTCCAGTTATTTTAGGAAATAAAACAAAATTTTCATAAAAGTATCCAACAATTTGTAGGTCGCACTGGATTTTCATTAACCTGCAACTTAATTTGATTCTTCACACAAGTGTATAAGGTTTAAATTTGTGTGTCGGTAAGTGTAGACTAAAAATTTCTTTTTATAATCGTGTTTAAAAAGAAAAGCAATGCATCCTCGCCCACGACTTACGAGGCCAATATTAGATGGTGAGCACAGTTTACTACACACGAAAATAAATCTGAACAAAGTGTAAATTAAAATACTTCGTGTACCGCCATTTTGGTTTTAATCGACACTTTTTGTCCAAGTTACCGCTGTATAATGACCACTGTGTGGAGCGTTTTGTAATGTGTTATTTCCTTTTTTGCAAATAAAGGATTTGTATTTGCGTTGTATCTTGGATGATTATTTTTAAATCGATTATCGTTTTTTCTTTTACACAAATATCGTAAGTGAAAACACGTAGTGTGTTTGTTAACTTAAAAGTAATAATTAAAGGCAATAAATATTGTATCATTGACAAAATATAAGGTACTGCTAAAGTTTTCCTTTAATGATTATAATTATGGAATATGCTGTTTTGGCTATTCTTATTATGTTGTATCTTAATAACTAATGTACATATTAGGATTACATCCTACGCAGGTTATTAACAGCGAAAACATAGATAAGAGTTAATATAAGTAGGAGGCAATAGACCAATACATATCTGTTATTTGATTACAGTTTATCGATTACTTATGAGATAGTTCTCATAAGTAATCATAAGTAATTTCACAGGTTCAGTGTTACCTACAAAGATATTTGGATCGCATATTTCATCAAACAGTTTCCATAGCCCACGGAGACGGAGAAGATATTTCACAGAAATAAGACCCATTAATGTAAGTGAGGCTATCTGTACTTAGGACCTAAGTGAACACTGAACCTGTGAAAAGAAAGTCAAGTTGGAAAAAGGGACGATCGTTCCACCGATAAGAGTAGAAACCTCGAAGAAAAAAAGGAGTATAATGTGTCTTAGTTTTAACCCGGTCTCTCCTCTTACTCTCTTACTTTCGCCTAAGGGGAAAAAACGATGTAAAATGTGTCCTAGTAGTACCTCTCCCTCTCCTCTTCCTCGCTTACGGGAAAAAAAGGTGTAAAATGTGTCCTAGTAGTACCCCTTCCTGTCCTCTTGCTCTCTTACTTTCGCTTACGGGGAAAAAACAGAGTAAAATGTGTCCTAAAGGGACCCCTCCTCCTACGCGCTATTTCTACTTTCCATTTTACATCTCAGTACAACGTGACTCTTTATCTTTCGATGCGGCTTGACTAAAATGATCTTTTTCTGTATCATAGCTTTTAATAAATTATATTTCCGTGTATTCCGTACTAAACAACTAACATTATGTCCAATCAATAAGAATCCAATTCTAATTTATGATCTAAATCCATAATATATTTGCATAATGCTTTTAATCTAAGCATTCCATTGTAAGGAAAGATTTTGTGATCTAGCTTTAAGAATGCGGAAATAATATTATTTTTCTTTTGTTTATTGAGAGCCATTTGTTTTATTTTGTATACCTTTGAAGTTTTTGTTTTATGTTTTACGCCTACACGATTTCTCCTGTATCAAGGTAATAGGAAGTGGCTGATAGCAATCTCGTATGTACAAACACGGATTTATATTTGGAGACAGCACATATAAATAAGATGGTTCATCAGTTTCCGTATCCGGGGTTAAACCTTCTTCAGATTTTTAAAGACAATGGTCTTTTGTTTAAGGAGACTTCAAGAAATCTGAAAGACGACAAGACTTTGAAATAATATTTAAGGGTCAAATAGATTTCGTTTTTAAAAATGTCGCACACTAGGAATTTCTCCTGTATCGTGGGTGCGTTTCACAAACATGAAACATCACATACACAGACCCCAGACTCGGGACAATCATCTGTGGATCACACAAAGTTTTTTACCGTGCGGGAATGGAGCCCGCAACACTTAGCGCGGCAGTCTAATCGCTTAGCCACTGCGCCAATAGTATTTGTATATGGTTACATGTGCGTGGATTCTAAATATAATGTTGTTCGTAAGTTATAAGTTTCGGATTATAGTGCAAGTGTTTTCGCAAACAAAGATGTATTCTCTCACACTTACACTTTTATTTTTAAATGTTAATGTTGAACAATCGAATTAATTAAACCTGTCAGTGTTGTTTGCACGTCAAAAATAAGAGATGCGAATAGACTTCATAAGTGTTTAAATTATGAGATGTTTTAGCATCCTTTGTATTATGAGGGATATAACCGGAACTGCGATGGAAAAGTAAAATAACACGATCGGAGAGATTAAGTGTAGGGCAAACAGTTTCCGAGGAATGGAGGATCTGAACTATGAAAATCTGTAACCCAACCAATGATTTACTGTGATAAACGTGGCATAATCTCACAAATCGACTAGTGCGTGTTAGCCATATAGCAGCAAGAAACATCAAAACACAATTATCTTAGCAGAATTCCTGCGAATCAGTTTATTCTGAACCTACTTAGTCGATAAGAGCAATATCTCAGCCAGTCGGAAGTTTTACCTGTTGACTACATAAATTCGCTCTCTGCCAGTCTCCACTTCGTTCAAATCGTGGCCTCATGCCAACTGTTACCGGGAACCCGCATTTTATCGGCCTGATGCATCTTTTCCTAGTATCTACCTAACCAGTTACATATTATATTTTTCTCGATAACTTTAAATTCAATTTCGATATATGATATTGGAGTATTATGTGGTTTATCGATTTCGTCCCTTGTGTGAAATTATGGATATTTGGTTTTAGATACTTCATGGAAGGTTGTCTATTTTTCTTTGACTATATTGGAGTTAATAAAGAAGTTTATTATTATGCGATATTCCTTATTTGATTCGATTAAGAGACTAACTTATACTTGGTGCCCTGCTTGGCACAGTGGCTAAGCGATTGGACTGCTGCGCTAAGTGTTGCGGGTTTAATTCCCGCAGTGGGCAATAATTTGTGCAAATTGCGATGCTCTTCCCGACTCTGGGTGTTGATGTATGTGATATTCCATGTTTGTTCGCACCCACGACAGGAGAAATTCCTAGTGGGGGGCTATGTTTTTATAAAAAATAAACCAACTTACTAATGGAACAAGAAAACGTTTTTAAACAATATAGCACCGATCATAGGTTACCGACATGTCCTATGTGACACTTCTATTATATGGCATGCCTATTGCCAGTTGCTTCTTTTTAATTCCTATTATTAAAATTGCCAATCACCCCTTACGACTTGAATTTCCGGCAACAAAATGGAGTATTCCTATTCCCTCCAAAAAATCTGTCATTAATGGTAACTACGTTTTTAAACTAAGATAACATTAACTAGAACTCAAAGACACTCTGTAAGGGGATACTGCTGATAGTAACGTGTCTAGTATTACAGCTGGTGTAACGCGTGTCAGCGATTTCTTAGTAATATACACATAAATTAGATTATGTTTGTAAACAATATGTTGGATGTAAAACTATAGAAAGCAAGAATGATGAAAACTATGGTTTACGCGAATAAGGTGAATGAACTGTAAACAATTTAGCCAATTGTACTGCAATGGATCTTGTTTTCAAATCCTATGATGAAGATTTTTTTGTCTAGAATATTCTCACTGTAAATGTATCAATGCGAAACTAACTCTGCGAAAGTAGCTCATTAGGACAAAAATAAGGAATTATTAAAAAAAAAAGATAATGTTATATGACTCTATTTATTTTGGAAAAGTCGCAGTAATTTTTTTAAACGGATTAAGTCGCGGGCGGATTTCGTTTTCGAAAACAGACACCTCTTTCTACCTCATAGTGGAAAATGAAGGTCTGCTATTTTAACAGTCGGGCATAGACTATCTCAAGCTCTCTCTGAGTTTCGAATCAAAGAAAAACAACAAACCCACCACCAATCAATCTTATTTTTCAACACATTTCTAATGAAATTAGATCACTCCCACTTATCCGAACCATAATCTTATTCCCTTTGAAAACTGAGCTCGGAAAGTGATCAACTATTTTGGATCCGTTTAATATTACCCAACGTGTCGGAGGAAATTCTTTTAGTGGTTCCGTACCGATTTATGGTAGAAGCGAATGTTTTAAACGGCAGCTGGTACGTTTGATTTTAAGATCTGGCACAGATTAGAGGAATTAGGCAGGAGAATTATTGAAAATAATCCATAAAGGTACTGAACCCATGTCTACAATAAGGAAAAGCACACAGGGAAGAAAAAGGCTAAAAATAAAATGGATGGTTTTCATGATTGTGAGTAAGACAGTAAGCAATCGGTATAAAAAAACTCCCCATGAAAGTAACCAAAGAAAACGGCCCTCAGTTCCCGGCCTTAGGTACTATTCCAGGTAACGACGCCATCTATCTAGTTGACGAAAAAAAATGACGTGTAAAAGTGTTTTTTTAAGACCTATTTACAGAAATAAAATCATTTATCATTTAACTGGTAGCGACTGGGTCGCGAAAACGGGAGAGCGGGGCCTTGTGGCGTTTCCTAGGGTGGGTTCCTATGTGCAGCAGTGGACTGCAATAGGCTCATATGAAACCCTTAATGTCTCAGAACCTAGTTTGAGTTACTAAATTCGATTCATAAGTTGGGGTAAATTAATCAATATGCTAGACGGTTTTTCTGTATGAAAATTCACATTCTCTTGTCTTTTTAATCCCAAAAACCCTTTGGCCCTTATAGCACAGGTTTTGCCTCCTTACCATGATCTCTTAAAGCAGGATAGATAAGGACAGTTTACGATGTGGAAGCGAGACGCTGCTACGTGAAGTGTAATGCGGCGTCTCGCTTCCACATCGTAAACTTTCCTGCTTTAAGAGATCATGGTAAAGGGCTTGATCTCTGCGTACCGCTTCAAAGAGTGCTAGCGTGATGTTACTCAAACAGTGCTTACCCAACCCATCACTCAATACTTCTCAAGTAAATCATTCGTCAGTACAATATTATATCGAATATTTTCAAAGTGTTGCCCTCTTTGAAGCTCTAAACCCCATTGTCGTGTTCAGTTTATAGAAGCAAACTATTTATACACTGTTGTAACACATGGGCTGATTAATCGCTTGTTTGGTTAACGTGAATTATGTGGTGTAGTTCATTAAGATTCTTATGATAGCGTCTATATGTATATATATAGTAAGACTATTATCTGTGCAATGGTAAGGTATCAATACAAATGCGAAAGTAACAGTTTTTTTGTCTTTCTGTTTGTTTTTGTTTACAGAGCTAAACCGCTGTATCGATTGTGGGTTAAATTTTATATAAAGGTAGCTTGAACACTAATCTAGCCATCATTAAATCTCTAAAAATCCGCACCACTTTTCTCCACGCTTATCACATTATTATAAAGGCGAATATTTGTGAGTGTGTGTGTGCTTGTATGTTTGTAACCTCTTCACGCTCAAACGGCTGGAGCGATTTTGCTAAAATTTGGTATGGAGCTGACATCCTGGATTAACATATAAGCTACTTTTTATCCCCCCATTCTATATATATTTTGAAAATGTATCGCAGCTAGTAACACATAATAGTGTCAATAATCTCAGTACATACATACTTACATAAAGTCACGCCTGCAAAGAAGGGTAGACAGAGACCACAGATTTTATTGCTATGATCTAGTTGAATATTAAGTCCATAATTTAGCGTGCTATACTATAGGCCCGTGGGTTGTGTGTGGTTTGTGGCCGCAATGCAAGGCCAATAGTTCAACGTACAGTATTGGCTTACATGATATAATGCAGGTGTATCTTTAAGATATATTAATTTTAGGATAGGCAGATATTAAGGGTATAGTGAATCCAAAACAAGCCGTAAGCCATTTTTTAGGGTTCCGTACCTCAAAAAAGAAAAACAGAATCCTTATAGGATCACTCCGTTGTCCGTCTGTCTGTCTGTCTGACTGTCAACCCCTTTTCGTCAAGAACGCACACAGGTATCAAGTTACAATTAATATCAAATACTTGGGTCTGCTGTCCCTTGAAGCTGTGAAAAATGAAACTTCTTAGTCAACGCAATCAAAAGATACGGGCAATTATGCTGATTATTTCCTAATAGCACAAGTAAAGGAATAAATCTGAAAACAGTTCATTACTACACTGCTAAACTGGCACAAACAAATCACTGTTTATCAAATTAAATTGCTTTATCATTTTCATGAATTTGTTTATATTTGACCAAAGGATACTACAGACTTCCTCCACAATAAATAAACCAATCAAAATATTCACACCATATTTACGATCGTTTATTCTATATTTTCAATAAACACCTTACTTAAATTTCCGTGATACACAAATATATCTCACGATAATTAATAGGCACATAAAGTAAGTCTTGTGATCTCCGTTAAATTGAAATATATGGATATTATCGTTTTAATATCAAGAATAATTATCGTGAATTGCATCGAAGGTTGTTGTGCAAATGCAACATTGTTATCAATAAATGTTTGTTGGTGTTAACTTATTCAATTGGTTTTATTTATCTGTAGAATCACTTCCTTGTGGGACGGATTCTTTATTGTCAGCCCGATATATGGACTGATTAGTTTTATGCAGAAGCATCACTATAATATAATGTCATGTGGAATCAAGGTTACTCGACGCTTGATTTTGTATTAAAATCATTCGAGAAACATGTTCGATGCAACGTTGCATTGCGTAACGCTGCGTACGTCGTACCTTTTGTTTCCACCCTTAATGTTATACTGTAATGAAATTATATATCTATTTGTCTAACAAAGAAAGATGAAAACAAAATACGTGAAGACAGTAAGAAAAGAAAATAATATTTTAACTAAAATATATCCTAGAACAGCAGTTTAACACCTTGGTCTAAGCCTCGAGTAAAAGTTTATGATTCTGTAACAGTTACTATTCAATTCAGTTAGATAAATCTCTACAAATCTATACCAGCGGCCTCTATCGCAACATGTATGAAGTATTAGCCGCCCGCCTAGTTAACACCATAGGATAACCGCCTACCGGTTGCTTGCCGCCCGCCCTATAAATTAGTTTCGATTCGATCCGCCAGATGTAGATAGTAGATACAGTACAGTACAGTTCGGTACGGACTATTAGAAAAAACAAATAGAATTTATGAAAGTTTCATTTTGTTGGGCGACACCAATTAAGACATAAATATAAAACTTAATAATTAGATAGTTCCCGATGTTTTAAAACCGTATTGAATATATTGGGTTCCTCGATGTGGTCCCACGGACACAGATTCGACTGTCGAGCATGCGAGTTTTGGTTCAAGTTCGACTTTGGTCAGTGTTATTATTTCTCTATTATGGAATTCTCAGTAGGAGCTAAATCAGTCAAAGAACGGATCAAAATTCATTATTTTTTGTATTGTATTGGCGAAAAGGACTGAACTATAGGTTCTGATACATTTTGAAAATAGTTCTAGCGCTCTAATGAAAAAACTTGGTTAAAAAACCTCTAACAGCGATTTGGAATTAGAATTCTTTCGTGATTTTATGTTTTTACCATTAACGCTTGTTGTTTATTTATCAATAACATGTTTTGGAATAATAAATTAAGGGTAACTACTTTATGAACAGAAAATGGAAATCTGGGAAACAGGCGTGACTTTATGTATGTACTATGTATGTATGTGTGTACTTTAAGATCTAGGTGTATACTGAATCCATTTTATTTTATACGTTGGAAGTAGAAGGCTGTTTTTATTTTAGAGATGTCTCAGAGAGAAGTGAAAATAGAGAAAGGAGATATTGACCCAGCAATGGGACATTTTGGGCTCTTAATAATAATTGTAATTATTTGTGTCTCACTGTACTCTCAACAAGATTATTTTGACAGGAGCACTGTTGTTAATCTATTCTGTATTAAGATCTCCGGTCCGTCTGCCAAGCTCGGTGATTATGGCAATATTCCATCACGGACGCTCCGTCGCGGTATATTAGGTGCTTTACGAGTAATATGTGAAGTCCAAACTCCAAAATACTGAGATACATATTATTATTGTTGCAGAGTGCGTAGGCGCGGGCGCAGTATGCGCGGGGTCACGTGACGACCCATGGCGTCAGACGCGCGCCCTCGCTCGCCGACAGATGGCGCGAGGAGACGACGAGAATACTCCAGGTAGAATACAATCATTTGCATGGAAATATAGGTATTGTGAAGGTAAGAGTGATTGGAGTGTGTAAAGTTATTTGTGGGATATGCTAAGTTCCTTAACAGTAGGAAAAAAAAAACTGACATAAATATTTTGCATCAAACACCAGCCGCAGGAACTGACCAAGAGAATTGTAAACATTGCTACGAGGTCGCTGTGTCGCCAAATCGCCAACGTTCGACTATTTATAGGTGACGCGTCTTCCGACTGTCTGTCCGACACCTGCTCTTGCAGACGCTTACTAATGTTTGCACTACATCGTTAGTATGTGGATCTTTTAAAGCGCAACTGTCAATTATACCAAGCGGTATTCGCTTCAAAGCAACACGTCTTTGGCCACGAGTCATCTGCTCCGATATAACTGTTGAACCGTGGTGGAGTGGGTCGCGGGGAATCCTCCCGGAATTCAGCGGCGAGTCGCGGGGAAGCTCGCGCACTCTAAATCGGTCGCACTTGCCGCCAAGCTTTTCGGCGAGCCGCGCGCGCGGTCGTTCCCGCATCTAAATATAACGGCGTCGTGTGCGCAGGTCCCCGTACGTGACGCTGGGCGCGGTGCGGTACGCTGTCCGCCGCGCACCGCCGCCGCGGGCCTGCCCCTGTCGCTGCTGCTCCGAGGAGGCGGTGGCGGCGTGCCTCGGCCGCGCCAAGCCCGATCGACGCACGCTGGATCGTATCCAACGCCGGCTGGGCCGAGGCTCGCGCGACGAGCGGCCCTCGCGCGAGCAGCGCCTGCTGGGCCTGCAGGCCCTCACTGAGCGTCTACTGCCGCGCGCGCATCCTGCGCCGCCGCCGCCGCCACCTCCGCCGCCGCCACATTCGGCACCGGTGCTGCCTCCCGTGCCGCCTCCACGCACCCGCCACCGACACAGCCCGCCGCGCGGGGTCTCGGTGGACCGCTGCGATGACTTTGACACTGACAACATCACACTTGTCCGCGTAGAACCCCGCTCCATTATTGGCTCGTACGCACAAAAGACTATTCCATACCGAAGCGCGTCGTTCTCTCAAGGTGATTTCGCACAAGATAAATATTATCGTGGACCGAACAGACATCAATCGATTTTTGATTTCGGAAAACGATCTACAAAATCTGTATCGGATGCTGCGAGTGCCAAGCGCCGTGATGCTGAGACCGTAAGTCTAGCAACCGATGAAAATACGACAGAGGGTGGATCCGTTGCATCAGTGGACTCAGCGGTAGGTTCTGACGAAGGATTGCTGGCCCACGCGTCACCAGCACCAAGGTCACCGCCACCTGATGCACTGCATAAGCAGTTAGGAGCTCGTTCACTAACGCATCCACTACCCCGGCGCATCCCTCCTGTGCGGGAGGAGGGCCCGGCGGAGGCCGGCGGTAGTTTGCCAGCATTGATGGCACCGCGCGTTTTACACGAACTTCGTGAAGAAAGTGATGGTTCTCAAGCAGACAGTGCACAAGCCCACAGTGAAGGTACTTCGCCTCTAGAACCCCAACCTTTTGCTTTTCCTCCCCTCCCTGCTCCCCCTACGAACGCGTGTGTTAATGTGGACTGTGAGTGTTCGAATTTTCCTAATACGATAGAGGAGTGTCCGGCTGATGAAAATTTAATCCCTGTGCCTGTGTATGAGTGTATAGTGAAACAGTGGTCAAAGGAGTTACCGCAGGAGGAACCACAACGGTCTGACGCTGCGTCAGATGGATCTCTAGACCGTGATAAAGAGGATGAAACTATAACAAGCGAACAGGTTGCCCATTTACTAGCCGCTGTTCAGAATCCTTGCACGCCGGCCCCAATAGGAGCTAGAGAAAGACGTAGACCGCTAGATAAAACTAAAAGAAGAAAGGGAATATACATCACAACGCCGAGTGATGATGGTGGTGAAGAGGATCCTCCTATAAACGGCTGTAAACGTGAAAGCAGTGAAGCTTCGCTCCAAGATATGCGTTTATCCGCTGAAACGCGAACCTCGTCGTTACTTGGTGATAAATCAGATGACTCATGTACAAACGGTCCACCAAGTCCGTGTGAAGGGGTAGCACCAATGTGGCCAAGATCCGAGGAACTTAAGGCGAGACGTGCAAGGTTTTACCAACAAAGCTCTGACGAGAGAGATGACGACTCGTACCGAGCGAGACGAAAATATGGCGACTCGCCTTCTGAGGCTGAAAGCGACACGTGCTCCAGAGACAGAACAGCCTCGCCTTCCCCGTTTAGTCCGTCTGACACTTCAGATGTGGAAGCGAGACGGCATCAGTTCACTAGAGGGCCTTTTGGCAAAAATCTGGAGGCACCATCGAGTCGGTCAGTAGAAGTCGGTCGCAGGAGTCTGTCTGACGCAACAGTACCTAGTCGCAAAACCAGTGTTGGGGCGATGACGTCATCAAGGGCCACAGGTCGTGGTCCCACGCACGTCAGAGCCACATCTTCACCTTCGAAGTTGGTAGGAGTGAAGCCCGGGGCAGACTTGCTGGCTGAGTTGCTCCGAGGCAGCTCGGAAGCTCTCTCGAACTCGTCCACCTTCGACAACGTCGTGCTGACACTACATCAACACAATGTAAGTACTTTAAAACATCCTTTGTAGTTAGCTATTGACCCCGATTACATCCGCGAAAAGAACAACAAAGTGAAACACTACAAATTATGTTATGATGTTTATCTCAGCAGAAAATAGCTTAAGAACAAACGATCTTGTGTTATTGCCAAAGTTTATTTAAGTTTATACACTGAGATTTTTGTCAGTTGGGTGAACGAATGCTAGCGAAATATACAATTTCGGTAGCACTTTTTGTTAATCCGCGATCATATTCATGGTCGTGTGTTGTATTTAAATATATTCTTCGTGTTCCCCGGTGTTCTTCGGGCCAATGTCGCGTGAATCATGCAACAGCTGTTCCAGGGGCATTAAAAATCGTAAGGGCGATCGTGTTTATTTTAAATCACTGTCACTAAACACAAGATTAATCTAAAAGGACGGATGCACAAATGTTTACGCTCAAAATATTGGCAAATCTAATTTGAGAAAACAAGATATCCCACGTTTCTTAATTGTTGTGATATTTTCATTAGATCAAAGGTTTCCTTAATTTCTTGTTTTAATATTTTGAACGAATTTAGATACAATAATAAAACAAACAGAATTGTTAAATTTACAAAACTTTCCATAAGATAAAGCTTTTATCTTTCAATAGCGTTAGTTGAAAACAAAGCATAGCAACACCTTCCAAAGCCAAACAGTTGCGTCGGGATTAAAGATCAAAATACGTAAGAGCATCTAATCTTGCTCGTGATTCTGAAATGTTTATAGCAAACGTCAAATATGGGTAATTTGGTATGGAATTTCGACAGCAAATGCATTTATGATAAGTATTTGCACTGGATGATTCAGTAAAATCGTATACATTTATATAACGCTACTGTAGGCCCGTAAACGTTCCTTAGGGGATGCCAACTGCTTCACTGGTACCGTATCTCCTGGCTCATGGGAATCATGGTGGTGGAAATATTTGGCAAGACATTCAATATTCTGTGCGTCATTAATATGAACCATATCCTTGTGGTCCATAATTACTGTCTGTTTAATTGAAATGAGATAGAATATGAATTAATGTTGTAGGGATAATAATATTTAAGTAATTATTTTTTAAACGCTTTGAATGTACTAGTCTAAGTTGTATTCATCAATTTGTCAATCGTACTTGTGAACGATTCTATCGTTTTATCACAATCTTATACTGGTCTTAAATATAAATGTCAGTAACAGCGTTATCTGCATCTAAGACTGCCCTAATCTGATCTTTAATATTATATGACTCATTAATTTCCGAATAATTATGTTTACTTAAAGTATTATGTGGAGTGAAATAAATTTTCCGTACAAATGCGTGTTTATTATCACTCACGTCGCTCCACTTGCCAAATATTATTAATCATTAAGATATTACATGTCGTGAAAGAAGAAAATTAGTAATCGCATTATGAAAGTGTTTCCAAGCAAATTTTTGGGAAGAGGTATAATAGTACCATCTCCCTGAATTTATCGAAGGTAGAGATGCAAGATAAAATGTCACACATCAATATTTTGGCACAATTCCACCTTAAGATACTACTATTTAAACGTTTTATTTTTAATAACAATGAAAGTGTGCGTTCTGGAAATCAAACCGAGTCCATATCGGAGCATCACACAAGAAGCTCCAGTTACGTAAAACAGGATTAAGCAACATCACTTAAACGAATCCTAATATAGACGTCGTAAAGATTACTTTTATGGACTTTTATTATCGAAAGTCTTTTATTTCAGTTGAAATTTTAACACCCGTTATTGGCTACTATTGCGCAATCAAAATAATTTATGATATCGATAACAAATCGGATTTTCGGTAAGAATATTGCTTTGATACGTAATACGACTGTTTCTATTAAGTTCAGACAAGCACAGTTATTTTATTGGTAACATCGAGTGTCCTATTCCTAACCCACCTTTGGTTCATGTTTGTGTTGACACTGTCAATGTGCATCACGCAAGGGAATTGACACGATCTGCTGACGTACTCATAGACGTCGGTTGTAATCGGAACGGGAATATGAGCCCTATAAGCTGATATTATTTGGCAGGAATTCAAAATTGGTCGTTCAATCCGCGCGGTATGGCTTGACGACCCTTTTATTTTCCCTCTGGTCAAATAGACCCTCGCCAATCCAGTAACTTTAAATATGTGTCTATGTAATTAAATGAAATCCAGAAACCTGGTAGCTTCTTCCCCAGTATTCAAGTATTCAGAGATGCGCCGTTGCCCAGTTTATTTTACTTCATTGGAAACCCTCGTTAGTTCTTGTAAAGCGAAGCGTAAGTTACTAATTATATAGGAGCATATTCATAATCGAAAAGATTCTAATGCAGATTTATTATATAGTACTATTGAGTCCTCGTAATAACCGTGATCTTTACAGCGCGACGGTAGTGCGACCCCAAAAATAATAACAGTATATTATCTTATTTTTTGGGAGACTCCTGATTACTTTTCCAGACTTTTAGCAAGACTTAAAAAGCCTCCAGCCTCCAGGCTGGTGACCTAAAATAAACTCTTGAAACTTAACTGGAGTAGGCTATAAATATTGGCATGATATGACATAGAACGAGGTTAAGTCTAGAAAATTACATTTTCGAGAAAACTGTGTCGATGCTATCAAGTAACTACGTAAATAAGTTAGAGTTGACTAGTAAATGTAATTTTCAGGGAACTCATCGATTTGATCGTCGAACGTTGTCAGCGGAACCGTATTAAAAAGCTCGTTAACGATTTTAACAGTTCAATGAACATCATATATCCTTTACATAGATTTTCCGAATATGTTTAAATGATTACTGATCACTAGGTTTTTAGATAGGTATTTGTCAATCGTCGTGTCGTTTTCCATCTACTCTTTCCGGTGCTTTCTTAACGCCTGTTTTCCCCGAAGTAGTAGGCAGAAGTGTACTTATAGTACCTACACCCTCATTTAGCCAGTTAGGTCCCAATGTAAAAGGGAGCGAGCCTATTGCCATCACCGGGCACACATCCAGGCTCCGTGCTGCTACTGAGAATTACTAACGGAGAAACCCAGTAAAACTTTGCCCGACCCGGGATTTGAACCCAGAACCTCGTGATCGGCATTTGCGCTTAGCGACCACTAGACCAACGAGGTCATTTATAGATAGTATACCGTGTCATTAGAAAACAAAAGACTATTTTCGCAGCCGAACACAGCGAGCCATTGTTTTTTTTCTATTTACTAGTCGCTCAAAGTACGCCTCTGACGTCACAAGCTTCCTTAATGTGTTGTAAATGTACGTACACTAAAAACGAGAATTTATGGCGTGACGTCATTAGTTAGGTATTCCGTAAATATGTTCGAATTTTCGTTAGGAGTTTGGTGTGAAAATAGGTTTTATTAGATGTATGTAGTTACTGTTTTGATTAATATTATAATGTTGGTAACAGACTTTTCAACAAACGCAAGCTGCGTTTGTTGAAAAGTCTGTTGTTATTAAATAAATGCTTTATTTATGCTTACCATAAGCTAAGCAGTAAGTAAATAGATACTTGATCCCAATAATTTAACCTGAAATCATTCAAGTTTTCTAAAGTCACTAGCTTACGTGTGACCATAAATTGATCACTGCGTCAATCGAATCTGCAATATGAGAAGTTGTATCATGTTGTCCTTCTGAAAGACATTACCAATTAGGTCATTCGTAGGTTATGGGCGGTACTCGGACATTGACACAATAAGGTCAAAATAAAACTGGGCCGTTATAGAAATCAATGTTATTTGGTCGGAATTTGTATCGTCATCAGCCAGAAGACGTCCACTGCTGAACAAAGGCCACCCCTTTGAATAGAATCGTATGTATGGTTCTAATTCATGGAGGAACAAATTTGACTTTTTTTTTACTGTGTCGGTGTGCTTTCTTAGTGACATGATACTACTGACTAAAGTACTGATAGCCGAGTGGTATGACTCTTGGACTGCCAAATCAAAGGTCGCAAGTTCAAACCCCGGCACGCACCAATGTGTTTACGAAATCATGTGCGTACTATAATGTCAGAGGCCTACAGGCGGTTTAAACTCTGACACCAGGTTGTTCATCAACCATACGATAAGATGACTGCCTAAAGTCTGTCAAAAAGTAATAGTTTCACCCATTAAGTAGGTAAATAAAAATAAAATATATACTGTCAGTCAGTGTGTTTATGAGCATACCTCTCTGTGACAGGAATACAAACATACATGTATTAGGATCCGCATTCGCAATCCGCATTATTTGCTGCACAATCACATGACAAAAGCACAACCCAATCAGCATCAAGCTTACTTAAATCTTTGCCCACGTCCACAAGAATACCAACAGTATGTTTAATAAATATTCTTTCCCCGATCTTGTTCTCACAATAAAACAGAGCTCTGCCGATGAATCATTAGGTCAAGAAACTACACCGAGCTTCTGTATTTAGATCTAACGGCTGATACGTAGGTATAGGTAGGTTATGAATCGCTTTAGTTTGATTACGAGGTGTTGTGTTAGTTTTTCATTCGATTATCCCGTTGAAGGGTTTGTGTGAAGATTTATGCAATCATAATTTGATCAATTTAGATAGGTAAAGAAATCTCTAGTCTGGGAGATACTAGGTCTAAACTGACAATGATGGGGCATAAAGAATAGATGAATAGGTAGTATATTAGGCTGGCTAAGTAGATGGGCAGTTGTTTTTTTAATATTCAACCGTCGCGCGTCGATTGTTTTTAGAGTAACCAATAAAAAATCTCCTTCATTAGGCAAATATATCTTTTGTATTTGCCTGACACACAGTCAGGATAACTATCCGTGGCGCACAAAAATATTTGCTCGCTGTAAGTATTGATGTACCTGCAGCTAGACTCACAAACAGCCCAATAACTCCATTTGGATGTCGTCAAAACCTAATGAAAGAGCTTTTCGTCGTAGTAACGTTATAAGCAAGACCACAACCTTACTCATGGTTCCATGGTCCATAGAAGAGGACATTTTCTTCTTCCCTACAATACAATTCAGCTACAGTTTATGTTGTTATAATAATAATAATAAATGACGACCTGATTGGCGCAGTGGCTAAGCGATTGGACTGCTGCGCTAGGGGTTGTGGGTTCGATTCCCTCACGGGACAAAAATTTGTGTGTCCACAGATGTTTGTCCCGAGTCTGGGTGTTTGTGTATGTGATATTTCATGTTTGTGAAACGCACCCACGATACAGGAGAAATTCCTAGTGTGGGGCGACGTTTTTTTTAAGAAAAAAAAAAAAAAAAAAAAGATTTATGTTGACTATTCATGTGCTATCTCGCCTACATAACTTACGACGTAAGCACAAGTGCATTGAATATCAAAATTTTTGACGATGATTATTTAAGCAGTTACAAATATATCATCATCAGCTTTTACGTGACCCACAGCTGGGCATAAACCTCCACCCTTGGACGCCACTTTGTCCTGTTATGGGCCTTCTGCATCCAGGTTTATCCCTTTACTATCGCCAACGACGGACGACCTGATTGGCGTAGTGGCTAAGCGATTAGACTGCTGCGCTAAGGGTTGCGGGTTCGATTCCCGCACGGGGCAAAAATTTGTGCGATTCACATTTGTTTGTCCCGAGTCTGGGTGTTTGTGTATGTGATATTTCATGTTTGTGAAACGCACCCACGATACAGGAGAAATTCCTAGTGTGGGGCGACGTTTTTTTAAAAAAAGAAAGAAAGAAAGAAAGAAATCCAACTTGCTGGAGGTCTGCCACGGGCTCTACTGAATTCACTAGGCCATCACTTTGTTAGGGCCTTACTCCACCTGCCATCAACTATTTTTGCCAGATGGCATACCTAACTCCACTTGCGTTTGCGAAGACAGTTTTTTTTTAAGAAAAACATATTTATTTTGCTCAAATGAAAACCCAAAGCCAGTACTAGCTATTTAGTTGGTCTTACAAAACGACGGACTAAGGTGAGCAGTATAATGGTCCCGTAGATTAGTGAGCCGTTGGTTCAGCACCTGATCTTTCTTCATCCTGCCGGTATATCGTTCTATAGGTATGTTAGTGTGAGGGAATAGAGAACACCTATGGTTCCACACGCGTGAATTATAATATCTCCTGAGTAGTTAATTGACCGCCGCGCCCCGTGACAAAAATTCGGTTAGGACCAAAATGTTGACGTAATTGTAAATATTAATTTGTTTCTATTTAAAATAATACTGTCAAACTTAAACCTACTTAGTGCATTTTTTACTTTGTTTAATAAAAGCAACAGTAAGCAAACCGCTAGACCACTTCCAACACCTCGGTATAGAATATACCTCACATCACAAAGCAGGCAAATCAAATAGTTCTAGGAATGTGTTGTATTGATGCGCGTGCGCCGCATCTAACCTAGTAAGAAGGATACATCGGCCGTACATCGCCACTGACCTAATTCACCAATGAATCATACAGATCCGTGCTGACATATCAAAACGTTTGCGAATTCATAAATAAAGATTGAAAGGTAGGTAGGTGCCTATATTTTGAATTTTAATGTTTTTTTATAGAAGCTGCTTTGTAGGCCATTTTTTTGTTTTCGAGGGGAAACCATTAAAAGGCACCTGGCCTTTTTGGGTCCGGGGAGTATAAGGTCTATCTTACCAAAACCACCCCGGAGTACACCATCTGCACGAATAAGGGAAGTCCCGGGACCTCTAAAGACCAACTCCGGAACCGCTTCATGCAACGCCTATTTGACACATCCCTTGAGTACTTTGTGCGCCTAGTGGTCGTAAGTGCTATTCTTGAGCATAAAGTTCTGGGTAAAATACGATTCAAGTGCAACTGCTGGTTACGATTATGATAGGCGAGTGTTATTAGATTTTTCCATTGGGTTATTCTCAGTAGCAACATGGAGTTTAGTTGTGTTCCCGTTTATCGGCTTGCCTCCTATTTCTTTGAGGAATGGCTGATGGCAGGCTTGATGTTATTCTTTATTTATTTATTAAAACTTTATGTTACGTAAAGTAAATAAAGGCGGACTTAATGCCTGAGGCATTCTCTACACTGTACAGAGACGTGAGGTAGGTGCAACAACAATGTACATAGGACCTAGAAGAAACTTTAGCCAATAAAAACATACTGTATATATCTTAGAAACAAATTAAATATAATACACAAATATTTTTTAAGACTGCCTCGTTGGTCTAGTGGTCGCTAACCGCGACTGCTGAGCATGAGGTCCTGGGTTCAAATCCCGGGTCGGGCAAAGTGTTACTGAGTTTTCCATTAGGTAATCAAATCAAACAAAAAATTAGGTAATCTCAGTAGCAGCACGGAGTCTGGATTTGTGCCCGGTTGATGGCAATAGGCTCGCCCATTATTACATTGGGACTTACAACATAACTGGCGAAATGTGGAGGTACTATACGTGCACCTCTGCCTACCCCTTCGGGGAATACAGGCGTGTTATGTTATGTTATTTTTTAGGAATACACTACATACACTAATATATATACTTATATCCTGTCCCATTGACTCGTTAGAAGGTGGTATAATGACTATAGGCTCGCCCCCAAACATAAAAGTGTATTATAGGTACTTGTATTATACACTTCTTCGGGGAATACATGCGTCGTGAGAATAATATGTCTTATTCAATTGGATCGTTAGTAGGCAGTAAATATCATTCACAAGAAAATAAAATCGATACAGTTCTACGTATGATTGAAATGTAACGATTCGCTGAAATTTCTCTTTGAGCCGATATTCGGAGTGAGAGGAGTTTTTTACCAATTATTCAGTACTAATTGCTTACATAACACAGGTTTTATCTAAAATGGGAACACTAGTTTACTTTGAAGAATATCCTTGTCGACCAAATTATTTTAAGTCGGTTCCAAAATCATGATAAATTACATTGGCATCAAAATTTACCCCCGTTTATCGCCTCATTGATAGTGTCTGTCTTTCTTTTCTTCCTCATATTGATATAAAAACAGGTCAAAGCTGTTTTTATGTCGATACGAGGATCTCTACACCCTGGCATACCTATGCCATTGAGACCAGTCAAGAAGGATGGTAGCAAAGCAACCGTCCGAGGTATCATCAATCGTGGGGCCTCTCTACTTGCCCCCCTTAAAATAATTCTTGTATAGAATCACATACCAAAATAATAATCTAGATCTGTTAATTTTTTCAACACGATTTTTTTCATGACCCAATTTAAGTAATCACATTTTTATAACAAAAAAGGGACATTCGAAATACGCCTATACTATTGTATATAGTTGTAAAAACTCCGGTCCATATTCGAAACTTCTCGATAGATATTATATAACACCATCAATCAAACACTGCACACACGTGCACGGTACACACATGCATGTATGTGCAAGTAATCCAGATATCCTAGCAACCGTATTGATTTGGTGTACAGTTGGCGCTGTCGGTAATTCAGGGAATTTCAGGGACTCTACCGGTACGTAGCTCGTATGTTTGTTGTTTATATTATATATGCATAGTTTGTTGTATAAAGCGAGGTGGAAATGTTTCTGGTGTATTTAGTTTTGTATATACAGAAGAGGAATAGTACTTTATATTAACAAGCCATATATTTATAGGTTAGGTTGTAAATGTTTCACTTTAGAGTCTGTAGAGTAAAAGCGTCTTCTCTTTCAGAGGGAAGAGCGTTTATAACTGTTCTTTGTTCATCTTTCCTTGCATTTTGGGGTTTAAAATCTTTAATTTTAACATTATAATGGTTTGTATTCGTAACCTTGTGAATCTGGTCCGGTATATTTTGGACCCTGACTTTAAAAACACTAAAAATGGCATCGAAAAGGGTTCCCTTTTTTAATTATAGCGAGCGTACCGCCATAGTCACCAATAAGCCCAGGTGCGTCCTATATCCAGAAACTCGTAATATAGCACTTAATAAATTGCTAATGACTTCTCCCCCACTCCCACCCCCTATTCTCTATTGTGAGACAACGAAAATACACCAAATCTTGTCAAAACAAAATTGAGAATGAAAATGGGAATTCGGAACTTGATATTAAATAAGTAGTGCCGTTCTCTGGCCCATTGCCTGCCATTACACAGTAACCTACTTGTACAAAAAATTTACTACTTGCGTAGGATGATAAACGGTTGCTACGTATCTTTCACTTCAAATCGAGCGCGGAAACAAAGTTCTTAACGAAATGTTTTTTTATATCTAGTGGCCTACTAGACAACTTGCTTGTTTTTTAGTCTCATGTATATAAGACTGTCTTATTGGTATCGTAGTCGTTAAGTGCAACTACCTACTGAGCATGAGGTCCTGGAATCGGCTCCCGGGTCAGGAAAATTGTAGCTGGGTGTTTCAGTGAGGTGATTCTCAGTAGCAGCACGGAGTCTGGAATTGTGCCCGGTTGATGGTAATAGGCTCGCAGCCTATTTCATTGAGACCTATAAACATAGCTGGCGAAATACTACACACCTCTGATAACGCCTTCGGGGCAGGCGTGAGGTAATATCTATGTTATATTTTGTGTATAATTATCAACGTCAGCATCAATCAATCTATAAGTTTAGGATAGATGATAGTCGATCACATAACGATACCCAACGTCCTTTGTAGTTAAGACAAGTAAAGCTGTTCGTCCTGCGTCTCATATCTCTATTTAATCTTGGTTTAATTCTTCATTTCCCTGAGGTTGACTAGTAGGGATACCAAGACATTACAATAAATACATCTCTCAACAGCTGTGACTATTTGTTGTCCCATGGGACTAAAAATGTAAGAGAATCGAGAGTGCACATACTTGTGCTGTACATTATCTTCTGCGTAGTTGGCTGATGATGGAGATGATGCTTTTGAGGACTTAAGAATAAACGATTTTATTTGTTTTAGTGGTCAAGTTGTTAGTATAGCAGTTTCCATAGCATAGGAAACAAATTTTTGATTAATCTATAGATATTTGTGCCGATGATTTTTGAATGTTAGTGTGAGTGTCTACGTCAGCAGCAAAAAAGTATGATAAACATTTTATATAATTCTAGTGGACATTTTCCTAACTAGCAATGTAATTCGAATTTGTGTCAGCTCGGTTATTATCCGCTTTCGTAATATCTAACGAGGACGTCGCAAATAGATTTTTTTTCATGTTTATTATTTATGTGCTTAATAATATGATGGTATTATGTTTATTGAGTTATAATAATATCTAAATTTAGATCGCATGCTCTAGTATTTTTTAAATCGTTTATTTGTATTTTTGCATAATTGAAGTCATGATTTTTTGTGTCTATATAACTGATGACATGATAATAGTCTGTATCTGCTCCCCAGTAGGGTAAAAACCTCTTCGTAACGGAAACGAGTATCGAAAACTACGGTTTCTCACTTACATAACCGACTTAATTGTTAAATACCTACTACATATCTATAATACCCACGTTTTAAAATAATAAAAATCATTTTAAATAGTACGTAGGTACTTTTTTCGCCATACATGACACAACCCTCAAAACTGCATGCCCTTCACCGCCTCTTGTCTTTTGCAGGGCCTTTTTTTTAAAAGCCTCTTTCATATAGTGAAGAAACGGTTATTCATCAGGGTCATTTGGGGATCGATTCAGATGCCATTTACCCCCATGAACTCAACACAGCCATTGGGGTAAACTGTGTTATTGGGGTCAATCATCGGCTTGGACACAGAGGTCAAGCGGTATCATTAATGTGTGGAATAATAATGCTATGGTGCTGTTATTCGAAGTATAAGTAATTTACCCTAAATAAAAGGAATTCATTGCCTTGTTGCTCTAGTGGTGGCTTAGCACGGCAGCTGAGCATGAGGTCCTGGGTTCGAATCTCGGGTCGGGCAAAGTGTTACTAGGTTATTCTTATTAGATAAATCTTAGATTAGCAACCACTAGAGCAAGGACGCAGTGACCACATTACTCCACTATTGCCTGTCGATATATTTCACATCTATTCCATGGCAGAGACTCACCTGTTTCCCAGAAAGGTAGGCAAAGACCACAGCCCTTTAGACAGGTGGCAAAACGCTTGACGAATAGAAATGGAATAGAATGATAAATGTATGGGGATGACATCATGTTTCGAATAAGTTATCGATGACATGTGTCATCTCTATTCCATTTGTATTCGTCAAGCGTTTTGCCACTTGTCTAAGGGGTCATATCTCCTTTTCCAACTATTATAAGCTAAGTCCAAATCGAATTCTAGTGTCTCTGTGCCACCGATATCGGTTTTTATTCGCCGAATGAACGAAACACATTGGCATCAATCCAAGTGCGGAATCGCACTACATTTCACCTCATCTTCACTCTAGCTAGCTATTGCACGCGGTTTTGTCGCGGAATGCCGGTTTTTATGTCCATGCGAAGTTTATTTTGAAAAATCCGATGTTTAGATAGATCTATTTCAATACCATGTGATCTGATTTAATTTGTTTATGTTTTTTTTCGAACGGTTTTCGTAAAGAGGTTGGGTTTTCTTTTTGTAGTGTGAGTTTTTAGGAAGTGGCTCAGGATAGAGTTTTGTATTGAATTTTACAAAATGTTTGCATAATTGTTTAATCCAAAGGATAGATTTTATTGGTTCAATATGACAATATGTTATACAAATCATCAGATCAGTCGATCTGCGAGGTTAAGCCGTGCTCGCCGCGGTCAGTCTTGTGATGGGTGACCGTTTTCACATGTCGAGACCCCACCGTACTTCGGAAGGCACGTTAAGCCGTTGGTCCTGCGCCTGATTTCTCTCCGGTCGTGTCGGTCTACCGTCCCATCGGATTATGAGAGTGAGGGATTAGGGAGTGCACCTGTGTCCGCGCGCATACTTGTGCACTATAATATCTCCTGCGCAGATGGCTAGTCTCAGCTGAGACAGGCCGCCGTGACCGAAATTCAGTCAGGAGGACATTATTATGTCATACAAAAGCAAACCTTTTGCCTTAAAATTATGACTATCATTGCATCATCATCATCAGCCTATCTCTGTCCACTGCTAGACACACGCCTCTCCTATGGCACGCCACTGAGCTCGATCTTCAGCCTTCCACTTCCAACCACTGCCAGCCATTTTGCGTATAATGATTTATAATAATATTAATTTAGGAATTTAAGTAATTTATAATACTAGGTATGCTAGGATCGTAGCAAGTGAAAATCTAAGGTTTCTTCCCTTTAGGAAACAGACATTGATTCTATCTATGCACCAATTAAGGACACATTTTCCAAATTCATCTGTATCATAACACTGCACGATGTTTAACTAAATATTTAGTTTCAGCAAATAATATTTCATATATTTTGTCTTCACTGTTTACGAGATTATAATTAGCCAACAATTAATCTTAGGCGACGCGGCGTCTAAAACATTAGGAGCAAGAAGTCGCATACGTTTATAATATTCAGAAACAATGTTTATTTATTTATTTAATTTAAAAAAAAACACGTCGCCACACTAGGAATATCTCCTGTATCGTACGTGCGTTTTACAAACATGAAATATCACATACACAAACTCGCAGACTGTGGGAATCGAATCTTCAACCCTTAGCGCAGCAGTCTAACCGCCTAGCCGCTGCCAATCAGGTCGTCATTTTCTACAAAACCAGACCCCGTTACGTGCAGTGTGGTGTGGCATCACGCAAAGAAAATCTCACTTTAGTAAACTAAAAATAATTAAAGGTAGGTGTATAAACTAACTAATTATATATCGGTTTAAAATCATCACTATAAGGACCAAGATATTTGTCAGCTGTCAAATGGTTGTTTTGCTAAAAAAGGGGCTTAAAAACAAATAATTAACAGAGTCGACACCCCAATAGCATGGAATATAGTGCTATAATAGGTGAAAGAAACAATACACCCATTGTAAAATATTCGGATAATTTAATTTACGTTTCAAGTCAGCACAAACTACATACAACCGTTTTTAAACATACCAGCCCCCTTACTAAGAACTCTTAAAACAAGACAGTTTACGTTGTAGAAGCGAGACGCCGCTATGTGCAGTGTAATGCGGCGTCTCGCTTTCACAACGTAACCTGCTATGTTTAAATATTCTCAGATCATCAATTACACTCCCAAATGAAACTTTTACTTGAATTGACGTATATTTCTTTTAATTATTTGATTGACTGCCTCATTGGTCTAGTGGTAAGCGAAACTGCTGAGCATAAGGTCCATGGTTCGAATCCTGGGTCGGGCAAAGTGTTACTGGGTTTTTCCATTAGGTAATTCTCAGTAGAAGCAAGGAGTCTGGATTTCTGCCCGGTTGATGGCAATAGGCTCGCCCCTTATCACATTGGGACCTATAACATAACTGGCGAAATGTGGGTGAACTATATGTGCACCTCTGGTCCTCTGCCTACCCCTTGGAGAATACAGGCGTGATGTTTTCTTCTGTTAAGTATTTGATATTATTTTTCGTAACTTGTTACGCTTCTGTTACTGACTGTACAAAAGCTTCGCTAATACTATCGATGTTATTACGACCGACGTCATCGCGGCGTGCTGACGTCACACGACAGTTGCAGTATTGTTAGGTTGTAATGTCAAATTAATAGAGATTAGGTTTTGACGTTTGCAAGTCTGTGATATTTATAAGTTAGCTTACCTCGTACTGCGGCTCTGTCCACATTGAATTTGTGCACTCACGATACAGAAGACTATCTTGTAGGAGGGCGAGGATATTTTTTTAAAATTGTTTTATGGATTTTTTTAAATACGTCGCCCCACACTAGTAATTTCGCCAGTATCGTGGGTGCGTTTCACAAACATGTAATATCACATACCTATACAAACACAATCTATCGTCGAGTGTTGTGTTGTCGATTTAACCAATAGCGGTTTTGTCCACTGCTAGACATAGGTCTCCTGCATTGATTGTCAAACACTACGTTGTATTTTATGATTGTTGGAAGCTGTGGAGGGTTTGAGGAGGCTTTCGCTCAGCAGGGAGATACTTAAGGGTAATTATTCTTTATTCTTTTCTTTTTTATAAAAACGTCGCCCCACACTAGGAATTTCTCCTGTATCGTGGGTGCGTTTCACAAACATGAAATATCACATACACAAACACCCAGACTTGAGACAAACAAATGTGGATCGCACAAATTTTTGCCCCGTGCGGGAATCGAACCCGCAACCCTTAGCGCAGCAGTCTTATCGCTTAGCCACTACGCCAATCAGGTAATTGAGAGATATTTAATGATATGAGATATTTAAATCGAATTTACTAATAATCAAGATTTCTGTCGATGCCACATAGAGATTATTGATAATTACCTAGACATTTCCTAAATTGTTGACCTGGTTGGCGCAGTGGCTAAGCGATTGGACTGCTGCGCTACGGGATGCGGTTTCGATTCCCGCACGGGACAAAAATTTGTGTGATTCGCAGATGTTTGTCCAGAGTCTGAGAGTTTGTGGATGTGATAATACATGTTTATAAAACGCACCCACGATACAGGAGAAAGACCTAGTGTGGGGCGACGTTTTATATAAAAAAGTGATTATATTATAATAGAGGTTATTGATTCTTACATACACATTTTCTAAATATGACTTGCTAGCATTTGCCCGCGGCTTCGCTCACGTAAATTTAGATGGTTGGTTAGTATTATATATTTATTTATATATCTTTATAGCTTTTGCCCGCGGCATTCCACGTTAACCCCTATTTAAACGCCTTAGAGGGTTGAAGTAAAACAAAAATTAGCCTACATCCTTTCTCGGGTCTTAAACTTTCTACACGCCAGATTTCATCAAATTCCGTCCAGCGGTTTAGTCGTGAAGGTTTAACATACAGACAGACAGAGTAACTTTTACATTAATAATAAGTATGGATTAATTACGAGTATATATTCAAGACGTGCAATTAGTTTTACTTTACGTAATCCTTGCTGGAAACTGCAGCGGTTTCAGAATAAAACAATTGTTCAACAATGTAGGTACATTACGCAAGAATACGGTTGCAATAAATGTTCCTTACTCCGCTCCTAGTTCTTATTGCGAGTGGAAAATTTATAGTTTGAGCTCTGTTTTAAGCTGCAGTTTCTTTTGTTGATATTTATAGGTCTATAACTTATGTAGGTAGTGATTGTTACAATCAGAGTTGTGGATTTGTTGGTCACCTAATACCTACTCAATTAATGTTCTCCTGAGAGAATTTTAGTTACCGCGGTCTATCTCATCTGAGACGAGCCAACTACGTAGGAGATATAGACTATAGTGCACAAGTATGCGCGCAAACACAAGTGCACTCCCTATTCCGTCACTCTCATAGTCCGATGGGACGGTGGACCGATACGACCGGAGAGAGATCAGGCGCAGGACCAAAAGCTTAACGTGCCATTCGAAGCACGGAGGAGCTCGACATGTGAAAACGGTCACCCATCACAATACTCACCGCGGCGAGCACGGCTTAACCTCTACGTATCGCTTAATCGGCTTAAACTCGAACTACTCACCTACTTAATTAAGAATAATACGACCTGATTGGCGCAGTGGCTATGCGATTGGACTGTTACGGGTACGATTCCCACACGGGACAAAAATTTGTGTTCCGCAGATGTTTTTCCTGAGTCTGGGTGTTTGTGTATGTGAAATGCATCCACAATACAGGAGAAACTCCTAGTAATTAAAATTACAACACGGGAATTAAAGCGAACACTATATAAAAAATAAAAAAATGTGTTCGCGTTAATTTCCGTGTTGTAGTTTTAATTACTTATCATCCAACGCGATAGTTTAAAAGTTAGTATTGCGAAACTCATAGGCCATTTTTTTAATTTGGTAAAAACATCGCGTTTTTACCAAATTAAAAAAATGGCCTGCCCACTGATATATTCATAAGGATTCAAATTACCTTCTTGGTCTTGACTGCCTTGTTGGTCTAGTGTACACTAAGCGCGACTGCTGAGCACGAGGTCCTGGGTTTAAATCCCGAGTCGGGCAAAGTGTTATTGGGTTATTTCATTAGCTAATTCTCAGCAGCAGCACGGAGTGTGGATTTGAGCACCTCCTATTACATTGAGATCTGTAAGTCACCCACCTAGCGAAATGTGACCGAGCCCAAGTCGTCGACGGCGCGTACTGTTTCACGCGCGCCTCAAGGAGATGTCAGCAACTGTAGGGGCCCATCAGGGTCGAAGCCTACTGGGGCCAAGGGTCTGATTCCGAAAGGAAGACTCGGCCCTGCCCTGGTACGAAAGGCAACGAAGGAACAGGAGTGGGTTTTTATTCAGTAAAAGTCTGACACTATCTCCCGCTCCGCCCAAGAGCGGGGGATGTCATAAGATGATTTTCCCACCGAAAAAAAAAAAAAAAAACCTAGCGAAATGTAGGTGTACCTACTAAAAAGTTCACCTCTGCCTACCCCTTGGGGAATACAGGCGTGATGTTATGTTTTAGATTACCTTCTTAACTCATCATCAAATATAAAACACACACACCAAAATGCATTTAATCAAATCCTATATTTTGCTCTTAACGATATAAATTAACAAAAGGCAATTAAGACCAGACATTTGCAGCGCTGTATTGGTCCAACAAAGATTAACTCCAAACATCATTAGTATGCATTAATTTTAAACATTACAATACAATAATTAGGTATTTAATAAACCGCACTGCTTTGGTTCCATTGGCATTGTTTGGTTCAGTATGGGGCCGCTAAAATGTTGCGACGGTAATGGAATTCTTATTGGTGAAGGAATTTAAAATGTGTAAAGTGGTACTGAGCTCCACTCATTCCATTTCGCAGTTCAGAGTTAAAACTCCGAAATAACTGAGAAATGAAATAGTTAGAAGGTTTTATTGCCATCGTCGTCATTGCATCACTAGGGCAATGTTACAAGCTTTGTTGTTGATCTATACCTTGCAACTAGTTTGACGTTTTGTAAGTGCTCTTTTGTAGCCTATATGAAATAAAAACATTATGACTATGACTAAGCACAGGCCCCGGGTTCAGCCATTTTTCCTTTCCTAATAATAATCCTAACATGTTTTTATATAATTCCGACTTTTTCACATTTCGCTGTTTTACACATTGGCATCATTATAGAATTAAATGTGCAGCGTGCAAAACGTTCTAGCAATGCGCGCGATTTATATAACCTAAGTGTCAAATCGTTCGATTAGACAACTACTCCGTTTCAGAGTAATTGGCGTTGCCTCACTTTTGAGCGCGTTCACGGAATCTGATTTGTTCTGTATTCTGGGCCTTTAAGGGTCAGGTGGTATGACAAGTGGGGTACTGGTTAGGCCTACTTTGTGCCAAAGACGTTTTTAACTTTAATATAACAGGCATCGACCCCGTGGCTACCTATAAATCTATCTATCTATAAACATTGTTTATGCCACGGAGCAATTGTCAAGTTTCCGTACTGTATTATGTAAGACATTTTTTATAGTTGACTCTTAAATCCAAGACTGATGATTGAGGTCCCTAATTTTATCACAGTATTTAAGTGTTGCTAAGGCTGGGATATCAGACACATTCATCAACTAATTAAATGCTCACAAAGAAAAAACTCCTACCACTACCCTTTGCTTATATGAGGCTACAAAAGTGTGCTTAAACTACCTAAAGAAAGCATCACTAGATAAAAATGCACCAGGTATGTAGTTTTACAGAAAATAAATACATGCCATCATTAACAAACATATACTTTTATTCTAGTGGTTGCTAAGCGCAACTGCTGATCTCGAGGTTCTGGGTTCGTATCCCGGGTCAGGCAAACTGTTACTGGGTTTTTCCATTACGTATTTCTTAGTAGTAGTACGGAGTCTGAATTTGTGCCTCGTTGATGGCAACACGCTCGCCCCATATTACATTGAAAGCTACAATATAACTGGCGAAATGTGGGTGTACTATATGTTCACCTATGCCTACCCCTTCGGGGAAGACAAGCGTGATGTTATGTTATGTTAAACAATAAATATTCACCAACCAAACGTCTACACTCATTCGTCTTAGAGCGCCATTTTACCGGCCTAACCAGCGGGTGGTAGCTGGGCGCGGTGCGCGTGACTTAGCTATAGTCGTACCAGTACTATCGATGTGTCATTACCACCGGTATTCTGTCTGTACAGAACATTCTTAGTTATATCAGCTCCGTCAGGCAGAATAAGGAGATGGCAATGACAGAAAAAAGGGGTTTCATGCCGTTTTGTTTTTTTTTACGCGTGACTACTGTAGTGCGTAGTTGTAGAGGGATTTGTGAAGAGGATTCTTTGTTGGTCTTTGCAGTCGATTCCTGTTGATATGAAATTAACGATTAGCGTAGGAAGTGGGAGGGAAGTAGAAGGCATAGTAGTCCAAATATTCGCTTTATCTTAGGTTGATGAGTTTATATTATTTTTCTATTACGTCGCCCCACTAGGAATTTCTCCTGTATCGTGGGTGCGTTTCACAAACATGAAATATCACATAAACAAACACCCAGACTCGGGACAAACATCTGCGGATAACACAATTATTTGTCCCGTGCGGAAATCGAAGTCGCAACCCCTAGAGCAGCAGTTCAATCGTTTAGTCATTGCGCGAATCAGGTCGTCAATTTTTTTTCGAGAATACGCGTCAGTGCATGTTATTATGATAATATGGATTGCTGTTCATTAAAACAAAACTCAAGTATAAATAGTATCTAGTAAAAGGATTCTTTAGTGCACAATACGGACAAAACCCTTTGCAATTTCCCTTGAAAACAACATAAAAGGTAAAAAATGCTTTTACAAAGTAGCGAAACATAATTACGTGTTGCTCTGGAGAATTCATGCCAACTCTCCAGGGAGACCTGTTGATTGGCTATTATTTTACCTCGGTATCATTCGCACAACTTTTTAGTTTGAAAATGAACCCTAATAAATTCGACGCCTTAATGAATAAAATGTTTGTTTAAGGTTATTTTATTATAAAACTGTGTTTCGGTCTAGAGAACTTTTTGCTTTAGACCCACACCCTAAATTTTGGATTAAAAAAATACTAGATTCAGATAGATATATAGGTATCACTAGTCATGCCTGATTCCTAAATAGGCAGACATAATCATCTGTCTATATTTAATACGAAGAAGATTATGGATTTGGCTTATGGAGAACTCAAACCGAGCAATTTAAGTTAGAAATCAATCTTTTCAGGCAATGAATTATGACCTTCTTTTTGTTATCCTATAAACAAAAATCGTATGACCCCATCTTAGGACGTCGACTTAAAAAAAATACGAGTATCGCACCACTGTCAAGAAAAAATCTATATTAGTTAATTACATAACGTTACCATTATAACTGAAATTAATTGGTGTCGTTGTAAGTGTTGTCATGTCAATGTTTATAGAAAAGCTTTTTAAATAAATTAAGAATTTAAATTGAGTCACTGTTATTATTCATTCTGACACTAATTATATTGATTTATTGATTTTACCGAACACATAACACGTGGGGTAACGTGTTGATAAGTAAAATGTAATATACCAATTACATTTTTAACAAGCTGTTTTCGTTGTTGGTTTAGCACTAATTATTGTGTCTTAAGACACTGTCCTTAATAAAAGTGACACGTTCTACCATACTTATTTTTAATAATTAATTATATTTAAAGGTATATGCATATTTCATTATGTATTTATGTAGGTAAAAGTTGTAATGTGTGTGTGGTTTTTAAGTTGGAGATTTCGAACTTGAAATAACAACAAAGGGTTTAATTTACTGGAAATCTGCCGTAAAAATATTTCAAGAAGAAGCTATAATTATATATTTTTTTAATGGGAATACTTAAAAAAAACGTCGCCCCACACTAGGAATTTCACTTGTATCGTGGTTGCGTTCCACAAACATGAAATATCACAAACACAAACACCCAGACTCGAGACAAACATCTGCGGAACACACAAATTTTTGTCCCGTGCGGGAATTGAATCCGCAACCCTTGGCGCAGCAGTCCAATCTCTTAGCGACTGCGCCAAACAAGTCGTCAGTATATCAGTCAAATATTTATAAATGAGATAGGTACCTAGGTACCTAAATAGTACGTAATACATGTAATTTATTGAAACCTGATACTCAACTTAATACTGAAACACGATGACTATAAAAGGTGCCACAAAAGAGGTAGTTACCCTTTGAATAACATTTAATTTACAAACATATTAACAAATATTACCAGTTTATATTTAAAGCTAATTATAACCAGTTTACCGAATCGAGTGCACGCATATATGTAAAAATATCGATATAATGCAACTTTAAATCGATTATGAGATCACACGTTGTCTTCTGATGTCTCGTTAAATGTCATATTTATATATTATGTCACTATAGGGTCAAACATGTTTTTTTTATTGGTAATTAGGTCATGGTTAGGTCAACAAATAAATTCATTTAAGGCTAGTTTATTTAGTTGTTTTAATTTTGTATGTTGGCTACAACTGTATTATTTTATTGATGATGTACCAATAAATACTTACAAAGTATTGCTTATCAATCCTTATTAAAAAAAAAAGATGTTTAAATAAAAATTATAAGACCACTAGCATGGAACAGTGGCCAAGCAATTGGAATACTGCGCGAAGGGTCGTGGTTTCGTTTTCCGCACGGGACAAAATTTTGTGTGATCTACAGATGTTTGTCTCGAGTCTGGGTGTTTAAGTAGGTATGTGATTTTTCATGTTTGCGCAACGCACCCAAGATACAGGAGACATTTTACGTGTAGGGCGACGTTTTAATAAAAAAACTGGTTACATTTCGGTTTTCTAATCACGGAAGGGGAATTTTATCCTCCCTCCATCCCCAAACGAGCTCTATAATTTGTAATCTTTATAATATCATATAAATTTCAAGACACTTCACTATTAAAATACCAGCTTTCATCAAACGACAACTAGATTCGTCTATGTGTCAGCAAATTGTCAAAATCAGCTGACGGCCATATGTTGTGTTTAGAGTTACGTCAAAATATACACCGCTACCAGAAATAGATGCTATGGCTACGTTTTTTATATCTATTTATAATTGAGTGTGAGTGTAATGCGTTTGGGTTTGCTTTGAGGAGTGGGTTTATTTCATACGGTTCCTGAAATAGAATTGAAAAGGAGAGAATATATAGGTACTAGCTTACGCCCGCGACTTCGTCCGCGTGGATTTCGAATGTTTGATAGCCTTAATCGATAAATGGACTATCCAAAACAAAAAGATTTTTTCAATTCGAACCAGTAGTTCCTGAGATTAGCGCGTTCAACCAAACAAACTAACTATTCCGTTTTATTTATTTTTTATAAAAAATCGTCGCCCCACACTAGGAATTTCTCCAGTATCGTGGGTGCGTTTCACAAATATAAAATATCACATACACAAACACCCAGACTCGGGACAAACATCTGCGGATCGCACAATTTTTTGTCCCGTCGGGTAATCGAAACCGCAACCTTTAGCGCAGCAGTCCAATCGCTTAGCCACTGCGCCAATCAGATCGTCAACCGTATATTAAGTATAGAAAGATTATTGTAAGCAAATGACTTGAACAGGGCGTGTCATATTCTGCTATCGTGCATCGTGACTGATAAAAATACTAAATGCACTTTTTTTACATAAATTCTATCAACCTAATCATCATCAGCCGGAAGACGTCTCCACTCTCTTCTACTAACAGCCCTTATATCGTTGACAAAGCTTTTTTATTGCCATTAAACAATGCTTCACGTTTTCTGAACTTTTTCTGAAGTTTTCTGTACATACGTTCATATACAGTATGTAACGTTAACAGACTGTTTGAAACAACCCACCCTTAATACATATACGTAAGCTGATGCTTAATACTACTACGTACGTACCTACAAACACTATCTAGTTATGCATTTATATTGAACGCTGCATGGAGTGTCCGAGATAAAGTTGAACTGTAGCTGAGCGTGCACTATCTATTTCAGGCGAATGCCATTGCCAAGGTATTCGGCTAAAATATTACGCAACGCGTTCAAAACGCGGTAAAAATGTATTGAATACGTCTACTGCCCCCTTACCATGAACTCTTAAAGCAGGACAGTTTACGTTGTGTAAGCGAGACGCCGCATTACACTGCACATAGCGGCGTCTCGCTTCCACATCGTAAACTGTCCTGCTTTAAGAGTTCATGGTAAGGGGGCTGTTGTGATGAGTCATGAATGTTACTTTTCAGTTTGCGTAATAATAACATAACATACATACATAACATCACGCCTGTATTCCCCGAAGGGGTAGGCAGAGGCGTACATATAGTACACCCACATTTCGCCAGTTATGTTGTAGGTCCCAATGTAATAGGGGGCGAGCCTATTGCTATCAACCGGGCACAAATCCAGACTCCGTGCTGCTACTGAGAATTACCTAATGGAAAACTCAGTAACACTTTGCCCGACCCGGGATTTGAACCCAGGACCTCTTGCTCAGCAGTCGCGCTTAGCGTCCACTAGACCAACGAGGCAGTTGCGTAATAATACTTTTGGTTATCGGAATTTTTTGCTTATTTATTTAAGTAGGTACTCATTTATGAGGTCCTGGTAGTGACGTAATTTATGTTTTAATATTATTTTGTGTAAATAAGGCAGACAATTGTTGTAAATTGGAATGTTTACCAACTTTTAAATGTCGAATTGGAACAATTATTTTTGTTCGGGTTCTGGTCTTTTAAAGAAATGCAGCCAGAGAACAACTGCGCAGCAGTTGAAAGTTCGAAAACACTGCACTCTAATATTTTCTTTACCAACAGAAATTTTAACTTCTCGATCACTCCAAATCGATAAATCGGGAAACAGCTGGCACAAAATAGATGACTTTTCGTCACGATGAGCAAATAATTATGTATACAGCATGATCATATAATTATGTATACAGCGTGATCTCATTGTAGTGTCGAGTTGACCGCCTCGTAAAATAACAAATGGCCGCCCTAAAATATTTATAACACCTCAATAATGTACTGTTATATTATTTAACGATGCTATTGCGTACACCGAGTTTATAAGCTAAAGAGTTATTGGGTAATAGCTGCGATTGTGGATTCACTCAAATTGAGAGTTTATCATCATGTCTGCATTTTGTAAGTGTGAACGGAACTTAGCTATGTCTTACTAACATTTTGTGAAAACTTTCTTCATTAATGTAAAATAACTAGTACTAATAGTAAAAATCATAATGGTACTGAAATAAGAGCTACACAACAGAACCCTTTAAAATTACTTTGCATATCTTTTCAGACATCATGGCATTAAACTGAAAGTCTACTTTGGCTATGTTTCCATTATGAGAATTGACCCCCTTTTTACTGGGGAAATCCTCATGGACTTCCTCTGTCCAAGGGAGGACGGGACGTATAATAGAATTGACCCCCTATGAACTTGAAATTACCTTCACATTAACCCATCGCCTGGCAGTCGCTTTTACCACGTGACCAAGGTGGCCTATTACCTTGTCCCATCCATTATCCCATCAAACTCCTGAAACAAAACTTCGATATCAACGCAATGTTTATACAACGCCGTTTGACTGACTGCCAACGTTTTTGGGTCATGAACGCGCACGGTTAAGTATAACTGAAAGTTTAACGATACCTCGTCAGTGTCCGTTCATTTGTTTGGGCGTGGTGAAAAATAACTGGTACATTGTCTTGAGTTTACTAAGAGGTTAGGTTGCGAGGGGAGAAAACAAATTACTGCAGACCATACAAAATATGTCCTGCTTGGGATTCAAACCGAGTTGCCAAGTCAAACTTGAAGAACTAATGTCTCATACATACAATGAGATTTCTTAAATTGTACAGTTTAGTGAACCGTACACTATATTTTTAACCGACTTCAAAAAAAGGAGGAGGTTCTGAATTCGTGGGGATCTTTTTTTATTTTTTTATGTATGTGCCCTCATTTATGTGTCAGTAGTAAAACTCTTCTTGCAGTAAAAAGGTTTAATTAACCACTATATAAGGACAGTACGCAGCAAAGTTGTGTGAGTCTTACATACGTCTGTTCCGCGTGTCAGTTAAAGTGCACACTGAGTTGAATTACAATGCATCGTAACAAAGCGCCAGTAAGGCACAAAAGTATGAATGTACGTAAACCGTACATAAATTAATCTTCTATGATACAGATATCTATCAGGTTTAAAATTTTGCCTATAGCAGTAAAAAAAAGGTGTAAATTAAATACCTGCTATTTTGTAAAAAATAACCAATATCCGCCTAAAGGAAAATATACTATCCTTTTTCTTTAATAGGTTCTAACCTGCAAATGACAGCTACGTCATTAGCTTTATAAGCAGTTTTTCTATCGTCTTTACGGACTTCAAAGTCAAACTTTTAAAGCGAGTATTTTGTTTACTTAGATTGAATCATTATTCAACGTGTATCTAAAAGTAATAGCAAAATATTTTGCTATTTATTTAGCTACAACTTTGCTATTCTCACAGTGCAGGAGTGAAATTTTATATTATACATTTGTTTTGCTTCCAAAAGGCAGTTGCACTCTTCTTATCTTTGGAAGATATGCACGTGAAACCAAAATATGACGGTAATTTAAAGCAAACAAAATTACTTTTGGTAGGTTTGTATGGCCTAGTCTTCACATATTTTACACGTGAAGACTCGACCAAAATGTAATATTCTCGAGCTTCCTAAAATTATGTACCTACATTTAACATCACTTCATTCTTAAACAAAAGAGCTATCAACGAGAAAACAAGAAGAACAAAATAAATAGAGCAAATAAAAAAATACGCAATGCGTCGATTCCAACCGACTGGAACTGAACAATGATTTCAAGAATAGCTCCCCTGATTAAACCTTCTAAACAATAGTTTGTTCTCCGTCTTTCAAGTACACAAAAGGGTTGTGTGTACTCCCACGCTTGGGATGGGTGGCTTGTTTAGACGAAGTCCAATCGTAGGAGTCTGCATCAATATCCCGTCAAATGTCCGTTATCTGATTGCTCTTAATGCAACGTGTTTCCATTCAATGTTCATCTATTTTCAGTGTTCGTTCATGTGAATTGTTACGGTCCGCGACACCTACGCGGGTATGTTGTTTAATTCGAATGGAATCTGAATTGATTGTTGGAATAGGAAAAGATGAGATGAATTTAGAATCTTCAATTTAAGGAATGCCTTAAGCAATTTTTGGAACGTATTAAACAGTTTTTTTTTAATAAATTACTTTTTATAGTTTTAATCTTATATGCTTACACTTGTACTTAACAAAGAGGTGGTCAGAGTTGTCCCTCTTTGATCGAGGGACTGTACATTCTCATTTTGCTTTCCATTATATCTTGCTCTGGCCACCACGCTTATCATATCATTTGTGGCGAGTCTATTGCCTATCCTAGAGCTTACAACTGGTTTGTCATCTTACAATTGTCCTAGAAATAGTTTTGAATCCTTTTTTTTATTCTTTCCCCTACGTCCAAGTAACCCGTGAAACCGCGAAAACTTAGATCAGACATCGTTACTAATAAATACAAGCCTTTTGTTGTTGTCTTTTCGAATTCATGTGCGTATTATAAATTAGTTATCAGTTGCTAAAAACGGCGAGGGAAAACATCGTGAGGAAATGGGCACACCTGAGAGATTTTTGTGTGAAGCCATGTCAGAGGCCTACAGGTGGTTTAAACTCCGACACCAGGTCAACCATACGATAAGAAGAACAAGAATACAAGTTTTATCGATGATGTTGAACTGCGTAGTAGTTGCATCTGGCGCGCATGCGCCCCGTAGAAGAAATGGGTGGGAAATAGGTAATTAAAAGCCTGCGTCCGTAAAGAGTTGAAATGATAAATAATTAATTGTATCCATCACTTTCGTCGCTCGGAAGGAGAGAATATCCAAGCCTGGGTTCGATTAAGGGCAATGTACTCCGGTTATGAACTTATGACTTATGATGGGCGGAATTCTCGGACTTTCGGAAAAAATAGGCTGATTGTAGGATAAAAATTGGTCCAAAATAGGATTTAAATTAATAAAGGAAATTTGAAAAATGATGGACACGAGCAGGACTTGATCCTGCGACCTTCGCCGTGTACCGTGGCGCTGCTCTAACCAACTGAGCCATCGTGTCACTAGCAGCACTGAGCAGCGCCACGGTACGGCGAAGGTAGCAGGATCAAGTCCTGCTTAAGTCCATCATTTTTCAAATTTCCTTTATCAATTTAGATTTAAGCTTAGCATGGGCAACATGCATAAATGACACAAAATGTCAACCAATATAGGATGTTTGAAACAAGTAATTATTTCGAAATTAAGTCAGGCGCATTGTTTAATACTCAGTTTTATGTTAGGTATACGACGTAAATGACTGATATCCCAAAAAAATCTCACTCCTCTGAACATACAGGTTGTTTCATTTTCTCAAAACACAATGTACCTAAATGTATCAGGGATTGTCAACGCACTCACCAACATTCAGGTGACACGGATGCTGGCATTACGTAAAGAAAGTTTCCTTTTAATTTTATTGTCATATAAATGTTGAGAATCCGTAACGACCCTGTACGTGTGAACGTTATTTTTATACCCACTGGCGCCTAAATTATATTTAAAAAGATTCATAGCTTCTCTTTGAAATCCCAATTTTAATAGCTCCGTTTATGCGTATTTGCTGCAATCCAGAATTATGTGTATTTGAGTTTTTGTTCATCATCCGCGTTTTTGTTAGTGTGTGTGTAAGTGTGGTGTGTGTATCCGTGTAAGTTTGTCCGGCATTGGTCTTACATAGTAAACTCACGTATTGAGGTATTTCATTAAAAGAAAACCACCATTCTTTATTCTGGACTGCTAATAAAAATTCCATAACAGTCCTCTTACCATTAAGTCTAAAAGCAGGACAGTTTACGTTGTGGAAGCAAGACGCCGCATTGCACAGCACGTAGCGACGTTTCGCTTCCACGACCTAAACTAATAAGGGGGCAGGAGACTCAAAAAAATGTATATATACAAGATTTATAATATATGTAATTTTTTGGTTGCCTGTCCAAACGGTAAACAATTGCCGTCTCATGTGATACACTGGACAGAGAAAGGGTTAAGCATGTTGGCCGTGATAGCCTCAATTTCAAATTTCCTTTACAAAATTCAATGTAGGTAAGCACCTTAGAATTTGATACTTTAATGTAAACTAATAAGCGTACATTACATGTTATCCATAAATAAACAATAAAACTATTTTAATCCCAATTTTTTTTACTAATTCCATTGTTACGGCTTCTTTAACCCCTCACCGCCACGCAAATACTCTAGTTATGATGAGTCCACTCAAGTTTATTTCCAGTTATTATTAATTATCCCAATGATTTGTATCGGTCCAAACTTTTGGACGTACACGTCTCAGTACGGGGATAATGGAGCGAGTTGTTGTGAGACTATAAATTATTGTTTTGGCGACGCTTAGAAGAAATGGTATTTTCTTCGTAGTTGGCATTTTAATGTGTATAATGAAAGTGGTTAGAGGTTAAGGGGACATAGTTATGAAACGTTCAAAGCATATGGAAAACCTGTAGTCTCTGCATACTCCTCTAGGTATAACTTTACGTGTGTTATTTTGGTATTTGTTTATTATACAAACCAAACAATTACACATAACATGGTTAACAAAATATCAGTTGCTTAAGTAACAAAATCAGTGCGTTACTCACTACGTTATCCGCGGTTTATAAAAATATTAAAATTTTTATTATGTGCTTCTAATATTATAAATTTATATATATTTTTAAGATTATTTAACTCATTGCCGTGCGGGAGACGCAACAGAAAATCTATTGTTTGGGGGACACCTAGTGACCGCGTTGCCGCTCAAAGGGTTAAAAATCAGGCTCTATAAAACTCGCCTATCTTGAACATTAAAATGGCAGCTTAAGTATTGAATCCTAAAAGACTTACAAACTCCCATAATTCAAAGGATTGTAGGTATTAATTAAAGAATGTTTTATTAATCAAAGTCCACTCGCTTTTAATTATTTCATTAAACATTCAAGGCGGAACTCTTCAAAAGGACGGTTACTTGTTTAAAATATAAATGACTAAAATATAATCTTTTAGTATAGATGAACACTAAAATCTGGAAGAGATTTAGCGCAAAAAAATACACTCAAAAGCAGAATTTCGGTTTTATATAATAAGCTGCGCCTCGCGGTGTTACCCGCTTCATTTTTTAGGGATAAAAAGTAGCCTGTGTTAATGCAGGGTGTCAGCTATCTGCGTACAAAATTTTGTCAAATTTGGTCCAGCCGTTTGAGCGTGAAGAGGTAACAAACATACAAACACACTCACAAACTTTCGCTTTTATACTATTAGTGTGATAAAACAATTAATAACAACTAAACGTGTAACCAGATCATTAAAAAATAATTCCATCTTTACAATAATAAACAATACATTTATGGACTCTATTTAAAACTATGGAAAACAACATTGACACCCATCAGCCCTTCTAAACACATTAATATCAAATAAACTGTAAACAGAGTGAACATTTTATAATTAATATTCGTTGTAAACATCGATAAATTAATAATGCGATATGACAGGTGAGCACGAAGTAGGTCATAGATATTTATAAACGTACTAGTTGCGCCCTGCGGTATTACCCGCTAATTTTTTTTTATAAAAAGTAGCCTTATGGTTAATCCAGGGTGTCAGCTACCTCCATACCAAATTTTGGCAAGATTGGTCCAGCCGTTTGAGCGTGAAGAAGTAACAAACATACAAACACACTCACAGACTTTCGCCTATACAATATTAGTGTGAAGTGTAATATGGCTGGAATTTTTGTGCCCGTTGTCGCGCGTAGGGATAATATTAATAAAGTAATGTAAACACTCAGTTGACACTAGCCAACGCAGGAGATATTATAATGCACAAGGGTATTTAGAAATGACAAGCGCGCAGTCACAGGTGCACTCCCTATTCCCTCACCTTTTAGTCCGATGAAACAGTAGACCGATACGACTGGGAAGAGATTGGGCACAGGACCAACGGCTTAACGTGTCTTCCGAAGCGCGCAGGGGTTTCGACGTGTGGAAACGGTCAGCGGTCACCCATCTGAAGACTGACCGCGGCTAGCATGGCTTAACACAGTAGCTTACGAGGTAGCTTTGTAGCTACAAGCCCCTCGTTCATAAATTCTGGTGCTAATATTAGGCATTCGGTTTGTGTGTCGTCTAAAATTCTGTAATGCGTGTTGCGGTCCAAGTTAATTTGGGTGACAGATGGCGCTAGGTGACGGGTTGAGGCTTGCTTTTGACTTCATAAGTGGGAGTTAAGTGGAATGATGAATTCGTAATTAATATGACGAGGTACAGTCGTGAGGAAATGTTTAATGTGTTACTGTCTACTGCCACACAGGTGAAGAATTAGTTTTCAAATTTGCTTTACTGTGCATTAAGTGTCTGCGAACTAAAGTTAAGTAAGCTACGAAAAGAATAGGTATAGGTACTTTAAGAACTTTATTTGGATAATAAAGTTGGAAGAAATACAGGGCAAAAGGGTACTTAAATCAAGTAAGGGGCTTTGTAGGTACCTAGTTATCTTATTCAGAGTATTAGGACAAGTTTTTCAGTGACAATTTATCAGAGCGGCGTCAAATTCTGTTCGTCTATTTACAGAAAAATAGACAGTAGACATACTCACTCCTATTCATAAACGTGTAAACATATCTTTGGAATATATTTATAAATACCAACACGTATAGTTTATGTTAGCATCTTCATGAAATAAAGAAACCGATCAACTATGAATAACATAATTACAAACATTGAACAAACGCGCCGAGACAATACTAGACAGAAATTAATGTAACGATTATATACTGCCCAAATGAAACGGAATCCACTCAAATGAGCGGAACAAGAACGCTTTGAACAAAAGGGACATCCTGATGCCTATATAGATACACATAATATTAATATATGCCAACGAAAACAACCAATCTAGACTCTATTGCTGTAGTCGTAAGGCAGATGTGCAGTGTATTCGTAAGTTTGTTGGTGAAATGGAACGTTCCTGTTGCCCGAAGCCAGTTGATTTCCAGCCAGTGCCGCGCGCGGCGCCACTGTCGTCGGTGGGCGTCGTTACGCGCTCCCAAATACGACCCCGCGCTTTTTTATTTCGCCATCCGAAAAATAATAATACATCTTTAAAAAAAGAACGTCGTGTTTAAATATCGAATACATTATAAAAATTCGCAGTGATTTCAGCGGCCAGTGATAATTATCTGTGCAACGTTTGTAATCGATTACGTTTACAAAATAACGATACAAAAATAGTGTTTATAAGCGTTTTACGGTGCAGATCGGCATGGCGGTCGCGTACTAAATATTGCGTGTATTTTCACCCAATAGACGATTATTTCGCCACGTCGGACAAGTGCGTAACGCGTTTCTTTATGTTTTTCCGAGGAATTTTCCCGTAATTGGTTGTCAGCGCGGATAAATAAACCTAATTTGATTCGGAATAATACGTCGGACGTATCCGATGTAAACATTATTGAATTTGTGTATGTATGAGATATGATGGTTATATTTTTAAATTGTTTGCTTTTCCTGAGCGGATAGGAGGAAAGTTAAAATGTTAAATTGTAAGTGATGATAACGTGATAAATTGTGTGTTAATCTGAATGATTTTGAATGATAAAATAAGAATGCACAGAATATTATCAGGCTGAAAGAAGAGCATACAAAGACGAAACCGTGATGATTATTCCACTGACCCAAATTCTATCACTACCCAAATAATTTGGTAAATACCTCTACATCACTACATAGTATAAAACAAAGTCGCTTTCCCTGTCCCTATATCCCTATGTATGCTTAAATCTTTAAAACTACGCAACGGATTTTGATGCGGTTTTTTTTAATAGATAGAGTGATTGAAGAGGAATGTTTATATGTATATAACACCCATTAAATAGTGGAGAAGTATTTTATACCCGTGCGAAGCCGGAGCGGGCTGCTAGTTTAAAATAATATTGTTTCCTTCGAAATTTTTCCTTACTTTTTGACGATATCGAATGCGTAAATAATGGTAAGAAGCAAAATATATATTATTAAATTAAAAATCGTGTAGCCACTAAGTCTGAAGTATTTAAGAATTCCTTAACAAGTGTCCTTTTATTTCCTGAACAAAATAAGGATGCCTCAGTAGTCCCCGCTGTAAACGTAAACCAGTATTTTTATTTCCCATCTATTCGTATTTATAATCCATTTTCAACACTAATAATTCCTACAGTATCGTGGATGCGTTTATTGCGACATAAATTTCATACACCGTCTCCTAGACAAAAAACTATGTCCCACAATGTTATTCCATATGAATCAATCCTAAAAATTTAAATTATAATACGTAAGAAGTACCTATTATAATTTCAAATTCCAACTATTTACCAGGAAAAACAGGTAGGACACACGAGAATTGAATAAACTACCCTTTAGCATTCAAATGTCAAAGGTTATAACTGCTATTTTTAGATAAAATTCGGAATTAATAGTTCCAGCCTGTAACTGTAATTCTGCACCAGAACAGAATTACAGTCTTACAGAAATAAAAGAACTTGATCCTTGATGTGCCGTGTGGTATCCGACCTAGAATTGACCTCCCCTTCTCCTCCCGTGGGTGTCGTAAGAGGCGACAAAGGGAAAATCCAGAAGTTGGGCAGCAGCGTCTTCTGTAACTTGACCACCAATAATGCAATACCTCCAAGCCTTGAAGCATGGAGATTATGTCCCCCCCTACTAAGGGGGAGGCCTTTGTTCAACAGTGGACTTCTTCCAGCTGATGATGATGATCACCATGCTTGCTTACTGACAAGGTTTGATGACAATACATTGTTCCGCTGTATTTTCAGCTGTAGGCATTTTAGATACCATAATGTCTAAAACTTAGGACCTATTATTGCTCATTCTTGAATTGGATAATTATTAAATAAACGTATTTTATTATTATGAGGTCTTGTGTCTCCGAAAATATTATAATTATAATATTATTCATCTCATAAAACAATAATTGTAAATTCTTTCTGTCTTAAGGACCGAAGTTGGTAAAATCAAAATTCGACAATTATTGCTCTGAGTATTTTCCAGTCCGAAAGCATAATTCTGCAAACTCAAAGGCACATTTTTCCTTTGTGGAAATGTTTGAACGTATCAAAGGATCTGTTTAACTGGAACCTGAATTTTAGAAGACTAAAAACGTGAAATTGTATAATTATGTCCATAGCTGTTTCATCCATAAGCTAAAATTCCTAGTCCGTAGCTCATTTTTGCAGCAAAACCAAAATATTTTGTTACAATGGAGAAACGAAATCATTTGCTTAAGATGTATGGCGTAAAAGACTTGCTGCGATTTTTTTTAAATTCATAATAAAGTCTTAAAATCCTAACAGACTCTTTGGAGTTGGACACATGATTATAGAAATTGAAAAAACACGTGTTTCAAAAACTTATTTATGTTTCCCTATTCTTCTGCGTGTTACTTTTCTTACAATGATTATTTTATTTCCTTTACAAATAATATTGGAACGGGAAACGATTCTCGGTAATCTAATCGAAGTTCTTTCAAGTAATATTTTCCTCTATCGATACCTTTTACATTGTCAACTTTCCCTTTGATTTTCTACCCTATACTTTTGGGATCGCCGCATATTGTAAATAATTTGAATATCAATATTATATGGTTAAACGAAAAAGGTCAGGAATCACGATTGATTTCTTTATAGATTTTGTATATCAAAAATAGGATTTCTTGTTATAACTGTCATTTGATAATGTTCATCACAAAATATGGCTTTTGAGACCAATAGGTACAAATTTCAAAAACTGAAGGCCTACATGACGTCATTGTCATGTAGGCATTAAGTTGTGCATGTATATTAGAGGTATACATTATCAATTCTTTTGAATATATTGCTGAGTCATTTTTTAAATTTTTCTTCGCTAAAAATCCTCTGTAACGAGAGTTTAAAATAATTTCAAAACCTACGACATATGTACCTACATATATAATTTTATCATCAAACTAATTAGACTTAAACCTATCTTAATTCCAGGGTAACAATGTCCTCCTGACCGAATTTCGGTCACGGCGGCCTGTCTCAGCTGAGACTAGCCATCTGCGCAGGAGATATTATAGTGCACAAGTATGCGCGCAAACACAGGTGCACTCCCTATTCCCTCACTCTCATACTCCGATGGGACGGTAGACCGACACGACCGGAGAGAGATCAGGCGCAGGACCAACAGCTTAACGTGCCTTCCGAAGCACGGTGGGGTCTCGACATGTGAAAACGGTCACCCATCACAAGACTGACCGCGGCGAGCACGGCTTAACCTCGCAGATCGACTGATCTGCGGGGTAGCCACATAGCTACGAGCCCCTTAGGGTAATTCTTATATGACAATTGTTTTTATAAGAATTCTGTGTTAGGTCCCTTTTGATAGGAAGCCGTACGTTTGCACTTGTGTTAATCTGATAATCCGCTATATACCGTATACAAACATCAGCCTAGTCTACACTTGTCATAGTAAAAGGTTATCTGGGTTCATCAGTATATCTTTGTCATCATTACCTTTTTGATTATACGAAAACAAGGAGCTAAAAATTTCTATATTTACCAAAATTTAAGGTCAAACAGATACACCACTAAAATACCTACATACATAATTAGTAGAATTTTGGTTTTGCATTATATTAATGTTATTACAACACCAAAGAAAGTCAAGTCATAGAAACCAGGGACGGCCTTAAGCACGTTCGATTGACGGCATTAACCAATTCGCTAAGAACATCTGGGCAAGAGACGCTCAAGATCAAGATCAAGAAGAATCCTCTCTGGATTGGCAGAGGAAAAGGGAGGGCCTATACTTAGCAGTGGGTGATACCGGGCTAAAATAATGATGATGATGACACAGTATTTTTTGGTCATGTCTAGCGTTAATTAAAATGAATCAAAAATTCTCTTTGCAAAATTCGTCATGAAGGAAAAACTCACTTTTATACTCATAATGTCATGTTAATTTAAATGACCATTTCAATAAAGCCACAGGTTTCTGTTTTCGATACTAATGCTTTCCGTTAGCACCGCATTTGGTATTTCCAAAGCTCACTTCGATTCATTTTGACTACATCGATTTCCACATTTCGTATCCATGCTTCAGTTCAATTTATCACCAATCTTATTCCCTCAAGGTAAGCCATAATGCTGCCATTACTTTCGCATTGGCGTCCTCATCCACCTGGCTTCCAATCTAATCTAGCTCGTGATATATTGCTGAGTAATTCACCAAGACCACTTGATGAGTGTGTTTCAACTCAATAACGCGCTACACCGTATAATTTTACGACATACTATTATATTTAGAAAGTCCTTGTAGCATCATTGTTATGCCACACTAAAGTATCTTTTCTCATGTGTTTTATTGTTTCGGTTTCCTCTATCTGGTTATTAGTAGTTTCGCATTCCTCTATTTTAATTGGCCGTTCATTGTTTACATCTTGGTTGCTATAATTATGATATAGAGTTTTGTTTGTCATGCTGGTCAAGTGTGTGCTAGAAAGACTATCTAACGAGCACACAGATTTGATCTTAATAATATGAACGAATGAAGATATTTATCTCTCTCTAAAAGTCCATTTTAGTTTTGTGTAATTTACAATTGAATATTTTAAACTTCACTTTTCGAAAGCTGGAGTCCGGACTAGGCTGAAACTTAGATAGCTAGTAAAGGTACAAAACCTTACCTCAATTTTTCCAAAAGCTTATTTTGAAGAATATGGATGAAAAACATGTCAACGAGTGTAAACTATCTTGAAATTGTACAGGGAAAAGTCCTGGAAAAGGATATCAGAACTTGTCACAAAAATTAACGTTTAATTTGTAGAAAATTGACAAGTTAGGTAGTTATCCTCAATATATCAAAATATGTAAGTAATGCGCGAAACACTACTTAGCTACCCCATCAATATGTGTTACGTCAGCAGTAGTAACACATCCACACGTATTCCCTAAAGGGGTGAGCTAAATGTACCGTCATACGTTTTGCAATGACGATATCAAGTTCCATATAATAGAGGACGTGTCTGGGCACAAGACGTACAAAATTCATGCCTATATGTACCTAGCTTTTAGTTCATTCATTCTTCACATGTAAATGAATAAACATTCAATGTACTTATACGTTTTATGAAGATATTCGCCAACCTTTTTTCTTGGTGAAGCGTTGGTTTGTTTTCAAACACAAATATTTTAAACTCGAAACTAAGACTCGGAAACGAATATCTGTGGGATACAAATATTTCTTCCTTATGCAGTGTCGGAATTGCGACTCTTATCTTCAAAGTCAAGTACTATTGGAGAATATGGTTTTCCGAATTAAATGCTATCAATGTTTAGTGCATAAATATAACAGTAATGCAGATCATTGCCAAATGGTTATAGTCAACAGATGTGATGATCCTATACGTTTAGTATTGTTGGTTTAAGACACTGAAGGAGGATTAACTAATCTAGGCACATAAGAATACCGTTATTGTTTGAGTGCTTGGCATTTTGTTTAAAAGATAGCTTCAGTAATTTCGTGTATCGAATGCAAGTAAGCCTCTTCGGGTCATAATCAACCTTTCTACCATCCTTTTTGCTGTTGTATACCACATTTTTCATTTCCATAAGGCAATACGAAAAATAAGCCAAATATTTGTACTTTAAAAGCTAATTTCATGGCATCGAAATGCAATAAACTAGATGTTCACACTCGTTCGCATCGCATTGGAGGCATTCGGTCGTGAGCTGCTGTCTTGTCAAATCAATAAAGTTATACGGAAGAAATCTCGTGTCTCGTTAAGAATAAAACACCAGTAGGTAATAATCTATGTATACTACGTATTATTGGACCGTAATATCTCACAATTTAAAATTGAACGTACTAAAAAGTTTTGTCATTGCACCTTTAATTGATTTATACGCTACGTTACCACCTACGCTATCCACTACCAAAAATATTTTGGATATAATTATTTCAACTACAAGTTTTGCCCACGTCTGCTTGGAAAGCTTTACCACATCATTTCAAAGATTAAAAGTAGTTTAAGTTCTTCCCTATAATTTGAACTATCTTTATACCGAATTCCATTAAAAGCGACTCATCAGTTTTGCAGTAAAAACGTAAAATGAACAGAGCAACTTTTGCCATAATGTCAGTAAATTCTAACTCGAATTTAGATCTCCCTAGAGTGACTGTGTTTACTCCAAACAGTTTGACCTGCACTCTACTACCTGACCTAGTTACATAGAAATAAACGTCTAAATATCACTTGGAGTTTCATCTTGATGTTCGCTGGGAATTAAGAGCACCGCTGTATTACCATTACCTAAAGGTTCTTAGGGAATAACTTTAGTGATGCATACATAATTAAAGTCACACCGGTTAGCCGTTAGAAACGAACGTATTTCCATCCGCATAACATGTCCATTTGTCTTCATAACATGTCTATATTATCCATACCACCATGGCCTAATAAAGCTAGGCCAGGCAATAACGTCGTAATTGACTATGACAGCCTGTCGTTCTTATTCCCACATCTTCTCCACAAGTGACGTCACTTCTGGCACAAACTGTCAGAAGTAAGGCCTATATTATTATGCTATTCGTACTATAAACTGTTACTTTACAAAAGTCTGTAACTGGCTAGAAGCAGAATTTGAAAAATCATCGTTAAAAGCAATTATTAAAAAGAAATCCATACTTCCATCCATGACTATAAACCTGTTACACCTTCATGACTAAACGCGGGACGGATTTTGATGAAAATAGGTATGTAGAAAGTGTACGACCCGAGACTACTTCGTTTTTTAATTGAACCCTCAAAGGGGTTTAAATAGGGGTTAATGCGGGCAGAGCCATGAGCAAACGCTATATATATAATACTAAGCAACAATCTAAATAACGCGAACGAAGCCGCGGGCAAAAGCTAGTTAAAATAAAGAAAGTATTTTTTAAATTAACGTCTAATATGTAATCATAAGGCTTCTATGTTCAAACGGATTTCATCTTCATTACGGAGAAAAGTGCAAGGACGCTGGAACTCCAACTTTGATTAAGCTGTGCGGGCGAGAGCAGGGTTGCTTTTTAATAAAAAAATACATCGTTTCATTTAATAACTTCGCTAAAGATTAATAATTCACAAAATTGTGTTTTACTAAATGTTTTGATGAAAAAATTGTTTATTAATTTGAGAACATAATTTGAAATTCCATTTTGGAATTGAGAGGTCTTTTTTTTCTTCACTAGTAGCCCTAATATATTATGTGTTAGAGCTTTTACTGTCAGCCAGTGTTTTAATGAAATCTTTCATTTGAGTCAAGTTGTAATTACCAACTCGGTAACAACTAAAATCATATTTCATATATAGCATATCTACTTTTTCATTGTTAAAATCATTAATATTAATTACTGAATAGCAGGTCCCCTAACTTCCCACGGTAAAAATATAATACTATTTTATTTCCCTATATCCATCCCTGGTTAATTTCATTCCAACTGCGCATACAAAAGGAATACACAGACACATACGAATCAATCGGCACCAGTTTACATTTCAATTTCAGTGTTTACGAGTCCTAATTGATCTTTGAGTATTACATTCAACTGAACTAGATGTGTGGAATTTCTGTATGTGAACCACATTTTAAGATGAGGTATTATGTCAGTGAACTAGATTTTCTTTACGTTATTTGTTTTGAACTGAAAGAATATTACGTTATGAGCGAAATGTTTCTTGGTCGATATAGCTTTTTTAAATTCCGTTTCAATTGGTGGGGGAGTTATGTGTGTGCTTGAGTTATGATTAGACAGTATTGAAGGGTTGGTAGTTCGATCCCAACATAGGCGTGTTGCTGCATACATACAACAACGTATCAGGTTTTTATGATTTCTCATAAATGACTCGTTTGCAAACTACCCTCAAAAATATCGCACAGGTACCCACTACCTGTGTGATATTTTTTGTCGGTAAAAACACCCACGATATGGAGAAATGTAATGAGAGTGGGAACGATAATAATTAAAAAAAAAAAATCATATATCCATAATGGTCAGGAACGACAAAGAGGCGGGGTACAGGCCATTTTAAGGTTTGTAGCAAATGTAAATGTTCAGAAATCGGACTCATGGAAAATCATAAAAAAATAATTTAAAAACATAACATAATATCACGCCTGTATTCCCCGAAGGGGTAGGCAGAGGTGAACATGTAGTACACCCACATTTCGCCAGTTATGTTGTAAGTCCCAATGTAATAGGGGGCGAGCCTATTGCCATCAACCGGGCACAAATCCAGACTCCGTGCTGCTACTGAGAATTACCTAATGGAAAACTCAGTAACACTTTGCCCGACCCGGGATTTGAACCCAGGACCTCTTGCTCAGCAGTCGCGCTTAGCGACCACTAGACCAACGAGGCAGTCAATTAAAAACAAATGCACTTTATAGTCAATCAAACACAAGTTACAGTTTGTTAACCGACTTCAAAAAAGGAGGAGGTTTTCAATTCAGCTGTATGTTGATTTTTAATGTGCAAAGCCTTTATGTTTCGAAATTAATATAGACATTATTATTATTACATTATGTGAATGAGGCGAAAGAAGTATGTCAGGATCGTAGCAAATGGAAATCCGTGGTCTCTGCCTACCCCTCGTGGAAATAGGCGTGACTTTATGTATGTATGTATTAATATAGACACTAACCCTAGCGTTTTTAATTGAAAATTCCTGCAATGAAAATACCAGGAATTGAATTAAAAAAATACTTTATAAAAACTATGCAAGCTACTATAGTACTGTGGATATCTATCACACTTGCTTTCCTAGGAAGGGTAGGGTTATCGCATAATGATTTCCAGTAGGTAGGTACCTATAACTTATATAATAGGGTAGGTCTTTTTCCATTTATCGAGCACTACTTCAACCTCGGTCCGCTACTGAGAATTTTATAATTGAAATTTTCAATAACCCTGTTCTTCCTAGAAATCGAATACCTCAATGAGCTTAACGTCAGGATTTCAATAGAAGTCGGGCACCTAAATTTATATATTTTGTACGACCGCTGATGGAAGGGACGAACAAGATCTGGCGATTTTAGTTTTAAAACCAGCCATCCCGCAGCGAGCTAGCGTGGTGATCAATGCTCAATCCTTCTCTATAAGAGAAGAGGCCTTTGCCCTGCAGTGGGACAGTAAAGACTCATATTAAATCTCTGTTTTATCCCCATTTTCTTTCACTAATAGTTAGTGTACCAAAAGTGGGAAAGTACGGTATAAAAGATAAATTAAAGATACTTGTCTGGGTTTGAACTGCAATCTTTTGCATTCCTGAATTAAGTCATTACTGTCTTTAATTATAACGATTATTATAATTCAGCGGCTAGTCAAACATAAAGCACGTAGGCTGGAGAGCACTTGGTATGAAAAGCAATGGTCACCCGTCCGCAGACCGACGCGATGTTACCAAGTTTTCTTTCACCTTGATCGATCGACCCGTTCCCTTGTTACTATCCACAAAGAATCATACAATACAAAACAATAAACACAAAACCCACCAAGTATTTTATGTAAAAATAATCCTCTCAACATTCTATTTTATTTGTCGAAACGTAGAGCATGCATAGCGGGTACGTTAACGAGCGAGTCGCAATAAAGCCGGTTATACAAGTGCGACAATAGAAGGACGTAACAGAGTCCTAACGTGGCGAGGTGTCGTGTTACGTGGGCGTAAAGCCGGGCACACATCGGCGAAAATCGAAAGGTCCATGAATGAAAGTCGAGGCAAAAATTTAGGGATAATGATAGCATATTTCGGGTATATTAGTAGATGATGTTGAAATAAGTGTACCTTTTTGTCGTTATGAAAATAAACTAGCTTTGAGGATGAATAAAAGAGGAATGTATCGATTGTTAACGAGTGGTGGAGGCGTGGAGCGATGTATGAGGTTGATTCGAAATGAAAAGAGGGTTTTCCAAGTTTCATCACTGACTCAAAGCGGATTAGAGACTAAAGAACTATTTTGAACTTTAATATATCAAACATTAAGTCAACTTTCAATCGTCTATTGGTTAAAGCATTGTTTTACCAACTCCATGTTTATATCTCCATAACCGACCGCCATGCCGCTACGTACGTCAGTAATATTTGAAAATATTATACAAAAATCTTTTGCCTCATTTCTAGCACCAAAGATGAAGAAATCCAAAATTCAATAAACCACAAATTAACTACAAAACGTAACATTCCCAAAGATAAAACCAAAGACATGTCACAAATTAAGTGCTAAAAATAAAACGAACCTTCAAAATGCGTCGAGACTGCCTCAAATTGAGGCTGAGCGACCCTAGTCCTGGGAGCATCTCTTTCCATGCTTCGGACTCTGAAGAAGAGAGTTCTGACAGAGGCAGCAGGAGTTCCAGAAGTGGAGTAGAAGATCATAATGCGTTGCCAACTGCTGTCGCAACTGCTCAGGTATTTTTAGTAGAACAATTTGTATTTGTGAAACTTTTGTCTAAATTTATATATATCGGTAATCTAAAAGGTGGAAATATCCCATTACAAATCTTGGAAATTGAATGCTGCAAAGACTCGTATGTAAATTGCACGCAATTATGACAAGTAATCTTTTATGATGTCGACATGACCCATAAATAGCTTATAGTCGTAGGAAAAATTTGCCAAAAAAGTTGCTAATGGGCTAATTGCGTCAATCGTATGTTTCTACTTGCAAAGGATTTGTGTTTCCTATGAACTGAACTAAAACCATTCTGACCAAATATTCTTTCTGTACCATTATGCCCTATTTCTTAGCAAATAACGCGTCATATGTAAGTCCCTCAGTGTATACCGTCTTTACTAATACATCATAGACAGACTTTGACGTCCAAAATATTTATTGATCGCGTCTGACTTCTGTAGGTTGCCTAGTTATAGACAAAACTATGATGTTATATTTGTATAGCTCTAGAGGAGGAGCTCTAGATTTTTTTTTGTTTTCGAGCGACCGTTGTATTCTCACTACTGTGATGGCAAGGGTGGCCTTTAATTCAATGATGTCACTACAATGATTGTAAGGAAACCTATAGCTTCTGAAATCTATTAATGTACTTCTTCATCAGTATCTAAAAATAATGAATGCCAATTTTTTTTTGATTTTTGTAAAACTTTAGATATCTATCAACCATTGAATAGGAGTGCTATTTAGCTTCTTCTTTCCGAAGGTGACGTCACTAATTGGTATGCTAAACGCTATAGACCATTTCTTGTAGCGACCGAGGTAAACTTATTGACAGTAATAGGTGTCAAGGCTATAGCTATTTATAAGGCTCACACCGAATTAGTGGGCTCTAACGATTAGGTTACAAAATTTCGAGCTACAAAAAAAAAAATCTTTGAAGGACGATATAATGTCCTTCATAAACGTTACAATGTTACAAATACACGGCTTCAACTTACTACGTTCCAACTAAAAATATAAACGCAGATTCTAGGAGTATTTCATTAGATGCAATCAATATGCATTCAGATATCTAGCAGTGAAGGAAATCTCAGAATCTTATTACTTCAGCGTAATGAAAAAACTCTGCGTATTTTAAAGTTTGATGATATTCCTTTCTCGTCCTTTTTCCGAGCACTGATAAAGGAGGATAAAAGAATTTTATTTAATCTGTTTTTGAGGTGTCTTTGCGTTAAGTTTGTTAGGGGCTAGCAGGGAGGATGGAAAGCGGTTATTTAACATAGATGTTGAGCAATCGTTTATGTTAATGTCATTATTGATGCTACAGTACTATTATTTGACTATATAATACTATTCACTACTATTTAATATTATATAATACCTACTATTTGAAAACCTGAATGGCGCAGTGGCTAAGCGATTAGACTGTTACGCTAAGGGTTGCGGATTCGATTCCCACAAGGGGCTAAAATTTGTGTGAGCTGCAGATGTTTGTCCCGAGTCTGGGTGTTTGTGTATGTGATATTTCATGTTTGTGAATAGCACTCACGATACAGGAGAAAACCCTAGTGTGGGGCGACGTTTTTGTTTTTAAAGAGAAACTTCTTTGTCACGAAGATGTATCGATGATTTGCCATTAACATAACATCACTTAAGAATTGCATTTTCGATTTATTCATGTGCGTACTATAAATTAGTTATCAGTTGCTAAAAACGGTAAAGGAAAACATCATGTGGAAACCGGCACACCTGAGAGATTTTTCAACGGCGTGTAAAGCCATGTCAGATGCCTACAGGCGGTTTTAACTCTGACACTTAGTTGTTCGTCAACCATACGATTAATTCTAAAATCACAGGTTCAAATTTTCATGAACAATGTTCTGTCAAAATGGTATTACAATTATAACAGGTAGAGCTGTCAGCCTACATGCTCACGCAACGTGAACCACAGACTATTATGCTGTCAACTGTCAGACTGGCTTACTGTCTTGCAGATAATTCATTACGATAACAGACGGCCAATTAAGCGATTTACTTACTCCACAAAGAGCTCGGGATTTATAAGAGAATTAGGCCTTATTTAATGTTTAATTAATTATTATTAAATTTGGGTACGAAGTTTAGATAAAGGTTAATTTACAACTTTTTAAAATACATGATTTAGTCAACTTTACACTGAAGTATGATAACACAGATGATCAAAACATAACATTACGCCTGTAAACTCGAAGGGTCGGCAGAGTCGTTTCATGCTCACCCACATTTCGAATTTCCTGAAAAAAAGAAACAAATAAAGATATAGGTTCCTTTACCATAATTCCAATCACCCATTTTTCTCTGCTCACCATAAGTCCATAATTGCGGACTTATTATACTGCAATTAATCAGGCCTACACCAAGTCCGTCACCTCTTACTAATAAATTGCTTTCCTGGCGATGCACGGAAGGAATTACGTGTGTGTTCTTTATCCGTCCCCACACACACTGATATTGGCCAAAAGTACATACAAATTGAAGCCAATATTACATTTTTATATTTGCTTTTAAACTAGAGTTAGACGATAAATATACTTCAAAGTCTCCTTATTGCTATAAAGCTGACATTAAAACCTCCCAGTTATTTGAAGTCGGTTAAAACTAGTGCTTGGGGCGTCCGCCGCTTCACTTAGTGTACTTTAAGTGCTGTTCTACTGAAATGGTGAAAGTTTACCGGCGTTTGTGTCAACCGTGGGTATGGGTATCTACTGCAAATGCTTTTAAAAAGAGGATCTAGAAATAATACATCATAATACATATACTGCCTCGTTGTCTAGTGGTCGCTAAGCGTGACTGCTGTGCAAGAGGTCCTGGGTTCAAATCCCGGGTCGGGCAAAGTGTTACTGAGTTTTCCATTAGGTAATTCTCAGTAGCAGCACGGAGTCTGGATTTGTGCCCGGTTGATGGCAATAGGCTCGCCCCCTATTACATTGGGACTTACAACATAACTGGCGAAATATGGGTGTACTAGGAATTTTTCCTGTATCGTGGGTACGTTTAACAAACATGAAATATCAAACACACAAACCCAGACTCGAGACAAACATCTGCGGATCACCAAAAAATTGTTCTGTGCGGAGGAGTCCAACCCGCAACCGTTATCGCAGCAGTCCGCTTAGCCACTGCGCCAAGGTCGTCACATCCAAAGTAGGATCTAATAACACTTCTTGAAAAGTTCAAAGCTATTGTACGGCTACTTAAAACTTTCTGAGCACCCATTACCTCGATATGAAGGACCACTTTGCCTTGATTTAGATAATTTATGACAGTCACGATATCCGGGCTTGAAGTTTCACGCTCAATTTACTCTGTGCGCTGACTCTGCACTTTTTATGCTTAGTCATCTTAGCTGGGAGATTATTTTCATTTCATGGAGATAGGTACATTAGGTGCCTTCAATTCTTGATGTTAGATGGGTGACATTGGAGATAAGAAACGTGTGTATCCTTATAATAGAGTTTTCAATTTCATACTCTGTATTTAGTGGTTTTATTCTAGACTTTGAACTTTCTCATAATATCTGAATTCTTCTGTTATAATGTTTTCTTTTATGTTATACATATATGTAAATATTTGCATTTAATTCTATATTGTCTTCAATAACTTACATTAAATTACGATAACATAGAATTTTATATGTGATGGCGAATATAACCGAAAATTGAGTTTTAAAATTTTATTGATAAAGACAAAAAAAGTGGACTGATTTGAAAAAGTATCCAAAACATGGCAATAGGTTTATTGCCATAACGTCCCGTAATTGTAGAATACAGTTCGGAGTTACCTACAGTTAACAATTGAAAACAGACTGAAAATTACTGCGAAACTTTTGACTAGATGTATGAAAGCTCATAAAACGGCTTCAGGCGTGTTGTATGTTACTCGTACACCGTGCAAAGAGACCTTTTATAATTAAATATGTATGCTCCTGTTTATAACAGTGCGTTAGACGGCTTTTATTGTGTTGACCAAATTGAGAACGAAAATGAGTTTTGTTCTTTGTTGTTAAAAATTTAATGGAGGGGAAGCTCTCTTTTGAAGCTTTTTACTGATAAAATGGTTGAAATAGAGTAAGAATACATATGCTTCTAAGGAAGTTAAACCGTTGGTCCTGAGTCCTGGATACCTGAGTTCTCTTCAGTTGGGTTAATTTGCTGTCCCTTTAGACCAGTAGTTCCCAAACTTATTTTTCTCGTGCACCACTTTCAAAATTAAACTGGTGTCGGTGGACCCCCTGCTGCTACATTCCTACCACATTGTTAAAGTCGACAAAAAATAAAAATTGTGTCGCTTCTGAGTTCCGTCCCTATATTCTGATAGGTTAAAATTTTAAATTTTAAATAAAAACGAAAAATGGTACATTTTATAACATTTTATTAATTAAAAGAAAAGAATTACAAAAAAATAATAATAAGGTAATACTTATAGGTTGTGGACATAATTTTAATTAATGGGAAGGATGTATTTGATGGAGTGTCAGCAAACGATCAATGTTTGGCTTTATTTTTGTGAGCAATAACCGCAAATCCCCCCGCTCTGTGATGTTTAGTTTGCTCCTTTTTTTTGTTAAGAGGTTTGTAACGGCACTAAAACTTCTTTCGACAAGGTATGATGAGGGAAAAGCTATCAAAAATTTCCTTGCGATTTCCCACAGTCCAGGATATTTTTCGTGTATTTCTGCTTGCAGCCAAAATGTTTGGTAGCCTTTTCTAAATTTCACCTTCAGCTCCTCATTGGTGCTTAGCTCAAGCAGCTCCTCTTGTAATAATACATTGGCCACTTCAGTTTCATCAAATGGATTTACGATCCATGGTGGTATATCCATCGTCAGCATATCTTCAAACCTGGTTTTGAAGTCATCATGCAGGGCACTTAAATGTTGACTGTAGGTATGGATATCCTCATCAATAGTTTCTACCTGCGACAAGTTTGGAAATTGAGATAATTCGCGCCGACTAATGTTTTGCTTCATAAATTTCAATTTCCCAAGAAAAGCCGAAATTATCCCCTTTGTTTTTATTAAATTCAGGCTGTCCCCTTGTAACTGCAAGTTAATATCATTAAATTTTTTAAACAAATCTGTCAAATACGCAATGTCTCCTTTGAATTTGATCAAGTTTTCTTTTAAATCTGGATCTCTACTTTCTAAGAACTCTAATACGGAATCGAAAACAGAGTAAAATCTCGTTAAGCATGCACCTTTCGACAACCAGCGTACTTCAGTATGTAAGAGCAGTCGTTGGAAGTCTTCGTCATTTTCGTCGCACAATTGAGCAAATAAACGCGTATTCAATGCATTGCTTCTAATTTTGTTGACAGCGTTTATTATAAAATGAAGAGATTGGTTCAACCTGTCACTTAAATGTTTCGCCACAAGATGTTGTCGGTGGATTACGCAATGAATAGCTGTAAGTCCTGGTATAATTCTTTTGAGATGACTTATAAACCCACGATATCGCCCTACCATTGCAGGAGCTCCGTCTGTTGCCACTGAAATAATGTTTGTAAATGGAATCGATTTTTCCGTAAAAAAATTACTCAGGACATTAAATATTGATTCGCCTTTAGTGTCAGTCTCCAAAGTTCTGGCAAATAGCAATTCTTCGTGAATTTCTTCCTCCATGATAAATCGGACATATGCTAATAATAATGCTTCATTACCGGGTAACGTTGACTCGTCCAGTTGTATAGAAAAATGACTTTTTTGCAGATGATTGCACAAAAAACTTTCGATGTCAGAGCTCATTTCATCAATGCGTCTTTGTACAGTATTGTTACTTAATGGAATTCTTTTTAGTACGTCAAATGGAGATTTGTGCAAAACAGTTTTTAAAACCTCTTCAACAGCGGGTAAAATTAATTGTTCTCCGATAGTGTGCGGTTTTCCAGATTTTGCTATTAGTAATGAGATATTGTAAGATGCCCGCAAGCCATCATCGTTACTTTGAGATGTTGAAGCGAACATGCTGTGCATGGTGGGTCTCTTTTCATATTTTTCCTTCAATGTTTGAAAATATTTTAAATCTTTACCCATTTTATCAGTATGACACCTTTTTAGATGATCTTCGAGCTTTGATGGTTTCATAGAGTCATTGCTTAAAACTTTATTGCATATTAGGCACATGGGCAAGTGTTTATCTGCCTCTGATGGAACAAAACCATATTTCAAATAATCGACACTGTATTGTCGACATTTTTTCTTTGCTGTAGCCATGTTTTGTATCAGTTACCTTCCCTGTAAAAAAAAATGTTATAGTAACCAAGTTTTTATTTGAATATAGGTAGCACAACGCAGCCTTTGTCAGCTTTATATTATTATGATTATCATTATATTGAAAAAGTATTACGGCTTGTAAAGGGACCAACTAATAAACCGCTAAGACAAGTACAGACTTTTTCACGAAGCGATATCAATGTTAAATACCTAATTTACCACAATTTTTTAATAGTAGAAATAAAAATTAGTTTACTCAGTATCGAATATTGATCATATTTGTGTAGGAAAAAATAAAAGTCGAAATCCCAAATTGACCAAAAAAGTGACCATAAAAACAATAACTAAAATTTCATTAAATCAATGAGTTCACGCGCTAGTAGTTTTATAAAACAGTAATTGCTCTGCAATATTGATTTTTCGGCCTTTTTAGAGAGGCAGTCCTCTCGTGAAAAAACAATTGAATAAAACGTGCTGTGTTTGTCTTCAAATCGAAAGAGGACAATTAAAATATCTGTAAGTTACTAAGTTAGCTATATACAATGTGTCCGAGCGATAAGACCGCCCGGCGTTTTTTGAATATTTGTACGAAATCATTAATAATTATATTTACATTTGTGACTTAGCGGCCTTAGTGATTTTATATAAGTAATTTTTTTACTACATTTTAGTTTTGTCTAATGATTTTAATTGATAAATTATGATGTCGGCTAGTCAGTAAACAAAAATAATGGAAAAAGATGAACAAACTTAGGAAATATCGTAAAAAAACTGCAGCACGTCACGCGTCTTTACTTAATTTAATTTTGTACAAATATTCTAAATACGCCGGGCGGTCACTTATCCCTAGGACACATTGTATACAAGCATTTGTTATCAACCGACCAGTACACGAAACAAAATACTTAAGAACTAGGTACAACAAAAAAAAGGTACGTACTTACTTTTCTCCGGCACTAGGAACACTAATATAAATTTTCTCACACCTTCTTTTTCGAAATTCCGGAAACAAATAAATGAGCATGCCTTTGGCATCGAGTATTTATAGTCTTGATCAAGATCATGTCTAAACAAGCACTAAGCATTGTCGGACGGATTGCGCTTTGCAAGTCTGTACACGAAATTGTAATATCGAATACGCAAGTTTGGACAAGTAAGAGTCGCTTGCCAGATTAAAATGTTATCTGCTTAGTTAGGTACTTAAAACAATATAGGTAGGCCCTTATAAAAACTATATGCAGATAAATTTTCGTGGACCCCTATTAACATCTTATGGACCCCCATTTTTTATTGACGCCTACGTAGACCCCCAGCAAGGCTCCCGTGGACCCCTGGGGGTCCACCTGGACCACTTTGGGAATCACTGCTTTAGACTTTGAGTGTGAGGACATAGAGAGTGCACCTGTGTTTGCGGACACACTTGTGTACAATACCTTCAGGGTGGTCAGGAGGACATTTTAGAGGTTCAATTTAGTTAACAATAAACATCAATACTATTTCTTGGCCATTTTTGTGGAAGAGCAGCAAACTTGCTAGCTCACGGGACACGACACCAGGATAGGTCAAGATTTAAATTCTAATTTTATTTTCATACATACCGTTTCTATTTTCATCTTAATTACGATTATCTTGGCAGTTCTGCTAATGTTGGCATGTAATTTTTAAATAGGCAGTTTAGTTCATGATTTATGGCCAATGACGTCAGCATCGGATTCCGTCCTTCGCCTTCGGACTATCCATGCGTTTTATTTACAAGTGGACTACTGCTTGATAATTGCATTCTTTTATTATTCAGTAAGGCTGGCTGGCTAGGAATCGCAGGAATGCAGAAGCACTTTTCATACACTTTTTATACATTTTATACATAGTCTTGCTCTGTATTCGGTTCGACATTGCTTTTTCTTCATTTTTCAGCTCCGTCATTTGATCTGTCAAGTATCAAACACTGTAGTCAGTACCGGGAATAACAGATCTTTTACTGACGGTACGTTCACAAAGTATGTCATAACAATATAATTTATGGCTTGGAGGCTTTTGGTTCGAATTTACCTTAATCTAACCTCGTAAATGAACATCTCAACAATACGAGTTCTCTCAAAACGCTTTGTGGATTTAAAATCTGCAAATATTGGTTGGTTAAGGAACTTTGTAGTATTTGAGTTAAAATAACATTCCTATGGACTACATACATTACTTAACATGGTTTGTGTTTAGAGAAACAATCGACATGTTTTTACAAAACTGTACATGTCACGTGCTTCAAGGATTGGGCAAACCTAGACTTTGTGACATTTTCAATGTTTTCTTTTTAGTTACCAAAATAACTACTATTGGTCAATAGCCAGGGCAGTCGAGATAGTGACTCATTGGTATCTAACGGGTATACAACCAGGTCGATGACAGCAGGAAATATGATGTACCCAGAGTTTGTATTTATTATGGTGACAGAACCTTAAGAAAACGCATTCCCTATCTATTGAATACTTTGCCTGTCGACATCAGAAAAGAAAATAAGAAATTAAAATTTGCACGTCACCTAAAGAAATATTTATTAGATACAAAATAAAATGTAGGTATTAATATTAGGTAATATATATAAATATATAATAATCTGATATTATGTTATTATTATTATTGTAACAGAGACTCGACGATCTCACAGTTAAACTGCGTAAGCAGTTTTGTGGGGCTATGTATCTAGTTTTTAAGAATTTTTAAAGAGAAATAAAAGCATTCATTCATTCAATATATTAATCTTCTCCCGATGAACATCAAGGTTGGGTTATTAATTATTATAGTGGTATCTAATGAGCATCAAGGTTGGATAATACCACTATCTTCACCTAGGTGATGAGTGTTTGATAAAACATCAACTTAGAAGACTGACATGATCTGATTTCGTCAGATTTCTATATAAGAACGCACAAAACGCTAGCAATCCTATTCTTGGAATAAAATCTCAAATTGGCGATTCACACAGATAGAATCCCTCAGTTACATTTTCCGTCATTTTCTGTAGAGGGGTGGCAAAGTCGATGTAGTCACGTACCAATTTAAAAGCGCCATGTCGAGCAAAGGGAGTATGTCCCACTTTCTTGATAAATATTGTGGACGTTGTGCATGCACCGCTATAGCGTTGTCACTTCATTCGAAAAAGAAGGATTACGAAGGTACAAGTTATAGGAATTTGGATTTTACTAATGTTTGCATAATCTTTGTGGAAACATCTAATTAATAGGTATATGACGTGTAACCGCCGTTAACAAATAACATAGGACTATATTATGACGAAATATGGTTGTCCACGATCACCTCTTTTTCTATCCCTTTTAGAAAATGTTATGACCGTCACCGTCCTAAAGTTGACTGGGAGAGAATGCCTATGGCATTAAGTTCGCCTCTGTACACCTTGTTAATCTGTGCATAAAGAATTATTAAATAAAGTATGAATATGATGAAGACAAAAAATGTTTGTTTAATGATTAAATTAAGTCAGATAAACGCTACAACGTCGAATGAGAAAACGATGTGCTCACGAAATAACAATAAAATACCGTCTTACGAGTATTGGACTTTACCGATAAATCCCTTTAACATTTCAGACCCAACCCCAATTTAACAAGACCTCTTCTCGTTAACGTTTCGTTCAGAATTTTATGATTTATTAAACGAGGGTGGTTCTTGTTACGTTGGTCTTAATAATCGATGGTATCGAATTGGATGACCGAAACGGGAATGACCACTTTGTCCCTTGAGATTTTGGGGTTTCACGGTTTTGCAGATTGCCAGTTATTCTGTGAAATTGGATATTGGGGTTCTCTCACACCTATGTACGAGTGGGTTCCTAGATGCGAAGGCAAAATTACTTGTCGTGTTTATTCGCTATCGACTTTTAGGATGGCTTGGGTGTGAGAGGAAATTACAGTTTGTATTTTAAAAATTGGATACATTTCTGAAACGGTAATATCCTCTGAACATATTGCTTTTTTTACCACTCTTACATCACTAATGAATGCAATAAGTCCCTATTTTTTAGTCAGTACAAACATTGATGAACTCAGTGGCGAAGGATCTATATTAAATAGGACACGAGTCCTATTTTATTCCTTTTAAACATGGCAATTTAGTTGCATTCTATAAATTTTCAATTAACTTTATTTTGGCTTTCCCTATTCAAAAAAATGCTTTAATTGTTCAAAAATTTACTCCCCGTCGTAGAATTGTAAAACACATTATTAATTTTACCACCAAAAACCAAAAAACCTTGACCGACTTTTATTTCCTTGGGTCAAGGTTGAGGAACTAATATCACTAACACAACTCCCAAATTGCCGCCATGACAGATATTAATTTGAAAATAGAAGATGACTAATTTGAACGTTTTCCAGGTAACGAATACTGGCCAGTGTGTTAAACATGCAGCAGTCAATTTTGGTGATTGCTTCAAATTATAGTATAATTATATCAATCTTTATTTCAAATTTAATTTTAGTTGTTATTTACACGAACTTATTTTTTACATGAAAATGGAACATTTGGGTAACTACTTACAGATTTGACGTAGGACGATACTAAGTTTAAATTTTTTAACTATTAATAATTATTATTAAGGGTTTTTTTGAAAAAAGTGCTGAGTGTCAAATGAAACTCCAACCCTTAGCGCATTAGTATTAACACTAGGCCACTCCGCCAATCGGTTCATCCATCTTTTATTAATTTCTAATCAGTAATCACTTTGATCTCTCAATTCTTTAAAACTAGACCATCAAGTGCCTTCTTCAGAATTCCAGTCGGCAATGTAACACAATATCGCGGCGAAGTTTCCAGTAGCGACAGTAGGACATAATTAATGGTGTATCGATCGGCCACGAGTGGACCGAGGTCGCCGACTGCCTGATAACGTACTAATAGCTCTGTTTGTATGATAACAGGCATGGACTTTTGGGGATATAGGTTAGGCCAGGGATGGTGAACCCTAATGGATCAAAGTGCCATTTTTCTAAAGTAATTTTTAGACCGAGACAGATAGATAGCCATCAAACAATTTGGTTGAGTGATTTTTGGGAAAATTATAAGATTAAATCAGGCTTCTCTTTTCCTCTTGGCACTCTGGGGATATGCTCAGGGCCCCGCGATCGAAGCCCCCTTGTTCCCAGATTACCGATAACCGATATTTTTTGATTGGTGGCATGCCCAAAATATTTTGTCGTGTGCCATCAATTACATGCGTGCCTTTAGTTTACTATCCCTGGGCTAGGCCATCTGTAGGATCAATGGATATATACTATCAAGTATATAAAGGTTATTATCCTTATCTATATCAAACGCTATTTCTATTGGACTGTCTAGGTTATTTCTCTCTCTACCTTTGACGCGCCCATAATCATTATGGTTAGGTCTGTCTGTAAGATTTCTGTAAGATTCCGCGGTACGGATTTAAAACCGCTTGTTTGTTGTGCTACAGGTGACTTTTTGCTACCTGTACCCAGAATCTTTGCAGTGCTCAATGCTCTTCAGGAATCCAAACCAGAATTTGATTGAGAAAATAATGTTAGCAAACGTGTTAGTTCTGCAAGATGAATACGTGGAAGCGAGAATACTTATTTGATGTTAAAGCAGATATTGTTAAAATTACCAAATAAATATCTTTTAGGAAAAATTGTATAAGATTTACTTTCAAAAATATAATAGACTAAATTATTCATTCATACTCGTAGGTGTACCATACTCTTGACTTGACCTTTTTCTAAACATCTCAGTGAGAATATCTTAACAATGTCTTTTCATTTCGACTAACAACGTACTCTGAGTATGTAGTCCTTATTTTATAAAGTTACCTGCAAAATTGAGTTTGTTTGTCCGACTCCTGTACACCCTAATGGATTTTCAAAATCCCTGGATTATTTGCATAAGTATAGTTTGAGGGACGATGAAGAACATAAGCTATTTACAGTCTTTGGATTATGGATTAGCTTGTCTTTACCTGAGATAAACATGATCATACTGTGAAGGGTTCATGCAGATTTGACTGTCTACAATGTAGGTATCTACAACGTATGTTGTACGGGTGAAAAACCAGGGTTAGGTATGAATTGTCTTATAACATTTGGATTGTAAGTACGCATGCTGTCGATGAATTACTTTAGCCTTAGGAAGGCCTTAGTACAGAAAAATTAGTAAAAGTTAATATCAGACGAAAAATTATATTTAATGATTTATTTTGACAATTACTAACAGAATTGAAACGCGGACACCGGATACTCAACTACAATGCAGGATTGAAATCATTTAAAAAAAATTAAATAGTAAAAAAAAAAGGTAACTTGAAATTCGATGGGTGCGAGCAGTGACACGATGGCTCAGTTGGTTAGAGCAGCGCCACGGTACGGCGAAAGTCGCAGGTTCAAGTCTTGCTCGTGTCCATCATTTTTCAAATTTCCTTTAGGTATCAATTTAGATTAAATAGTAACATTTACGAGTTTTCCTCAATCATTTTTATTGTAAAACGTTAATCCGCACGTACTCCAACGACCTACTTACTTGATAATAGTAAATGAATATTGGAAGCTATGTAATGGCCTGGGAACTTTGATCGACCGCGTCAGCTGTTACGATAAAGCATTAGCTATTAACTACCGCGTGGATAGTATTAACTATAGCGTATCGATCGTTGTATGTTAATATCTCGTCTTTATCATTTTCTACTTTCGTATCTTGCAGCTGGAAATAGGTATTTTCTAAGTTCGGCTCGCGACTCCGCCGCGTAACCAGCTCATGAGAATAAGGGCTCCGTTCGCGTTCGAAACTAGTCGGGCATTCCCGAATACACACGTGAGTATAACCGGGATATATAGTAAATAATATGGATAACACTCACGGAAGTTATTATAGTAAAAATTTCTAAGTGACGTCATAGGACTTGGTCTTGTATCAGATCGAGTCGCGATTTTAATTTATCTCGTCATTGGTAAACCAAAGCTCTTCTCACTTATTCTGACTTCACTCAGTCATTATTTGGCGAATATATAAATGAGTAAAACCGGCATTATATAAATAACAATCACGACAGTTATAATATCTAGTAAAATTATTCAGTCTTCATATAACTTACATTAATCATTGGTATTGAACCAAATAATTGCAATTACATTGCCTTGCATAGGTTGCGTAAAGTGTCTTTGAAAAATAGTAGCACATTAATTATCTATTTCGTGTTTTTTATTGATTAAAACAAAATCCTTAGGATGTTTAAGTAGCGCAGGGAATTTATTACGGACTATGCTATTTCTGTTATTCAGTTCAAACACGTTTGATTCTATCTTTATTCTAATTAAATTGATCAGCTATATTTTCCTTATTCAATAAATCACATAGGTTATCATTCTAATCTAGGTATTTCTTTGTTTCAACGTGTACTTTCAAAATCCATAAATTTAAGCTTTCATCAAAGCAAGGTTATTAAGCCAAATCCTTTTGACCTGCAAACTATTTGCATGACCGCGTTTGATATTCTCATTATTCCACTTCAAATTCCCAACGATATTTTCCTTATCCATAAATCAAATATAGCTAGATTTATTAATATAATGATAGGAATCAACAGGAAAACGGCTAAGTATTTACTTTGATTTGAACGTCACTTGCAATTATTTTTTTAATGAGAATCGTCAATATCTTTTTCAGTCTTCTCGAGTGACGTTATTATAATCTCAGCTACATCTTATCTTATCAATCTTGGGTCATCGACTTCATAAGAAGTCGAAAATTGGCTTTGAAAACTGCTAATCAATAACTAATGAACTCTTAAATTAAGATGAATAAACAGTATGTTTTAACTATATAACGAAATCAAAAGCTAAACCTAATATCGACACCGCGGTCCACTAAAAAAAAGTCCTTAGGTTTTTTTTTTTTTGAGAATTCATATTCTCTCAAAATGCGATGCGATTGGTAAGAGACAGATTAAAGTGGTAATAACAAAGGAACGCCTATAGCTAGCAGTGGACTCAGAGCTGTGGTTGTTGATTTTTCAGTTTTACGTTCATGCGATTACGTATCCACTTAAATCTAATATCTTACATCTCCAATCTTCAATCCATCTCCAATTTCCATTAATCTGATTCATTTGTAAAAATAAACAAGTACAAACATTTAATTTTAAATAAAATTTATTTTAGTATCTTTAGTCGTTAGTCTAGATCTAAAAATTGTACACTAGATGAATCATCTAAATTTTTGCTTTTGAGTTTAGCGTAAACAGTTTAAAAATAGGTTTCACGAGAAATGCTACGGATCACAATATCGTATTTTAATGATATTGCTTGATCACAGTCATACGTGTTGAGTCATTTTAATCTTATTAATTAATGTGAGTTTGGGGAATAAATATTAAGATTACGCTTAAATATTGGGTTGAGACAAAGTTGTGAGTAAGGAAGTATAATTCAATAACTAGCATTACACAATTTAAGTATGTTACTCCTGTTAAAATGTCACCGAGTCATTTTTTATTTAATATACCTAAACTATTTCCGAATTAAAAAATGATAATAATTCTAGTTACTTTACTGTTCGAGCAATTTCTTTCCTTTAGTCAATTTATTAGATCGGTATTATGGGCTATATATAGTGGTACAATAAATGTATTCAAAATATATTCTTTAGTTACAATTTTGATGCAACAAAGTCAAAATTGATCGCTTACCACCCAAGTTATCATTGCGTAACTGCAATACTAGAGTCAGCAGATACTGTTAAACTAACTGGCCTATGGGGGCCGTGGGCTGACGGTGGGTGGCACAATGTGTTGTAGACTAGAGGTCAAAAACCTGCTTCCAAAACAACATAGTGTATCAAAGTCGTCATAATGCACTCTTCACATTTGTCTAAGACCCTTAAATTTTGACTCATGATGTGTAAAAAGATCGTCAGAGTTTATGACGTATATCCCGTAGATAAGTCGCACATGTTAGACGAATATAATAAAATAAAATGGTGGGTTTGACATAATTATGCCTTAGTCGTAACATTATATCAACATTTACCATTCGGGCCCTAGACAAATGTATGGGGATGACATAATTTTTCGACTAAGTAATCTATATCAATCCCGTATATTTTTTCTGCTATTCGATTTCTATTCGTCTAGCGTTTTGCCACTTGTCTAACTAAGGCCAAATTCTGTCTATTCTACTTGCTACTTAACTAGGGGGCTGGCCAGAGCTTCGTGATCAATGCTCATGCTGCGAGCATAAGGGCTCTTTAAGGCTCAAAAAGGAAATAAAGATCTCTTCCGCCAAGTAGCGAAACAGTTCAGGCTGATATTAAATACTAATATTTATACCACCATACTTCGAAGTAATTTAAACTAGCTGGAATTTCTATTAACTTCGCTACAGGCGTGGCAAGAGAATCTAGTAGCTTCGAAGCCAGAACTGCCAACGTTTATTAGATTTTCAATTTATTCAATCTCCTTCCTAGTTTGCAATCTCGTTTATTTTTATTGGAAATAATGTTATCCCTGTAAACAATTTGTTCTGACGCGAATAACGTCACTACAACTTGAGCGATATTTATTTTTTCTTCATTATTAGCTATAAAAAAATATTGTTTGTTTAATGCTTCAATTTGTGTAATGCTCAGTATTTGGAAAATATTTAAGAGAAATGGATTTCTGGTTCTTACGAAATTATTGTCTCGAATCTAGGTGGCTGTAAAATCTTTATTGCACTTACGACGAAAAAGAAAAACCAGTGTATAAAACAAAAATATTATCTAATATAGGTAAAATATCAAGACGATAAAGCTCTGAGACTGACCTAATTCGTGTTATTTCTAAAAGGTCAGTAGTAGAGTGCTCTACATGTATGAAAATATTTCGTAAAATTGCGATCCTGAAGGTTCAATTCAACACGTTTTCCTTATTCCAAGTTCTTATTACGTGTTGCTTGTGCTCCGTATTGCGATGTTGCTGTCTGATGAAATATTTACAAAGCACGTGCGAGTGAATGTGTTTGCTTGCTTCTTAATGTTGTTTGTGTTCCATATGGTATACCTTTCCAGTTCTTTGTTAATTTTTCGTCCTTAAGCGCTAAAGCGACTGGTGAAACCTCGTGGGAGCCTCTATCTATCATCATCAGCTTTTACGTAACCTACTGCTGCGCATAAGTCTTCTCCCTTGAACGACTTTGTCCTGTTTTGGGCCTTTTGAATCTAGGTCTTTTCCAGTATAGCAACAATATCTAGGAGGCTGACATGAGGGTTGGTACCTATTATAAATATTTATAGAAAAACTAGGGTAATAGACTCCTTGGTCTGTTCAAGTTTGAGTCATATAGATTAAGCCCAGTTAGTTGCCACGTTGAATATGCTATCGTAGATTGCTGAAATAAGAGAAAACCCATATAGTATAGCTATAGGGGTTCTCTCTTCAGGGATTACATATTATGTGATTGTATGTGTGTCTAATCGTTTGGTAGTAATTAGCCAGTATTAGTATAATTTTCCATATACCGAGTTTGTTGTGTCTGTATATTTGCTATATTGTTTTCTGATGAGAATTTTACATCCCACGTGCGGGCCGCATGTTTGTTTTGTTTCTCTGTTTTGGCGAGGCTATACCTGTGTGGTTTATTTTGACTACGATATTTTTTTGCTATTCTTTCAGTATTATATTGTGTTGTCGTAAAATTGTTTACCAATATTACATTCGATTAGAGTTGAATTTTCTCTTTTTATGACTTTCAAGCTTCAGCTTACAAAAGCATGGTAGCTTTTTGGTACTTTATCCAGGGTAAAAAATTTGCTAACGTCCCTAACTGGTGTTGAAGTTATATTAACATCAAACAGATGATAATGTCATCAAGTATTGCAGCCATATGACATTCTACGACTTTCAGTCCTAGTGGTGGTGAGATTCGAAGAGTGCTCATGTGATTAGTGTGTTACTTTACGGTGAAGGTATCGTAAGGAAACCGGCACACCTGAGAGATTTTTCAACGGTGTGTAAAACTATGTCAGAGGCCTACAGGCAGTTAAAACTCTGACACTAAGTTTTTTATGAATCATAATTATGATAAAAAAGTGATATTTTATTTTATTTTTGTCTGCAAATCTCTGAGCAGAAAGCGGGTATATTGGAGCACTATTGATAGATATATTATTGATATAAATAAGTATATTAAATTAAGCCATTCATAAGCCAATATTTTCACAGGTATTTATCAAAAGCTTATTATAAATAAAATTTGTAAATCTTACACGTAGTTATCAGGCCCTATCTCCATCACCGAAATAATGTGATTCGAAAGCGATGTTTTGTTGATAGCTTTATATACTCGTGAACGATAAACTAATTATATATTTCCTGCTTCGTCTTTTCGAATATCTTTATACTTTACGTTTATATAAGATTAATTTTATTGCACTATCGTTAATCATTTACTTTAGTACTGGAAATATGAATGTCAATGTCAGCTTGTCTGTTTGTCAGTCACATTATCACATTGAAACTTCTAAACAGATTTTGATTTGATTTAGCAAAGTGAAACTTTTAACCAGATGAAAAAAAAGAGATTTCAAATTTTGGAATGTTTCGATTTAGTATTTGGGACGTTATTTTCAAATTATTATTGCGAAAAGTTTGTGTGTACTACTAGTGAATAAAGAAATTAATATTATCTAGTATTCTAATTTGTAATTCTAATGAGAATAATAGTAGTATTTTCTGTCAAGCTAAAGTAGCTGCGTAGAGATTAACAGTCTCAAGTTGGAAGATGTGACGGGTTAAGTTCTCTAGAAAAATTTGTACAAACATTTCTAGCACATTATGTTCACACAAGGCGAACCGTAACTGTGTTAAACGTGGTGTAAGCGACTGTACATGTCATTGTCACAATGTTACAGACACGTTTTGCTACCAGCACTATATGCTAGAAATGTGGCTGCGTTAGGGTTAACCGTTTCAAGTTTGAAGATGTGACGGGTTGAGTTCACTTACATTTGTAGGGTTGGATTCATCTCGCTTTAATTTTCGTGTTAGCGCCTGATAAAATTCTTATTATCAACACTGGCTACTTTTTGCTATGCGTTTTTGTTGAACGTGACGATCATAATAAAATTAAAGTATAGTTAATTTTAAAATTACTTTAACTTTATACTTTAGTGTGGTCGCAATCCTACTAAAATATAAATTAACATCCAACATAATTAGTTTTTAGTGACGGAGGTCCAATATCAAAAAAACAGGTGCCTCGGATGACAGATGACATTTCGTTGTAAAAGCGAGGCGCCGTTACGTGCCCTCACATGCAGTGTAGTGCAGCATCTCGATTCATCAACGAAAATTTTCCTGCTTTAAGAGTTCACGGTAAGGGGGCAGAAATGAGATGGTTCACCTGAAATGTTCTAATAATACATAAATTGCAAGGCTATAGTAATTAGTAAGTACATGTACGAATTCAGATTACAGTTTATTATTATTATTGTAAGGTCAGTGCGTGTTAAACAAGTCATTATATGTTTTGTTTATGCAACAGGAACATGCTAGCTAAGGTGCGTTTCAAAAGCTAATTTGTTTTTATTTATTATAACATTGTTAGTGGTGGATTATTTATTCTTATTGTGGTAATTACAGGTGTGAGTTTGTATAATTTTCACGTACCTAAAATTGTTCTTAATTTGTTACCTACCACCAAATATAGATGCTCTATCTCAGGAAGTCCGTTGGAATTCAAATGTTGTCAGGCGTGCACATGCACACTGTTTTAGTGTGTGTAACTTGAAGAACGTTCAGACACGGTAGCGACGGACGCGGTGACACACACAAGCACGCTTATCAGTAAACATTACAACCACAGAGAGAGTCAAACGGACTTCGTGAGATAGAACATAAAGGGACAATTTTTCAATCATCAGATAAATTATATTCGAAGGGTAAAATTGTCAGTTTGACAGTTAATGTATGGAAAATATGTCAAAACCTTTGATTACATACATATATGTCTAGATGGAGTGTCAAGACCCTGACAGCGTCGGGATTTTTAGCGCCAATTCCTCACAATTGGCGCTAAAAACCTACCCTACAGCTTTTTGGCGCCAACAGTGTCAATTGTGCTGTCAATGGAGACGCTTGTTTTTCTATTATAAAATAACGTAATAAAAATGGCAAAATGAGCTATTAAAGTGTGTAGAAATTACAGAGGCCGATTGAATATTAATAAATATGTATCCTATCACCCGTATGTAAAATAAATTATATACTTGTGTAAGACGTAGCTGTCACGCATTCATACAAAAGAAACAACAATTAGTACGTTGATTTTTGTTTCAATGTAGCGCCAGACTCCATCTATCCATCCATCTATCTAGATAATCTAAGGTCAAAACGTCAAATAATACAGATGAAAATTATCTGGATATTGAAAAATAGGCAGTAAGAATGGCTAATTAATAGGTTACTTAATACAAAATGTCAGATGATACTTATTACATAATTATCGTTAACTAGCAAAGTGGCTTGACATCATACGTGTACTTAATTATGTCATCACATATTTAAGTGTAGTGTGATTGTACTACTCAAACATTTTACTACTGCTGTTGTAAACTTCTATAAAAGCTTTAGTATTAATTGTAGTATTATCTGCAGGGTTGGGTTACAATTTATTTTTTTTAAGGGTCAAGTTTTCAAGCGCCAAATAATTTTTATCAGTACAATAAATGTGACGTTTTGACATATTTTCCATACATTACCTGTCAAATTGACAAAATATCCGACAATTGAAAAATCGGCTCGAAGTGTAATAAATTTAACGCAAAAGATACAATTTTATCCTTCAAATATAATTGATCTGAAGTAGGTTTTAGTAAGTAATTTTATTTTGTCACCTTCACGTATACGCAAACATATTTTTCTAAGTAACTTCTTGTGAATAGAAACTCAGGTCTAGACATCTTCCTGTCATGACACGATAAGAGGAAAATAACTATACAACCTAGTTGTGTCGTCTTAACTTTCAAACTGTTCTTTGCTTAACAAAAATACAATGAAGCCTTATATAAAAATATACGTTGCTTATAAAGAAACTTTATTTATTTATTTATTTATTTTTGATTTACACGGTTTATATTAAACCAATTACACAAACCAATACATAACAACAAACCAAATGCATAAATTAAGCACACACACAAATATAAAACATAAACTATGTAATGACAACAATTAAATATATCTAAAAATCTTTGTTTAAAATCTTTGTTTAAATCTTTGTTTTCAAGAAGCTGATATTCCATATTCCTAGCGAAAACAACAAAGAAAATGAGTAAGCAATCAATTAACTCTTCAGTGGCAGCCCTGAGTGACACAGCTGAATGACACTTACTTAGTAGTTGGTTCTCTATTGTCAATACGCTTTTATTACTCTTTGTGTGGTTAGGTAAGTCAAAGGCAAGGTAATGGTGAGGGAAAGCCTTTGTAAATGGACGACTTAAATACATGTATATGTATAATGTATATATAATGATTAGAACTAGACAACAGGAGTTATAGGGATGAGACATGGGTAAGTATTATACATACATTATGCGCGTATTCGCCTTTGTCAAGAGTTTAAACACTTACGCTACATTCACACGGAAACTGGTCTAATTTTTGCAGGATACGGTTTAGTCACATTATTATGCAATACATTGCATACGACAAGTGTGTCTCTATTGCATAAATGTTCATACAAAATCTAGCGTACAGATTTATCATATTGTGCAGCATATGTTGCGTACGTGGGATCATTTTGTTTTACCTTTACTGTTTTTTTTTAATATCCTGAAGATAAGCTTATAGTTATTACAGTTATCACCATTCTACTCTTTAAAAAACCACCTTGATATTGCCTTTTAAAGTAACACTAAAATGCTTAATATAATTTGGTTTTAAGATGGTTGCAGCAAAAGGGTTCCAAATTCTCATAACGCAAGTCTTTGAGGGTTAATTACTGTAGGCGTACATAATAAAAAGGAATAGGCGCAAGCAATATTGATTATATCCAATGAACATCTAATGAATGAGTTTTCGCAGCGCATAAAGTGAAATTAATATTTACTTAGGACTGTACACAACTGGGCGGCTTTCCCTAAAGGCGTAAGAAAAATTGAGATATAGGAGGCGTTGGTAGATGATTAAAGATATGTATATGTTAATGCCAACAATGCAATGGTCTAAGGTGTTCAGTGCGTTAATTCCTGGTTGGGCTAATATTTTTAAGGATCTTTAAAATCATTCACACTGCATCTATCTCTTAAAAAATATTTAAGCTGTAATGATTTCTGTCACAGCACAAACTAAGGTATATAAGCACACATACGATACGATACGGTGACGATCTATTTCTTAGTTGAAATGTGTGCTATGACCCCAAATATTAAAAAAAAAACACAGTTTCATGCAATAATACCCATTGTACTCTATTTTCTGTTTTTGATTCCTCCTGTAAAATATGTGTAATGGTGTGCAGTAAAGAGTATTGTATTGTAATACAATATAGGGTAATAAAAAAAAGTTTCGGTATTATCCAATACCATTTCTTGTAACTACAAAAAACTTAACACAAACCTTAATAGTGATTTTGTTTTTACGATTATTCATCATCAGTTGTATGGGATTCATAGTAAAGCCGTGGCAATATTCTATGTCGTAAATAGGTAACCTAAATCACTTTTTTAAGAAACTATAATAATCTAAACACAACAGATCATACAGTGGAAAATATTTTAGACACCGAGTTTTATAAGATACTATAGGTACCTACTAACTGGGTATTTTTTTCGAAGTTTCGTAATCTTATTATCCGCACTAAAAAGGGGATTCAAATCAAACCTATGTATCTATGCTTAGATATAGTCTAATCAGGTAAAATAAAAAATATTTGGTTCGATAGAGTCGGTTTTTAAATCTATGGTACTTAAGCATTACTTCAAAATTCAAAGACCTATACTGGTAAGATTTTCACAGACTATGAAAACATAAACTCTATGGTATGAGTTCGATATTCAAATGCCTAATGCTGGGAAGTACTAAGTAACAATGACAGGTATGCCGCATATTGTGGGTTTTGTAGGCTGTGGTCTGGATTGGTTCCAAATTTAAATGACTTGCCTAAAGCAGTCATTAACGATGATACTGGTTGGTTTCACTGTGTTGTTGCGTCATAGACTACGTAGATACCTACTATTTAATATTATTATGCCTGTAACTTATTTTAAGCCCATACCGCAAGTAAAGGTCTCGGTGTATAAAAAATGCTCACCCATCAAATGACTGACTGCGACTAGCGCTACTTAACTTTGCAGCTCAATCGTTTTGTGCACCTACGGACCCCTCATAAAACAATGACATTCTGGAACACATAAATATTAAATACAAGGATAGAATCTTAATTTATGAACAGATATTTCGGAGGGGCCTCACGAATGCCGTTTCAAACGATTTGAAACAGTTCGCATAAATTTCTTGCGAAACAAAGCATTTCTTAGCACAAAAGCTTTGAGTTTTACCTAAAAATTTCGTAAAGGAGATCTCGGGTCTTTTCTAACTTTGCAAAATCCTGGCAACGCAAACTTTGAAGTATGTTGGTATAAGCAGCCATTTGTCTAATTAAAAAGTGAGTTTTGCTTAACTTAGGAAGACTAGTATAACTTGGAGTTATTAACTAATAAGTGAGTTCAGGTTTGCCGTGTGGTGTCCGGCCCAGAATTGACCACCTCCTTTCCTCCCGTGGGAGTCGTAAGAGGCGACTGAAGGAAAATTCTGAATAATACGTGGGGATTATGGCACCCCCCCCCCCCCCTGCTTAAACGGGGAGGTCTATGTTCAACAGTGAACGTCTTTTGCTATGAAGTGAGTTTAGGGGATGTTGTGGTTGTGGCGCGCTTGCCTTTCTGACTTTAAAGAGAGAGGTATATAGATAACCGTATGATGATAAAAGTTATTGTGTCATTTGTTTTCAATTTCTAAGCGGGTAATTCAATTCAAATTCTTTATTTCAGACGTAAGTCCATAGTGTTAGTAGTTCAATAGAAAAAATAATTCGACGTACAGTCGGGACATGGGTATTTTCTACATTTTAATAGCTGTATGTGGGTTTTTAATTTGATTGGATACCGACCGAATTGTCTAAGGTTTTTATTGTGAAAATATTTTGTCGCTAAAACATAATATTAATTACTTGATTTTTAAAATAATCAACATACGAATACGTAATACATTTAAAACTGATGAGCATATCAAGAACGTAATAGAGCGAAAGTCATGCGTAAATACAATTTCTAGTGGTACGTGGTCACTGCTTACCCCTAGGGACTGGAGTGAATGTATGAGTTTATTGCCGCTTCTGTCTGGAATACCAATATAAAACAAATCTACTTTATTAGGCCAATTCTGACATAGTTTTATGAAGGTTTGTAAGATATTGACACGGATTTTCCATATTTGCGCGTTTCGTGACTTGTAGATAATTTGATATGACCCTTATCTTCTTTGTCATACTGTAGAATATGAGCGAAGAATCCTATTAACGTGACTATTCCACTAGTTTTGTTAAGGAAAATATGACTAAAACGCATGAAGTCTCAAGTTGAGTCCCAGATCAGGGAATAGTAATTTTCCTGACGTCCGAAATACATACTTACTAAAGTAATTTGTCAGTATAGTGTGAAAAAAATACTCTTCCATCTATATTTACGACTAGATCACGTTACACTGAGATTGTTGTCTTACAGCAAGATATTACCTAATAATCCTACAATAACCCAGACATTGGATTTCAAATAATTAATTACAGGCAAATTTATAGCCAGATAGTGCACTATACAAAGATTTTAACAACATCCTGTAATTTTTATCATCATTATCAGCCGGAAGGCGTCCACTGCTGGACAAAGGCCTCCCCTTCGAACGCCACAATGAACGACCATTTTTTCATCGACATGAAAATGACAAAAAAACTCAAATAATTCCACAGAAAGAGTCCATTTGTATTTTTTCCTTACCTGTACCCATCACACACCGCGCTTAAACCGTATGAATATTTATGTGCTCGACTGTACCCACTTAGTCCTGCGTTGCGATACCCCTGTGTACCCTTGGCCGTATATTTATGTAAATATCATGACTTCATTTAAATAAATTTCTTTTAAGCTTTTACTCTGCCTACCTTTGCGACTTGCCTTTTTCGTACAGTAAATAATATTGAATGTTATGTAATAAATGGTGCGGTTGTTAACGTAAAGTGTTTTATTATTGTATTTTATTTTTATATCGAATTAGGGTTTATTTTCTATACATGAAGAAAAAATCTTTGTATCCTATATTGGCACCGAGGAGTGTGACTTTAATACACAGAGCAGCTATGTGTGCTAGTTTGGTGCCTAAACGTTAAACCTACTTGGGTGTAACAGATTACCCATTTATTAACACACCCTACATAATTATAATAGACAATAATCCTAAATAGTCCATTGTTTTTCTAAAGAATCAACAGCACCTAAAGCCAAGGCGTTCAAAATTTGCCAAGTTTTTTATGACAGAATGTACTGACGTTTCTTTTATTGTTGCAGGACACCCGGACACACGTGGTGGTCGAACTCTACGAGACTGAGAAGTCCTATGTGGAAGCTCTGGAGATATTAGTCAAGGTGAGTCGTTAATGGCCATAGACTAGGCCCCACTTATATAGGACTAAATATACTATTTGGTCTCCTTCCTATCGTGTAGTTGATGAACAATCTGCCCTTTTACCGTGAACTCTTAAAGCAGGACAGTTTACGTTGTCGAAGCGAGACGCCGCATTACACAACGCCCAGCGGCGTCTAGATAAATGTAAAAAAGATGGCTGAAAATGAAACATCTCCTTTGAACCTGTGATTTTAGAATTAATCGATTGGTTGACGAACAACTAAGTGTAAAACCGCCTGTAGGTCTCTGACATGGCTTTACACACCATTAAAAAATTCCTCAGGTGTGCCGGTTTCCTCACGGTGCTTTCCTACACCGTTTTAGCAACTGATAACTAATTTATAGTACACACATGAATACGAAAAGACATTAGCCCGTGCCGGGGTTTGAACTTGCGACCTTTGACTTGGCAGTCCAACGGACATACCACTCGGCTATCACTGCTTCTTTACAGTCTGGTAAAATGAGGGTAAATATTTCACTGAATGAAGGGTAAGTCCAAACCTTGTAACTCCTGAAGGGGTTACAAGTTTACCTACCCCTTTTGAGAATATAGGTGTGATGATGACTCGGCAAGACTTTGTTTATTGCTTTTAAAGCTATAGTGACGTTAAAAGTTTAAGTTGCAAAGCATTTTATTTCCAGAAAAACGCAGAATGGCCTTTATTACTATTGAAATGACGAATACAGCAATATTTTCTGGTATATCAATAATGGATAGGATGCTAAAATAATGGAGTGTGTTCTTCTTCTTTCTCTTTCGTGTCAATGATCTAGACACCTTCCGACCAAATAGTCGCCACCTGGATGGACTGTTGGCCTCTATCATGTCATGGTGTGTTTGTTTGGAGCAATATTGAAATTTGTTTAAAAAGTATCATATCTGAGGAAGCGAGTACTAATTATATCATTATTACCGTAACAGTAATCTCCCGCTGGTTTCTGTTAGATACTTCATTTATCATCTTTTATTTTTTGTACAAGAAAATTGGCAGTGTTCATCAAAATGAATTAAAATACCATACATGTGCGGGACAAGTGTGTATAGTTATAGTGTGGGACAAGTGTGTATAGTTATGCAAGTGTATATAGTTGGATAAGATAGTTTTATAGATTTATGATATGTTATGTTTTTATGTTTATTTTATTTTTTATAGATAGCGATAAGTAAATAGAGTAAGAGAACACATAATATATCGTATGTTAGTTTAGAAAAAATAGTAGAAAACCGCAAAAATTGTCACGCGGCTCTCGTTATGGTAAAGTCTTGTCATAGTTAAGCAAACTGTGTCGAACCCGCCCCTTTCTTGATTGGTCAAAATTCGTGTACTCTGATTGGTTGACCAATCAAGGACTTTAGTTTAATTTATGAGATTTCATATAAATATGGGGCCAAAAAACGGCTTCGATGCAGTCGGCGAGCAGCAGTATTAGAAGACACACGAACAATAGTGGAAATAAAGCTTCAAGATTTCAAGACAGTGTTTTATTCTTCACCAATCCAGTGATAGCGAATGTGTCAACCACATTTAATGGTCCTTCGAGCCGGATACCGTGAAGAATAGTGCATGAAGATAGTGTTACAGTGAAGAAATCTCGAAGAACGTACTGTACGTGTTAGTGTTTGTGCGTCATCGAATTTGAAGATCAGCTGACACCATGCCCGTTACGCGCTCCGAGGGAAGGGGCCGCAAGCCGTCGAGTGCACAGAAGCCGTCATCGTCCGAGGCCACTCCTGAGACCTCTGCGACCGGTACAAGCACGGAAGCCACATCCGAATCGACACAGACGGGGACAACTGCCACGGAGAGTTCCGAACGGACCTACACCTCCGCGACGACCGACCCCACCACCGTGACTTCCGTCGCCACCGCCTCGACCGCTGCATCCGCACCAGCCGCCAGCGCGCGCCCCGCGCCGGTAGCCACCGCCCCCCCCCGTTCGGCCGCTAACGCGCCCCACGCCCCGCACGCCGGCATCGTCGCACCTTCCGTCACTCCTTCCGCCGCGACGACGCTCACCGCGGGTGCGAAATCGAAACAGCTGATGAAGTCGTCCGCCGCTGTCGCATCGAAAGAAAATCGCCGTGAGACTGACGCCTCGACTGTGAAGCAGCGAGTTGTCAAGACCACCGCCGCCGGTACGTCGAAACCAACCGGCACACAGCTCCTCCGCCCCCCTAGCAAGAAGGAGGGAAGGGAGGGATCGATTTATAGTAAAAAGAAGATGCAGAGAATCGCCAAAGCAAAGGAAGATTTGCTCCGCCTCCAAGTTGAACTAGCCGCTGCCCGCCTGGCCGCGCTAGAAACGGAGGACTCCGATAGAGAGGAAGAAGGGGACGAGGATGAAGTCTCCCTCTACTCAGAAGTCAACGCCCGTGTGGACAACTGGTTGGATAACCAGGTGACTCGTCCAGTCCTAGCCATCGCCAACGAGCCTCACCGTCCGCCAGAGCCGACGATCGTCCACGAAGAACCACCGAAGCAAGAGGAGGTTCATCGAACACCGGCGGGAGGTCAAGGGGACCTAGCCCTCTTAGCTGAAGCCATCACTCGGGCTGTCAGCAACGCCCAGCGACCCAGATTTATAGAACTACCTTTCTTCAGCGGGTCGCATCAGGAGTGGCTACCCTTCCGCGCCGCCTACTACGAGTCTGAACCAACGTTCAGCGCCGTCGAGAACATCAACAGATTAAGAAGAAACTTGAAGGGGAAGGCCAGAGAAGCCGTTGAAGGGTTACTCATCACAAATGCGCACCCTTCAGAAGTGATGAAGACTTTGGAATCAAGATTCGGAAGACCAGAGTCAATCGCAATGATAGAAATGGAAACGCTTCGAGGTCTACCACGTCTCTCTGAGTCGCCGAGGGACATCTGTATATTCGCCACGAAGATCTCCAACGTCGTAGCAACGTTGAAGACATTGGGTTGTTTCAACTACATGTACAACCCCGAACTTGCGAAGACATTGGTGGACAAGCTGACGCCGACGCTTCGGTACCGCTACTACGACTTCTCATCGACGCAACCCAAAGAAGATCCCTGCCTCATCAAACTGGAGAGATTCTTCAAGAGGGAAGCAGAACTGTGCGGGCCTTACGCGCTACCTGAACAGGTGGCAGCACCGTCGACAGCCGCACCTCCAAAGAGGACTCAGCGGGTCACCAACGTCATAGAGAAAAACAACACACCGAAGTGCTTCGTGTGCGACGAGACAAGACACACCAGCGCAACGGAGTGCGACGCATTTAAGAAGATGGAAACCAATTCGAGATGGGATGCTGCGAAGTCCAAGCGCCTCTGCTTCAGATGCCTGCATTATAGGAGCAAGACTCACAATTGTCGAGCGAAGCCATGTGGTGTCAACGGGTGCAAATACACGCACCACAAGCTGCTTCATTACGATAAGAAAACAGAACAGGCTGAGAAGACAGACAATGAAGAGAAGCCAGAGGTCATCAATTCGGCATGGACAGTGAGAAAACAATCCTATCTCAAGATCCTCCCGGTCCAAGTAAAGGGGCCGAAAGGATCAATAAACACATTCGCGTTGATGGACGACGGGTCAACAGTGACACTCGTCGACGACGGCGTCGCTGCGAGCATCGGAGCTACAGGACCCGTAGATCCGTTGAAAATAGAGACCATCAACGAATTGAGGACCGCAGAATCGGCCTCAAGAAGAGTGACCATCGGGTTGAAAGGGGTCAACGATCGTGAAGAGCAAATTCAAGCAAGAACAGTGAAGAACTTGCAAGTCTCCTCTCAACGGGTTCCACGAGAATTAGTGGAAGGATGTCCACACCTATCGGACATCAAGGGGCATCTTGCGTACTCGAACGCGAAGCCACGCATCCTCATAGGGCAAGACAACTGGCATCTCCTGCTAACCAAAGAAACGAGAAAAGGAGACAAGGACCATCCAGTGGCATCGCTCACGCCGCTTGGATGGGTCCTGCATGGTAGCCAAGCAAAGTCCTTCAGCCAGAAGATCGACTTCGTGTCACATATGAAGGAAACTGAAGATGAACTCGAAGAAATGGTAAAAAAATACTTCGAGATGGACGCCCTCTGCATCAACCCTAGGAGACCGAAAACCGACCCAGAAGAGAAGGCACTTCGTATTCTCGAACAGAAAACGGAGAAGATCAACGCAACAAGATACCAGACCGGCCTCCTCTGGAAGAAGGAAGACATCAAGTTCCCGGACAATTACGAGAATTCACTGAAGAGGCTCTTCAACATAGAAAAGAAGATCGATCGTGACCCAGCCCTCAAGAAGAAATATGTCAAGCAAATGGAAGCTCTTATAGAAAAGGGTTACGCCGAACCCGCGCCGCCACAGAAGACTCCCGAAAAAACGTGGTACCTACCTCATTTCGCGGTCATCAACCCCATGAAACCGGACAAGCTGCGTGTAGTGCATGATGCCGCCGCCAAGACAAGAGGGGTGGCTCTCAACGACATGCTCCTCAAAGGTCCGGATTTGCTGCAGTCGCTGCCGGGTGTCGTCATGCGCTTCCGACAGCATCTCATCGGGGTCACAGCGGACATTAAAGAAATGTTCATGCAAGTCAAACTGCGCACTGAAGATAGAGACGCACTGCGGTACTTGTGGCGCGGCGATCGCCGCGACAACCGACTTCCGGAAGAATATAGGATGACATCGTTGATCTTCGGGGCATCAAGTTCGCCGTCCACAGCGATATACATTAAGAACCTGAACGCCAAACAGCACGAAGATACTCATCCGGAAGCCGCAGCAGCCATCGTGAACAAGCACTACGTTGACGATTACCTCGACAGCTTCAGAAACTTAGAAGACGCAGTGCTTGTGACAACTAGTGTGCGCGAGGTACACGAGAAGGCCAGCTTCGAGCTTAAACAGTGGAAGTCAAACTCAGCATCTCTCCTGGAGGCACTGGGAGAAGAAAACCACATAGAGGACCTAGAGCTATACAAAACAGAAGAGCAAACTGAACGAGTACTGGGTGTCATCTGGAAAATGAACTCGGACGAGCTGACATTTAACCTTAACATGGCGAGAATACCTGCAGAACTCATCGAAGGGAAACAACCGACGAAGAGAGAAGCCCTACGCATCGTGATGTCACTCTTTGACCCGTTAGGATTCGCCTCGCCTGTCACCATAAGGGCGAAACAGCTACTCCAGGAAGTTTGGCGCCGAGGAACAGCGTGGGACGACCGCATCGACGAAGACCTGGCGGAGCAGTGGGAGTCGTGGATTGGACACCTGAAAAGTCTCCACGACATAGCGATTCCGCGGCAGTACCTGTACTACAGTGACGCCGCATCCCTCGAGCTTCATGTCTTCAGCGATGCCAGCGAGTCGGCCTACTCGGCGGTCCTATTCTGGAGGGCAGTAACACCGAACGGCGAAGTGGGAGTGTCCCTCATCATGGCCAAGGCAAAGGTAGCTCCGCTAAAGCTGACAAGTATACCGAGGTTAGAGCTACAAGCAGCCGTCATGGGCACCAGGCTCTCCGAAGCGGTCGTCGAAGAACACGAGAGGAAACCCGACAGAAGAGTGTTCTGGACCGACAGTAAAACAGTACTCACATGGATAAGGACCGGATCACGCTCGTACAAACCATACGTGGCTCACCGACTCGCGGCAATAGAAGAAAGCTCCAAGGTCAACGATTGGCGCTGGGTGCCGACGAAACAGAATGTCGCCGACGACGCGACAAGAGATGTACCAACCGCCTTCGACAAAAATCACCGATGGTACAGAGGGCCAGATTTCCTCTACCTAACAGAAGACTCCTGGCCAATAGAACCTGTGAAGACCACAGAAGAAGAACCCTCCGAAGAAGAGAAGACGCATCACATCACTAGTAAAAGAGGACTGAAGCTAGCAGAGGGTCTGCCTGATCCTGTGAAATTCTCCAGTTGGGATCGTCTCCGGTACGCGACAGCACGTGTTCTGCAATTCATCGACCTCTGCAGAATCACCAGCCACAAGGTCAACTACCGACGAACCAGGAAAAATAAAGAAGCGGATCCTACGTGGAAGAATAATAAGCCTGTGACAGCGAAACGACAGGCACCCATACCGAAGAAGAAATCGTCACTCAACCTGCTTCCAGTCACCGCCGAGCTCCTCAAGAAAGCCGAAGAGCTCCTGATGCGATCTTCACAAGAAGAGGCCTTCACAGAAGAGATAGAAAGTTTGAACAGCGGGAAGCCGGTCGCCAAGGAGAGCCGCCTTCACCAGCTGTGCGTCGAATCAGTCAACGGCTCACTCCGACTTCGGAGCCGTATTCGAGCAGCCAACGACGTTGAAGAAAACGTCAAGAGCCCGCTAGTCGTCAACGGAGAGCATCCAACGGTGAAGCTGTGGATACGGGCAGTTCATCGGCAGCTCCATCATGCCGGCGTCGAGGCAACCGTCAATGAATGTCGCCAACAGTATTGGGTATTAAGGTTGCGCCCCATCACACGCGCAATCCTTCGCCAATGCCTCTTCTGCCGCATGAAGACTCAAGCGCCACCATACCCAAGAACCGGAGACCTGCCAGCGTGTCGCCTAGCACATCATAAGCGACCCTTTACCTTCACCGGGGTCGACTACTTCGGGCCTCTCTCCGTGACCGTCGGACGCGCCAGACAGAAGAGATACGTGGCTATCTTCACGTGTCTCACGACGCGAGCCATCCACCTCGAAGTCGCCGGCTCGCTCAGCGCCGATTCAGCAGTGATGGCGGTCAGACGAATGATCGCACGACGCGGCTGCCCAGCTGAAATTTGGTCGGATAACGGCACCAACCTAAAGGCCGCCGACAAAGAATTACGACAAGCAATCGACGCGGCAACAGCGGAAGAAGCAGCGAAGAGAACCATCTCTTGGCGTTACATCCCGCCTGGAGCTCCGTTCATGGGTGGTGCATGGGAGCGCATGGTACGCTCCGTGAAAACCGCGCTAGCAGCAACACTGCACGAGCGCCACCCCACCGAAGAAGTCCTCGCCACTCTACTAGCTGAAGTAGAGTACACCGTAAACAGTCGCCCGCTGACCCACGTCTCCGTCAGCGCAGAAGATCCTGAGGCCCTGACCCCCAATCACTTCCTGCTGGGGGGTCCCGGGCGCGTGCCACAGCCAGGCACATTCTCCGAACAAGACACGGTCTCCCGGTCCAGCTGGCGAGCTGCACAGAGGCTCGCTGACGTCTTCTGGCTCCGCTGGGTGAAGGAGTACCTTCCCGAGCTCCAACACCGGCGGGAGCCCCACGGACGAGGTCAAGAGGTCAAACTGAATGACCTCGTGCAGATCGTCGACCCGAACCTGCCCCGCAACGTGTGGATACGAGGACGAATCGTCGCGGTGTATCCTGGCCCCGACAGCATCGTGCGGACGGTGGACGTGCAGACCAAGGGAGGTGTCCTGCGCCGGCCAGTGAGGAAGCTGGTGATCCTGCCCCTGCCTACGAACGACGTGCCCGCACCGGAACGAGATGCGACGCAGTCGCACGGCGGGAGTGATGTGCGGGACAAGTGTGTATAGTTATAGTGTGGGACAAGTGTGTATAGTTATGCAAGTGTATATAGTTGGATAAGATAGTTTTATAGATTTATGATATGTTATGTTTTTATGTTTATTTTATTTTTTATAGATAGCGATAAGTAAATAGAGTAAGAGAACACATAATATATCGTATGTTAGTTTAGAAAAAATAGTAGAAAACCGCAAAAATTGTCACGCGGCTCTCGTTATGGTAAAGTCTTGTCATAGTTAAGCAAACTGTGTCGAACCCGCCCCTTTCTTGATTGGTCAAAATTCGTGTACTCTGATTGGTTGACCAATCAAGGACTTTAGTTTAATTTATGAGATTTCATATAAATATGGGGCCAAAAAACGGCTTCGATGCAGTCGGCGAGCAGCAGTATTAGAAGACACACGAACAATAGTGGAAATAAAGCTTCAAGATTTCAAGACAGTGTTTTATTCTTCACCAATCCAGTGATAGCGAATGTGTCAACCACAATACATACATCAATTCCACTTTACAATCATCATCATCAGCCCGTTGCTGCTGGACTCTGCAGGCCTCTCCCAATGTATGCTACAAAGGCCGGTCTGCCACTTTACAATGTCTTACAGTTTTTACTGAGAAATCCTCTTTCCATCACTAAAACTCTTGGAGTAAGCCTCGCTTCAAACCCGTTGATCTAGAATAATCTAGGTCAACTCCAAGAAATACAACGTATATACCATGTTTCTTTAGTCAAAGCAATTGAGTTGTGGAAGCTAATCTTCTTAAGCCGATGCAAAAACAAGTTATGAAAAGGTTAAGGAAAACGAAGAATGCCTTAGTGGAGTGTTACTAACCATTTATTACCAATCTGGTTATCAATGTTTTTCTTTAGCTTATTTAAAATTGGCTACAAAAACAGTGATGGGAAAAAAATGGGATATTTGAGAAAATTACGTACATTGGGCATGTAAGTGCCAAATCATCTAAGTACAAGAAATTATTCCAAACTTTGGAGTCCAAATTTGCCTTACCTAGAATTAACTAAATCAAAATTAACTCCTAAATTAACCCCAAAGAAATCCAAACTATCAATCAAGCCTAACAAATCCCAACTCCGGTAGCACCAACAAGACGATCTTCAAAAACCTTAAATACTCAGTCCGTCTTTAACACCTGAATCATTATAAATTAATTGTAAGTCGTAAAATTATTATAATAACTCAGTCTGTTCGTTAATCTGCTCCAAATGAGCCGGAGACTGACAAATTCGTTATATTTGTGGACTCGGCGAAAACTCAGGGTTGGCAGTCAGGAATTTCAGATCAATCTTTTCCTTGTCATTTTGATTCTTTGTTTGGGAATTTATGGAGTGTTTTGGTATCGATTATTTTGAAAGTTTTTGTACTTATTTGATCTCCAGTTTTAATGAAGATCAGAAAATTCTTTATCGGAGCGTATATATGAGTATGGGCTATGGAGTTTATTCCGATCATATGTCGCAGAGATATTGTTCTGATCGCAGATCTTAGATGCTCATCGTAATTTTTTTGAAAATCGACATATTACATAAAAGCTCTGTTTGGTATTTAATTTACCAAATTTTCACCAACGTTTCAGTTGTCGGCACTTTTCGATATTTTTTTACCTTTATTTTGCTTGATATACAACCCTAATAATCCCAAAAATAGGGATCTTTTAAAACAGGACCAGCGGCTTTTTCGGACCCTTCCTAAAGCAGTACAGTTACATTTAATTGAGCAACCCTATACACGCAGTGGTTTTCCCGTTCAAATTTTCCGCTCTACCTTTCCATCATGTGGGTCGGGCTATTTATTGTCACTGGCACCCCCCTCTCGTCTCCACTTGCGAATACAAGGGAGAAAATACCCAGAAGATTTACACTTGATAAGGCATTTTATCATCAAATAATTTTAAAAGCATTTTATTTTTTAAAGCTTGGAGTAGGCTTAGGAGCAAGCATGAAGTTTTTTTCTTCTATCGAAACTTTTCCGTTGTAGTTTCTGAACTAGTTTTCTATAATTTCTTAATAAGTATCTTAGATTTTAAAGCCAATAACACTGTTTTAAAATCAATAACTATCTACATTTTCGTGTGCCCAAATGGCTTGTACCGAGCAGTACCAAACATATTTCACGCGTATCACCAACATTATCACCATACCATGAAGGAAATGGAGTAGAGCTTCTGTATTTAACTGTTCTGTGCGTCAGCCTTGTCTGGCGAAGGACAGATTTCACAGAGCGCCATAGAAATGTGTCGGGTGGGTACTTTTAATTATTTTCTAGGCCAGTTTAGTGCCTGCTCGTGACAGCTGCTTCCAAGGTCTGCTAATGGTCTAAACGGTGGCAAATTAGCGATTTTGTTTGCTGTATCTATTAAGAGTTGTATTCTTCGTAGTTTTGTCTACATTTGACATTTCGTTTAGCGTATTTGGTAATGCTACAAACAATTCTATATTTTAGTGTTTGTGTTTGAGAGTTAGTATTTTTGTGTTTTTTTTTTGTAAATATTTTATTTCTATTTCAGTTTAACTGAATGATATACATTTGGTAAATAGGTCACGTTGATTCGGCATTTAAGAATTATGGGGTTATTGTCAAATGGAAACGGTTCCTTTCGTGGATGGAAGCGAGCTACTACTTATCTTGTGAAAGTTCTAAAAGCGGTCAAAAGTTATAATTATTTTTAAATGTTATTAGGGACATGTATCCTTAATTTAGTGTTTCAGCTTATTTCCCTTTCATCCAATTGCCTTAAATAATGCATGTTTGACAAGTAGGTCACGTTGATAGTTAACAGATCAGCCGCCTTACCATGAGCTCTTAAAGCAGGGCAGTTTACGTTGTGGAATCGGGACGCCGCATTACACTGCACAAAGCGGCGTCTCGCTTTCACATGGTAAACTGTCCTGTTTTAAGAGTGCATGGTAAGGGGGCTGATGGTTGATGAGTTGGTATTATGATCTAACCTTGACTATTCTGGCTTTTATGTAACACCATCCTTGAAAACCTATTGTTCATGGAAAAAATATAAACACCTACGATAGTTTCATACTTTTTTTCCGCTGATAGCCCAAACGGCGACGCCTACTTTGTTGAAAAATATGTTACAATTTGTTCAATAATCTTTTTCTTATCGTATGGTTGTTGAACAACCTGGTGTCAGAGTTTAAACCGCTTGTAGGCCTCTGACATGGCTTTACACACCGTTGAAAAATCTCTCAGGTTTTGTTTTGTTCAATAATAATGTCTACTGATCTGATCAAAATTGTTGTAGATAAATTCCCATCACTATCTGAGTCAGCGCCAAACTCTATGCCACAACACTCTTCCCCGACATTTTATTTTACGCCTTCCAAAAGAAAACTCAGCGTCTTTACAAATAAATATCCATTGTAACATAACTATCTTCTACCTAAATATCTTTATACCCTCAGTCCTTCACCCCTCGTCTGATTGGGGTAACCAAACTGTCAAATAAGACACGGAACATCAAAGTAATCTGATGTTTTGTGCGAAACTTTGTCGCCAAAAGTATTACGCCTATATTTTTATGGCGAACTTTTGAGGTACAGAAATCTTTATTGTCAGGTAGGGAATTCTTACCGTGGGCTTTTATTATGGTTGTAAAATTCATAAAAATGGTATTGTGGGTTTACTGGTGAAAGTTGCTTGGTAGTTGTTTTCGCTTTTATCTAATCGAGTTGCGTGCCAGTCGGTGATTATCGTTATGGCTTCCTTATGTCTGCGACTTTGTTAAAAGGTTCTATAATTAAGTAATACATTTCTTGTATAATATTGTCGTGAATTTTTGTATGTATATTTAGGGCATTTTTTTGATCTTATCGCGGTACAAAATTTTACGCGCAAATCACGCTAGGAGTATAAAATTATATTCTTATTTTGATCAAAAACCTTCCTCTTTGATTGAGGCTTTATCACTAGTTTCTATTCGTGTAGTATATACATTATTTAATGATGAATTCAAGTCTTGTAGTAATCATTAGCGTTAAATTCAATTACTGTAATTGTAAGGCCGCATTTGTTCTGTACTACCCTCAAATTACTTGACCTTTAGCCCCCAAAATTTTTGTACCTGAACTACATTTTAAAAAGGTCTTATTTGTCGGGTTATGGCTATTGCCTCGTCCCTTATAACATTGAGACAACTATAACATAACTGGCGAAATGAGGGTGTACCATATAGGTACACCTCTGCTTATCTCTACGAGAAATTTAGGCGCGATGTTACGTTTATGTATGCATGTTTTAATAAGAACCAATTTTTTGTCATAATGCCTGTCACCATAATGCCTGATTTCCCGACACCTATTCTTCACTTAATTTAATAATCTTTGTAACTTTAAATTACCAAGAACGCATAATACAATAACTAACCTCTATAATATCCCAACAGAAATACCTCCAACCCCTGAAGAGTCCAGAGAATGCTGGTCTTCTCGACGCGTTCCTAGTGGACGAGATCTTCTACCAGGTCCCTGGGATCCTGAACGTGCACCAGGTGTTCTTGGAGCAGTTGAGGAGAAGACTTGAACAATGGGACCTACAGCAGAAAGTCGGCGATGTGTTTTTGGACGTGGTAAGTTTATTTTTAACTAGCTGTTTCTTGCGGTTTCACTTGCATCCTAAATAAACTACTTCTACTTCATTTACTTTTGTAAATTGAAGCTTATGTGTTATCCTAATTTGTAAACTATATTACTGTGAAGTTTCATCAAAATCTGTTTAACAGTTTTTGCGTGTAAGAGTAACAAACATACTAACATACTTTCGCATTTATTATATTATGAAATAACAGTGGGACAGGGTAATGCCTTTCTGAATGTAATATAAATCTATAGAAGTGGTCTGAAAGGCAAAAACAGCTATTCAATATACAAAAAAATAGTACCTATGTGGCTTTAATATTCATCATCATCATCAGCCGGAAGACGTCCACTGCTGGGCAAAGGCCTCCCCCTTAGAACGCCACAATGAACGCAACTTTAATGTTAAATCACAATAAAAGTAAAAAATTTGAGGTCATCGTAATTCGTAACTTAAATCGTTGTGAGATACAATATAAAGTTAATAGTCCGTTAATTTAATACTGAGCTACAACACAGCAAGACACTACTTACGAACAAATAAATGATTGTTTAGAATTCACAGCAGATTCTATTATATTATCTATATTGTTTCGATCGGTATTGTTATAACAGGGGCCTTAGACAAGCAAATCGCTTGACTATTATAAATAGAATAGAATTGAAAATATAAATAGTATTGGCATATTATGTTATATTTGAAACATTGTATTATATACATAGGTATTATTATCCGCTATTATTTTTGGTACTATTTTTCGATTTGTCTAGCGTTTTGCCATTTGTCTATATTTAACGCAGGTTAAAATGTCCGTAAATATTCTGATATAACACTGCAAGACACTACTTGCGACTAAATAAAATAACAGTCCACTAAATAACAGTGTTAATCCTAAAATCTTACTCCAAACAATATTTATTACCGAAATATCTAATCTTACTTTCCGTCATAATCAAGAAATATTATTTACGTATTAGAATAACGTTCGCCCATTTTGTAAGATGGATGAAGACGGATTGGAGACTTTACTCTTAATTATATTTACATTAAGAAATCGAGAATATATTATGAAGGTAGATATTTATTACTTTCATGGGAATTATGTTATATTCATTTAATAAATGAACGTTATAAAGAAGGCTGGTCGTGTGGTATCCGGCCTAGAATTGACCACCCCCTTTCCTCCCGTGGGTGTCGTAAGAGGCGACTAAGGGAAAATCCAGAAGATGGGCAGCAGCGTCTTCTGTAACTTGACCATCAATACTGCGATCCCCAAGCCGCTTGCCAAGCGTGGGGATTATGGCATCCCCCCCTGCTTAAAACGGGGAGGCCTATGTTCAACAGTGGACGTTTTTTGGCTGATGATGATGATGAAAGAAGGCTTGTTATTTTTTGTTTTAATTACATGCCATCGTTTTTAATTTTCATTCCATTCGATTTTTATTTGGTTAGCGTTTTGCTACTTGTCTAAAGTTCCTGAAGTGTTCTAGCCGGAGGAAACATTTATATTCTAAAGTTGAGACAATACATTGTAAAATCGCGTCAAATTTAAAAATCGTAACTCTAAAGTAGGTCTATATTAGATACTTGAAAGTTTTGATGATGATCTTACGTCAAGTTTAACTCTCTTTGTATTTAATTCACATTCATTGGACACAATAACCCCAAAATGTCAGTTCATATTATTATAATGGATTGCTTTCTTGAGAGCTTTTATGGACATGAGGGTAGTGCAATAAAATCCATTTAAAAAAGTCTATAATTTGATTCGTGTGCACTTTTGTTCATTTTATTTCATGGTAGATGCACGTAAGTAAATTATATTATAGGAAGCGCACACAGGAAATTGATTTACTGTGACTTGCAACGGAACGGATATGAGTTGTATTGCATGCGACTGGAATATTCTAAATCCAATATATTATAACAATACTAGTAATATACATAACAGCTAGCGTAGTGGACGCTTAAAATACGAATTGTGTTGTATGTGGATCTGGCTAGTAGGAGTACCATTATTTTCTGAATTGATAAAAGAGTTCATCTCTCCGTGCAACTAGCTTCTTGATGGTTCAGCGCCTGATCAGTTTACACGATATAAAAACTTTTTAAAATTAGAATTAAGATCTACACTAAAAATGTTCTTCTCAGTGAAAATCCTTAAGCACCTCATTTCATTGCTCTTATCCTCATCACTCTTAGAATTACTTATGGCTAAAATCTGTTACGCCATTACTAGTATGATAACCATATTCCAGTTCTAGTAATGAGCCTGTTACACATAATCACTCAATCATTATTAGTCTAGGAAATACTGGACTTGATCACATGTAAACACCATGTTTGTTAACTACCCAGAAAACCCAGCCTTAATTATTAAAATAATATAACATTACGTTTACCGGTTGGAAAGTGATGAATGGCCTACCACGTGACCAAAAGACTAATACGGTGCTTGAGAAGGCATCATTGTGTGAACTGTGACATATAATATACCACATATGATAAAGAAAAGGTACTGCTAAGATGATGGATTGACGGGAATAAAATAATTAATTGAAATGCCAACAATAATTAACCCTTTCCCAGTTCGATGTGCCGTATATGGTACATGTCGATTTTGTACCTATTGTGTCTGCTACGTGGACAGTCAAAGTGTTAATAGGGCAAAAAGATGAAACGTACACGTTAAAAGAGGCAGTTGAAGAAACAACATAAATCAAAATGCTAACGGAGTCTAAATATTACTTTTCTTCTACAGTTTACGAAACCCACCGTAATGGACACTTACATGTCCTTTATCAACAACCTGAAGAAAGCGAAGGAGACGATCAAGACGGCGGCGGCGTCGCGGCCTGCCTTTGCCAAGTTCTTGGATGCTATGGCAAGGGACCATAAGGGGAAGCTGTCGCTGGACAATTTGCTCATAAAACCGGTACAGAAGTTCCCCAGTTATAAGCTGTTGATACAGAGGCTGATAAAGCATACAGGTAAGTTGTTAAAGATTAAGAGGTTGTTGTTAGTATAATTTACTTTGCACTTATATTTCTTCGGAATATAAACTATTAATAATATTATGTACCTACTTTTAAATTTTGCGCAATCTAGTGTAGATAATAAATATTGTAGAATCTTTTGAATTTACTTCATTGAAGTAAAAGTCTGACTCCGATTTTGACCTTTTTATAGCAAGAATTAAGAATATTACAGATAAAAATCTAGAATAATTATGGCCGTTAACTGTAACGGGCTTAAAATCTAAAACAATATTTTATTTTACTTTACGGATGTTAATTAATATTTTATTTCAGACCAGTCACATCCTGACCACAAACTTCTTCTAGAAGCTCAAAAAGAGATCCACGATTTACTAGAACTGATCAACTGTACTGAAAGAGAGAGCCTAGAGCTTGAACAGCAACAGCAGACGTTGAGGGAGTTGGAACAGATGATTGAGGGTCTATCAAATCTGGTGACCGCCGATCGAATGTTCTTGAGACATGAGACGGTGACGATGCCGTCGGCGCAAGGGACCATTAAAGACAGAGCTCTCTTTCTCTTCAACGATACAATGTTGATCACTAGTGTTAAAAGACGAACAGGCACGATAAAGAAGCCTACTCCGTAAGTAGCGTTGCATCGTTTTGTCTCTTCTTACCTTTAAATAGTTATCAAACTTTTTAGATTTGTTAAAAAGATGTATTTTGCTACTATGCAATCAATTTAACTATATTTTTATACTAATGTATATTTTGATCTTAATTTTCAATCCAATATATTTATCTCACAGAACATACCAAAGTAATATAGCGAGTCAGATGGAAGGAAACAAGTACAAACTGCTCATGAGGATATCGCTGGCCGATCTTGAGATTGTTAAAGGTAATCTCCTGTTCTCATTAAAATGTAAGCTTATCTGTCAATTTAATCCGAAGTATAAAATCATGCATGAGTTTTGTATGAGGTACTCAAAAATTTCATATTGTGGTTTGGCAAAGTTTTGAATATTATGGTTCTTTAAACCAATATAATGTCTCTTTATGCATTATTTTATGTCACAGCTGTTCTTACTACTATAGCTACAAATCTCATGTAACTTTAGGCACAAAACCCAAATTAATAATTTTGTTTCAACCTAACGTTTATTTTAGCAAAGCTTTTCATGCCTCTGACTGAACTATGTCAACAGAAAACTTTTGTTTATTAATAATACCAAAATAAACACTGTTACAAAGTCTTATAATAGTGAATGTAGCTACTTGTCAATAAATATTAAAGTACGTAAGGCTCATGAACAAAAAGCTGTCCCCAACGCAAAAGCAAACAAAGAAAGTAACGACAATTGTGACAAAGGAACAACACACAAACATAACATAAAAGCCAGTCTACAAAGGTTATTGGCGAAAATCTTTTATTGAAAATTACTTCAGCAGACCTCTAAAAGGTCAGTTTCCATTTTGGGAACAAACAATCGGGAATCGTGGAAATTGTTGCGATTGCTTTGTAATGGCGGAAAGTAGGTCAGATTTCGGGTGGTGAAATATTGATTCAATATCAATAATAAACTTTTCACGATGGAAAAAATACGGAGTAGATGAAGTTTGTATTGAAGTGGTTTGAGTAATTTGTAGTGCGATTGGTTAGGTATAAAACCAATCGCACTACACCGATAATACCGATTTGTTTAAGGGAGGCTTATACCCAGCAGTGGGATATTGAAGGCTGTGGATGATGATGATGATGAAACCTTAATTTTTAGCCAGTCAGTATAAAGCTCGTATAAACGATTCAAGTGATCTTGATCCACAGTTTTCTAGTTTTATCATCCTTTTGCGTGATGAAGATTAGATAGATGAAAACGTCCGTCATTTTGTCCAATAATTATTTTCTCCCAATAATTGTTCTACTTTCTATGGGTTTAATTTATTTATTTATTATTGACGATGTATTAACTTTTTCAAGTGTCATAGGTTAGTTATAAATAAGAAGACGGTGAAACAAAACATGATACAGTATTTAAATTGCAAATTGAAATCATTACAGTACTCTTTGTAAGATTTTTTTTTCTGGCCAACCTACAGTTTTTAGATACTGACTTAACATCCATAATTAAACACGAGCACGAATTTATGCAGATTATAAACCATTGCATTTTTATAGCGTTTTATTAGGCGATGAAATAATGGCCTTGGGAACCAATTCGAGCAATTTTATCGTTCCTATATTAAAACCGGATGTCCTGTTTTACTTTGAATGTCGATAACTGTATTACGATTGCGAATTCTGAGAGTCTTAGGTCTTATGTAAGAAAGTGTTCAACGAATAATGAATCTCATTTTTGTTTTCTCATTGTATGGAATTGAGTAGGTGCATATATTGAAGTGTGATATGCAATAAATATGTGCATGTGCATTGTTTAAGTTCTCAACACAACGTTTCTCTCGTCCTACACTACGTTTATATCTCACATGGTGTGAGTTATATAGAATAAGATAAAGAGATACAAGATGCTTTACAATACTATATTCACTTTTAAGCCACACTGACTTACTTACTTACTTGCCACTTGTATTCCGAAACAATCCAATTCATTTGCCAACAGCTAAAGATGAGAACCTAAGAAGGATAATGCATGAAGTGGAAACCCTGACAGAAGATGTGAACACCCTGACTCAGATATCAGAGAACGTGGCAGCCCTGCACACGCACCACTCACAGCTGGAGGAGATAGTGAGAGAGATGCTGCACACGTTGAACAGACAGCTGTCGGAGAGACAGAACAGTGATACGCAGCTGTGTTACATGGAGATCAGTTTGAATACTTCGTAAGTAACGTAATCAAGGATGCAATAGATTATATGGATGACTCATAAAGGCAGAAGATTTTTTTGGCACGTTTTTTTTTACTGCCTCGTTTGTCTTGTGGTCGCTAAGCGCGACTGCTGAGCATGAGGTCCTGGGTTTCAAATCCCGGGTCGGGAAAAGTGTTACTGGATTTTTTATTAGGGAACCCGGCACAAAACCAAATTTTGCATCTGGATTTGTGCCCGGTTGATGGCAATAGGCTTGCCCCCTATTACATTGGAACCTATAACATAACTGACGAAATGGAGTACTCTACAGTCATCTCTGTCTACCCTTTCGGGGGATAATTGTTGTCTGCAAGAAGTAAAGAAATTTAAGGGATTCCAAGTCATCGATCAACCTTCATTTATTCTTGAGCTGAGAACTTTTATTCTTGATTTAACATTATTATTATTTACTTTCAGAAATGGTCCAGAAAACTTAACGATCATTTACCCGAAAGCAGACAAGAGGAGCAGTTGGGAAGAGTTAATAAATGAGACTAAACAAAAATTATGTGAGTAGAGATTTTCGGATTGTTTGTTACTTCACAGAAATATCATTAGTAATAATTGAGAAATATTATGCATGAGAGAGAGAGTAGCCTTTTCTTATTAGGATAGGATTTTAAATCCTGTTTGGTAGGCTTGAATGAGGTTCAAAAGCGTAATATTTTTTAACATTCCTTCAAAATTAAATCTCCTTTAAAAGTGTGTGATAATGAACATGACGCCCACAGCCACGAATGAAGTTTGAAACTAAAAATATTGACGTGAATTCCAGGTATATACGGTCAAGAGCGGCCTGCGCCGGAGTTCCTATCGCCGGTACCGATCCGCAAGACTCGCGCCGGCTTGCAGTTCACCTGCGCTGCGCCTACGCTGCCGCCCAAGGGGCAGTCACCTGATGTTTGGGTGATATATCTATTTTAAATGGTTCTTTCATCGACAAACAAATGAAACTAACTTGCTGTAATCCAATAGATCTAATTACATTATCAAACTATTGGGTTTGTAAAAAAATATTGTTTTATTTAAATAGCGGTAAGAGTTCGTAAAATACTAAATTAATAAAAGATTGTTCATTGGATATTAAAACTGCCTAAGTTTCTCTTTAAATGTATAGTACAAAAATAATTATTAAGCATAAAAGAAAGGCGGGACACAGTCAAGGAAACTAACAACTAAGCACATGGACTTGGAGCGTAAATTCCATATTTTACCACACAGGTCCTCTGTCTTTAAATCTTCTTCTTTCTCAACCTTCAGGTGTGCAACAGCGACGGCTACGTGGGCCAGGTGTGTGTGCTGACGTTGTCGCCTAAGCCGCAGGTGACGTCATGCAACGGCGTGTGCAACGCGAGAATCCTCTGCGTGGCCTGCGTGCCGCCTGCTCCTGCGCTTACTAGACAGCAAACGCTTGATATACCGTGAGTTGAATAAGTGTTTTTTTTTTCTTTTTTAGTAAACATATTACACTTTTAGGTGCTAAGCTTTTTGCTATAGTCTGAAATCACCCTAATCTCTACAACCAATTAACTGTGTTTAAGTTTTTTAATTGATTTTTCCTAAAAAAAAGTGATGTAAGTAAACCGCTTTCCAAAATTTTAGGGCAATTTATGACCACATTTTCTTTTATCGCCCCACACTACGAATTTCTCCTGTATCGTAGATGCGTTTCACAGTCTCACATATTATTCTTTAATTTAAAATGTTCTTTTAGTAAACCATTCAGTTAACATAAATATTATGCTAATTAAATGATGACGTCGTTCCAGGAGTACGAGTTCCTTGAACAGCAGTAGTTCGGTGAAGCCTGGCATCAGTATATCAGACCCTGATGACAGCTGCAAGAACATACGGCTGGACAGGTGTGTATTAGAACAATTATTAACTGAAACGTACAGAAGATAGGAAGGCATATAAATGTCCTATACGAAAAGTGAGTCCATGTATACTGATGGAGCTTTAAAGTCCGCCATAATTATTTTTTTGAGACATTTTAAATGACCGACGGTTATATAATAGCCAATTATAATCACGCGTTGAATACTTAGGTAGGTACTATGGGAAACTCAAAGTGTAAATTAAGATATTGAAACAATAAATTTAGTCGGTACAATTGTACACCTAATGATAAAGATTTTATATTGATTAATGTTTCTTAAAATGTAATTTCATAATAGCCCATATTATCAGACATCTATCAGTCCCTACTCAATTTCATCACGAACTAGTTTAGACGTATAAAAAAAAATTTAGTACTTAAATCACAAAAAAAATACGATCACAAAAACAAAAAATTATTAAATCACAAAATAAAATACGATCAATTAATAATTCAAACAATTTCATCAACTCACCAGCTCATCTTCAAGCGACGAAGAAGACGACGGCTCCTCGACAAGTGAGAACCAGGATGCGCAGTCTGAACGCAGCCAGGAGTCTGCCACCATCCGTCTCCACAGCAGCCTCACAGCCAGCCTGGGCAATCACAGGACAACCCTCACTCCAAACCATAGCAAGAGTCTTAGCACACCACACACTGGGCAGAGCATTCAGGTCCATCCAGTCATGAAGTCCAGTTCTAATCCAGCTGTTGATAAACAAGCCATGGGAATAAATTCTGGTGAGTTTAAGTTTCCAATTTCAGTTTTTTTTTTCCTTTTAAAGTATAAAGTCCATTCGAAATTATTTTCTATTTTTATTTATGGCCTAATTGTAATGCAGTTTCGTATTCTAGATTTAAATTTGTTACAATATGTTCACTCAAATTCCGATTATATTTTGGAAGTATGGTCTTCTTTAATGTTTTCGAAATTCTCTAAAATATGCACCATTCTTTTGAATATTTATTATAATTATATCTGTGTGTACTTACAATATATTTTATTATGTTTCCCTTAAGGTCACAACAATATGACAAATTTCAAATAATTGATTTCGTTTGGAAAAAAACATTAATTTCGTATTAGATATTATTTATTATGTAGTAGATGTATAATATTTATAATAACTCACTTATATATTTCCTATTCCAACGCAACTTAGTTACTGGACGTTCCTTGTTGGGTAATATAGACTCGAAATATTTACTTTTGCATGAAGCGCTTTATTCAGAATAAAATAAATTATATGTTTTCATATATAATTGCTCTATTAGAAGCTTTTGTTTAATATTTTTAGTTATATTTCGAAAATAATAATGTCAATGCTTATTGCTGTAGATATAATAAATCAGTATACTGTACAGTAATAATAAAATAATAACAGCCAATAACTGTCCCACTGCACGGCAAAGGCCTCTTCTCTTATAGAGAAGGATTTACCATTGATCACCACACTAGCTCACTGCGGATTGACGATTTCAGATAATGAAATCCAGGTTACCTCACTATGTTTTCCGACACCGTTAGTCAGTGGTGTCTTAGAATACCTAATTTATGACATTGAAAGTCATATTGATACTCGCCTGGGTTTAAACCTATAACCTCGTGCTCGTGCGAATCTGATACAAACATAATTTAAATACGTACCCACTTCAATAAATCACAAGAGCTGTATCATAAAACGTTTGTTACACAAGTTCCACTAAACACACAATTCACACGTTTATTACACTAATAAACGCCAAAACACAAAATATGCTTTGCTTTGCACTAACCATTTCACCCAAAATAAAACAAAACACTACCGTCACGAACGCATGCAAAAGACAAGTGAACTACAATCTAAATTCAAACTATTCTAAAGTTCAAAATTCAAATTTCCAGGCACTCTATCGTCGCCAGCCAGTCGTCAGTCTTCGGAAGACAGTGGCACGACAGCCAATCAGCCTACAATGTGGCTTGGCACAGAAGATGGCTGTATACACGTATACAACTGCCTGGATAACATTAGAATAAAGAAGAATAAGGTGAAATTACAGCACAATTCGGGGGTTCATTCCATTGTGTGAGTATTATTAAGTTCTTCTTTATAACGTATGGTTAATGAACAACCAGCCCCCCTAGGCAAGTGGCAAAATGCTTGACGAATAGAAGTCGAATAGAATGAAAAATATATTATGGGTTTGACATAATTATGTCATTATCATAAAATAGTAGTAACATATACCTTTATCATTCTATTAAATTTCTATTCGTCAATCGTTTTGCCACTTGTCTAGGGGGGCTGGTGTCAGAGTTTAAACCGCCTGTAGGCCTCTGATATGACGTATTATTAAGTGAAAAACTAGATGAACAATATTTTGCTTAGGATATAAGATGGTGTGTTCAATGTATTTTGTAGATATCATATCAGTTGATTATATTTTCAGATATGTGGAGGGAAAAGTGTTTGTTGCTCTCGGCAACGGTGATCTAGTCGTGTACTGTCGGGATATTGGTGAGTGAAAGCTTACATAAAATAAATTAGGTACAGCCTGCCTCATAAGCCTAGTGTTCTCAAAGCGCGACTGCAGACCGCTGGGTCTTGGGTTAGACCACCGGGTCAGGCAAGGTGTTATTGGATTTTTCCATTAGGGAATTCTTAGTAGCATCACGGAGTTTTGAAATTGTGCTCGGTTGATGCTAATAGGCACGCCCCCTATTACATTAGGACCCATAACATAACTGGCGGAATGTGGTTATACTATACACCTGTGCCACTATTTCAAAGAATATAGAAATACTTTTGTTATTATAAATATCTATACTATTATTTTTAATATTATACTATATAAAGCTAAAGAGTTTGTTTGTTGGTTCGCTTGAACGCGCTAATCTCAGGGACTACTGGTCCGATTTAAAATCTTTCAGTGTTAGATAGCCCATTTATCGAGGAAGGCTATATGCTTTAAAACATTCGAAATCCACGCGAGCGAAGTCGCGGGCGGAAGCTAGTAAATAATATAATTTGGTGTTAACTGGTAGATCACGAGGGTCACCTACCTACAAGTGGCGTATATATATTTCCCCCGCAGACGGCTCGTGGACGGAGCGCTCGACCATCCCGGTGGGCTCGGGCAGCAGCCCGGTGAGCAGCATGCTGCTGTCCGGGGGCAAGCTGTGGTGCGCCACGCACGCCTCCATCAAGATCATCAACCCACACACCTTGCAGGTTCTTGCCCTTCTCACTTATATCCAATACTGGTAATTACTGGAAGTGTATGTGATATTTCATGTTTGTGAAACGCACCCACGATACAGGAGAAATTCTTTGTGATGGGCTGGGTTTTATTAAAAAAAAAAAAACTCATTGGGTTATAAAATAGAAAGAATTAATTTATTGAAAATTCATATTTTTCCTGTTTTTCTTTGGATATTCTGACCCAATTTATTAGTAGACCGTACAGTTTTTTGTACAATGTTCCCGAAAATGCAATTGAAAAAAACTTGTCAAATCTTAGGATTAAAAGTGGCAGTTTACCTTATCTACACCTAATCCACTTTTAACTTGTACAGAAAGTGGCAAAAGTCATCTTTACTTATCAATGGGAACCTCACAATACGATCAATATCTTTTTTTTCCAATGACAGGTGGACGAAACATTCCAAATAAGTTCTGAGACGAAGCCGATCAGCCACATGGCGGTGGCTGGCGGTACAATATGGCTGTCACTGCACAATGCGGCACAACTCCGATGTTACAACTCCAGCAGCCGCGAGCAGCTGGCAGAGATCAATATTACCCCACAAGTCACTAAGATGTTGCATGGTGAGTGGAAGGGTTAACCTGGCGTCTTCATTCTCCAAAGGTAGAAAAAGATAAACAGACGTGTCCGTGGCTTACCAACATTTTGCCACATAAAGGGTCTATTTAGCTTTTGAAAGAAAATAAATGTTTTAATCATTGATTAAATTCTACTAGTCGCTGTCGATGGCATGGCAATAATATAAATAGAGATGTTGAAAGATTTAAGATTCGCTCAAGTTGTCAAAGGGGATTGTATTCGTTTGCTATGTTCCTTTAGACGGAGATGATTATAGTGAGTTTTATTGGGCACACAATTTAAAATTAACTGGTATTTTAGAAGAAGGTCTGAGTCCAACAGTGGACGTCTTCCGGCTGATGATTATGATGATTTTAGAAGAATTAAGTTCCTCTTTATTTTCTCAGTGACGGAAGTAAAGCTTAGGATGGCAAACTAGGTGGTTATTACTGAACTTAAATTTCCTCCTCGAGCAGGCTGCGACGACATAATCCGGCAGCACAAGGCGGCGTGCCTGCGGGTGACGGCGCTGCTGGCGCACCGCGACACGCTGTGGGTGGGCACGAGCGCGGGCGTGCTGCTCACGGCGCCGCTGCACTACTCGCCCAACCCCCGCACGGGCGCCTTCACTGTGCCGCACCTTACTGGTAAGGACGTCTTCTAATTTGTCAATTTCTGCGACTTCAGATTTTTCTTCATTGTAAGGTTTAGGTACCTATGTAACAATGTTATGTTAATCGTTGTCAAAGTATAATAATATACTCGTTGATATAGGTACATTTTTTAAATAAACATGCTAAAAAAACGTCATCGCGCTAGATGAAGGGATAGATATCTATAAAAAGTTTTGTAAAGATAAAACAATTTTTTTCCTTATCTTTTATGAAAAAATCACCTAAATCATTAGATGGCTTGATTAATACCGTTATTTTTGCATTTAAAAATATAGTGGATTTTCGCATCTCTACTTGTTCGAGCAAAATTGGAAAACTAACGACTTCTTCATTACATTCAGGTATTACCTACGGGCATACCGGCCACGTGAGGTTCTTGACCATCGTCGAGAACCAAGCGGCGCAGAAACAACCGGCAAAAACGACACAGACGTCACTGAAGACGAAGGCGCTCAGTCGCAGGTCGACGAACGCCGAAAAACTGCAGAAACAAACTGAGCCGACTCAGAATAACAAGGAGACTCTCATTATATCTGGTGGAGACGGGTACGAAGACTTTAGGAGTTCCACCATGACGGAGGACGCCGGCAGAGAAGATTCCACCAACCACCTCCTACTGTGGAGAGTCTGAACGAATTTCACGGCCTACAGGGTTCCAATACTTTCTGGCGCTAACCGCGTCGAGGACTTTTGACGTTTTGAATTATCTACGTTTCACTCGTCAGTGAAAGCCTAAAGGTTTAGTTTTTAAATGTTTTCGTCAATGAATGTTAGAGTTATGCCAGCTTTCATTTCGAAACGTTGATGTATGTTAAAAATTATAATAAATCTTTTTTGTGTTTTGCGCTTATGAGCGTGATATGAGATTATTAACGTTAGGACATTAAATGTCAAATTTTATCAATTTGTCCCATTGTATCAAAATTAATTTAAACGTGCAGTATTATTTAAATAAATTTGACCATCTGTATAATGGCCTGTTGCTACCTTATAGAAGTTTCTATCAAGTGTTTTAGAACTGTTTACATGTATCCAGCCCATATCATGACATACATATGTGTCATTTATTATCGTTGTCTATAGCTTGAACTCACAGCCCCTAACTGTAAGGGGTCCTTAATAAGTTTTGTCAATGTTGGTGTGAAGAAGTTTGATTGTTAACGGGACTCTTGATTAACCAAAATCGTTATTCCAACCACTTGAGAATCCCTTAGTGTTAGAGACTTTTAGTGAGAGAGCTGAGTAGTAGTAAAACTGTTGTAGGCTATTGAAATAATGATAAATTTATGTACCTAAGGGACGTTTTAGGTCTTCTTAATTGTTCATTACTTTCAGTTATGTAGCTTTCAGAATTTTCGTTACTCGTGCTTACTAGCTCAATTTTCTGTAATTAGAATTTTCCTAGTACTTCACTTAGGACAAACTTGGCTTGAAAGTTTCTACTAAAATCTGCAAGATTGATTTCGATGTCTAAAAACTATTTAAAAATCTAGACTGATATTTTCGTCTATTTAGATGTAATCTTAATGTATGTTATAGATAAAATCTTTCTTAATCATTGTTATCTTCTAGAAAAAGTTGAGGAAGTAAACATGGGTACCATGAACCATACCATAAAACCTGAATCAATTTTGTAATGTATATTTTCTGACTTAGCTTAGACGTAGGTATATAACTGTTATTCCGAATGTACCTTGCCGCATCATCGAAAACCTGGTAATTTTTTTGTGATTGCTCAAAAATTATTTGAAATGTTACCTGACCTGTCATTATAAGAGCAACATTTTTTTTAATAGGATGTTTGAACAATGTATCCTATATTTATAATATTGCAGAATAATAAAAAAGTCGCACTAATATGGCTGTGTTTTATTTGTAACTATGTTTTTTTTTAAACAAAAACGTCGCCTCACACGCTTTTGTCCCGTGTGGGAATTTATCCCGCAACCCTTAGCGTTGCAGTCTAATAGCTTAGCCGCTGCGCCAATCAGGTCGTCAATGGTCGTAATTAAGTGTTTTGTTTATTACTTTCACTCATTTTGTTTATCACTTTTAGGGCCTGTTTTACCATCTACAAGTAAAGTGTCCAGTAAACTAACCGCCATTTAAAGTCTCTCGTAACTACTCATATGAATTTTACAATATCTGATAAGTAACTTTTACTTGCCGATTAGCGTTAATCAAGAAGTAACTATTCAACACTTTACTAGTGGATGGTGAAAAAGGCCCTTACCGCCGAACTCAGAGAATTTTAATGATTACTTAAACTATTACTAAATAAAGGTTTCCTGAAGATTTTTTTAAAAAAAAATTTCTTTAAAAAACGTCACTCCTCGCTAGGAATTTTTCCAGTGTCGTGGATGCGTTAATGATTACTTAAACTGTCACTAAGTAAGGATTTTTGACGACTTGATTGGCGCAGTGGCTAAGAAATTGGACTGCTGCGCTAAGGGTTGCGTGTTCGACTCCTGCACGGACCAAAATTGGTGGTATCCGTAGATGTTTGTCCCGAGTCTGCGAGTTTGTTTATATGATATTTCATGTTTGTGAAACGCAACGACGATATAATATGAGACAGTTCTAGTGGATCTCTAGTCAACAAATGGGTTATTTTAAATTTTAAGGTGGACTAGTGCTTAGGAATTTTGTTGGATTCAATCAATGCAATAACAAAAAGCAAATGAATGAAGCCGTAATAAACAATCTATACTTTATTAGATCTGGTCACAGACACACTTTGTTATTCCTAATACAAGTCACTACTTATCGATAAAAGTTACATCATGATTCATAAATATATTTTTGACAACATATTAAACCTTTTAGATCTAAGTATAGTTACATTTTTCAGCTACATTATTTATAAACTCTTGAAGGTAATCTTTTTCACCGGAAATTTGATTTTTCTTACCCCTGCTTACAAAGTATGGATCGATTTGAAGTTGTGCTGCCAATTTCTTTAGTATAGTTCGCCTGTCGCGATCATTATCATTATTAATTTCCCGTTTAACTTTCCCTCCCTCTGTTTTAGTTATGATCAAATCAACTGCAGCGCATATCAATTCTTTAGCTTTTGTATATTCTTCACTATGTGCTGTAGAATTCTTGTTGATAATACCGTCGTTTTTTTTCTTGCCTCTAGCTATGAAATAGGGATCATTACGTACAGATTTAACAATTTCTTCAATCGCCCCTCGTCTATCCCTAGCGGCTTGCTTCATGCTGTAATTAAGATAATATTTTTTACCTCTAGAAATATAATAAGGGTCTTCAACTTCAGCGGACGATCGGCCAGTTCTTTCAACTAAAATGTAATTTGGCTCATCAACGTACATTCGGTTATCTAAAACAGTTCCAGGTTCTGGTGTTTTACCGTGCAGTCTTCCAAGTTTTGGTAATACTGTTCTGCCTCTTGAGGACCCATTAAAAAGGACTGCCAGTTTGTTTTCTCTTCCTCTACCAGACCAAAATGAATTCGGATCAATATTACTCTTTTTGAGCCTAGATAGGTTTTCTATATCATTTTCAACGTCACTTATAGCGTTTAAAATGGATTCCTTTAAATCCTCTTTTCTATTGCGAGCTACCCAATTTGGTTCTGAAACTTTTCGCCTTCCCCTATTACCCCAAAATGGTTCATCTGATTGTCTCCTCCCTCGATTTCCCCAGAATGGCTCTGAATCTTCTCTTCTGCCACGGTTGCCCCAAAATGGTTCAGAATCGTCTCTACGTCCGCGATTTCCCCAAAAAGGATCCATATCATCCCGCCTTCCACGATTTCCCCAGAATGGTTCGTTCTCTGTTCTGCGACCTCTATTTCCCCAAAACGGATCTTGTTCTTCTCGTCTGCCCCTGTTTCCCCAAAAAGGATCATCTTCTGAGGCTTCGACTTCTAAGGAATTCCTCCGACCTCGACTTCCCCAGAATGGAGGCATGAGGTCATATCTTCTTTCTAAATTTCTATTCACTTCAGAATTTTGCGGGTATTCTGTGCAATGTTCGCAATATTTTGTGAAAAATTCGGGATATTGAAGGGGATATCCGAACACATTTTCCATGGAACTGTCGCGCCTACCTCTGTTTCCCCAAAATGGTTGATCTTTTAAAACCTTATCACTTGATTTTGCAACCTTTTGATTATTTTCAAAATCGTCATATTTTGTGTTATAATAATTTTGATTATTTGCGATTTGTTTTTTTCCTCTGTTTGCCCAAAATTGTCTGTCATCATCTTCGCTTAAAGATCTTTTCAAGCGGTCACTGTTAGGTTTGTCTTTCAAATAATTGTGCTTCTTATTGTTGGTTTTTGTTTTATTTGCTTTACCAACAACAAGATCAGTGGTTATTATGAGGAAGAACAGGAGAAACGTTTGTACTTTTTTGAGCATTTTGTTACAATCTGAAAAGGAAGGAAATCTTATTTTAAACTTTTTTTAGTTGCAAAATGATAAGAAATCATAATAATTGTCATTTTTGAAATTTATAAATGTGTTTTAAATCATTTTTACTGCCAACTATGTTAAGAATTTTTAAATAAGTTTAATAAAGTGAATGAAAAAAAAAGTTAGAGGCCACGGAAATATAAAATCAACTAAAATAAACATCCATACTTTCTAAAATAAAAGTACATGTTAGTAAACAGTGAATCGGCTTCAATGTTAAGTAACCAATGCTTAAAATAAAACATAATTCGTATAAAATAATAAACAAAAAAAACAGTATAATTTCCACAATCAACCAACCCTGAGCTCTAGTCACTTTAATTTTGGGAACACCAAACAGAGGTAGCACCAAAAATTTTAATTACAGCAATGAAAACAAACGGAATCTCTGGGTACTCACATTAATTTTCCGGTTAAATCCAAGACCATGTTTCCACAGCTTGGAAAACAAAGCCTGTAGTGACTTCAGGGCTGCTACTTGGATTCTGAGGACTGGTTGCGGTGATCCTGGCTTTTATAAAGGAAAACCGAGTAGGCGAGGTCTCCAGGGGTGTCACAAGTAATTTTTTTGTTTGTCGTCTCCAATCCTTGCGGGACAACGTGACTTTTATTAAATTAAAACAATGCTCGTTTGGTATTGCTTTGGACTTCTGTTAAGGGGTCAGTGCTACAGCATTTTCTTCGTATAAGAAAGTATATTTTTAGACCCATTCATTATGGTCTACCCGCTTGAAATTTAGTTTGTAAATATGGTTTTCCTAAAAGTTTTGGCTTCGCTTACGAATCATGGAGCTTTATATAACTGACAATGGCCAGACCCAAAGGATCATACCTTTGGCATACTTGCTTCCGCAGCCATTAAATCTGATATTGAACTTCCCCATATCCATAAATTTTGACAACCCTATAACATTATTTTTCTATATCAAGTCCAGTGTAGGAAATATTCAATGAATATATAATTTGTGTATCTTTGTATAGCTATAGGATATTCGTGGATTGCCCTTGAAAAGGTCCCGATATGATAAATATGATAGAAAATTACTTTATAAAACTAGATTTTGTTATGCATTATTTTCGGGTATTTCGATGCATAGATTGAGGCAACAAATCTCTGGCATATTCGAATTATTTGACGTGATCAGTATTTTTTCCCAGTTCGTTTTCGTTAAGGTAAATAAGATTGGATGCGAAGGGCCAAAAATCGAGCTCAGTGCCGTGCCATAGGAGAGGCCTATATCCAGCGGTGGACTAAGATAAGCTGATGATGATGACGAAGGTAAATATTATTATTTTATGCGTAGAAAATCATAGCACGATAGTATCATTGGTACACATCACACTTAACAATAAACTGACGTAACAATAATATTATAGTGACTGCTATCATAACTACAATCAATGCAACTCGGCTGAGAGGACGAGGTCATTGAAAACAAATATTTGGATGAACCTCCTATATTTTGATTACCTAACCGACCGATAAATACCCTGAATTCTAAGCTGCAATACAGAATAGCTAGTACTACGGTTGCAGTCAATCGCCTTTTAAATAAATAGTTACATAAAATGTTTTTATTATATATAAACCAATTACAGCCTATTATGAATTGTCACCAACCTAGTTGCACGATTTTAATAATGTCATTCCGGAAGACAACCGGAAAAAAGCTTCAAACAATACTCTTTTACACAAAAAATTATACAAAATAGTAAGTTTATAAAATGCTTACTTACGCGACAACAAAGTAAACATTAAAAAAAAAACGTCGCCCCACTAATTTTTCGTGTATCGTTGGTGCGTTTCACAAACATGAAATATCACTTGCACAAACACCCAGACTCGGGACAAACATCTGCGGATCGCACAAAGTTTTGCCCCATGCTGGAATTGAACCCGCAACCACCGCAACCCTTAGCGCAGCAGTCCAATCGCTTAGCCACTACGCCAATCAGGTCGTCAAAGTAAACTAATGTAAGATTGGAAAAAATTAATAAAAATCAAAAAATTTGGACAAAATAAAAAGAACATAGAGGTGGTTATATCAATATATCTTACGTTTGGACAAACCACGTATTGAAATGATTCTTAAATAAACCATTAAACGAAAAAGTGCAGAAAATAATATAAAAGAGATTTCTAACGATACTCTTCCTCTTAACGATCCTACCCTTAGCGGTCGCGACATGTTTGTTTTGCGCCTTGATTACGCTGGCCGAGAGCAGCTGGCAGAGGAGGTTGGGGAAAAGTGGACGCGGCGCTGAGGAAAATATCAAATAATGATTTTCCAAAGGTTTGGTAGAGGTGGGTGGTTTATTAATTTACGTTTTATCCAAACAAGCTGATTGATGCAGTGGCTTTGAACCTCTGCGCTATGAGTGGTATCGATTCCCGCACAAGACAAAAATGTATGCGATCCGAAGACGTTTGTTCCAAGTCTAAGTTTTTGTGTATCTGATATTTCATGATTGTGAAACACATCCACGATACAGGAGAAATCGGTAGCGTTGGGCGATGGTAAAAATAAACTCACACTAACAGGATTATATGAAAACAACCATAAACTTACCTATTGTTAAACTGGCTTAAACAAGTTAGCACATATATCAGCACAGTGACAAGAAAACGCTTAATAATTTAAGCCACCTTTAAACTGTAGTCTGTTGGGAAATCATAGCAGAATCCCGGAGTGTGGAATAAGGTTTGATAAATGCCAACAGACCCTGCATCTGTTATGAACACAGCTTTCTTAACAAAAATATATACCAAGAGTTGTAGTCCTAGGGTTTTTATTTTAGCTACATTTTACAAAACAGCACATAAAATACGTCAAATCTAGTTGCTCGGTTTAAAAGTGTCGTTTCTATGGAGTTAAAACAGGAAGAAACTCCACGGTTACTTTTTTTTAATAGTAGGTATATTTAACAATTCTTTAAGAAGTTTAGAAGAATAATGAGCTACACAATATAAATAAAATATGAGTAGCATAAACATAAATAAAAAAATAAGAATCATACCATGTAATTACAAAACACATATATACGTAGTAGAAACACTTTTATCATGTGTGATCACTGCAGTTTGGTGACTCCAGACTATTAAATTCATGTTGTAACTCTCTTATCTCTTAAACTTACTTCACCGTTTGACGTATTACCTACTAAGAAAATAATTATATTATTTTGATATTGGAATACCTATCACATTGTGACTTACCTGCCTTGACAATAACCGTAGCCTTATGCGAAGATATAAACCTCGTGCCGTGTGGTATCCGGCCTAGAACACCGCCTCCGTGGGTGCCATAAGAGGCGACTAAGGGAAATCAAGAAGATGGGCAGCAGCGTCTTCTGTAACTTGACCACCAACATTGCGATCCCCAAGCCGCTAGCCAAGCGTGGGGATTGTGGCAACCCCCCCCCCTCCCCCATCTAAAAAGGGGAGGCCTGTTTTCAACAGTGAACGTCTTTCGGCTGATGATGCAAGCAACTAAATAATGAAATAAATTAGGTATAATAATACATTTTCAGTCAACTGGTCTAACTTTTCCCAGTCTCCTCTTAAGAATGCTTTTGTGGTTCTCTATAACAAGATTGCATGTACGTATTTCTCGGTCCGGTACACCTTGTTTAAACTGAAATGATATAAAAATGTTGGACTTTCGTCCGAGTATTCCATTCAGTGGACGCTTCTTGGACAAGATAGACCAGAAAATCCCGAAGAAAACAAATTTTAAAATTTCAGTTCAAAAGCTTTTTTTGCTGTGTCAGTGCTAGGCTTTTAATTATATTGTGAGCGGCATTTAAAGTCTCAGGTACAAAAGTTAAGGTTTTTTTTTTAAAACTATTCGTGGTTCTCAGTAATTTTATCCGTGTTGCTTTATCGCGCCGTGCTTTTCAGAAGCATAAAGTTTCACATACAATACAATATACGGGACGGGATCTGCAGATCACAGAAATATAAATTATCCTGCTCCGGTTCAAACCTGTAAGATTTATCGCAGCAGTTCAATTACTACAGCACTTAGAATTGTCAAATTGCTTATTTTTAATTTTGATGTGTGGGTATTTTAGGTTTTACGAGAAACAATTGCCGATAGTTTCGCACGACTGCCTACAAAATGGAGTGTAGGTATTATTTATTATATATTTCGGTTATACTCACGTGTGTATTCGCGAATGCCCGACTAGTTTAGAACTCGAACGGACTTTGCCGAGTAACCAGCTCATGTATAAGGGCCTCGTTCGAGTTCGAAACTAGTTGGGCAGACCCAAATACACACGTGAGTATAACCGGAATATATAGTAAATAATATGGATAAAACTCACGAAACTTATTACAGTAAAATGGAGTGTACTGTTTTAATTTTAGCCGATATAACTTCAGCACGAATCTAACACCACGGCGGAACAATTCGCCGATGCGAAGAATAAGGAATCTTAGTAAGGCAATTAATCGTAAGTTTATTAACAAAATCATAAAATTAGAAATTCCAGCACACTTCAGACAGCGCATACAATGAGCTTACATTTGCTTTTCTTTTGCAGCTCCACTCATAGCATATTAATTATAGAGTTTATTACAAAATCTGTTTTCATTTTGGTACAAAAATAGATAGCCTTATTTCGTACATTGAACATCAATGTTCAATAGTATTTACGACAGCATAAGATGTGTCTAATGTTTTCGGGTTATTTTTCAAAAGCGCGTTTCAGCGCTTTTGAAATATGCTGACTGACATGATTTGATCTCCAAATATTGCAAGATACTGCTCCGTACTCACATTTTACTGACAAAATTAGAACAATATAGCGTTAGTATCAAACAAAATTGGAGTATAAATAAAAAATGCGTTTTCTTATTGAATGCCATGCGGTTCTATAACATATCATCACGCTTGTACTCTCCGAAGGGGTAAGCCGAGATGCACATATTATGGTACACCCACATTTTCCCAGTTATGTTTTAGGTCCCAATGTACCAGGGGGCGAGCCTATTGCTATAAACCGGGCACAAATCCAGACTCCGTGCTGCTACTGAGAATGATCTAATAGAAAAACTCAGTAACTTTTTGCTCGACCCGGGATTCGAACCCAGGATATTGTGTTCAGCAGTCGCGCTTAGTAACCGCTAGACCAAGGCGGCAGTCAGCAAATGTAACGTATTGAGTTCATATGAAACCCCTAACAAATTTTATAATGAGCCATGTTTCAAGTTTTTGAGAAAGAATTAAATTCCAAAATGTGTCATTGAGTACCTATACTACTAAACAGCTATCTTAAGTGGTCCCACGGCCTGTCGTCTGGCCGGGCGCGACGTGGCCTGTCGATTAACAAGCCGTGGGACCGCGGCTCCGATCCCGATGGCCGGACGGACGGCGACAGGCCCCGGCAGGCTTCAACGGATGTGACTGTTCCCACAGCCTGTCGTCTGGCCTGGCGCGACCTGGCCTGTCGATTAACAGGCCGTGGGACGTGTGGGAGGTACATAAAAAAAACTTTGATTAAGACATCCGAACATAAGAATAACATCTAAAAACAAATTGTTCCACATATCATAAACCAGTCATTGATTCTCATACAAATAAACTAAACCTATTTATACATCAAATGCTTATTATATCATTTTGTTTGATATTATTTTCAATATCAAGGCTAAAGCTATGTTGTTTCAAATGAGAAATATGTACATTTTTCATGTATGACTAAGAGCGTTTAAATTGTAGTACGAATAAACTTTTTTGTAGGATCTTAACACGTTGAGCGCCATGCGTATCTTTCAGGAAACACACCTTACCTACCACTTTGAGGCCACGGGTATTCTTTAGGAAAAACAGGTAGTGCATTCGGAGGCCTGTGTGTCCGCAAGGAACCTCGTTTTAATACATTTTGCTATAAAATCTGATACCTCTGGCCTCCACACCTTTAAAAGTTCAAAATTTAAAAACATGGTTTACAGGTTTAGCGCTCATCGTGGTTCAACGTCTTAATGTCATTATACATAAACAGAGAAAGAAACGTGGGATCAATTAAGATGTTTTAATTATAAAGAAAATCATGACGAGAAAGCTCGTAGCTTTATAATAAGTTACGTCTATGTAACGTCGTAGATCGATGTCATTGGATGGGTGACCATTCTGTATCCACATATGGGAACCATTCGGCGCTTCAATTGAGTTATCGTGTAGGTTTAGTAGTCCATAGGCTAGGGCTATGACTGTGAGGGAATAGATATTCGAGTGCACCTGTGCAAATAACTACCTTTTAATCTAATCCTCAATATTTAGTTAGCAATATTTAATTTATAAAACTGATTGGTGCAGTTGCTAAGCGATTGGACTGCTGCGTTTGGGGTTGCGGGTTCGATTTTCGCACGGGACAAAAATTTGTGTTATTCGCGGACGCTTGTCCCGAGTCTGGGTGTCTGTGTCTTTGATAGGTTTTCATGTTTGTAAAACGCACCCACGGACACGGTACAGCAGAAATTAGTTATTAGTGTGGGGCGACGTTTTTTTAAAGAAAGAAGAAATTATCAAATTACGATAAAAGGTCATTTTTGTAAACTGTGTGTGTACAGTTTTTTTTGTACAGTTTAGTGTAGAATTTTGTTTTGTATTTTATAACACTTGAACATTTTAACTACACATTGGTACTCCTTGTCTACTGCTTATACCCAACAATTTCAGAACAACCAGAAATTGTAGACCATTTAGTTCAGATTCTCTAATAACAACCAGTTTGTCTTTCATTGCTTCCTTCGCTATTTAAGAGCTTCGCTCAGCAATGCGAATAACATTCTGATGATATTAAACGGGATTGGCGTTTAAATCCGATAATTCTTATTAAAGGGCTATTACATGTTACAGTCGAATGCGTTTCAAACGAAACATAATGCTGCTAACAGTGAAATAAAAGTGGAAATCGTTTATACGATTTTCGACATTATGTGTTTATGTAAAGTTAGGGTTGGCAATTTTTCCTTTTTAATCCCCGACGGAAAAAGAGGGGTGTGTTTAAGTTTGACCGATATGTGTGTCTGTCTGTCTGTCTATCTGTCTTTAATGAAGGATTTTCGAGGAGTTTGTGTTGTATTAAAATAATAATACCAGTTTTTTACTTCACTATAGGTCTATTTGAGCCATTATGTCGTCTCGTATACAGAAGAAACAAGCACTAGCGTATTTGCTTACTGTGGGATGGCGATTTTAGGCAAATAATCACAATGTTTTAATATCCGCAAAGTTATATATATTTATAGTATACATACTTACTTTTCTACTATAATAACTTTCGTAAGTATTATCCATATTATTAACTATATACGCCGGTTATACTCACGTGTGTATTCGGGAATGCCCGACTTGTTTCGAACTCGCACGGAGCCCTTATTCATGAGCTGGTTACGCGGCTGTTTATTTACATTACAAATTCTTTAAAAAAAAAAATTGAAATTAATATTTTTACTATTTTCGAAGGCGTCTGGATAATATCCTCATTTCGAAGTATCCCGTTTCGAACTATCTTTATCCAGTGGCAGTAATTTTGGTGTGACTGCCCTATGCCATGGCCATAATGGCGTGCGTAATTGTAACATTTTGTAAGTAAAGTAGTGTCGCTAATAAATTTTATATTCATTTATTTTTGTAAGTACCGAAGCAGAACCTACCTAGCTCCTAAGTTTTACGTAGCGACTTGAGAATTTGGGATCGTAGAATGTAAATATGTTTGCTAAATTTAACAATGCGTTACAGTATAAAAATATACTGGAACTACTGGAAGTGTTCTGTGATAATGTGTCGATGGCAGCTATCAATTAACTCCATCTTTGATTTGAAATAGAGCGTAGGGAATAGTCTTACTTATTTATAAGATGGTAAACAGTAGGTTGAGACATAAATAATTTAAAGAAACGGTATTTAGATTAGACGGATTTTAAGGCTACAGGCCTTAAAATTGCTGATATTATTCATTTAGTCTGTGGGCGCGTTAATACTACTACCTAAAGTGTTAATAATAATACCTAAAATTTAATATTGGACCTGTGTCCCCACGTAAGCCTTTTAAAAGACCGGGTATTCTCCACATGGTTTCAGCCCGTGAAAAACCGAAATACCAAAAATGTACAACCTAATTGGCGCAGCGACTAAGCGACTAGCTAGACTGCTGCGCTAAGGGTTGTGGGTTCGACTCCGGCAAGGGACATAAAATTGTGTGATCCGCAGACGTTTGTCCCAAGCCTGGGTGTTTGTGTATGTGATATTTCATGTTTGTGAAAAAGCATATGGCGACAGGACCCGTGTTCGATTGCCGCCGCGATCATTGAGTAGGTAAAACCTCGCCCCACACTAGGAATTTCTCCTGTATCTCGGGTGCGTTTCAGAAACATGAAATATCACATACAAAAACACCCAGACTCGGGACAATTATTTGCGGATCACTCAAAATGTTGTCCCGTGCGGGAATCGAACCCGCAACCCTTAGCGTAGCAGTCCAATTACTAAGCCATAGCACCACTCAGGTGGTCACGTTATCGTGTATCTATGCCCGTGAAATTGAGTGTCTGTAATACGTTACATAACATCATAACATCACGCCTGTATTCCCCGAAGGGGTAGGGAGAGGTGAACATATAGTCACCCACATTTCGCCAGTTATGTTGTAAGTCCCATGTAATAGGGGGCGAGCCTATTGCCATCAACCGGGCACAAATCCAGACACAGTGCTGCTACTGAGAATTACCTAATGGAAAACTCAGTAACACTTTGCCCGACCCGGGATTTGAACCCAGGACCTCTTGCTCAGCAGTCGCGCTTAGTGACCACTAGACCAACGAGGCAGTCTTGATGAGGAATGATTGTAATACGTTAATAATGTTTAAACATTTTGCTTCAAGCCACTCTTAACAACTGCACTTCTGTTACCATAATAAAATTGCACTGATAGCCGAGTGGATGACCGTTGGATTGCCAAGTCGATCGTCGCAAGTTCACAACCCGGCACGCACCAATTTCTTTTCGAATTCATGTGCGTACTATAAATTAGTTATCAGTTGCTAAAAACGGTGAAGGAAAACATCGTGAGAAAACCGGCACACCTGAGAGATTTTTCAATGGTGTGTAAAGCCTTGTCAGAGGCTTACAGGCGGTTTAAACTCTGGCACCAGGATGTTCATCAACCAAACGATAAGAAGAAGTTACCATAACAGTAATGAAACATTCATCTTTGACCTCCGCAATATTTATTCACGAGCATCAAAATTTCGGTGGCGTATATAAAGCAACCGCTGCCTAGTTTATGCTACAAGCATAATTGTATCGTTAGTACGCTTAAATATTAATAACCGTTATCTGCAAAATGTTACTATGTACTGTAATTTTAGTGAATTTATACTTAGTAGCTTGTGTTTCATCTATTAGCAAGGAAAGCAGCGCTTGATGGTGCCAATTTTTGGATGGGTGACCACGAAACACACATTGACACTCCTCCGTGTTTTATTAGACCCACATTTCGCCAATTATGTTATAGGTCCCAATGTAATAGGGGGCGAGCCTATTGCCAACAACCGGGCACAAATTAAGACTCCTTGCTGCTACTGAGAATTACCAGTAATTTTCTCGACCTGAGATTCGAATCCAGGACCACATGCTTCATCATCATCATCATCATCAGTCGGAAGACGTCCACTGCTGGACAAAGGCTTCCCCCTTAAAACGCCACAATGAACGACAACTTGCCTTTTGCATCCACTGGTTGTCCGCAACTCTGACGATATCGTCGGTCCACCTGGTGGGAGGCCTGCCAACGCTGCGTCTTCCGGTTCGTGATCGCCACTCGAGAACCTTTCTTCCCCAGCGGTTGTCGGTTCTTCGAGCGATATGGCCTGTCCATTGCCACTTCAACTTGCATATGCTTCAAGCTATGTCGGCGACCCTAGTTCTTTGGCGAATTTCCGTATTCCGGATCCTGCTGCGCAAAGAAACTCCGAGCATAGCTCTCCCCATAGCTCGTTGAGTGACGCTGACCACATGCTTAGCAGTCGAAATAGTAACCAAATCATTACTCTGGTGTGGTTCAACGGCCACAATATCTCTTAAGTCGGTGTAAATTCTACACGTCCACATCGTAATTAAAAATATACGATACAAGCAATAAATCTGTTTTATTTTTAGAGCCGGTGTCATCGAATGACCCCGGGTAACACGTGCTTGAGTTATTATGACTCTCATAAATACTGGTACTAAATAACCTTTATGTATCTGCTAAACTCTGTTATCGGTATTATATTTATAAGCACAGTTAGATGTAGGTTAAGGGCGCCCACACAAAACCGCGATGCGATGCGATACGACGCAGTATCACAGGAATTTGCTCGCTGCAGCTCGCAGATATTTTTGTTGCGAATTCGCAGTTATGTGTGGGAGCCCTTAGGGTCGTAGCTCATTTATCAACCCGGAAAGGGAACTTAACCGTATCAACTCGTGCCGTGCAGTATAATTTGTATGAAACTCCCTACTGCAAAGCACACTAATCAGATTCGTAACGTAATCGCCTCGCCTCGGGACAGGCGAGCCGTAAGCGTAGCCGTAGCCGAGTTGACGTATCGCAGCTGCAGCATAGCAGCTGGTCCGCTTCGGTTACGTCTCAGACCAGATATACACTAGACCGGTGATCAAGTAAGGAAGTAGACGTCTATCTACCTATCTCGCTTTAACCAACACTGTGCTGTGTCTTTCTGTTTCGCACAGCCAATCTGTAGGAACTACTTGGTATTCCAAATCTATGGGTTACGTGCTTACGTATGGTTGACGCCTGTTTGACGGCGAGGCGTTAGGCGATATGGTTACGTTACCCTGCCGGGTTGTTCTATGTGGTACGACCCTTATACTGACTGCCTCGCAAGTCTAGTTCGCAAGTGCAAGTGCTGAGCGCAAGGTCCTAAGATCGATTTCCAGGTCAGGAAATGTTTTAATGAATTTACATACATACATAATGTCGCGCCTGTATTCCCCGAAGGGGTAGGCAGAAGTGCCCATTATAGTGCACCCACATTTCGCCAGTAATGTTATGGGTCCCAATGTAATAGGGGACGAGCCTATTGCCATCAATCGGACACAATACCAAACTTCGTGCTGCTGAGAATTATCTAATGGAAAATCCCTATTACACTTTTCCCGACCGGGAAGCCGACGGGAGTCGAACCCAGGACCTCATGCTCAGCAGTCGCGACTTCACGACTAAACCGCTGGACGAATATTGATGAAATTTGGCCTGTAGAAAGTTTAAGACCCGAGAAAGAACATAGGCTACTTTTTTTTAATTCAACTCGTTCAAATAGAGGTTAACACGGGCGAAGCCGCGGGCAAAAGGTAGTTACAGATTAATTATTCTATTCCAACCATGTACCTACCTAATTATTTTGGGACGACAACCACAGCGTTCTACCACACCTAATTAATAACTTTAAATTAACCTAATGCAAAACTTTAACTACTATGTTTTGGGTTTAAAAGTTTGTTTTTCTTTGGGGTAAAAAGTGACATGAATTGTTACTGCGGTATCATAAAAGCGACGGAAAAAACGCAGTATTCTTTTGTTTTTTAAAACTTAACCTCTTAAGGTCATAGCACACATATCAACCCAGAAAGGGATCATCACCGTATCAACTCGAGCCGTGCAGTTTTCATTGTATGATAATATAATAATTGTTTATTTCTCACCACACGAAAATTACAGAACTGTATGCACAGAAAAATTCAAAACAATACCAGTACAATATATCTATTACTAAGTGGTTGTTATGGAGGTATCACATTCTTTTTTGACCCTATTCCCTGATCTAGGAGGAAATCTGTATCTCGGGAGATAGATAGTGTACAGCCATTATTTATTTTTCAATATTAATATAATAACTCCCTACTACGGCCGCAGCAACCTGCACCGTTTTTACCGTTAAGGCTATTACATCGCCCTATGACTTTGAGGATTCGACCTCTAAACCAGTGTTGTTTCGAATCACACCAGAGGGCGTCTTTCCAAACACATAACAGTATTTTAAATTATACTACGCACTCGCACATGAATTAAAAAAGACATTGGTGCGTGACGTGGTTTGAACTTGCGACCTTTGACTTGGCGGTCCAACGGTCATACCACTCGGTTATCACTTCTCAATGTTACGAGTACGTTGCCATTGTATATAAGTTCACCACTCCATAATTATATTTTGCGTGTATCCATAATATCATTATTTTTGCGAAAGTACCTGTGTATTTATTACGTGACAGCTTATCACAATTAGCTACTAACCTATAGATGATATGGTAATGAAATATTACAGCTAAAAATGGCATAGTAAACAATTTTTATCCCGAAAAAGACGCTGTAAAATCTCCAAGCGGACGAAGTCGCGGTCGGAGATTAGTATTTATATAAAAAATGCCGCAGTATTAATTACGAGAACAAAGGGTGCATGAACATTGAACAAGCCTCTCTGAGTGACGTACTGTTTACATCGCCGCATCATGGTGAAGCTAGACTTCATTTTTAATTTATAAAACAACGTTAATTTCAACTGCCTGGGGGCTTACCATGAACTTTCAAAATAATTGCCAAGTTCCGGGCAGTTTACCTTTGAAGGATAGCCTGACAGGTTTTCTATTTGTACCATGATCATTTCTATCAGAGCTGCAATGCATCGATTTCACATCTGCTGTATTGTCTCTGATCAGCAAAGTCTAATATCTTCATAATATAAACAAACGTTCGGAAATACTTATCCGCGACGTTACCGGTTTTACGGTTTAAAAAAATCGTATTAAAGTATTTGAATAACATTTTTTATTACGATGATAATAATTAAAACAATATGTTTTATTACTAAACATCGCATTAGACATAATTAAGATGCTAGAAACCTTTTCAACACTTAAAACAGATAATTTAGACACTTGATAAAACGATTACTATTTTCGAACGATGACAAGTACGTCAGTTGGTATTGTTTAAGAAATGAAACTACCACAAATTGAGGTGTTTAAATAAGAAACATTATGTTGATTTGTTTCTTAGAATCATAAGATAGCAATAAAAATCACCAATCCGTCATCTCGTTTATAGCGATAATGGCTATTAAGGGTATAAAACCTGAATAGTACGTACACTATTCAATAACATAGCTGATAGAAGTATACCATTTAATAAATAATATTCTGGTCGTGTGGGGTAAAAATAAACACGTAGCATAATGTCACTAGATTTATTTTCGTAATCAACATCTTAATATTACAAATACTAAAGTTTTATTTAATGCCTCAAGATATATGTTTTCTTGATACCGAGCCCAACATTATAAACCACACTACAGCCATCACTACCCATACACCAGGCGATATTTCTTCTGCCGATCCTCTACAGTAATAGTCACAATAAACGATCTAGTTAGAGCACTGCTATCGTCCAAGAAAATGACGATAGATTGTTTTCGACTCGTTTAATTTATTTGGTTCAGATTGGTAGCTGATTCGACCGTAGGCATGTCATGTACAAATTTCGTAGAAATCTTACAGCACAATGGACACCATGGCTTAGTCGAGTACTTGCTAATAACTTTAACAAAATTCATTAAATATTATTTAGAAATCCACAACTATTGTCAAAAAAATTGTCAGTTTCTAACTGACATTATTTTCTCATTCCGTTTTACAGTAATTATAACCATAAAGTATGAACTTATGTTTCATTCTTAGATAAAGGAGGTTTTATTAACATGAAGATCTTCAAAATAAACGTAATATTATGTAATTTCATCGTTACACTTTTGTATAATATGCTAGTAGTACTTATACGTGAAAAAACATGTATTTTATTTAAAATTTACCAAAACAGGTCAATAAAAGTTAGTTTTTCACACCGGTTTAATCTGACAGCAAAGTAGTTCAATTCTCGATGTTTGTATGTCAAAAATTACTTCATGGTACGGATATTTGCAGGCCAACTACTGTCACGTGATCGCTCGCCGGCTTAGATCACGTGACCGCTGGCTCGCCTGTTATTTTAAGTGATCATGGTACAAAATAACAGGACAGTTCATTTTTCGTCGAAAACAGTCCTGCTATAAGGGTTCATGGTAAGCCCCCTGTAGGTACAATTGAGGTCTGTAAAATACACACATAAGTACCATCTTACAAACGATGATAACACGTATTTATCTTTAAACTTACACAACTTTGAAGTCTATAAGACATCTCTAGGGCTAAAATCGACACATAATGACCATTTCTGTCTCTGAATCGCTTGTAGGATAGAAATCGAATTGAATGAAATATGTATGGTTATGACATACTGTTTCGACTAAGTATAATTATCTATGACATTATGTCAAGCCCATGATATATTTCCATTATATTTTTCCTTAAAAGCGATATCTATTCGTCAAGCGTTTTGCCACTTGTCTAGGGCCTTTGCCACTTGTATTCTTTAAAGTTCAAACGACAGTGACAGTGACAGATATGATCAATAAGTGTCAAAGTGTAAGAGGGTTGAAGAGGATTGAACGTGCACATTGTAATAATAATAATAATATCTTGGGACAACTCACACACGGTCATCTGATTTCAAACTAGGCATACTTATATATTTTTAAATACATACATAATATAGATATATAACACCCAGACACAGAACAAATCATTATGCTCATCACACAAATATTTCGACACCTGCAAGGAATAACATCGTAACTCAGTTCTAGGCAAATTTGAGTTACAATCATATTCTTGCTGTACAAAAAATGCAGTTTTTTTTGCACTCACCCCTGCGCCTAAATTCCTTTATGTAAAGATTTTTAAAGTGTAAAAACATTGTAAGTGAGAGTCAACTGTAGTTAATAAAAGGGTATATTTAGTTACACATCATCATCATCATTGTTTAAGCTCACCATTATTAATATTACATTGTAATACAAGATACACTCTTGTTCTTGGAAATTATTATTACTTATTAAATAAGCTTTCATCGTAACCTTAAATACAACTATTTCATTCTTGCATAGCGAATAAAAATTCAGTCCAATCATTGTAACTTAAGTTACGATTATTTTCTCCGCAATTATTTGCAAGTTAGGTTAACAGTTTATTACTTACATCGACTTACGATGAAATTAAATTTTTACATTCCGCCGACCGCATCACGCGCGCTTTTTAGTGAGCGAGTTACGACGTGTTCATTTGCGGTAGTTTGCAGTGAATATTGTTTGATTTGAACTATTTTAGTGTGAAAAAAGTGTTTAATGTAATTCTGTGTATTTAAAATGAGTCGCCGTAGTAAGATAATCGAATTAGCTTTAGCTAAAAGTGAAATAACGGAAACCAACGCAGGTAAGAAATTATAGTACTTATTTTGTTCAGTAGGCATACATTTTTGATTAAGAATAAATACTAATAAAGTATAGTATAGTAGGTACTAATAAAGTATAGTATCCAGCACCGCTTTGTTATGTCACAACAATCACAACTATCACTAGGAACGAATTTCTCTTGGTTACTATAGGTACCTATACTTTTGGTGGCGATAGTAGCTATCAAAGGTCATTCGTGAAATCGCGATCCTATTCCTACTTGAAAATAGTACCCACGTTCAATCATTTTGTTGTTAGTATTATTTTAAGCACATATTTGCCAGGTAGGGATATTATTTAATTATGACGATTTTGTTTTCAGGAGAAGGAAATTTAATTAACCGTAACAATGACAATTATATGCCGATCGAAAGGAGAATGCCAGCAGCTTTTATAGAGACGGGTGAGTAAATATGAAATAATAATAATAATACCAGCCGATTATTGTCTTACTGCAGGCAAAGACATCTTCTCAAATAGAGAAGGCATGAGCTGTTGATTGCACTACGCTTGCTCAAGGCGGATTAGCCATTTCAGACATATTTTTACTTTAGGTCCTGGTTTAGTCACGATGTTTTGCATGATGCATTTTGTTTTGACGATAGCATATTTTTTAAATTATAGGTACTTACACTAATTTTAATATGAATTAATATTATGGTTTGATTTCTAGGAAATGATTTATTAGACTTTAAATATAATCTCCGTCAACGCACTCCGGAAAAAATACAGAATGAACAAATCTCAGTCTCCAAGGAAACCGAAGAGATTTATTCACCAGTAGTTTCAGAGTATTTACCGCCTGAAGACAACGGTATGTTTTTATTATTCATACTCTCTTGCGTAAATCAAACTTTTATTATACTTGCAATGATCGTATGTATGTATTTTTAGTCAATTACAACAAACTACCTTCTATTTGTATACAAAGTAATATTTTTCAGTTCCTTCGGTTGTAACACATGATGCCGATACAGAATCAATTAAAGATCACGTCGTAGATAATTACAATAATCAACAAATACAGGATATCTTGCATGAAATTGGTGAGTTTTCAACTTGATTGAAATGAAGACAAGAAAACGATGCTTTTAAAAATAAATCGCAATTCAATAAATTTTGTTGTATATTTTAGTGCAAAATCAAGAACTAAGTGACGCAATTGATGCTGGAAGACAAACCGATGAAGAACAGCCTACAACTCAAGAAACAAAGACTCAACAAAGTGACGTAATAGTAATAGCGACTGGAATTCAAACTAACGAAGAAGAGCCGACAACTTCATCCGATTTTAATACGAATAAAAAAAAGAAATATCCCAAGAAAGTTAATCCAGGTAGAAAAAGACTTTTGAATAAAGAAAACTGGAAAAATTCGATATGTAAAAGGAATAAAAATTTAGGTGAAGAATTTATAAATAAGAAAGGGCAATTAATTCCGAAAAAATACATGAAGCCGGACTGTTGTGCTAATTGTTCACGTAAATGTCGAGAAGCAATTACAGAAAACCAGAGAAATTTAATATTTAAAAACTTCTGGGAATTAGGAGATCATAATAAACAAATGGAGTACATTAGCCGATTTGTTAAAAGAGTCACAAAAAAACAAATTACTGCCAGCTCAGCCTCGACAAGTCGGCGTCAGTGGACATTTGAGTATTATTTGTTTATAAGTGGTCAAGAAATACGCACGTGTAAGACAATGTTTTTAAACACCCTCTCTATAACCGACATGTGGATGCAGACTCTATTTAAAAAAATTGATTACTCTGCTACAGGTACTATATCTAATGACAAAAGAGGTAGTCACGGCACGCGCAAAAATGCTGTTCCAGAACTAGTAAAACAGTCCGTTAAGGACCATATTTCACAAATTCCATTAGTAGACTCACACTACGTGAGAAACAGGTCAGCAAAACAATATGTAGATGAACAACTAAACTTACCGATACTTTACAAGCTTTATTTAGAATGGATGAATGAAAAATATTCTGATCAAGTAGTTGCGACTTTAAGACAGTACAGGGAGATATTTAAGACAGATTTCAATATAGATTTCAATAAACCTAAAAAAGACCAATGTCCGCGGTGTGACTTATTTAAAAATGCAACTGAGACCGACAAAACTAAGCTAGAATATGAGCACGCTTTACATGTTGCCAATAAAAATGTGGTTAGGACTCTAAAAGATAGCGACAAACAGCGAGCCGAGCACTCTGATTCCGTTGTAGCAGTTTGTTACGATTTACAGAAAATTTTGAACACTCCGCAGTCAGAAGTGTCTGTCTTTTATTACAAAAGAAAACTCGCTTGTTATAACTTCACGATGTATGACTTGGGTAAACATAAAGGGTATTGCTACTTGTGGGACGAGACGATCGGACGCAAAGGATCAAACGAAATAAGTAGTTTTGTATTCGACTTCATTAAAACCAAGGTTCAGGAAGGGTACAAAGAGTTTAATTTTTATTCTGATAGCTGCGGCGGTCAGAATAAAAATAGAACAGTATTCGCAATGTATGCATATGCTAGCACAATATTCAATATAAACATAAATCACCACTTTTTCGAAGTTGGACACTCGCAGTCAGAAGGCGATGCAATGCATGCACTTATTGAGCGGAGAAAAAAAAATAAAATTATCTACGTTCCTCAGCAATGGGTTACTTTGATTAGATGTGCGAAATCTAATGGTGAGCCTTATGTAGTCAAGGAAGTAAATCAAGACACGATATTGGACTTTAAACAGCTTTTGCCGTGTTACAATAATTGGGAATACGATACTAACAATGTGAAAGTCGCCTGGAGCAAAATTATGCACATCCGTTATATGAGTGATTTACCAAATATGATTAAGTTTCAATATGAGTCTCTGAGTGACAGTGAAATGGCTATAGATATAGCTCAACATAGGGCAGTTTCACTTCGGGCAGTTACTCGTCGTGCTGCTAAAGGACCTCAAAATATTGAACAAGAGTTACCGATGTACATTTCGAAGGCTTATAATGCGCCTTTGCCTTTAAATACAGCAAAGTACAAAGATTTAATGAGCTTGTGCAAAAGCAATGCTATTCCAACAATCTATCATGATTATTACATAAATTTACCACATCTTAATTCAACTCAGCCAAATAATGCGTCTGATTCCGATTAAAAACCCTATTAATTAATGTTTACAAAGACTGACTTAGAGCTGTGATTCTTTAAAGAGGAATAATCGTAATTGTTAATTGCATAATGTTTTGTTTGTTTATGTTTGTTTCGTAAGAATTTTTTATTTGATTTTTATTGTGTTAGTTGAATTTCAGGACCTGATTGTATGAATACCTACACTAGCTGTTACTTTCTAATTTATTAGATAGGTACATTATAACAGTTTTCCAAAAAAGTATTGAATGAGGGTTACTAATTGTTGACTAAAACAGTGTTACTTTTCATTTATTTAAATAATAGCACGTTTTGATTGTTTGTTTTTATGTGCATTAGCTGCCATTGTACATTTTTATGACCTAGTTGATTGAATATGCGTAACGGTTTTCGTAAGAAATTTATAATAAACGAAGTAATTGATGACCAAAACATTGTTTTTTTAGTTATAATTATAAAATGATTATGGACATTTTGTTGTTTGGGATTAACTAATTTGTTTATGTTATGGCTGTAATAATGAAAAATAATAAAGCCTATTCAAAAATAATTTCCCTGCATTTTTTATTTGTGTATTAACTCCAAAACTTATAAAAGTACATTTTATAAATTGTATCTCAGACATACAATTTTTTTATTTTATGAAGTACCTATTATCGTACTTTATGCGATTGTATGTCTGAGTTACAATGTCATTTTATACAGTATATGTTGTGGATTCTCATTGTAACTCACAAAAATACCTAAAACATACATATATATAATAATAAAATCATACGCAAGTGTAGCTATTCCCTCGTTGACATACAATTTCAAAGTTGGCTGGCACTAAGACTTAAATGAAAGCAGTGAGAATTTTTTTAATCTTTGACGCGCTCTACTCTAAAGTTGCTAAATATTAGTTACAATGTTACTCCTTGCAGGTGTCGATTTGTCCTGGGTGGGAATCGAACCCACGACCTCCAGTTTAGCAGTCAGGGCCACTAACCACTAGGCCAACAGGCCACTCAAATATATACCAATATAATCCTTCGGGGTATATACGAGTGACATTATGTATGTTTTTATTTCTCAGAATAAGCAGTAACCCTCAATATGAAAAGGCTACACCTATATCGAATGTCCTCGTTATCAGCGCGGTATTGGCAGAACTCCAAGCATATTGCACTGATCACTGATACTTCAGTTTGCTGATACTAGAATAATGTTTTATTGATACAAGCGTTGGTTACGTTCGTATTGCCTTTGAATTCGAAACTTTAGATGCTTGCAATATTTATGTTTATTGTTGTTTATTACGTGATAAATACTAATTCAATGATGCAGATTGGTGATTTTGAAGTCAGCAACATGATTTGCTGGTAAATATTTAGCGTTGCATTTCGTTGTAAAAATATTTTAGCTAGTGTTTAAATGTAATACTGCAGTGACGTAAAAGCATTTTGACCAATATACAAAATAATAGTAATTTCTGTGAAGATTTAAGATTATGATAAGATAGATACCATTTGAAGATAAGGGAGGCGCAGAATATAATTAAACTACAACACGGAAATTAACGCGAACACAATCTTTTTTTTAGCTTAAGCTTTTTTTTAATAAAAAAAATTGTTTTCGCGTTTTAGTATAATTATCATCATGAAACGCGATAGTTTAAAAGTCAGTAAGGCGCAATATTACGATCTACTTAATTAATTTAATTAAGAGAAAACATATCGTGTACCTGTATAGCCTGTGAAACGATTTTTTTAAATTATCTTCTCTCTCTATCTCGGATACTTAACAAGATATCTTCGAAAATAATAAAAGGATGATTAAAAACGTTTTATTTAATGAGGATAAGTGCCACATAAAAGCAATCTCCTTGAGGTCCTAAGTAAACATCACTTAAATCGTTTCAAAATGGTTATAAGTAAAAATAAATTTCTCAATTTTTTTTTCTTAATTTTCCTTATTACCTCTAGTCTTAGAATTTCCATTAGGCAATTCTCAGTAGCAGCATTTTTTTATTAGAGGTACAAAAATAGAAATGGATTTATGTAGCTATATTTTGGTCGTTATAAATACATTTTTGATTTGATACTTGCGTAGTTTTTTCATCACGACTGTAACCACCAAAGATATAAGCTGGGTTGTTTTTTATCACGAGTACCTGTCACACACGTGGGTTACTAATGATTTTATCTACGTGTGTGGATCATATTGTGGAAAATTATTCAATCTTTCCATATTATGATCCAGACACGTAACAAGAATTCAAAACAAAATAAATTCAAATCAAAATAAGTTATTATAGTAAAAATAAATTCCCTTTTAGCCGCTTATCATAAGATCCACATAATGTTCTTCTGACCGAATTTCGGTCATGGCGGCCGTTCTCATCTGATAGCCAACTACGCAGGAGATATTATAATGCACAAGTATGCGCGCTAACACAGGTGCACTCCCTATGGCCCTCTCCCTCATAGTCCGATCTGGTCTCATAGACTGGCACGACCAGAGAGAGATCAGGCGCAGGCCCAACGGCTTAACGTGCCTTCCGAAACACAGAGGGGTTTCGACATGTGAAATCGGTCTCCAATCACAAGACTGATGTTAACCTCGCAGATCGACAAATCTGCGCAGTCCCCACGAAGCTACGAGCCCCTCGAAATCCATGTCTGCCAAGTCCCACATAGGTGGTAAACGTATTTATTGGGCCTACTTGGATTGTAGCTATTTACGAAAATCCAAGAATGTTTTAACACGTTGACTAATAATATAATAATATTTTTTTATTTACTATAAGTTTCAAAGTACAGTTACAAATTTATTACATTATAACAGCTGAAGGTAAGACTAAGGTACTTTTACATAATAATTGAGGACATCTACATCCGAACTAGGCAGAAACCTGTGTCTCGGATTGCAGCTAATCCCTATATTAATATTCAACTTTAATTTGACTAGCCATTTTGAAAGAGTTATATAATTTTAAATCATAGAAAAGGTAAATAGTATAAAAGTAAGAAGCACATGGTGTGTGTGTGTGTGAGTGTGTGTGTCTGTGAGTGTGTAATGTGTGTGTGTGAGAGTGAATTTGTTGTCTGAGATAGTCCGTAGTTTAAAAACTAGAAAAAATAGGTATATAAAAGGAGGGTGTTCATGCAAGTGGGTATATTTGATGTAAATTAGTTTCCTATATTTATTAGTTGTTCAGTTTCCTCGTAAGACAGGCCAGTAAGACTGTCCGATTAATAGACACAATAGTTAAACAATCGCTTTGTACCATATGTGGTACAATGGACAGTGAAAGGATTAATTCTAGGTGCTATGTATAATCTTTTTTCAATAAAAAATATTTTATTATTTTATTTTTATTCTGTTCTCCGTAGACAAAGACTTCAGAGTCGGTACGTACACAAAATGTATAAATATTGTACAACATGTATAAGGTATATGTTTGTACATGTTGACGTACGTTGCCTCTGTTTGTCTGTTATATGTGGGTTTTGTTATCGTTACTAAGTGAGAGCGGGTTTGGTAAACATGTATAATAAATGGCTTTCCATTTTGTTCCAATGTTGCCTACCCTGCACCCGAGGTGATGTTATTCCGAGATTAAATATGAATATGCCGTGTGGTATCCCGCCTAGAATTGACCACCCCCTTTCCTCCCGTGGGTATTGTAAGAGGTGACTAAGGGAAAAACCCAGAAGATGGGCAGCAGCGTCTTCTGTAACTTGCTACCAATACGGCGATCCCCAAGCCGCTTGCCAAGCGTGGGGATTATGGCACCCCCCTCTTTAAGGGGGAGGCTTTTGTTCAACAGTGGACGTCTTCCGGCTGATGATGAAATATGAATGTATGTTATTATAATTATACTTCTGTCCGTCCCACTACAGGGTACTACTGTGAAGACTAATTAAACAATGTATAGGTACTGTAGCTGTTCAACTACCAGGGAAAAACCTCGTCTTTTACAGAGAAAGAACAAGCATTCACCAGGCTATCAAGCAGCGGGTTGGCGATATCCGATAATGCAGGTTTCCGTACCTTCTTAAAATTTCTAAGAAAGGACAAAACATTAAAAATGTGACATTGATGGTCGTGGTAGGGGTTGCAAGCTCGATTCCAGTATCTTACGTTAACATTGTTAGCATTTTGGTGTGTTCCATATTTGTCCGAAATCTCAACATGTGGACATGACATATTTCATGTCTGTGAACCGTACCTACGATTCAGGATTTTAGTGGAGGCATCGTGTAAAAGAAAAAAAAATATTCAAGTCACAGCCAGTTTCAAAGTTATTACGCCAATCTAATTTGTATTCAAATTCAACATAAAGTAGGATCATAAAGGAGAATCTTCAAACTAATCTTACCATTTAACCACAATTATCGGATACAGTTCACGATAAAAGCCTACGAATGCCTACGTCCGTAGCACCTGTGTAGCCGCTACAGGTCTTTTGACTGGCAATCTTTTGCTACGACATGTGATTGCTACGGAGAATGTGGGTGCTTTTCAAAGTTACACAAAGAGCCGTGTAGGTGACCCACTTAATGTTATGACAGTTTGACTGGCTAAGTTGCGATTATATTCATGGTAAGTGTCGTAGGAATGTATGATAGAGCTTTTGTTCTTGAAAATGTAGGTTGAGATGTAAGTACCTACAATTCACCATTGGCAATTTAGTTTGGCCCCAAAAGAGCCTTTAGGGCTTAATACCTAACCTGGTTAATTATTTAAATACATCGCTTTCGGCTGTCACCTTTTGCGATCATGATTAGGGCCTTGCCACGAGGTAAGGTACTTTTACAAGCTTTTATTTTCAAATTAATTGTTTTAGTGAAGTATTCCAACTGCCTAAAATAAAAATAATAAACGATGACATAAATACCTGTAAAAATATAATCAATATGGATAAAATTATAAAAATCATAACACAAAAAGTACGATTTAAACCGTGGATAACGTAGTGAGTTACGCACTGATTTTATTACTTACGCAACGGATATTTTATTTAAATAAGTAATTAAAACTGATTTTACTTCTCTAAAGTCACTAAAATACCTTTCTGTAATAACACACGCAATCCATTCATTATCATTCACATAACCATGCATCACTCACTCATTGTTCATTTAAATCCAGTCCGTCCGACACTGATTCAATTAAATGAACTTGATTTGGGCCTAAATGGAATCCGAATTCAGACGAACCGCTCCCAGAGGTGGCTTATAGGAAAATGAAGGATCATATGGAGTGATATTCTCATTGCTAACCAACTCACGTACTGAAATGATCTGTGGCATGTGTAGTATTAAGGCTCGGTAAGAAGCAAATGTTTAAAACAGCAGTACGTTCCATGTTAGTTGAATTGAACGACCACCAATTTAAGAAGAATTTTGCAGTTTTAATTAAATTAAAAAATAAATACACGACTCAGTTAAATAATTTTTAGGTATTTCTTTAGTAGATTATATTCTCTATAATATTATTAAATAAAATATGACAGTTTAGGCTCAAAATTTTGAGAATAATGCGACGAAAATATTTGTTGGACTCTGCTTTACGATTTTTATAATCATGATTAGAACAGCGAGATTATTTCTGCCGACACCTTCGGAGATAACAGGCATAATTATCTGTATAAACAACTTCATTCGCCGTACTATTATTTTGCAGTAAACCATATTAGTGCTTCGCTACGAAGCACATTAGTACGCTACGAAATATTCTAGTGCTACGCTGTAATGTATTTTTGCAATCGGCTACGTAACACGTTTTGCTGATTTTACCTTATTGATAATGCACAAAGGCATAAAAATACACACAGACGAACATAGAACCCCCTCTTTTTTGAAGTCAGTTAAAAAGCAAGACACAGTCCTTTACAAACAAGTTTACCGCCGAACTCAGAGACATTAAATGATTACTTAAACTATCACTAAGTAAAGGTTATCATTGTAAGATCTTTACTTAGTGTCAGTTTAAGTAACCATTAACGTCTCTTACCGCCGAACTCAGGGACATTTAACGAATACTTAAACCGACACTAAGTAAAGGTTTTCTTTGTGAAATCTTCACTTAGTGTCAGTTTAAGTAATCATTAGTAAACGTCTCTGAGTGCGGTGGTAAGTTTTATAAACTTACATAAGTTTATTAGTATGAATGAATTAAAAGTACACTCGTATTTACAAGGAGTAATTTTATAAAAGAAGAAGACAGCTCTTCTTCTTATCGTATGGTTGATGTCAAACCTGCTGTCAGCCGTAGCCAGATAGTATTATATTACTCTATTGAATTGTACAATGTGAATTGTTGATCTTTGGCGCACTGGATACGCGATTGGACTACTGCGACAAGGGTTGCATTTCCGCACGGGCCAAAAAATGTACGATCCGCAGATGTTTGTCCCAAAACTGGGTGATTATGTTTGTAAAACGCACCCACGATACTGGAAAAATTCCTAAAGTGCAGCGACGTTATAAAAAAAATTGTTTCACAACTTATATTATTTTTTACTATTATACCTAAACAAAGTCAAACCTTTTGAGATTCAAACCCTCGCTTTCTTCCTCTATCACCTTTATTCGCTAGGCCATGTATTCTTTGCTATTTAGCAACTTGAAACCAGTATGAGTGGTTCTGCAAGTGATCCTGTAATCCTCAGTAGCAGCACAGAGTCTAAATTTGTGCTCAATAAATGGCAATAGGCTCCCCCACTATTACATTGGAACCTATAACATAACTGGCGAAATTTGGGTGTACAAACCTCTGCCTACCCTTTTGAGCCATACAGGCGTGATATTATGTTTATAAAAGTATAATAGTTTGCATATAAGGCATCACATTAAAATCGTTGATATATTAAAGCAACGTAGTACAGTCAGCATCATAAGTAATAATAATATTTTGGGACAATCCTCACACGGCCTGTATTATGGCAATCAGACAACTGATAAACATATATTTCTAAATACATACATAATTACATAATATAGATAAATTACACCCAGACACAGAACAAATCATTATGCTCATCACGCAAAGGTTTGTACGGGGCGTGAATCAATCCCACGACCTCCGGTTAAGCAGTCAGGGTCACTAACCACTAGACCAACAGGCCAGTCGTAGCTATGCATTGAATTTTTTAAACAAACCATTATTTAAAGAACTACTTCTTACCTATACGTCTATAATAATCCAGATCATCATAATATGGACGTTTCTATAATTTAAACAATAACTTGAATTGACGTTTGTTTCTTACAATTATAATCGACGACCGAATGGCGCAGTGGCTAAGCGATGAGACTGCTGCGCTAAGGGTTGCGGTTAGCGATTCCCGCACGAGACAAAAATTTGTGTTATCCACAGATGTTTGTCTCGAGTCTGGGTGTTTGTGTATGTGATATTTCATGTTTGTAAAACGCAACTACGATACAGGAGATATTATTAGTGTGGGGCGAGGTTTTAAAAAAAATAACTGTCATAATGTTTCTTAACATGTTTAGCTACTTATGGTGCTGACTGTACCCATAAGATATCAGCCGCCGCGGTGCGTGTCTATAGCCTGACACCGCATGATTGACGCATTGCAGTTAATTAAATATTTTATTGATCTGCAGACGTTTGACGAGTGTCTAGAATATAAGAATAGAATAGAATATTCTAGTCTAGCGTCGGTAAACACATTTACGATAGAATTTCGGCTGATATAATAAATTGTAGTAATTATTGTACTCCATGTATTTGTTTAAGCTCCACGAGTGAGAAAAGTCGATTTAAACACTAAGGCCAGATACCAAACTGAAAACTAGTTAACGCTATTTCTACGAAATGTTAATAAATGTAGAGTAAAGTCAATGTCAACACAATAAAGACCACCTACACTGTTCTCACATAATTTATTGAACTTGTCTGGAATTTAAAAGAGACCTTGACCCCTGAGTTTGTTTCGGTATTTCTTCTCAGAGGTAGTCAGTTAGGAAATGCCGACGCTATCTATCTAGTTTAATAAAAAATTGCGTGTTAAAGTGTTTTTTTTTTAAACCTATTTGCAAAATAAAATGTAAAAAAACTATTTTTATTAGATTTAGAAATTCAACTAGTAAACTAAAATATGAAACGAAGCAATATAATTAATTCAGGAGTATGCCGGAACGGTATATATCACTAGTATCAATAAGTCATTCAAGGCACGATACCGCAAAATTAATGTTGCCCTCGAACACAATAATCCGTGTATTTCTTCTAATATTCCTACTTTAGAATCCAACACAATAATTTCAATCGTCGGTCCCATTAATAGGCACATTTGGCAAAACTCCACACTGAAGCACTAACCGCAAAGGTTTTAATGAATCGTATAGAAGCTAACAGTTAGTCCTTTATTTCTGCCCACGTAAGCACACTTCGACTAAGAGCTAACAATTTTATTACAAGCCACAAAAGACGTATGTAATGCCAAGTGCTGAAGGCAACTTTATCCGTCGGGGAGCAATTAGGAATACATTTTCTCTCAGTCGCCGGAAAATTAACTCGAAACATAAATTTATAAAAGATAATTATTAAAACATTTATTTAAAATAGATTAATTTCCTTCTTTTTTACTCGGGCTATCCACCGTGCGGAAGATACCCGATCTTTTAAAAGGCTTACGTGAGGACACAGGGTCAACACGCAGAGGCCCGTTGAGAACTTTAACCTTAAAGGGAATGGGACACCACCTTTAAAAAGAACAGCCATGAAAAGTCCCCAGAAAGTGCAAGACTATTGTGAAATATGAATACTATAATAATTACTTTTTTTATTAGTATTTTTTGAACGTCATATTACATCAAGGCAGCCCCCAAAACGCGCGTTCATCACTGCTTACTTTACTATAGCTGGGTAGAAAGAGTCGATGATGATGAAAAGTCCGATGAACTGCAAGGCGATCCCGAAGAACTTGATGATTAGCAAACTGGGGGTCTATAGTATCCTGATAGAGGAAAAACATCTCAGTTTTCCCTTTGGAATTACAGGCGTGCTAGTATGAATGGTTTCTATATCCAGTGCATGTAACACTTCAGACATTACTTTTAAAAACAATGTATTAAACTACGGCAAAAGTAGAACAAACATTGGATGAATTATTAATTTAACATAAGCGATCGTGGATGTAGCGGATTCCTATACAACGCCGCATTCATTATCGCACTTATGTATATTTCGCGAGCTTTTCCGCAGATGGGAAACGACGAAAATATAGTCATCTCGCTCCAGCTTATGTGGGAGTTATACTGTTGTTTCAGTCTTGCTTCGGAGCGGGAAATTCTGTGGCGTTTCGTTCAGACCTGTAGATTCGCGTGACAAGCTTGGACGGTTTTTCGTAAGAGCTCCATTCAACTCGCGTACGATTCAACTTTATATCGACTGTATTTTGTGGTATTTGTAAATAAGTGTGTGTTTTTTGTTTGTGTAGTGATGTGAATTTGTGTTAGTGTTTAATATTGAAAGACATATAGTGAGGTGAGTAAATTGTTCTAATTTATTTTCTGTTTTTCTTTACGTTTGCGATCAAACAGACGGGTATTCATGAAAAGATTTATTGCGATTATCGCAGTGGCCTTGCTGATATTATATTAGCAGATAATTTTTAATTTAGGTTAAAAAAATATTTATATCAGCCATCTTTCTTGTCTGAGAAAAAAAGGTTTATGTTTTGGTTCTGAAATAGTTATTTATTACTGTGATTTTAAAAGATCTGCGTAACATGAAATATTTCATGCAAGAATGGACATTACCGTTACTTTATTTTTAATTTTACACTATGATTGAAATGTAATAAAGCCTTAATTTTACATGATTATAAATATATTTTTTTTTAATAAGAGAAAATGAAAAGTTTTTTCTTCGTAGTTTTAATACTCAGGCAATAGATTGTTTTGCAGTAGTTAGGTAAAGTTGCTGGAATAAATTTTACAAAAACACAAAGAAATAATTTTAGCAAAAGACCAATTCCATCTAAAATATTATAAATTCCATTAATTTTCACGAATTAATTTTCATTACTTGTCTATAGAGCGTGTTGCATACAAATGTATTCTGTATTTCCTCACAATCATTAATCGAACGATTAATTGGTGAATCGTCACGACTAGAGAGCGTCAGATGGCCGGACCAGGAATTCATGTTTTCTTTGACGTACCTATCGAGCGGTTAAAATGTAAAGAATGGTCACCTATCCAATGAGTGACCGCAGAAAGCTCTGCTTTACTTCGCAGATTGATTGACCTGCGAGGCAGCTACGTAATTATGAGCTTCTAAATAATGTCATGTGAAACAACACGAGACAGACAATGTTGATTTATGATCTACTCTACCAAGCGTCTAGTGAGTCAGTAATATTGAAGATACACCAAATGATCAAAACCAGATTCACCTAACCAGTTCTGTTCCCACTTCCCAGAAACTCTTTAACTCTGTATCGAAATCATCTTAGTCATCACTGTTTGTGTTTCGCCGAATAATAAGACCTGTCAATAAAACAGACCTCACAATCTCATACTAATCGCGTCTTATACTTAGGTATTATAGTTATATATAGTAGGTAGAATATAGAGGTAGTATTTAAATGTATAATGTATAGTTAAATTATATAATTATTTTTTTCTGTAATTGTGTAAAAAAACACATTATCTTTTTATGACGCCTGTAATACCAAACTTTCTCTGTATGAGAAGGGGACCTATGCCCTGCAGAGCACAGTGAGACAAATAAGCTGGTAGTATTCCTGTATCAACGTACAGGCAGTTTGCTGGTAATGGTATACTCTCCAAAGGGGTGAAGGTTCTCCTATATCAGGAGTATATTCACATTATTCACCCATAAAACACTCGACATAAGTCAAATGATATCCATTCAACAGACACACACCGTATTTGTCACCTTTTACGACTTGCTATTCCAATGACGGAATATATAAATTATGTTAGTCTCCAGTCCCCCATACTAATACTATGGGATCATTAATTACCAAGATGAAAGGAAGGAAGAGAGAATAAAACACTTGATCGTTCCTGACCTACTCTACGCAGCCTCCATTGAGTTAGACTAAACAGCAAAAAAAATTCGTGTCAAATGCAAACCAGATTCACTCCGAGTCGAAACAGAAAGCCGTTTTGATAGAATTTTGGCCTTATTATCGTAACACACTAGACTTCCTCTTATCGTATAGTTGATGAACAACCTGGTGTCAGAGTTTAAACCGCTTGTAGGCCTCTGACATGGCTTTACACACCGTTGAAAAATCTCCCAGGTGTGCCGTTTTCCTTACGTTTTCCATCAGCGTTTTTAGCAACTGATAACTAATTTATAAATACGCATGAATTCGAAAAGTCATTGGTGCATGTCGGGGTTTGAACTTGCGGCAGTTCAATGGTTCAATGGTCTTACCACTCGGCTATCAGTTTATAACACTATTTACGGGTATCGAACATGGCTATCAAATAGTGAATAGTATTGTTTATGTATGAGAAATGACGGCCCCGTCTGTCGTATGTCAGATGAACAATAGGCCTAACTTACATTACAATGGACCCCTATCAACAATGCTGACGTCAGCGAGGAAGACCCAAATGGAGACTTGTGTATACAAGACTGGTGGTTGACTGCTCTTGACAAGGAGATATGGAAAGAGAGTAGTGAGGTCTTTGCCCAGCAGTGGGATACTTTAGTCTATAACGCTTACATATTGAGGAATGACATGAAAGTGAAGGAAGTATGACAGGATTGAAGCAAATGATAATACGCTCGATCTCCGCCAACCTCCCTGGGAAACAGGCATGACTTTATGTAAATGCATTAATGTTCCATGTACCAGTTTAATATAATACTACTCGCAACTGGTTGCTAGGTAACCAGCACAGTAATCAGCACCCACTATGTGCCCTTTAATTATGGTACAAGATAGAAATTCTCAGAATCCATTAGACCCTCTTTGCCTTTAAGAGATACCAAAATTATGGAAATCCTTGCAGCTTTTAGGCCAGATTGCACGCAAAACCGAGTTCGTGTACCAGAAGATAATTCAGTCCAATCTCAGTCCATTATCAATTATCATTCACCTGCATACAAAATGTTAGTGTTAGTTGGATCATCATCAGTCAGAAGACGTCCACTGTTGGACAAAGGCCTCCCTCTTAGAAAAGGGGAGAGGGGGGGAGTAGCCATTATCCCCACACTTGGCAAGCGGCTTGGGACGCAGTATTAGTGGTCTAGTTACAGATGACGCTGCTGCCCATCTTCTGGTTTTTTCCCTTAGTCGCCTCTTACGACACCCACGGGAAGAATGGGGGTGGTCAATACTAGGCCGAATACCACACGGCACTCTAGGCCGGATACCACACGACACCACGTGACACATACTCGTTGCCTACGGTTTCCTGTGATAGAGTGCCGTTTCAGGAACAAAAAATGTCTTCGTTCGTGCAGCCTCATAAATGCCTCGTTTTTAAAACTTTCTCCAAATTCCTATGCGTATTTTACCCGTATGCTAATAAAAATATTCTTTCAAAAGATTTTATTAAAAGCCTCCACATTTTCATTCTTTCTTGACTCAGCGGACGTTTTTTACATAATAACAGACGGTACGATTGGCGCGTTTTCATTTACGCTCGAGTTAACGCCATCTTTGATTGCTCATAAGACTGACAGCTGAATTCTTTTGAATGTTTCGCTATGTTTGTATACTTATTTTTCTTTTGCGTAACATTGTAAAGAAAAAGCGGGTGTCAATATAATATATATTTATTACTTAAAGAACTGCGACTGTGATCACGTAGAAGTAGGTGGAGATGATTTTAGATTAGGGTGAGGAGTTTTGGCGATTGACAATAAAAGATATAGTGTTTTTTTTTAACTTTGCACCACATTATGAATCTCTCCTGTATCGTGGGTGCGTTTTACAAACATGAAATATCAACAACACAAACACCCAGACTCGGGGCCAACATCTGTGGATCGCACACATTTTTGTCCCGTGCGTACCAGTAGTCCAATCGCTTAACCACTGCGCCAATCATGTCGTCACTGCATACGCCCACAGTACAGTTTGTGTAATTGACCTTTATTTCATTCAAATTATAATAAACGAAAAGAAAGAAAAAATGGCTATGACGTTAAATTTTTAAATCGCTGGAACGCTAGTTTCAACAGATGGAAAAAACAGTTTTAAGGCTTAGTTGAAGTGAAACTTAATTAAAAAATAAAATTTCTGGACCAATAAGCAACCCACTCAAAACTTGAAGTTATTTTCCAAGATTGAATCAATACATTAAAGTCGTAAGTATTTCAAGAAATCCTAGGAATAGTTTTGTCGGCAAAAACCCTAATAGGTTTCTGCAATAACTATGTAATAACTAAGTATTTAATATTATAACTTGATTAAGTAATTGACCATTGGTAGGTAAGTAGGTTTAGTAAATGAAAATGAATATACTAAACTCCTCCTATATATTCTTTTATGATTAATTCGTTGCGGGTTTCAAGACAGTCGAGTCAAGTCTCTGGGACGCCTCGAGCTTCATTGCCTCGATGGTTCTCAATGGTTATCATTGTAGGATGCCAGGATGTGATGGGCACAAGTGGTGGGCTAGTCCCGAAAAAAAAATGAAAACCAATCGCTGTATACACACTGGACAGTAAAAGGGTTAAGTAACTCTTGACGAAAACCTTGGTGTATTATAGGATTAGTAAAACCTATATCTAGCCTTTTACTGTATACATTCTCATTCCGTCTCTCTTTTTTTTTTTTTTCTTTAAAAAAACGTCACCCCACACTAGGAATTTCTCCTGTATCGTGGGTGCGTTTCACAAACATGAAATATCACATACACTAACACCCAGACTCGGGACAAACATCTGCGGATCGCACAAATTATTATCCCGTGCGGGAATCGAACCCACAACCCTAAGCGCAGCAGTCCTATTGCTTAGCCACTACGCCAATCGGGTCGTCTCTATATGCATGCTCTGATTTACAGCTTAAAATCTGTTTCTGTAAGCACATCTGTTTATGTACAATCGAAAAATAAGAAGATTACAAAAATACTGGTGAGAGCTGAAAAGGTCGCAGAAGAGCAAACTTTCCTTCGACAACGAATCTTGACGGAAGGTCTATATAACCGTTCATAATCTTTAACACAACCTCCATTAATAAAGGAAAAGAAATTTGAATTATGAATTTACCGCAGGTCCGTAAAGTCCGCATTGTATATTCTAAAGTCCCTGGTGAGCCTCACCGTCCCTTCAGCCCTGACCCACTTTTTAATTAAATTTACATTACACAAACATTTTAATGCACAAGGGCCTGTCTTGTGAATTTATTTATTTTTCTAAATAAACTTTGGGAATTTCAATTTGAAGTAGATTGAAATAAAACTATTTTTACGGATTTTATCGCGGTTTTAATTTTGTTTTTTGGTCCCGACGTTTCGAATCCTTTACAGCATTCATGGTCACGGGCAGACTGAGGTGAGGTAAGGTAGTTGATAGTAATTGTTCAAATTAGACGTTTAACACCTCAGTCTGCCCGTGACCATGAATGCTGTAAAGGATTCGAAACGTCGGGACCAAAAAACAAAATTTAAACCGCAATAAAATCCGTAAAAATAGTTTTATTTCAATGACTAATATTCGCGTAAGTGATAGAAATCATTTGAAGTAGATTTTTTGTTTGTGGAATTGAAAAAGTGTGATTGACGGCCTTTTTCCATTTTCCAAGACCATTGATGGCCTTGGAGTGCCAGGCCAGAATAGCACCTCCCCATTTTATCCCGTGGGTGTCGCAGGAGGCGACTAAGGGAAAATCCAGAAGATGGGTAGCAGCGTCTTCTGTAACATCGCTACCATAACTGCGATCCCCAAGCCGGCTGATGATGATGAATTCACTGACCAGATATTGTGTTCCATTTTTTGATATCCGTACATGAGTTTGAAATTTAAACAGGAATTTTAGCTGGGATATGGCAATTAAAGACAATAAGTTCGTAGGTGCCGAAACCTAACTAATCCGAAGATTCTAATGTCACGTATATAGAAAAAAGTAGTTAGGTGAGGGTAAGTGATATTATTTACAAGAAGATTTTTGGATCACTGGCAAAATCTCATCAAAAATTACATTAGTAAAAGCTTTTAAACTTACAAGGACGATAAATATTTAAAAATAAGTAGCAATATATTATTAGTTTAAATACTCGGGCTAAATTGGGCTTCAATAACATAATTTGCCAACGGGTATCATGTAAGGCGTTCTCGGTAATTCTCCTGAAAGCTTTCTTCTCCGTCGCTAACACAATTTGTCCTCACGCATATTTTAGTCAAAAATAAATCTATGAGGCACCGAAACCAGCCAGAAAACAAACTTGAGTTGTTTTTGGGAAAAAAATCCTTCTTTTACATAATATATACATCACGCCCAACGGGTTAAGCAGAAGCGCACATATAGTACACCCATATTGCGCCAGTCATGTTATAAGTCCCAATTATGGTTTACCAACAGTTGTTACAGTGTTAATTTTACAATAGGTATATACAATGGTTTCCGGAGTCGGTCTTTTTAGAGGTCCCGGGACTTCCCTTGTTCGTGCAGATGGTGACCACCGGTGGTTTTAGTGAGGTAGAAATCCCACACTACCCGGTCCCTACCCCACGGGGCCGGGTGCGTTTTGAAGGTTTCCCTCCGATAACAAAAAAAAAAGGTATATACAATAGTATCAGAAATGTATAAGCTAACTGAACAACCAATTACAGGTAAAGACAACAGGCATTAACAGCACACCTATTGCCACTAACTAGGCACACATTCAGACTGTGCTGCTAATGGAAAAACCCAGTAACACTTTGCCCGACCCGGGATTCGAACCCAGGACCTCATACTCAGCAGTCGCGCTTAACGAACACTAGACCAACGAGGCAGTCCAGTCTTTTTTTTTAGACTGTCAACTATTCATTATTCAATCTTATATGGAAGTTATAGATAGGTATACCAACATAACTAAATGCAATTAAAAAGATTTTCACTACCAATTATTCCTTAATACATCACGTAGTAACAGACTAAGTACAAGATACTTAATGCTTGTTATTAGCCAATAATATAATAAATAATCCAAGGATATTGAGCGTTTTTCTTAGAAGAGTTATACTAGTAATAATATCGATGTAATAAATACGAGCTAGACTTTTGTAATCCATTTACACACGTATTGTTGGTAGATACAATAATATTTAATAAGAAGCTTGTTACTAGACAAAGTTACTCGTCTACGTAGCTAGCTAAATAGGTAAGCAACGCGTCCTAAAGTTAATCCTTGGATTGGGACCTATTACTTACCTGGTGAAATATAGGTATGCTATTGGTACACTTCTGCCTATGCGTGATGTCATGTTTTTTTAATAGACTTCAAAAAAGGAGGAGATTCTATTATGATAACTTTCGTGAGCGTTATCCATGCTATTTTCTATATATTCCGGTTATACTCACGTGTGTATTTGGGAATATCCCGACTAGTTTCGAACTCTAACGGAGTCCTTATTCATGAGCTGGTTACGCGGCAGAGTCGCGAGCCGGACTCCGCGCAACTTCGTTAGAGTTCGAAACTAGTCGGGCATTTCCCAATACACACGTGAGTGTAACCGGAATATATAGTAAATAATAAGGAGGAGATTCTCAATTCGTCGGAACCTTTTTTTAAATGTACGTTCCCTCATAACTCCGTCATTTATGAACCAATTTGAAAAATTATTTTTTATAAAATTACCTACGTATGGAAACAAAAAAATCATGGAAATAATCGCTAGATAAAACTCCACTGATGGGCAACCAATCTAGCTAAACTTATTATTTAGGCAGTTCACCAAGATGGGGCTTCATCTATCATCGTCAGTTCACATAAAAGGTAAGATCAGTGACATTCCTTTTATCTTTGATTTTGATGAACTTTACGATTTAATCTTTTACGAGGCTGTTAATCAATTTAAAAGGATACTTCAAATATATACCTATAGTGTTTTTACTGGGATACAAATGAGAAAGCTGATTCTTTGGAAGATACAGGAGCAGTGTACTATGGAGGAACCTAGGAGTACAATATAAACAATTTATTATTAACTGTGCAAAAATGACTGCCTCGTTGACTAGTGATCGCCTGGCGCAACTCAGCGTGAGTTCCTAAGTTTGATTCCCAGGTTGGGTTAAAGTATTATTTGGTTTTTTATTTGATAGTTTTTTGTAGCAGCACAGAGTCTGAAATTGTGCCCGGTTTATGAGAATAGGCTCGCCCTAAATAGGGAGCACAACTAGGTTCCCAGGACAATTTGAAAAAAATATCTAATGGAAACCCCAATAACACTACCCGACTAGGGAATCAAACTCAGGACAAAGTAGTACACTCACATTTCGCATGTTCTACGCACTTCTGCCTACCCCAAAGGGGCATACAAGCGTGATGTTATGTTATGTTCTATCCCTTTTGTCTATTCGGGACAGTCAAAGAGATAATCGCTTGCTTCGATCTAAAAAACTTTTCGCTTCATTTACTCACGATAAAATACGCATTTTACATATAAAACAAAGCGTTACCGTAGACAGCTAAAAATATTCAGCTCCACAATTAGACGGCACCGAACTTTGACCTTTGCGGTTACCTTGTACTAACCTTAGGCATTATAATTAATCCAAACACTCCATTAAAGGTTCAGTAGTCAGGAATTTTAGAGAAAATTAGTATAATTATGAAGTTCGTACGGATAGGATAGAATTATAGAAGTAGGTAGGTATCGATTTATTAAGGCGCAGCATAACATCATTAATCATTTAGAAGACACAAACACGCGCATAAAATCAAACAGTTTCTCTATACAGCCCCTTTAGACAAGTGGTAAAACGCTTGACGAATAGAAATGGATGAATATCATATGATGAATAGAATAAAAAATGTATGGGAAAGACATAATGTTTCGACTATGTTATCGATGACATATGTCATTGTATGGAGTTGTATGGTCCTGATGACAAAGGGCCCTAAGTCAACCATATGAATCAACCCCATAAATTCACCATTCTATTATATTTCTATGCGTCTAAAATTTTGTCATTTGTCTAGGGCCGTGATGCGACAAAAAAGGAAGACAGTACCCCAACTTTCTTTGATCCAAATTAAGGTTTAACGTGAACAAATATCGAAATAGAATCAAACACGTACGACCTGTGAGTGGGACCTATCGAAATCTCTTTGATCCTCATCGCATACAAATTACCTTGAATGCTTGACATGAATCAAATCACAGCCTAACGTATTTGAATAGCAACGATTTTAAATTAAATCACGAGTCAGTAAATCCCTAAATACCCAATCGCAACAAATCAGAGAGTTGAGGCAATTTAAATATTCTGTTATTGAAGGCAAGGTATTATTTTGAGCACGGATAAGCTGTGGATTTGAAAAAAATCGTTATTTTTTATCGCTTCATACAATTTATTCTGCCGACGAACGTGTATGAGGGTTTTTTTTAAAACATTTATAGGTACCTACGATACTATAATACAACCAACGAGCGTGAATGAATGAGGTAAAGGAGATATCAGAATCGTAGTAAATGGAAATCCGTGTTCTCGGCCTACCCTTCTCGGAACCTTGCGAGACTTTATAATGTGACTGTATGATGTTGTTAAAGGTATTAGAAACTAGTGGTAAATTCAATACCAAATCCACTAAAAAATCATAAAATTAAAAGTTCTCTTAACTTGAGCTCTTCTAAATGTATTGACATCTCTTTTCATTACAAAAATGTATCATTTTATGCTAACATCAGTGGATCAGGGCTATGTAATAAAAACATTAAAAATGTAATATGAAAGTTTGTCAAATTGCACAAAGCAAATAAACTTCTCTTTTTGTTTGTAAAAATTACACTCAATGCAAAAATAAAAGAAAAAGAAACATTGGGTTTGTTCGTTATAAAGTTACTTAAACAATAAATGCAATAAAGCTTGCCAGCATGTCGCCAATTTAAGAATGGAACAAGGTTTTCTCAATTCGATTTTGATTTATTCAATTACTTATGCGTGCACCCTGCATTCAAATTTAGAATGTCTGTTGTTTTTATCATTATTTTATTTTGTGTGTGTTTTAAGCAGTTTATTCCTGCTAGAATTTGCTTATACATTAAATATCCGAAATTAATTTATAAAATGTGTGATGAAATAAATTATCAATTATTTACCTAACTAATAAACTCGATATTATTACATATAGGTGCCTACCTTAGGTGCCTACGATAACTAAGTATTGTTTTGAAACTGTACCTTGTCGATCATTTCAAATTATTTAAGTTAAACCTTATTTCTCTGACTAATTTTACTTACAAAATGTTACGGGAATTGCCAACGATCAGCGATGTAATAAATAAACTTTGCTCTCTATTTGTTTCAGGTTAATTAACGAAAACACTTGGCGAAATTGGAAACTAGTCCACCTGAGTGTTTTAAATTAGTTAAAGTTAAATAAACTTAGAATTTAGTGAAGTTATAATAAAATAAATTTTAGTAATAATATAATGTAAATAATAGTTTCGAAGAAATATTTACTTGATTCGAACGTCGAAATTTGAAAATGGAATCGGTGGAGGCGAAAACTAAATTGATGATTAAATGGAAGTTTAAAATTTAAATTCGGGACCAAAAAGAATCCGAATTTAGTAGTCGAAATTTAAATTTGAATTAAATTTAGTAAACGATACAAAATGGCCGCTTCACCATCAACCACGCCTAAGGCCCCTTCTCCACCGCCTCCTGGACACGGGCCAAGCAAAATGGAGAGAAGAATGTCTCACTTCAAAGAATACAAGTTCTTTAGGAGCTTCAGCGCAAAAGTCGAGAACTGGCCTATGAGGAAAGCGGAGCAACTATGGAGAAAAATGCGGGAAAGAAAAATTGCAGGTAAGAAAAACAAATATTATTACCAAAGATTATTTACCTAGTTTTTTTGTATTAAATAAAACTGTTTTATTATATAAGTTTTTTACAATTATTTACATTTTAAAACTAACATAAATTAAAAATAATACCTACACATAAAAATATAAAAATTTAAAAAGCATCATAGTATTGATCCCCATCGATGTCAACTGGTAACGTGCCCAAAAGACTGGCAGCATTGCCACGTTGAATAGCAATGCTTATTCTTTGGCCCAAAAATGCACCAGCCCTTTGGTCACGTGTAGACTCAACTAACCGTTTCGCTATGTCTCTAAACAGCGCGTGAGCCCTCGGACCCCATGGTCCAAATGTTTCGACCCCAAACGGCTCAAAAATACAATTACCAATTAGGTTATTGTATTTCCGCCGCTTAAAGGTCTCCGCAGCAGCAGCAGCAGTGCCAGCGCAAATTGCTGAGCCAGAAACATGAGAAGGTGCAAGGGTATCGACGCAGGTTGCGTCCCACACCAAAGGCCTTCCTAATTTCCAGGGTAACAACGACATACCATCGGGTCTCTTTCCATCGTCACGTACCAAGCCATTTGGTTCTAGTACGGCTGGTACGCCGGCGGTGCTAAGAGCACGGCGAATTATATCATTTATGTTACCGTGTCGCGGTATGCGACCTGCACTCCTACTGCATGATAGACCATGCCGTCCGAGGCCGTCAACAGCTTCACCACAGTGACATCGATGAGGAGTGACGCATGGAGTCCCTAAACGTAAACTAATAGCAATGCGGAAACTGTTGTCATCCAACATTGTCCCAATATTGTATGACGGAAGTGCCTGCAACCAAAGGCCCGACTCCCATTCTCCCACAGCCAGCAAACGAGCGCGCTCGGCAGTATTGATTGACGTATTTATCAATTTATTCCGTATCAAACTGCAAAGCGGCTCGTCCCACTGTCTCTGCGAGAAGACCTGTTTGGGAAGTTCGGTATTTGGGCAAGCCATTTTCCAAGCGGATATCGCTTCAGTCAAGCACGATACTTCAAAATTAACCAAGGAAGACGCTAGAATTCTTCTGGTTAATTTTTCAGTACTGTGGACTGAGGACAGAAAAGCCGGTAAACCTAAACTAGAAACAGTGCGGATTCCTAAGCCACCCATACGGACTGGAAGCGTAGCTTGAGACCAAGCTCGGTCATCTAAAGCTACGTTTAAAATCGACGTTAGGGTGGTGCGGATAATTTGGTCAATTTTTTCTAATAATTGTGCATGTTTCCACAATGCGCTTGAACGAAGATTGTAAATAAATTTTGGGCCGAAACAACAATACCGGATTAAAGTTATGGCCGAATGTATGTTAATTTTGAAAAGTCTTACCTAGTTATTATTAAAAAAAATAAGATTTCGAATAATTTGAACTAAAATCAATAGAAACTAAATCACAAAGTTTATACAAGATGCAAAAAGTTGCGCCCAACGTGGGGCTCGAACCCACGACCCTGAGATTAAGAGTCTCATGCTCTACCGACTGAGCTAGCCGGGCTATACTATTAGTTCTGAAATTACCAATCAGTTCCTACTTAGTTAATATTATTCATAAAAATGACGTAATGTAAGGCGGCCTTCACATTGACGCTACTATATGAACCTTGAGATTAAATCGTATTCAAATAAAATGTTCTTTGAAGTTTGTTAAATTAATGAGAACCCAATTACAAATGTTATTTTTAAATCGCTGTTCATTTTGTTAAAAATAGCGAATTGAGGGTACTTACAATTACTTCCGTGTTTGTTTTACGGGAAGAGTGTTTATTGTTTTAATTTAGTTGACATAATAATAAGTACCTATACGTAAATAAGTAAATATTATACACTTGTTATGTGCAATCTGCATGTATGATAATTAATTAATTATTAAATAGGCGCATTACGCACATCACAATGATATCATCATTATGATGATATACGCGGGTGTTTATTACATCTAATTGTTAGATGACACATGTTTATCATTATAACGAAGCTGAAAACAACGGGGTTGTTTTTTCATGAAAAAAAAAAAATTAGCCCAAAAGTCACGCCCGTTTTGAGTAAATACCTGCGAACTTAGCCCGCCAACATTTTGTCATTGCCCCTGATTTCAGTCTTAGAAAGTGATGTTGTAGAACTAAAGTAGTCAGGTAATAATGACATTGATAAAGTCGCCTTTCTACTGTGTAGGGGTCACAAACCGGGATCCCGAATACCGGAATATTGGGTTATATCACCAAATACCGGGATTTGCGGTATTTTGTATTTTTGCAATGTATTGTGACTGTGCACTGGCTCAGATACAGTGTATGATTTTGAAACAGTTTCAAAATAGCCTAGTACACTATAGGTACCGTCCCGAGATACTAGAAATTTTGTAAACACACATTCAGTGGTTCGAGTTCTTGCTTGGACTTGAATTCACAATAATAAATACTAGGTATGTACCTAGCTTTTGCCCGCGGCTTCTCCCGCGTTAACCCCTAAAGACTTAGACGGTTGAATTAAAAAAAAAGTAGCCTATGTCCTTTCTCGGGTCTTGAACTTTCTACATGCCAAATTTCATCAAAATCCATTCAGTGGTTTAGTCTTGAAGACGTAACAGACAGAGTTACTTTCATATTTATAATATTAGTATGGATGGATAGCATACGAATCCTATCTCCCTACCATTGGGCCACTACACCAAAACGCATAGAATAATATCTATCAAATGACCTCAAGTCACGAAGTCAGAACAATCAGACGTCATTTAAATATATTAGCTAAAACAATTGGCCATCAACTTCTGTGGCGATCACGCTTGCGTCGTAATGAGGCCGGCAACCAAAGAGGTTGACACTTCTATTATGAATCGATAAGGCTATGGAATATTTAATTATTGGGTTTAGCTAGCAAAAAAATTGTTCGAACATAAAAAAAAACAATTACCTTTATCATTTCGAATTTAAGCTTAGCATGTGCAAATTCTGAAAATGGGCAGCAGCGTCTTCTGTAACTTCACCACCAATACTGCGATCCCCAAGCCGCTTGCCAAGCGTGGGGATTATGGCAAACCCCCCCGCTTAAACGGGGAGGCCTATGTTCAACAGTGGACGTATTTGGCTGATGATGATTATGATGTGCAATATGCTAAAATGATATCAAATATTAAAATCATCACCATCAGCCAGTAAACGTCTATTGTTGAACAAAGGATTCGCCCTTAGAACGCCACAATGGACGACACCTTGCCATTTTGTCTTCTTCTTCTTATCGTATGGTTGATGAACAACCTGGTTTCAAAGTTTAAACCGCCTGTAGGCTCTGACATGGCTTTACACACCGTTGAAAAATCTCAGGTGTGCTGGTTTCCTCACAATGTTTTCCCTCACCGTTTTTAGCAACTGATAACTAATTTAATACGCACATGAATTCCAAAAGACAATGGTGCGTGCCGGGGTTTGAACTTGCGACCTTTGACTTGGCAGTCCTACGGTCATACCACTCGGCTATCAGTAACGATAATTTTGTAACGATAATTAATTTATAATCGCTCGTTAAAAATATCTTCTTGTTTATGAAAAACAAATCATAAGACCACTGGCATTACTTAGTAACAGCGGTCTTGAAACGAAGTAATATCTACTTAGTATTTATTGCCTTCTTAGTCTAGGAGCTGCACTCAGCGGAATAATCAAAGCCAACATCAGATAATAAAGACGTGTTCGATCAAGCTCTTCGTCTCAACGAGAACGTGATGTGGGGTCGTGAAATGAAGCTGAACTTTAAATAAAAGCTGGTTACACACTTGCGTTTTGACGACAAATAATCCTTTATTTGGGTAGCGGTCGCCTGTTGGTCGAATTTGAATAAAGCTTTTGCAAAGCAAAAAAAATATTTTTTTGCTTTTCACCCTTCCCTTAGCTATGCTAAATCTCACATTTCTTCGTGTCTGTGATATGCTTTCAATATGTAACTAAGTTTTCTCTTCACGTATTAATATACCTTTAGATAAACCCATCATTTTTGGATTTTCAGTTGACTTTTTTATCTTCAGTCTCCGTAAATCGTCATGTGTCCTCGATCTATTATATTTTACAAAAAAAGACGGGAATCAAAAACATCTGCTTCTCTTGTAGTTTTATAATGAAAATTTATACGAGCATGATATCAAATATTTTCTGATGCAAGGATACCGTGAGAGAAAAGAATATCAGGACTCAGCGTTCAATATCTTTATTCTAATAATAACAAGCTGTATGTTTAAACTGCAAATACGTTGCAACGAAGAAATAGCGCAACGGTGTTGTTATTCGAACTTAGGATCTGTTTACCAGAACGTTCATTGGCTGACTTACGGTTGCTAAACATGTAGACAAAATTAAACTAGAGTAAACAATATATAAAACAATGTCTTGAAACTAAAATATATAATAACGTGGTATAAGGCAATACTAACCAAATACCCGGCTGGCATGGCTTACCATCTGTCGTGCCTACATGTGATTTAAAAAAAAGCTAAATTATTACTTCTACATATTAATGATTGGTTGTCTGGAAGAAATTGCTATAGACCGCCACTTACACTGTTTCTAGTTTTAAAGCTTTTTTGTTTTCTTTATTTCTTGGTGTGCAATAAATGTGAGAGTAAAGACTCTTGATGAGGTATAACTTATCTGTGATAAAACACTACCATAACAACAGAAATATTCTAGAATCTCCACGAATGTTGAGACCTAATTACTTTTCGTTGTGTCAACCGCGCTAACAGGCTCGTTGGATCCAATCTCTACAATACAGCATTAACTGTTTACATGTGACAAAGAGTATAGTTCATGGCGATTCAAAGTAGTACTGTTATGTTACGCCAATTCATAATAACATCTCACAACGAAACTGTTCATAAACGTCTTCAATATTTGCTCTTATTGTCACTCTTAATATCTGTAGTTGAGTCTACGGGTATTAATTGCGATAATAAGGCCCATACAAACAGTAGCCCGTCTGAAGTGTGTCGTCGGCCTTAAGCTTTCTTGTATCGCTTTATTTACTCGTTAAACGAAATTGAATTTCTTGTGAAACCGCAGCTGGCTTCAGTTTTGAAGAAAGCTTTGGAACCGTTGTTCTCTGTTCCGCTCTTCTTTATTAACTTTTATTAATTTGGGATTTCAGATTTTTTCATAAGGGGATTATAAATACACCTTGCGGTTCCTTTGTTGTTTCCTCGTTGAAAGTTGAGGCTTAAGAGCCTTTTGCAAGCGTTTGTGGGATTTATTGTCTATCCTGTGAATGAATTATTAAGTACATATAATATTATTACAAAAGCAGTGCCGTGTGGTATCCGGCCTAGAATTGACCACCCCCTTTCCTCCCGTGGGTGTCGTAAGAGGCGACTAAGGGAAAACCCAGAAGATGGGCAGCAGCGTCTTCTGTAACTTGACCACCAACACTGCGATCCCCAAGCCGCTTGCCAAGCGTGGGGATTATGGCAACACCCCCCTTTTAAAAGGAGGAGGCCTTTGTTCAACAGTGGACGCCTTACGGCTGATGATGATGATGATGATGATGTAGGCGGAAAATCAATACATTCACTTTCATTCTAAGCGTGCCTAGGCTTTCATCATAATAATTCCATCAAACCATCGGGCACGCAATTGGTTGATTGCACCGGGATATTATTAGTAGAAGGTGTAGGCAGCGGATGTGGCTTGTATCTGTGCCTGCAGCCATACGATGTACTTTCTCTAGCTTAATTTCCATTTATAAAGACCTTGGTACCTTAAAAAAAATCTGCAACATATATTTTTCTCCAAAAACCTCAACTTGGGGCACATAAGGATCACAAGGGTATTTGTTTTGAGCGGACTGAACTTGGAATCCTAAGCGTGGCAGTCTAACAACTCTCACACATCACCGATCGGGTAAATCAAAAAGATTTATTACACTAAATAAATTTAAGTTGGTCCGAAAACGTCTCCTTGCGGCACAAAATCTTGCGACACGAAAACCACAGAATGTATTAAAAACGAATCTTTATGCAAATGGCTTCACACTAATGGCTTCACAAAGGTCAAGCAACCAACACTCACCCCAAAAGGTCAAGTTCAAGGACACGCTTTCCGGGTTGCCACATTTTATGTGTTTTTTGTTTATAAAACGTTCAACTAGATTAGATTGGAGGGTCCGCCATAAAATGGACCATAAAATCTATTATAGTGGTCTAGATAAAGAGGTTTGAATGTCTGTACTTAAACGAATGGTTTGTGAAATTGACAAGATTGTGATAGCGGGATTTAGTGGCGAAGTTTGCTGGTTTTAAAGTTTTCGTTTTGGTGATAAAATTGGATTGGATTTGTGATTCAGGGATTTTGTTTATTGTGGGCAACGCTTCGCAATAAAACTGTAAACAGAAGCAGAACCGATTTATTTAACTTTGTATTTATTAGTATGAAGGCCTTGCCTATTGGGCCCTAAAACTTAAGTATTGACTGGAGTAAAATTAATGAAGACGACTCATGATTGTTGATTGTAAAACTGTTCTTCCTGAATCAATTTTTTATGCCAATCTTTAAGTAGTAAATTAATGCTTACGTTTAAGAGTTTTGAATGACAGTTTGTATTTAGTATACCTTTTCTTTGTCTTGTTTATTCGTAACTTCATTTACCCATAATGGAATAACTATCGTTCTTGCAAAGTCTGGTTTCAATAATGTTCTCGTATTTTAATCGGTACCCCGAGAAATTTCGATTTGAATTATTTATGACAATTTAACCAACAGAGTTCGGGTCGAGATTCAAAGCATGTGCAATTAAAATGCCACTCAAATCCATAAAGCCCGTCAAAGAGGATTCTTCAAAGGCTTGCCAAATTCTCTAGGTTTTTTGATGTTATCAACATTCTAAGTAAATGCTTTTACTTTCGTGCAAATTTAGAATTGTTCACATATAATTTAAAATAATTCTCATAACTAGGTATTATAAATTACATCACGTTTATATTTTTGTGAAGGTAAAGTAAAATATGATAATATCAAATTTTCTATTTTTATTTGACCTGAACGCGCGTTCATCTAAAACCAAACCCTTCACCAACTTTCAATGTATATTTTTTTCGATATCTCTATTATTTATTTCGTTATGCGTAATGAAAACGGCTGAGTAACTAGTTTCCGATTACTCTGATATTAATACCCTGTTCCAAAATATCAATTAAGACATTCACATATCCCATTTCATTTCACCTACCAGTCATCAGCATCTCTTCTTAATTCTAAACATCGTCGTCTATTTTCTCTCAGCAAATCGTTTTTCGTAAGAAGCTGTAAAATTTGTAGGATTTACAACATCCTACCAATTAACCTTCACCGTTGACTTTATTAGCGAATGTTTGAATTTCTACTTTAATAGCAGCCGAATGATGTTGGAAAATGTTTTAATTAATCGCACTAAGGGATTTAGTTTCGTTCGAAATTTAAGGCATTAATTGTTTGACTCAAAATCGGAAAACGCATAAGTTCGATATTTAAAAAATCAATTACGAATTTGTTAGAAAAAATTTTCAAAGAACAATACACAAAACTATTTCCAAAAAGATTATCTACTTTCCAATTTTAATGATTCTTAAGCAGTCAAAACAGACCAGTAGCATTGTGCAAAAACTATTAAAGAAACAACTTGAAACCGCAATACCGCTGGTAACTACGAAGTGGGACTGATGTTGGATGTTAGCCAAATCGGTAATAGCATTTACAACTGTTTTTATTTTACAACACAGTTGCAAGGACGCTGTGCCGATTGATTTTGGACCACCCACGTATCAAAATAATGGATCGGTATTGCAAATTGGTCTTACTCATATTACTTTATCTTGTGATTTACAAATGTATGTTTGTATAGTCAAAGGTATTCCCTGAAGACGTTATCAGACGTAATCATCACCCATACCAAAATTCCAGTTTCTGGTTTGGAAGCAAGATGCCACATTACACTGCACGTAATGACGTCTCGTTTCATAAAGGAAAATGTCCTGCTTTGAAAGTTAATGGTAAGGGGGTGGCTTTAACTGTAAAATTCATGTTTTATTTGGTTAGAAATTAATAAATAGTCAATTGATTTGTGGTGTCAAATACCGAATTGCACACTGCACAGCCTTTAAGAGTAATATATAAATTTTATATACTTATTATTTACAGAGGTGAGTACTTCACCTCTTTAAATAATAAGTGTCAAGTCAAGTCAAGTGGTGTATTGTCTTATAATATTATTCCTAGCTTCCGCCCGCGACTTCGCCCGCTTGGATTACGAATGTTTTATAGCCTGCCTTCCTTGATATTGATCTATCTAACACTGAAATAATTTTTCAAATCAGACCAGTAGTTCCGAAGATTAGCGCGTTCAAGCAAACAAATAAATAAACAAACTCTTCAGCTTTATAATATTACCTATAGCCTTCCTCGATAAATGGGCTATCTAGCACTGAAATGATTTTTCAAATCGGACCAGTAGTTCCTGAGATTAGCGCGTTCAAGCAAACAGACAAATAAACAAACTCTTTATCTTAATAATATTATAAGTATAGATATTATATTTGCTCTGACATTTGTTTGATGAAAATAAAGCACTTACCTATATTTTCCTCACAAGTTTTTAGCACTATAACTGATAGTCAGAACTTGAGCGTTAAGCCCGTATTTGTTGACAAACTCGGATACTAATTAGACCTTAATCCGACAAAACTTGTCGGCAACTCGTCGCTGTAATCCAACTGTTAGCAAAATCCAGCAAAATATGTTCAGAACTACTTCAGCTAATTAGAAATGTATATTACCTGGAGCGCAAACATAGTTAAGATAAATGTGTCACACATATTTACAGATAGTATCTATAGTTATCTCCGAAGACACAAACAAAATTACAATTTGTATTTTATGACAATATATTATTTAAATAACCGTAATTGAACGTTCTTGTTCAAGCGCCTGTGTACAACGTTATAGTCATACCAAATACACTCGTTGCTACAACAGTTACATAAGGCGTGCTATTTTATGTTAGGATTTACATAGAACTGATGTGAAAACTAGATTGAGGTGATATTACATCAACATACATAGCATAGCATGACGCCTGTATTCCCCGAAGGGGCAGGCAGAGGTGACTGTAAAGTAAACCCACATTTCGCCAGTTATATCGCAAGAGGTGATATTATAATTTTAATTAAATTCTAATTAATTCAAATAAATATAAAATATACTAGTATAAAAAGCTTTCTTCGTTCCATGAGATGAGATTTTTGCCTTTCTGTGGCACAGTTATTGACTGACAATATTATTAAAGCGTTTTATAACAAACAATAACTATTCGAAATGTTTCAGCTCAATATTCACTCTAGAACAAATAATACTGCGTAATAAGTACGTACGTAGGCCACCGCATCAATGGAATAGTTAATTTGGTCTATCTATAGGTACGGTGTATCAGTAATTAATGTACCTAGCTGCCAATTCTCAACAGTAAACCACAATTTTGATTGCACTCTATGGTTTATATGTCACTAACACAGTATTACGATTGACTGTGAAATTGGCTGTTAGAAATTTCATTGTTATTGTGCATTTGGTATTTAGGTACGACGAAGAGGTATTTAGCGCTAAAGGTCGCATAAATCCTTGATTGGTGGGATTATTGAACGATTTCTAAAGTAAAAGAAGTGTTTATACTGTAAGAGTAATTCCATGAAGGGATGAGCAGAAGTATATGAATATCTGCACGTAGGTTCCATTCCATTGCGGTTAAAAAACATTTTTTATTTATTATCTAGTAGTAAGTAGTGTCTAGAACTATAGTCCAAACCATATTTGTATGTCTCACCATAGACAAAACATAGCGCACTTTACCTATTTATAAGATCTACATTTTTTTATACCTATGTTTTTACAAATAATAAATGACTTTGACTTTGAACTAAATAAGTATACTACTATAATTAAATTGCGTGTATTTGAATAACTATAAAAACAAAAAAAACGTGTCTACTTAAATGTAACAACGTTATATTTGAAATCATCCCACATAATGATGGGAATTGCTCAACAACCGGCAAATCTATTATTTCTCTTGCAAATACATTTAAATTCTGATCCTGACAGCTGATGTCTGTTTCCGATGTGTTTATAGAGAATTCTACCTAGGTGGTCAGACATAAATAAATGGTTGGGACAGTATGAGATATGGCCCCGGTTTTCTAGGCTATTTTATTTTTAAGGTATTTTTTGTGCAGTCGATTTACCTAGTATTGTTAGAGGTGAAATAAGGCGTTGCTGTGTCTTATCAGCAAAAAATTATGTTGATTTGGTCTAGAATTGCAAGAGGTCAGAAAAGGTGACTCTTTATTAATTTCTAGACGCAAGGAGATCGTTAAAATAAAATACCATTCAATGCGTGCTGAATTTCAGGTAAAACAAAACATACTAAATATAAAGCCAGCTTGTAGGTAAGTGTTGGCGATTCGCGCCCCAAAATTATGTTCGGTTTTCTTTAATCTTTTATCATATGGAGCTACCTACTAGTAAACAAACAGCTTAAATATATCATCAGACAGTTTTGTAACTTAATTCTAAAAAGCTTTGAGAGCTAATGTGACAGTCAGCTGTGTTCGCGTATACCTGATAGATGCAACTGACACTTAACATCTACAGCGCGGTAGCAAAGAGTAACCTCATGGGCAGTAGGGAAGATGGCCTGTGGAGTGTGGATAAATGTATGCAGGCAAGTATAATGACGCCTGTTATCAGTAAATGGAATAGCCAGGGCTATCCGACAATCCGTCTCACAAATTTGACGGAGGATTTTAATCATAAGAAACCATCGCTTTAAGCTCCTAAATATGAGGGAAAGATAATTTCGTCTAGACACATAAAGGGTATAAGCACCACTTATGAGCTAGACTGCTAGCTTCAACAAACATGTGAGGCATCTGTGCAATGTGCATTGCAATGCATTTGTAAGGTGAACAGTCACATGGATAAACACAGGGCGGGGTGAGTGACCGACGCGCATCGTTGTCTACGACGCTGTCGCCATGAATTGTGTAATTTGACGGATTGTGGCAGAATTGAGATCGAAAAGTTGTATTTATTTATGGGTTCTTTTGTTTTATCTACACTTTTAGAATTCTTCTGTTTTTATAATGTGACATCTGGAGTGATAACGTTATAGAAACACAATCTTTTCAGTTTTTACTAAGAAGAATATTAGATTAAGTCAATATAGTTCACCTTTGATATAAAACGGTGGCTGTCCGGACACAGCAGTGTCCTGTGAAATTTGGTAAAAAAGAAATATTATTTATTATTAAAAATAATAAATAATGGATGGTCAGACTGGATGCAGAAGGACCGGGTGTTGTGGCGCAACTTGGGAGGAAAACTTTAGATTGAGAAGTTTCCCTGCCGTGTCACTCTTAGTGTTAAATGGGTCAAAAGAGAAATCTTTACATAGTAATAATACAATAGAAAAGTTACATAGTAATCTGTGTTACGTGCAGTAAGTAATAAATAAAGAAAGTTATGTAACTTCTTTAAGTTAGTTTAACCCCCCAGACAGCACCATGGTCACCCTATAATCCCGCGCCATTGATGCGCCGGAGCACGCTCACATTGTATGGTAATTGTTGCGCGTGCGTCGTGTCGTTAGCGCGGAAGGGATACGATTGTTTTTGTATTTCAAGGAAGCGACATTATGATAGAAGCCGCGGATTGGCCCAACGTGTCGGTATTTATGTTCAATAGATTTGATTGATGCGTGTGAGTGGCGATTTGTTTGAGTGCATTTTGATTCCGTTTCCTTTGTTTCTATTTTAAATTTCGAACTTAGAATGTTAGGTTATATTGACCATCGTATAAATGGTGGAGTATGCGTGTACGTAGATACTAGATTCGTTATGCTGCAATGTAATTCAGAGGCCATTTTTTTTACTTTTATCCGTGAACGGCCTGATTAAGACGTTATAGTCGTGACGAACTCTATGTGAGCCTAATGTATTCTTCTTCTTCTTATCGTATGGTTGATAAACAACCTGGTGTCAGAGTTTAAACCGCCTGGGCCTCTGACATGGCTTTACACATCGTTGAAAAATCTCTGAGGTGTGCCGGTTTTCTTACGATGTTTTCTTTCACCGTTTTTAGCAATTGATAACTAATTTATAGTACGCACATGAATTCGAAAAGACATTGGTGCGCGCCAGGGTTTGCACTTACGACCTTTGACTTGGCAGTCCAACGGTCATACCACTCGGCTATCAGTGCTGGCAATTGGTTAGTCACTTATACTTACATAATTATATTATCAGGTACTTAAGTGATGAGTGACGAAGTTAATGTATCCATAGTTATAAAAATTATGTAGGTAATTAAAGGAACACTGTCTTCTCCTAACAGCTGAGGGTGATGTACATATGTCCCAATGTAATAAGGGGCGAGCCTATTGCCATCAACCGGGCACAAATCCAGACTCCGTACAGCTACTGAGAAATACCTAATGGAAACACCCAGTAACACTTTACCCGACCCGGGATTCGAACCCGGGACTTCATGCTCAGCAGTAGCGCTTAGCAACCACTACACCAACGAGGCCGTCTAAATGACACATAAAATTATCTTGACCTACCACTATATTCCGCGAAGTATCCAATCATCACAGCAGCTATTAAAATTGAAAGTAGGTTTATTATCTACTAATTAATGTTTTACTACAAACAAACGGGTACACCAGCATTCATATTACATTTAATTTGTAAATAAATACTTACACTGGACATATGTACATATAAAACCGTGTTAATTATGAGTTTCTTATTTCACTACATTAAAAATACGGAAGTTGTTTTTAGACGCTACCTCTCCCTGCAATTTCTCCTGTATAGTGGGTGCGTTTTTAAGTATTATAAAATCCAAGTTAGAGATATTTTTAGTGTCCGAATAAGAGCTCATAACTTTCCTGCGAGTTTTAGCTGCATCTATTCTACATGTCCAATTCGAAAAAAATAACTAGAAATATTACAGTCATGCGCAGGCTCAGAACGAATTTGCGGATTGCTAAAATATTTGTTTGGGTTTCTAGTTCGCAGATAAATAGGGAGGTATACAAAAATTATTTTATTGGTACAACTTGAGCTTGATTGATGCCTAAAAAATAAATAAAATGGCTAATGATCAAAAAAATATCATGCATTAAAACGTGGGTGGAGTCAACAGCAAATCCTGTCATAAATAAAATAGCGAAAGTTTAAAACAAACCGAAACTTTTATGTATTCAAGTTACAATGTCATTAATTACTTCCTTGACTATTATTACTTGTAATTGAATAACAAACACCCAATAAATTAGTGTAATAAAATACCAGACAGGTCCAACTTTTAGTAATATACTTAGCATACGCTATCACAAATATGTGACGACACTCAGTAAGGACTAAGGATGCAGGCGTCATGAAAATCTTCTATGATTCTTTTTTCAAAAGTCTAGCACAGAACTGTACGTTTACAAAAATATATTGTGTATTGTACGAAAACGATAAAAAAACAATATTGATTTCTTTGTCGTATGATCTCAGAGTGTTAAAACCTGCGTTATTTAGTTAACATCGCTTATGACTTGGTCTGTCTATAAAGAGTGGCTCAAAAAGCCTTATTATATTCTTAAAACGAATATAAAGTAGTATACGTTTTAGATTACACACAAATGTGACGTATGTAAGGGTGAAAATAAAACCCATTTACCAAAGATAAATCATATGCCATTTATCAAATAATACATTTAAAAAAACGAACATAAATAACTAACAGTATCCAAGTTTCCAGTTCCAGCTTAAAAAATAATAAATTGATTCTTCGTTAGAAACCGTGTTCTAACTTCAAAGTCGCGCCGGCGGAATGCTAAATAGATAACAATAAAGTCACTTTTAATTAATTGCGCCGCGAAAGGATTAGTTCGGGTATGTTTAGCATACGTTATGCCACGTCGTGTCGTCATACAGATGTCTGAATCAAATTTTCGGTGTTTTAATTGCAATACTTAACATACAAATGTCAAATTATTAAAATGAAAATTAGATTGCGTAGTTTATGAGATAGTTAACTTTCTGTTTTTAAATATTTTAATTAAATTCTTAGAATTCGTTTATATATAATTTACAAATGCTATTATGAAAGCTGAAGCATCATCTTTTATTTATTTATTGTTTGTGTCGTTTCCCTAGTGTTAATTAATAATTATCTGAATACCTATTGACTACAATTTAGTCATACAAAAAAAGATTTATGAATATTATGATTATGTGTATAACTGTACACTGTAAAAACATAATGAGCTTAATTCCAAAAGCAACAAGTCTAACTACACGGTTACAAAATGTCGTCATCACAATACAAGGTAAACTGTGTTATATATTTTTAGATATGTAAGGAAACACAAGGGAATACCACATTAAACATTTAATTTAATAACAGCAATCGTGGCGTGACATAAGCTGAATATACCTCTAAAATAAATCTCAATTTTCTAAAACCCCAAACAAACTAAAATATGTAAGCAATAATTTTTGCGACTTTCTACGTAACAAGCGTTGCGGTCTCCAAACTTGATTAGTATAATTAATCTGACTCGAATTTAATCAGAGTTATGTTGTAATTAATAGCTTGATAACTATGCATTGAAAGGTGTTTTGACTACAAAGATAGTCTTATAGGGCTTGATTTTGCGAGCCGTCAGCCGCGTCCTTAATTCCTTCAAGGAAAGTAGGTAGTAGTCGGAAACATTTATAAATGGCCCACAAAAAAGTCACGAAATTGACTCATCTTATAAAAATATTTTGATACATAGGTATTTAATATATGATTGATATTCGTCTGAGACTTATATGACATATTCCCAAAAGGGATAGAGATAGCTTTAAAGTAATCTTATATATCGCAAGTTATGTTAAAGGTTATAAGCTATAATAAGCGAGTAGCTTTTACCCGCAAATATATTTATATTTAACTAATTTAGGTAAATTATTAGCGAATTTTCGGCTTAAATAAATAAAAATTACTTTTTGCAATAGAGTATTAGTAATATGCTGTATTTAAGAAGAATAAAAAAAATGCAATCGAAGATGAACCTATTGCTATTTTTTACAGGGCAGAAATAGAAGTATAGAAGCACAGTCAATATTTTATATCAACTGTGTTTTTTTCATAATAAAACTGCACAAATACATTATTTGAGTAAAAACGCTTGTATGTAACCAGCAAACCTTTGAGTGATAGAAGACAGGAAACAAAGTTATAGTATTTTTTTTTAAACGTCGCCCCACACTAGGAATTTCTCCTGTATCGTGGGTGCGTTTCACAAACATGAAATATCACACACACAAACACCCAGACTCGGGATAAACATCTGCGGATCGCACAAATTTTTGTCCCGTGCAGGCATCGAACCCGCAACCCTTTGCGCAGCAGTCCGATCGCTCAGCCACTGCGCCAATCGGGTCGTCAAATTAAATAAATACATATGTCATGCAGACATAACATAACAAAGACAAACTATTTTTTATCTCATTTCACTTTCCATGCGATGACATGACACTGCTTCATCAAACATAATCAATTTGATTACCAACTAGTATTTAATTAGTCACAATTTGTAACAATTAATTGCTCAGAAAAGTATCATGTTTCGCGTCTCAACTGGTTTGTTATTGTGTAATACTTTCTCGGTTCGATTTTATATTGACAATCAATAAAATATTGTATAACATACTCGTAGTGTAAGTTATTTCATAAAATGTTGTCATAGGTGTCATAAAACTATTGAGACGCAACATTTTTTGGTCATTGACTCAAAGATATCGAGTGTGCCATGGGTGCGTTCTTGAAGATTATAGGAACGGTGACTCAAAACGCTTACCTGCGGATAAAATAAACTGTTTCCAAAAACACACGAATTAATTATAACAGTTAGATTCTGAACTATTCGCACATACTCTTACATCTTCTTCTTATCGTATGGTTGAAGAACAACCTGGTGACAGAATTTAAACCGCCTGTTATAGGCCTCGCCATGGCCTTACATACAGTTGAAAAATCTTTCAGGCGTGACGGTTCCTCACGATGTTTTCCTTCACCGTTATTAGCAACTGATAACTAATTTTATAATTTACTAGCTTCCGCATGCGACTTCGACCGCGGGGATTTCGAATGTTTTATAGCCTATAGCCTTCCTCAATAAATGGGCTATGTAACACTGAAATAATTTTTTAAATCGGATCAGTAGTTCCCGAGATTAGCGCGTTTAAGTAAACAAATAAACACTTCATCTTTATAATATTATGTATAGATAATACGCGCATGAATTCGAATTTCGAAAAGACATTGTTGCGTGCCGGTGTTTGAAATTGCTATTTTCCTTTGCAGTCCAACGGTCATACCATACATGCGCCTACGCCAGTATATACCATAGTCACGCCTATTTCCACGAGGGGTAGGCAGAGACCACGGATTTCCATTTGCTACGATCCTGACATACTTCTTTCGCCTCATTCACTACACGGTCATACCACTAGGACTGTTTTACTTTTACATAGGGTAAAAAATAAACTTTCCTTTGACTTTTCTTGAGAAAGGCTAATCGAAACTTGTTTGATTGAAATGACTGACTAGTGACTACATCTCTTCATAATTTACAAAGATATAAATTACCAACATAACTAAATTAATTGTTACCTGATATTAGTGATATTTTATTTTCTACAATTCTAGAAAGGAAACAGAGGTATAATATGCAAATGAGCGTCGGCAGAAATAGCGGTCCTAAATTATTTTTTTACGTAAGTTTGTTAAGGTCAAGTTTTATTACGCGTTTTCCTTATTTCCTATGGGTTGTTTGAATAGCTTTTGTAATATAATTATTATAAATAAGTAACTTTTGTGTGTAATGGTATGTTAGTTATTTTTATAATGTTTAGAATCAATGTAATTTTTTAAGAAATCTCAGCAACATTAAGGCAATTACTGCAATAAGCAACGAACCCAGTATGGGCTCTATAAATGGCAATATTTTCGGACCCATTAGACGGGACTATATTATTATACGAAAAATGAATGTGTAAACTCCTACGAAGCATACTCGTGATTGCATGCACAGACATATTATCTGATTGGCGCGGTGGCTAAGCGATTGAACTGCTGCGCTACAGGTAGCAGGTTTGATTCCTGCACGGAACAAAATGTGCGATCCGTTTCGTGTTTGTGAAATGCACCCACTATACATGAGAAGTTCCTAGTGAGGGGCGTCGTTTTTTTATAAATGATGATATGAATATGATTTTATTTATAGGTATGTTATATACATTGTTATACAAAAGCAGAAACGAATCTTCCCCTTAAAAGTTTTATGCAAATTTCTGAGAAGACAACCTATTATTTCAATGTAATATTATTTTGATTAACTGCCTCCACGATTTGTCTCTATCAATTTCTAATTAAAGGTTAATCTTCATAATTAAATGTCTTGTTTGACAAGTGGTTCAACCAGAATATTAATTTGTCTCAAACAGATGAAAGCGAATGCTAAATATATTTTGTTTAATTGGTTTTGGGTGGGACCTTTAAGATTCATTTGAATAGATTTGTTATAAAAAATTCAATTTATTTTTGGACAAACCTTTTACTTACAGAATTCACAAAAAACTTGATCGTTTTTAGTTGCCTTTTCAGGAGATTTCGGTCGCTAAGCCTAAGCTTTCGTTGATTCTATTTTAGTAATGGTGATGATGGCTTACAAGCCTTCCAGAGGTACACCTTATAGAACTTACCGAGCATAGCAATAAATAATTGGTAATGATATTTAATATTTGGTATAGGACCAAAGGTAGGTTTGCTTATTCCAAGGCTTACGATTGTTCTGAATCAGTGAGTATTCTCATTTAAAGTATTAAAAGTTTTCACAGTTCCTTACTACTTTGAATGCGATGGTAACTTTGTCTGTCTGTTTGCGTCTTCATAACTATTAAACTACTAGTCTGAAAGCAATGAATTTATGTTAATATACCTGCAAATTATGATATAATTTAAGCCTGTAAAGTAATAAGTAAAGAAATAAGAAAAATTGATCTTACCTATCTTACATATTGCCTCAGTTTTAGGAGTAAAGCTTTATCTTCTGACATTTACATGACACAGATCTGAAGAGTTCATATTTACCCATTAAGGAAATACACGTGTATTATATGTTCTTGTGAGCATCCAATTATCAGGTTGTTCCTTTTAGGAAAAGAAAAAGAAAGGTTAAAGGAAAATAAAGATAAAAAGAAACGGGTACCGTTGAAAAGATCTATCGGAGGTATTTCAGTTCCGTAAATAATCATTAAAATAAGTATGAATATTTAATCCTGTTTTGACAATATTAGTATGAAACTGTACACAACCGTAATATCCTCATAACTCTTGTTAGTTAGACCTTACGATGCACCTCTGCCTACTCTTTCGGGGAACACAGTCCTGTGGGCTTACAATTTAATTCCAACCAAATTGCATTGGAATTGAAAATACTGGCGCCAAATTCTTTCAATATTGTGTGTTCATTGGGAGGAACTAACTGAGATCAAAAGATTGGCAGCATTTTTTTTAAAATCTGAATCATGTTTCTTTTTAATCAATATAATCTTGCATGAGAGTAAGCCATCTGATGTTATTTTCTCCGGATTCTACAATACACACTTAAGTATGGGAAAACAACAAAACATGTCTATTTCTCAATAATGTTTTCCACTGAACCATTGATAACACACTGAGAGGCTTCTAATGAATATCCCGATTTCAATAGTCTTTTGTTTGGTATTGATCCGGTAATTAAGTTATCGTTGGGATCCAGGAATCCATAGTGTGTGAGAACACCCATAAAGCTGATTATTGCAGCAATTAGATGATCATAGGGAATTCAGGCGCGAGGCCTCGTTCTTATAATCAACTAGCGGCGCCACGCGGTGTTACCCGCTTCATTAAATTTGTTTGAGCTAAAAAGTAGCCACGTAAAAGTAGCTCTAGTAAGCAAGTTAACCGTGTGGCATCCGGCCTAGAATTGTCCACCCGTGGGTGTCGTAAGGGGCGACTAAGGGAAAAAACCAGAAGATAGGCAGCAGCGTCTTCTGTAACTTGACCACTTGACCACAATACTGCGATCCCCAAGCCGCTTGCCAAGCGTGGGGATTATGGGAACCCCCCCCTTAAGGGGGAGGCTTTTGTCCAGCAGTGGACGTCTTCCGGCTGATGATGATGATAAATCAAGGGTGTCAGGTACCTCCATACCGGATTTTATCAAAATTGGTCCACCCATTTGAGCGTGAAGAAGTAACAAACACACATACAAACTTACGCCTATATAATATTAGTGCGATGACAAAACCTCTCTTATCTTAAACACTGATTAAGTCTATTGACATCTCTATGTATTGACAAACAAACGACAGTGAGGGAAGGCGGTTAGGCTTAGGTGCTCTGAAATTAATATCATCATTATCATCAGCCGGAAGACGTCCACTCTTGAACACACGCCGCCCCCACAATGGGTTGCCATAATCGACTTTACATTAACTACTTATATACGTAATATTATTACTTCTTTTATCTTTCATCACATTCGCCATGATTATCGGTTTTGGGTTCTCCTAGCTTCTCCTAGGTCAACTCTTAAACAGTTTAGGATAGCAGGGCAGGTCTGTATAAGTCCATTAAGAAAAGTTTAAGAGTTCATGGCAGATCAATGACAATAGGCTGGTGCGAATGTGAAGCTCCTCGAGGTTTAGTGCCATTCTCATTGGAAATCCTGCTTTACAGGAGATTGAATGATAATGAGTTGTGGGCTGGTCCCAATAAAGAAACGAAAGATGCTTATTATATAGGCCTGATAAAGGAGAAACAGAAGGAATAACTGACGCGATTGTATTGTAAGAAACATCAACATATTTTATATCGTGAGTCACAGACCGCAAGCCCTTAAGGCCACATGTTTTATTTTCCTCTGTAATTAGATACAAAGGGTCTTTATTTGACTTACAATATCACATAGATGCGAAACTTCGTTCAACTTGAGAATTTCAAGGCCTTGACTCCAGTCTGTTTGTAAAAAAGAAACAATATCGCTTGTCTAAGTAAAGAAAATGTAGTCTCAAAAGTGGAGGTTTTTAAGAATTCTGTTTTTATTTAAAAGGTTGATTTTAGCTTGTAATTTTAGGGTTAATGTTTGGATGAACTTTGAGAAACGATTGAAGGTAACATTGAAAAATGATTTCGAAGTATAATGAAAGGAAAATGATACAGCAGGATAAATAACTACTATGACTCATTTGCAAATGGGTTAATATTGCACAAAGACAGCTAAATAGTAAAACAAACATTCAATGTTGTCTTCCTCATTGCTTTAAGACATGTAGGTAGACTTTGAAATAACAATGTAAAAACATATTCATGCCTGTATTGGTATAAGAGGTCTACCAAAGTGTTTTTTTTTTTTATCAACAACACAATGTCGTCACTCATACGTCCCTGTTTTATGTACACAGATGAATATCTCCTTTTTCAGATAAAGATGAACTGCTGTAGATATAAATCTTGGAGCAGTCCAACATAGCGCCGCGCCGTGTCGTTTTTTTCTGTCACTTCATAAAATATTTTGGCAGTTGACCACACGGCCTTTTTTGCACATGAACCTGCGTAAGGGTGCAGATTGTCTAAACATCTGCTCCTGAGTTAGAAGGAATACCAAGGCCATTTAAGCCTTTAACAGTTCGGTTGTTTTATAAGGTACATACTTTAGATGCTTCTGGGCAGACCATAGATATTTTTATTTTGTATTGTGTAGCTCGTTATTCTCTCATGGTTTTAAATGATTGATAAATAGACCTAATGTTTAAAAAAAAGTAACTTTGGAGTTTCTTCTCCATTGAAACGAAATTTTGGAATTGCGCGAACTAAATTTGATATTTTGTAATTGCTCTTATGTAGCCTTTAAAACTTAAAACATGATGACTATGCCTATGACTATAAAATCCGTGAGGTGTCAGGGTTTACCCACGGTAAAAAAAGTTTCGTACGATCCTTCAATATAAAAAAAGAACTAAACTTTTTATTCTTACTAACCACATCGTAGTCTTTATCTGAAAATATTTATTGTCTTTTATGATTAATTTAATTAAAACAATCGTCCACTCAACGCATTTCCTTAGTCCTTCACCCCACAGCCTATCAAATAACAAGACAAGGGCGTTTGCATAAAAAATAATACACACGTATTCTGTATCAGCTAATTACATTTACGTATCGTGTGTCCCTTTTAATTCTTATGCGTTAAAAAGAGACGGAGATATTCTATAATTGAATGGTGAGCCGTCGAGACAGAATAAGGAAGTTATTCGGAACTGTAGTTTTTTTTTATTCGCAGTAACACTAGCCACTGTTACATGTAATATAAATCCTTAATGAATAAAGTTGTAAGGTTATGAACTTAGGGCGTTTTTGCGGGTTTTTCAAGTTGTTGCAAACACAGAAAAAAAGCGATTGTTTAGTAAAGTATTAACGAACTAGTATGTCAGGTAAGTACTCAATATTGTCTTAATAAATGTAGCACGTAATAGGTGGCGAACCTATTGCTATTTATAGAGCCCATAACGGGTTCGCCACCTCTTACTACTTTCTTTGTCAACAATTTTTTATGTACTTATTCTAAAATAAAGGAAATGGAGCTGCCTCCTTTTTTCGATCTAAAATACATTTATTTAACTTCTTAGAATATAATTTGTGTAGGTAAATCTAGAAAAATAAGTGAAAGCCTTTGACCTGCAATGGGATAATTTAGCTTTTGTTTTTTTCTAATCGCTTCAGCTTATGCCATGTCCCGCTCCATCGTGTGACTCAAGTTTGATTCACTTTCGCGCACGCGCCGTCCATGTCAATTTCCTGCTGAAATTTGATAGCTTGCGTTTTAACTTCCGTCCATTGGTCATGCCAATATTTATTTAAAGGGGTTAGTATTTATATTATGTTAAAAATGTTATTCTCCATTGTTTTATTTATATAAAGTCGATTATACTGATTATGATGAAATGAATAATAAGAGGAACGGAATTAAATGAGGTGTGCATTATAATTGCCTCATTGGTCTAGTGGTCGCTAAGCGCTGCTGAGAATGAGGTCCTGGGTTCGAATCCCGGGTCGAGCGAAGTTACTAAGTTACTGGGTTTTTTCATTAGGTAATTCTCAGTAGCAGCAAGAGGTCTGGATTTGAGATAGATATATTAGCAATAGGCCTCTTATTACATTGAGACGTAAAAAGTGGGTGTAATTAGGTACCGGCGTGATTTTATGTATGTACCTATGTATGTCAGGTGCATAAAAAGAGTTATTTAAGTATCATTTATTACGAGTAGTGTCGTAGTCTGTTAAACATAATTAAATTAAATTATGATAGCACAATCACAGTCTTTATAGACTGGCACAATTCTAAACCCGTACTTGCACATTCTCATAAATAAATTAATTAATCCACAAAAATAAATTATAACAATCTATTTCAATTAAAATTGTACTTATGTCAATATTAATACCGGTTTTTGATTACCGGCCATCTTTTATTTTCTTATTACTACGCCCACCATTTTCCAATAGCGTTCGAATTTCGTAATTTGAATTCAAATTTCAAAGCTATCGTTCCGAGACACCTCATAAACAAATACTAAGTACTCAGATGCGTGAAGTATACGGCCAGTATAATAAGACCTTTAAAGTTCATTCATGGGATTTTTTTTACTTATAAATGCAATGGAGTTTATAGGTATTAAGGGTCTTTGTATAGTAGTTACTGTAGGTTGGTAATGTCTGTCGAATTATTGTTGCGCGCACCTATTCTCATCATAATTTATTTTTAAATATGTATTTCTACTCGTTTTTGTTTTCGTATTGCATTTTTGAAAATCGTTTTTTTTAATGAACTTTTGAATTCAGAACACTCTTCAATTTACTTTTTTTCCTCTTTCTGGGCAGTTAAGCGAAGGTTTTGTTTTTGTTTTTGTTGAGAACACCATTAAACCTATCTTTTTTGAATGGGTGCTGTTAATATTCAGACAGTACCTACCTGTTATAATATAACTAAAGGAGCCAGCTTACTGCTATGAATAGGAAAATCTCAAATATTAAAACGATAATGAACAATCTTCGTACTTAGTGTTATTCGAACTGGCCTCAAACTCGAAACATTCTTAATTAACATAAACCAATTACGGACACGTATGTCAAAGTTTCTAGTTGCACGTTTACAAAATGTAATCGCTCTGGATAAGATATGGCAAAAATACCCACTGGCTGGAGTTGAACTTAAACTTAACCTTTTTCACGCCAATGCTGGTCCATAAGACCCCAGGACCACTGCAACACGGATCTTAACTAACACAACATTATATCAAAAGGTTCCCACGGTTATGAAGACCACAAAGTTGTTTATAAAGCAGAAACTGGTGGCTTTACACAATTGCAACCTTTGCACTCAATAAATTTCTTACACGCTCCTCTAAGTGACACATGCAACTTGTCTCGTCGTATGCATTTTGACCCTTTACTGCAGATTCTATTTATAAATTGTCAGATCGCCCTTTATGTAATAGGGTTAAAATTGCTATGCTACGTTATCTTAGTCTAGATGTGACGTTGTTTTATTAACCGTAAGGAGTGTATACCTTTTCTTTGTATGAAACTGTGGAGGACACAGAAGATGATGATCTAATAGAAGTTAGTAATAACGCAGCTCCCGGAATTATTTTGCTGATACAATATTACCATAGTTCTTAAATTTCCAGTAAAAGAAGGATTGCAAGATCAAGGTTCGTTATAAAATATAAAGTTAGTAGAGTAATACTTAAATAACAATCAAACGTTCGTTATCACGCACTACAACACAAAGGAAATCAAGTCTGAAAAGCACATTTCACAGGGTGCACTGGACATTTATCACTTTTTATCGCCACCACTTAATATCGTGTTCAAAATGCCAACTTACCATTCACCATACCCTATACATTTCAACCATTTTTGAACGAAACCTAATTATAACTTTTAACAATTCCAACAGCTATGTCTCAAAGTTACTCTTGGCTTGAATGGCCACTTTGGCATCCAGTGAATTCAACAGCAAAGCGTTTCACCGTGTAATGTGACGATTTTAACGACTTATATGCGTCACAAGTAAGACCCGTGGACGTCATACTTTTATGTGTGGTGCAAGTGATATGCTTGAAGCGGGAATCATAGATTTTTTTAGTAGATTGTGGTGGATTTTACCAATAGCCAATCCACATTACTCCAATACAGTGAAATGACTCTTGAGTTGCCTAGTTTCTTTATTCCAGAAGAAAATAAAAAAGGTTTTTAAAGATATATTGTATCAGTTAGGGCAGTAACGAAACCAATTCTATTTATAATTATATATTTAATCCAGTCCTCTCTCGTGGTCTTGTGGTGTACCTGGGGGAGGCCTACGTCCAGCAGTGGACTGCAATACGCTTATGTGATGAGTCTTCTCTTGCCCACGGTCATTGCAACTTCAATAAAACGTAAAGTTTTGTCAACAACGTTTAGTGTTTTGATTATAATCCGTACGCGATTATTTATATTTTATCGGTATAGTACCTACGATTTTATGAACGTAAATATTTGGGAATGCCCGGCTAGTTTCGTCGTAAGCTGGGAGTTGTAAGAGGCAACTAATTGACCCCCCCCCCTTCTAAAAGGGGAGGCCTTTGTTCAACAGTGGACGTCTTTCGGCTGCTGATGACTAACGTTTTATCGCGTTTCACACACTCTGATCCCGCCTTCCGCTAACAATAACAACACAGCTTTATCCACAGTCGCAGACTTAGTTTATAAACAGCTACTAAACCCATTTCAAATCCAATTTAAACTGTGTAAACTTGTTGAAAAATCTGCGTACATTTCTTGAGTGTACAAACACAATTTGTATTGTAGTTGTCACGATAAAGGGTTGTCTACACCCACATATGCCTGATGTGGCCATGCGAGCGACAGAACGCCTTTTTACTTAGCAATCAACTCGGATAAGACACAAAAGGAATGCTGGGACATATCCAGTTCAGATTATGCCTTCGTTTGTTTATGGAGCAAGTTATAGGCGATTACTGTTCGTGGAACAATGACGTTATGCCCATTTCATATTTATGTATCTCCCATTTTATACTCTGTTTTGGATGAAATACAAAAAGTCTTCAACATGGGTAGAAATATCTTAAAGCCTTTTTGACACGAAGACTGTTGATAGTCATTCACATTTTATCTAAAATTACTGTAACAAATTAATATGGACGCTTGTCGCTACGGGACGCGATTAAATATAGCATGTTTTAGACAGATATCTGGATCATATAATTTTATAGTTTACAACAATAATTGTACGTACTACAAATTAGAATAAACCCGAATACTCTCAATTAAGAAACTGCAGGTCATATGCGTGAATCATCAATGTATTAAATGACACATCTAGTATTTTAGACTGTTTACTTTTCTTGTTTAAAATGGGTGTTGTTTTGTTTATATCTTGTTTTCTATTTCAAGCCTCGCACGCACTATTGTTTTGCTGATTAGCAATGCTTGTAAAACTTAGTTACTAGTGTCGTAAAACAATTGAAGGTTGGCTGCCGTAGTAATAGTTTAACGATTCGCGTAATGTTTAGACGTAAATTCATTGTTTTTGTATGTGGGATAAGTTATGTACGGATAGCGGTAATACAATGTAATTTTTTATTTTGAAAATTCATTCATTTACGAAATCATTTGTCCTTAGGTTTCGTAGGTGCGTTTGTCATTAATGCTTTACCTTGCCATAGGACAGGCTATAGCTTACACAATCTTGTTCTTTTATGTTTGTAATATGTGTTACCTACTAACATAGCGAACGCTGAGGTAAAAAGATTACTCTAGCCTTAATCTCTAGATAATATTATAGAAAGATATTTATATTTACTACGATCTTTTACACCTTTGGCTTCAAATATTTATAACTGTCATCATCTCAATATTCTGCCTAGTCTTTTTCTCAGATAATAAAAAAATAATGTTTGATATTACAACACACAAGCTTATAACTTGGACCACACACAACATTAGTACTGAAAAGCACGAGCAAATAGATTTAGCGATCTGTGCGAGGATGCTCCAGGCTCTGGTAACTTTGTGACATACATACCTAATGAGATTGTACATCGAATCTCCTTTCTGTAGTCAATCACGTGTGTTTTATTAAGATTTATTTTAATTTTGAATTATTTATTCGGATTTACTTAGAGTAATAGACGTATAAGGACATGTGATATTGTGAATACATATAAATATACTGAGAAATGTAAGTAGGTATGTGTAAAAACAATTATTGACTCGGATTAGTAAAAAATAATATTGAAACATAAAACAATAATTTAACATAATTTGGCGCGTGTAATATCTAAAGGTGCCGTGTGGTATCCGGCCTAGAATTGACCACCCCCTTTTCTCCCGTGGGTGTCGTAAGAGGCGACTAAGGGAAAAAACCAGAAGATGGGGAGCAGCGTCTTCTGTAACTTGACCACCAACACTGCGACCCTCAAGCCGCTTGCCAAGCGTGGAGATTATGGACCCCCCTCATTTAAGGGGGAGGCTTTTGTCCAACAGTTGACGTCTTGCGGCTGATGAGGATGAATATCTAAAGAGAGAAGTAGATAATAATATTATCTGCTACTATTATCTGCTACTCCTATTAAATATTACATATGTAGGAACTCCTTTTTTATAAAAACCTAATATCCTCACTTAACTGTGTTGAGACTTAATCGTACTGGCTGTATGAAGGACCTCTATGTATTTTTCTATTTTTGAATACTATTGAATACGATTTACTTGTCATAATTATCTTTGTCACTCAAGTAAACTAATTACAACAAACTGGTCGAATCCTAAATACTTATTTATGTTGACGTCTTTCCAACTACATTTTTGTTTTCCACAATCAGATTTCTTGATGACGTCAGAAAACGAATTTGATACAGATCCACAACAAAATATAAAATAAGATTATTATTACACCGACAATATCAAAGTTCTTTTGTTTTAATAATGTACAAAGTACAAATGAATCGAAGTTCAAAATTCTTCTTCGAACTTTGAAACAAACCTAACGTAAACTGGCGGCCGAGAGTATTCACCCAGCTACCACACCAATTATACACTTCCGTGCAAAATAATTGGCTGTTACGAGTCTATTATAATATGTAACTTCACGCCGATTATTACAGAGGCCAGCAGCATTCTTTAATAACGATCTAGAAAAAAAGATGCTTTAAAAGGTAAAATAATAATAGAGGCGTATAAAGGCATGGATTATATACTAACCTGTTTACTGCCCTCTTGCCACGAACATTTAAAGCAGGACATTTTCCGTTGAGGACGTGAGACGCCACATTACACTGCACGCAGCAGTGGCACCTTGCTTACACTACGGAATGTCCTGCTTTAAAAGTTCATGGTAAGGGTGCTGGATATAATTATTAAGACAACATTTTGAATGACGCAAAACGCTGAGGTCTGCAGCGTATGACATAGTTTGAGAAGCATATCCAACAGTGGGATGTTATGTATATATGTATGTATAACCGGGATATATAGTAAATAATATGGATAAGACTCACGAAAGTTATTATAGTAAAATGGTTATTTTGTTGTCGAAGACCGCGGGACGGATCTTATTGGGTCACCGGACAAAATGAATTATTTGAAGCAACTGTCGCGGATTTTCCAGGTAGCTAGTGTGAGAGGTGTCAGGTACAATTATACACAGTTTTCAATTTTATCCAACAACTCTCTATGCGCAATGGCTGTCGGTCTTCTACTCCACCACCGAGCACTAATAGCCGAGTGGTATGACCGTTGGACTGTCAAGTCAAAGGTCGCAAGTTCAAACCCCGACACGCACCAATGACTTTTCGAATTCATGTGCGTACTATAAATTAGTTATCAGTTGCTAATAACGGTGAAGGAAAACATCGTGAGGAAACCAGCACACCTGAGAGATTTTTCAACGGTGTGTAAAGCCATGTTAGAGGCCTACAGGCGGTTAAAACTCTGACACTAGGCTGTTCAACAACCATACAATAAGAAGAAGACCCCACAACCGATTAATGTCTAACCAACAGCATATTATTATCTTTTTACAATTTAGAACTTTTTACTTTAGTATGTAATCAATTAGATAGGATTTTAAAATTAAATATTTATTACAGGTGGGGTTCGCTAACACTAGTAAAATATACCCACTTTAATGACCTGCCGTCTTTGATTACAGTATCTATAACTTAAGTATGTCCCCACATCCGCACGTACGTAACAGGAAATCTTGGTGTTCAAAAAGTAACGTAAGTTTTTGAAAATAAACTTTTTATTTACTATAAACATCTGGTAGGGGTTGAATACGATTATTAAGAGTACAAAAAAGTGACAAAGTTAAGTTTATTGTTTTTTTTTTTTAAAGAAAAAAAACGTCGCCCCACACTAGGAATTTCTCCTGTATCGTGGGTGCGTTTCACAAACATGAAATATCACATACACAAACACCCAGACTCGGGACAATCAAATGTGGATCGCACAAATTTTTGCCCCGTGCGGGAATCGAACCCGCAACCCTTAGCGCAGCAGTTTAATCGCTTAGCCACTTGCGCCAATCAGGTCGTCAAATATCACTACTTTATTTTTAAAAACGTTACATAAGCAGAGTTATCGCCTTTTTATTTTCGATACCGCGTTAAGTTGCCCAAAAGGTTATCACGGGTCAACTTATAAAAGTATTATTCTAAGTATGGTAAAATTAAAAGCATTTATTATAAAAATCACGTTTGTACTTCCCTAATAGTTTTCTAGGGATGAAAGTACTTACTATTGAACACAAACATTCTAATAGATATTAATAGGTGTAAGCCAAAGATATTTAAAAAAGTACAGATATGTTACTAACGCGCTTATTTTGATGACTAGAAAAGGAGCCAATTGTAGTCTTGGGTAGTATAATTGTAGTCTTGGGTAGTATAATTGTTGTCCGATTTGAAATAAGACTAGTGCAGTTCGGACTGAGAGTTCGGAACACCACACCGCGTAATGGTGGTTGGTAGGTTAGTAAAAGGTGTATTTTACCAGGAATTTATACACTACGTTAACCAATCATAAGTCTTATTTATTGAAAACTCTTGCCCATAATTGTAACTTCTGTAAGCTAAGATCCACAATGATACCTAATAAAACTATCGAGGCAATGAAGCTCGAAGCGTCCGAGCGCAATGACTCGACTGTCTTGGGACTTACAACGAAATTAATTATAAAAGGATGTGGTGTGAGGGGCGTAGTGCCTATGATGATGTGATAATCAATATATATAGGAGTAAGAATATATAATTTTAAATATGTCAAAGGTCGGACACCGGAGACGCGGAAGACCCAGACGGAGATGGCGGGACGATTTGGACGCCTTCCAAAGCGGCTGGCCAGAGCTGGCCAAGGATAGGGGGAATTATAAAATCAGGGGAGAGGCCATTGCCCAGCAGTGGGAAACAATATAGGCTACTAAAAAAAAACAAAAGTCCTTTCGCGGCCTAGAACTTAGTCATACAACCTATTGTCATTCATTAGATCCTTTAGTTTCTTTTCTGCTGCCATTTTTATGTCTCGATATTCAAAGCACGAAAACCAAGCGCATACAATTTGCTTAATAATGAATAAACACTCGCTTACTTACTCGTAGCTGACTCATGCTATGAGTAAGCTCATTATAATTAACTAATGAGGTTTATCAAGAAAGTACATAATATTGTTTGTTTTGTGACGTTATAAGTTGGCCGAGATTTTTGTGATCACACATTTCACTGGTAGTTGTACAAGGGAGTAGGCTATGCGACATGGATGTGGGGGCTAGCCCACCTTCTGTCTTTTGCCTTTCATCAAGCATATTTAGGGTGCAAGTACAGAGCATCCACGGGTGTCAAAATATACCTAAGTAGACCCAGCGCATCCTAAGCGGTCACCCTCACTACAATCCTTGTTGACGAGCCAATCTCTACACCACGGCATAACATTCTTCCGTGTGTCAATTAGCTTATGTTAATATTAAATATTTCTCGTACAACATAATTTTTATACTTTATTTTTAATGTGTCATTAATGTTCTCCTGATCGAGATTTGATCATGGCGGCCTGTCTCATCTGACACTAGCCAACTATCCAGGAGATATTATAGTGCACTCCCTATTCCCTCCCTTAGTCCGATGGGACGGTAGACCGACACGACCGGAGAGAGATCAGGCGCAGGACCAACGGCTTAACGTACCTTCCAAAGCACAGAGGTGTCTCAAAATGTGAATACGATCGCCCATCACAAGCTTGACCGCGGCGAGCATGGCTTTACGTCGCAGGTCAACTGATTCTCCCATGTTTCTTACAATGTTTATTTTATTTGGAATAACAAACAATTACTTAATAGGTACTACAAAAAATGACACTTAAATGTAATAATTATGTAATCAACAACGTACTTAACAGTAGACAAGGATATAATTACACGCTTAAAAGATTATAAACAAAAACAAGAAGTTATATTTTTTTATATAAAGATAAGTATTGTGTACTATGGAGATGTAAAATACATATTATGGAATCGAGTAAGTGTGCTACTTAGGTACCTACTCGTTTCTCACATATCTTATCATTGAATTTAAGTATTACAAAATCCTGCTCCCGCGCACCCTAATTTCAAGATGACGTTGTTTAACTAACAATTATTATCATCTACGTCCAAATAGATAACATTATTTATATTATGATAATGTCGCCACGTTATTGTTTAAAGTATGATAAATTGTCTCGTTTATGAAAAAGTTTGTCGTAGGTACCTACGTTAGATTTATTTATTACCCGCTTATTCATTACCCGCTACATATTTTCGGGATTAAAAAACCTATTAGTTAATCTAGGGTATCAGCTACCTTCATATTCAAATCTTCAAATTTTATCAAAATCTGTCCGGCCGTTTGAGCGTGAGAAGGTAACAAAAATACAAACACACTCACAACTCACTTTATAATATAGTTTAATAATGAGGATGACAAATTAACAGGATTTGAGCATAAAGTTACTAGGCAAGTGGAACTACTACCGGTTAATAAATTTATTCATTATCATGTTTGATTTACGTTTTAAGTATACCCTCCGATTTGACATCCAAGTATTTGCATTAAAATAACATCACAAACGTTTAACGTACGACCTAATACACCGCGCAAATAATTAACCCGGCGATGCGAATCGGTTACAAAATCACAAACCCCAATACAGTCGAACCATCAATAAAATACCGAACAAGTTACATTAACCTTACGTCAAACCGTAAAAATGGCCGGCCTTCGTTTTCACACGAGGTAGCAAAACCCGCGATACTAGTGATGTTTGTCGATATTCGGAAGGTTGTCGATTGTCGATAACCCCCCGCTAGTGTTTACAACGGACTTGTCGAGCCAGTCGGTTGGCATCGATCGCGCGCGCCGCACGTCCGCTGCGCCAGCGCACGCCGTTCGTTCACCCCGTGTTACGATCTGTCAAGCTGACGTTTCGTAACATCAATATTGTAACGTGATATCGGTGATTTTTCGTTGTCAGCGAAAGTTTTCAGTGTTAACATACTCCGTGTTTGTTATTCGCGAATTTTAGTGTTGTGCTTCATAACTGTTCGTATGGTTCGCGGGTTTTTTGTGGGAGTGATGTGATTTTGATGTGCTGTGGAGTTATGCTATCATGTATTAATGTCGCTCCTTGCTGATATGTCGACTATAATTAGCGAACTACAATGGCTTCGCGACGAGGATTTCTTAGCACTTTCTTGGCAAAACGGTATGTTGTCTTGGTGACTAACTTTGTATACAAAATAACTAAGTATATCACTTAAGTATGTTATTGTTATTATACCTACTTACAAGAACACACACATCTTCAAAAATAATTCCAAAAACTATTATATAGAGCTATCCAGCTCATCATTTTCAAACTTTAAAATCCAAGGTCACACTGTCACACTCCAAATTTTATTCCAAATCCATTGATAACGTGTCGTAATAATACGATCTACAACCTCATTGGCATCAAAATCATGATCGTTTAAGATGAACAGATGCATTAAAAACCTCACAATAAGTGGCGAAGCATTACTTTAACCCATAATAAACTAGCATTAAGTTGATGTTGTCCAATGATACTTTTAAGTAAATCGAGAACTTAATCTCTTGCTCTACGTATTCAGGTACTTATAACTTAAACCGACCTTGAACTTATGAAGTAACAATTACTTGTAAAACTTTTATCGATATCCGTTAATTTAATCGATTTTATATCGATAGTATAATCTGTCAGTTTTGTATACGAATTGACAAAAGAAAATATTGTTTTTGCCTCAAGTATTTTAAAGTAAAGTTGTATCTAAGTCTTAGTAAAGTTCGTTAAGCACTCTTAAGTTGGGAATAACAAATTAATTCATGTGTAAAGCTTAGACTAGACTTCTAAAAACTTTCGTTGATTTAGGACTAATATTGCTAAGACCTTGCAATAACATGACACAAAAAGATATGGAGACCTCTTAATTTTTATTTGTGTGCGAAAATATTTTAATCGTTTTTTTTTGTTGTAGATGTCCTTTGCCCTCTAGATTTTAAGTTTTGATAGCAAAAAACCGGTTGGAAACATCTTTGTGTTGATAACTTTATTGAATTAAACTTTACCTAAATCGGAAATGGTGGGCACAAGGACTTAGTTCGAACTTTCAGTTTTAGGTACATTCAATATGGATAAGATGATATTTTTTACCTAATAAGTGTTGCTACTTAATATGGACACAGTTTTCCGTAACAGGGAATCTAATAGTGTAAAACAATATACCCAAACATACAATAATTAATTCTTGAGTTAGTTCTTAACATCTTAAATAGCAATTCAACGTAATTAAAAGTAAATTTAAAACATTCCTTACAGTATCATAATATAATTGATTAAAAAATAGATAAACCTAAGTATCATTACTCTTGCATCTCCCGAAGGGGTAAGCAGAGATGTGCTAAATTACTCATCCATAAACTTATTGCTATTAGTTAAAAAAAGATTAATAAGTTTTTTTTTAAAGTCATTACAACCAGCCTGGTATTGAACCCGCAATTATTATTAACTTAGCAATTAAATACATCTCTTAATGAATATGTTAATTTTTATGATGATATAAAAATACACGATAGTAATCAGCTGTTTTATTTTTCAAACTGGCAGCATAAAAAAGAAACATAATTCAAACAAGACTGGCAGTTTTTATTTGCGATAAACATGAAGTGACATTGACATTAGCTGTATGCGAAGTTGATTGAATGCTGCATCGCGCAAGTAACGTTTACATAGCTACAAAATAAATATTGTTGGTGCCGTTTTTTAACATAACATCGTACGTTCTGATCAATCGTTTACCAAATAAATTATAATAAGGTAAAATTTATTATCAGGATATTTTTAATTGGATTTATAGGGAGACCTCCTATAACATAGGATCACCAATGCAGTGAAATGCTTGTGTGTGGTGCAAGTGCAGGCTTGACCCGCCTGACAATATGTATTTTGATCATTTAATTCCTCACCTACATCTCTACTGACCCAGTGAAATAAAAACCTTCCAAAAGGCCCTTACGTAAGTAAACAGTTCCAACTTTATGTTACTTCAATATCTTTTGTAAAAGTTTGTGTTTGAATTAACACTGTGGCGCTAATAGAGACTTCCTTTATCGTTACCTTTTTGTTACTCCCGAATCCGGAAAGGACCTTTAAAAGATAAAAGAAAAGATTATTTGGTTGACAATGTTTTTTGTTAATTGCTTTATTTGTTTTAGTATTTACATCACTGATTATATGGATAGTTTATTCATAATATATTGAAAATACCATAATATTTTCTAAGGGTTAATATCACTATAGTTCCAACACTATTGTTTAATTAATACCAGGCATTCATATTCCAACATTTAATTAAACTTACAACTTAATAAAAAATTAAATTTGCAAATTTACACAGTAAACACAAGCTTAAAACACCTTATTATAAACCTTTATTACAACAAACATTATTGACTGTCGATACACAATGCGGCAAAACAAGAAAAAATATAAGTAGCAGAATTTCTCGGCACAATTCGTAAAACTCCGTACCACGATGTCCGATCAACGTAGAATTAGCATATCGCTACCGATTTTACCACCAGAATAGACGGTAATGGTACTTTTATCGGTTCCTATGGTACGGAGGTGATACCCAAGAAGCGGACAAGTAGGAAATAGCCAAGGTAAGCAGGATTCTTGCAGGCCTTTGGGCCAACTTAAACACTTTATTATATGATGCAGTCGGATTGTAGTCGGAATGAGGTGTCAAGAGATTAATATCGTGTTGCACGGTCAATTAAGATGGTTGCAGAAAATAATTGGAAATATCTTCTTTTGCATACAATTTATTGTAAGTATTAATATTAATTAGTATGAAAAGAATTATAAAACTGATAGTGAGCACTATTTGAATAAAGGTGCAGATGAGAATATGTCTTGTTTTCTTATCTTACGATTGAACTTGTGTTATAAGTTAATAAGAACGATAGTTAACTTATACTTCTAAGTATTAACTTCTAGTTCTAAGTTCATTCTAAAGCACAGTTCGCTTCCCGCATGTTGATAGTATAAGTTAAATGTATAATTTTGTAGTATACCGTCAAACAGAACATTTTGAGTTATACACACCAAAATCACATAACATCACGCCTGTATTCCCCGAAGGAGTAGGCAGAGGTACACCCACATTTGCCAGTTATGTTATAGGTCCCAATGTAATAAGGTGCGAGCCTACTGCCATCAATCGGACACAAATCCAGACTCCCTAATGAATAAACCTAATAACACTTTGCCCCGCCCGAGATTCGAACCAAGAACCTCATGCTCAGCAGTCGCGTGTAGCGACTATTATACGAGGTAGTCTTTAAGTTGCACATTTCAATAAATGAATGATTTTAGATTCCACTCTTTTGATCACCTATACAAATAAATTTTTAAAAAGCTTTTAATCTAATGAAATATCCTTTTTACAAAGTAATATGAGACTAAGTACTCTTATAAATAAAATATGAAATTACACTCTTTGTAAAAACTGTAAGGGATGATAAATTCACTGAGGGTTACATACCCTAAAGATTATCTATAAAGGGTAAACAATGGTTATTGGAATCGACTGTTTATTCATTTTTTTGTGCAGAATGGTAATCGAGTAAGTCCCTTTTGTTATTACGACATTTAATGTACGATATCCTAAAATGGTTTAAATAATAATAATGATGATAAACCATACCTACATGATAATCCTACTTCCTACTAATATTATAAATGTGAAAGTTTGTGAGAATGGATGTGTGGATGTTTGTTACTCTTTCATGCAAAAACGGCTGGACCGATTTGGTTGAAATTTGGTATGTAGGTAGCTGACACCCTGGATTAACACATAGGCTACTTTTTATCCTGATAACTGTAGCGGGTAACAATGCGAGTTGCAGCTAGTATTACCATATGTGTACAACTCGTCATTATAAACTTAATCAATATCTCAATCAATCTCAAAATATTTTTATTTAATAAAAAAATACAATTGTGATATTAAAATAATGATGTTCTCTGTAACCAATGTTAAATTAATGAGGAATCTATTACAAATAATTTATATAAAATTACTTAATTTAGAATATGTAGTATTCATCATCGTAAGCCAAAGACGTCCACTGTTGAACATAGGCCTCCCCGTTTAAGCGGAGGGGTTTGCCATAATCCCCACGCTTGGCAAGCGGCTTGGGGATTGCAGTATTGGTGGTGGAGTTACAGAAGACGCTGCTGCCCATCTTCTGAATTTTCCCTTAGTCACCTCTTACGACACCCACGGGAGGAAAGGGGGTTGTCAATTCTAGGCCGGATACCACACGGCACCTGTAGTAATCATAGATTTTTAATCAAACTAACCTTGTTTTTTTTAAAGTCTTGCAAAACCTTTACTTTTGAATCATAGATTAAAAAAAACATTATGTATATAGGTACAATATTCGCAGATAACGTCATTATGCGCACGACCAAAGATTACCAAATTACAGACTCGACGTAGTGATGGCCGTGACATTTACTTCGCAAACATTTATTGATTAAGAGAACTACACCGAGCTTACCTACTGATGTTATTGTTTTAAATAGATACCATACATTGTGGACATTGATGCAATACTTTTGTAAATAATCTTGTGGTCGCTGAGTGCGAGGTTCTGGGTTCGAGTCCCGGATTGAGCAGTGTTCTTGGGTTTTTCTTTTCGAGTTATTCTTAGCAGCAGCACAGAGTCTGGAAATGTGCCCGGTTGATGGCAATATTCTCACTCTCTGTTACATTGGGACTTATAACATAACTGGCTAAATGTGGGTGTACTTTACACGACACCTCCGCCTACTCTTTTGGGGAATACAGGCGTGATGTTTAATGTTTTTAATTAACGTTATGTTTTTAATTAAACTTTTCCTAGAGTAGACAAATGTGCACACACATTATGCCAGACAGTGGTTCCCTCATTTAAGCACCATTGTTTAATTAGTCAGTGGTTTCTTGAAACGTGCCAACTAAACGTGTAACATATGACATTGAAAACATCACATTAGTATGTATGTAAGTGCATGTCTCGAACTGAACTTGCAACCTTGTGCATATAAATCCGGTCTTTTATTTATTCTTTGACAAAACAAATAATTTCAAAAAAGGAACGCAAAAAAACAAAATTATAATCATGTTCCTGTTTCAAATTTTAAGATTTAACATAACTGTGTTACAAAAAAAAATATTCAAAACTAAGTGCCTGTTATTAAAATGACAAAAAATCATTATTATTGCCATGCCAAGCCACGCCTTTATTCAACTGATGGTCTAGCGGTGATGTCATTCATGAATAACCGCGTATGTCGGATACCGACACTATGAATAGTAAATAGCATAATGCTTTGAACACGTGTAGACGGTATAAAACGCCCATAAGTGTCTGTGGTGGACCGTCGGGCATCTTTGACTTGAACTTGGGTTTTAACTGTGAATTTACGTGTGTTATTTTAACTATTACCTCAACATGTTATTACATACATTTTCTGTAATAGACTTTAATGGCCGTTGGTGATGATAGATAGACAGACTTTGTTTCAGAATAAATGCCCATATAAATTTCAGTCTCCATTTTAGTTATATAGGAGTTGAATTTTTTTAATAAAAAAACTAGCAATTTCTCCAGTTTTGTAGGTACGTTTTACAAAAATGAAAAATCTCGGAAAAGCACAAAAAATTAGGAATACGCAAATTTTTGTGTTTCGAATCCGCAACCAGGTTTTCAAATTTCCAAAATCCATTTATTGGAACAATTTGGAGTCAAAAGAAATTATATATTTTGGTAAGTATAAGATTCTGTGAAAAAAGAAACGTTAACTTAGGTTTTTAATTTCATTACATGGTTTATGCCACATTCTACATACCTACGCTACTGCAATACTTGTATTATCCAAAGTAATTAATAGTAATAGACGGTATGGTATGCCAAATCTGCCAAAAAAAGACATTATCACCAACGTTGACAAATCTGCCAAGAAAAAAACCTAATAGGTTCAAAACTATCGCGTAGTTCACAATTTAATTACACTACACATCTGCGGACTCCTTAATCATCTTCCCGCAGCCCGCAATACCCCCATAATTCCCATATCGCTTGAAACATACGTCATCCAAATCCAGTTTAGCATTCATTACTCCGAACATTTAAATCTAGGTTTGCTTTACGATGTTTCATAATAACCGTAGGTAATTAAAGTAAAGTCTGTAGTTGTGTGAACGAACTGAAATTATTATAAATATCTGCTAAGCGGCCGCCGCTAATGATCGCAGTAATGTTTTGATGGTCGGGAGCACGACATAATGTAGATGTTGCAATGTATCTTTAAATTGTGTAAGGAAAAATTGAGCGTTGTGATGTTTTATTTATAAATCAGTTTAAATCGTATTTATTTTTGGATTTACACAATTGGGTATAAATTCAGTTAAAATTGTATATTACTTCAATCAATAAATGAGTTTTATTTATTAAAATGGTAAACGTTAAAGTAAGACAATTATTTGTAGCATGCGACAATTTCAAATAAATATTTTATATTACGAATTATGAAATATATTTTAATATCTAATTAATACCCTAAAATTAGACCCAGAAACCAACCTCAAGTAAGTCATCTGAACACACAGACTGGAAAACCAATACCTTCAACCATAATGGTTGTCAAAGCTTGTTTTACTTCGATAGCCGAAGCTTGTCTCCGTTTGCTTACCTTACTGACCTAGGTTTCTCTAATTGGCTGTTTCAACCGCTTTGTGTGTGGTTTCTCATCTTAGTTCAATGCAGAGGCGATTATATTGAACATAATTATTATAGTTTCATTTTAACCTTTAAAATAGGATCTTGTCATTTTTTTTGTAAGCATTATCTGCTAACAAAAAACGGGTAAAAAATTATAGAATTATCGATGTGTATGCTTTAATTTTTAATACGGTGTTTCTTTTAAATAGGCTACTTTGTTTCCCACTGCTGGACAAAGGCCTCCCCTTTCTTATTCCAAACCACTCTATCCTTTGCGGTGTATTATATTTTGAGATTCCAAAAACAGTTTCGATTAGATTCTTTTTGGACATACAAAGTAAGAAGCAGGAAAACAGACTTAAAGACATCTGGAATAGTTGTAGCTTTGCATAAAAACACATTATTACATACGTTTGAGGTTTTCACAGTACCTAATAATTAATGTCAAAACCACATGCGGCTAGCGTTGCAAGCTCTACATTCCTCTGCAGTACCATCGAAGCATGACAGCGGTCATTAGTGGTAGGAGCCGGCAGCTTACTAGATATTTATTGTAATATCAGTGCGTTGGCATTTGCGTACAAACACACACTTAATTATGTACCTATACCTACTAGGAGTATTTCGATTAGCAAGCTACATCCTTCTGTGGAAATATTGCGTACTGGTATTTGTAGTTGCGTATTAGAAGATGCTGTGCTGTTTTTTTAAGCTAACGGAAAGTTATGAAATTTTTTATACGCAAAAATCTGATAACTGGTACTATAGCATACAAACCAATAGTCAGCAATGTTCAAAGTTCCGGAATTCATGTAGGAAGAGTAAATTGATACTTATAACGATGGTTGAAAGAATCTCCTAAATAAAATATTACCTGCAACAGTTACTTACCATTTCATTCAATTCGATATGCCTCTTTAGACATTAAAAAAGAAAAATGTTTCCAGACGTCTGATCTCTACTAAAAATAACAAAAACAGCTTGGCAAAGCAACAAAATAAATCCGCAAACCTATTTTTCGCGGAGGTGCAATAAAAAATGCAAATTCAAACCGACATTTTATTGTTGCGTTTACTCTTCAGGCTGCTACATAACATCACACATGTATTCTTTGAAAGGATAATGCAGAGGTGTAAAAGAATTTCCTCTAAGCACTACTTTAGACTGTACACGGCGACACGTGACCATTATACCGTCTTCTCTGGAGTCTTCTTGAGAATTACCTAACGAAGAAACGCAATAACACTTTGCTTGACCCTCGAATCGACCCCCGGACCTCACGGTCAACAGCTTGCAACTAGATCAATGAGGCAGTCAACAGACGATACCAGTTTTTATTTCAGTACAACTGTATTTAAGAATATATCAACATTTATGTAGTGGTGTCAGGCTTTTTACGTGTTGTTCGATGTAACTTTTTGCTTGTGTCTACATCCGGATAAGTTCAAGACCGGAGCGTAGTTAGTTTGAAAAATTGTCCGACGTTTTTGTAATTCTATAGGATGTTGGAAAATTGTTTTTATTGTTTACGGTTTTTCGTTTAACAATGTATTCTGGTTTAAATAAAGTCGAGTTAAAATGTTGTAACTTTGGAATTTTCTAATCCCTTTTTTTAATTATCTTTGTCTTTTCTCTTCTTAAATTACCTGTATTCATGCGTTGTATCATTTTTTGGTTAGTAATTTCTAAGAGTTACAAATTTAGCAAGAGTAGGAGCTACAGACTAATAATTATAAATAATTCGTAGATACCAACATTATTTAATTGAGTAAGTTCAATAAATTTTGTCAAGGAAAAACAATACGATTCTTCACCGGGACGAAAGCAGGGGCCAAACTTAGTATTTTCAAAGCTCCAAGTTGAAAATACCTTCTTTAATATACGATCTTTAGATCCTAGGACGTCCTGCACATTTTCGGCTCCTCAGACGACGAATAGCAACTCACCATTTCCTAATTTACCAAGGTTAAATTCGCGGAAGTATAAAAAACTAAATAACATCGGTTAATACATTACGTCTCAATGTCTAGCCAACCATGTTCTAGATATTAACATGAGCAATACTGGCAATTAGCGGTACATATAATTGCTAGCCAGACCCTCATACTAGGAAGTAATGATATCACTCACAAAACTTCTATTAAAATGACGTGGCGACTGAACTTTGGACGTATTTATATGATATTCTGAAAAACTAATAAAATGTTAGGTCCATTTATAAATAACATCACGCCTGTAGTCCCCGAAGGGGTTGACAGAGGTGTAGTATGATATTCTGAATAGCTAATAAAATATTAGATACACTTATACATAACATGAGGCCTGTATTCTCCGATGGGGTAGGCAGCAGTGTACAGTAGGTAAACCCACATTTCCCAATGTTATAGGGGGCGAGCCTATTGTCATCAACCGGGCACAAATTCAGACTCCGTACTGCTACTGAGAATTACCTAATGGCAAAACCGAGTAATTCTTTGCCCGAGCCGGGATTCGAAGCCAGGATCTCGTGCTCGCGATCGCGCTTAGCGATGACTAGACCAATGAGGCAGTCGTACATACATTTTCTATTTAAATTTCGTGAAAAAAAATGCAAAGATGACAATAATATTATCTAATGAATGTTTGATTCATTATCCTTGGAATGTTATGTGTATTATAAGTTCCTACTAGTACTATAAGTCATCATACAAACCAGTATTTAATTAACACTTTATATCCCGCTACTCATAGGAATGCCATTAGTATTATTTATAAATATTATACATACCATGTATGATATAATTTATAATTATTTTTTTATGTCACCCCACACTAGGAATTTCTCCTGTATCGTGGGTGCGTTTCACAAACATGAAATATCACATAAACAAACACTCAGACTAGGGACAAACATCTGCGATCGAACAAATTTTTATCCCGTGTGAGAATCGAATCCGCAAACCCTAGCGCAGCAGTCCAATCGCTTAACCACTGCGCCAATCAGGTCATTATTGTAACATAGATAAAGGTATTATGGACGTAAATGAAATGTAATAACTCTGTTTTCCCACTTATCACTCGTAAAGTTATTACTTACGTCAAGAAAATGGGAGATATTATCGTTTCAAATAAGGGACGGTATTGTATGTGATCAAAGGATATAGCTAGTTACAAAAAGTTCATTTGTTTTTTTTATGTATTAATTTGGCAGTAGTGTTTCAGTGTAACTTTCAGTGGAGTTTATATTCTTCGCGACTTATCAGCCCCTTTAGACAAGTGGAAAAACGCTTGACGAATAGAATGATAAATGTATGAAGATGATATACTGTTTCGACTATGTTATCGATGACATAATTATGTCATCCCCATACATTTTTCATTCTATTCTGTATCTATTCGTCAAGCGTTTTGCCACTTGTCTAAGGGGGCTGATCGATGATCCTGACTTGTAGCTTTATATTTGTGGTTTTTTAATTGATAAAATATAGTCCATTAATTAATTAGTGTTTAACCCATTAATGACCACGTTGCGTAGTATCTTTAAAAAAATTAAATTAAGTGTTAGCTTAATTTATTATTTAAACGATTTTATTCCCATACTGCTGGTGTCCAACCAATTTTCAGTTGTACATTACAACACTGTTCTTTAACTTCTAAAGGTTCTTTATCAAATCTAGTTACTATCAAAACAATGCATAGTTACCAAGTACAAACAATTTAGAGCAGGCAGATGCTTGCTTATCGTTGGGTCGCATTCCGAAGCAACTTCACTGCTTGATTGATAAGCGCTTATGAAACTAACATGTTACATTTTAAGAAGACGAGTATGTCATGTCTTCCGGATTTTTAACCGACTCCAAAAAAGGAGGAGGTTATGTATAGTATTCGGCGCATATTTTTTTAATGCATGTAAACCGATTACTCCGTCAATTATGGACCAAATTTGATTTTTTTTTGTTTGAAAGTGTAGCTATGCTTGCGAGTCATTGCTGCGAAGTCAGGATCTGATGATGGGATCTTGAGGTAATCGAAGAAAATCCTCAAAAATTACAAGTGTCGGACATTTTAGAGCATTTTGAAAATTTTAATTCTGTCTTTATTCTTCCACTTCTGTCGGCATGAGCTATGTCTAAGGATGCCATGCTCACGCCGGGTTGTAAAGATTGGTCAATCAACAAAGATGGTTGCGAGGTTGACCGCCCAGGGTGCGAAGGACGTACTTAGGTCCGTCACAAGGAGGCACTCTACTTGCACTACAATGTCGTTATTAAACTTGCATCTGACTATCACATCTCACCAGTCTTTAATAGTTAGGCAGACCGGCCCCCTTACCATGAACTCTTAAAGCAGGACAGTTTACGACGTGGAAGCGAGACGCTGCATTACACGGCACGTAGCGGCGTCTCGCTTCCACATCGTAAACTGTCCTGCTTTAAGAGTTCCTGGTAAGGGGGATGTACTCCACTAACATTTCACTAGTCCTGTCTGAGGTCGTAATGTAATAAGAGGCGAGCCTATTGCACTAAACCGGGTACCAATTCAGTCACGGAGTCTAAGTTATTACCTACTGAAAATTGCGTACCTAACTACTACCGAAAATTAGGCACAAAAGAAAATTGTTCTAATTATTGAGATCGTTTCAGCGTACCTTATCTTTCCCTTTATTTACTTTTATCTTTTGAAACAATGTATACCGGTATTTATTAACGGTTCACCGACCTTGTTAATTAGATAAAGTTATTTTACTCGTTAAAATGTAAGTGATACTCCCACTTTTATAGTGTTCGTTAGTTTGTTTCTCTATGGCTCTGTAGATAAACAACTTTGTTTTTATTAATACAAGGTTATTGATTAATATGTTGTTTATGGGAGATTTAGTTATTATTTCATTGAAATTTTTTTTCTACGGAATACCAGTGATGTGTTGATATTGATAAGCAAAATTAATCAAGCTTACGTCGGTACCTCTGCTTTCATTTCAAGGAAAGCTAGCGTGATATTATGAGTACAATTATAATTATTACAGAATACAAAAGTAAGCTTAATATTTATACAGTTTTCCGGGCAAAATTTATATATAAAAATTACATATTCCATGACTGCAAAGATAGGACGAAACATACAATTAATTTTAAAATTTAATCATCCTTTAAATCTATATAAAAGTGAAACTTACATTTAAAACAAACTATGTGTCCTGACCGTATAATTCGACTATTCCGTCAAAGATCAGCTGTAGCCAGTATCTTGTTATCAAGCACAAGACTGGTTTTATTCAAGATCTCGTTTGCGTTAAGCATTTTGGAATGTGGCACAAACTGTGTGAGTAACTCATCTCGTAGTATTTGTGTTTTCCGCGTTATTTACATAACAAACGACACGATTCACGCCTTTGTCCGACTATGGTGAGCAGAGGTGCGCTTAATTTTAGGCAATTATAGTAATGAGTGAGTATTTATTATTATTTTGTTCAGTGGCGTAACTATACCGTTTGAGGCCCGTGGGACTCGGATGGGGCCTTTTTTTTGGCCTTGTAGAAATATTCATGGACAACCCCTTTCGGCTCGGGACCCCATACGGCCTGGGGTTGAGGCTCCATCCTGACGGGAGCCTGTGGCATTCTGCGCATTGTCACCCAATAGTAACGCCACTGATTTTGTTGATCCGAAGAGGAATTGATTAATCTTAGGCTTCTATTATCTATAGGCTAAATTTAGGCGAAAGTAAGCAAATTTCTTTCGACTCTTCATTATGATTCGTCAACGTACATCTCTGCCTACCTAATCCTTTTACAGACACACACGTCTGTTATAGTGATTTAGCCCCCTATAACTGTCTGTGTATGTCAAAGACCTCTTCTCAAGCAAAGAATGAACGAGCTTTGACTACGACGCTCACTAAAATGTATTGATTAATTCTACTTTGTATCATATAAAATGTAAGAATTTATTCAATTTTACCTACAATTTTAACGCAAATAACGAGATAGGTTAATCTGTTCTATATTTTCTTTAGCTCTTTCATTAAAGCTCTGTATTTATCGCTAAGCCTTTTTAAGTAAGCCTTACGAACAATAAATCAACATAGAAACTTCAGTTAAGAAGGATTGTGAGCTTAATAAAGTATATATCAGAAACTGAACACCTAAATCATTTACAACGATTGTTTTAATACTCAAAGTTTATACCGGAGTATGAATAAGACAAAGTATAAGACATGGTGACGTAAGAATTTCGTATAATTCCAAATGAGATAATTCGAAGCAACTGTGTTTATAAATATTTGCTCAACAGATAAATACTCGAATACGATCGGTCTGTGTATTAAAACAATTGTTAAACTTACCAATCGTATCAGTAAAATCTTTTAATTGGCCTTATGTTTTTTTGTTATTATTATTAATTAGCTGAGGAAACCGGGACACCTGAAAAACTGTTCAACGGTGTGTAAAGCCATGTCAGAGGCATACAGAGGTTTAAACTCTGACACCAGGTTGTTCATCAGCCATACGATAAGAAGAAGATTAGCTGTAAGTTTTTCAAAAAATTATAAAATGAAATATATCAAATAAAGTAAAGCACAGAAGACCAGATGATAGTTAACCCTCAAACAGGCTCTACAATCACGCATGTATAACCCAAATGAGGCATCAGATGTTTTCCATAGTTATTACTTTAAGCATGTCACCAGTCATAATAAGTCCAATAAATTAAAAGGTAGTGAGTCTATTTATCATATCAAGCGCATATTAGGTTCGACGTTTCCTGGCGCGGTTGGCAGTAGAATGCTATTGCGATCCCGGCTCACTGCCATAAAAGCGCAGCGCAGATATTGTGAGGATTTTAAAGGCCCCTGTGGATCTTATTGGGTTCATGGGGGAGATTCCTATATACCCCCGCCGTCTCCCAGCGGCGGGGAATGTAACACATTTTCCTCACTCCAAAACAAAAGGTTCTTCAGACCTGTTTTACTGGCGACTGGCAACAGAAGGAAATTGTGTTCTTAATTTATCCTCTCACAAAACTAATATTTAAATTATGGACAAAATTATAATAAAGACCACGACACAGGGAATACCAATTGTTACACTGATTATAATATTGTTTATTTAAACATTCCAGCCAATTGAAATAATATAGTCCATAGTAATACAGATTTCTACAATATTTGACCCCAATGTGCTGATAAAGTATCTAAGTTCACACTGTAGGGATATGAATGAGAGACATAACAATAAGTTATGTGATAATTATTTTAGTGTAGAACTTAATATGTAAACCGACTGAAAGTGTCATCACGCCTTTAATTTTCCTAAGGAGGCAAGCAAAAGCGTCAGAACACATTTTTTTAAGAGAGTTTGCCGGTTTGGCTTGATTTCTTACTAAAACTCCGGCAATGCTTTAAAAACTTTTCTAAAATTTGCAGAGATTCAGTTAAAAAAAATGATTCCTATACCTACGTATATCAAGTCATTCTAGTACTCAATAATGACGTCATAAATAATTAATAATACAAACACACACTTTCGCAACGTAATACCAATAGCAGAGTACCTCAATAAAAAAGACAGACATCCAACAAAAGCAAAAAAGCCAACGAAACAGATGCAGACGAGAATGTGGGATGAATAGACACTTAGACAGTGCAATAAGGCAATCACTCCATAATGGGAAAAGCAAAATGGCGGTCAGAAGACATATTCAAATAAAGGCATTGAAATCCAAAACCCTGGTCGTGTTGGATTGAATTTAACAAAAATATCTACTTCTATGGAGAAATCGTGATCTTTATTCCATATGGATTTATAAATGCAAACTACGGTCAAAGGGGGCTGGTGTAACTGTAGCCGCTTTTACGGTAAGTATTGTGTACGAAGAATATGGATCAAACCTAGATTTATCGACTGGGTCCCGTTTGCGAGTGTTGGTTTTACGTTTATGGTTGGGCCTTGAGGTATTAATGGACCTTAAAAGGAATAGAACGAATTATTGAGGGCTTATTATTATATTTGTAGACCCAGTATTAATAGGTATGCTAATATTAAAGTGCAAATAATTTCTTGGAACATTCAACTTATATTAGTGCTTTTGGAGTTTAGAGATTAATTAAAACTAAAAGGTCAGCTTCATTGATTTTGTTATTGTAAACATGATTGACGAGCGTGATGGCGTAGGTTCAAGTCCCAGGTCAGGCGGTCACGATGTCAGGTCGTCTACATGTCCTAAAGAGTTAAGTAGAAATGAGCTGTTGTACACTCCCATATGACATGGAACTAGTTTAGCACCAGACGAGAATACTCTGAAAACAAATCCAATAAAATTACCCAATCTGGGAAATAAACCCAAGTCTTTAATCCCGTCAGTTGTACTTGTAACAACACTACCAACAAGGCAGTCATTAATATTTTCTAAAAGCAATATACCTCCATCCATTATGCAGACGTATTAAGTAATATTTATCTTGAGGTGACCTTCAAACGGAGACTTGTTTTACTAGCTCATTTGGTCATATCTCAAACCTCCTCCAAATAGACTATTACGTGCCTCTGTGTCATCTGATGGTTCCCTATGTAAGCGATATCGTGCACAGTATCTCGAGTTTCATGCAGTTGGAAAACACAATAATGAAATCGACTATTTGCAACCGCTTTACAATTTAAATTTGAATTCTTTGGTTTGATCGTGCAAATATTTATGTTTTGTTATGTTATTGTTGTTAAGGTCGTAGTTTTATTTAAATAGTCTAGATTTATGTAAATGATGGATAGATCGCGTAAATACCAGGTAGTCTTAGGGCCTGTTTCACCACCTACAAGTAAAGTGTTGAATAGTTACTTCTCTATTAACGCTAATCGGCAAGTAAAAGTTACGAGTATCTTTTGTCGTATTTTAGTTACTGACCAGTTTTACCCTGATATGATAATGCTACTCAGATGTACCTGACATTATGAAATTCGTATGAGTAGTTACAAGTGACTTTAAGTGACGGTTAGCCTACTTGACACTTTACTTGTCGATGGTGAAACAGGCCCTTATTATGTGAAAATACTAGTATTTTAATAGAAACGCTGACGGTAATGACGATGAACTTCTATCGAAAGACATTGGTAAGACTAAATAACGCGATATAAAAGTGTGTGAGAAAAGGAAAGACATGTCTTAACCCGGCAGTGGGGCAGTTAAGGCTAATGTTGTTTTTAAATTTTCTAATACACAACATAATAAAGACCATCAAGTTAATTAGATAGCTACCTGATCGTTTACAAGAGAAGAAACTGTTTGCTCAATTTAGTGCCGTATGTTCGGGAAAACCGCTAGGGGAAACTGATTTATGTTACAACAGAGAAAGTGATGGGTTAAATGAACAGTAGACCGCCAATCATCTAGTGAGGATGAAAATTGGTTTAAGGGAAATAGAACCCTATCACACACACTTTAGGATTTATTTTCAAAGTTTTTCAACTGACGTAAAAATGAAAATCTTTTATTTACTATATATCCCGGTTATACTCACGTGTGTATTCGGGAATGCCCGACTAGTTTCGAACTCGAACGGAGCCCTTATTCATGAGCCGCGTAACCAGCTCATGAATAAGGGCTCCGTTCGAGTTCGAAACTAGTCGGGCATTCCCGAATACACACGTGAGTATAACCGGGATATATAGTAAATAATATGGATAACACTCACGGAAGTTATTATAGTGAAAATCTTTTGTTCGCAGTGGCGAGAGATTTCTTTAAATTGGATGTAAGAGAACTAAAAATTATTTTGAATATAGAGTAAATCCAAAACCAATTGTGCTTTGGTAAAATTCTTAACCACAGAATCGAATATTTATAGAAAAAGATAGAGTGGGAAGTAGGTATGATTCTGTTTATGTTGTCTATGTTTTACAACATACTTTGTAGTAAGACCCTAATATTAGAACTGCTCCACATTTAAGTACATTAACAGTTCTAATTCTATTTCTATTACTCAATGGTTGATCCTCTTTACATCCGTTTTTTATGTACAAACCTCTCTATCTTTAGATTTGTGGGTAGGTACATGTGTACCTATGTATGAATAACGTGTTGTTATGAAAGATTCGGCAGCAAAGTGAATGAATCATTCCCGAATAGATATTCGTATGGCCTACTTATTATTAATTATAGAGAGAAGATAGTAGCTACAAAAACTGCCAGGTTAAGCGACACTTGTTGCGGCCAGGTTTTGGATGGGTGATCGTCCGTAAAGTGCAAAGTTACGGCAAATATCAACAATGATGACTACCGACACTTTCAATCTACGACAAAATGTTGTTTAATCATAATTTAAAAACGTATTTTTCCTGAGGGAGTCGCTGTTTCAATTTCCCGCTAAAACAACAATGTAAATATGAATATATTAACATTTTTCATTAAATCTCCAAGAATGACGTCACACAATACTCTAAAGACAAAACAGAAAAGTAAGGAATGTAGGTGTTAAACAAACTTAAAATGAAAACCATTTTTCACACGTTATACGAGAATTTCACCATTTTTGTTGTGTCTAGTTATGTTTGCACTGTGCGCTAGGGAATAGGTCACACTGCTAGCGTGGAGATTGTAGCATGCTGTTTATGTAGAGTGGTCCTTTGAGTATTGTTACTGGTCGACGAATGTTGAAAGGTAATGGATTTTATTCATGTAATTGGATTATTTTAACTCTATAAATAAGGGTAAGTTATTGGACTGAGACATAATTTAGGTAGCATAAAGTCGGTAGTAAGCCAAAGAAATGAATTTATGTATGGTACGTTTATAATTATATTTTAGTAGGGAAGTTTTTTAATATCTACGAATTTCTCTGTTGGGAGTTTGAGACCCACATACGCAAACACTTATCTCAGGACAATTAATTATTATCTGCGGATCCCACAAATACATGCCCCCGTGCTAAAGTTGAAGCAATAAAATAATAAATATCAATGCTCTATACTTTGAATCATGTAACTTCTTTTTCCAAGCGAAAAACCCGATGCTAAAATAGTTCCTGTCAATTTGACATAACATCTGTCATTATGACAGTCGCTACCAGTCGCACCTCGGCCTTACGGTGTATTTGCCCAACGAAAGTACGGTCACTCATGGTCACTGGACATAATTTGATTATGTTTACGTGTGAAGCCTGAGAACATTAGAAAGTGACAATTTCGCGTCAACTACTATATTGTTTGTATTACGTCGACAACTTCTGATTTCTGTAAAGATAACAACCACCATATGAGAGAACATAACAGATTAGAGAACAGATTATAACATCACGCCTGTTTTTCCCGAAGGGGTGGGCAGAGGTCACTTCTGCCTCTCTGGCGAAATGTGGGTGTACTATGTATAAATAACTTATAACAAAAGTTCGACCACCCAAGTTTTATGAAAATCGTCAATCGCTTTATCAATTTTATAATCGTCATATTAACGATTACAATCGATGATCGTTATGTCGTTACTATACATAGTACACCCACATTTCGCCAGTTATGTTATAAATTCTAATCTAATGGGAGGCGAGCTTATAGGCATTAACTTAGCATATACCCAATATATACACAGGCTCTGTGCTTCTTCTAAGAATAACCTAATGGAAAAACCCAAAAACACTTTGCTTGACCCGGGAATCAAACCCAAGACCTCACCATACCTCACCTCAGCAGTCGTAAAAATGTACCTAAAGCAAAACATGTCGACGCAGTAGTATTAAGCACTCAAAGAATCATTATTAATTCGAATATTTGTATTACCCTTAAGTTATCGAAAGCGAATCATAAAACGACATAAAACAGATATCATAATATTGAATAACTTAAAACAAAAGCCCGACCACCCAAGTTTTATGAAAATCGTTCAATCGCTTTATCGATTTTATAATCGTCATATTAACGATTTCAATCGATTATCGTTATGTCGCGATATGTCTATAAAACTTCGGCACCTCGACGATAAAATCAGATAGGTTGTCATTTGTTTTGTTTATCGTTTTTAAAGAAACAATTGAGAATTATATTTTAAAATCTAGATAAATTTGATACTTTTATACGATCAAACAAATCCTTTTATTAAGTGTATGTAATTCACATTATATAAACATAACATTACATCAAGCTTATGTTCCCCCAAGGGAGTAAGCAGAGGTGTAAAGAAAACCCACATATCGCCAGTTATGTTATAAGTCCTAATGTAATAGGGGGCGAGCTTATTGCAATCAAACAGGCGCAAATCCAGACTCCGTGCTACTTCTGAGAATTACCTAATGGAAAAGCCAAATAGTACTTCTCCCGGGATTCGAACCTAAGACCTTATGCTCAGCAGTCACGTTTAGCAACCAGTAGACCATCGAGGCTGCCCACTATTTGAATAGAAACGCGATACAAACGGAACAATATGATCGTCATCTGTAGGCATTTTATTCGTGCAATCGCGAACAGTTTCACATCGGAATTACAATACTAGTACTTGATTATCAGCTCACGACACACTTAACGTATTGTGTAACGTGTGACATTGAATACTGTAACAGAAACGTCACGTTGACTAATTACCTCCACATAATAATCAGCTTAACAAGCATGTTGAAGTAGAATTATATCGGTTAACGTTTTAAATTGTTTCGAAGATTGGAGGCATATTGCGAGATGTATTCCTGACTGTTTTTAAAAGCTAAGAAGTTCCATTTTGTGCTACAGATTTTTCTACTTGGACATATTACAAAATGTATATAATTTTGTCCAATATTGATAAGGAAGCAATGCTATAAAACATTAACTAAAGTCATCAGTTTACATGAAATACCAAAACAATTGTATTATAGGTGAACCTATTACCATTAAGGGTCATAGCACAGATATCAAATTGGAAATTTAGAAGGACCCCTTGGGGTTTTAGCCGGTATACAGCGCCCGCCCGACCCAGTACGAAGAAAGTCCATGTAGAATTCCCCAGCACGAAAAAGGGAGTCATACAAAGAATACTGTACTTCTTTTCTTTTTTTAAACGTCGCCCCACACTAGGAATTTCTTCTGTGTCGTGGGGGCGTATCACAAACATGAAATATCACATAGACAAACACCCAGACTCGGGACAAATATCTGCGGATCGCAAAAAATTTTGTCCCGTGCGGGAATCGAACCCGCAACCCCAAGCGCAGCAGTCCAATCGCTTAGCCACTTCGCCAATCAGGTCGTCAAATATTCTTTATTGGGTAAAGACAAACCAGAAATGCACTCATAATTTTCTTTAAAAATAAGCGTCTTCTGCACACTGTTTTGCGACTAAACTTCTTAATAATAAACAAATCAAGTTTGGCTTTCTGCGCAAAAAGTCAGAGTCTAAGTGTTTGAGCATATAAAAATGTCTAAGTGCACCTACGAGTTACGAGTTAGTTAGAGTGAGGCAACGTTTTTATGAAACTGACACTGCGCTGACATTCATTTTCATTTGAAATGTTGACGTAACTTTAAAGAAACTAGTGTGGAACAGCGTGTTTTTAATTAAAAATAATTTTCATGGATTAGACCTAAGATGTGTAGCAAAAATGAAAGTGTATGAACTCCTGCCTCCTCATCGTGAACTCTTAAAGCAGGACAGTTTACGTCGTGAAAGCGGGATGCCGCATTACACTGCGCCCATCAGGTGCGCCCGCACCGCTTCCACATCTTAAACTGTTCTGCTTTAAGAGTTTATGGTAAGGGGGCTGCTAAAGGCTTATATCACTATCTTTTGGATATCACAAGCATAATTCCGTAAATGCCGTGTGGTATCCGGCCTAGAATCGACCACCCCCTTTCCTCCCGTGGGTGTCGTAAGAGGCGACTAAGGGAAAATCCAGAAGATGGGCAGCAGCGTCTTCTGTAACTTCACCACCAATACTGCGATCCCCAAGCCGCTTGCCAAGCGTGGGGATTATGGCAACCCCCCCGCTTAAACGGGGAGGCCTATGTTCAATAGTGGACGTCTTTTGGCTGATGATGATGATGATGATGATGAAGCATAATTCGCTATGCACGTATGTAAATTCGGAATAGCCTTTCTAGTAGTAAATGTTATTAAACGAAGACAAAGTTTTTTTTATTAGCTATCTCGTAGTTTAGAAGTCTAATCGCCGCACTCAAAGACGTTAATTATTACTTAAACGAACACTTAGTAAAGATTTCACAATGGAAACCTTTACTTAGTGATAGTTTAAGTAATCATTAAATGTATCTGAGTAAAGTGTCAAGTAGACTAACCGCCTCTTAGGGTCACCCGTAACTACTCCTACGAATTTCACAATATCCGAGTAGCATTAATCAGGGAATAAACTGACCTGTATCTTAGATACGAAAGAAGATACTCGTAACTTTTACTTGCCGATTAGCGTTAATCAAGAACTACTCAACACTTTACTTGTAGATGGTGAGACAGGCCCTAACAATAATAAATTAGTAAATGTGCCAAAAGCGACTAATTCCTTGGCTTATAGCTCGTAACAACGTCGGTTATCGTATGAATGTTGCCATAACATTGCCTCAGGTTGCACGTTCCATGATCTTGGCTGAAGGAAAATATGCAATCATTGTGAATCGTTACATTTGTGTGACATACCTAGTAGGTACCTACTTCCAATAATGCTCTTAACCCAGTTATGTTTCATCTTAAATGTGAATGGTGGGAATTATGAAACAATGGCTTATGGAGTATCAAAACATACCTAAAGTCACGTACGGTGTGTTACATTTCAATGTATCTAGGTATGTACATATGTAACATGTATTCCTTAGACTGCCTCGTTGGTCTAGTGGTCACTAGGCGCGACTACTGATCATTAGGCCTGGGGTTCGATTTCCAAGTTGGGTAGTGTTATTGGGCCATTCTCAGTAGCAGCACGAAGTCAGGATTTGTGCTCGGTTGATGGCAATAGACTCACCCTTTATTACGTTTGGGGCTTTAACATAACTGGCATAATGTGGGTGTACTATATGCCTTGAGGCAGCACAGGCGTGATATTATGTTATGTATTCCTGAGATATGTGGGCAGAAGTTTACTTAACACATTGTATTTTCGACAAAGACGGTTATAATTCCTATGTGGGAGTCGATCAAATAGCCATGTTTTCCTTAGACGTTTCTAAGAATTTCGTTGTAAATTAGCCCAAAATTCGCATTCTGTAGGTAATTAGAGATTAATGAGCCGTCTAAGTTCCAAATTGCATGCCTTTGAAACTGCGCGTTATGTAAGCAACTATAAATAAGGAGTGAAAATATGTTAATTTAACTACTAATATAATTTAATATATATTTTTGTAATAGTTTAGTAATTTCAACTTAAACAATAACTTCATTAGTTCAAAACATTACTTGAAATCCATCACCTATAGGATTCTTCAATGATAAAATAGATATGAATATGTGATTAAATATTCAGAAGAACTCACACCACAGTCTCACCCAATCATATAAATTCCATTGGCAAGACTGATTATACATTTACAAAAGTGCATTCCTAGACAGACTATTTCTAACATTTATAAGATTCAATACCTGTTTGAAACGCACCAGTGTATATAATTATACCATAGTAATCACAACATGATTCATTCGATATATTTTTTATCAGAAACAAGTCCACAGATTATGCAAATCAGAAGCGCAACAAGGAAGAATTAATGTCAATCGAGACGTTATTAACCATTCACTGTATTAATGCTTTCATGTTTTAATATACCAACTTACATTTGCTGTTTATCAACTTGATTTGGAGCCTTACCGCTAACGGAATAAAGACCTTGTCCGTATTTATGAGACGTAAAAAAATCTGGGCGTGACTGACTATAAAGTCAATCATGATACACTCAATTGTTTGCTGATATCTTGATTCGGCGATCTATGTCATCAATTTTAAACCTTACACCACATACGATAGAGTCTGGTTTTGCTGGAACCGCTATACGGGAATACCACCACAGGAGTTGTTTTGTTGATTCTCTGCTTATATTCGCAAATCCTATAAGACTCACAAAAAGTCCTTTTGTCTTCTTGATTTAACGATCCGTATAATTGAGTGGACAAAAAATTTTGAGAGTTAAACAATGAGCTTACGGACATACAAACAGAATTAGAAACGTACTAATATGGGCATCTGCGCATGCGACTCATTAGGATCATTTCAAATGATACTGTGGTGATTAAGGTCATGTGGTATTTGTCCTGTTTATAAAGTGAAGTGAAGGACTTATGGAATCATTAGTAAAAATAAAAATGGCGTGAGAACGGGTTTCACCTTTACCACCACTTCTGTTTGATTTTCGGAAACACTAGTGTTTATAATACCATCTGGTAAAACAATTAAATTCCTAAGAATCAGACTCACATTAAAAGTGCACACAAAAATTTGTACCTTATGAGAGGATAAGATTAAGCTTCTTTATCAAGTAAATATTAGTGATGAATAAACGAGATAAAAGCACTTTGATGAATCATCTACATACATACATACATATAAAGGAGTTTGTGAATCGTGACACTATAAACAATATAAAAATAATGGACAGTATAAAATTGAATTTCCATTCACGCTAAATTACATTGAAAACATCAGTAGATTCGTCTATAGAGCAATAACAATAAAAGGTTAATCGTGGTTTTGTATTTCCTAATATTGGTTAATAATTATAATTATATTATATCTGATATAAAAGAACAAAAGTTTCATATCTAATGAAGATGCTGTTTTAAAATTAAATTGTTATAAAATGAATAGCCAAATTACAATCTCACATGACTTCTCAATGTCGGGTATGAAGTTGCGTTTAAAGTGCTCACATTTCTAAATCGATGACCAACAATAATATTAAATAGGTGAAGACTACTATGCCAGTCGGTAAAATCCACATTTTAGTGATGAACAAACAAATTCAATTAGCATAATTGAACACGTTTGTCGTTTTGTTTAAAGTACGACTATTTGTTGTTCATTTAACCTATTTATCTTCAAGAAAAACATGTTTTTTCTCAGTTTGTACACGAAAAACAATACTATCTTCAACACCATCTTTAACTTTAGCTTTATCTTCATCATTATTATTAATGTTCTCACTATCGTCATCAATAGCAGTTTTATCTCTAACTTCTGCTAAAACTTCGCCCACCCAAATTCCCTTACTGATTGATAGGACATATGAACACGAATTTGATCGATTTCCTCTTTCATCTTTATTTGGTTTTGCACTTATGTCCGTTTGTTTTTCCGCCTCCGTAATTACTTTCGAATTGAAGTCCCTGTACGATGGTAAGTGGCTTGTACGTTGTTATTTGATTTCTTTTATATTATGTTAGCTATTTAAGAAAAATGTGTAGGTATAGAGTACTTGACTTTCTGTTTTAGATATGAATATAGAAATCATGTTTTTTGTGCAAAATCAAATGAGACCTTGAAGAATTATGAAGAAAGTAATTCTGTAATATCTATCCAGAAGATTGTATTGTATCTCGTGGGTGTTAAAGCCTACACCCATCAGAATAAGGCAAGAGGACGGGTAGGTAAATAACGTGTATTGGTCACCAGTCTAATTGCCAATATGAGTTAGTATGGGATATTTTGTCTTAAGATCGTTTACTGTGAGAAAGGAGAAATCACGATTAAGAATATGATGTAATAAAGATGATGATGATGATTATAACTACGATGATGATGGTGACAACATTAATGAATAGAAATAGTGTAATTTACACTTCTCTGATTGTAGTTGATTATACTCTGATGATATTAATTGTGTCACCTGTCTTACTTGTTTCATTGAACAAAAGTTCATTGTGGATCTAATAAATAAAACATTTATTAATCCAGTTTGGATTTTATAATAACTCTATTAAAATGCATAAAGTGACATAATGACTAATACATTTTTGATAGATATTTTATAAAAAACACGTTTTCCCGTTGTAGTGTGCATATAAAACTGTTATTGTGTATTCTTTTGTTCGGTGAGTATTTTATTCCTTTAACTTATATTATTTAGTTATGGAAGGAAACACCCATTTTAGGCCAAATTTTTCCATAGACCATATTAGTTCCATTTTTAGTTTCTACATATTTTTCCTTAGTAACTTCTAAGAAGTTGTGTTTTATAATCGTTGACTCATTGCGTTAGCACTTCTGTATTATAATATTTTATAATACCTACTATTGCATTTTATATGCTATACTTACGAGCCAAAGCCAATTCTAGATACGTAAAGGAATTCGAAATAAATATGCTGTAATATTGAACCGATTCAAATCGCTTTAGCCATACAAAATCTATTCGATACAGTTGAATTTGAGAATTTTCATGCGGATTACCTAATTGCTTCTCAGGATTAAAATAGCGATTTTTTGGCAGCCTATTACAATTAGGTACGGTAACCATTTATCTAGTTAGGAAGTTCATCGAAATAATTTAGTAGATCCATAACCAAGTCATGAGCCATCTTGATAAGGGTCATTGTCGTGTTGTGTTGTTGACCGAATTACTTCATAAATTGAATGCCCAAGCCTTGTTGAGGCAGTGAACAGAATGTTACCCAGAAATAACGGCGAGGGACGCCTGTGGTATTCAGAATTTACAAAACCAGCCTTTCCCACTCCTCCATATTAGCTAAACAGGCAATAAGAAGACAATGTACCGCCGAACCTTGCCAAAGATTGCTAAACATCGGCATTCCGCACGCGGCTAGCATTCCAGCCGGTAATGGCACTAAAACAATGAAAACAACACAGTTATTTGCAACAAATAGCCGATGTTACTGTTTGCTAACGTAAAATAACAATATAGATTATCTGATGCGTAAATATTGTCTTGATTGTCATACATTGCGGTGTTACTGTGGTGAGCTTGCAGTTTTGTTATTTGTAAACTACTTGTATTGTTTAACGATGCTTTAGATTGAATAGTTTATTTGTGGCAATTTATGCAGATGTAGCTTTTCAAGTTTCTATTTACAAACGTTTGTTTGTTTTGCAGACCTTACCTATGTTTGGAACGCGATAAAACTAACCTTCAATAATTGCTTTTTAACCCAAGAAGGATATTGGAAATTCTCTGGGATACCGGATTAAGTATAGAACTGGTTCTGTCGCCGAAGAAGCGAGTGTGAAGAAGCAAGGAACCTGGTATAGTCTCGATGAATGGCAATAGGCTCACCACCTATTTTTTTAATTCTGTGTTCCACTGCTTAGCAAAGGCTTCCCCTTTCTTTCCACAATTCCCTCTATTCAATGCCATTTCCAGCCATGTCTTTCCCACCCATTTACTTAACGAAATTAATAACGAGCAGCAAAATGTCGGGAAAAGAAACACCTCTGCTTACCACTTCAGGGAATACCCGCTTGATGATTTACATACATTCCAATAACATCTCTTATAACAGAAATAAATATTCCTTTGAATCCTATTCTGGTTACAATGTTGCTTCATACACTGAAATGAATTTTATTACTTCATCACAGAATAGTGTTTCGAAGATGAGTATTGCATAACAGATTTATGAGTTCCAGCTATATGTAAATGGGTTTATATACAAGTTTACTGGCATTAGCATAATCCATCTTGTATAGACTGTTGGTATACATATAACCTCATGTATTGTATGAACATGTGTACGTTAGTATAGCATGCGCGCTGAGTCAGAGTGAAAAAAAAAATCGAGACTTTTTTTGAACGAAAGTCCTTCTATAGATGTGGAACGGTTTTGTAATTTTTAAATCATTTCTATTATTACGATAAAACATAGTATGAAATAGCACTAACAAAATTTCTGCGGACTCCTATGCAAAACACATAATGCATACATTTTGCAAATCACAATTTAAACACGAAACGCATTCTTTGGAACCATTAAAAAACCGCCTTCACTAATTCCTTTTCTTTTTGTATTACAAAAAACTCATAATCATGCTATGGTCCGTGTCATTGACTTGATCTCAAAACCATAAACAAAGTGCGGGTCCTCAAAATGACAAGATTCCAGTGTAGGTACGCTGGCAATTATTGAGATGCGCATACGCAGGGTGACTCAGTTACATGTTTGATTTAATCCTACTGGGAAGGTAAGTGGAGGGTTCAGTTTTATTCCATTGCTCATAACCGCGGTATCTCAAAGGTGGTATTCGGATAATATTGTTGGATAAGTAATTGAGAAGCTTATTTTGACTCGTATTTTTTTTGTTTTAGAGGTGGTATTGGCGCAGTGACTTTGTTTGGCTTTCATAAAGATTCGTTTGATTCTTTTATACCTTGAATAACACAAATGTTTGACGCGTGCTTAAACTGACCACTTTAGGCAGCAATCCATTGACTTAGCCATTACACCAATTGGGTTATCATACAGTTGTAGCTACAATAGTACGGAATGGGCACTTTCAGAATATAGAAGCTTTTTGATGATTTCCCTTTAGAAACGTAACTTGTGATGAAAAAAAATTGTATGTGTTTTCGAGCAAGCACAGAGTAGTGTAAGATTTTTGACCGTCTTGAAAAAAGGTTAGGTACCTATTGGCAGTTAAAGTTTGAAGGCGTGCAGAAAGCAAAAGTAATTCAATGATTGCGGTCGAAGATCGAACTTTGAGTGACCACCAGGAGAGGGTTATGACCAGCAGTAGATGGAGATAGGCAAATGATGATGAAGCATTCTTTTATTAATGAGCTTTCGTAAAAACCAGTCAGCGCTTAACCATTATTTTTTTTTTAAAAAAACGTCGCCCCACACTAGGAATTTTTCCTGTATCGTAGGTGCGTTTCACAAACATGAAATATTACATACACAAACACCCAGACTCGGGACAATCAAATGTGGATCGCACAAATTATTGCCCCGTGCGGGAATCGAACCCGCAACCCTTAGCGCAGCAGTCTAATCGCTTAGCCACTGCGCCAAACAGGTCGTCATTAAACCAATTATCTTCATTAAGAGTTGTACTATTAATAGGCAGAGAATCAAACGGCGTCAAACACATTTCACGATGGCGCTACGAGTATGTCACCTCTGCTTCTGAGTCATGGACTGACGTTTGTTTATGTTTTGATTTAAAAGACGGTTCCGCGTTTTATTGCATACCTACTACGTATATAGTCGTAACCGTGTTTATGTTTACGTATTTATAAGCGTGAAAAATAATATTTGTCACCACTGATTTGTCCGTGAAGTCTCAATATTTATGAATCGCTTAAAGCACCCTTCTGATTAATCTCATTTTGGCTGTTTGGCCATTTTGCCTATTCACTGTCGAAAAAATGATAACGTGGATCTCATTTTTTCGACAGTGAATAGGCAAAATGGTCTAGCCTAAAAGTCGAAATTACTATTTCGTTCTGTTCCCAGACATTAACATTAACTTATTGAACTCAACGAGTATTTTTCATTCATTCATCCCTTCAATCTATCTCAGTACTTACTCCGTACTCATGACCTCATCTATGGAATATAAATAAGCGTTACGATTGGTACCAATAAAAATAAAACTCCAGCTCATAATATAGATCGGGCACATGTTATTCTTGAAATGATTGACATAACAAATTTATCAACGCTTATTATAATTAAGAAGTTTGTAAAGAATCAAATCAACGCCGTCAACAAACCAATAAATCAAGCATTGACGCCATTTTATGCATTAATATGTACAATTTAATATGGAACACCCAGATTCAGATTTAAAAGTTACTTGAAAAATAACTAAATTAATTCATTTAAAAGAACCGTGGTGGTAACCATACAGGCTGAATTTAGGAGGAAACAAAAGGTAAGAATAGAAAGCTTTGCCTAATCTTTTAGTAGATGCTTATTGGGAAACTTTTAAGGCTTACCTAATATTTTGTTTGAGAATTGGGAGTTGCTCAATAATATAGGGGCATTTCGGCATACCTAGTAGGGACTAGGTTGGCAACAAAAACAGTCGAATGAAGATACTTTTCCTTTTCTGAAGTTGTTCCGCAAATAATTGTATCGCCTATACAGCCAAAATCCAAGCATACGCAACCGCTCCATTCATCCTTCTAGCTTATCCTTTCACCTCTGTAAGGTCAATATCTACCACAATCCTAACGTTAATTCCATACAGTAAATGCAGGATTCTGCCCACGCGCAACTCAAGCAATCTCAAATCAATGGTTGCTATTGTATTTAGCCGTTACAGAGTTCAGTTAGAGAGCACACACATTGAATTGTAACGCGACCGTATTGATTTTTTGTGGTCAAATACGTCGAATGTTTTACAATGTGACCACGATTGGGCGTATTGTGTCGGGCGTCAAAAAGGTTGGTGTACTGTCGATCATAGTTTGACATAAATGGTACCACCCATGTCTCGATTGATACACTAACTTGACTAATCGGGCATTCAGACGTCCTAGAAGACGTTTAGCATAAAATATTTTCCTTCTAATATTATGTGCGAAATTTTGGCTTCATTACTCGAAGATCGAAAAAAATAAGTAGGGACAAGATACGGATTTTCTTTTTTTGTAATCTTTACCTATTGCGTCCATCCTCATTCACATTTTAGGGTCTTCGTGGCTGTTTTCCATAACATTGGCTTAACATCAACATCTTTTCTAGTAACCAATTTCACTAAAAGCCTATTTATTCACAGTTTCAATATATTTACTTAATAGCCATATAAGGCACTTATAAAAAGGAAAATCAACTTATTCATGTCAATCTAGCGATGTCTGGAAAATATCTAAAAAGGTCGTATTGCCAAAATTGTATCGAACCCAAATCCACGGGCATTTGCCTCAGTAATAGTAAAGCTGACATTTTATCTTCTAATTCCATTTTAGGGCGATTTGGCCTTAATTGGGTATGATACGCCATCTTGAAAATCTTCAATTGAAATCCTATTTGCATAGTTTTGATCATATCCTAATGATTCCAGAAGAGAAGTTATACTAATTATAAAGAAAGAAATGAAAGAATAGTTTTCTGATTGTTTTCGAATGCAAAATATAATTTTAAGCGGACATGTTGCCATTTTTATCTTATCCATTCATAGCCAAGCGTGGGGATTATGGCAAATCCCCCGCTTAAACGGGGAGGCCTATGTTCAACAGTGGACGTCTTTGGCTGATGATGATGATGATGATCCATTCATAGATTATCACTTTGTCTCTTTTAGTTCTCCCTTTTTTTTCTATAAAGCAAAACTAGCGTTGTAATCACAAAAACCTTCTAAAATGTTGCCAACCCCTGGATTAGTACTCAGTAATCAGTCCGTATTATTAGTCGGGATTGTATGCGTGTGCGCTTAATCTGAACAAGCCTATACAGTGCGCCTGCGCCGAACCAACGTGAGAACGAACGGCAATGCCTTGCAAATTATTGACAGGACTGAAATAATGGACGATTCTCAGTAAGGCTTTATTAGTTTGAGTTAAATGTTAAGGTTTTAATTCTTGCGTGGGTTGTATGAGTATTGGGTATTATTCGCTATATGGCTTCGGTATAAAGTTCAATAGATTTATTTAAGGTATCGTTATTCAATCTTGGGCTTTGTTTAATCTTTGTTAAGGGCTTACTCGGAACATTAATTTGGTTATAATAATACATTTTATATTCCCTTATTTCCATGATAGCAGTTTCATGTTTACATCATTTCTTCCAATGTTCACTTCTTTTTTAACAGTAGTAATATAAGGCCATTGAATTACCATTGACCCTATAAAAAGCCCATAAAAGTACTTAATATTCGATTAATGTCCATCGAAAGTGCTTTAAAAATGAACAACTAATTGTCGTTAAAACATGCAACCGTCGATATATCGTTTCGACCATTCTAAATCGATTCTCATTCGTTTCGAATAATCTTGCACGATAACATAGCTTGAAGGGTTAGGTACTAACAGGTCTGGAGTTAAGTTTTTATTCAATACACACCTATTAACTGAGCCCTGTGTCTGAGTGCCTTTAACATTTGCAAGTAAAATTCTGTTTTTACTACAAGCAACCGCTTACCAATTTATTTACACACTCATCAAAAACTATTTCATTTGAATTTCAACCTTAGTAAAAAGATAATAAGTGCGTGTTTAACATATTTTAACAGAACTAATTATGTTGGTAACATAGATATATTGATTGTAAATGGCCAGTTACACGCGCGAGAAGTTATTCTAAAGGATTCTAAATACGAAATTTGAAACGTGTAGCGCAAGCAGGAATGGTGACTAGGGTGTGATCGGGAACTATTCTGTTTATCGATACAAGTTACTGATTGGTATGAGAAAACGATCACGATGCTTTTATTTATGTTATGCGAATTGTGTTTATTATTATTTTCTAATTATTACGCATATAAAACTTAATTATATTCTACAGTAAGTATACAATAAGACAATGTTAATAAAACAACAACATTAAAAATGTAATTTATTATTATTTGAACAAGACTTATTTGTAGGGCATTGTCTAGCTAAAGTAGCTAATATTCCCCTTCAACACACAAAAAGTCATTCATTTTCAAAACTAATAAAACTTAGTCAGGCCCACAAACAACCTACCTATTTAACAACCGAACAGTTCATCTCATTATCATTAGCACGGTCTAAAACAGGAAGAGAGTTACTCGTCAGCTTCACATAATTGCTTGTGCAACTAAAATCTTGTCGATACGAATTATTATATGTACACGCTCAACCCGCATTCGATCCAGTCATAATCGATTAAACACATCATCGTTTTAAGACCAATTAGTCGAGTTAGCGGAAATCACAACTTTACTCGTCTAAACTTGAATATCTTTATTATTGATATCATACATGTATGATTTTATATTTATTTCGCTGTTTGCCTTGGTCTTACATACATTTTATGGTTGATCCACCTTTTTTAACTTTTAGTACCTACTTGTGTTCTGGATTCTCAGTTTAGACCCCTTTAAGAAACTTCAATTTGATAAAATTAATGATTTTTCTTTCAAATATCTTATGCTTCCCTTCTGCATTGCAGTCCCATCTGCAGTGCCGTGTGGTATCCGGCCTAGAATTGACCACCCCTTTTCCTCCCGTGGGTGTTGTAAGAGGTGATTAAGGGAAAATCCGGAAGATGGGCAGTAGCGTCTTCTGTTACTTGACCACCGACACTGCGATCCCCAAGCCGCTTGCCAAGCGTGGGGATTATGGCACCCCCCCCCATTTTCTAAAAGGGGGAGGCCTTTGTTCAACAGTGGAAATCTATCAGCTGATGATGATGATGCTTCCCTTTTACAAAATCTTTGACAGTTACCACACCAATTTTAGTATCTATTTTTCTGTAGCCATCTTCCATTTTAATCTCATAGTCTTTTTGGCTATGTTTCTCACCGCGTCATTCAGTTATTTTGTTATTTATATTGATACCAATAACTTGAATTTCAGTTTTTATTGGCTCATAAATAACGTGCGAGTGTAATGTAGTCTCATGACCCAAATACTTCCGTCAATTGACACTTGAGCCCATAAAATTTATTCTAACGCTGTATTCCAAATGCCGCGCACAACTATTCATAATTATTGTCATTAATTAATAAATATTTAAAAGCGAGATTATACGATACAGTGTGAATTTGATCTTTATTCGTAGTGTATTAAAATATAAATTTCATTGATTGTGTAGAATGTAAATAGGGTCAATTAAACTCATTCGAATCTACATTTGTTTTAATGTGTTGTTCTTAATTCTTTTGATAGAAATAAAATTGTTGCTGCTGACATTTTTGTTTTATTTGACTGATTCTCTAAAAAAATACTTAGATATAAAATGTATGATATAGAATTTGCCTATACTGAAAAATCACTTACATAGTTCGGAGATTCAAATTTAATCTTCTTCTTATCGTATGGTTGATGAACAACCTGGTGTCAGTTTAAACCGCCTGTAGGCCTCTGACACCGTTGAAAAATCTCTCAGATTAGGTTTTCTTAGGATGCTTTCCTTCACCTTTTTTAGCAACTGAGAACTATTTTATAGTACGCACATGAATTTGAAAAGACATTGGTGCGTGCCGGGGTTTGACCTTGCGACCTTTGACTTGGCAGTCCAACGGTCATACAACTCGGCTATCAGTGCTTAAATTTAATTATTATGAGTTTTCTACTACGGAAGCTAAACTAATTTAAATATATCAACCCACCATAAAATATTTATAATTATAATTTTCTTACAAATCGCCATGATTTAACGTCTGTATATATGTTAGAAACTTCATTAACATCAAGGCTAAGATTAATTTGATCTTCATGCATCTGATTAAAAACATCTTCATAATTAGTATATCGTTGAACGCAACGTTTTGATAAATTTCCATAACATGAAGCAGCTTGTAAATGAACCAATGAGGAACCATGGCCATCATTATGTTTAATGGCCCGCATTCAATCATTGACACCACACACGATGCGTTGGTATAAAACTCTGAATCGTACTAACTTTAACTTCAGTGTCTCATCATGAGTTTTTGCGGCTTTTTACTTTCTGTCGAAAACGTTTGCTATTTCTATGGTAACGAGAATAAACCCCCTGGAGTATACGCGATTAACTTAAATCGGTAGTATGCAGAAGGCGCTAGGTTTTGTGCCAGTTTAGTAGTACAGTCAGCATCATAAGTAGCTGAACATTTAATTTTATAAACATACCATTAATTGAAGAACAACTAATTACACACTTAAAAGTCTTAAATATTTTAAGATCATCCATTGGACGCTCCTATAATTTGAAACAAAAACTTGAATTGGTTTTTGTTTCTTTCCATTATTTGACATAAGGTTTCGTAATATGTTAATCTACTTATGATGCTGACCGTACAAATAATGCCATAGTTAAGTGAGCTCACTTAACTCGCGATTTTGAAAACTTCACGTAATTGACTTTTGTAACTCATGGTAGAAATTAGGTCCTATCTGGGATTAGTACTTAATCTTTGATTATCGCTTCCTAGCTATTATAGTTAATTGCTTAGTGTTGACCCAGTTTCGATTTACATTACTGTCTTCAATTACGTACTATAAATAAATAAATCTTTATTGCCTAACGGGGCGGATTAAGAATACCCACGGTGCCTTTCCGTTGCTGGTACAGAACGTCATAAAGGGCTAAAACCTCGGTGTGGACCAATGAATAGCAAAGGCCTCACTATTGATCTTCTTCTCATCGTATGGTTGATGAACAACCTGGTGTCAGAGTTTAAACCGCCTGTAGGCCTCTGACATGGCTTTACACACCGTTGAGAAATCTCTCAGTCGTGCCGGTTTCCTTACGATGTTTTCCTTCACCGTTTTTAGCAACTGATAACTAATTTATAATACGCACATGAATTCGAAAAGACATTGGTGCGTGTCGGAGTTTGAATTTGCGACCTTTGACTTGGCAGTCCAACGGTCATACCACTCGGCTACCAGTGCTGATACTATTGATTGCATGGGAGTTATGATTATTGACGGAATGTAGGTATCCCTTGAAAAACTACAATAACAGTGATGAAGTGGTTGTTTCGTTGATCCAATAGCTGCAAAGCGTGGCTGCTAAGTGCGAGGTCCTAGTCCGATTTCTACGTCGGGTAAAATGTCAATGAGTTTTTATATAAGGTAATTCTCAGTAGGAGCATGGAGTCTGGATTTGTGGCTACTGGCAATAGACTTGCCCCCTGTTACGTTGGGACATTGGCAAAATGTGGGAGTACTATACGCCTCTGCCTACAGGCGCGATGATATGTTATGATTATGTATATTGTATGTATTTCTAATAGCTTATATAACTTATCGATCACAATTTATTTTTTACGAGTAATTAAGTCGGTATTATTCTGTACTACCTGATATAAAATGACAGTGAAAATCTCTATCACTATGTGTGTTAAGCAAAAGCTTGTTTGACATAAATCTTGCAGTGATTACCAATAGACCAAGAGAGAAAAACATTTCTATGAAGATAGGTTTGCATTAAGCACTCTTAGAATGAAAGTACTGGTTATAACATTCTGGGGTATACGCATTCTCTTTGCAAATTCAATTGATTAAGTATTTTAGAACAAAGCAAATATTTCTTAACAATTCTCGGAAATAAATGATTGAGTATCCATATTATGTGTTGAACGTGCTCGTTCATCAAAATATGGTCACGAAATGACAATTAAAATCAACTATTAAGATTCGTAGTAGATTTGTAAAAGTTTATTACTCTACAATTAAGTTTGACGCGCTTTGAAAATGAAAAGTCATTCTATAGACGAAAATTAGTTAATATTGTGATGTCTTTTTAAAGGATCTCGAGGAACTCGAGTCTTCTGAGTTTTGAAGACCTTGGTTATGTGAGATAAAAAGTGCTCCATCTTTTAATTTAGCATACCTTTTATCCCTGTACCCAATTTTATCGAACAGTAGGTACAGTTGTCTTTTTCCTTACCTTTGAAACGATACTTCCCTATTCTCCTAACGAACAACTCATATAGATTCTATTTGATGAGCCCATAGCTTTTTATTGGACAATGTTCTTACAAAAGTGCTGACTAGGAATATTTTTGATTCGTTACACTTCAGTTTTCTGAGATTTTGGTCAACGTTTTGTTGGATGTATTGTTTTACTATCATATGGATTTATTGTGTTCTTTATTTTACTCTCATTTATTTATATATATGTTAGTGGAAAATATACTATGTTTACATTTTTAAAGGAGATTTCTACGCATGCATTTTTTTCCATCTCTTTAGTAAAAATATGTTGTCTACTAAATTAGTCACTCAAATAGACACTGTTTTTCATCGTTGTCATTTTTATTTCATTGTTCTCGACAATATCTGTTAGTGAAGCAATTCCATTCGTTTCATTTTACTTGTCATGCTCGTTGACAATACCTATCTCTATTAATGTCATGTTAGCGCTATAATTTGCTCCGTTTCTCAACAAGTCGGCAAAAAACGTTGCTATGCCTTTAGTGGCATACATATGTTTTGAGTATGCTTTGTCCTACTTTTTCATGCGTACTTAGGGGTACAATAGGGCTTATTAAAGGTTAAATGCAGTACTTTCGCGCAGCCGGCGCACATGTACGGCAGATGTATGAATAGGGAAAAAATAAATGGGTGTATAAAAGTCAGACGTGGCGCTTTGTAGGAACTAAAATGGGTATAGGAAGGAACGTAAAAAGTAAAGGTGCTACTTTTATTTATGAAGGTAAAAATTTCGAAATTTGTATGTGTCCCGTGTGGAATGCCTCCAAATCGTGGTTTTTAAAGTAGGTAAGTCTACAGTCACCTACGTCACGTCTTTGGGTAAGCTAAGAATCTACCGTCTTAGGATCATTAAGATTACATTATAGGAAACCGACATACTGGTCCAAAAATATTAAATACTTTATAGATTGCAACCATGTTGACATTATTGATGTTAACCCTTAAATTAGCATTACACCAATTAAAGTATTGCTAAAATAACTCGTAACATAATTTTCAAAACATGTCTGTAAGCTTAAGAAAGTTCATTTCAACGTTAAAATTAATTTAGGGCCTAATACATTAGCGAATAAAAAACCACGACCATTTCTAAGTAAGTGAAGATAAATGCTCATAAGAAAAAAGATGGCGGATCGTCCTCCGAAATATTACTTAGCTGAACGTGAAGTCTTATTATAACATTCGCTTTATGAATTAGGTGTTCTTTATTTAAAATATAAATGGAGTTCTTTGTTGGAGTTTATAATTGTAGTCTTACTTGTAATTTAATCATCTTTTTTTGCGAGGATTGTAATTGGCTTACGCTTTTAAATCGATCTGACAAATTATATTCGCTGAGATTCGAATAAAACCTTTTCGTTATTATTGTTTAGAATTAATTAATGAATACATACATAATATCATGCCTGTATTCTCCGAAGGGGTACGCAGAGGAGCAAATTAGTACACCCACATTTCGCCAGTTATGTTATAGGTCCCAGTGTAACAGGGGGCGAGCTTATTGACTTATTACTAACCGGGCACAAATCGAGACTCAGTGCTGCTACTGAGAATTACCTTATGGAAAACCCCAGTAACACTTTGCCTGAACCGGGATTCGCCCCCGGTACCACATGCTCAGAAATCGCGCTTAGCTTAAAATATATACCGATCATTGTATGTTTGGAATTCCGTATTGTTTCGGGTTTACAAATAAACCTGTACAAATTACATTTTCGTCAAATACCATTAAAAGACTCCATTCCAGATAGAACAAACATTTGATACGAACTAGGGTTGCCTAAATTTCTTAACAAAATATTGTTCTACTCTTCCTTCGTTTTGGTATAGTAAAATTTATGAGAGAGAAAAACGTCATGCCGTAGTGTAGGCAATATTGTTCGGACTTTATCATAATTAGAGTACCTACCTACTGCTGGGATGAGGCCTCCCTTTTCTTCAGCCGCACTTCTCTGGCGATTAATATTTTTTTTAAACAATTCTGCGTTGTTCATAAACAACAATACCTTATTCGTGTCAGAAACATGCACAGGAGCGCACATTACAACCCCTAATAGTTTTATCATAACAGTATAGAAACAAAAGACGAACAAACGATTATTATTTACTAGCGGCCCGCTCCGGCTTCGCACGGGTATAAAATATATATTATAAGTATTTATCCACTATTTAATGGATGTTATTATACATATAAACCTTCCTCTTTAATCACTCTATCTATTAAAAAAAACCGCATCAAAATCCGTTGCGTAGTTTTAAAGATTTAAGCATACATAGGGATATAGGGACAGAAAAAGCGACTTTGTTTTATACTATGTAGTGATTACCATCGTAAAGACAGTGAAATAACGATTTTTGTTTTCGCGGCAGCCCTACGCTCACATAACTCCTGATTCATTCTTACGTACAAAAATATTAAACACTCGTAGTAATAGTGTCAAACGTTGTTGGTCCAGTTGGTAGCGTGAAGGTTGGTATTGAATAATCATGAGGCAACCATTAGCCGTAACTTATAACTGACGCGTTGTGGAAGGGATCGATGTTTTAATTTAGTTGTTAGAAAGATCATTTAAATGTATTATTTGAGTTTATTAATGTTTCATCATCTTTGTATGTCAGTACGTATGTTTATTTTTTTGTTGTGTTGGACTGACTTTTGATATTGATCTCGCTCTCATTGTACGTACTTTTGTGGTTGCAATTTAGTACTCAAGTTAGAAAAAATATTAAAGAGGCTTACTCTTAAATAAAATATATAGTTTTTAATGCGTTTCCAATAACTAAAATCAAAATCATTTATTTGTCAAGGATCATCAAAATATGTCACGCAATAAAATCCGCTTACCCCTTAAACCCATGCTTCAATCCAAATGATATTTAGGATTAACTGTTCTTCGCAGAAAATTATAAAGCCACTTAGCAGGTTGAATAATGTAGGACCCTATTCAACAATAATTGTTTTATAAATTTCTATAATAGTAAATTGATTGATACATCTAATAAATCACTCCGCAAAGCCATACCGATATTTTTCTCATACAGTGTTGTACCTCGCAAATAACGTCCCAAAAACATCGATAACCATCAATAACAGGCACGTCACTATCAAACAAGTGCGAAAGAGACGGCCAATAATAGAACATTGTCAAAAAAATCGCTGTTGAGTCACAAATGACTTCGGGGTCAAGACGTTATTTCTGTTCGTGGGCCAAGGGCACAGATACCACTACGGAGGCCGTGAACTGTGGTACTTAAGTGCTCACAAAATTATTAGAAGTACCATCGGTATTAATAGAAATGTTGAAACTACGACGCAATCGTATTAGTCGAGAATGTATTAAGCTTGCAAATTGCCAAGATTATAATGACACTACATTTAATGAAGTAAAAAATGTTGCTTATAATGTTGCCGATTAGGTCAGTAGTCTTTGAAGAGAGAAGTAAAGGATTTCATACATAAATAATAAATATTCCATGATAAAGGTGCGAGATTTTGTGAGACAAGATTTACGACTACGATTGACGCCTAGGACTGCAAAGGAGAATTTCAAAATATTTAGGAAGTGCTAAAGGGCGATTTGGAATCTGCAAAGAGAGGCCACCCTGTTTTCTCGGCAATAAGACCCGAAGAAAACCTTCAAAACCTTATATTTTTACTTGTTATACAAAAACCAACAATCCATGCAACTACTAACAAACATAATACTACTACACAATGTCCGAAGATTTATCAATTGCGTGGGAATCATTTAATTCACAATCATTAACTCAACACCATAAAACAGTTGACAAGTTTAATTATACACCACGTGTGAGGAGTAATAATTCATGAGAGTTTTCTAAAGAAAAGATAAAAGCCTTTAATTAAAAAGAGATAAATAAATTAGCATGTGTTTACACCTACGTAACTTGATACGATTGAAAAATTTCCATGATCGAATGCTTAGTGAGCAATGGAATATTTCCTAGTAACAATTATGTTAGTTTTTAATAGGTAAATAATAATTTTACTTGATCCCTACTACCTATTAATAAAGCTATAGTAACTCTGTTCCTTGGTAAGCCATCTATTCGTTACATTATTACTGCTAAACCGCTAAGCTCATTTTTATCGAATTCTGTGCGGAAATAGTTTACTTAGAAGGTCCAATCTCTTCCATTGATGAAAAATCTGGTCAAACATTTGTAAAACAAACTCGAAGCCAAATTAGAATATTCAAATTCAATCCCACGAAACGAATTTCAACTAACCAATAGGAAGGGCCAGAGAAAGATGAAAAACATGCCTTATCTCAGTTCCATCCGAATGTAATCAATGATTCATTAGCGGAAATTTAAGAGCTTCACCAAACGGATGGTATCAATAAACATAATTATAAAACTTATTTAAGTGAAACATGTTTCGGACCACATGCGTTCTAATTACACTTGTCGGGAACATGTGAGTGAACAGCTTTTAACGGAGTGAGAAGTTACTTAGGTATTAAATTTGTTGATCATTTTTGTAATTATAAATTTATATCTATTGTCCAATACAAATGATGAAATTTATTGAAGTTTTATTTATTTAAATATACGAAGGTGTAGTCTTAGTCGAGTTCTATATCTATATTTGCAAATAGTTTATAAAATTTTCACCATTTAACATAGTGAAATGCCAAAATGTTTAATTGGTGAAATAAACTCAATCGAATTTTAAAACTGTATTTGTTGGCTTCAAACACATTTCCCCGCATACATATATCAGAATCTGCTGTATAAAATAATTGGAGCGTGAAAATCACTCGTTTATGCCAAAGTATGATACCAACTTCGGCAATTCACAAGCCACTGATTTTAAAACGTTTAATTTTAGATGAGCATACTCTAGTGTTGAATAAAAACACAGATGATTAAAATTTTAAATTGTTTCCACAAGCAGTCTCAGAGTCTAACAGACGAGCCCGAACCGAATCTGCTTTACTTAAAACATTCGAAATATAAACGGATCTTAAAAATACCTTTTTAAATCAAAGAGAGCACCGACCATTAATAACCGAACATTCAGCTTAATACGTAAAAGAAAACTCTCAGCCGCATACATCAAAATTCAAAAAACAAAACTGACAGATAGTGATGGGAAGTTGCGTCGACTGGTCTCAAAAAATACCGAACGCAACGACCTCGCGTCCCCAATTAATAATTTTCCGGCACCGAACGGCTTCAAAGCAGTCATTGTTCGGCTAAACAATGAAAGATCGGTTGAAGCAATGTTACCACAAAGAAAAATTAGGTAAACCAACGTAACGCCGCTCTAAATCTCTGTCGATGGCTAGTGTGATGCAATTCGTTTCAGTCAGTGACGTGCAGTGTCGATATGTTGATCTATGATGAATTGGTTATGGTTTTGATGGATGGCATTTTGCGGTTTGCTTTTGTTAAAAATTAAAATTAATTTGTCGAATATTTCTTCATTAGTTACACGCTTTTTTAAATTGACGAGTGACTTATTATAAATGTTATTTTACGACAGGTTCATTATTTCTTCACGTAATGATATATTGGCAAAACATATTATCATAAAAAAAAAACTTTATTTACGTAACAATTCTAACGTCATTGTTTTTTTGTTCACAGGTAATTATTTGGAGTTAAGCTGAGTCCCGTCGTGATAGGTATTTGCAAACATAGCTCATCTACGCGTCATACCGACAAACGAATACATAAGTATTTTATAAATATTTGTGTTACGTGCAATGATATCACGACCTACGTTATAAAAATTACGTATTTTCAATGTATTAACCTCTCGTTCAATGATTCAGCATGACCTTCCTAAAATAAACTTAGTGTATTTTATCGATAAGCAAATTAAACATCTATCGACACTTTCCCCACCCTTTCTAAAGACTGACCCATATCGTCGAAAAACGCTTCCTCGTTGATTCACAATCGGCCTACTGTTCTGAGCTGCAACTTGGTATTCAGGTCGTCGACATTGATGTTTTTTCGACAAACGCGACGACTCAGTGGATTATGTAAAATAAACATTTTCTTTTTTAAGACGTTAAAATGTATAGAGTAGATAAAAAGGCAATAAAAGTTTATTGGTAACTTGTAATGGACTCTGGTTTGTCAAAAGGCGAATTGTTCGATGTTGTAATAGGGCGCTGTTAACCCCATTATGTGAGTACGTATTTGAAATTGTTTACACAGATGTGATAACCCTAAAATTACACCGTGCTTGCCTTAATATTTTTTTAAGAACATGAATTGAGAAATTTTTGTGATCCAAAACTTCAATGTTGCAAGCTTACATCCAGACAACACTTAATGTGGCTTCTTCATAACAATTAGCATCGCCTCCTATTACGTATGGGTCTTACCTAAATTTTATATGGGTATGCTTTCTACTTGTACCTATCCTTTTTATATAAAATGGTGAAACTTAATGACAAGAGCTAAACAGAACCTGCTTTTATTTGAGACACTATAGTTTTATATTGTTTAAGATATTTTCCACATGTTATAAGCGCGATAAAATGTGTTTAAGATACTAACAGATGACAGTCAACTTGGTTTAGTGTGGAGGCGCGATTCCTTACGAGGGTCGGAAATACAATACATACAGATACTCGACGGCCAGAAAATGTTTGTGTTCACCATTTGAGAGAAATATAAATATTTATAATCTAAGCTGCCTTTGCCCAGCAGTGGGGCACAGATTAGGCTACTACATAAAAATCCAAGTACGTACACACAAAATCAAAATGCTGAACAAACACCAAAGTAAACCGACTAGTTAGTACTTTGTAGTAAAGTGTATTAAACGACTGCTTTAATCGGACCTCGCAATTTAGAGATAAACGTTCTCAAAATCCCAGACCTTCCTTCCTTTCATCATCATTATCAGCCGGAAGACGTCCACTGTTAAACAAAGGCCTCCCCCTTAGAACGCCACAATGAGCGACACCTTGCCATTTGCATCCATCGGTGGCCCGCAACTCTGACGATATCATCAGTGCACCTGGTGGGAGCCCTGCCAACGTTACGAACGCTGCCAACGCTGCTCAACCTTTAAACCAGCCTAAATATTATTTTTATGTGCTCTCAAAACAACATAACATAAGAATCATTTCTATCTACATAGTCCGATCTTGTATCAACACGTGAACATCAGAGCATAAAACAAACCTCTTTAGTCCTTACTAGAGGTCACTCGGGAATACTTCCCTCCATACAATACCTTGTTTATCATGTTACATACTACTTTATAACATAACTTCAAGTTACATAAACTCTGGGCGCGAGAAAATTTGACGAAACCATCGGTATTTGGTACTTATTTTAGGGTTGGCACGTTTATTTTAGGGATACTCTTTTGTGATTGATTTTGGTCTGATGCTGATTCAAATAAATGTAAAAAATATTTCGCATCATTTTATACTAATACGAAACTCCCTGTGTATAGTTATTATTATGCACGTGAAAATTAATGAATTAGGAGAAAATATGATAATAGTTCAACAAATAGGAGTAAACTAATAAATGCTTATAAAATAATTTGAATAACTCCCTGATCAATATTAATTTGTATTCCGAATAAGAAACTTATGTGGCCCATGATATTATTAGACCGTCCGTAAGAGTGATAGCCGAGTGGTATGACTGTTAGACTGCCAAGTCAAAGCTCGCAAGTTCTAACCCTAGCACGCACCAATGTCTTTTCCAATTCATTTGTGCGTACTATTAATTAGTTATTAGTTGCTTAAAACGGTGAAGGAAAACATCGTAAGGAGACCGGCACAACTGAGAGAATTTTAGTCGGTGTGTAAAGCCATGTCAGGTCTACAGGCGGTTTAAACTCTGACACCAGGATGTTTATCAACCATACGATAAGAAGAAATTAGACCGTCAAACCAAAAAAATGGAAATGTAACCGAAACTGTTTCGCAATGCACAGCCCTAATGAAGACCACTCGTTAACCATACATTTTGACGATCGGCCGCCATATTAGAATGGCCCACATACGCTCAACGTAATTCTGGTGAAAATTAACATAATGCGTTTATTCATCACGAGTGATGCGGTCTGCTACAGTCGAGTGCACGAGTAAAAACATTTTTAGTTTATAAAACCTGACATTTTAATTTTGAGTCAGTTTTTTGTTATTTTGCTTTTTTATTATGTTTGAGAGTTCATTGAACTTGTGTTGTGTGTCTTATTAGTTTTGATAGGTATCTTATAAACACAGTGTGTATTCTATAATTTTCTTTATTGTTGTTACTTAGACATTATGTCGTTCTATCGTACAATCTTTTTGTAGATCTAATTTTTTTTTCTATACCACGTACATACATCTGATAATAATAAAATTCGCTACTGTTTTGGTGTTAGATTAATATATCGGCCTTTCATTAACTTTAAGTACTGTTATTTTTTAAAGTAGTGCTCCTTTACTTTCGTAGGCACAGAGTCTTATCAACAGTATGTAATTTAAAGACAAACCCAGTCTAAACAACAGTACATATCAAAATTAAAGAAACTAAGCTTATGACTGAACACTGTTGCACCGGACAGTACCCGCGCGCACTCACGTTAGCGAATAACGACGGTATCATGTTCAACAATTTAACACTTGCTTCGTGAACGCGCCCCGGGCGTAACCAGTGTTAGGATACATTGCACACCGGAATTCCAAAACATATCAGAATTGAGTATTGGTTGTGAGAATGTATGGTAATTCAAGTAATACTGTATTTAGCGGGTTGATTTTCGCTTAACAAATATATAAATATAATCATATAAATACGGAATAGGTTTTTTTCTTCCATCGCTGGGAATAATAAATGATAGAGGCGCTAGATGGCATTAGGCTTACTTATTTACCTATTACGTACATAGATATATGATTTTTAAGAGCTGTGACACGTGGGAGTAAATCATATGATAATGGAGCCTCCCTACCTTTACTGATGCTTAGCTGTCATCACATCAGCCTATCGCAGTCCACTAGTGGACGTAAGTCCCCCAGAGTACGCCATTATACCCACTCTCCCGATTTCGCTTTGTATGAATGTACAATAAATGCGAAGCTGTCATTCTACAATGTTATTCATTAATACCAATTAGTACAGTAGTCGTAGTAACATATTAAGAAGCCAAGTGTGAGCTCCAATCGGCCATCAAACGTCGAAAGATGACATAAACCTAACATAACTTTAACCTACCACACCCAACTTAAACCAAAACACATTACATCACAACTTAACAACAAGCATTCGAATAGAGACGTTCAGAGTATAATTGATATGAGAATGTTATATTACGTCACGTGACGAAATATTTGATCTGTCAAATGCGATGTGTCAAATTTGACATCAATAAAACGTTCGAGCGCTGGTGTTGTAAAGTTATCTGCTGTCAATTATTGCGTTTTTGACGAGTCGATGATGTATTTAGTGCCTTTACACACAAACGTGAACGCGTGCTTGTGAGTAAATAGGTACTGTATGGTTCTGTTGCGTGGGAGGGTGTCAGGTTATTGATGTGTAAGGCTCTGAAGTAAAATCTATAATACTCAACAAAATTATAGATTTCCATTGTCAATACATACCTACTCCTCGAAAGAGCTGCATAAATAAAAGCGCGCGTAAGACGTTAGCAGGCCTCCCACCAGGTGGGCCAATGATATCGTCAGAGTTCTGGACCGACAGACTTTTGCATCCAACGATGCAAAAGTTGTCGATCATTGTGGCGTTCTAAGGGGGAGGCCGTTCTTTAACAGTGGTCTTCCAGCTGATGATGATGATGAATTATAAGCGGAGCTACGAAATGAGAGACTGACAAGTATCGAAATTAAACGCAGCTCTTCTGCAATAGCTGGAGAAGTGGTAGGGTTGCTAGAATAAAAATTAAGAATGATGAAATTAAGATACTGACCAATAAGTTTAATTTTTTTTTATACCCTGTTTTGGTTCCCACTGCTGGGCAAAGGCCTTGCCTTTCTTCTTGCAAACCACTCTATCCCTCGTATTGAAAAAATTTAAAGCTACTGAAATAATTTATATCAGTAATGCACAAAGTTCTTGAAAGCAAACAATGGATTAATCTTGTACAAACTCATACTCTAACGTCTGGCGAAGCAGTATTGCGGGGTTTTCCTTTACTTATGTAGCTTTAGATTTATGTAAAGGAAAATCTAGCTTTAAGTTCTTACATGATTTGTGGAATATCATAATTTAAGTTTTAATAGTAGACGCTTCAAGAAAGGAATTACTCTTATTGTTGTATCTTCCAGAAAAGGAACATACTAAAAACTTGTCTTCTTAAAGATAATAATATTTTTATGAAGATGCGTGTTATTATCAGCATTAATTAGATATTTTTAATCATCATTTTTTATTGAGACTAGATAGAGATAATTTTGAATTAAAAAATATAATATATGATATCAAAGGGTCCATACTACAATTTGGACGAACGACAGAATTTACTTACCTTACTTAAAAATTTCGTATTCTACTACAGATCACGATTGTTTTATTTATCGATTTTATGAACGTTCCAATTAACCCACGACTACTTGCAACATGTCGTAGTTGGTAGGCCATAAGTAAACGAGTTACATACGAAATAGTTTTGTAGCCGACACAATCGATAATATCGGTGTAGTTAGGTTTCGATCGAAACTTCAACGTTTGAACGTTGTTTCAGGGGCCCTACATTGATGTAGGACATTGATATAGTAGGTAGATGGTGATACAAATTTCGCCAATTACATCAGGTAAAATTCGAGATGTAATGCATTAGTAAAATGCTATATTATTGAAATTTTCAAGTTAGTGTCAGTTCAATCCAGATTTGGAACCCTACTCTACTTATAATATGTTGAACACAAAAAATCCATAGTCGAATTGGGAAACACCTTTTAATGATAATAATAATTATTATTTTATTTAAATTGACTACAAAGTTCCGATGGTTAGTAAAAAGTTTTAAAAAGTCTGTAAAACAAGTGACACTCGCTACAATTTGTCAGAAACACCAAATTCCTAATTGCTTTAAGTGACTTGTATAGTGGAACAACTAACTTGCGTGTCAAGGATGTGCGTGTAATGCAAGCAGGACTTAATTATATTTTGTGAAGCGGTGGTCTTTTAAGTTTATCTCAAAAGTAAACAAATTAAACAAGTGAGGTCTAATTGGCTGCTATTATTATATCATCCTGTCATTTTGGTTATGAAAGGTGCGTGAATTGTTAAAGTTATTGTCATAATTAAAATGTAAAACAAGGAAAGAACGTAACCGTCAAGGTGCAACCGTAAAGTTCATTACAGTAGGCATTGACTGACGATAAAGGAAAACCAACTGAAGCTATAAATCCTCTAGCAGAAAACCCAATAAACTCAAGGTCTAAGGATTAAACCTAAATTCACATGCTCGACACTTGCATTTGCGACCAAAAGACAAGGAAGACTGTAAATTGAGGACTTCATCATGATCATCATTAGCCCGTTGCAGTCCACTGCTGGTCATAGGCCTCTCCCAATTAAGGACTTGGCAGCCAATAATTGCCATCAAGCCAGAATAGTGCACAATGCCCATTTCATGCTTCATTTTCAAGAAGAAGCCGGGATTTATACCTACTCGGACAGATACAGGTCAATATTGTTTATTCAATATTCCCACCGCGATTGTGTAGCCTATTACCGTTTGTTTCCTTGGAATAAAATCAAGAGAATCTATGTAATGGCCCTGCTATTGAACACTAAAAACTAGTTCAACTCCTATCTTGAAGATTAAAATGTAAATATCTAAATAACAATCTCGCCGATGCAGCTAACGACGCAAATTATCTATGAAACAGGTGATAACAAGTACTACAAATGGTATCATAAAAGACTGCACAGACAAGGTTGTCACGTGATGTTTCATATAAATTACATTAAATTTGATTTTTATGCGATCGTAGATTCAAACTGTTATTGGGCCTACTTTGAAGCCGTTGGCGGCCATTTTGGACTCAGTTAAAGGCCATTGTAACGTGAAGCAGTGGATCACATTGTCAAATTATTTTGTATATAGTTTGGGGTGTCACAGTCTAGAAAAGTTAATTAATAAAGTGAGCAGTGGGTCGCATTGGCTATGTCTTTAGACTGCAGCAGCTGCATTGGAGGTTGCGGGCTTTATCCCCGGCATAAATTAATTTTGTGAGATTCGCAAATATGAATGTCTTCGAAAATAAATATGGGCAATGTAGCTACACACAAATGCCAGCCTTAACTAGATTAACATACAAATAAACAACACAAGATGGCGCTATTTACAAAATAAAGACCGTTAGCCGACCAGCCTCTACAGGACGGTAATGGCAAGCACAACGGCCCAGCAAATCGTTTCATAAAACACATTGTCCTCATCCCGCTTCCTAGAAATAGAAGAACCACACAATAAGGCGGTTTCAAGTGTTACGGGCTAAATTAATAGGCTCAAGATTGTGGGTTCCAAACCTGGACTGTACTGACACTAACTTGGCAATTTCCAAGATAGCATTTTACTAATGCACTAATATATTCATGGTCGCCTGTGGTTGACTGGCGGATTTGTATGCACAAGGTTGCAAGATCAAACCCAGGCAATATCAATGTGACTTTTTCAATGTCATAAATACTCCTTGATATTCTAAGACACCAATGAGTAACGGTGACGGAAAACATCATGAAGATACCTGAATCGTCAACTGACCCGCAGTAAGCTAGCGTGGTGATCAACGCTCAATTCTTCTCTATATGAGAACAGGCTTTTGCCCTGTAGTGGGACAGTTATAGGATGTTATTATTAATGAACTAGATTGGAACTGTACCTGATGTAATTAGTGAGATGTAACAGCATATTTCCACCTCCGCCTTTTCGGAATCTGTTGTGATGATTTGCGGGTCTATTAAGGCTTGTAAACATGTAAGTTACCTGAACGATAGGTGATTTTTTCACCTAGACTACCCAGCATAGTGGTAAAATTTGGTCTCAATCGTCTGAATTCGTCAGCATGCGGTAAGCTAGCGATTTAATTAAATGCTAGATGTCTATCTGCTTTGAGCTGTTAGTTATCATGTCGTGGTAAACAGTTTTGTTTTTTATAAGAAATGTCAATTTCAAGGTAGCTAAAAGCAACAATTTGTCAGATATTTAATGTGCAAGTAAAGAGCCTCCCCGAGTGATAACACCGCAGTAAGTCCGGAGAATCCTGGACGGTCATCCTTACTACCATCCTTGTTGACTGACCAATCTATACACCACGGCATGACTAATGAAAGAAAATTAACTAATCTTCGTCAGTATTCGAAGTACCTAGGGTCACTATTATGGTGAATATCCTTTTTCCATATCTAACTCTACCATACGATTGCTTAAACAGCAAAGTCACCTATTTTCCTTAGTTGCCTACTTATAAGAATATTGTGTAAAGGCCAACTGAGGCCTGTTACAAGGTTATAGCATCGCAACGAGCCGAGAAATCGACTCAATAAAACACCCTGTAGGCATCACATACCTCGATGTGAATATTTAGAGTTCTTTCTTTCTGGAGAAGTCAGAAAACTATATCGTAATCATTTGTAAAAAACACGTTAAGTTTATTAAATACGTATGCATAAAAAATATAATCAGTATGTTATAATTATTTAGATCCACATTGATGACTTCCTCTTCACATTATTTTTAATTTATGTGTCTAATCCCTATTTAATTTTTAACAAATTTTCAGCAAGGGTCGGCTAACTCGAAACTTATATAATATGCATTATACTTTAGACTTATCACCAACATTGACGAAGTTATATGTAACGAAACAGCTTCGTCTTCTCCACTAAAGATTACTGGTATATAAAGGCAACCATAAACACGTTCACAAGTATTTTATAATTCCACATACCTAAAATAACCCTTTCAATAACCCGCATCGCGGACATAATATACGGAATTCTCCACGCGAAGGTCGAGCTTACACTTTTTTAATTTTTTATTGCCACCACACTCGGTTAACAAACGCTCGGTATTATTCAATTACGTTTTATGGTTTGCAACTGGTAACACTGCTCTTGGAATTGCCATGTGATTTATCGCTCCGTTTATTCTCGGATTTTATAGTGGCAACCCTAACGGTAGGTCATACGCAAAAATAATTACGTCGACTTTGTTGTCGCACTGTCTGTTTATGTCGTCAGATATTCTGATTTATGTTAGCATGTGGTTTTCTGTAAGTAATATAATTGTTTTAGCATATTAAAAGAACACAAGGATGATGCGATAATTTACCAGGAATTAATTAATCTTGATGTAGCTTTCGTTAATTTGAAGATACTTAAGTATAAATGATTTTTAGCTTAATCCTTAACACGAAACTTATACTTAAGGAAGCAGATAAAAAAAACAGATTAAGAGCACTACAAGAAAATTAGATCCGAAAACTCTTATTATGGTTGATTTAGTTTACAAGTATCTTTCCGTTTATTACTTTACTTTTCAGTTATTGTTAAACTTTGATTGTTAAAAACAAAAAGCTTAGTACTAGTTTTAGTAGTTTGTTTAAAACGATATTTATTTTTAACACTAAAACTCTCATATCCATGCAGTTTTACTCTCGGTTCGTCAATTTCAGAAATGAATTGTTCCCATTTTTTTCCAAACCCGTACTGTTTTCCTACGTTGTTATAACTTGATAAAAAACATGTATGTACGAATGAAAAATGTTATGTTTCAGTGTTGCATAAATTCTTTTTGTTTTTGCTAACTAACCCTGCGTTTGTTTATTATTCATGAAACACGAAACATACAGTTTTAATTGGTGTTAACGGATTGCTACGTATTTTTATTTATCATATTCACAAAAATATTCCCTCAATGTTTATAAGTATCACATCAGACTGAAGTTTGAAGGACAAGACTGCTGTTTTAATTAAAACATACTAATAGTAGTAAAATATAATTATGTATAATATAATTAATGTTATTTGTTTTTGGTTAATAATATTTATGGTTCTACAGTGGATTACACACACAAGCAATATTAAGTACTAGCTTTTACCCGCGGCTTTGCTCGCGTTAACCCCTATTTAAACCCCTTAGAGGGGTGAATTAAAAAAAAGCCTATGTACTTTCTCCGGTCTTAAATTTTCTATTTGCCAAAATTCATCAAAATCCGACCAGCGGTTTAGTCATGAAGGTGTAACAGACAGACAGAGTTACTTTAACATTTATTATATTAGCATGGATACAATAAAATCAGAAAACATAATTCCTATACAATACGATTTACTTACACTACGCTCTACGGAAATAAAAATCCTGGTGATACAAGGCGTGTATACACGGGTAGAACACGCAAAGACCCCTTAAAGCTTATAATCCAATATGGAATTGGATACTAAGCGGGGCTCCTCTCTAGCCGGCTGTATAAATAGAGCAGTAATCATTCCCGGACTATCTTCAGTACTGTAGGATCTGATGCGATATCTGAATATTGTAGGAGAGGTATTATGTATTGAATTAGTCACAGATGCCACCGGACTTTAAGATCCCGTATTTGGAACTTTGAGTTAGCCGTCAATAGCTGACTGTTTATTACACAATATGAAACTGCACCCCATCTTAACTTAACATATTAAACAGTAAATAAATGTCTAAGCAGATTAAATTATTATGTCTATGAATATGTAGTCAATATGTCAGTGGCGTTACAACCACACTAAAAACATTGCACAAGCTACAAAGTACAAAATACATTCTAAATTCAAACTTGACATTGTTGACAGCTGTCAAAAGTCAAAACGTCACACTTCGGCAATCTTCGTGCGGTTAGACACCGTCTACCGAAGTGCATTCGAAAAATGCAGTGGCTAAGACAAATAGCGATTTCGTCATTACCATCGCCATCTGGCAACCAAACGGTCCGCCTACGACATGTCGCAACTTCGGCCCGGGCCTTATTTTTACTGTCGCAAGTTTGGACAGCGCACTATTACGCTGGTTAATGATTGTGTATCTAATTTTAAGTTAATGTTTAAGAAGGCTGTTTCACTTTAATGTTTCATTATGTCTTTGTCTTACTTTAAGTATGGTCATTTTGAGTATGAAATAATGTAAAAAGAAACGTTTTGTATCGCTGTGCATTTTTTGGAGATATATTTAATTATGCCGATTTAAAAGCTAAATTCATAATTTCCTAAATTTGTAGATATTAAAATAAATTACATTTCTGAGTTTCAAAATTTCACTATACAAGACTCTGTAAAACGCTGTTAAATAATATAATTTATATAAACATTGTACCATAGTGTATCAATCAAAGAAGTTGGGCAATTTCTTTTTTTAATACGTCTTTATTATTAATGGAAACCTACATAAATAACCAAGTAATGTACTAGGTATCAATAATACTAGAAACAATAACGCCTTGATAAAAAGTTGTTCGTACATTTACACGATACCTACATCTTATTCTACCAATTCCAATTGAAATGCATATTGGATGAGTACCGGACGTCTGTTGCGTAAGAAGACCTGTCAAGAAAAGAAAAAAATATAAAAGAAACATGCCAGGAACAACATGAGCGCGTCAAACAATCCAATTTCAAATTCACAGAACACAAAACAATTCGCAGTACACGGACGAAACTTCACGAACAGTTGAATAAAGTTACAATTTACTTTAATCCTATAGAATTTGTTATCCGCCAAATTCATGCTTTTGTATAATACAAACATATTGTACATACATACACATAACATCACGCCTGTATTCCCCGAAGGGGTAGGCAGAGGTGTACATATAGTACACCCACATTTCGCCAGTTATGTTGTAAGTCCCAATGTAATACGGGGCGAGCCTATTGCCATCAACCGGGCACAAATCCAGACTCCGTGCTGCTACTGAGAATTACCTAATGGAAAACTCAGTAACACTTTGCCCGACCCGGGATTTGAACCCAAGACCTCTTGCTCAGCAGTCGCGCTTAGCGACCACTAGACCAACGAGGCAGTCCATATTGTACAGTCAGCAACATAGAAGCTCAACAGTGAGGAAAGTCGTATGGTTACGTCAAAATAACCTTAACTCATGCATTTTTGCAGCTGAAATTGAATACTTTAAGAAACAAGTACTTATGTATTAAAAAAAAACTCAAGTCGTTTCAAAAACAGTTCTGAGAATATGTCCATGTTTTAATACATTTATACAACAATTAAAAAATAAATTTAAAATTTTCAATCACTCAAAGATTTGCTGTAAGAGAACTCAATTCTGAGTTAAGCTCGCCTGTGTACACTGTCCATAAAATTATAAAACAAATTTCAAAAATGTATATATGTATGTGTACAATAAAGAAATATTAATCTATACTTATAATAAAACTGTAGAGAGGTCAATTCTGTACATTGAATATATATTCAAAATTAATATTGAAGGATGACTGGTGATCGATACTGATGCCAAAAATGCAATCAGTAAATTTTTTGTCTGTCTGTCTGTCTGTTAAAATAAATCTAAAATGTTCAGCTACTGCTGTCGCTCACTGTACAAAGGGAGACATTTACACAAATCTGTGATTACAAAGCAAAACAATGTTTGCTTAGTATTGTAACCTTGTGTGCCTGTAGTTTTGATATAAGGTCGCTTACAGACTGTTTGACGCTGTTAACGTGACACCGCTGCGAAAAACATTGCATCATATCTTATTTAGTGATCATATTACTTGTTTTTTAAAACAGTTTTAAAAAGTGGCGATTCTTAATACGATTGTTTTTTGTGCTTTTGTAGTTCAGCAATATCTTCTCCTTATTGAAAGGGGTTCCTTATTTTTTTTTTCTATTGAAAACGTTGTCTTTCGTGATGGGTTCTATGATTTAGTGGAATCTGTTGAAGACCTTCGGAAGACCATCGAATACTATAGTATATTATTGTAGTCGATTGTTAGTTTTTTTATAATAATGTTATTATGACAACTACAATAATAAATACGCTAGATTCTTTTAAACGCTGATCTTATTATGAATAGGGGGGTTTGTGGTTAATACTGGTATGAAACTGCATCAGATAAGACTGGAAGCCAACTCCACACTCCATCATAACTAGAAGCATAAAAAACGGTACAAGTTTTCTAAATCTAAATATTATTATTTTTAAAACATATTCTGACTCCTTTCTGACTTCTTGCTAAGCATGAGATCCTAGGTTTATATCTTAGGTCGGGCTGTTATTGGGTTTTTCCATTAGACAATTCCCAATAGCAGCACGTAGTGAGAATTTGTGCCCAGTTGATGGCTGTAGACTCGCCCCCTATTACACTGGGACTTAAAACATAATTGATGAAATGTGGGTGTTTGTAACTACTAAAGGTAGGTTTACCTCTGCCTACCCTTTGAGGAATGCAGCCGTGCAGTTATGTTATGTTAAAACATATTCTAACCTACTAAAATATTCCAACGTGTGGTATGTCAAGAAGTCGTGTGCGGCAGGACTAAGCGTGACGTATTGTGCGCAAACAATATGGCCGCTTGTGACGTCACTGTATTCAAACGCACGTGTTGTGTGCTCTTGAATACTGGATGACCTGCTGAGGACATTCTTTATGTTCGGTATTTTAAGTTATATGGTTTAAAGGTTTCAAATATTGTGTTGAAAGAATTGTCATTACTTTTTTTAGTTTCCATGTACCTAAGTAGGGTTAGGTATCTGAATAAGGAAAACGGGAATTAAAACCTTGGAGTAGAAATAATAAATCGCAAACAGATGAGCTTGAAATGCCTCATGGCGATTAAAGTCAAATAATTAATTTGTTTTTAAGTCTTTCTACCGATAGCAGTGAAAAGAGGTTTTCTATTTTTTCCTTGGCATCTGCTTTTATGGGAAGATGTTAACTACTTAAGAAACCATAGAGAAGAAATTAGGAACATCACAAATAGGAACTGTTTAGTAGATTTGATACTTGCGGGCTTATCAAAAGGTAAAACTCATCAAACACTAAACTCTACTAGACTTTGGATGGCTCAAAACCTCATTAGTAAAACAAATGAATAAACAATTACATCAACAAATAAGGAACCTACTTAATATTAAGAACAATATCACACAAATTATGATAAACGAACTTTCCATACTTACAGAGTTTCATCGTGTTTCATCCGCTCACATATTTAGCAACAGTCCCGTTCCAACAATCCTTTACAAGCGAAGCATTCTAGCCTATACATAAAACCTCCTAAGCAACACCACTTCATTATCCATCGCCGCATCTGTTAATAAAACTTTAATCTAAACAAAGAAACACACCAATGTATATCAAATGATATAGTCTATGATTCATAACCTAACTTTTACAACCCTAGGTTCCCGCCATAACTTTTTCGTCTAAAGGAATGCGCGCGGGTTTCGAATGTCAATTTGACGTTTCTTTAAGGCCAGGTCGGCGTCTATGTGTTCCTAGTAAAGAGGTTATAAAATGACGACGGGCCACGCATAAATATTGCTGTTAAAATAATTTGGAACCGTGTCTTTTTATAGCTTTTTTATTGTTTGTTTGTAGTTATTAAAGCTAAATAGTTTGATTGTTCTAAGATTAAAAGGTGAATAAATAAACACATACTTACGCAAATACATTGGGTTTTTGCTTGGTTTGTAAGGTTAATATCAGATAATTTTATTATGATTGGCAAATACTATGATCATTGACGACCTGATTGGCGCAGTGGCTAAGCGATTAGACTGCTGCGCTAAGGGTTGCGGGTTCGATTCCCGCACGGGGCAAAAATTTGTGCGATCCACATTTGATTGTCCCGAGTCTGGGTGTTTGTGTATGTGAAATTTCATGTTTGTGAAACGCACCCACGATACAGGAGAAATTCCTAGTGTGGGGCGACGTTTTTAAAAAAAAAAAAAAAAATGGAATAATAATTGAGTGGAATTGAACCAATAGTCTTGATATGTTATTGATACTACGTCGTAAAAATCCGTCTGTAATTTAGACCCTTAGGTTCTATCAACTATATTAGCAATAGCAATAAGGAAGCGCTAAGAGTTATATCAGTTATTAGTTCAATGAAAACAAAATAGCACTAAAAAGTATTTTTAAAGATATTAGTGTGCCTAGATAATACAGTAGGTACTCGCACAGTCATGATAAGTATCTAGACTGTGGTACTATTCTTTAAACATACATACATACATAAATTCACGCCTATTTCCACGAGGGGTAGGCAGAGACCACGGATTTCCACTTGCTACGATCCTGACATACTTCTTTCGCCTCATTCTCATCACATTCCTCATACACGCTCGTCGGTTAAGGGTACTCCTCACTTGACCCTTTTGTAGAACATCTCCGATCTGGTCCAAGTATGTTTGTCGAGGTCTTCCCCTTCCCGATATTCCAATAACACTCGCCTCATATATTTAAAAAAAATCCGAATAACAAAGCTTACTAATTTAAAGCAGATACTTGAATGATTCTTTTAAGAAATTACTTAAATACTTTTTACCAAGATCAAATAAAATAAAAGAATACCAAGAAAAATAAATGTTCGTCCTAAAACATCAACATTTTGCAATGTTTACAATACACTCACGTTATTTTAAGTCACTGTATTATTCTAAATCCTCTACAGACCTCGTACGGGTCATGTTTACATTGATGTCGAAGCGTCTCCTTAAAAGGTCAATTGTCAATCACCACCCGCGTTGACATTCCAACGCTTTGAGTTGCACGCATTTGTACCAGTTTTAGTGGCCAGCAGTGTCAACTTATGTGCATTGAGTTAGTGAGTCATTTTTTTGTGGCCTTCAGTGTATTAAAATAGAGGGAACGGCACTGTTTTTAATTATAAAGTGTGGTGACTGATCATCTGTTATTTTACTTTATTTATCGAACACACCCTTGTTCTATTTTTAAAAATGTGGCGTGAATCAGCGTTTTATTTACCGCGCTGCGCAATTACGTACGAACCCTTTTATTCAGTCTTTTAGGCTTTTTGTCTAAAAAGCGGTCGCGGTGTGATTAAGCAATCGCTTGACCGTGTCCTTTGTCCATGACCTTCACTGCTCTTAAGGCGCAATTACACCGAAGTAACTTTGTAACTCTACAGCCTACAATTAGTACACTCGGGTACTGATTCAATAAATAATGTAGCGTTTTACTTTAGTAGTAGGTACCTATCGTATTTTCCTGCTCTTTACCTATACTTTTTCTTGTACCTATCTTCTGCTTCTTCTTATCGTCTGGTTGATGAACAACCTGGTGTCGAGAGACGTCAGAATTTAATCCGCCTGTAGGCCTCTGACATGGCTTACACATAGTTTAAAATTTCTCAGATGTGCCGGTTTCCTCATAATGTTTTCTTTCACCGTCTTTAGCAACTAATAACTAATTATTAATGAACACTACGCACATGAATTCGAAAAGACATTGGTGCGTAACGCGGTTTGAACTTGCGATCTTTGACTTTGCAGTCCAACGGTCATACCACTTGGCCTTCACTGCTACCTATGATGTATGTATATTAATAGAACTGCAGTTCTTATAGAGGCATTTGAGTATTCAGAATCGGCATTCTGCCAAACGATAAGCTTTTAGTTCGAAATGTTCCCACAAACTCACTCTTCAAGAGCAATAGAAATGAGGCATGGATATTCAGCTATTGCCTAAATCTCAGACAACATTACCATCAAAACTCTTGCGTAAAAAATGGTCAGCAACACCAGATGTGTCCCGTTAAGAGGTTACAAACGAAGATGTTCAATCCATTAACATGTGTTCCATATAGCGTTATTTACGCTGCACATAAGGGCACATTAGGGCACAGTTATGCGACTACGAACTCAACAGAGGTCAGTTGACATCTATTTTTCTCTTGTAACTGTGCGGTGCATTGTGAGGCACTGTTGCCCAATGGGCGAGGCCGATTAAGGTGTTTCATACGGGTGGTTTGATGCAGCGGGCAAAATGTGCGTTTTACCAACCACACAAAAATATGACACATATTCAAAGCTGTTAGCTTTTTCTTTGTGCTGTTGTTTTGTTTCATCAACTTGTTATTGTTAATGATATTATATTACTGCTTCGACATAGTTGGGTACTCTTATATATTATGTTTGTATGTTGAATGATTTAATTTGTTAAACACATTCATATACTTTGAGAAATAATCACAGGTATGACACAGGAGAAAATGCTAGCTGGAGAATGTCAATATTTTTAAAAACAACATCGGTAAAAGATAATCAAGCGAGGTATTTTCCTTAAAAAAGGAGACAGTTTCGTGTCTTTTAAAGATCAAATATCCTGTAATTTCCGTCGATGCCCCACCTAATCGCTGGGGCAAAGTAAAAGTATGACGTGAATCATTACTTTTGACGTTCCGGATATTGATATGACGAACAGGGATGTCACGTAAGGTTCTGGATTGTTGTTGGTACTTACATAAGAAAAAAATATTTTATTCAATTGTTACTTGATTAGGTAAATGGTAGGGCCGTTTTTCGCCGATTTCATGATCTTTATTAAAACTTACTACGCTTAAAACTTATGAAATTCTTATGAGCTGCTTTATGTCATAATCCTTCATAAAATTCTGGAAAAATATCCATCTACCGACGACTATAAAATGGGTTGCTATTAAAAAAAATGATCCAGTGTAACAAGAAGATTTGTTACTGATACATAGAAGAGTCACAGCTTCAAATAATAATAATATTTATTTATTTGACCAAATATATGTTACAGTGTAGAAAATTTTGATTTAAAGTCGACCTTATAAATACAGAAGTTCCAATAAAACACTGTTACAGTTGTTTAAAACTAAACTAATATAACATTTTTAAACCTAAGTAGGTATATAATAGTATAATATGGTTCATAAAATATTAATTGCTACCAGACTGAACTAGGGTAAACCTGTGTTTCAGTTTCAAATAAACTATACTTATGGATATGAATTTTAGTGTCATTTTTGCATGTTGCCCATGTTAAGCTTGAATCTAAATTTCCTTTATCAATTTAGATATAATTATGGATGTTTATGTAAATAAATAAACGTGCGTTTCACCAGCTCGTCTGCGAAGTCCAATACACAATAGCATTGGCCCGCACAACACTGTAACGAGCTAACGGTACACTTTTTCATCCTATTACGTAACATTTTTTGCTATCGGTACACCGAACAACGCCTCTTTGTTTGCGCACGCATAGATCGCGGCGTATCAAAGTGACTCCTACGTTACGATTATATCATTCAAAGATATGTTTATATCTTTTGTACGGATCGCACAGTACATTTTTGGTGATTCGGAAATGAACCTGATCTTTATTCGTTCATTTTCCATTTAAATCAATCTTCTTTATATTATAATAACTAGGTTCCGCCCGCGTGGATTTCCAATGTTATATAGCCTATCGCCTTCCTCGATAAATGGGCTATCTAACACTTAGAGATTTTTTTAAATCGGACCCGTAGTTCCTGAGATTAGCGTGTCCAAGCAAACAAACAAAGTCTTCAGCTTTATAATATTAATAGTATATTACAGAGGCATGTCAAATGGCTTATTCTGAAAGTTACGAAACATTAATCGCAAGGTTATCACTGCGTACCATTCATCTAGGTTCTGTTTCATGACTAGACAGTGACCAAATAAATAGCATACACGTGCTAGATTTTTGATAATATACATTCGGCACCGTCTAAGTAGATTTTACATCATGCTTATTGCCTAGGAGGCTTATGGTCAGCAGTGGGTCAACTATAATTTGATGAATTGGCTAGGTACGTATAATATTATCATTATCATCATATGACACGTGAACAAACACACAGTACTTCTTTTGTGATCTCTGGATTACAAAAATATTGGTTTGTACAGAAATATTTAAAAAAAAAACCGTCTCCCCACATTCGGAATTTCCCCTGTATCGTAGGTACGTTTCACAAATATGACATACATATACACCCAGACTCGAGACAGACATCTGCGGATCACAATTTTTTTTGTCCCGTGCCGGAATCGAACTCGCAACCGCTGCACTGCGCCAATGTCGTCGAACGTAGAACCTCGGACTTCCGTCCAATTAATCAGCTATCATGCAGGTCGACCAACTCACAAATTACAGAAAAAGGCGAAAGTGAACAGAATTTCAGAAGGTAACCATCTAAAAAAGTACTAGGCGCGCATAAGAACAAAGAGTTGACCTACCATCATGCCGGTCGACCAAAATTTTTCTACAAATTACAGAAAAAGGAGAAAATAAACAGAATTTCAGAAGGTAACCAACTAAAAAAGTACTAGGCGCGCATAAGAACAAAGAGTTGACCTAACAAACGCTTCATTATCCCGCCCACATTACTACTAAATGTGCTGTGCTATTGCTACCATAAACAGCTAAATTAAAAGCCTCCGTTGACTTGTCATACAGCGTCTAATTAACTTTATTTAGGTTATGACTCCTGGACTTTTATTATGTGTTTGTATTAACACCCATTGTTGCAAAGTACGATGTACATTGGTGGTTTACTAGCAATCGTATAAGAGATCTTGTATGCATGAGCAGCAAACGTTTTAAACGTTGATAGTTTTTGACTGCCTCATGGCTCTTGGCAAAGTGCAACTGCTGGGCCTGAGATCCTAGGTTTGATTTCCAAATCGGACAATGTTATTGTGGTTTGTTTGTTTGCTTGAACGCGCTAATCTCAGGAACTACTGGTCGGATTTAAAAAATTATTTCCGTGTTAGATAGTCCATTTAGCGAGGAAAGCTATAGGCTATAAAACATTTGAAATACACGCGAGCGAAGTCGCGGGCGGAACCTAGTGGTACTATACACATCTGCTTACCCCTTCGAAGAACACAAGCGTGATATTAAAACAGCTTTAGTAGAGTGGAAATCATGAATATTGAGTGATATCTACACGTGGTTTTTCTAAAGCTTTCCTTTTGTAAAAGTCATTTTACCGAACAGCACTTAGATCGGTACTTGTTTTCCCGTTCAGTAAATAAGTGGCAACTGTTTATATTTTAATGAATAGAGTGTTTTGTGGAAGCCAATAAAGGTCTCGACATTTCCTCGTGAACGCCTGACTGCCAATACATCACTAATGACAACGGAGCTCCTTAATGAATGCGTTCGTGAAAAAGGAAAACAATTCGTTCGTGGAAGACAATACCTTGTAGTGTAGTTCTTTAGAAAATTTCTAGTATGGGGCAATTTCGAAAAAGCTAATATTTAAACTAACAATAAATATTCGTTTATACACAATAAATATGACGGAAGTTCTTCAAAACTTTTTATAACAAAAAGTCAAAGGTCCTAATTTACACGGGATCACTGCGAAAAAAAAACAAAAATGTAGAACTAAAAAAGACTAAGCATATTTAGAACAATTTTTCTAGCCTAGAATTGACCACCCTCTCTGTCGGGTGTCGTAAGAGGCGACTAAGGGAAAGTCCAGAAGATGGGCAGTTGCGTATTCTGTAACTTGACCACCAGTACTGCGATCCCCAAGCCGCTTGCCCAGCGTGGGGATTATGGCAACTCCCCCCCCCCCTTATAAAGGGGGAGGCCTTTGTTCAACAGTGGACTTCTTCCAGCTGATGATGCCAAAAAACATAGGTACAGTTAAATTAATAATCTCCTTCGCCTCCTTAAACGTCGGTTAAAAACTGAACATTTACGAATACCGCCAATGAATAAAGATCTATTTTTAAACTCTATACAATTCCTACCCATATTATTCGCGTGTGTGATCACAATAAATACTTAGAGTGCATTAACGGTCGGCAGCTGTACGAGACACCCTACGGCTATCTAAAAGCCTCACCGGGGGAGATACACTAGTAAGTTACACTGAAACCCGACTACTTACACAATAATAAGATTGCGTATGAGTAATTGTGATTATAATACGTACAACGTTATTTATTTAAGTTTAAGCAAAGAGAAGTACAAAGCGAGTTATGTACTAGTCACATGCACTTATTAATTTTTGTTGTCCAAAGAAAGTAGTAGGTACTGCTCCGTAGAGACCGATAGAAGAATGAGAAAAAATAATATTTTGTATATTATAAAAATTTGAACGGTGTTTTTCTTATTTTACCGAAATCATTTGAAAACTGGCAAAATGTGGATGTACAAGTCACCTCTGCAACCCCTTCTGGAAATACAGGCGTGATGTTATGTTTTGATTTTTGATTGTTTTACATTTTATTGATGATATATGCTTAAAATTATTTTTAACCAATATAAATTAATTAATTATTAGATTTCTAACCTTCATATTTTATTCGAAAATACCTTGAGCGAAAAATCTCGTGTTTTATCTCGATGTGTATCTGTATAATACATTATATGTGTGCCTGTCTAAAAGTATGTTCTTTTCATTTCAGGTAAGTACCATGCAGTAAATGTTAAGAAAAACGAGTAACGAGATATTTTAAACATTGATTAAGGAGACAACCACGCATGCGCGTCAACTGATGGTAAGTAATCACTGCCGCTATATGCAAATACGAAACACGATTAATCGAGGTATAGGACAATGTTTATAGAATATTAAATACACGTGCTATTTTAGTGTTCAGAGGCAAATTTATAAGTAATACAAACTTACATGTGCGCGTGGTGAGAATTGGAACTAACGTTTATTAGAACATAATAAAAATTCATTTGATAGCTTCCAATGCGATGACAGCTATGTTAGCGTTTCTGTCATTGGCAAAAATAAATTTGTTGTACCTACTGTTTGCTTTCAATCAAAGGCACCTAGGTACGTAACTAGTAAATTATTGGTATAAAGTTATTTTATTCCAGGATTCAATAATTTTTAATTTTATAATTAAAAATATCTTACACAAAATTCTACAATGACAGCAACATTTTGACTTCAAACGAAAATTATAACCCTTAACTCGCTACAAAATACACGTGCATTAAAATCACAAATTGAAATCCGAACATAAACAGAAGGAAAGCATTATACCGTACGTAGACAGTAAATAATTGTCTACAACGCGATGCCCAGCTAAGCTTAATTGCCAATAAAGATTAAAAATTAGACGCGCGGCAGCGTACGGGTATAAACGCAGACAAATGTTTTCTTTTACCTCGTAAAATAGTTCTGGTTTTTAATAAACAATATATTAATAAATATGGATGTGTTAGTGGTGTGGGAATTCCGATTTCGAGTGTTTTTAAGGATATCAGATGTTATGATATTTAAATAATGTTTAAACTTGATAGCTTATTGGTAGAAGAATATTATTAGATTAAAACAATTTAATGTATAAAAATGTTTTCCTGTCGAAAACTATGTAAGAAAGCAAGTGTAAAAAAACTTTACTTTAATTATATACAACCGAGTCTATAGCACACCTTGGCGAAGCTGAAAATTAAACCCATTTCAGAATTTTAAGGCGAATACAGTACAGTGTACAAACTATAAAAAATATTTTTTTTATAATTCCTTGAATCGCTACAATTCCTATTATAATATCTATCTATCAAAATATACCTTATCTAGTCCTAGGGGTTCTAAAAAAGTTCATCTTAATAATCTAAACCGGCATTCCCTGGACAGTGAGGCAATTTGCGATATTGATGGACTGGCTATTCTCTACACGGCATGTGCCATGTGTTATTTCCTTATAAATAATGTAGATCGTGGAGAATTTCAGCTCGCCCTAATATTCAAAAACCCGTCCATACAAAAGGCCCAACCCTGTATACACCATCTAATAAATCAACCCTTCTCTACTACACGTTTATTCAAAAAACTCTTCATATATTTATCAATGCTTAAACAAATGACTGTTTATTTAATTAATGCCAGCAGTTTACTCGTTATGGTATAAAAATAACAAACTAGCATGGGACATCGACATACGGCGGCTGTCGCATTGCGTGTGGTCGCCTGACAGAATTAGATATTTTCTTTGTTCACTATTGGATAATATTGTTTCTGTATACATACATTTATATTTTTTCTTTGTACACTTGTTGGTATAGGGTTTGAATAAATATCTGTAATGAGGTCTTCTTTTTGCACGGACGTTATGTTTCGTGAAAAATGTATAATTTTTTTATTTATCTTGTCTTACGCTGTCTGGAATTGGATCTAGGAATCGCAACATTTTTGATTCGCCCAAACAATTTTTTACTAACTCGAAAAAAAATATATATTTACATTCGAAAAAATATACCAATTACCCAAATGATTTTTCCTTGTGGGATCATCAGACTCGAAAATCTTAGCGCAGTGATCCAATTACATTAGGCCGCTATTAATCATTTTAGTATTTGGCTCGTTCGAAAAGAAATTACACTCTACACTGATGTAACAAACACACGTAGAGAAAAAAAAATATTTTTATTTTTTTGTATAAAACGCGTGTAAATAAGTACCTACTTAAGATTTATTTTCAAAAAACCGTAAAAATAAGTTAGGAAATGTAATTAGGAAATCTATCATTTTTAAACAAATTAATATTTGGTTGCTTTAACATTTTCTTTGGTCCTTGTGAAATAACTTAGCCTCGAAGTCTCTAATTACATTGTTATTCAAAGCTTTCGTTATTATAATATACTTGCCAATTTAGAAACTGCTGTTTCAGCACAAAAAATGTTATACCGAGATATCTATTAAGTTGCTATCATTACTTTACCTATTTAAATTTAGTTTGGAATGTAAGTCTAGTATTCTTACCCGACTGCACGTCCCAAAGGAGGGTAATGTGTTTATCAGTTCATGTATGTTTGTTAAATATCATCACTCTATTTCCTATGGAGCAAGGACTATCCAAATTACAAACTAATATCTACTTGCTTTAGTATTTATACTATAGCGTATAATATCAGTACACGAAGTAAAAACGGCAGTGAACTTTGGTAATCAACAATTTTATGAGTTTTAATTAGAAAACTAATCATAAAACCCTGGAGTGACAGAGGTGTACATGGACAATTAAACGTGTTATTAAATTAGCCGTCTCTTAAACACGGTGTAAAGTATAAAGTACTATGTTATAGTGGTGTACCGTGTACAATATTGTATGCGGAACACGGCGGGGGTTAAGACATGCTTAAATATTAGTTTATTGGGTAATACTGCTGGTTGGAACGACGAGCAAGTTGTCGAGCATGTTCGATGTGTTGTTTGGATGAATTGGAAAAGTTTTCATATTTATAACAGATTACCAGGTTTTTTTTATAAAAATGCTAGGTATTTAATTTATGTTAAGGAGTGAATCTTTTTATAGCTATCTGACAGCATTATGTCTTTATCATTATTAGGTAGTTGTGACATGATGTCTGCTGTTCAGCTTTAACATTTGAACATTGAACGCACATTTAATTAATTTAAGTTTAACCAATACATAATTATCAGCATTCCTGCTAAATATTAACGCTTAATCTTATATTACGACAAAATTAATATTATCTCAAAGTATTAGTTAATTTATGTGCGTTTTCCTGTTGAGGAAATACTTTAATGCTTCCTGTTAAACTTATAAGTATCTATAAATGTTTAAGTGCTTTGCCATGACTAAAATAGCTACAATAAATGCGTATTACGTACGTATGCGTATTGCGAGTAAACATTTAAATGTATACAAACTTTTTACTTATTGTATGTTTGTTAGTTTTTTATGTTACTAGCTGTTTCCCGTGGTTACAGTCGCATTGTGCGAGAATTAATTGTAATGTAATGTAAAAAACCAATTAACTGTTTTTTTTCTTATTCCTAACTCAGATAAAAGTATCATAATATGTTCTAGTCAAAGTAATGATCTGGTTTCAAATTACATATTATCAAAAACATAAAAAAAACTTAGGGAAATACATTTTTGTAATTTTTCTAGAATTGTATTAATTAAGAGTTTAAACTACTATTTATATTTTTCCACACTATTAAAGGATACGAATGAACACTGAGCAAATAATATCGAGGCAACGTTTTTTTTTTAAAATAAACAAATGAATTGGTTTTAGTAAAAAAGCCTAACCTTCACATTCCTTCAATGCCTGTGGACCATTCTTAGCAACCGTGTGTCACTCACAATGTAAAGAAATTTGCTCATATTTCTACGCTCACAATACGCAGCTGTGATATTAATTATCGAGTTAGTGTAAGTAATAACTAACAATTAAAGAAACAATAATTCCGTATACGCTGTAGACATGCTGTTGAGAAAGCTTTTACATGCATTTTGTTTAATGTATTGCGGTAATAGGCTTGGGAAAGTGAAAAATGGTATTTACTTACTTAGTGTCATTGCGATGGGTGATGTCTTTTGTTTATTAGAGAGATTTTCTTGTGTGAATGTTTGAGAAAATCAGTTACCATGGATTAGTCGCTTAGAGGTCGAAATTCAATTGAAATTTAATATAATTGTCGCTTTCTGCGCATCTTCTCCATAGACACTCTCCGTGCGAAAAATAATTTTTATTAAGTACTTTGAACTTCTTGCCTCACGTATTAATATTTTTAGATTTACATGGTCGTATTAAGTTGGAGTATGCAGGCCAATCGATTGATCAGACACGTATTTGAGGTACCTAAGGTTCCTGCCCAAAACCAGCGTGGTGCGCATTCTTCAAGGGGAGACCCATATTCAGGAATAACATACATTACATAAATTTTGAGTGGCCTGTTGGTCTATTGGTTAGTGACCCTGACTGCTAAACCAGAGGTCGTGGGTACGATTCCCACCCTGGACAAGTCTTTGTGTGATGAGTTTAATCATTTGTACTGTGTCTGAGTGTAATTTATCTATATTAGGTATGTATTATGAAATATTTCAGTATGTTCATCAGTTGTCTGGTTGCCATAATACAGGTTCTGCCTAGCTTGGGATCAGATGAACGTATATAAGCTGTCCCAAGATATTATCATATTATACTATTACACGTAACATACATACATATTAGTTACTATATTTTAATGTTTTGTCAGAGAAGTGCAAGTAAATAGTCTCCCTGATAGTACCAACCTCTACGATCTGGCAAACTGGCTAATCTCAAACCGCGTTAGTAGATATTTTTACGTGATGTAGCTTCAGCCGATATGCACAGAAAAGGAATATGTTACTATGTACCTGTAGTTAGAATGTCATCCACGCGTATGTCTTGTTCGTCGTAAGTGCATCAGTCATTCAGATACGACCCCGCATGAAAGTAGTACGTGCGGATATTTTCCTTTGTATGAAGCAAAGAAATATGTGCCGGTATCTCTCGTAAAATATATTCTTTTAGGCTGACCCAAATATTCTTCTTACTGGTATTAAATAAATAAAACACATCTAAGAAAGAGGTGTATCTATAGTACCTACACCTAGTTATAGGTTACAAAGTAATAGGGGGCGAGGGTAATGTCAATATTGCCATAAACTGGACACAAATCCAGACTCCGTGCTGCTACTAAGAATTATCTATAGGAAAAATTTACATAAATACTTACATCTAAATTAATAAAGGAAATTTGAAAAATGAACCTGCAATCTTCGCCGTACCGTGGCGCTGCTCTAACCCACTGAGCCATCGTTTCTGTGGGTACGGCGAATGTCGCAGGTTAAAGACTTGCTCGCGTCGATCATTTTTCAAATTTCCTTTATCAATTTAGGTTCAAGCTTAGCATGGGCAACATGCTAAAATGGCACCAAAAGCATATATATACTTATAATTTTGTTTATTTAATGATTTATAATTATTATTTATAATTTTGTTCACCTAATGCTTCCAAAGTTTTCGTACATTCATTTACTTAAAAGGTTTATAAGTTAAGCAAAATTTCCATACAAAAATAACGTCAATATCTCACCAAGCCAATCCTTTAGATTCAATATTGAGATACATTTAAAAATCAATTAAGTCTCCTAACACGTTCTTCCACATAATTACATAAAACCGGTCGCAATTAATGATTGCGTTGTAAAAGCTTAACCTGCGATATTACAAGTATATTGTAATAAAATTTATTGTAATCATCATTGGTTTCGGAAGGCGGGTGGCACACAGCGGGGAACTTAATTTAAGTTATTAATATAATTAATTAATTTGGTGTACATTATTGTAATTTTAACTTAAGTTTCCTCGTTTTGGAACATTAAAATATGCTTTTATTAATTTAATTGCATAATGATTACGATTTTGATCTCTTGTATTTTCAATAGGTAGATATTTCAAATAAACGCGGTCTAATTGTTTTTATGGTAATTCATAGTTTTAACTGTTGATGAATTTAACAGTTAACCTTTATTTCTGTAAGTAAACTCATATTTAACCTATTGCAATATAAGTTTTTCTAAAAAATGCTTGAAAGAACATATGCGTACGCGTATAATTGAAAATCTTCATTGTTTTTCGACCGCCACAACTACATATTTCTCTAAGACTATTGTGACATCTTAACCTAACCTAATAAGATGGTTCTAGCAATGAAATGTTGCACCTACGTATTCTTAGATGCTAGTCATACAGTTTAATTTTCTGTACCAGTTTCATACCTGTCTGTTTCAGTCGTAACAGTGTAAAGTGAAGATGTCATTGTTTGGAGAGTTGGATGTTAGTTCGACTAAGCTTACGAAGTTCCGAAATTGTTTTGAAACTTGTATGTATCTTGTTATCTCAATCCCATTTCACATGGTATGTGAGAATGGTTAAGTTTTATGCTTCAATTAGGAATGTTTTTTTTACAAAAAAAAAAACATTTTATTTTGTTTTTAATGTGGTTTAATAAAGTTTTTAGTTGTGTTGGATGGTGTTAAAAATTAATTTTTTTTGATAAATAAATTACATTGCAAAGGTAAATAATGAATCCCTACATTCATTAACTTTATGGCAAGTGGATACTCTCGGGATATCCTATACCAATTATCACGTTAGGGTCTGGTGTAAGTACAGCCTTATTTTGCTGATTACGTGTAGCGACAATAAATATTTAGGTTGACTTTTTTAATGTTTAAGGAAAATATTAAAAACTAATAATGTAGGTTTACATTTGTTTACATCACATTATGGTCTAAGTGACCTAGTGCGAGGTTCTTAGGGTCTAACTACGATTCAGATACGATTCAAAATAACATTTGTGTACCGTAAATTATAATGTTGTTATGAAGTCTTATTTAATTTATGTTTGATGCTACTTTTATACAAGTGCATAGTTTTAATACAAAAAAAATAATAATTTGGCACGCTAAAAAAGCTTAAAATTTAAATTTGAGCAGGATTTCTGCTCTTAGCTTTACTCAAATTGGCGTTTATATTTTTTCGTGTCTTATCTAGGATATAAACATATAAACAAGCTTAAATCCCAACATAAGACCAAATGATCTTACCACGCTTTGAATTTGCTTCATATCAAATTAATGCAATCAATATCCGCTGCCATTTCCTGTCAATCACTTAATTTAATGTAAAACTTGCAAAATAATAATTGATTCCGCAAAGTTGCACAATATAGAATAACAATTTCCTTGAGATTTAGATAACAGTGGATTTGCATGTAATTACTAAGCAATCAGCGTGTAATTATTGTAATAAAGTAACTAGAAAAGCTTTACATAAGCATGTCTGTTTATTAAAATGTTCGCTGCATGATGAATAATTTTTATGGAGGATTATTTGAGGAGTTAAGATTGTCTAATTACTCTTTGCCGTGCCTTTGCTTGTGCCGTGTGGTATCCGGCCTAGAATTGACCACCCCCATTCCTCCCGTGGGTGTCGTAAGAGGCGACTAAGGGAAAATCGAGAAGATGGGCAGCAGCGTCTTCTGTAACTTGACCATCAACACTGCGATCCCCAAGCCGCTTGCCAAGCGTGGGGATTTTGGCAACACCCCCCTTCTAAAAAGAGGAGGCCTTCAATCAACAGTGGACGTCTTCCGGCTGATGATGAATTACTCTTTAGCATCTTAATTCTGTTTTGGCTTAAAAGTTTCTCTACTCTCACAGATACCTTCTTTATTTTGTCTTGTTACCTTCATCTTACTTTAATATTTGTACACTTTTACTTGCCCGCTACCTACCAAAATTGCTCTTAAAATATATTCTTCTAGATTTTAAGTACATGGTAATAAGCGATAAGCGCTCTTACTTATAAACGATGCTAAAATGTGTTTAAGTTAACCACTTCTTAAGCCTACTGACATCTAACTTTTGTTCATTGACATCCTTCTCAGGCATGATGAAATGGTGTCAGATATAATTTAATCAATAGTTCAGAATTTAGAATTTTTGTAAGTTAGGGAACTGTGTCCAGCCTCCTAGTAGTTTAAAATATCTACATATATCTCATCATAGTAGCCCGTAAAGTAAATTAAAGTAAAGTTTACGTTCAATAGAAACGTTCTATAACTTCATAACTCCGATACTCCTTTCAGTGATTCAGTCATTCATCAAGTTAACGAAAAAAAAACAAAACACTACAAAATGTATATATAGGTTTACTTCGCTTAGATATTTCACAAGGGATTCATCGTAACTTTAGCGTAATTAAGTAAAGGGTAGACAGCGTAGGCGAAACAGACAAACCTCATTTGTTTCCAATACATTACATAAGACGAACTTTCCCGTGATTAATTATTGTTTTACGAACATAACTAACCGTGACCGGACGATGTATTGACTATCGAAATGGATTATTTGGATAATAAATAATGCAGCCGAATATTTCCATTAAACAGTCGAAGTGCAGAAGAACCATTACTTAATTTATGTTTTGCTTGACTGTTTAGTCTAACTGTGCCGTGTGGTATTCGGCATAAAATTGACCACCCCCTTTCCTCCCGTGGCGACTAAGGGAAAATCCAGAAGATGGGCGGCGGCGTCTTCTCTAACTTGACCACCAGCACTGCGATCTCGAATTTAGTACTCTACGTATTGGTCTCGGGAAAAGCTGTGAATATTATTCCTAATCAGTATAGTGACACGCTGATAACGTGTTTATTTCTGTACTAGCTTATGCCCGCGGCTTTGCCCGCGTTAACCTCTATTTAAACCGCAAAGATGATTGAATTTAAAAAAAGTAGCCTATGTCCTTTTTCGGGTCTTAAACCTTTCTACATACCAAATTTAATCAAAATCCGTCCAGCGTCCACTACCAAATTTCATCAAAATCCGTCGAGCGTCCACGACGTGAAGGTGTAAAACACCACACACAACAGACAGACAGACAGGCAGTTACTTTCAAATTTATAATATTATAGATTGTACTGTACGAAGTGGAACTATTGCCTACATACTTTTATATTACATTTCGACGCGTGATCAATTTCCTCGTAATATTAAAAAATGATTTGTTGGAATTAATGAATATAAGGTTTACTGGTTGTGAGATAACTATTTAGCATCATAAGTAATATTAATTAACCTCTGTAGTTCGTAAAATTATTAACAGTAATGAGAGTTATAATAGCTATTAATCTTAATACCATTACATAAGTCAATTACTTTTAATGATTACCCTACGTGAAGTCACGGCCGTGTGGCATCCGGCCTAGAATTGACCATCCCCTTTCCTCCCGTGGGTGTCGTAAGAGACGACTAAGGGAAAATTCAGAAGATGGGCAGCAGCGTCTTCTGTAACTCCACCACCAATACTGCGATCCCCAAGCCGCTTGCCAAGCGTGGGGATTATGGTAACCCCCCACCCCCCGCTTAAACGGGGAGGCCTATGTTCAACAGTAGACGTCTTTTGGCTGATGATGATGAAGTCACGGCAGCTCACAGGTGTACCTTTTCCCACCACATTTATAACTTTGTACAGTTCCCTTTACACAAGGAAATAGATTTGAAGACTGAACCAATCTTTTAATGTTTAAATTATTTTAAAATACCATTAGGTACAATGTGAATAGGCTTTATAAATCCATTACTTAGGGACCCCTGTAACCATGAAATATAGGAGAACGAAAGAAAACTTTGTGTCTACCATTTTAAGAAATACAGGTTCAATACAGATCTTGTCCTAATGGTTTGAAAATGGCAACTGCAACTATAATACCTCTGTATACCAATATTTGCAAAAAATTATTAAATTGAATTGAAACGCAAGGAAGGCGATCAGCGGTTCAGTGCTGGCACCTCCTATTATGAATAAATGCATTTGCCTTTCAGTGAGCTACTTACAGAATTTAACTTGAAAATCGTCTACTTCCTACTGTCCAATTTAAAACAGAAAAAAAAATTAAAAAAAAAAATTGACAGCCGGAAAATTAATAACTTTCCCAGGCATTTCTAAGTATATATTTCTAAATAATGATCCGTGTGTGTACCATTAAGGTTCTAAACGTTCTGAACCTGTCCAGCCCATTCATTCTTCATTCTATCGTACGGAAGCCTCGACATTACTACTTTTTCTTAACAAATTGATCTGCTGATCGCATTACGACTGCTTTGTTTAGGGTTGCCATCGGTCGACAAGATAGGTAACTCTTAATTACCTACTGTCTAAAATGATTAGGGTTTTTTTATAACAGATAAGTAATAAAACGAATGATTTTTTATTGCATAATTGTGATAAAATAAAATCATAATGGAAATTCAATATTGTTTTTGATTTGTCTTGAAATTATAATCAATATAGCTGTAAAAAAATTACAGTGATACTAATATCTTAAACGTGAAAGTAACTCTGACTGTCTGTCTGTTACATCTTCACATCTAAACCGCTGGATGGATAACGATGAAATTTGGCATGTAGAAAGTTTAAGACCCAAGAAAGGACGAAAGCTACTTTTTTTTTTCAATTCAACCCTCGAAGAGTTTTAAGTAGGGGTTTAAAAATTTAGGGTTACGGTTTGTTAAAAATAGTAGGCGATATTAAGATTCATTTGGAGTAAGATTGCGAAAGTTTTTCATGAAAAGAAATACCTACCAAGGGCCAAGCAGCAAAAATAATGTACCAAACCAATTATTTACTATATACATACGTATTACTTATCTTATTATCGATAAAATTCACGAAAGTGTCAATAGTAAAATATTGAACCAATTGGTTTGTTACGAAAATTTTGTCAAATAATCTGACAACCCTAGTACTCCGTCCCTTTCTTGCTCGTTCATTGGTGTGCGTCCTATTCCTTCCTGCACGGAAATAGACTTCCTATCCAAACGGATAATGTAAGATCAGAATGTAAAGTTATGTTATTTCTGTCTTTTTTATTGGGTGATAGTTTTTAATGACTGTCACAGGCGAGTTTGTTTTTTTAATTTTTAATTAGGCCTTTTGATGGTGCTTTCGAGCTTATATTCTGCGTATATTCTGCAGAATAATTGTGAGTTATGAGTTGATGTATGATTTGTGTCATGTGACGTGTATTTATTTTTACAACACGATCTTTTGATAGACTTAATTTTTTTTGCGTTTAATGTCGTCGCTTCTATTTAGTACCTATGAAGCAAATCTACAGTACCCTTAATGCCGTTTCATCATCATCAGCTGGCAGACGTCCCCTATTAAACAAAAGTTCTCCCCTTATACTGCCACAATGTCACTTTTTATGCAAATGTATATCTAAAAAAACTATTGCCAATCTCTCTATAGACATTAAAACATTAAAGGTTACAACGATTGAGAATGAATCTCGAACCTTCGGTCTCTATTCTATAGTTTATAGAACCACTTGACTATTCATCTCTCTATTAAATATTTTAATTACAAAATACACTTTCCCTTAATTTCCACCCAAACTTTGTAATTGCTAAAGTTACATCTAAAAGTAAAAGTTTTTTCTAATCGATATCATAATTACAAACCGGAATACAACGATGACTAAACTTCAATTAAGTGAAGCACACGAAAACGGCATTTTCTTTTTATTAAACAAGTTTGCTTGTCTTCCGTTGTCAACATTGATTAGATGAGGCCCTAGACAAGTGGCAAACCGCTCGACGATTAGAATCAAAAATATATAGGATTGATTTCGGTATGTCATGGATAACATAGTCATCGGATCGTAACAGGGATCAATTTCTCAATTTTGAGCATTGACAATTTTGCCAGATATAGGCAACTAAGAAGGGTCATAATATGACACGTTTCTAGTGTCATATTCATATGTCACATGTCATATAGTCTGTCGAAGGAAATACCGATCTTAGAATAGAAATTAATATAAACACTTACTAAAAATGTACACCCACTTTATCATTATAGGTAAACCCCAATTGTTCAACAGTGTTAATGTCGTTTGCATGTCAAAGAATAGGGATGACAATAGACATTGGAGCTGTTTAATTTAAGAGACGTTTTACATCGTTTATAAGTAAGAGTTTCATTTAAATACATGCAGTAGATAATATTCTTTTTCTTCTTCTGGTAGTAAAAGATTAAATTCACAAAACCGAAGCTATTCAAAATCCGCAGTTACCGAAACTCTAAAAACATTATTCTAACGTCTCCATATGTTTTGTTACAGGTATGTCGTCGGAAGGCCGTTTACTCAAAACATCTGCACAAGGTTGGGTCAAAATTGACCCACAAATTGCACCCGGTACAAAACACCTTTAGCGGTAAAATGACCTTGTGTAAAAAAACAAACGAATCCTGCCCATTCCCAAATTCACCGTATTTTTGTTCCATTCTTATAAAATTATAATGACACATAACCTTATTAGTTGTGTTAGAATTTAGACGTTATGTGGATAATCTTAGGGTTGGGATTAGAGTGTTAGAGATTGCGAGTTGTGATTGCAGCTGATTTGTGATGTTTTTGAATAAAAGCGCCACAGGCACGTGGGTAAAGGTGCAATACAAATAAGAAGCAGTAGTTTAACTGAAAACAGAAAGTTATTATGATTTTGTGATCATTAATATGCACATACATAATTGTTTTTATTTTATTTCAGCACAATTATTTAAAGTTTTTAGTTTGAACTATAATAGATTATTAAAATTATTTAAGATGAAACTTTCTCATTTCAAGTTAAAAAATAGGTTTAAAAGCATGTATTAAATTAAAAAATATAGTATGACAAATAAAAATAAGCTTTCAGACACGCTCTGACGCCAAATACCTAAAAATTAACAATCATATCCTAACGCCTAAGAGTGCTTACATGAAAAACTTTTAATTTACTTAATCTTCTATATATCCTGTCATGTGGCATACTAAACCATCTGTCGGCATTTAGGGCACCATTGTGACGTGCGATTATTTTAGTTTGTTTTTACTTTATTATACTTTGAATAGGGTGAAGAAATTTGCCAACTGATAGTCGTAAATGGAGGCATACAAATTACAAAGCAGAAGGTAAAAAAAAAACAATTTGCCTCGTTGGTCTAGTGGTCGCTAAGCGCGACTGCTGAGCAAGAGGTCCTGGGTTCAAATCCCGGGTCGGGCAAATTGTTACTGAGTTTTCCATTAGGTAATTCTCAGTTGCAGCACGGAGTCTGGATTTGTGCCCGGTTGATGGCAATAGGCTCGCCCCCTATTACATTGGGACTTACAACATAACTGGCGAAATGTGGGTGTACTATATGTTCACCTCTGCCTACCCCTTCGGGGAATACAGGCGTGATGTTATGTTATGTTATGTTTATTTGTTATGTTATGTAGTGGTAAGGGTACATAATAGTGGATCTAAATAATAAATAAAATGGAGGATCTGAATTGATACAGGAAATTTGAAAATGGTGGACAAGAACGGGTTTTGAACCCGCGACCTTTGTCGATCTGTGGCACAGCTATGCCAACTGAGTTATCGTGTCGCTGCTCGCACCCATCGAATTTCAGGTTCCCGTTTACATATTATACAACTTAAGGATGGCAGAACTGACCACGGATCAGCGAAGGTCGCGGGTTCGAGTACCGCTCGTGTCCAACATTTTTCAATTTTTTTTTTATCAATTTAGATACAAGTTTGACATGGTCAACATGCTAAAAATGACCCCAAAAGTAATAGATGTTAAATTATAATAATTGGATTAATTAAGATGAATGATTGTGGTCAGAGGGTAGCGATCTTTCTCAGTTTTGCAAATATTAGCAGTCCATCTCTGCTCATGTTTTATTACTTTGTTATATGAATTATAAGAATTTGTTAAATGGAATATGAAAACTTTAAATACACAATAGAACTGAATTTTTACTTTATATAGGCGTCGTACATAAAATTATTGTAGCCTATTGTCCAAACTAGAACTTCTGTTATATTTTTTGTAGCTAAAAGCAGATGTTATTTGGCGCATTGCATCAGCTGTTTTAACCATCTGCTTATTTATAATTAGATATTATTCGTTATTTTTTGCTTGAAGTATGCGGGGGTTGTGTTAAATATGGAGTATCAGCTGGTTACTGCTTAATAAGGTGGTTTATAAGTAGCAAATCCTTTTTCCCAATTCGTGGCCCCGCATATTTTTTTTCTAACATTGTCTCTCGCAGCTATATTTTGTGTTGCGAATATCCGGACTTTTAGCAAGACAAGCGCTGTATTATTGCATAGCCCATCTCGTGTGCTGAGTGGTATCCGGCCTAGAATTGACCACCCACTTTCCTCCCGTGGGTGTCATAAGAGGCGACTAACGGAAAATTCAGAAGATGGGCAGCAACGTCTTCTGTAACTTCAACACCAATACTGCGATTCCCAAGCCGCTTGCCAAGCGTGGGGATTAAGGCACCCCCCACCCTCCAATAAGGGGGAGGTCTTTGTTCAATAGTGGACGTCTTCTGGCTGGTGATGAGCCCATCCTGACACAATATAGGGTACCTATATAGTCAAATATCATAATGCAAGTCAATATCAATTCTGTAAGGATGACATAACATGATTACATCCCTCTGACATGAATGCAATCCCAACAGATTCGATCATGCGTCTCATATGTCATGTTAATCCGAAACATATTGGGCGCGATCTGCGCAGATGTAAGATAATATTATGTACTGTTGAACATATCAGTCGATGTAAAACCCATTGTTGGAGGATTGTGTGGGTAGTGTTGAGCCGTTTATCGATGTTCTTAGTTTTGTAGGGATGTGATCATTGTTTATCTGAGGAGGCCTTTGTTCAACAGTGGACGTCTTCCAGCTGATGATGAGTTCTGTATCATCAGTGTGGTAGTTAGCTGTGGTGATTATTGTTAAGAGAAAACGCGAGCGGCGAAACATTTGAAGAGTAGGTTCTAAAGAAATCTATTGCCTTCGCTCACTGGGCCGGACGATATTTTTATGATCTTCGGTAGTGATTTAATCATTTAGGCATTTAACGATTCCTTTAGAGTAGGTATATTATAATGGGTAATTTACGAAACTTTCGATCCGATTTCCAAAAATCTTTTATCAATATTTCGAATGAACGTTCGGGTTGGATAAAAAGACGAAACGAAAATTTCCACTCAGACGAAATCGCGGGCAGATTGTAGTATGAAATATTTTGAGTATAACAACCGTCAATCGCGTCTAGGAGATAAGGGCGTCGACACACAATATTGTTTATTGTGCAATAAATTCAACGATAGAAACTTATACCGTTTAATGTCGCTTGCGGACCGCCTAAACGCGATATCCTGTCGATACGTTAGATACGAGCTTAGTTGCGTTTTGTTTATCATAAGGTACGAAACAATAGTTGTGCGAATAAAAATAGGTATTAGCTTTGAGACAGTGAGATTATACTCCCGACAGTACCTACCTTTGGGTAGTAAGAAAAAGCATCTGACTGGCCTGTTGGTCTAGTGGTTAGTGACGCTGACTGCTGAACCGCAGGTCGTGGGTTCGATTCCCACCCAGGATTAATCTTTGTGTGATGAGCATAATGATTTGTTCTGTGTCTGGGTGTAATTTATCTATATTATGTATGTATTTATAAATATATAAGTATGTTTATCAGTTGTCTGGTTGCCATAATGCAGGCACTGCCTAGTTTGGGATCAGGTGGCCGTGTGTGAGCTGTACCAAGATATTATTATTATATTGTCATTTTTTAAAACACCTTTTTTAACAGAAATACTAAGAACAATCTCGGAGGAATACTAAAAAAACATTTAAACAAAATGTTCTGATTAAATCTCCTTACTTCTGGCACAGAAAAAAGAAAACACTATTGGCTTACATATTAGCCTTAAAAATATAAGGGCATAGGTAATTATTTCTTATAAGAGATCACATTATTTTTTAAGTCGGTTAAAGTATTTAAACCTAACATTACCGTCAGTGTATAAGTACCTATTATAATCCATAAAAGTTAAAACAAGCTAGCAGCACCGCCAATTTCGAAAACATTAATTAAATTCAATTTAATTAGGAGACGAATATCATTACCGTTACCTTTCATGAACAATCATTTTTGCAATCAAGTATCTAGTCTTTCAAGCGATCGTAAAGTTGAGCGGAGTGAGAAGTAAAATTATGATCAATTTGAATCTAAGGCTATTTTCAGATAGGCGCGACAACGCGCGATATTCCGCGGTATACAAATATTTGGTGACTAAATTCTTATTCATTAAAAAATCAAACCTGTTTACAGTTGATTCAATCAATTATGAATTTTATATTGTAGGTACAGTCAACCACAAAAGTAGACATAAAACATCACTGCTGTATTCCCCGTAGGCAGACGTGCACACCGCGCTTAGCGACCACTAGACCAACGAGGCAGTTTCACTGCCACAAAAGTAGCTGAACATTACTACTTTTAAACCATAATTGAAGAACAATTTGTTACATAGGAAAAAATCGTAGATATTCTTAGATCTTCATTTAGACTCTTACCTAATTTAAGAATATAAATTTAATTGGCATTTAATAATTATTTGTCAGTAAGTTTTTCAATTTGTTAAGCTACATATGTAGCTGACCGTTCGAGGATAACATTAAATTAACAATTAACAGCAAATTAGACTATAATTTCGACGATTTACCTTTCGACGCCTAGAAAGCAAGTCGTAAGTATAAATAAGAAGAAAAACATCCGGTCTGAACTCAATTAATAATAAGAATTTCAAATTTTAATTTGAATTTGATTTGAATTTCGCCACCATACTTACATAGGATTTATCATTATCAGGATAAAAAAAACCTCCACCTATCCCTTTCTGATTTCCTACCCTCTTATAAATGTATGTCAATCAAATTCATCATAAATATATTCATTATATCTGACATCTGTTCCTAATTGTAGTACCGAGTTTATTTTCACTTACCGACTCAGTGGCAACATCACGTCATAATTAAAATAGTTGGTACAAATGTCAATAGGCTTTTGTTTGCATGTCCTTGTGTGTCGAACAATGGTGTCAAACGCAGTGCTTGTTCAATGGCTGTCAATAAACTGAGTTCAGAACTCTGTGAATAAAGCCTTTGACACACAGGTGTTTGGGGCGTGTCGACGTGTGCCTATGTTAATTTAAACATTAAGGTACACAATACGGCTTCTAAGAACGTGCTATTATTTCCTGTTATTAAATACTTGCACTATGATAAAATCAATAGCTGTAGCGGAATCTATAATATAGGTAGGTAACTATTTAGCCGTCGTAAATTTTCAAGATTATTATTTAGCCTATATATCTTTTCAAATTTCAACAAAATCATTATTGAAGCATTATAAAATACACTAACCTACATCATATAGAATCATCATCATCAGCCAGAAGACGTCCACTGTTAAACAAAGGCCTCCCCCTTAAGAGGGGGGGGGGGTGCCATAATCCCCACGCTTGGCAAGCGGCTTCGGGTCGCAGTGTTGGTGGTCAAGTTACAGAAGACGCTGCCCATCTTCTGGATTTACCCTTAGTCGCCTCTTACGACACCCACGGGAGGAAAGGGGGTGGTCCATTCTACAGGCCGGATACCACACGGCACATATTTATTCATATAGAATATCGTATAACATTAAAACTAAAAAAATACTAGAATAGAGTTCTTTATTTGCCAGAAATTGTGTAACAAGTACCTAACAGTAGCGCGCGTTTAAGTTGCCGCGCTAAGGACCGTAAACGCACTCAGTGTGCCGTTTACCGCGCCACATGCCCTACTTGCCGCCTCTATGTGTCGAAGGCTTAAGACTCCTACTGGCTCGAAGTTATACCTGACATTCTAAGTTATATGCAACTAGTAGGTGAGGATTGAATGTTGAATGATATATTAATATACGAATACATGCAATATGGCCAAGTTATGTAAGTTACGAGGCTCGAAGTTAGGTGTAAGATTATTGCGAATAATTTCAACATACTCGTAGTTGCATGCAAGTTTTGATGAATGGCTCCACGCATACGTATTCGACTTGGGCATATTTGCTGACATCTTGAAACTATGGGTTTAGGAGTATTTGCGATAGAATTGAACGACAAAGAGAATTACACGTGTTTCTACGAGGAATGATTATAACTATATTTACTTTAACGACCATTTTGGTTACAATACCATCCATCCAAATAAATATTCCCTAGTTTTAGTTTTGCAAAAAAAATAGTCTTATTGATATTTTGAGAACCTGATTGGTGCGAGTTCGACTCCAGCTTGATACCAAAGTTCTGTGATCCGCACATATTTGTCACTAAATTGGACGTATTATGTAGCTAGTAAATAAAACAATACTTGTACATTGAACAAAACTCTAATGGAAGTCGTCTATTTTTTATGACATTACGTTTACTTACAAACAGACACATCTGTTTCTACGGTAAGTATAGGTAAAAATAGAAGTATAGATATAAAAAGCAGAGTAAAGTGCGAAAATACCTTCCATTCATCCATTAATATTTATCAAGCTATGTCCACAATGCCGACGGCCATTCTCCACTCACAATGGACTTCAAAGCTTGCACCAGATATTATTCATTATAGACTCCCGAAGAATGTACAATTTACTTTTGTGTTCACTGACTGACCTTCTATGGCTTCGATTGACGTATGAGACGAGATACTTGTGCGTCCTTCATATGGAAGATTAAACGATTGTTTAAAATTAGGTTATGGTAAATAGTAATTGCTTTAAATGTGACAGATTGTGCTGCTGGGTAGTTTGTTGCGCCGTTTCTTCTACCCAGCTATAGCACTAGGAAGCGGTGATGGGCGGGCGTTTTGGGGGCTGTCTTGATGTAATTTGACGTTCAAAAAGTACTCTTTGAAGTCTTATTAAAATAAATGATTTCTAATCTAATAAGTTTCTTGGTTAAATTCCATTCGGCAGTTTCTAAAATGTCCCTTTACTTTCTGGTGCTATCAGTGTTCTTGTCAGATGTTTGTGCATGTCAGATATTATTTGAACACTTACGGCACAAGGAAATCCTATCTCTGAGGCATTTATGATTGATATAGGTACTTTATTAACGGATGGCAAAAAGGTAGAAGGTATTAATGTGTATGTAATAGATACGCTGCATAATAACCACTGCATGTATGGCAGTTTCCTAACTGGAAATAAAACACTGCTTCATACTCACGTATCTATAAAAGCATAGATTTTATCATTGTATTAGAGAATTGCCGTAGAGATCAATATCGCAATCAATTAAGTAGTACATTTAAAGTGCGCACATGTATTTAACACGCATTACTGCGCAGACATTGCATGATACTTTGAAAGGGAAAATCTATTGACAGTCAAATTGCAGACGAACCGTGGTAATAAATATTTAACATACGATTTCATTGAATCAGTGTTTTAAGCGGACATGAGTGGACCAAGGATTCTCTTAATGAGTGAACGTTAGCATGTCCTGAATGACGATGCGTTGATAATTGAAATAAAGGTGCCTCTACATTTAAAATTACACGTGCATTTGCATGTTTATTTTTAGTTTGTGTTCAATGGAACTGTGGGAGAAACCGTGCATTAAAAGTAAAGAATTAAAGATGAAAGGTTGGAAATAAAATGAGGTTGAATTTGAAGAGTCTGCTAGTGAAACTGATGATGTTGGTTCTAATAGAGACATGTAAAAAGAAAATTATGTTTATATTGAAGACCAAAATAACAAAATCAAATCACGCACACAAATGCTAATGCAATAAGTACAGATTACGAAGTAGTGTCATAGTGAAGAGCACTTTAAATTTTGGGATGTGTATTGTTCACAAAATATGGGCTATCTATTAAATAGCATTCTCGTTCTTACGGATTGTCATGTTTTGTATCGTCAGGTACACAATTCCCAAAATTTAATGATACAAGCTCGGTTGCGTTTTCCCATTTGAAAAGTCAAACCCCGCTCACGCGATTTTAAGTAGGCAATAAAGCTTTTCCCATATCAGAACGGGATCATTTTTTTATTGAAATATCATTACTGTCATTAGAAATGTGGCATCATTACCACACTTTCCGTTACCACAAAAAGTAGCTCCTATATGGATGGACCATAATATTACACGAAGATTTTCTCCGCTCGTGAATCAATCATTAGCACTTATAGATTCCACCGCATAGTGTATGATTCATAGTTTTTCTAAGTATTGGTGACTGAATTCTTTCGGTGGTGACTAAACAAGTAGTGAAACAAGTACATATACTTGTTTTATTAATATTTTCGATCTGGTTTTCGCACTTTTTCAGGTTGTGTATTCTTTTGTAAGAGAAATCGAATCATCTTTCTTCACTTTACCTTCATTAGTAATTATAGTTTTATAATATGCATCTGATTGATGTAATACTGTGTAGGGACCTGTAAACTAAGTTTCAAGAAATAAAAGATAGACAAAGTTCAAAAAGCATTATCACATAGTCTGGTAAACAAGACAAATATTACCTACTTTTTCTAATCTACAATTTAAAAAGTAGGTATGAAGAGTTTACATATTACTTTACTACTCAAACACAATCTATTGTGTGAATATTTTCATAAAAAGCTCGCATAACATGTACCTGTACGTGTACCTGTAAATGGTAACGAAGCATAAGATATTTCTGGAATTCTTTACTCAAATCATCATAAAACTCAAAAAAAATAAGTAAGACTAATAAAAAAAAACTCTATGTACATGACGTTTGAATGTAATCAAAAGATGATTTGATCGAATAATTGGCAAATCAATACCAAACATTGGCTAATAAGGCTATTGGCTTAGTTGGGCCAATGTTGAGTCTATGACGTTCCAGTTGGCCTTGACATGACGGTTGTTAGACGATAGTGATGCCGACGTCTCGATGATGGAATCATTGGGAGGTACTTAATTTTGACGGTATTTTATTACGGATTAGTGATTGGAATGTGACACCAAACAGATTTCTTATTAGGATGGATGTGCTATGATCGGAACTATTACCTAAGTGAAATATTTGTGACGTCATCATTGATACCAAAGGTCATTTGTAAAGCTATTTAATCAATCGTCAGACAGCAGTTATATGAAACGATGATGTATTTGTATGTCATCCTAATAAAGCCTTTTAGCATATAGGATATGAATTTCAGAGAAGAATAAGCCTCGAAAATGACTAACTGAATGTATAAAGGAAAAAAAAAGTGAGAATTGTTGACGACAACAGCATCATTGAATTAGTGTCAAAATGTCATAATGGTTACGAGATTTGGACTAAACTACGTAAAGCGCCCTACGGATCAAAAACTCGCCAGATCTAGATTGAAAACCGACGAGCAGTTGCGTAAAATCTGATTTAGATGCAAAACAAGGAAGCTATTAATAATGGTGTAAGGACTGACCTATTTCACTGACATGCGTGTTCAGCCATGGGGCTTAAATCACTTACAACGATTTGACGAAAATGTGATATTATCCCAATCTTGAGTGCCATAAACCAATCTATGGTCACGATATCGTGTCGTTATGTGACGAAACGTGGCATACATCGATGTGAGGTAACGTTGCGATTTTAGTCACATATATTGAGATCTAAACTGTTATTTTACACGCGATAGTAGCTCTAGCTTTATTTGTTTTGATTTCATAGCTAAACAGTTGAATTATTGTGATGGAATTTGGTGTGGAACTAGCCTTATTCCTGAGGGAGTTAAAAATTATTTCATTCAATATTCATACTTCATCAGATACTGTTTGCGCTAAATGCAGTTATCGTCGAGTAAACGACGATAATGGAAAATTATTTTATTTGAGGGCTAAATACTATCCTTGTTGGCACCACTAAAGATATGTCTTAAGAGTATTTATTACCTCTATAATCGATTAGGAAAGGCACATCTTCCACCGTCACTTACAACATTATTCCTTAGACAAGAAGCGTCGGATGTATTTTCCATAAATTCTCGTCTTCTCACGTAAACTGTAAGCAACAGCTGTGATAAATAGGTCACAGCTGCCTTCGAGCTTATTCGCAGGAGAGCTGCTATTTTATTGCTATTTCTTAATGCAATAATAATTAATTAATCATATTATTACCTACTCGTGGGTATTATTACCTACCTACCATACTAAAAGGTCGTTTACCACTTTATCCGTGTTGATGTCATTAGTTGCATATCTTAATTTTTTGGCGACAATTACTTTTTCTCCCGGTTTGATTAGGTGAATAGTTTAGTCATCATAATTAAATAGTAAATACAAACCTTATTCCGCATGTATACTGTGGGTAACATCAAAATAGCTAACGCCATAATTATGATAATGTTAAAACAATTAATCTGCTATCGTCATTTTGGGAAACTCTTGTATCTAATATTACTAACAGACTTAATTATAAAGGCGCTACCAGTGCGCTTTAAAGTATAAAAATTTAATTATTTTGAAAGCTGCATATTTCATAACCAAAATAAGGTCCGAAAGATTCATCCCACGCAATTAAACACGCAACTTAAATGGACCAATTTCAAAACATTTATTTTATTAAGTCAGACTGGCAGTTGATCAAAATAATGACATTATTAGTTCACACAACGTTATAATCGGGTCGATAGCATTACGCAAGACAACGCACATGGCATAACTTGTTTCATTTATATTTATAACTAAATTACAACTATTAGTTAACGTTTTGAAGTAATGATCGGAACTTAAGAGAACACTTACTCATTGGTCTCGTGGTCGCTTAGCGCGACTGCTGAGCATGAGGTCCTAGGCTCAAATTCCGGGTAGAGCTAAGAGTTACTGGATTTTTCCATTAGGTAATTCTCAGTAGCAGCATTTAGTCTGAATTTGTGCACGGTTGATGGCAATAGGCTCGCCCCCTATTACATTGGAACCTATAACATAATTGGCGAAAAAAGAAAACATTTTTGCCCATTCCCTTGAAAATTACAGGCGTATTGAAATTGTCCTCATCACAACATCACGCCTTTATTCCCACACATAATATACTCCACCCACAATTTGCCAGCTATGTTATGGGTCCCAATGTAATAGGGGACTAGCCTATTGCCATTAACCGGGCACAAGTCCAGACTCCGTGCTGCCATTGACAATTACCAGGAGAAGCCCAGTAAAAATTAGCCTGACCCCGTATTCGAACCCAGAAAAACCTCATGGTTAGCAATCGCGCTTAGCGACTAGACCAACGAAGTAGTTTCTGAGGGAATACACGTGAAAATTCAACCTTACACGTGAATAATATTCATCTTATTTAAAACGGTATGAATAAATAATATTTTGCAGCGTGGAACGTTGAAGACTAGGTTGCAAGATGAATAAACGGAATATTTAATATTCTTCACGTTCAGTACTCAGTACGGAAGCTTAACATGACACGTAAGAATTTATTTAGGAGATTTAGTTTTGCTAAATTTATACGAACGATAATAGTTAATGTTTATGTGGGAATAAAATATGTAAGTAATTCGTTCATCTGCTTAACAATACTGCAGTTTCAATAACCGTTACCTATTTGGGGACCAAACAATGTGATGGTGGTTTTTAGTTGCATTCAGTATTATTGGCAGATTGTAGACGACTTTAATGTTATCTTTACCTGGTTTTAATCATCATCAGCCGGAAGACGTCCACTGTTGAACAAAGGCCTCCCCCTTAGAAAGGGAGGGGGGTTGCTATAATCCCCACGCTTGGCAAGTGGCTTGGGGAACGCAGTATTGGTGGTGAAGTTACAGAAGACGCTGCTGCCCATCTTGGATTTTCCCTTAGCCGCCTCTTACAACACCCACGTGAGACTTTTCGACGTTTCCTCTGGGGTGGTTAATTTAATAAGCCGGATACCACTCGGCAAGTACCTGGTTTTAATAGGTTTACTTCAACTTAGCCTATAGGAAAGAATATAATCATTTTTCACACTAAAACTCCTGGGAACTTTAACAACTAATACGTACACATTTGCACTATAGCCATGTGCGTGTGTCTAAATAATAAAAAAACCTTATTAATATAAGGTGCTGGATTAAAATTTCTGAGATATCTCATACACATGAAATAGCATTCCTTTACTCATTTTGGAGGTCGTGGCAGCCCTACAGTAAACAACAGGTTAGGGCTGCGATCACGGATAAGATGACAGTTGCACTTGTGAACGTGTGCTTTCTCGTGAAATATTTAGTTCTTTAGCCCCTGATATATAATTTTTGTGTTTAAAGGTATTTAATGGTCACGCAAGCGTCGTTAAGTGTGTGTTATTATAGTTATAAAAACCTTAATGTTTTAGCGGTATGTTAATGAATGATATCTCAATGCCTTGTCTTTTGAAAAGCGATTTTTGGATGTTTTTCCGCTTGATTACTGCCTGACATTGATTTTTGATGTGTTTTTTAAGTAATCCATTTTCAAATTGTTTTTGTTTTATAATTAAACTGGCATAATATAACGCCATTTATAGAATTATGTGTAAAAGCGATAATGATGATAGCATAAATAGAAACGACTAAAATGCCTTTTTTATTCAACTCTGCCAATTAAAATATGTTTGACTTTCCGTCGTTAAAAAGGTCCTTTTCAAATATATTAAGAGGGACTCACACGCTATTTCCAAGAAAATTGTATTAGGGTCCCGTAAAACTTGCTGGTACTAATAAAACGTACAAAATAACTGGAATGAAAGAAGGAACCTTTATTAGCTTTCACCAAATAAGCCTGGGATCTTATTTTAGACCCAAAACGTGACTGGACCTTGAGGTAATCAGACTTATTTATGTCTAGACATGTCTGAAAAAATCTATTTTTATACTTTCTGCTTTTTATAAGTTTTATTAAAAAAGTGTAGATAGGATAAACCAATTAGATCGTGTGCTAGTATTTGTAGTCGTTTTAAAAGGTTTTAATGGCAAAAGAACAATTAAAAGTCACTCAATGCGAGTCCATAATAATTTATTCTTTCTCAATCTATTACTTCTCTCTTTCTCCCCACTCATTCTTTAGTTCGATCATTCGTCATTTTGTTTAATCTTAATCTTATAAATCCTATAAACATAGTTAATCCAAATAATAACAGTTTTTGGATTAATCAGGAAACAGTAGCTCAAATTTTCGCGTTACTTTTAATCTTTACATGAACTGTTTTCAAAGGTCTAAAATAAATAATAACCTAACTTGAAAGTGTCAAACCCTGCTCAATGCTCACTGTGAAGAAATCGCTGAACTTAATTTAATCAACCCTGCAAAAAAATCTTGTATCAAGCCGAAAAAAGAAATTTTACAAAAAAAAGGATCGCACATTTATTGCGCAAAATTCTCAGAATCACAACTGTGAGTTTTCAGAAGCTTAAACGTATTTTATATTCGTCTTCGATATCATTTTCTTTTAAATTATATGAATATTTTCACTAAATTGCACACTGTAATCTTCAATGGCGACTTAATTTAAAAAGAATTTCTCACAAAACTCATTCTAATGAAATTATCTTTCTTTGTCGAAATAATGTTAAAATAATATTTAATTTTAATTGTGCTACTGAATAAATGAAATTATATAATGAAGCCACTGGCTGGCTGTTACGGATATTAAATTAACTAACCGAAATAATGCTTCTTTCATTTATTTTAATTACCTACTATTTAGTTTTAACTACATTACCTACAATTATACCTGAAATGTGATCTATGTCATGAGAGCCACGTCATCGTAGATCTTGAGCAACCCTAGCGGTGATTCTAAGGGTTATCAATCACTAAAGATGAGTCTCTCGTCCAAAATTCCGCAGTGTCTGAAGACGAAGGTTTTCAACCAGTGTGTGTTGCCAGTGATGACGTATGGCTCTGAGACGTGGTCGCTAACGGTTGGCCTTTTAGAGAGGCTTAGAGTCACTCAACGAGCTATGGAGAGAGCTATGCTCGGAGTTTCTTTGCGCGACAGGATCCGGAATACGGAAATTCGCCAAAGAACTAGGGTCACCGACATAGCTCAAAGCATATGCAAGTTGAAGTGGCAATGGGCAGGCCATATCGCTCGAAGAACTGATAACCGCTGGGGAAGAAAGGTTCTCGAGTGGCGACCACGAACCGGAAGACGCAGCGTTGGCAGGCCTCCCACCAGGTGGACCGACGATATCGTCAGAGTTGCGGGCAACCGGTGGATGCAAACGGCAAGTTGTCGTTCATTATGGCGTTCTAAGGGGGAGGCCTTTGTCCAGCAGTGGACGTCTTTCGGCTGATGATGATGATGATGATGATGAAAGATGAGTCAGTGAGTATACACTGTACTGGCCTCGAAATGCACGTAAAGCCATCGGTACTCTCACCGATTATGTCAGCCATCGGAGATTCCACCTGAGTTGAATCAATTTTAATTATATCTTCAGTTTTGAGATCATCAGGAATTATTTCGGTCAATCGGGCATTAGCATTGTAACAATAAAAATCTTGCAAAGAAAGTCCCAGACAGAACTCCAAGCTATTTTTAACCTCGACAATTTTGCCAGACATTTTTTACTTACCAAATACTCAAACTAAATCATACGAAGCAGACGGTGAAAGTAAAATGCCGTGGCCCGGGGATACGCGATGCAACTCGTAATTATCTGAACGCACACCCTCATTATACTCCACATCGACAACCGACAGACATGCTTATAAGCCTTTGGTTTGGTGAATGAATATACCATACTAATTTAATAAATGCGAAAGTACGTCTGGTAACATTTGTGGCTAAACGTCTGAAGTGATTTCGACGGAATTTAGCATGAAGATAGATTGGACGCTGGGAAATTATTATTTTGGGATATAACCTGATAAAACATAGAAATTACTATAAAATCAAATTACCACACACATCAAAAGAACATAAGTTACGCCTAATTTCCAGAATGGTACGCAGAGACCATTAGTTTCTATATATCCTGGCATACTCCTTTCGCCTTATCAATTTCCAGAAAAAGGTTAATAGTAAGTTCACTTTGACCTATTTTATCGCCACTAGTCACCATAAGCTTACTTTTTTCGCAGAGCCGCGCAGGTTTCATCATCATCATCATCAGCCGTAAGACGTCCACTGTTGGACTAAGGCCTCCCCCTTTTAGAAAGGGGGGGGTTGCCATAATCCCCACGCTTGGCAAGCGGCTTGGGGATCGCAGTGTTGGTGGTCAAGTTACAGAAGACGCTGCTGCTGCCCATCTTCTGGATTTTCCCTTAGTCGCCTCTTACGACACCCACGGGAGGAAAGGGGGTGGTCAATTCTAGGCCGGATACCACACGGCACGTTCTAGGCCGGATACCACACGGCACTGGCACTCGCGCAGGTTTAACTGGTATGAAATATGTCGATGACCCAATTTTTGATGCTGTTTTTTTTGCACCAAAAATCTCAGTATTCATGAACCTATTCAAAACTGTGCCAACTGCCAAATACTGGTGGCATTGGTCGCAAACCGGGATCCCGAATATCGTAATATTGGGTCAAAAATACCAAAGGCAGGACCCCTAGTGCCAATTACTGGTAGCAGTGATTTTATTGATGATGTTATAACAATTACTTTGAGTGCCTCTTACTTTGCATGACGAAATCCATTTGCTCCTTAGAACATAACTATTATGTTACTATTTAAGTCTTGTGTTCAATGGTGTATTAAACAGGTTTAACACGTGTCATGTGGTCGCGCATTCTTTGAGCTATAACTGATATTAAGAACACCTCAAAATCTCGCAGACCTCCGCTCACTTCATTGAAGCAATTTAAGTCGTCATAACATTCCGCCTGTGTTCCCCTAAAAAGTATGCAAAGTATGGATAGTACACCCACATTTTGATATTAAAGATGACGATGACGTTAGAGGACCCATTTAATAGAGGGCGAGCCTATTGCCGTTATTCAATCCAGATTAAGTGTTACTAAGAATTGCCTATTGAAACCCGCAAAAATGCGCTTCCTTGCAAATATTGCACCGGCGCGGCGCGGCGTGGCGAGGCATTATACCTAAATTAAGCACACAACTATCCAAAATAATATTTGCAACAAGCTTTAAAGATAAAAAAGATCGATGACAGTACATTAAAAGATAAAAATATTTACAATCGTTTGAGTTTGATAAATTGATACGTCCTTCTTAAAACGAGTCGATTTTAAGAAATATTACCTACTTATAACGTTATTTATTGTAATTAATGGTTTTTACAATTTTTGATCCTACATATAAACAAGTAAAATGTTTTTCGATTACGATTTTCGAATACATATATTCGACGACCTGCTTGGCGCAGTGGCTAAGCGATTGGACAGCTGCGTTAGGAGTTGCGGGTTCGATTCCCGCACGGGACAAACATTTGTGTGATCCGCAGATGTTTGTCCCGAGTCTAGGTGTTTGTGTATGTGATGTTTCATGTTTGTGAAACGCATCCACGATACAGGAGAAATTTGTAGTGCGGGACGACGATTTTTGTAAAGAAAAAAAAATACATATTTATCTTATGTAAAAATTAATGTTTTATTCCAAATTAATATTAATAATATTACAATTCATGTACTACTAATACTACCATGAAAATAACTCAGCATTTTTAGTAAACCTATCTTCAATCAGGCACAGTACCAAATAAGCTAGCAGTCTCCTTTGCGATTGTGCATATTACATTAGGATGTCATATTCTTCATAACCCTGGTGCATATGAATCCAGTGTACGTGTAAAAACCTCCGGGCAATGGAAATAAACAATGTAACGTATTGATATTCTCGGAGCGATGGATCCAATGATTCGTATTAATGAATCAATGTTTTCGACCGTAAGGATTGCCGATTGCGTCGCGCGTACGTATTCTGTATTGAAATGAAATATTAATTGGTAGATTTACAATGATTCGATAATATTTTAAGTCAAAAAGAATTAGGAAAATAATGAGTCTTTAGAAAGGAGGATGAAGAAAGTTATTTAAGTTAACATTTTTTTTTTTAAAGACGTCGCCCCACACTAGGAATTTCTCCTGTATCGTGGGTGCGTTTCGCAAACATGGAATATCACATACACAAACACCCAGACTCGGGACAAACATCTGCGGATCGCACAAATTTATGTCCCGTGCGGGAATCGAACCCGCAACCTTTAGCGCAGCAGTCCAATCGCTTAGCCACTGCGCCAATTGGGTCGTCAAAAAAATGTGGTTTATTTAACTTAATTCGAAGGTCAGTCGCAAAGTACACTGTTATTAATCCTATCTAGTTTTTACTTTTTTAATAATGTCCTCCTGACCGAATTTCGGTCACGGCGGCCTGTCTCAGCTGAGACTAGCCATCTGCGCAGGAGATATTATAGTGCACAAGTATGCACGCAGACACAGGCGCACTCCCTATTCCCTCACTCTCATAATCCGATGGGACGGTAGACCGACACAACCGGAGAGAAATCAGGCGCAGGACCAACTGCTTAACGTGCCTTCCGAAGCACGGTGGGGTCTCGACATGTGAAAACGGTCACCCATCACAAGACTGACCGCGGCGAGCACGGCTTAACCTCGCAGATCGACTGATCTGCCGGGTATCGGCATAGCTACGAGCCCCACGAGTTTTTACTTTATTAACCACGTGACAAAGGTGCTCTGATCATCAATCCTAGAAACAGGTGCTTTTATTTAAATAACGCCCCTTTAGGAATATCTTCTGCATCGTGGGTGTGTTTCCCGAAGATTAAATACCACATACATAAACACCCTCACATGGGATCAACATCTGCGGATCGCACAGACATTTGTTCTGTGCGAAAATAGATTTCGCAACCGTGGTTCTTTGTCGCAAGTCGCATCAGTCCAGTCACTTAGCCATTGCGCCAATCAGTTCGCCAGATGTTATTCTTTTCTTATTAAAATGATAAGTATACTTACAGATACGGAATACACCCATATTTCGATTCCAAAACATTTGTCATGTAATAATGTATGCACAATCATATTTAATCGTTCCGTACATCGAACGGTTCCGCAAGCATTTTAAGCTTAATTTGTTTTTAATGTTGTTCTGATTGCGACGTTGTTATTGTAATTTTTATGTTGCATATGTAATTTTTGTTAAGTGAATTTTATATGTGACATGACCATAAAATTGTGATGTTTTTGGAGTTGTATAAATAAAACAATAAGTAATTTATTTTATTTGCAATTATTACTACACACGTTCTTTGTCATTAGTCATCATCATCATCATCATCAACAGCCGATAGATGTCCACTGTTGAACAACGGCCTCCCCCTTTTGGAAGAGGGGGGGGTTGCCATAATCCCCAAGCTTGGCAAGCGGCTTGGGGATCGCAGTGTTGGTGGTCAAGTTACAGAAGACGCTGCTGCCCATCTTCTGGATTTTCCCTTAGTCGCCTCTTACGACACCCACGGGAGGATAGGGGGTGGTCAATTCTAGGCCGGATACCACACGGTGGATGTCATTAGTAAGGACAACATTTTTTCGAATCGATTTTTTTGGTAGCTTGCGATGGTCAGTTTAGGTAGAGATACGGAAACTCACCAACATTTCATCACACAGTATATGGCCAGGCTTACCATTCATTATGCACAATTTTTCGTCAGCGATATGGATTCTAATTTTCTTCTTCTTATCGTATGGTTGTTGAACAACCTGTTATCAGAGTTTAAACCTCTGTAGGCATCTGACATGGCTTTACACACCTTTGAAAAATCTGTCAGGTGAGCCGGTTTCCTCATGATGTTTTTTCCTTCACCGTTTTTAGCAATGATAACCAATTTATAGTACGCACGTGAATTCGGAAAAACATTGGAGCGTGCCTGAAGATACCTTTGATGGAAGGTGTATAGATATTATATTAACGCAAGAACCGAATGCCACACCACGTAAGTAAAATAGTGTCATAAATATTTCTTCACTCCTTGTTCAAAATTTCGCATCTCACTGCCTATCCCTAATGGCAATGGCGTAGATTTCAACTTCAATGAGTGCTCACTTTCCCTCGCAATTATAAATCCCGTATAATTTTATATTGCAGCACTAAGTAAATCCAAATATGGGTGGAGGACAAAAAGATCGTCCATCTAGTGATGCGACTGAAACAGATGAAAATGTGGTTTTTTTTTTTAAATAAAAGGTCGCTCCACACTAGGCCTTTCTCGTGTATCGCGGATACGTTTCACAGAATGTAAAATAACTACAAACACCCGGACTCGGGACATACATCTGCGGATCACACAATTTTTGTAATACTGTGCGGGAATAGAACCCGCAACCCTTAGCGCAGGAGTCCAATTGCTTAGCCATTGCGTCAATTAGGTCGTCCTAGTAATAATGGTATCCTATTTTATGTGCTCATTATTTTGAGGCTGGGATAACTTTTCTTATGACGAGCAAAATGTGAATCACTCGATAGCTAGTTAAACTTTTGGTCTTATTAAATAAGGGCCTTAAACCATTGTCTTTACCTACCTATATTACGGGTTATACTAATTACTTAACATAATATAAATATCAAGATAAAGAATAGTTTAGTCTGATAGTCTGGTGTCAGAATTTACAAAGAAATAAAAAAGTTAAAAAAAATATTTGACTATCTGTGCCTTGTTGGCCTAGCCGTAAAGATTATCTACATCTTTACGGCTCGGCCAACAAGGCACAGATCGTCAAATATTTTTTTGCAGGATCCAGTTAAAATAGCTCAGACTAACAGTCTTACTTAATGCATCCCGGACCAATACAAATTTGAGGCCACCACTTTACCTAATAACCAAAATTGCGGCCACCTGGCCTCACAGAACCCATTTCCCATCACTAAACGGCTCAATACTGGCCCCGCGTGTGTGGCCGTTACTTGTTCGAATTAAGTTATTAAGCAATGCAAATGAAGTATGGTAATGAAAGTACGGACGATAAAACATTATGCCGTTGTATTTGTGCCGACATTAATGTCTTAAGGAGTTCTGTAGAAGCATAGGTGTCATTACTGTATAACAAATTACGTTTTGGATTTAGAAACTAATAATGAATTTTCAGAAATATAAAACAATTAATTTTATTTTTTAACTTTTTTTATTAATACTACTAGCTGCGCCCCGTGATGTCACCCGCTACATTTTAAGTTACGGGATAAGAAGCCTGTGTGTAACTTCCATACTAATTTTTTGCAAAATCGGACCGTTTTAGCGAGAAGAGGTAACAAACATTACAAACGCACTCAAACTTTCGCATTTATAATATTATTAGTGTGATATTTCTTCCAATGATTTAAGGATTTGTTTTCCTTTTTTGATATAAAATATTTTTGCACATATTTTAGGATAAATATGTAGGTAATGAAATATTTAATTTGTAGGACGTAGGTATACTGCAAATATCAAACAGATTCAATCACGAATTCCGAGAAAACAATAATACTCTAACCTGTTTATTTTATTTGTATTCTTTTTTACCGTCTGAGTGACTTACTGAAAAAATAGATATTTAATATGGAAGGAAAATTGACGGTATAATAACATTATTTACGAACATGAACAAACATGACTGTTTATACACACACATTAACTTTTCCAGTTAAATAAGGTATAGACGAATGTAATAGGCAAGTAATAAATGGGCCCAAATCCGGACTCCGTGCAACACAAAAAAACCTACTGGAAAATCCTAATAACACTTTGCCCGACCCGGAAATCGAACCCTCAGCAGTCGCACTTAGCAACCACTAAACCAACGTTTCTTCAATACTCAGTGGGTATTACTCACATCAAAAAGGCGTGTGTGGCCCTTAAAAACACGAATTAAGTTATAAAGAAATGCAAATGATATGGTAATGAGTCGATCGATATAACATTATGTGAACGATACTGAGTTTAATGTAAATTAAGGTTTTGTTCGGTGAGCCATCTATTTACATTTATATAACGTATTTTGTGTAATATAATACTAACCTACATAAAATTACTGGAGACATAATCAAAATCGATTTACTTAAAGTGTCACAAGTTTCCAAAACCCTTATGTTTATTGAATTGATTACTTGTGATTCATAAAATTGTGTAGCTTCATTCAAATACATCAAAAAAGGTACTTAGAAATAACCCGCACTGTACCTACGCTTAATCGCACTGTTTACAAAAAAACGGACTTGATTGAGCTACCATGCAAACATGGCGTGCTGTCAAATTCTTAGTGCCCACAAAACATTAATTTAGGGAAGTTATTCTTTATTCTGAGTAACATAACATAACATCACGCCTGTATTCCCCGAAGGGGTAGGCAGAGGTGAACATATAGTACACCCACATTTCGCTAGTTATGTTGTAAGTCCCAATGTAATAGGGGGCGAGCCTATTGCCATCAACCGGGCACAAATCCAGACTCCGTACTGCTACTGAGAATTACCTAATGGAAAACTCAGTACCACTTTGCCCGACCCGGGATTTGAACCCAGGACCTCTTGCTCAGCAGTCGCGCTGAGCGACCACTAGACCAACGAGGCAGTCTGATTCTGATTTATTCTGAGTTTTTTTCGAAAGACCCCTGAAAAGCAGTCTCCTTGTCAAAGTTAGCTTTTTAAATAGCTGACGCCTATTTTATTATCTGAAGTTCAAATTCAAATGTTCGATAATGATCGATGACCTTTCATTATTAATTTCACAAATAAGCCGCTAAGTCTAAAACGTATACCTGGAAACAGTTTTTTCAACCTTCCATTTAAAGTTCTGCAAATCGATTAAAATCTAATCAGTGTTCTAATTACTTAAAACAAGCTAATTAAAAATATCCTAATTTTATTAAACATCGGAATAGAAACATCAAACCGTTTATATCTAAGAATGTACTCACGAATGCACTAATGAAATCACATTACTAAACCCATAGAAACACGCAACATGCGAGCATTTTTACCGATTATCGCTACCGATTAACATCGATATTTACATTCCGAATCTCGGTTAATTCCCGACTAATAGTGCTGATTACGATCAATTCTATCCCAACGCTTTCATGTCACCCGTAATCGATGAATCGATTAAAGTGGATAATTGTTGAGCGTTGGTTGGTTATTTTGCACGCCAGTTTACGTCTTGTTGGTGGAATAGTGGCTATTAATTTTAACGCAAGTGTATGGTTTGTTGAACTGTTGAGCTAGATTTTGTACCAACCAGTGTTTATTCATGTATGTACTGCATGCTGTAAGAATGACTTCTGCACGATCCTAAAAAATTCAAAAGTTCTGGGCCATCAATTTATCATGACCACTTTGGAGACTGCAAAGTTTTGCATACACCATAATTATTAGTTATAACAAAATCTTATGAACAATGTACAAAAATATTCTCATGATTAGTAATGTGTTATAGTGATTCGTGGGAAAAGTGACTCAGCCTTCTCTTTTGCTTGTACCTAGATGCTTATTGTAGAACATCGATCTGTAGACGGTGCTTAATACATTACTGACGTCGATGTTTTATCATCAGTTCTTAATAAACCCAAGACTAGACATAAGACTCCACTCTTAAAGCCATTATTTCCTGTTCCAGGCTTTTTTGCATCCAGGTTTTACCCTGTAAAGCAACAATGTCACAAATCCACCTGACTGGGGATCTGCTAAAGGCTCTATTGTATCCTCTGAGCGACGACTCACTTACTAATTTATAAATCCATCAATCCAAAAACAACAAAAGACTATCAGATAAGAATAGAGAAAAGACATCGAAGATGCTGTTCTTGAACTTGAAAATATCAGTGACCTTTGTAACAACACTGACATTGGAACGGTTTATGATTGCCGTGAAAGATCAATATGATATCGTTTGCACATCCAATATGATGGGAGATAGTTCTGACAGATTATTATGGTATGGTTTGATGGAAATTCATAGCGAAAGCCACGGATTCGTTACGAGAATATGGTGTTACGTAATCTGTACTATAATAGTGACTGAATACGGTAACTGTAGATTTGTTTTTATTCGAGTTAGACTTCTTATTGTAATTTTAGTTGCTATGATTTGATTCTTCTGTGTTACGAAATAGGAGTATTAAAAATTTACCTATATTATATTGATCATATTGTCTTTCGTATATATGAACCCTAAAAAGTAGACCCTAGTTTATGAATGCAACTCTTAAGTTTTAAGTAAGGATGATTCCTAGATGCAATATTTAGCTACATATAAGATTTGGACAAAAAAATTGTCGAAATAAAAGAATGAATATTACCACTATTGAAATAAAATTTACAACAGATGGTGATTTAACTCTGTACTTTTGTAACGTACGACTGGCTTTAAAATCATTTGTAATACTCAATCCTATCTTAACAGCATCTGAACTCTAACCAAAATAATCACAATTCCATAAATATACATTAAAACTTCATCAAAGATAGGAATTCCAATTCCCATCTGACCAATCGTGTTACAAAATTCACACAAAACAGAGATAACCATCTTTCATTTCTGTAACAACGCTATCTCAATCTTCAATTTTATCCTATAGAACCAAACAAATTCCTATGATTTATATCATTGCATAACTTGGTATTAAATCATACGGCTGGTAACGACTTTGAAAAATATAACAAATAATCTTCGCTATTGTGGCGACTTCGGGAGGTATACGCATTCAAATTGCTGAGTATGTTGCTTGAGGGATAAGGCAGAAGAAATTGAATAGGACAGAAGGGTGTGATTTATTGTGTTTTTATTTAGGTATTTACTTTGATTGACGATGAGGTCCAATGGTTGTGAAACTTGTCAAGTATGAAGAAGTGAAGTTATGGGAGAAACTTTTCATCCGAGATTCAGCTGAAAGTATTTGAATAACAATTCAACAGTGGAAAGTGGAGAATTTTATGTTTGAAGTTAAGTAGTTGATGACATTCGGAAATCAAAAAATGTAAAAATATCCAATAGGTTATATTACCTACCGATGGTGAAATAAACAAAGATTATATTATTAGAAGTCATCATCATCATCAGCCGGAAGACGTCCACTGTTGAACGGAGGCCTCCCCCTTTTAGAAGAGGGGAGGTTGCCATAATCCCTACGCTTGGCAAGCGGCTTGGAGATCGCAGTGATGGTGGTCAACTTACAAAAGACGCTGCTGCCCATCTTCTGGATTTTCCCTTAGTCGCTTCTTACGACATCCACGGGAGCAAAGATGTGGTCAATTCTAGGCCGGATACTATAATATTTTATTAGAAATTCTTCACAGATTTATCAATGACAGAATAAATCATAATAATGCGTAGGTAAACTACTGATATTTAGATGAATCTATTGAAAATCATCAAAAATGATTCTGTAGGGTCATCTTTCAGTATTACATCCAAGATGCATCGTTTAATTTTATTGGTGAATGAAGATGAACCGTATAAATATCTTCTACGAACCAATTTAGGAAGTAGGTATACAATAGAGTAATAAAATTTTTCGTAGAGGCTAAATAATTCCTAAAAGAAATTTATTTTGCCTGACATTTTGATATTTTAACTCTAAGTCTCTTCTCTTTATCGCGACTTGCTCACGTCTTGTACCCTACACTAGAGCAAACTCACGGGTATTGATGTCGCTCCTAATGTTACCTTCAGCATTTCCTATTTCATCATTTTCAATATCGCTACTCTTAATGGAGCCACTTTACATCTTTTGCCGTTAGAATTTGTATAATCATGTTCGTCAACATCTAATGGTTTAATGTTAAGTAAAGTCAAATCTTCATAAGATATACGACATTGAATCATGTTAGGTATGTGATGTCTAAATTATGAACCGCTCCTATCATACTTTGATTTAAAACGTGTCATGATGTTCTTCCATTTTGCAGCTATAGAATAGTCATTTAATCATTTTTACCATAGAATAAGCGTGGAACCATTTTAACCGTGAAAGGTGTAGGTATTTACTGGATAAGTCTTACTAAGATGCTGAAATCCTGATTAAGTGTTATTGGCAGTACCAGATTCCTTATAATTTAGTCAAAACCAGTCGGGCGCCAGTCTGTCTAACTAAGAATTCTCTTAAAGCTCCACCGGCCACGCAGTGTAGAATATTATAAACGAATGTAAATAAAACAACTTTTCCTAAAGTTCATGATAACAGTAATGTACTTGAACATAATACTCGTATAAAAACTAAAAATATTGAAGTAATATTAGCCATTCTCACAGTCTATTAGTCTAAAATAAAAACAATCAAAATTCAAATTATTGACACACCTCAACCAGAAAAATCTACGCAAGATGTTAATTTATTTCAAGTTCACGTCTACAATAAAGTCATAAATATGAATGGTTACTCCCAAAAACGTTAAGCCGTAGATTAAAAACTCGAAACTAATATTATTTGGACAATAACAACTACCAATAAAGTAGCGGAAGCTAAACCCATAAATTATAAAAAAGAAATAAAAGTGAAATTATGGAAAGTTATCGAATTGAGACTCGAATTGAATCGATTTGATATATTGTTGGGTATTTGGTGCATTAGCGGCCGATGTTTGGTCATTCCGTGTTGAAAGGTCATAAAATCGGTATACTATTAATTTTTCTATAACCTTATTGCTTTGTGAATAACGTTTATGAATTTAATTTATATCTGTTACTCCCTATTTCTGTCTTATATTGCAACTTTAATGTTTTATAAATCAACATTTTGGTCTTAGGCCTCTAAATAATGGTTTTCATATCAAAAATACCCCAAATATTACGATCTTTTTGGCAGTGTCGATTGAAAGCCTTGCCAATGACCAAGCTGTCTTGTAATTTGAAAAGCTTTTTCTGGCCATCATCTAGAATTGAGCAAGCATGAAGAAATCAATACTAATCTTGGCAATACTGGGATTAATTCTAATGCGCATTAGACACGGTACAGTGACTTCGCTGCAGAGCAATGCGATTCATATATTTTGTTCACTACACTGCACTTTAGATGCTATAGTGACGTTGAATTACTTAAAATGGATATATCTCCGAAAAAACAAAACCGTTTTACACTTTAAGTACTAACAGCCAACAGAGTAGGAAGTAAAGGATCAGATATATTTAATTACAGAATATATTCTATTTCAGCATCTAGACTAATGGGAAAATCGCCTTTATCAATAATAATTATCATCAAAAGCAAAATTTTTGACATTGTTAAAAAAATATCTAAACCTGAGTTACTAATGCTAGTATTCTAAAATTAACCAATACAGAAATCTGCCATCTTCTTGTTATTAAAACTAATAAATTTAGTGCTACCTACGTGATAGAATTCTTGTCAAATTAGTTTTCTAATAATTTTACTTTTTCTTGACTGTTGATAAAATAAATGGTGTAATATATTCTGATACTGGAACCACACATCATCATTAAATTCATCTTGACAGCCATTAGAAACTTATACCGACTCCCTAATTTCACCTCCAATTACGAAAAATGCACGATAAATCTAAACATAATTGCTACTAAAACATGAAAATTGGGTTAGAAATATCAAATTAACAAACAGAGCCACTTCTCATATTACTGAGCAAGAATTCTCTGTAAGTGTAGGGATGTCCGTTTATCCGTCTTGCTCCAACACTAATGATATAAATAAATCTGATTCTAATATTTTCTGTGATGGAATTAGGTAAGTATGCGATTTGAGAATTCTTTTAAAAATAAAGTAATATAACCATTAAAATGAAAGCCAAAATTATGGTTTTTGACAATATACTTAAACAACTCAATTGATTACCAACTTGCTACTTACGACACTACTCACACAACTCATTCTAAATATCGGACCTTTAAGCAATATAAAAGGTTTATATTTGGGTCATAAAATTTATCGTGACCAATCTAAAGGTCAAACTAACATATATTTAGGTACAACCCTAATTACTATTACGTATTCAACGATATTATCGGTCACTAACCTTTCCTCTCCATGAATAGCCAACCCTAATACCATTAGGGTTATTTTCAGCACACTAATCCCAAACACGACTACGAGTATAGAAGCAACCAAAATATCGATTACTGAACTCTAGAACTTTTGATCTAATAATAAATAGGCAATGAAAATGCAGCATAAATCGTCATTAATCGATCCGGCGCTTTTGATCCGATAATAATCGATTTAAAATTGATTTTATAGTGCATCCCGTGTTTGTTTATTCGAATGATTTATTATTGCATGATTGGTATTATAAATAACAAAATATTGTTCAGATTAATTTCGGGGACGTATTAAGCCTTGCTTTCTTTTCTCTTCTGTAGAAAAATAACGTATAATGTCCATTTACAATGGCGCCTTAATCATCATCATCATCATCATCATCATCATCAGCAAACGGCAAGTTGTCGTTCATTATGGCGTTCTAAGGGGGAGGCCTTTGTCCAGCAGTGGCGCCTTAATAAGATTAAGGAAAATGTAAATTAGTTATTTCAAAACTATTATTTTCTGTATTGAATTTTACAATTACCGTCAACTGCGCCTCAATTCTCTGAAGACATGATTATATATTTCTATCTTCGAAACGATTACGCCAACATCATCCATATTAGCTAAGACGTCTAATTCTCGGTCTTCCTGCAAACTTTCTAAGTCTCTTAGACCAAATACATCTTTACCATTACTTACACTCTCAATACAGCAATCGTGTTTACCAAAGGCAGTAGTACCTTTTATAGTAGGTATTGCCGGAACACGTCATACATTTATCAATAGAGTGTCAATAAACGAGAGACCTTCGCCTACTTGTTGCTACTTGGATATGCCAAACAATATTGCTCGTATAATAAAAGTGTATTTGACTGTCAATCAGATGAATTGTGAAGTGGCTCTTGTCGATGTTTTTGTTTTGGTAGCACTAGTTGGTGTTAGGGATGATAGACACTTAAATTATATTGTAATCGATAATGTTATTACTTTATTAATAAAAACCCATTATTTTCCAATGCGGAATAGATAACATAAGCTTTTATGGCTTCACAAATCACTAGAATAAACAATTGGATTAAGTTCAAAATAGAGAACATTTTCTCATCATTATCTAGTAGTCCAATTCTTACATGAAGCTGTATATCCTCCTGAAATAATTGTTATTTTGTATTTCGGTAATAGTAGAGAAAGACTAAGATCTCACATTTCAAAATAAATGTAATAAGTATATATAATATTTTGATTGTGAATGACTGTAAATTACTTAATGTTGCTAAGACAAATCATTTAAATATTAAATAACGTCCATCATTCTTTACTATTGCTACATCATTAGAAACTAAAGCCCGCAAGGGTCATACTTGAAATCGATACGGATCAACAACATTATTTAGTCAATATCGATTCTATCGACATTATAAATCGATGTTAAACACTAGTGTTGCGTGTGGGCAACTTGACATTTGCTATCGACATGTATCTGGGTTGTGAATGTTGTCCAAAATTGCCTAAACGGTTCCGTATTTGATATCAAATTATCTGTAACGGTATTAGGTATAAATTGTCGGTAATAGTATAGGACAAATGTAATAGAAAGCTTTAGAGGTTTGCATTTAAATATTGTTACAGTTATAGATAATTATGGTATTGACGGGTCTATTATGTTGTTCATTTATGATTAAGCTTTTCTGTAATTATGTCTTTCATCGGTCTATGGACAGATTAAAATTGTCATTGATCGTCGGAATTGTGAGTCGTAAAAAGCGAACCAACGAAAAATTGGCAATAAATTAGCCATTTATTAATGAGAAGCTAAATGTGGGTCTATACACTCTTGTCAAAAGTAATGTTTCTTTGCACATATTCCTTTTAGGAATTAAAGTATATAAAGTATTTCATATGCTTGGTTCATTAGGTTTAATTCATCCCGAAATTCCAAGTCCAAAATTATTTGACATATTTTCGAATTTCAAAAAATCGGTTGGTAGGTTGATCAGCCCTTCAATCATTGTCAATTAGACGATCTTATGAGCTTTGGTTTATTATTTGACTAATTTTTAAATACCAAATAGATTTTATTTTACTGATGCTGATAATATAGCCCCAGTTATTCCAAAGATTTGATCGTTATCCAAATCTAGAACACTAATCAACTCAGCCAATTCGTCGCCCATTTCTAAGAAAGTGTTCTCAATAGTGATCCAATAATTACACGGTTTGGGAACTGGGTTCGTTCTTGTGCCCCAATTACTTGAGTCAGAGGTCAATCGGGTTCGGTCCATGTTTGTTTAAGTATTGATGTTTGTACGCTGCTCTTTCAGTGTGTCGTCGGTTGGATTGAGATTAATTTAGACAAGACTTAAGTTGAGTTTATAATGATGTGAGTAGTCATCTGTGCTTGATCTTTTTGGGAAGCTACTTCTGTTCTATCTTGGCACGTGCTAGTCTTCGTCTTCGAAAGTTTGTTTTTCGTTTCTTCGTTCCTTTGTTTTCTGTGCACTCACTTATTTTATGATTTTATTCTATTACTGTTTAATCAGTTGGTTACAAAGCTGATAATGCATAAAGTAACAATTTTGACACGACTGCCCAAAAAAAGGAGTGTAATGTTGCCTGGGTTCATGTATTTTTTATATTGACTGATAGGCAAAGGCCATAGAGAGTCAGAAAAGGCTATTAAAAATAGGCTTGTATAATGTATGTGAATGTACTACGATCTTATATAATACTATAAAGCTGTAGAGTTTGTTTGTTTGGTTGAACGCACTAATCTCAGGAACTTCTGGTTCGAAATGAAAAATTATTATTGTGTTGGATAGTCCATTAATCCAGGAAGGCTTTAGGCTAAACAATATTCGATATCCACGCGGACGCAGTCGCGGCCGAAACCTAGTTATGATTATAAAGCGAGTCAAGATTGACTGTAGTAGCTCAAAGGCTAAGGACTTGATTGGTTTCCAAGTAACACACACAAGCGATCTAGACCAATAACTAGCCGTAATATGGATAGATTGCTAATCTAAGTGTATCTAACCCAGATCCTTCAATTAATTCTAACGACTAGTCCGGAATGACAAGCAGCTGTTCATTTTGTGCTATTTCTTAATTAACGGGTTAAGTATGAAGATTTTTTGCATCAGTTTTTAGTGTGTCTTTTCTTGTGTGCGACACAGATACTAAAGTAATGTACACAAAAATTGTAATATGCTTTTGTTCCAATTAGATATTTGTATTTATTGCTGTGTCTTATTTTATTGTGTTACTTACTGACATGATTCATATTTTTAGTAGTGTTTTTTTTGGAGTAATTCACCAACTCGTTCTTCATTCCTACGGCCCATTTAGGAATCAAAATAAATAATATTTTTACTCTGCAACTCGTCCCACGTTACTATCCTCTTTTTTTGTCTGTTACATTCCAACTAAACCGTATTTTGTATATTTTACTTCACTTGTGTTTTTTTTTTCGAATATTTTTTTTACTTACCATATTAAGATCTTGTGTGGTTTGAAACTCCTTATGGATAATTTGCATTTTAATCAAATAAGTTATTTCCTTTCCTACCAAAATCTTTGGTTTACAAGGCAACATTAAAAATATTTAATAGACGATTAATCTTTTGGTACATCACCTCTTTTTATGGTTGTATTAAAGATCTTAAGACAGATTAATTATGGGAAATCTCTTAATTAGAATTTGTTACCTTGCTTGCTTCTTTATAATATTTTATTACATCGGGTGGTAATCTATAAAAAAATTACATGATGCGCAAGGCTTTTGTGATTCAAGAAGTCACATAAGTACTGCTATATGAAATTAACGCATTTTGATCAGTGGTAGACGTTGGCTCCAATGTTTGCAACATATAATTATGTTTGGTGTAGGTAAATCCGTCGTCTCTGCCTGCCCCTCGTGGAAATAGGCGTAACTTTATGTATGTATGTAAAGTTTATATAAATACACCAATGCATGGCGCAAACATTGGAGCCAACAGTTTATACCAATGATCAAAACAAGCTTACAACTAGGTGACTGACATTAAAATTGACACGTTGATCTATGAAATATCTTAATTGGCTTAAGTAATGTTAAGACATCTAGCAATGCTTTATATGGCTAGAGCGAGCATTTTGACTTAATCAGCTAAAGGTGCTGGACGCTATCGATTGGCATTTAATTAGAATTTTGAATGGGCAGTTCGCAAAAAGATGGCTAGATACACTTTCAGCATTCTTCTTCTTATCGTATGGTTGATGAATAAACTGGTGGTGTCAAATGTTCAAAGTATAGCAATGATCGCAGAGTGGTATGACTGCCAAGTCAAAGCACGCACCAATGTCTTTTCGAATTCATGTGCGTAGTATAAATTAATTATCAGTTGCTAAAAACGGTGAAGGAAAACATCGTGAGGAAACCGGCTCACCTGAGAGATTTTTCGACGGTGTATGAACCCATGTCAGAGGCCTACAGGCGGTTTAAACTCTGACACCAGGTTGTTCATCAACCATACGAAAAGAAGAAGACCAACAGAATCGCAAAAAAAAAATTCTCAATTACTATCCTCATCGTAATCCTGTAACAGATTTTGCAACTCAGTCAAATATTACAATTAAGTATATAAATAATCGAAACATATATATATAACTTCAAGTTATTATGCAAATGTATTCATTGTTTTATAACGTGATAAGTCTGAGATAACAAAAGCTATCTTTTGATCGACAGTGAGATAAAAACTAAATCGAAACTAGATTATATTTAATCACAGCTGTACAATACAGAGCGCTATACTAGAAAATTGTCTGCCCACAATTCGCTAGCTGAGAGCATTTAGTTCGTACTAAGTGTTCTCGATATTAAATCACGTTACTATAGACAAGGTATAAATATATAAAGAGGTACTTAAAGTTTATGTTTGAAGTTTCTATGTAAGAGACTATCTTCGAAACTATCAATCCACACCTTAACATCACGCCTGTTTTCCCCAAAGGGGTAGGCAGATTTGTACCTATGGCACACACACCTTTCGCCAGTTATATTGTAAGTCCCAATGTAATAGGGGGCGAGCAGCCTATTGCCATCACGTGCTGTTACTGAGAATTACTTTAGAAAAACACAGTAACACTTGCCCGACCCGGGATTCGAATATTCTAAATAGACCTTAAGGGTGGTTGAACAAAGGCCTTCCCCTTAATGGGGGGGAGGGGGGTTTGCCATAATCCCCACGCTTGGCAAGCGGCTTGGGGATCGCAGTGTTGGTGGTGAAGTTACAGAAGTCGCTGCTGCCCATCTTCTGGATTTTCCCCTGGTCTATTCTAGGCCGGATACCACTCGGCACAAAGGGTGGACATATTATTATTACAAGCCTGTAATGTCCCACTGCAGGGCAAAGGCCTCCCCATTCTCCCTCCACACGACTCTGTCAAGTGTGAGTCCAGGTCATCTCGCCATCTCCGTTTGGGTCTGCCTCGCTGACGTCTACATAAGGTATTTTAATCCCGGAAGAGACCAGACAACATTTTCGACGCAGACAAAGCCGCGGGTTGAACTATGTCGCTACAAAATTGATATCGCTCTAATTTTATAACATATGTTTTTGTTCTAAATCATCAACGCTCCAAGCTCAAGATCATTGCGTAGGAGTACGTAAGCACAAAAAGCTTTCACAATATAATAAAAACCGTTCTTTTAGATAAAATGTAGTTATTTGTTATTTATACTAAGTGCGCCACACATGCATTTTCATTTAGATTAAAATATGAGTGTGGGAATCACGCAAATATCTTAGTCAGAATTTCGAATCACAGATTTATTTTATTGCCAGCCTCAGAAATGTTAATGAATTAATCAGTGAAGTTATTTACTATTAGAACTAGTGAATAATATTAGTGAAAATTTTAAGTTACTCTCGACACAAAAAAAAAACAATTATCCGCCTGAACAGATCTTCATAAATTATAGCCAAGAAATACCTCGATCACGTCAGCTTTCAAACAAAAAAACCGCATCACAATCAGTCCATTCGTTTAGGAGCTACGATACCACACACAGATACACAGATAGAAACGTCAACTTGCAACATCCCTCTTTATGTGTCGGGGGTTAAAATCTTTGAATAACGGCCTTGAACAAATTCTCGATTAATAATCCTATAAATGAGCTGATGATAAAAAGTCTCGTAACTTGATAAGACTCTTAAGTCGAGTGAGATATATTTATATGTAAAGGCGATTGTGATAACCAAGTGGTAACGATAACAAGGTACGAACTAATGGTAGGGGCCACCATTCGCTCTAGATTAATGATTAAGATTAGATAATTAGTATTGAGCAACAGTATCGAAAGTGAAAGGTTGAGAAACAATGACCATATGTTGACACTAGCACAAGGTTATTAATGTTCATTGTTATAGGAAATCATTTGTTTTGTCATGTTGGTACTTTGTTGTATCGAGTGTCGATTCGATATGAATCTGTGAGTAATATATGGGGTGTATAAAATGATATGTTAAGTATAGATACGTCATTTGCTAACAAAATGAACGAGAAAAGTTTTCTGAACTCTTCGTGTGTTCGAACTTCGAACTCTGAGTCCGAATCTTATGTCAAATTAGACGACATTTGTACTACCCAAGATTACAATGTCGTCTTTTGGAGTCTTCAAAATAAGCGCGCTAGTAGACATATCTGTACTTTTTTGAAATATGATTGGGAGATTTTTTTTTATAAAATAAATACAATGCCTCGTTGGCCTAGTGGTCGCTAACCGCGACTGCTGAGTACGAGGTCCTGGGTTCGAATCCCGGGTATGCCAAAGTGTTATTGGGTTTTTCGCGTAATTTGACCACCAACACTGCGACCCCCAAGCCGCTTGTCAAGCGTGGAGATTAAGGCACCCCCCTCCCCTTCTAAAAGGTGGAGGCCTATGTTCAACAGCGGATGTCTTCCGGCTCACGATGATGAACTTGGACATTTAGCTGCTGCCTTGGCAAAAAAAAAATACTACAACCCTAATTAATAAAAATGTTTCGTACGCGAGTTTTTATATTTTCGATTGAGGTTTTCAAAATGAAAGAGGCGAAAAATTCGAAGCTGAAAAGACATTTTCTGCAACTGAAATTCTTTTTAAAGAGGCACTTGGCGCCTATCTGGCTGAAAAGGCTTATAATGATGGTGAAAAAGTAATCTATTTTTTTAACCACCTTCTGCAGCCTGAGCGGTCCACCTCGCTACCAGTTTTGTTGATTGGCCAATCTACACTATGTGCCAGTATTGCTTACGCCATTACGAAGGAAAAGAACCTATTTCAAATCTGATATCAAACCTTAAGTTTGGCAGGGCCTGCGTAAAATTGAAACATTTATAAGCACTTTACAATATTTATTACTATTTATTTATACCAGTAGGTCACGGCAAAATAGTTTCAGAAATAATAATATAGAGTATGCAGTCACACTTCACACTGATATGATAAAGGCGAAAGTTTGTAAGTATGTTTGTTACCTGTTGACTCTCAAACAGCTGGACCGATTTTGGTAAAATTTAGTATTGAGGTAACTGACACCCTGGATTAATACATACGCTGCTTTTTATCCCGCAAAAATGTAACGGGTAACACCGCGGGGCGCTGCTAGTACTCAATAAAATTGCGTAGGACGCTACCATTAAATTGTAAAAGCTGTACTATAAAATTGAGTAACATTATAGTCAGAACATATTTATGTAATTTGATGGGAAAATCTAATTTTGTACTTATGAAAATCTCATATACGTGTCCTTTGAGTTGGGATTAAAGTGTCCTTTTAATTTCAGCTTCAGTGGCATTTAAATAATTGTTTTAGACTATAATTTTATTTATTTTCTGACTTGGTTTCTATGGTAACAGAAACCTAGCCTTTGCCTTGCGATGCCAAAAGGCAAGTAAGACAGTGGTGACAAATATCAAAGAGACTAAAAATCAAGAAAATGCCTAATTTTTATAAAATTGCTGAACCCGCACGGGACAAAACTTTGTCGGATCAGATGTTTGTCTTGAGTCTGGGTATTTTTGTGTTATATCCCTTTAGGTACCTACTTATTAAAACTGTCAATCTTGTTTGCATGTCAAAGAACACACACAGTTTTAAGAGGCGTTTAAGAAATGTACGTTTTATCACTGCTCAGAAGTAAAAGGGAATATGTGGGCCGCCATTTTTCTTCAACTAACCTCGCGAACCAAAGTTCATCAAAGGTCTAAAGCCCGAAGCTATGCTCACTTTAACAATAACAAGTAATATTAAAACGTAAACAGCTGTCTAACAGAAAGCATGAACCCCGGAGGGTAGGTGGAAACAATTATTCTGGGAGATTTGTTTTGTTTTATTAAATTTGCTATTTGACGCACTGGGCTATATGAACTGACTGCGAAAGTTTTGGTTAGGCACTGTTGACTTACGACCGTACGGTTATAGTAATATGTATTTATAAAGTTTGTTACTTAAATCTAGAGGCAGAACTTTTTTTTTTAAACGTCGCCCTACACTATGAAAGTCTCCTTTGTCGTGGGTGCGTTTCATAAACATGAAATATTACATAATTATATACACACCCAGACTCGGGACAAACATCTGTGGTTCGCACAAATTTTTGCCCCGTGCGGGAATCGAACCCGCAACCCTTAGCGTAACAGTCCAATCGCTTTTTCACTGCGCCAATCATGTCGTCGAAGTGATACTGAAATTGAATACCAAAACTAACGTTACAAGTGTCTCATTTTGTCAGGATTTAATTAAATAGTAGAGGTTACATCAAAACCGAACCGAGAACTTTAAAAGTAGTTTTTTTTTTGCTGAAATAGCAACTGACGTAGTATTTTGAAAGTACGTAGTAGCAGTACCAGTACGTTCTAATATTTCTTTTGCGCCTAGGGTAAGTCATGAATCTCTAAAGCACAACGGCAAAATTGACCCTACAATAATATTATCAGAAATAGTTACAAAAGTAACCACAGTGCTAACAAAATTGTTAGATTAGGGACTTACAATTTAATCTCATCTACATTTCCCTAGAACGTCTTTTTATCACGAGAATATACATTTTCGTAGGCAAACATACTGCCTATTCGTAAAGTAAATTAACATAGTTATTTGCTGTTACAGTATTCCATAACTAATATTGAACTTACCCGTATCGACGGTACGGTGTGTATTGTGTATTCTGAGGACAACATTGTATTTCGATGCTTTAACAATGTAACAACTGTTTGATGACGGGTATCGGATAGCCATATCATTGGTTAAACCGTTTTACGTCGCGCGACACCCACTACTTGTGACATCGTAATTTTGAATGGTTACAAATTATTGAGTGCGGTTGCGGAAACCTGATTTTACATTAAAGTGGTTTCCGACTATGTTCTTATAATTTCTTTTTTGTGAGATTCATTCACCGTCTTTATAAATTTACTATATCGGCCTATTATTGTGTTGAAGATTATTTAGGCTATACAAACTAATTTATATTTACTTAATAGCAAGCTTACGGCGAAGGATAGAGTGGTTTAAAAGAAGAAAGGGGAGGCCTTTGCCCAGAAGTGGGTAACAAAATAGGCTATTAAAAAAAAAGTAAGCTTACTACATACGTATTAAGTATAAATATTTCGGATTCAACAGCGAAATCTTTTGCTTCATTATTTCTTATATCTTCCATTACATTTCATTTTATGTTTTTAACCTCTGGTAAACCCCTCAAGATTTTCATCTCGTGTTATTTGATTTTTCTAATAAGCAATTTCATTTTATATTTTCTAAATCGTCCTTCTTCGCACAAACAGTATTGGCCGGCCAGTATAATAGAAATACGAAAAAAAAAATTGCTGATTATTTTAAATATTTAGTCCAAACCAGTTTTATGATAAATAATTCTATGCTTCAGATCCGTATTATTCAAAATCTCATCTCAACTCCATATTTATTCAAACAGGAACGTGCAACATTGAAATAGGTAGTATTGAATATTAAATTTGTATTGTTTGAAAATACTTGTTTTTTTTACAAATAAACGTAAAATAACAAAACATTGCACCTGTATTCTCCTAGTAGGTAGGTAATTGTGTATTCTTTTTAGTGCTCCTTAATTCAGTTATGTTATGATTCCCATGGGAACGAGTTTATTGCCATATACCGGCCATAAATCCAGAACCCAATCCAACTACTGAAATAGAAAAACTCAAAAACATCGAACCCAAGACCGCACAACCAGCAATCATCAACGCGGAAGTCTTTGTTAAGGCTAATAGAAATCAATTAATTTGATGGCCATACTTAAAATTTAATTTCAAATTACCTTGTAATTCTGGAGACTGTATTTTACATTTATTAACTGAAGCGACGAACGACTGCTATTAATGTCTGGTAAGCAATACTACTGACGTACACACTGTGGCTTACCGAATCATTTATGTCAAGCGTGACCTGTAACTCTATAGGGTGACGTCGTAGCGTGTGCGGTAGCACGCTCGTGCATAATACGCTTAATTTGAGTAATTTTGTGCTCTGTGGTTTACAATGGACTCAACAGACTGCATTAACAAAAGTGATGTCTTTTCTAAATGAATGGCGTGTAAGTGAAGAGGCATCATATAACGGTAGAAGGAAGCCTGAAGAATCCTCTATACTTGAGAATTTCTAAATTCTCAAGTATAGAGGATGCAGGTACAGACAAATAAATCATACTATATGCAGACACTGACTCGGATAAAACATCCGTGGATCACACAGTATTACAGGTGCCTATTTAGTACCTACAGTTCGGGGATAAAACCCGCAATTTATTATAATAATATGTAGGTAATCAACAGTCAATTAAATATTACAATAGAAGCAAACACAACCACTAACAATGAATCAATCATGTCTAAATAACAGCTTAATGAAAATGGTAATAAGAACTAAAATATTCAATCTAATTCGGTTAGCACCACGCCAGAAACTTCCCATTGACCTGTTTTCCATAACAATCTGCCGTAAGTCCTAAAGCAATATTCTCCGTTAACCCAGTAGGCTGACCTTTGACGTAGCTAAGAGGATTTGCTCTGCCCGGCTCCTTTGAACGCGTGCGTGCATAATTAATATTTTAACTCGATCGCCTTGTACGTGATAGGTTAAATGTTTAAGGGAGTTTAGACTTCGGAGTCGGAGATGTGTATGAACCAATTCATGACGTAATGACATTAAGATTGATTGAAGCTTAGAGCTGCTATTTATAAAAGAATAAATAACAAATTTTGTTGGCTAGATAAGATTAAACTGGGAAGAATTAGATTGAATGTAGGGGGTGGAAATCGTTTTTGTAAAATATTTTTAAATTGTGAACCAACTTAATTCCATATTACATCATCATAGACAGATTTTACATGACCCACTGCAGCACATAAGCCTCCTCCCTTGATCGCTAATCTGTCCTGTTACGGACCTTTTGCATCCAGGTCTTTCCCAGTATCATTACTGAGTATACCTCAATTAAATAATAGCGAGACTGAACTTATCCAAAATATGACAAGCCCACGGTATCGCAGGCAAATGAAGAAGAATAAAATGTTTAAAGATAATAAAAAAGTCAGGGAAATCAATACTAGTAAAATGTGTAAAAATAAAGAATAATAAAGTGGTTAATTAAAACACCAAGTTCTAGTTACCCGAAGAACAATGATGCAATCAACTTCACATATTTCCCTTCTCACACAATCACCAAAAATAGCTCGTTTAACAATATTGATATCGCTACTATGGTTTACAATAATAATTATGTCTACCACGCCAATGAATGAACACCGATAAGGATTATAATAGAACAAGTAATAATAAACTAATAACACTATGTTTACATAACAGTCGTCACCCTAGTTATCGAAGTCGTTAAGATAAGCACTGAGATATTATTACTATTAGAGTATGTTATTGTGAGCCTAATAATGATTGTTAAAAACTGATAATTTCAGATTTAAGCTTATAATCAAGCAACCATAAATACAACCTATCATATTATGGACCTTTTAATATTTCGATAGTCTACGAATACCTACGAATACCTAACGAATTTACTAATTCAAACAGTCTGTTGGTTTGAAAAAAATATACGAAATTTTAGTTCTTAATAACAATTAATTCTCAGTCTCTATTAATGATTATCGGGGCGGTAGCAATAACACAATATGCACCTCCACGAACGTAATTACACACGTTGTTTTGATAATTAACAAACTTCAAGAACTATTTAAAAACCCTTTCATGTTAGATAAAAGAGCACAGTACGGTTATTTAATTAAAACTAATACCAAGAAGTTTCTGCGTAAAATGAAGTCACTATCTAAGAATATTATTCGCGAGTGCAAGCTACTTTTAATCAAGTGTAGCTGACTCTAGCTACGGTGAATTTAATAATAAATTATGCATTCAACTAATCAAACATTGTTCTCTTGTTACAGGTAATTTAATTCTACGTTCATCTACCTGAATATGAAGAGAAACTCAAGATGCGGTAACTACAATGTTTGTGGAAACAAAGAGCAATTCAATGTTGGGTTGCAGCGGTCCCAAGTGTAAACCCTGTGATACTCCCTATAAATATCCCTGCTTATACGTTTATATCCATTGTTATTTTGGAACTTAATAGATACCTAACAAGAAGCCAACCTACCAATGAATTTATCAACATTTCACACAATGGTCAGTTAGAAATTTTATTGCATAGCCAACCGTTTTCGTGACAAACTGTCAAATGCATTATCTCAATCTAAGCAGTTATTTCCCATTATACTCACTTAACAAACGAAATGTTCTCACCGTTTCACAATCACTGATGGACACATCATAAGAGGCTGCCAATAAAGGAACCGGATTTGAAAACTTTATTGCTTCTGCTTACGTTTAAAATAATTCAATGTAAACCCGTGAAGATAATAGTCGAGCTGCGAAGGAAACTATAACCATTATGGCTCGTGCTAAGCACCGCGACAGGAAATTGATTGGTCCATCAAATGCGCGATTTATCTCATTGTTTGGTATTCATTGACGGGTTTATACCGAAATGTATACTGGTCAGATGTGGTGACGATGTAATGAATACTGCGGAGAGCTACATTGACGATGTATTCATGATTCATAGTAGCTACTTGGTAGTCACATTAGCTAGCGAGATGGACGATTCCAGAGAAAAGTACGAACCGTGAACGAGATCTAACATGTTAAAAGTGGGACTTTTTAAAACGATAATTGCATACTTGTTATGTAATTTTTTGTTGAGTGAAAAGAACATTCCGAAGAAATTATGTCTCGTTATCTCTGCTTTATGGTGTGAGTCAAATATTAAATAAGAAAGATGGTCACCGAATGTTGAAAAATGTCGTTTCTATTTCCAAATAGCTGTTGAAGCTTTTACAGTTATATTGGCTAATTGGATATACTTTTTTTAATTAATGAGGCAGTTTTAAAAGCATCTTATGCAATTTAATTTATTACAATTAGCTGATAAACAATTAAAGCAGCATAAACTTTCTAATCTCATACCTTAAAGTCTTTTGTTTATGCCCTTAATTGTTTAATACAGTGAAGCGTGTATGACGATACAAATCGAAGCATTCAGCACAATTTCAATGAATTTATCCCCGTAAGCAATACTTAAATATCACTTAGCCTTTTAACGAAGATCATATCAAATATTAATTTCATCACAGAAATATCCACACTGCATAAGGTTTTTGTTAAGGAAATCTAAAGAGAAAATTAGTTGTTCTCAGTACAGTGTTAATAAGGAAAAGTGATGGTGATCGATAACAGACTTGTCACGACTTGCACATTATTACTATTTCTAAACCTCACTTGTCTATGTTCTGGTATCGTTCAGGTAGCATCTACAAGTGCTTGACACTGCAGGTTATCGGGCTTCACGATCATTCTCTATGGGTGTTTTGACCTATGATAAATTATTATGGAGGACATTAGTAAAAGCTTTACGAATTAGAATATTTGATACAGGAATATTGTTTTTTAGGATTTAGGAATAGTTGAAAACATCATGCTCTTTCATCGTCATTCTGACTGCAATGTTTCTATGCACACTATTTGATCTTTATGAATCAAATTGTATTATGACAATTCAGTTTTTTTTTTCATCTTGAATGTCTAGTTGAAACATACGTGCTAAAATACAACGTCACAATCAACTACTTTACCAAAAAACACAAAAAATGCAATGATGAAGAAAAGAGAGAAACGTGGGACTTCATTACCTCGGTTAACGGTAAAGATGTCATATTATTTAGGAAAAACCACAAGAATCTTGAAGCTTATAATTCCATGAGAACTTGCTTTCTACTTAATCATGATAAGTTCATCTTGGTCCGAAATTATTGGTAATTACCGAAAACAGGTTGTCAAAACTATACCTACAATATTAAACCAGCCAGAAAATTACATCATTATGTTACCAAGAATGTATTACATGGTAGTTACAATAAAAACGAAATTATCCGTTTTTAAATTACAGAAAAAAGTCTTCCAACTTCCCATCGTTAAGTTGTTAGATACAATATTTACTCTGGTGAATTGCGCAACATACTTGTTGATAATGATGATGAATGCCATCGTCAAGACTATTATGGATTTGTAGGCTTAGAGCAGAATAAGGATAATTTTGGGTACCAAGACTAGGGTCACTGACTGTGTAATATGTACATACTATTGTACACGTTACATGTAAGTGTAGTGTGAAGAAGCCAATTAGCAAGAACAATAAATTAATTCAGTTTAGATTAAAATATTCACTATGTTAACTCGGTAACCATGAGAAATGATATCGATTTAATGGCAATAATATTATTTAAAGACTAAAATGTGCCACAGTAACTCTTGCTTATTTCTCTACCAATAGAGTTCAATTTATGACGGCAGGCCGTCATCTACCACGTTGAGGGAGAATGACAATAGGCTAACACCTAAAAATAACTTATTTAAAAGGCACGATAATAGTCCTACTTAATATGAGTAAAAGCTTGTATGTTTGATACTTAATTGCGCAAAAACTACTGAATGGATTTTCATGAAAATGGGCACACATGTAGCATAAAATTTAGATTAACACTTATAAAACTTGTATCCTGGTAAACGGCTGTTTTCAATATCTTCTAACTCTTTGGTCCCAATTCTAAAGTACATTATTAAGTTGGAAACACTTATATAAAAGTGGGAATAACATAAAGATTTCTAATTACTTGGTTTTACGATTCATTGCAATAAAGACTAATGCTTACTAAAGTTGATTGCAGATCTAAGAACATACAGTCTGAACGAGAGAATTTTAAAATCATAGCTACTTAATTATTGTGCATGGTGGTAGATATAAAATTTATACGACAATTTTTTACGGTTCTGACTCCGCAAGGTTTAAATAGTCTCTCTGTGTGGCCTATTTTGCATTGAATTACAAATAAAAATAAAACAATGTCAACGAGTATTATAATTATGATCCCGATCTTACGACATCCGACCAAATTAAATGTTTTTAATAAGTATTATCGTACAGTCAACAACAGAAGTAGCTGAACATATAAGTTTATAAATATATCACTGAATGGAGAACAATTTGTTACGTAGTGAAAAGTCTTAATTCGAAAAGTATTCTCTGATTATCATTTGGAATCTCCGAGAATTTCAGACTATTACTTGAATTGATGTATTTCTTCCAATAGATTTCTTAACTTGAGTTACTTTTGCTGACCGTACATTTGCAAGAGACCACACAGCAGAAATACTTAACCTTAATTAATAATATTGTCATTTTACATGCAATTAGTAAGCTCGGACTTTACACGGTTAAACTTACACAATTAGCCTTGTTTACTGAATCAATAACTTATTCTTTTAATATATGCCTTCCAATAACTGCGTGATTAATAGTATTGACCATTTATTATTATTACTTAATAGTATTTTGTTATTACCAACTTAACTTTGCATAATAAGCTACCTTATGTCATTTAAATAGAGTTCAGTTTAGCGTAAATTATGTTCACGTCATTTTGCCAGGATTGCTTGTTAACAAACATACGAAACTCGTTATTGAGGCTCTTACAGCGTTGTAATAAGGTTGAATATTGTGTGTTAGAAGTGTATTACTAATGTTGTTTTGTTTTTTTTTGTGTACTTTGCAAGCAATCCGCCATGGAGCAGACTGTATGACGCGTAGATCATGTGGTTTTTGCAAACGAGACGGTAAATAATTTAGTGATGTACTCAATGCATTAAGTAGTGTTGTCGATAGAATAATTTTTTGTATAAGTTTTGCGATGTTGAGTGTGTGATGTTGATCTTAATTTTACCCCATTGGCGCAGTAGCTAAGCGATTAGCTTTCTGTGTTAGATATCCGCAAAGCTTCCTCAAAGCAACCATTAATGTCTGGGTATCTATTATCTGATGTATACCTATGTCTATAAATTGCACCCAAGATACAGATTGAGACTAAAGTGTAGTCAGTAGCAAAGTCACACAATTAGAAAATTTGAAAATGTGCCCGATTTATGGCCATGGATTCGTGAGTCGTGACCTTAAGACCGTAAGACTCGCCTGTACAGTTTGGCAAATTTTAATTAAAATTCACACACTTCTTAGGCTATCTCTTTAAAAATAGTCGTGATATTATGATTCGTACCTATTACGATACCTACGGAAATAAAAGGGATGACGATATGTCGGAAAACACAGCTGGGCTTCTAATCGAATTGACCTATAACTTACGATACGAGGATAAGATAATGGCTCACTAAGATAAACTAGTCCATTCATTTCCCTTTAGTAAAATATTGTGACCAGGTCAAGTTCAATGGATATGGTTTTCAATGCATATTAAGGGCATCTAATCAAGAAATCATTAAATTAAAAGATGCTAATTTACTTTTAATCGATTTTTCAATTTTCAAATTTGGGTCATTTGATTCTAGAACCGTGTTAGGGAATGCCTACATTATTAATTCAAAATCTTGTCTTATAGTTGAAAACAGACATACAGTGTAAGATTTCCTTTAAGTGAAATTATAGTCATGATATATTTGTTAGAATTTCTTGGTGATAGGCTAAGTTATGTCTATTCCTTATCTGAATCATGTAAGAAAAATGTAATGATCTAACGAATCTTCAAATACAAAACTGAGTAAAAAATTAGTTCTAATAAATAACTAAGTGAAAAAGATGCACTTCTTAACAGTAATAAGATGAAAATATTGGCACGGCTAAGGCATAGCAATCTCACAGGCAATTTGATTTGGGTAGGTCGCTAATAACTTCACGAGTTAATTGGCCTCCAATCTCAAAGTTTGCGTTTTAATTTTGCGGAATTAGGTCCCGTCAAAGTTTTATACGATAATTTGGTTGGTTTGTCGACTTTACAAGTTTGACTGTTACCTAATAAATTGACTTTATAAGCTTTTTAATCATTTGTAATGGGACGAGAATATAACGAATGAAAACTGGATAAAGGATTGACATTTTTGGAATGATTTTCTTTTTTTTCGCGTTCTCAACCACAGTTTATTTTAGGGCAGTTGGTTTTTTTATTAAGCTGTTAACGTTGGCGTAGATAATAAAGTACCAAATAACATTTCAACCCAAAAACAACTAATCGTAACAATATTGTTTTTACAGTAACTAAGTTTTTTAGGAGAAATACAAAGTAAATAAAAATAAGAGCACACTGAGACTTTCTAATATAAGTTGTAGATGATAATATTGTTATTATAAGTATCCTAAACAAAATAAGCGCTCACAACATTAGGAATAACCGTAATGATGTCCAATGCCAAAGGTTATCGATGTAACCGTGTCAATGAATCACAATCGATACCAAACTGGATATATTCATTGAGTGTGTGCTCTGCTTTATTTTTTTCATCACTAATCAATGTTCGTTACGCACTTGTTTTTACAGACCTCTCGATTGACTGATGAGGTCATGTAGTGATTCTGGGGAACGCTCGACAAAATACAATTTGCGGTTCCGAAAATTAGATTCTTTGTGTTTTCGATACATTTTTTTGTTGATTCATCGCAAATGTAAGTTGGTTCTATTAGGCTGATGTAAATAATTGAATTAATAAAGTCTTGTAATGGTGACCTCAGGAAATTATCTCGTGAATCATTTCACATTTGTTAATGTAGGACCATTAGCCAATGTTCGTGCAACACAAATGAATCATCTTTAAAAACTACTTTTGATTTTAATTTTTTCAAAACTTCTGATAAAAATATTTTTCTTTCGATCTGGTAAAAGTTGGCCACTTAATTTATTAACGGTTGATAAAGGTATGTGTATACACACCTACAATTTATCTTTTGCTTTTCTAATCTATCTTTCTATAATAAGTACTAGATATCATAGGCCCAATGTAATCACTAGGGTTAGAAAAACTTTATCATTATTTATAGATTTTGCCATTGTTCTTACAGTAAAAAACCTTTGTAAGATTTTGATTAACAACCTGATAAAATTATTTATTTCCTTACAAATATAGCCACCAAAAGGTCAAACCTCATCTGTAAAATCAAATTGTCAGTATATCTGAAAACACTGTCTTGGTTTATTTCGATATCTATTTCATCTGTTACAATATAATTAAGATCTTTGTTACTAACCGACCCATCAATATGGTCATTATGCGTCACTTACATTCAAACATCAAACTGACGTATCTTTTCTAACGCCGTCAGCTATTATACGTCAAATTTTAACTGCTGTACTGTTTATATTATCTTAATAGTGCCATTATACAGACTTTTACCCAGCTTATTGATTGAAATGATTCGTAATATTACTAGAGAAGCGTGTTTCTTTTACTCATTATCTTTGGGTTCTGTACATAGAATATACTTTGTTGTACACCATACATGTTGCACTACTAGCAGTTGAATTTTTAGAGCTCTCTCCCCTTGGATTGTAAGTAATGGAATAGAGAGTGCACATGTGTGTGTTCGTGCAAACTTGTGGCGTATAAATTTCTTGCGCACATGCCCGGTGTGGCCGAAATTCTGACAGAAGGATATTATAATGTTCGACATGTGGGTGTAGGCAACTGATTTGCCTTCCGGATAGCGAACCCTGAAATCTGTTCGTAATTTATGCGAAGTCATTGACTTCTAATTATTTTAAGTGTTCATTAATTTGCAAAACTTTCTAATGCCCCCGTAGTGATCAATAAATAATATAAATCGTTCGTTATGTAAGTTTCAAAACGATTTAAAAGCGTTTAACTTCGTTTAATTGGATTTAGGTACACTTTAATATTTGCATTTGTTAATAGAAGACGACCATTTTTGGAGATAATTATTGTGGAGAATTAATTTCGCCATGTATGGGGAAACGCAATATTAAAACGTTATTAGGGTTTCTTTAATCTATTAACTTTTACTTTCGTGTAGTTAACGAGTCATTGGATCCTACGTTCACACCCACGCGAAATAGAAGCAGAGATAATGCTTTCATGGATGCATCATTAATCTTAGTCGGTGAGGTAAACAGGGATACAAGATAGAGTGCGGAACATTAATTAGTATTATTATCTATTTGGTATTCCTACTGATTCGTTATTTACGTATTGGTAATCTATATAGCGATTTATCAATGATCTTAAACAGCCTTTTCTTCAGCACTGGAATAAAATATTGTCTTACCTAGAGCTAAACTATTGATTTCCAGAAAATTTAGATAGACCTATAGACTTTACTAAGACCGTAGTTAGGAATGAGTAAATAAAACCACCCTTGCTTACCTTGTCAAATGTCGATGCTGTTCACCTCTGTTACCCGTGTGTTTTTGAATATGCAAGAATATTAGACATTTAGTGGGTCCACTTTGGGTTTCTAGGTTCTTACGACATGCTGTTCCTCTGATAAAAGGGAATTCTATTCTTGATCTGAGCTCGGATCAGCGTTACAAGATCAATAAAGTTCAATAAAGAATTATCGAGCAACAGTACGAAATTCATGATCGTTACTAAATAATTACGCTCCACAATTCTGCTTCCTAACAAAAAACACACTTATCGCAGATAACATCGACAGGAAGCATCTCATCACTAGAACATAAATACCGATGTGTGGCCAGAGCAAATAAAACGGTAAAGCCGGGCTTATAAAGTTTTTCCACATCCGTTCGAAGCGGTGAGATGTTTGTCAGAGGGTAAAAGCCTAGGTTTTAACACGTGCTATTTTATGGTATTTTGTGTTTCTAGCTTCACCATGCATATTTCTTTCTCCTTTAATTTTAGCGGTTCACCAATGGCCACTAGCCGTGTGGTATCCGGCCTAGAATTGACCACCCCCTTTCCTCCCTTGGGTGTCGTAGAAAGCGACTAAGGGAACATCCAGAAGATGGGCAGCAGCGTTTTCTGTAACTTCACCACCAATACTGCAATGCCCAAGCCGCTTGCCAAGCGAAGGAATTATGGCAACCCCCCCTCCCTTCTAATAGGGGGAGGCCTTTGTTCAACAGTGGACATCTATCTGATGATGAATGACCACTGTTCTGTATCCTCTGCCTTTAATCTAACCTTTTGTTAATATGACACAAATCACAATTCGTATTTGTATATCATCATCAGCTAGAAGACGTCCACTGTTGAACAAAGGCCTCCGCCGTATTTATTCGTATTTACTGTTGACAAAACTTGGAAAAGTAGATACTCCTTTTCTTTTTTGCTTTAGAGAAAACCGAAAGCCGACAAATCTGCAATCTTGCTGATATGATTTAGGAGATATATTTCGAATTTTGTACGCTACGCCTTGTTCCCGAAAAGGAACGATATTATGGAATATTTCGTATAATATAGCTGACAAATTGAAATCTCCAGAGTCTTTTTACTTTTAGTATAGCGTTTGTCCTACAATATTACTATGTTAAAGTGGTGGAAAAATCGCACTAACGCTCGTAAATATTAGAAATTTTATACTACCTACTCAAGTACTCAGTATCGCAACGTAGGTACATAATTTAAACCCTGGAAAATAAAATTCACTATCCCATTCACTTCAGTTGAAAAAATATTTCGTAATTATTGGAAATGCTAAGTTTTTACAGTTAGCCCAAAACAACAAAGGACTTAAATATACTAACCTTGAAAGTATATTAAAATCTCTTGATTTTAAACTCCATCTAGCGTTAAGTAACATAACCCCAAACCGCTGACATTAAAACAAGTTTCCACTAAAGTATGTAATTAAATAGAAAAGCCGTTGGCCGCAAAGGTCATTCTGAGGAAATCTGTTATCAAGGTCAATCTAATAAGCCTGTGTCTAACGACTATCTATCACTTCATCTAGACGTAACTGTAAACTTTATTTCATACTGGTTAGGTCATTAAGCTTGTTTGCATGACTTAAAGTTTTACATGTTGGATGCTTTATCATTATAAAATATAATGTTTTCGAAGCTCCTACAAAACTGAAAATTAGCACGACTAACGCACCGTTGCGTTTGGAGGCCTAGAATGTAACATTGGATTTCAAAAGGTTTATCATTTAAAGGTAAAGAAGAAAGACACTGGTAATTATGTGGTAATAAAATTGCTTAGTCCCCGTCCCATAATGCTGCAGTAATATTATATGTATTTGTGTTGAGTAACCGTAGCAGATCTGTTTTTTTTTCTTGAAATGCAAGTTGAGAGCCTTCACGAGTGATGAGACCTAAGTAGGTAGGTACGTTTGGGGTACGCTGGGCTGTCAGCCTCGGTACAATCCTTATTTACTGCCCAGTGTCTACTGTGTAGTACATACACCATGGCATGATCTGTTTCCATTTGACAATAGGCTCATGCCGATACAAATGAGAGCACAACTGCTAAATGTTGTGATACCAATAGATCTCCGCATTCTATAATGAACGAAGAAATTACCAATTCAAAAATATAAAAATTACTGGCACTCATTTTAAAAATAAAACTAATTACTTAAATGGCGGTGTGATTTATTATTTCGTTACCATTACTCAAAAAAAATGCTGACGACGCCTGCCAAGGTTAATTACTGGCTGCTATATTAATTTGTTTAGGCGCAAATTATTCTTTGCTAACATTTATTTCGCATCATTTGTTACGTCTTTTTATACCGTCAAAAGACCGAACTTCATTTTATAAAAAGCTGTTTTTATTCATTAAATTACAAGGTAATTTTTACAGTAGCAACTCAGCTATGCTTTCGAAATTAGAAATGTCGATTGGTTCTATCTGTGAAGGTTAGGATCACAAATCTCAGGTCAATTTAGAGGTTTATTGCTCCCAAAAAAACTCCTCGTTTTCAAGATATTACATAATCATTGCTTGTTGCTTGGCAACCGTAATTGAATGTTGGTTAGTAGTTTTATAGGTCGTACTTTGCTTTTGCAGAATTAAAGAAACCAATTAAATGTCGAACTTTAAACTTTATTTTATTAAAATAAATAGACCTAAAACTATCGTTAAATTAGTTCAAAATAATAGAAATTGACTTGTGGCGAACCCGGGAGGAGATCTATGTCACGCAGCGGATTGCAATAGGCTAATGTAATGTGATGTTGAAAGTAATAATAAATTACTACTACAAACTACCTAATAATAGATACAATTGAAGCAAGCTGATTCCTATTTGAACCATACATAATACCTGTAGGTAATCTACAAAGAGGTAGACAGAGGTGTTCACAGTAAATAGAAGTTTAAACACCTATATTTCTTCGACTTTCATAAATTGGTTCCTACGCAGTGATACTGAATGGTATGACCGTTGGACTGCCAAGTCAAAGGTCGCAAGTTCAAACTCCGGCACGCACCAATGTCTTTTCGAATTCATGTGCTTATTATAAATTAGTTATTAGTTGCTAAAACAGTAGAGGAAAATTTCGTGAGGAACACCGGTACAAACCGGCACATCTGAGAGATTTTTCAACGGTGTGTAAAGCCATGTCAGAGGCCTACAGGCGGTTTAAACTCTGAGAAGAGGTCCCTTATAAGTCGAAATTATCAATGTGGAATAGGAAGGGTACTTAGTTGAATACCAAAACTGACTCCTATTACTAGCTACCGGTAGAAAGCGTCAACCAAACAATGCATATTTCACAAACATACGTTTACTACCGTTTAAGCATTATATAATTCTGGAGTATCAAGTTTCAAAGTTGTAATAAATAATGCAATCGCTTTAAATAACAATTTACATTCAAGTTTATTGTAATACATTTTATGCGTAGGCGCAGTAACTTTTTAATGCGATTGTAACGGAGACTAGTATAAAATAATTGTTTTTATATGTATTTTTCCTCATAATATATAGCCTTATCATTTCACAATTTAGGTATAGGTACAAAATTAATTTCATCAACCTTTTTTTTATCTTTTTCCTTGAACACTTTTTTATTCCAACAAATCAATAAATATTTTAAAACCATTTTCATGGTACAGTTCACTTAAAATATAAGTATTATTACTATTACATTGATACCTGTAGCCTCAGCCTTACGTGCGCTATTTAAGGCTATGCGCAGGATTCTGCTGTAATTAGCTGCGCAGTATTTTATGGGCGACCCTTAGGCCTGCCAATAAGCAATTTGCGGGCACCGATGGTACTGAATTAAAATATTTTGTGCGATCTCTAACGTATGGTCTTATCTTATAAGTAGTACTTACCTCTTATTAAATTGCAAGTGAGAAATGTTAGTTTGACTTAGGTAGCTATATTTTTTTTTTTTAAAACGTCGCCCCACACTAGGAATTTCTCCTGTATCGTGGGTGCGTTTCACAAACATGAAATATCACATACACAAACACCCAGACTCGGGACAAACGAATTTTTGCCCCGTGCGGGAATCGAACTCGCAAACCTTAGCGCAGCAGTCTAATCGCTTAGCCACTACGCCAATCAGGTCGTCAAATTTGTATGAATACTTTGAAGAGACGTATAAGACAGCCGACAATCATAAAAACATGTGAGTGTAAATTATTATTTCGTGAACGTTACTGGAATGACAATATAAAATAAATGACGAAGAAATATTTTTGGTAGCAATGAAACAAAATTAAGAAAGAATTAAAAGAAAAGAAAGTCAAAATTAAAAAGACACTAAATAATTATCAAAATCTGCAAAATTACCAATACTTTAATTAAATTTTTCGGCTTATAATAAGGCAATTTATGAGCCAGAACAAAATCTGTCTCATCATAAGAAAATATAAGACCAAAATTAAATCAAACCACGTAATTTAACAAAAAAGTGGTTACAGTTACACGAGCATTAACAACAATAATTTCCTTGTCCGACCGTCACGTTTTGTATTAGATCCAAACTTCTAAGGAACTGTGTGAGTTTCTATCAATTTCAAATCCACGTGTTCAAAGATTTCCATTTTCACTTAAAGTAGAACTTATAATAAGATACGCTTATCTCTTCGTGTTTGATTTTGCGCTCTGTGATTTTCTAGAGAATTCTTGAGCAGATACTATGAGCATCTGACAACAATAGCTGATTGCGATCAAACGAAAATTAAATCTCTTAAGAATGGGTACTGGAGTGAAATGTGAAGGATGGAGTGGCTTTAATAAGTGTCGTCATATACATAGTACATTCAATTATTATATTGTGGGGCTCGTAGCTATGCGGCTACCCGGCAGATCAATCGATCTGCGAGGTTAAGCCGTGCTCGCCGCGGTCAGTCTTGTGATGGGTGACCGTTTTCACATGTCGAGACCCCTCCGTGTTTCGGAAGGCACGTTAGCCGTTGGTCCTGCGCCTGATCTCTCTCCGGTCGTGTCGGTCTACCGTCCCATCGGATTATTATTTATGCGAGTGAGGGAATAGGGAGTGCACCTACCACCTATGTCTGCGGGCATACTTGTGCATTATAATATCTCCTGCGCAGATAGCTAGTCTCAGCTGAGACAGGCCGCCGTGACCGAAATTCGGTCAGGAGGACATTATTATTATTATATTCAATTTCCATCTTCACCGTTATTTGAAGTATCATTTTATGTAAAGATATTTACCACTTTCTAAAGGGAGAACCTTAGTAAAGTGCTACTAAAATCACTCACGCGTCAGTCTCTCCAATCACATTTCTACTCCTAGCTCAGCATAAATTTGCATGAAACCGATCTCGAACAAATGCGTGTCCTACAATTTCTAATGTAAAGGTCAACTACAATGTACTCCTACATTTATTTCCCATGAGAAATAACAATAAACCAACAGGATTTTAGAATATCAAACTTATGCACATCGTAGGTATATAACTACAGGAAAACTGCCCGTCTTCAAGGCTCCAGAATAAAGACCCAAGTCTGATATCACGAATTAGAAAATCAACTTTAAATGCTGTATTTTAATCGTTTATTAGTCATGAAATCTTAACTACAGGATGAGTTGGTCAGCGGACCCCAAACTAGGTAGTGCTTGTATCTTGGGACCAGAATTGCGGTACCATGAGTTGCAACAAAACATAACATGATTTTTATTAAAATTGGATAACAAAAATATCAAAATTAAAGTTAAAATACTAAAGACTAGGAATAAAATAGAGTATCTGTATATTCTGGGTAATATTCTGTGGAAACTCGGAATTTTGGGTTTTAGACTTAATATGTCGGTTTGAAGCTGAAGATGTGTAGGACACACTTCTCCGCTATTGTCATACCGGCCACGTCTTAGATAAGTACGAATAACATCCGCGTTTCTTTGGGAATCCTTCACACTAGATAGTAAGCATTGCTTATCTACCATTTTTACCTTAACAGGCTTAGCAAATGTGTCTTGTCAAGTCTATCTAAACAGAGAAACTAAAAATATTTTTTCTAAAATTTACTCTGGTAAATTTGTAATTTTACCTGATTACCTGAACATAAGAATTCAAGCTCATTATCTGAAAAGAAAATATAAATGGATCGCTTCTCATATTGTTATCAAGATAAAGTCTTAATATACATCAAGGGATCCCTCTGAAGAATAAACTGCGATGATGTTTTCATTAAGAAAAAACTTGTTTGGCAATATATTACATCCAGCATCAAAAGTAATAATAATATCTATCAAAACAAACAATTGGTGTGAAATCCGTCTAACAATATAAGTATCGCGTCATCTGTTTTCACTTCAATACAAACTAGTGTTGTATCAACACAAAATATCGATAAACTGGCGACGCTATCTCGATCCGTTGACAGCTACTCGATTGAACTTTGAAATGAGATGGGAATCGTTTTATCGATGTTCAGTTGTAGTTTGGAATGAAGGTAAGTTTGTTTGTGAAGTGTGAAGTTAGTACAATAGTTAGCGTCGCCTAGATTTCTTGAAAGTTTGTTACTATGCTTTCACAGTGTAAATAAGTTATGATGTCAGCCCCCATACCATGAACTCTTAAAGCAGGACAGTTTACGATGATGAAGCGAGACGCCGCTACGAGCAGTGTAATACGGCGTCTCGCTTCCACGTCTTAAACTGACCTGCTTTAAGAGTTCATGGTAAGGGGGCAGATAAGTGCATTACGATAATACGTTATTATAGTGATAAAGTATTTTTTTACATTTAGTAGTTAAATTATAATTATTAATTGTCTTTACTGATTATGTTTCCTTCAGTACTTAAAAGTGGGAAAAAAATAGTTAAATTCATTCCCCTGAAATTGTCTACAAATGTTCTCTCTCGATAGTTACCAGAAATCGATATTTCAAATAGAAGTTTCCGTATCGATATCGAAAATAGACAAATAGCAAATAACCCTCTCGCTGCGGATCGTGCTGTGTGTACATTAGAATACGTCCTGCATGTACTTTATTCATGTTGTTTGTTGTCGAACAATGAGGATAACTGCCTTGTGTTGTCGCACTATTTTATAAAACAAATTAGGGACATAAAATTTGATAAAATGTTGGTACAAATTGCTTGCTGCCAATGTTTTGTATGTATTCGTGTCAAGCTCTCAGTGAGATCATTGTTGTGTTTTTCAATTATATTACTCCTGTAGTTTGCTTTTATCGTTTTATCTACTGCACTATTTGTATATAAACATTACATTTTATCCATATTATTAAGCAAACAAACCATCGTATGCATACAAATTTATTTAACATCAATCGCAAAATTTTCGGTGAAATCGTTCATGTGAGAAAACGGTTGGCAAAGATAAAATGAATAACAAAAAGGGTATCTGCCCATCCAGCAATCATCAAAACCCATGTAAATATGTAGATGAGCTAATCATTTCGCCACGACAGCTAATCGGTGTTCTAACTAGCCCACGGGGTAATATAATTGACGATCTTCACGAAAAAAGATGCGAGCGTTTAAATTTTAATTTCGGTTTTCCATTATCTAAAGAGATGGCAGACGTTTCACGGAAGAGTAACATACTGCTTTCGGAAATTCTTGACCTTTTATAAATATATAAAGTCACTAGTATTGAGGAGAATAGAAAATGATTTGAGAGGCCCAGTAATGAGACACCCAAATAGATTAATTAATAAATGGATGATACAGTTAATTGCCAATTTATTTTTCATAAAATTTTGGCACCTTGGTCCCTATACTAATGAAAGTATAATAATTTGCAACTATAGCTTGTTATTTAAAGTAAGTGTATCCTTCTTTTTAAAAGTACTTCTAAGGAATTCTTTTTATATTTACTTAAGTTTTACTACTAAAAATATCGTTTGGATCTTGCTGTTAGAGCAGTTCAGGAGAATAGAGCCTTTTAACGTAGAATAATCCTTTGTATCCTTTTCACTACACTGTTAGCACGTCTTGACTCTTTATAGCGGCGCTGACGTCTGCTTTCATTAAAAATAATTTCCATAGACTGCACTAAGTCTTTTACCCACAGGACGCTTATGTAAGTAGAACATTCAAAAAGCTTCTAGCAAGTCTTAAAGAAAACTGTACTGACGTGTACGCAATTTACTTCAAAAGCCTCCAACGAAGTTTAAAATTAAAATTCCATTAGAAAAACAAACAAGGGATTTTCATTAAAACTTTAACCAAGAATTACTCCGAACATTAATCTAACAACATTCTAAACGTTACTTGTGTGAAATCTAGAACAGATCCTTGAGAGTATGTTAACAGCAAAAAGTATTTGATACAAGGTTTTATATCGCAGAAATCAATTGCCGTACCAATCGATTTTCCTCAACTTCCATTCTTATGCAATTCATTATAGCGCGATTGAGACTTTAATCGATAGAATAGAATCATTAGTAGCACAATCGTAAGCCACTTAATCAAACAGTTGAAATAACTAGCTGGACATTACAAAAAACTTAATAAAGAAATAACTAAAGATACCAAACAAATACAACCAACAATTGTAAGAATATAAAAGTTTATTTAAAAAGCCAATGTCACATAATGGCGTGTTCACACTCGGCCACAAATCATGCACACACGCGATTGCGATCAATTCTCCGCGACTAACGATGCTGAGATACAGCAGATAAGGATCCGTGAGATCCGGCTGATGGCTTCGACTTGTCGGAACATAGATAACGCGACAACGCTATTGTTATTCTGTGGCGCAATGGGCGAGAGATTTATATAATAGACGTCGCACTTTTTTATAAATGCGGCTGCTTCTCTAATTGGTGAAACCACTTGAAATGATTGAATGTTTGGCTATTTACCCAGCCTTCGTCAGCGACAAATTTTTCAATAAACTTATTTTGTTTATATTATTACAAAATTTTCCTGATTGGCCAGGCAGATGTATTATCTTTATCATAAGATGATACTCTGCGGCCGTGTGGTATCCGGCCTAGAATTGACCACCACCTTTCCTCCCGTGGGTGTCGTAAGAGGCGACTAAGGGAAAATTCAGAAGATGGGCAGCAGCGTCTTCTGTAACTCCACCACCAATACTGCGATCCCCAAGCCGCTTGCCAAGCGTGGGGATTATGGCAAACCCCCCCGCTTAAACGGGGAGGCCTATGTTCAACAGTGGACGTCTTTGGCTGATGATGATACTCTGCCATTTTGCTAAGATACTCTGTTCCAAATAGATGACGAGTTATTTGCTAATCTACGAAACATATTTCGTCGGGCTCATCGTTTGCTTTAACGGAAGGGTATTGTACCGAACACTATCTATAAAAAATTCTGATTTACAGCCAATAAAATTACAATCATTACGTACCTTATGAATTATATAATTATAACGAACATCCAGTGCAAATAAAAACTGAACGGAAAAGAAAAAAGCTTATAAAAATTAATGGCTTGTTCATACGAAGCCACAAATCATCGTGGCATGATTGCGATCAACTTTTACTGGTTGTCGATATAGATTATGTAGATAAGATAGATCCGGCTGATATTTGCCAATCTTGTTACATACGATAGCCTATTGTTATAAAGTTCTTTCGGTTGAGTGAGAGCTTTGGCGAATTATTGAGACAGCTTAAGTTGTATACCTACTATATTTGTTTTAGGATATGAATGTGTGTAATTTATTGAGAATGTTTTATCTATTTTATTCTATCGTTCAATGCAGAGCTTCAAGAAATACCTACTACCAGAATTGTAAGAATCTAATCAATTTAGAAATCCTACATCAAGGCGTAAGCTCTTTTTTTTCGGGTTCCAGAATTTTGTAGGATACGTAACTTGATTAAGTATTATATTTCAATTTTGATGGCTTTAGACTTTAAACAGATAAACCAACTTATTCGTAAACAATTAATTGGACATCACTTATCTTCCACCTACTGTTTAGTTGATCTTTATTATTAGATCAAGCATTTGTAAAATTTGTTATATGCTTAATTAATTCGCTTTTGAAAATAATAATGCTCTCATAACTTACACCAAACTGAAAATACTACTATCTGCTTGAAGTGTAAAGTTATGAGTCTGTAAAAGGTTCGAAGCCAATTATCTTCGCCTGTTTCTAGTTATCCCGAGTCGTGACCCAAATTATACAGCCCTTAACAGTAAATATTTTACTTCAAAATATTCTTTGACCTTAAATAAAGTTTGTAGGACTTTTTCTTTGTTTTTAAATGGACTTTGTTCGAGATGAACATTGTTCTTCCTGAATGATTGCACTGACAAGGCGGAACCAAGTATAATTTCAGGATGAACTGGACTTTTTTATGAAGAACTGCTTCTTGGCCATCCAAGAGAGAGGAATGGAGAAGAAGTGGGTAGGCCTTTTGCCCAGCAGTGTGACACGAGAGGCATTTAGTAATAATACCACAGCGCCAAATAATTCATTAGTGAAGTCACACCTTTTAGTAAGGTGGAGAAAACGCATCCTTGTTTACTTGGCACAAACAGCATATTAGATAGTATCACTTACATATTAAAATAAAGGTCGTAGACATTCTTAACCTATTCATGCCTCTAAGCGATAAATATCTGCTATACGAAACTAAACTACAATACAGCTTTGTGTCATAAACAAGTACCTACTTATTAAACTATCTTAGCATCGTCAGTGTTAGGTATGGAGGAAGAACTAAATCCAATCTTGAATATGATGGCAAAACCATACCGAGGCAATCAGATAAGAATCTATTCAAACATCTCAAACTCACTTCACTTTCATATTATGTACACGCACGACAAACTCAAAGACTTTTAACTTTTCAAAACTACAATAGTCATATCGATACTTTTACAACTATATCGATCATCGAAAACCAACAAAGGCATCGATAACAATCGATGCGACAGAGTTTCACTAGCGTCGTGTCGTCTATTCGAATGCCAGTATCGATACAATCGGCTTCCGAATCGAGATCGCAATCGGTACGTTCGTGCGAACATGTCAATTGTCAGCTGAGTAAAACGTGATATTGTGACATCTGGTTTTTTCTTCTATGAAAGATTTCAGCCATGAATGGGATTCTTGTATTTATTATGGATATAATTTGCCTTCAAGCAAATGCAAAATAGCATCAATTTATAAGCCTTAACAGAAAACATACAACATACAAACAATAAAATGCGATGATAGGCAACATTTAAGACATGATAAGCCTCTTCCTCAGCCTCTTTTTATTGTTGGCAATAGGCTCGCCCCCTATTACATTGGGACTTGTAAGTCCCAATGTAATATGGGGCGAGAATAGATGGGGGGTGTAATAGATGTTGTAACAAAAATAAAATTGAATTTTAAAAATGTGGGTGTACTATATGTACACCTCTGCCTACCCCTTCGGGGAATACAGGCGTGATGTTATGTTATATTATGTACAAACAGATGCACGAATATCTGAGTTGAGAACAAAGTTAAAATCACAGGATTTCTCTTTGAACTAACCACATTGATACTAGATGATTAGGTTTTAGACGAAAAACCTTTTAGGAAGTATTTAATAATCTTCTAAGTTAACTCAAAAGTATTAGTTAAACAAATTCAATTCTAATTCTAAATTTAATGGTTAATCTCACAGAATTTTAGTCTTTTCCTTACACAATACCGGAAGATATCAAGGCGATAATTGCTAGTTGATATGCTCGGGCATATTAACTGATATGGTCCATGCTCATAGTCCGGTTGACTAAGTGGTAACTTTTAACTGGTAACTTTAACATAATTAAATATCTTGTTGAATCTTAACTTCCAATTAAACTAACCTAATCGGTTAACATACTCAGAGAGTTTAGGATAAGGTGATATGGAATTGATTTTACTTTTAAACAGATAAAGTAAGTGGGAACTGTATGGAAAAATTATGATGCTGTTTGAACTGTGTGAAGCTGTGTTTTGAACTTGATAAGCTACCAGACCATTAAAAACAAAAAAAAAAAAATTAAAGGCAATATTCAGAATACAATGATTACAGACAAAATAACAATAAAAACTCAAAGTTATGACGACGCGTTTACCAAAGAAAATTTACGCATCGTTGTAACATATTAAATCTCTTTAAAACGGCCAATACCAAGATAATTTCAGTTGCTAAGTGATACTGATAATATAATTAGTGAGATCTTGAACAAGTGCAGAGAACAAAGCTCTACACTCTACCGTCGTCAATATCCATTTCAATTGAAGTTCCAGTTTCTTAACTCCCACCTTCTATAAGGAAGTATTCTAAAATAAAATATTTTTAAACATCCTCCTTATTCAAAGGATTAAACTTTACAGAAATTTATAAATCATGAAAAGTTATAAAATAAAACTTTTGCAATTTAAAAACTTTTACCAGTGACTACAAAATGAACATTTATTTCGTTGTAAAAGTGTCGTCGTGTCTCAGAGCTTTAGAAACTAGCTACTTTAGCGCAAATGACAAAACCACACAAAGTTTACAAAGGCGATGTTTTCATATGTATGTTTGTTTGAAATTAATTTTCAAGGCAAGTCGAAATAGAGTATATCAGGAACAACATTAGATCAAAGCTCTTAAAAATAGTCACAAAGAAATTTTTGGACTTGCTCTAGTAAAAAATCTACCGAAGACTAGGCAGAAATAAACAAATAAGGAAGATAATTTTGATAATGTACATTTTATTAATTAATCAAAAATAAACGAATGCAAATATTATTATATTTGTAATATCAATAATGTTACAAATATAATAAAACAGATAGCAATCAAAACCCCATGGTGGTAACAAAAGAAATGATGCGAAAGGAGCATCGATAAGCGACGGTAGCGGCTAACGAATCGATTGTCAATCGATTTGCCGCAGGCGATAAAATTCTCACACTCGATCGAGTTAAAGCACAACGTCCAGTAATCGGTAAACGCCGGGCAAATCACTGGCATTTGCATTTCTATGGCATTGTTGATTTTGGATCCCTTAATCGCTCGCAGAAAAGGAATTACAGGAATTCTGCAGTAGCCACACTATACAATCAGATTTTGATATGTCTTTACTGGATGGTATTTTATTTTAGCAAAAAAATCTTGGATCTGTTTTTTTCTTCATAAACTAAGTTGAGTTAGGTTTCCATATTTCCATTTTAATTAAACGAGTTCTAATTCCTCATTTTCCTATCTTCACATACATTTTGGGGTCGACGGAAGAAAAAAATCGGTTCTTTTGAATTGCTGGTAAATGGGCGTTGAACTTTACGAACACTAGGTATAAATCGTCAGACGGAATACGAATGTTTGTGGTGAAATTGATCGAGAAAGGTCCGTTTACGTTTGACAGCGGGTAGTTACCATCGAAGGTATGAAAGTGATATGGACTACCTTTGGGTATAAATAAGACGACGTTTTATTAGATAAAGTGTGCGATTATTTTTAGACAAAGTAGATTTTGACTCTTCCGCATTTACTAAAGAGATTTATATTTTCAAGAAATTAATTTAGTGTGTACTTTAGGTTTAACGTAGAATTCTGTATTTAATCCTAAGGATAATTTCAGGTCATAACGATTAATAATTACAAATGATAATTTACAAATAACCAGTAAGCACAAAATCAGTCTCGTGTCTTTATCTGTAGGCTATATTTATGTTAAGCTTAAAAAATTGCTTGTTCATTCCAAATAAAAAGTCCTTACGCATGTGTGGTTGTGTCACACGCCAGAAGTGTCGCAAGGCGGCGTTTAACACGACAGAAGAAAACGCTTCGTTAGGCGCGCTCTACAAACATTAATACTTCAATAGCACAACATTCTACCACACTATACGATTTGGAAATCGATTGACTCGTATCGATTTTATTGCGGAAAATACATGTCCGTTACGATGTGAAGATTAAAACACGTTATTTGTATAAGTTTGTTTAATGTTTGATTTTATGAGTGGTCGTGCTTTTACCGCGACTTCCTTTAAACAACTTGTTGGATAAAACAGTTTGGTTTTGAATTTAAGGAAATATAAATGATGGAATTACGATTTCTAATTTCTTTAACACACACAAGAAAGTTTAAACTACGTCTAAAGACCTTTTTACCCACACTAATATTATAAAGGCAAAAGTTTGTGAGTGTGCTTGTATGTTTGTTACCTCTTCACGCACAAACGGTTGGACCTATTTTGGTAAATTTTAGTATGAAGGTAGCTAACACCTTGGATTAGCATAAGGAATATTATATATCCCGTAAAAATGTAGTGGGTAACACCGCTGGACGCAGCAAGAATAATATATTAACTAAAATGTTAGCAAAAAAAAAAAAAGTCGTTTTATTTGTTATGTACTTCATCTATAACCTGCAAAGCGATTCTAGAAGGTTTACAATATTAAATGCTCATCATACAGTACCCATAAATGTCACAGATACCACCCAAAACTACGGTAACTGTGAATTTTAATACAGCTGGACTACCGAAGCACGTCAATTCACTGCGATTTCACGCTACACTGCTTATTACCCAGCGTTCTTGATATAAACCAGGATTGTATGCTACCCTGGTACCTCGGTGTCGTCACACCGCGCCGCGCTGACTAGAAAATAATTGTAACTAGTATTTTTTTAGTTTTATGGCGGCAGAATTATTGATAAATGTAGTAATGCAGTTGGTTTTTTAGATAAAATACTTATATGGCAATGATAAGTATCAAAATCCTTAGAAAGTTTGATGTTGCATCAACTAAAGTCTGCATAAGTCTGAGAAGACTTCGTAAGAAAGTATTAGCTCGATTTGCACGTACAGTTTTTTACGTTGCAGTATATTTTGTCAGCTAATAGTACGAATGACAGCTTTCAGCGGTTTGTTACTTTCTTCACTTTCTTCGCAAAACTTAGTTATTTTTAGTCGAGGGTTTTCCAAATTCCTAAAAGTTATTTAATTCTTTTTCTACTAAAACGTCGTTCGTTTATTCATTTTGTTTTTATAGCATTCTATACAGACCCTGCTTGATTTCATAATCATGAGAGCAAGTTCAGATAAGATTTGGCCAAAGATTATTTAGTAGGTACCTAATACCAACTAAATAATCTTATGTATGATCTACTTATGTAGTAAATTCCTATCCGCTAATATAACCTTTAGTATCTAAATCGATAAAGGAAATTTGAAAAATGATGGAGACGAGCAGGATTTGAACCTAAGACCTTTGCCATACCGTGGCGCTGCTCTTACCAACTGAGTAATCGTGCTCATGTCCATCATTTTTCAAATTTCCTTTATCAATTTAGATTCAAGCTTAGCATGGGCAACATACTAAAAAGTCATATTACCTTTAGTAGTTACTAATAATGCTCAGTGTGTTAGCACCCCTATTGCCCTTAATTCAGCACTCAATGTCCGTCAAACGGTAGCGTAACTAAAACTTATTGCTAGTTGAATCTCCTTCATTGAATTTAAATTGTCAGTATGTAAATAAGTGTGTTCGAATGGAAACTGTTTAGTAATTTCAATTGATTTGTCAATAGCGATTTGCTGTTACTAGAAAATCGTGTTTACGTAATAGGGAACGGTAGTTGTGTTTGAATTTAACGGTTTTTGATGGTACTATTACGTGTAATATGAGAATTAGATGGACATTACGCAACGAAAGTAATTTCACTAATGTTTTATTTGTTTATGACTTGGGTATTTAGATGGTAATGTAAATATTGTCAGATATGGTAGAAGCTAATGGAATAACCGTTTTATAAGATTATATCGTGTATAACGTTTTATGGACTTATTTGTAGAACATCGAAACGGCATAATGTTTTTGAAAATTGATATGCAATATTGATATCTACACAGAATTTCACTGTGGCAAATAATATTACATGATAAATCCCGGCAAACTAGCTTTGTAGCTCAAACCCCGCTCTTATTTCTGGGCTTTCCCGTGAATAACTTGGCTCTTTAAGAATATTTTTAATTTATAATTTCACGTACCTATATAATAACAATAACTGTCCCAATAAGCCCTTAAAGTTTTTGTACTAATAAAAAAATAGGGGTGTAGGCAGAAGGTTAACATGATAACAACTATTATTATGGTCAATATCATCACGCCAGTTTGATAGAAAGATACGGCAGACGTCTTTAATAGCATTCTTCTTCTTCGTATCGACTTGAGCCATGCCGTAGTGTAGAGATCGGTCAGTCAACAAGGATAGCAGCGAGGTTGACCGTCCAGGGTGCACCGGACGTACTGAAGAGGGCGTAATAAGAGTCATCATCATCATCAGCCAGAAGACGTCCACTGTTGAACAACGGCCTTCCCCTTTTAGAAGGGGGGGGGGTCCATAATCCTCACGCTTGGCAAGCGGCTTGGGGATCGCAGTGTTGGTGGTCAAATTACAGAAGACGCTGCTGCCCATCTTCTTCTTCTTATCGTATGGTTGTTGAACAACCTGGTGTCAGAGTTTAAACCGTCTGTAGGCCACTGACATGGCTTTACACACCGTTGAAAAATCTCTCAGGTGTGCTGGTTTCCTCACGATGTTTTCCTTCACCGTTTTTAGCAACTGATAACTAATTTATAGTACGCACATGAATTCGAAAAGTCATTGGTGCGTGCCGGGGTTTGAACTTGCGACCTTTGACTTGGCTGTCCAACGGTCATACTACTCGGCTATTAGTGCCCATCTTCTGGATTTTCTCTTAGTCGCCTCTTACGTCACCTACGGGAGGAAAGGGGATGGTCAATTTTAGGCTGGATACCACACGGCATATAACTAAGAGTAATTATATTTAACATATACACTTGATATGTATGTATATCCTAACATACCTTTCCATTAGGTACCACCTTACTCCACATTCGCATAAAAACAGTCATCAACTAAAAGGTCAATGGCCTCTAAATTATACCGCATATGTTACCATTTCGCTAACAATTGAAAAGGGTGGAGCAGAAACGTTAAGTAGGAAGTGACTTTGTAATGTGGGTCTGTGTTCATTAATTTTAATTGATGTTTATGATCCAAATTAATTTTTGTAAGGGGCGCTAGTGAAAGTTGACTATGGATTTAACTGTAGTTTAGTTTCTAGGGTAGTATAATATAAATTAATGTATGTATGTTAAGTTTTATTAAGTGTATATGCCGTGTGATATCCGGCCTAGAATTGACCACTCCCTTTCCTCCCGTAGGTGTCGTAAGAGGCGACTAAGGGAAAATCAGAAGATGGGCAGCAGCGTCTTCTGTAACTTGACCACCAACACTGCGATCCCCAAGCCGCTTGCCAAGCGTGGGGATTATGGCAACCTCACCCCTTCTAAAAGGTGGAGGCCTTACTTCAACAGCGGACTTCTTCCGGCTGATGATGATGATGTTAAGTTTTGACTGCCTTGTTGGTCTAGTGGTTGGTAAGCACGATAGCCAAGCACGAGGTCTTGCGTTCAAATCCCGGGTGGGGCAGTGTTATTGGGTTTTTTCATTAGGTAATTCTCAATTACAGCACGGAGTCTGGATTTGTGCTTGGTTAATGGCAATAGGCTCCCCTCCTATTACATTGGGAGCTATAAGATAACTTGCGATTTGTGGGTTTACTATACACCACTGCCTTCACCTTCGGGGAATACAGGCGTAATGTTATGTTATGTACCGTCAATACACCATCTGTATAGGATAGTGTTATTTGATTTCCTTTCCCAAAATTTTTATAAATTAAAAAAATCCATATTATCATCATCATTCGATTATTTAGGTATTTGTACGATATACAATCACGCTTGTATTTCCTTAAGAGGTAGGCAGTATGCCGCAGACAAAACACAGCAAGCTTAAAATAAAATCAAATTTGGTTTCTTGTCTGTAGACTGTACTCTATGTATCTATAAATTGTCTGACAAAATTTTAATTCTTCAACATCTAGGTAAGCCATGGGACAGGGGTGTTGTTGACACAAGTCACACACGGCTTGTTTCGTGAATACAACTTAGTAAGGTTTTACATGAAGAGGCCTTTGCCCTGCAGTGAGACACTATTGCTAGTAAGGATCCTTGTTCACACAAATTCATCATTAAGACTACAAAATGTAGTACCTAACAGCGTGCGGTAACAAAAGTGTTCATTCACTTGTGATATGTGGCTGAGCGGAGCATTCAGTTATAAATAGATGGTATCACTCCTTACACACGAACACCATACAATAGAGGTGAAGTTTTGAACGGTTTTATCGATATCACATACACCTCGTGTGGTATCGATAAAATCGTTAATCACCTCAATCAACGTAGGATGAAGCTACGGGTGTTGGTCTAATTGATGAATTGAATATACGTAGAGAATATTTACTATCAATAAGTACAGGTTTAAGTGTAGGTATCGAAGGTAAACCTATGAAAAAAAAAAATTGAACCGTAGAATGGCTCTATTAATGTAGGTTGAATACTTAATCAAGCTATAGCGTATCAAAGTAAGAAAACCTATGGACACATTTAATTTCATTAAACCTATAACATTCTCAGTCAAATCAAAAAAGTATAATTATTATTTCGTCCAACTACTGATGTGAAACTAGATATTGCACTTACTTATGCTAAAAAACTAACATTAACAAAATGTACCGTTGCTTTTAAAGCAAAATACTTTTACCCTAAAATATCTCAACTCTGCATTCAAGACTGAATTACTTGTAAAAGAAGATATTTTTCTAAAAGGCAACGATGCAAAAAAGTATCGATAAATCAAGAATACTTTTCCCACCTCTAACCCCTGATCCGCACAGTGGGAACGTCTAGTGTACCATCTATAAATAAAATAACTGAACGCAAGATAAAATTGTGAAATAATTATTGCCGAGCGCCGCACAATGGTCACGAGGCAATGAGAAATGCTGCTCGCTATTAAAGTTTGAAGTAATGTGGGGGTTATTAGGAAATAATGATTCAAATCCTTGTTACGAGAGGGTTATGTGTGTTAACCCCTTTCCTGTGCACACATAATACACTGGGTGACTTAAAAATGGTAAGTAGAATTTTAACTTAACAATCTACTTAGATAATATCATTATGAACAACTTTTACAATTAGACCAACCCCCGTAATAATTCAGCTGTTCAATACATTTTAAGTCAAGAATCCAGGTTGAATGCACAGTTATTTTATTCTTTTCGTAGGTTAGGTTCAGTAAAAGTTGTTGCACTAAAGGTACCTAAAAACACAACATTATGACGGATGTTTCCATCACTATGACAGTTCAATTACAGCCATTTTTTTCTATGAAGTTCAATTTTTCTTTTATTATAAGCAGTCATGCGTGAACCCCTAGCGCGAACATTCATTGTAGAATTACGTCACTACATAGAAAAAACGGCAGTAATACAATAACTAGACAATAGTGAGTTTTATAATTTAAAAATTACTGCATTGCAGAGCGTTAAAAAAATTATATAATATACAATCAATAATACGCCCATAACTCTCAAAGAGCAGAATTATTTTCAGTGTTATACTAAAAACAATGACAAACTTTCGCAGACAGTGTAAAACAAACCTTCGGTATAATCCTGTCATACATTTTACCAAAACAATGGACCGTTTGAGAGCATTTGAAAGATTGAATCAAATTAACTCTGTGAAATTCCAACGATAGCACACCTATGTTTCTGCTTATCTATTAACAGATTAATGAGATCATTAAGTCGATACTATTGTTTCGTATGTTCAAGCATTATTCTCTACGGGTGTAGACAGGGATATGTGTGAGAACAAAATGAATAATGCATTGGAAAAAGTTGGGAAATTATTAGAAAGTTTGTTTAATTATTACAACATTTCTAACGGGGCACAAAATATTTGACAAGACTTTATACAAAATAAGGACAATTTTACACATGGTATAGGTACTTGTTTATTTTTTTACGGAACATCCTATATTTCCTGAAAATATCATACCAGCCAGTATGCTATTTACTAGCAATACGTACCGTTATATTTTCAAAATTGGAAGACACAAACTTTTATCGAGAGTTTTAACTATTTGTGTCTTTTGTTTTTTAAACGGATTTTTGATTCGTAAACCGGTATAATATTTGTACCACGTCTAAAGATAAAGCACCTCGTATGATTCTAAGCAGAAATAATTTAGCTCATCAACATAATTGATTTTCTTATACATATACATCACTATGAATGAAATCAATCACAGCATCATTAGCAAGTCGCAAGTTATAAGCTTATTAATAAAACTACTGCGATGCGCGATGGTCCAAAAATCTTGACGCGTATCAGAAGTCTACATCTACATCTTGCGTATGGTGGTGAGCCTATTGCTATAGATGTTCTTAAACAATGCCCGACACTACGGACTTCTTCTGTATCGTATGCATTTCAAGGCATAATTTAGAATTCGCGCAGTGGCTAAGCGTCCGGACTGCTACGCTTGGGTTTGCGGGTTCGATTCCCTTATGGGACAAAAATTTGTGCGATCCGCAGATGTTTGTCCCGAGTCTGGGTGTTTGTGTATATGAAATTTCATGTTTGTAAAACGCACCCACGATACTGGAGAAATTCCTAGTGTGAGGCGACAATTATTTTTTTAAAAAACGTCGCCTAGGAATCTGTGGATCACACAAATATTTGTCCAGTGCACAGAAGTCTAACCAAGTCACTGCACAAATCGTGTCATCATTATTGTGTGTGTCAGGTCGCCCGTCTTTTATATCTTGTACCAGCACATATTGGCATATATCAGTGAAGTACTATGAATTACTTTTTGTTTGGCTGAGGTATTACTTTGGCATCGCTTGTGCACTATCAATTAGCTTAATTGACTGCGTCATTTTTAAATGTTGCGCATATAGATGTTTGAGGAAAATGTTGACATTTATTAAAGAAATAATAATGCCAGGCATCGTGCTTTAGATCAGCGAAGTCGTGTATTCTGGAAATCCACATTGTAAGAAAGGTTCTAGATTTTTTTATGGTATTTAGCGGATTTTATTCCCAAAAAAATAAAAACACGTCTACAAAAACGACATTTATGACTAGTAGAATTAGATCTTTTGTTCTTTTGTATTCTCACTAACTACTTGTTAAATTTAGACTCTAGGTACATGCATCAGACTCTACCTAGGTACAAATAATAATATAAATTTATTTTCAGACAATAACATCCATAATATTATTTAAATTTCAAAATACGAGTATTCATCATCATCAGCCGGAAGATGTCCACTGTTGAACAAGGCCTCCCCCTTAGAAGGGGGGTGGGTGCCATAATCCCCACACTTGGCAAGCAAGCGGCTTGGGGATCGCAGTGTTGGTGGTCAAGTTACAGAAGACGCTGCTGCCCATCTTCTTGATTTTCCCTTAGTCTACTCTTACAACACCCACGGGAGGAAAGGGGGTGGTCAATTCTAAGCCGGATACTACACATTATTATTTAATATAATTAAATGAAGCTCGGCGACACGTCATCCAATGCTTCATAATAAGACTGTCCATTTTATTTGCCACAACAGCAACAAAACAAGGCAGGCATCAGGAAGGCTATTCTATGCCTAATTAGACCATCATTCATCAAAATCAAGTACGCCAGCCTCTGCGAACATCCTTGACGCACTGCAGAATCAGAAACCAATAAGAAAATCAGAATCAGAAACAAAGAAAACCAATGCTCATTATTTAAAGCAAGTACAAAAATATCCCTCAAAATATTTTCACCAACTCCTAAACATTACACAACTTTAAATAGGTCATTTATTTACAAATTCACTTACGTTGGGCACTGAGGCAACGGCATTACAAAGTTCGTTATATTGTTAAGGGGGGGACACACTGGTTGCTCAGACCAGCAGCCATTTAATAATTCCGTGCGATGGTTACCGTCGTAACTGGACAGTGCATAATTTAGGGCTGTCGTATTTTGAGGTGACCTGTTTATTAAACGCCTCATTCTTTATTTTAGTAATAAATGAAAGGATTGATTATGCGTTAATATTTTGTAGTTTTAAAGCCCAAAGTCAGTTTTAAACCACATTTTTGCATACAATGTCAAGTTTGCATGAGTATGGCCCCTTGAACCTCTTTTCGGGCTAAAACTATTACGGTAATTACGCTAAAACTTACGTTTGTCTGGACTTTAAACGAGACAATGATTCTCGTTTAATGAAATCTGACGTGTCATTACGGCAACACCCCCCCCCCCCTTTTTATTAAAGTGGGAGGCCTTTGTTCAACAGTGGACTTCTTCTGGCTGATGATGATGAAAACACTTAAAACTGACTATTGTCAGCCATTTTCCTATTTTAATGTTATCTCAATAACGCAACATTAAAGTTGAAAAAATCCAAAAAATCTTTACTTTAACAACCCTACAGTCTTTCTAAAGCTAAACCAACAAATTGTCCAGCCGTAGCCTAACTGTCAGTAAAGCGTGTAATTACGCTCGAGCCGATCGCTGATCACGAACAATGGCTTGTGGTAATTGTTGCTTGTGTGCACCCAGCCTTACTCGCTTTGTTTGTGCGATTTTAGTGAAGCCTAATTTTGTTGTGGACTGCCGTGGTTAATTTGTAGTAATCAGTGGTTTTAATTGATAATGATGATGAAACAAAAGGATGAGAAAAGGTCGTCATACAATGACGATCTTTTGTCAACCTTTTGTTTATGCATCTTAAAATTAAAAACTTGTGTTCGCGTAAATTCCCGTGTTGTAGTTTAATTAAATTGGAGCTTCTTGTAAATTAAGTAAACAAAACAGCCAAATTTTTAAAAAAACGTCTCCAAAACATGAGTTATCACATACACAAACGTCCAGGCTCGGGACAAACATCTGCAGATTGCACAATTTTTTGTCCCTAACGGGTATCGAACCCGCAACCTTCCGCGCAGCATCTAATCGCTTAGCCGCTGCCCCAATCAGGTCAAATTAACTTTTCTACTGCATGGCAAAGGTATCTTCTCATACGGAGAAACATTGACCTTTACTTTATACTGCGTATTGGAGGTTTCAGTCGATAAATCCAGGGAACGTCACGTTTTCCCTCATTGCAAGTCGGTAGCGTCTTAGATTAACTTAGAAAGTTTAGCCATGAAAAAGTCACATCTATACTGGCTTTAAAGCAGTTGAAAGTTTCATTGAAAAGTTTTTAAGTATCACATTCTACCTGTACCTAGAGTTTACAGATCAAAAGAGTAATCCATACTGATGTTATGAATTGGAGTGTAACTCTATTTGTTTGTTACGCTTTTACGGCTAAACTACTCAAACGATTTTGATGATTTTTGTGAGAAGTGTCATTTTAAATTAGACCAAGGACGTCGACCTAAACAATAGTTAACAAAGACCGACCACCCATCCAAAAGCTAACCGCGGCAGCATTACTTAACCTAACAGATACATCAATTTACGCCATAAACTAAACCAGTCGTTTAACAACGTTCATTTATTTCCCAATACAACATATTACGAATTCTTCCCACGCGTACACAACCTTGATATAGTCCTATCTACGAAATGTCAACGAATCAATAATGTGAACCGTTAGCTGCGCACACGCACGCTCATTGCAATTCAAATCGTGCGCCTGCGACGTGCGGGTGACATTATTTTGGGGTCTTGTGAAGCGAGTTAGTTCAAAGGGTACACCATGTTTAAGTCAAGGGATGAATGTGTTATTAGGCGTCAACCCGCGCTTGCGCAGACAAAGGAATATTGTTATATTTATGACTAGCTTCCGCCCGCGACTTTTACCCGTAGTAAAAAATGCATTTTTAACGAGATAGAGGAGCATTATTTTGTATTTTTCTTCAGTGTCTAAGAATCTATTTAGGTACATTTCATAATAATCAGTTCTGTAATTTAGTCATTGTTTTATTTAATGAATATGTGTATAAAAAGTATTTCTGATCAGCGTAATTTTTTTGTAGAAAATTCTACTTCTTGCGATTCTAAGCAAAACTAGAGACGAAAATTTTATGTATTTCTTTGTAAAGATTTAATGTTAGAACGAAGTCAATTGACTTATCTAAAGATACTCTTCATTACTCTAAGATTTGCTGTTAGAGAACTCAATTCTGAGTTAAATTCGTGTCTGCACATCCAATTTCATATTGTTTGTATTGTGTTTTTTAAAAAAAACGTCGTTAAAAAATTTCTCTTGTATTGTGGGTGCGTTTCACAAACATGAAATATCACATACACAAACACCCAGACTCGGGACAAACAAATGTGGATCGCACAAATTTTTGCCCCGTGCGGGAATCGAACCCGCAACCCTTAGCGCAGCAGTTTAATCGCTTAGTCACTACGCCAATCAGGTTGTCTAATGTTATGTGTATAATAAAGAATTAAAGATCTTGTTTTTAACAAATATATTCACAATTCGAATAATTGGAATTCTAGCCACGTTCCCGACAACATGGCATCCATTGCTGCTTTTGTTAATGTTTGATGGTTATTTTATAGCCATAATAACTCTGTATTATATGGTGTTAATAACTGCAATATGTTGTTTCAATAAGGTGGACAGTATTGTTTGTTTGTTGTGTAAGGAATTGAATAATTAGAGGTGGGTTCAGAAAGAGCGCGTTTCTTACAAGAGACATGAAATCGCATGCTACATTATTAATATTTTTATCTATTTTACATATATAAAAATGAATTTCTGTTGGTTTCTGTTTGTTAGTCTCTCTAAAACTCGAGAACGGCTGGACCGATTGGCTAATTTTGGTTTTGAAATATTTGTACAAAATATCTACTGACGAGTCACTATATGATCGCCAGCAAAACTCCTACGATTTCAGCAATAGTAAACTACCGTGGACAGTTTTAAATGGTGAGAAGGCGGTGTATCGACGGGTCAGCTAGAATTTTTGTAAAAAAATAAAAATCCATCTATTTTTAATATTTCTAACAAAAACAATAGGATGACATGCTATTGCTGTAATCGCAGGAGTTTGGCGGTCGATCATAGATGGACTCACTGCAAAACCTACATTTTCCAAGGATAATACCTACTTGATTAACTTGATGAAAGTGAGGCAACTTAAATGACTCTAAAACGGAGTAATTGTTGACTTAGATGATTTGACATTTAGTTTACAAAGATCGCAGGCATTGGTTTAACGTTTTACACGCTGCGCATTTAATTTAATTATGCCGTCCTGCGTATGCTAATGTGCAAAACTGCTGTCGGAATTATATAAAAACATGATGTTAGTTGTCGTTCATTATGGCGTTCTAAGGGGGAGGCCTTTGTCCAGCAGTGGACGTCCGGCTGATGATGATGATGATGATGTTAGGATTAAATTTCATTTGTACACATGGACACAGTACACGGAAAGGCTGCACGCGGGGCCTGTGTCAAATATAATATCATCATCATCAGCTGAGAGACATCCACAGGTGAGCAAAGGCCTCCCCCCCTTTTAAAAAGAGAAGGGGGGGTGTCATAATCCCCACGCTTGGCAAGCGGCTTGGGGATCGCAGTAGTAGTAGTCAAGTAACAGAAGACGCTGCTGCCCATCTTCTGAATTTTCCCTTAGTCGCCTCTTACGACACCCACGGGAGGAAAGGGGGTGGTCAATTCTAGGCCGGATACCACACGGCAATAATAAAATCGAAATATAATAAATATGGGATAAATTATATTGTAGCAAAAGTAATATATAATTTATATAACTTTAATTGTACAGTATACCATTTAAACAATGCGTGTGATTTGTACATTGTACAATTCGCGTTGTTATCGCTGACATCGATTTCTCACAGAAAACATTTGAATGGACAAGAAAGTCGTGAGAATTAGACAACAAAACTGTTTGTACCTACCTACTTATATTGTTCTAGACTTTTCCTTTGACCAACTTTAAAGATGTGGCTATTACTTGGTTAACTTAGACAAGTTGATAGTTTTAACTGCAGCAATTTCCTCTAGGTGTAAGGGTATTTAGATCTAAAACATTACTCGTGATATGTGTTCATAGATTGGTACTATAGGCACCAAAATCTTTGCCTACCCCTTCGGGGTATACAGCTGTGATATTACACATGTACCTATATAACCAGCTTAATTATAATACATACCTTTTGAAACCCTTAAACTAAACTTTACAATAGGTAGGTAGGTAGTCCTAGTGTAGTCTTTATCAGTTAAGCTTATCCACTTCAATTAAAAACAAATGAATATTATTATTATCAAACCTTCCGTATGTAACACCTGTCTGTCCTGTCTGTCCATCCGTTTCCTTCTGAGCTCATGTTTTATGTATACAGCGTTGGATCTGCACTTGAATGCACCGATGTAGCTTCGTCCGTTGTTTGTCTACGTTTTATTAGACTGCTTGAAAAGGTTGTGGGTTCAAATCCTGTTTGTGACTGTGTAAGTGGCCTCTTATTTTTTTTTAAATATTAGATGTCTTTCACTATGTCATTTCAATTTAAATTCAAATGTGGTTATTTCACATTCATTGCTTAGAAACGGCAATGAAAACATCAAACGTTAAACGTCATTTGGAATTAGACCAAAATACTTTTAAACGTACAAGAATAATCCTATACAAACAACCACGCCAACCAAACACAATATTACAGTGATTTTTTAATAATAGATTTTTATAGACTACAAAAAAAACCTCTCAACTTAAACACTTACATCTTCTTCGTTCCGTCGCGTCGTGGGTAAAAATATAGTAGTTTCGAAATAAATGGCGATAACTTACTTGCATTAGAATAACGATAGGTGATGTCATAATGTGACGTGTTTAAAAAACGGTGCTTAACTTTAGAACTATCTAGTTTATATAATAAAAAATATAATTTACCTAAAAAATTAAAAAACACGAATGCCATGACAAAAAACGAACTAGAACTTTTAATTTGTTTAAAAAAATTAAACAAATTAAAAGTTCTAGTTCGTTTTTTGTCATGGCATTCGTGTTTTTTAATTTTTTAGGTAGGTTTTACCTATGTTACTCACGCTGGTGTAAGGATTCTAACGACACTCCATACATCAAAATCGCTTCAGGCATTCAGAAGTTATGGTGGAATAAAGAAACTCACGTAAAAGAATCACGACTTGTAATCGAGAACACAGAGTACCGATTTTCCAAAGCGCTGACGTCACAAAAAGCTTGTCGTTTCAGCGTTGTAATGAAATTTTTTACACAAACGAGGTTTACTCTCCGTAGGTACCTACCTACATTTTGTGCGTGATTTCGACGTCATAAATATGCATGGGTTTAATGTAAGGCCCTTTTAATGATACCTACGTTCAATTTTTGGACGAAAATAGTACGTTAAATGTTGAGTACGTAGTTAGCTTACTGTACTTTGCTTAGTCGAGATTTTAGTCGGATTTTAGGTTTCAGGAGAGGGAAGGACTGAAAATAGGCTTTATTATGTAAAACGTGGCGGGGAAAATTGGATTTTCGTTAATTAATCTAAAATATACCGCCGTACTCGAAGATACTTAATGATTACTTAAACCAACACAATCAATCAATATTATTAATATCAAATATATTATATCAACTATTCTCCTTACCCTACAATCTGTACAATTTAAAACAACCGAACTAATTCCCACAATCCCAAAGGAATCGCAATCATAAATTAAGCCGTTACAACATACCCCATAAGGCACGAGACACTACAGTCCATGACCTACGACCGGACGCCTACGGAGCATTGTGTACGAATGTAACTGGATGCGGCGACACCGGGACAAGAAACAACTCATAAATAATGTAACCTCTCCGGTACAAATGTTTGGACTGTGAGACAATAGATTTGTTGGTAGTGTTATGGGTGTTTGAATTATCTAGAACATTCTTTCGAATCCGAATCTTGAGATCTTTGAATTACATCAGTGTGCGTGTGTATACGTGTGCGGATTATTGCTTTTATAATTCCTTGATAATTTTGCTATTATAATAATTTTAGTTACGTCTTAAGTTTTTACAGTCAATGATATAACAAAGCTATTAAATGTATCGTCTACTAAATAGAAGCACTAATCTGCACTGCATATAAACTATTAAAATATTTTCACATCTGCATTATAGTTCGTTTGAGTCCCAACTTGAACAAAACTATATGTCATTCAACAATTTGTCACCTACGTCGCTGACAGTACCATCGTCCTAACCTAATTACTCGTCACAACATGAGTAGAAAGGTGTCACGATGAACCCTGAGTCAGAACACATTCAATGTAAATAGACCAGCCAACATGATTGATGTGGATAACACAATATCCGTTCATGTAATTACTCATCGTAATACTTCCGTTCGATGGGCAGGTGGGATTGTGGCCTTTGTGTACATTCACGCATGATCTGGTTGGGTCAGAGAGTTTTGGTTGTTGCATTTTGGTTCAACCGAAACCATGGTAGCACGGAAGCAGGTCGGTCATGTTACGCCCTTACGAGTGTAAAAAGTAAAATGATTATAATAATAGTAATAAATATATCCTTGAAAACATAGTACAACGTCAAAAGTTGTTGATGAAAAAACAAAGAGGCTGTAGGGCTGCCACTAAAGGCAATTGACGTAACTTAAGAAATCAAAATAAATAAATGAATATGGAAAATTATTTAAAATTTTCTTGTTATAATGATGTTACCTTTTCGTTCCAATTTAAACAGTGTGTGACTAATTTTCTTTTTCGTATTAAGAATATTAAAACCTAACCTAACAATGTAGGCACTACATCTACTAACGTACAGCCCTATTGATTTATTTCAATTAATAACAATCTCCCGTCCACTGGACATCAATATAAAATAAATGAATCTATCAGCCCTGAACATAACGGCGCTACCGCCGCTCAAACAGATTTGTCGGATACGGTGCGCGTGCGCCTATGCCAAGTTATCAACTAAAGATGATAACAGAAGGTTCACAAATTCTAACTTATTCCCATACAATGTCTGAGAGCTCAGATTAACCTGGGTTAAGCCGTTACTGCTTATATGATGTAAGAGTGAAAAGTAGTCGTTAATTTTTAATATTTTTATCTGTCTTTTTGTACTTTGGTCTTATTTATTGAATAAACGTTACTTACTTTTAAACCTTTTTTTACTATTTATTTATTTATTGGAAAAAATATAAGCTTTTGCTGCAATCTTGAATTAATTATTTTTGCGTACTATACTGGATAACCGTAGTGACATTTAATTCTTAATTTTGCTTATTGCTTTAGTAGTATCACGTTGAATAGTGTAGCAATAATGTGTGATCAGGAAAAAATACAACATTGTTTGCGCGTTTTATTGGGCGCTACATTTTAACTATCTTTAGCTTCTTTTTAACATACATCGACTTCTTCGGTTCAAGTAAACATTGGATACCAGTCAGGCCGATTTGTATGGAGTTGACCTTCTGACCACCTCACTCTATAGTATTGCGCAACGCGCTACCGTCGTCCCGTATTACAAAATCATAATTATGGTCTCTTTATGGTAATAATAACATAGCTGTGGTGTTCCATTCAATTGTTTTTGTACTCTGGGTGTGAGAAAGGTTGTACAGCTGTTTGTTTCGTCCCACGAAAGATGTTGAACTTAAGTAATACTTTGAAGAATATTGAGATAAGCGAGACGCCGCATTACACTTCATGTAGCGGCGTCTTGCTTCTTCAACGTAAACTGCCCTGCTTTATGAGTTTATGGTAAGGGGACTGACTACAAAGAATAAGAATTGAAACGAAGTACTGTTACAATTTCCGTTCTAGTGAATCACGCATGTTAAGAAACACGTCGTTTGTTTTTGAAGATTTTTTGTCAATCAGACCGTGTTGTTAAAAGTTTTTTGAGGATTCAAATGCAGGCAATTTAAGACTATTTAAGGACTAATTTGGATTAGGGTTCTATAAGAAACAAAGGAAACGAAACAATAATTATGTTATTGAAGACATTGTATGGGCATACAAGAATCATAACAATATCTCATCCAAATTAAACTTATTACTCTACTGCTCGTCCCTTCAGATACAAGCCTGATCAAATACTTCTTCGTTTCTTTGTATCGGCATGAGATTGGTCAGTCAACAAGGATGGTAGCGAGGTTGACCGTCCAGGGTGCGCGCGTCGTACTAAAGTATCGACACTCGTGGAGGCTTTCGACTAGCACTAACAAATATTTACCTTTCTACATTCATCATCATCATCATCAGCCGTAAGACGTCCACGGTTGGGCAAAGGCCTCCCCCTTTTAGAAAGAGGGGGGTTGCCATAATCCCCGCGCTTATCAACCGGCTTGGGGATCGATCTTACTACATTAAGTCAAATATTTTAAACTTAAAAACTTCAAACACAAACGATCTTAAATTAAAAACATATCTCATTAACCACAGTTAAAATTCTAACAAACAAGTTGACCGACTTGGCATCGAACCCGGAACCCATCGATCTCACTATCAGCACCTGTTTGATAGCTCCGATACCGTTTGTATCTGCCGGCGTGATGGATGGAAGGTCGACTGATAGTCAGTCAGTCAAAGGATACGTCTCAACAACGTCATGATAGTGTTAGAACTAAATGTAACTGTCCTATTTTACTATTATGTTATGTTCATGTTTTCCTATTATTATTTTCGGGTTGTAGATAGAACTCTCATGTTCATAACATGATGTCCGAGGTCCGTAGATCGTATCTGTCGTAAAACACCCTATCAGGGTGATTTATGATAATTTAGTTTTTATATAGTATATATTTATACCATCATCAGCCAAAAGACGTCCACTGTTGTACATAGGCCTCCCTCTTTTAGTAGGGGGGGGGGTGCCATAATCCCCAAACTTGGCGAGCAGCTTGGGGATCGCAGTATTGGTGGTGAAGTTACAGAAGACGCTGCTGCCCATCTTCTGGACGTTCCCTTAGTCGCCTCCTACGACACCCAAGGGAGGAAAGGGTGTGGTCAATTCTAGGCCGGATACCACACGGCAGTATATATTTATATATATACTATATATATTAGTTTATAGCTACAGCTCAAGTTGTTCAGAAAAATAATTTAAGTGTCTGACATTCGCAATGAGATTAAGGTCATCATGGAAAAGAAGCGATGAAAACCTTTACGTATCTACAGGATGCATTAAAACTGCAAGCATCATTATCATTTTATCACACCATATGTATAGTGTATAAAATCGATACATATTACGACAACTCGCTCAGAACGGAAGCAGTAATAACCCTTTACGCGTTACGCTGTCGGCACATCAAAGAGGGCCGACATCAAAGCCGGCCCACGTCTGAACATGGTCTAGACGCAAGCCTATGTGCGCTCAAACACTTGAGTAACGAACCCTATTTACGCCACTTTGTGGTAAGCGTTTTAGGGTTAGAATTTGTGCTAGTTGGGCTGAAAACGACTAGGGTTAGGTTGCATTTGTTTTTTCTTTATTCACATTAAAGCAACTCAAAGGATTTTGTTTTCTATGATCTTTACATGCCCCTTTCTTCTTATTTATTCTTTAATTCTTCATACATGATCGTTGGTAAGAGTTCGCTTGTGCCCTTCATCCAGAAATTCTCCACACTGGTCTGAATATTAATAAATCTATTGAACTCAAATGCATTTTGACAAGTAAAATGCATTTGAGTTCAATAGATTTATTAATATTCTTGTTTCATTCATCTGTCACATGCCCGAAACATCAAAGCAATCTTTCGCCAAAAACAATAGATTTTTCTTTTGCTAAAAGAAAAAAATCTCCGCCCCAAACTAGGAATTTTTCCTGTATCGTGGGTGCGTTTCACAAATATAAAACATCACATACACAAACACCCAGACTCAGGACAAACATCTGCAGATCGCACAATTTTTTTCCCGTGCGGGAATCGAACCCGCAACCCTGCAGCAGTCCAATCGCTTAGCGTCCGCACAAATCAGGTTGCCAATTGTGATTTTTTATTTAATTATTTTAAAAAGTTATAAGTAATTGTAATATTTTAATTGGTAGAGCTTACATAGTATATGTTATTATATTATTATAACACTTAAATCTATCCAGATATTAAATCGTGATGAAACCAATATGTATTGTTATTAAATATTAATATAAAAAAAATATTTTTATGAGGACGTTATGGTCAAAATAAAAATGTGTTTTAGATTCCTATTCTGATTTTATTATTCATTGAAAAGTTTGGGTCAAGTGTCGATATCATCGACTGGTTTTATGTGTTCCAATATATTTTATGTTAGTCTTCGCATATTTGAATCAGTGAAGATTATATTTTATATGAAGTTGCGACATATTGTTATTAGGTTTTGAAGTAACTTTAAAACACTTTTAGGTAAGCATTAAAGGTTTTTCAATGAATTAGGATGTAAATGAAATTGGTGTGAAAATAAAAATTTTGAATTAAAAACCATCAGAATATCAGAATTCTCAAGTTCTCAATCAGGAAGGATGAGCAGAATTCGTTATAAAATTTGAAAATTTTAGAGATAAAATACAATCATGATATGTGTTGCTGGGTTTTCTAGTGGGAAATCTCAGTAGCAGTTATTCAAAATGCGCATAATGACACGGCAAACCCTAATTCTTAAGCATAAAAATATCGATCAATTAGAGATTTTATTACCCTATTATCGAATTTTTAATTTGAAAGGTTGACCGCATACAATCGGATTTCGAATTTGGTTTCCAAATCATTTAAAGCCATTGTTATAAACGATTAGTTCTGAACTGACAAGCGCTTCAAACAAGTGCAATACGGCTCAACGGAATTCCGAATCGATTTTCGAATACAGATACCAAATTCGAATTCTGACCGCGTGCAGTCGCTCTTTAACACGTCTACCAATCACAAGACTGATAAAGACGGATAAATCTAGTTCTTTTTTTTTAAAACGTCGCCCACACTATGATTTTCTTCTGTATCGTGGGTGCGTTTCACAAACATGAAATATCACGTACACAAACACCCAGACTCGGGACAAACATCTGCGGATCGCACAAATTTTTGTGCCGTGCGGGAATCAAACCCTAAGCGCAGCAGTCCAATTGCTTAGCTACTGCGCCAATCGGGTCGTCTTCATAACATAATTGCAATTCAACTATACGTATCAATGGAGGTATAATAATACCAAAATGATAACAGGGTTTAATCCCCCAGCCTCAAGGTATCACAGTTTTCCCAACCAAATTACTGCGTAAACGCTTTGCATACTAAATGGAAATTAACTAAACAAGTTTAGAATTAAGCAAAAGACAGCCTTGCTTTATTTTTATACTGAATTTATTTTAGGCAGCTTTTAACAGCCTTCGTTAGTACCTCGTTTGATAATATAATAATTCATTGACGTCACCTTTAAGACGTAAATACTAAAAGGGAACTTAAAATTCGAGCAGTGACATGATAGCTCAGTTGGTTAGAGCTGCGCCACGATACGGCGAGAGTGCCGGGTTCAAATCCCGCTCATGTCCATCATTTTTCAAATTTCCTTTATAATTATAATATATTATAAATTATATAATTTAATTTAATAAAAACAAAATATATAGATCTTAAGCTTCTTTTAATCTTGAAGCTTGTAGGTAGGTACCTAGACCTACTAAGCTTTACGCAAAAGTTAAAAATATAAGTTTTATTGTAAAAATATATAATAAATAAATAAATACAAAAAGACTGACAAACACAGTAGATACAAATTCTACATAAAATTGATTTACATAAACATTAAATATTATTATAAAATACTAATTATAACTACGATCATACTAACGTAGCAAACTAATTAGAATAACGTTAACCAATAAGAGTCAGGTAACACGTCATCACCCGCGTTTCTGATTGGACCACGGTGACGAGATCGTCATAGATCAACTATTATAGAAGGTAAAACTAAATTAAGAAAAAAGGCGTGTTATGCACACCTTCTTGAAATAAATATTATTTGTAAAGCTCGACTGTTTAACTGCCCCGTTGGTCTAGTAAAATGCGCATGCTGAGCGTGAGGTCCTGTATTCTATTCCCGGGTCGGGAAAAGTGTTCCTGGGATTAAATTAGAGAAGAATTCTCAGTAGCACCGTCTTAAGAATTCTCCCCGGTAAGTGACCATTCGCCGTGACCACACGGCGAATGGTCACTTACCGAGGAGAATTCAGGATACCAATCCGGCCTTGAATTGAACACCCCCTCTCCTCCCTTGGGTGTAGTAAGAGGCGACTAAGGGAACATCCAGGAGATGGGCAGCAGGGTCTTCTGTAACTTGACCACCAACACTGCGATCCGCAAGCCGCTTGCCAAGCGTGGAGATTATGGCAACCCCCCCTCTAAAAGGGGAAAGGCCTTTGTTCAACAGTGGACATATATCGGCTGTTGATGATGTGACCATAGCATCGCCCCCAATTACAACATTACTTGCGATATGTGGACGTACAATACACCTTTAACTGCAGGTTATACGTTCAGGGAATCAGGCGAGATGTTATATTTGTTAAATTACCGCTTATTAAAAGAAAGCACTAAATAACAGTAAACGTGAGATAATTGCACCCAGCATCTTCCCGTGCGTCCCACGTTTTATCAGTCGGCAAACCTTTTTTAAACTTTATCTCGATCGGGGTTAATAATGATCTTATGGTCACGAGCAGTGATATGAATGAGACACACGGAGCTTTTGTTCGTCGAACTTATTTATGTTAACTGTACTGTAGCGCTTTGTGTGTAGAAACTGGTACAAATAGCAATAATCAGTTTGGGAAGGAAGAAAAGCCCTGTGCTGCGGCAGTACGTACATCAGTATATCGAAAAATATTAACTTCATGAGTGAGCCATATTGTTGAATGCTGATTATGAAATCCGTAAGGTTTTTCTGTTAGAAAATTCTTAGAAACCTTTTAGAATGGTTTTGATTAGGCACATTTGTTTTGTCACCTCTACCTATACCTATAAAGGCGTAATAATAAAGGATAATATTACTCCAGTGTCTAATAAATTATATAGATACTAACATTTTATAATCAACTTCCATTTCCATACATTGTCAGCATATTTTCATATCCCAATAAAAATATGAAGTACCCAGCAAATATGAAACATCTAACCCCGCCGTGTGTCTAGTTAACAGTAACCATCAACGTAAAAGCTTGACACCACCATCGTGGGTCACATCCATTACATAAATTATATGCTAACAGAATCTTAACGAGATCTCTGATATAAAAGTGTAATGATCAGTAACCTTGTGTCCTAGCTGACGGGTCAAGCGATGCGGCGCGTTTGAAAGCGGCGTTTGCCGCGTACGAATCGAGAATGTCACGATACACGATTTGGATTTTATGTGTAGCAATAGGTCAGGTTTATGTAAGGCGATAACTTCTTCCGAACTATTTTATATAGAATAAAGAAAAACTAAAGTACAGGGTGATAAGGTAAGTAGACGAACGAATTTTTTTTTAAACTCAGGAAAAATCTGGGAGTTTTGTCATATCAAGAAGGCAGAAGATAGAGAATAGTGGCGATCGCTTTATTGACAAGAACTGAGCTCTTGAAACAAAGAAGAAGAAGAATATCTGATAGCAAAACGTCTTCACGTTAGACCAGCATGTAAAAACAACGGTAGCATTGAACATCCTTCGGTCATTCAAAAAACGACCGTAATGACGTCAATTACCTGATCAATAGCAATGTGTATTAATGATTCCCTATCCAACACTTCGTTACGGTAAAGTCGGTTAGCCATTCAACTAATCTTGTAAAACATCTAACGCTATATTTTTTTGTATATCGTTGCGCTAATTAAGCTTCGCATCGCGTCGATCAACCATCTAGGACAGAGCCTTAGAAAGTCAGTACAGTTCACAATTATCACCTATAATGGGCTTGTTATCACCTTGTTTAATTTTATATGCATTTAAAATGGTTAACTTTGTATAAATAGTTTATAGACCAGGTTTGATACTGTCGACTATCTAAAGTGGTCAGTAATTTTTGGCTCATAGGCTACTATTATTTTGTTACGAAGACAAGCAGTGCTCTTTCTTGGAGCTTATAACATCTTTCATCATTATAGCCTTTGCCGTGTGAATTAGACACGAGATTAGATAGAATTGACCACCCCCTTTCCTCACGTGGGTGTCAACAATTGTGTCTGTTGTAGTGTAAAATTTGTTCTGGATTTTAGAGGTATGTTTCTGGGGTTGTAATGAAGTATATCTATCTATATAAATAAAAATGAATTGCTGTTCGTTAGTCTCGCTAAATCTCGAGAACGGCTGGACCGATTCGGTCGGAATATTCGTGAAATCTAGGGCAGGTTTAAATGGTAAGCAGGCGTTTCGAAGTTCACTGCGTCAGCTATTATCGATACATAATTATATATAATCAATTTGTCCTAATTAATTAAAATTGTGCAGTCAGTTTTCTTCTGACTGACCACATTCTATATTTTTTATACGACTCCTTTCTGATTCTCCTGCATTATTCCGTGGATTAATTTCATAGCGTAATTTTGATGGTCTTGTACACACAATCCCTTTATATATAAATTCTATTTGCGAACACTTAATACAATAACCCATCGACTCAGCGAGAACATAACTGAGTTACAAGCCCTTTGAATATAAATTGAGATACTTCTGAGTAAATATGTATTTGTATATGTACCTATGCATGGATAACGTCACGCCTATATTGTTACGGCTTAGTGTCAATATTTTTTAACTAACATTTTGGGGATTTTCGTTTTATAGCATTATCGTACTTTATATAGGGTTACGCACATAAAAATCAAGGTTATTCGTTATCGTTGTTTGGATAACGTTATTTAGCACCTAAATAACGTTTTCCGAACAAAAATAACGAAATTTTGAGTAACGTTTTTAGTCCCTGGTTACTATCCATTCAACTGTCATTGTTATTCGAGTTTCATGCTAACGAAATCCAACATAGTTATTGTTTATGGTGTTACCCGGCTTTTTTAAACCCAGTGGATATTTAGACTGGCAGTCTTCTTTCTGCTACATCAGTGAGGCCTGTCTTTACAGGTTAACTTAAACCCCCGTTATGTTTAATTAGAATATCCCCTTTTGACGAAGGTTTAGATATTCAAAGTTATTTGTTGTTGAAAGCTTCCCACTATCTTGAAACATATTCTTTGTTTAAATTAAGATGGTTAATCGAAAACATAATGGATATCAGAAAACTTTCATTCTCAAAGAACAGTTTAGCATTATTATCGAGATCTGTATAATGACGATGACAGATCTACAGACGATATTAAAACTTCAACACAATGTCTCGGGTTTGACTCCTGTACGAGTAACCCACATTTCAACTTAGCTGTTGTTACACCAAGATCATATATTTATCCCGTAACCATAGCTACCAAAAAGCTCAACCAACAATTCCCTAAAAAATTTAAACACAACCATTTTTTGCCCGACAGGGTTAAAAAAGGGTTAGTATTATCATAACGCCAAGTAAATTAAATAAGGGTTGTCTGAATGACGCAGCTATTATATTGAATAGGCACAGTACAATGGGACATCCTGATAGGTAGAACAATATGCTATTACTGAGTGAACGGTCAGGGTTTTTGACTGTTATTATAAGCGAGGAAGTTGAAGAAATTTGATTTAAATATGCGGGTCTTCTGTTTATACTATTAATGTTTTGTGGTACTTCTTTATTATCTTCTGTGTGGCAGTTGTATGGCTGTACTTCTGATACATGAACGTTTCATTGTGATTGAAGTTGAACCAGTAGGTACAGAACCTAATTATAAAACAGAAAATGTTTTATCTAAAAAAAGCATGTAAAAAGTTACACTAGACGGAGGAATTTACAGGGAGAGGCTTTCGCGCTATAGATTGTGTGCCAGATTTCTGATTGGACGAACCTTAATAACTGCACGACCCTAAAGGCTATCAGAACTTACGATAATTAGGTCAAATAGTTTCCTGAACTAATAATAATGTCCTCCTGACCGAATTTCGGTCACGGCGGCCTATCTCAGCTGAGACTAGCCATCTGCGCAGGAGATATTATAGTGCACAAGTATGCGCGCCGACACAGGTGCACTCCCTATTCCCTCATTCTCATAGTCCGATGGGACGGCAGACCGACACGACCGGAGAGAGATCAGGCGCAGGACCAACGGCTTAACGTGCCTTCCGAAACACGGTGGGGTCTCGACATGTGAAAACGGTCACCCATCACAAGACTGACCGCGGCGAGCACGGCTTGACCTCGCAGATCGCCTGATCTGCGGGGTAGCCACATAGCTACGAGCCCAACAAACTTGAACTATTGTTTACAGAAAACAGACATCGATATGTAGGACTTGAATTAAATTTAAAAATCACAACATATGCAACCAGCCCAGTTTAAAATGATTTGGCTTTCATACGAATAATATAATTTAATCAAAATCGTTGGCAGTCGGGTAAAAAAACATCGTTTAATTAGATTCTGCATCTGCACCAAAACTTATCCGATGACTTAACCCTTTCACTGCATCACGTTATCAGAAGGGTTGATTATTTTCTTTAGTAAAACAAACAATGGTTGGTATGTTGTCTAAATGATAATATCTTTGTAATTGGATACGGGCTTAATTGTTAAGCTGATTAAACTTCGGTAACAGCTTTGTTGTAACTTTTGAATTTGGAATATAAATTCGATTATAATTCTTTTAAGTCGTCGGTTTACGGTTCCGTATACAGAAAATTATATATATATTTTTATATTTAATTAAAATTGTAGAATATAAATAGCCCGGAGTTTTGGTGTGTTTGAACTGACAGTTAGATACAGTTTTATTAATTAAAAAAAAGGATTTATCTAATTTTGGGCGCAAATTTCACGCCTTGTCTCCAAACTTTGACTATCCTACTGTAGGGTAAAGGCATACAAAGAAAAAACGAGCATTGACCACCATAAATAAAATTAGGTTTATTGATACCTTTTTTTCAGCTTTATTATGTAACATAATATAACATAACATCACTCCTGTATTCCCCGAAGGGGTAAGCCGAGAAACATATAGTACACCCACATTTCGCCAGTTATGTTGTAAGTCCCGATGTAATAGGGGGCGAGCCTATTGCCATCAACTGGGCACAAATCCAGACTCCGTGCTGCTACTGAGAATTACCTAATGGAAAACTCAGTAACACTTTGCCCGACCAGGGTTTTGAACCCAGGACTTCTTGCTCAGCAGCTGCGCTTAGCGACCACTAGACCAACGCCTCGTTGGTCTAGTGGTCAAATTAATTACAAATAACATACAAAAATAAATAAACTGTAAATAAATATCCCTCCTAACATATTATATACCTAATCCTAAACTTCTCTAACCCTCAAATAACCCTTTCCTTCTCCAACCACCTGATTTACGGACCCCTAAAATCCATGGTGTTTTTATGGCGCGCCCCGTGATGGATTTATAGTGTTGCGCTTGATTTATACGATAGTTATCGTGTCTAGTCAGGCGTTCCTCCTATTTACATTACAAGCCTCTAACTGGCTCTCAGTCACTCCTTTTTAAGATAAAAATGATGTACTTAAAACCTTTTCGGTGTGGAATCGGAAGGCATCTGTTTATTACATGGCTGAGTAATTAGATCAGTCATTGTTCTTTTGTTTTTATTATAAATTCTCTAAAATGAAGTAGGGAACCGAAATGTAATTGTTTAGTTTTAAATAGTAAGGAGTTTTTTGATCTTTTTTATGATAAAATATGTTCACTTTTTGGTTTATATTGTATGTCCATGCAAAATACTCTATCCTTTGCGCCTTTACGTGAAAAAATGACAGACCAACATTTGTTGGTAAATAGCGAAACACACGTTCGCATTTATATTATTGGGTAACCAAATATTATATTTCAGTAAAAAGAAATGAAAGTGAAAGAGGCTACAGCGTAGTATGTCTGTTTACTATAATTTATAGTAAACAGACATACTACGCTGTAGCCTCTTTCTATACTGTACTTATAGTCTATAATGTCAAGATCATAGCAATTAAAAATCCATGGTCTCAGTCTGCTGGGAAAGCATGACATTAAATATTCTAACAGTGATATGTGTTCAAGTTTCTACCCTTAGTACCTACTAACAATTTCACCAAGCAGCCTCCAACCAGTCCTAACATCACATTAAAAACCAACCGACCAACTAACCTCGTTCATTTGTTTCAGGTATGGAAACCTTTCAACCAATTATTCATGAGCAGAGCTTTTAACTTAAAAACTGCGGGCATGGTAATATGACGTTTTTATTTACCTATAACTAAATTCCGTTCCATTCGCGTCAAAGGGACCTGTAAAATGGATCACACTTTATTACAGTCATGTATGGAAACCAGGTGTGCACTTAGAAATAAAGAAAGAAAACATTTATTACCAAGCCACCATACATAGACACACATACAGATACGGGTGTTCATTAATATTGTTTTTAGGTCTTGCTCTCAAAATACAGAACAAACCAGAATCCGTGACCGCGCAATTTTGAAGCAACACAAACTATTCCAAAATGGAGTAGTTGCATAATTGGACGATTTGCAAAACTGCAGACCTGTTAAGATTACATTTCATATTTTGTGCACATAGTTACAGTGCATGGGAAAGAAAAATGGTTGAACGCGGGGTCTGTGACCTTGCTATAATCGATACAGGGGAAAATTTTAGTGTATTTTCAGCAATTAGCAAAAAACTTGTGCCGTGTCTTGCTAATATTAAATCTTGCATTCCAAAACTCGACTTTGAACGAAGTTTTGTGCGCGAAACAATAATTGTCCCGTGCGGCCAACGACTTAGACTCATCGTCGTAAATAAACCTATTTAAAGGTTTTTAATTGAAATATTTTTAACCAACCAATGGCGGAATATGGGGCACTTCATTTCACTGTTATAATAAGCTAATAGAACCTACCACTACTAAATACAAGCGTACATCTGTATACCACATGTGTAATGTTTATACCATATCGCTTACATTATTATTTATAAACATACACCTACTTACATTCCTAAAAAAACTCTTCAATAAATCTCAAAACATCTTCTAAGACCCACTCTATTATATTAAGCTAATTCCCAATCTTACATACTTATAAGACATCCCACCAAGTAAACTAAGTATATAATAAGGTTTTACGTCAAAAAAAAGTAAAATTAATCTTCCGGTATTCCTTTATAGGATTAAAATATCTTCCTAAACTCTTGTACAAAGCTTTTTGGTATTCCAGACAAATGCTTTTTATAAACTGGCTACCGGTTTTTGATTCTTCGTTTCCCATTTCCAATAATGAGAAATATTGCTCCCTCACGCAACCAATTTTGTGTAGGAACTGTAGCTATGTACTTTTATAATTCTTAGAATTGATTTATAGACCTATAGATAAGCAGTCGCGAGTGAAGTAAGATAGGTTAGGATATTTGATAAAGGTAGAAGATATAGTGATATTGGTCAGAAATACCAAGATAAGATTATTGCAAAAGAATAAAAAATGGTGTCAAAGGAGGATGGCTATGCTGCGTTTGGTCGGGAAATTTAGGAATGATAGTAATGAGATTTTAAATCATGAATTTTTCAATATCCAAGATTTGCAGTGAATAGTCTCGGCGAAGTTTAGAAATATGAGTTCCTACACAACATTTTCACTATTATCATTGTTCACTTTACGACGCCATTTCAAGGTGACAATTATAGTCTTAAATAAAAGTCTTTTGATATGATTTCTTCTTAATCTATTCCACTGTCCCATTAAACTACGTCTCAACAGGTCTCCTAGAGAAAAGTAGCATCCTCAACAGTAGCAATGCTGTCCTCAACATAGGCTCAAATCATAAAGTCCACGGTAGCCATGTCGTTGCTCTAAGAGGATTATTCTAATAAATATGAAATGTATTCAAATCCTTTGAAAGCTTCCCGTGGGCTATGTTTTTTATTCCTTTTTTAGGGTTAGATAAATTTGTGGCCATGTAAATTGTTTGATTTATTTGGTCGACTTCGTTTATTTAAAGCTGTGTGATATATGGGTGAGTGATCTATGTTATTTGATTTTTAATGACGTAAATAGTAATTGTCCATTTGGAAGTGGACTTTTATTATTGTTTGATATAAGAATACTCTCTTTCTCTGGTTTGAGAATAACTATTCTCAAAATCGAGTTTTATACGATGTTTATCCGAATAGACACTCTAACAGACTTTAGACTAGACATAGCCATGAATTTTATTCGACAGTGTAGGGTATACAGTTATCAGACAGATTGACATTTGAACAAAACAATTTATAAAAACACTACGAATTGCAACTGAAATAAACGTTTAACTAAAAAAAGAATCTAATTTCAGAATGCAACGACCTAATTGGCGCAGTGGCTAAGCGATTAGACTGCTGCGCAAAGGGTTGCGGGTTCGATTCCCGCGCGGGGCAAACATTTGTGCGCTCCACATTTGATTGTCCCGAGTCTGGGTGTTTGTGTATGTGATATTTCCTGTTTGTGGAACGCACCCACGATACAGGAGAAATTCCAAGTGTGGGGCGACGTTTAAAAAGAACCCGAAAACAGCAAGCAATTCCAAAAACTAGCTTTTAATAAACGAAGTTCCTGGATCTGGAATACCTCACAACGGAAGCGGCTGTCAATCATAGTGATGTGTGATTGACAGGACGCGCCAGCGTTCTAGGTAGTATAAACGGTTTACCGTGTGCCCATTCTAATAAAGGATCTGCGTTTTAGATTTTTGACATTTCCAGTTAGCGCCTTAATTCCTCGCTGGTTTTCTGCAGTAGTTAGTTAGGAGTGCGCATAAGTCTTCTTTGGCACATCCGTAATTCGTCACACTGTGTAGGTATCATCTAATATGTAATATAAGCATTCTAAGCAGTCATAGCTGATTGGTATCACCGTTTGATTACCATGTTAAAGGCGATATAATAATATAGAAGGCAGTCATTATTTTGGTACTAATAAAACTATTTGAAAAACTAGCCTAGAACCTGTTACCCATAAATGCGTCGCCAAAACTGTGACAGAATTCTGCCACAAGAAATAAAGAAGCGATGTTGAAAATTATAATAATGGCTGTTTAAATTTAATTCACATTCAACTGTAAAAAAGAATTAATTGTGCAAAATAAACGAAAATACCAATGCTTACTGCTTACTGACTTTTTAGGGTTCTTGAATACGCAGCATTAAGCTTATATTTTGCTTTGCAATAGCAGAATGTTGTTTGATTTGTATTAGATTTACGTTGGTGTATGTGATGTAAAAACATTAATCCTGTGTACGCAATAAATCAACTTATAGAAAATTTGAAAATAATGATGCCCGCTTGCAGTTGGGGGGTTAAACCGTAGAAATATATTTTATAGAAAAAAGACAGACCTTAAAGCTATACTTCGGACTATTATAAATCAAACAGAATAAAGTTGTATCCAAAACTCCCAAAAAAAAACAAATTCTAATTTTGTATAGTCTTTTTTAAATAAAAGTATCTAAATATAATATATAATAAATGCATAAAGTCGGCAGAAATACAAAGGAACATAATATAATCCAATCACCAATAAAAACAAGGATATAAACCATAAAACGGAACCCACCTTTTAAATATCCAACGCGCTCTCATCAACTCTTGCGCACAATACATAATTCAGTGCGCGAACGCACCGCGCAGAAATTCTTGATCAGCAAAAAACGTTTTAAAGGAAACATTTCTCGTCGATTGTATAAATGTTGAATTCAGTACAGTAAGTAGAAACTGGTTGTTTTTAGCAAAGAGATTGGCACAGCCTATTTTATGGGAATGACGATTTTTAACTTCTTTTTTTAAATACCCTCAGTTGCGACCAGATTTTTATTTTTCAGAATCTACTTTAAGGTTTTATTGCGTCAAGAGTTAAAATTAAACTGAATTGTATATCGTTGGATAGTTGAGTGCGTGTTGGGAACTACAGGATGTTTTTAAAATAATCACCCATCATTTTTTTCTACTACTTTTAACCCAACCGATGGGTACCTTACTTACACATTATCTTGTTGATACTAAATTAAATAAAAACAAATAGAATATCATATCCGACTGAAATATCTAATTAGATTGTTAACTTTATATTTGCAAAAACTTGTAATTGGCCTTCTAATTCTATCGTATATAATACTAGTATTTTATCCTGTCAGTTTCCTAAAGATATAAAATAACCAGAGACAAAATAAAGAAAGCTTAACCGTTCGGACTTATTACACCCTTCACCCACTTGCAACATAATAAATTTATACGATACATTGAAACGCCTTTCAGAAATCAATAAGCTTACCGAACAAACCACCAATAAAACGACGAGACGTCATTGGTTATGTATGAAAGCACTGCGCAAACGCACCCAAGATCCATGCGCCCGCGCATCCATTGATGTTTCATTCATTGAATAAAATAATAATCGATACAAAAAATAATCGATTCGTTATACCGTTGATTTTTATTTAATCGATGTTGCGCCTCGTTAATTTATTAATTAATCGGTAAAGTTGCTTCTTGTTCAATTTTCACTACCTAGTTATCGATTTTATTTTTATTTTATGATGTTATTTTTAATACATGTAGTAAAGCTTCACATTCGTTTACTTTTAGTGAATTAGTACCTACTTAGTTATGGTAGATACCTAACATTTAGCCAATTACATTAGCAGCCTTTTGCCAATGATTGGGCAAAATTCCAGTCCCCAAACTAGTTCTGATTATTTATTTACAGAAAAACCTAATAACAGTGTCGACCAACCTAACAAGGGAATTAAACTGAAAATCTCACTGCCGACAGTCCACAGTACCAAAAAACAATTGAATACAATAAACCATAATTATCGTTAATGCCCATCGAAATTGAATGGAACTTAACAGTTATCAAAACAAAAAACACTTGCACATCGCATTCGAATTGAAGACGAAGAAAAAATTGAATCCCCAAATCGATTATTCACGAAACAGGACAATTAAATGGGCAAAAAGTTATGTTATAAATTCATGGCTTGACTCGCAACTTTTTTTGAGCAATGCTTAAAGGAAAAATGTTTAATGTATTTTTCATTCAGGTCTTTAACTTAAACAAGCTAAATGGGAAACGGATGAGCATCGCTTGGACGCTCATTCAGAAGTCGTGCTGAGTTTCGGGTTCCTTAAAAATATTTTGTTTTTTGTGAATTTTCTCTGAATTTAAAATAATAATACTTATTTCTTTGGTCTTAACTACATATGGAATAAGTAAGTAAGTTACTTAAGATGACTAAGTTTACATAAGATGAGCACTGGCAGGAATGGTAGAGGGAAAGGCAAGTTTTTGCCCTGCAGTGGGACGGACGATTATGGCGGAATTACAAAAGGTATAGGTGTGCTAAATGATCCTTGTTAATGAAAATCCTTGATAATCTAGAACCTAAAACTGCATAGGAACCTAATTTATTTTAGTGTGTGACCTCAAAAGTATACTAAACCCGTCTTCAAAACAGTAGCTGTAAGTACTTAAAACTCTGTTTAGTGTAAGCCCTCAAAATATCTATGCTGAACCCGTCTTCAAAAACAGTAGCTGTACGTACATTATACTCTGTTGAGGCGTTTTTTAATTCGTGGCAACCCTTTTAAGGCATTACGTCTGCTATGTCCGCATTCAATTCAATACGTTTTCGGTAGGAAGACTTTTTGTACGGTTTGCAGACGAAATTCAAAAGTATCGAATATTCGTTTTCTCAGTAAGAGACTTTTAGATGCAGCCTATCGGTACTCGAATCTTGGGGAATATCAGGCTATTTATCTGGCGCCATTCCAAACTCTGCATAAAGGACAAAGAAAATGAGGTTTAATAGGATAACCTAAATAAAGATAGTTGAAAATTGTGTATTTGGCTTCTACTGATTTACATGCCAGCAAAAAATCTAGGAAAATTAAAAACTAATGGATTGGTAAAGTTTGCAAAACAATTTTTAAATTTTCATTCAGCCTCAATATTTGACAACTTAGTGTTGGCGTTCTTAGTTTATAATTTCCACCAAGTTTTTAAATAGGTAATATAATTTTTTTATCGTTCAATTTACTCCATTCCACAAGTTTGGCGAATATTGGTCCATTGCGCCAAAATTTTCGTGCAAAATAATATTATTGAACAATTTGCCGATCGCTTTGTTGGGTTAAGTAAGAAGTATTTGCGTTAAATGGTTTAAAACAATTCCAAATTGATAAATGAACTTTGTTATTAGTTTTGAAAGATAAATATTAATTTGAATAATCAATTGGTGGCAACGGTGTCCGTTGTTCCTAGTTTAGGAAATAATAATTATTGTTGTTTTGCCCAAATAAATTGCTTCCTGGAAAGCAAGTTCTAAGAAGCGACGTTCACGATGTTGCCTCGTTGCCACCAAAACATCACTACGTCCACTCCTGAACAAAGGCCTCCCCCTTACGGGGGGTAGGTGCCATACCTCCACGCTTGGCAAATGGCTTGGGGATTGCAGTATGGTGGTGAAGTTACATCTCCTGGATTTTCCCTTAGTCACCTCCGACGACAGCCAACGGGACGAAATGTGAAGGTGCTTTTATGGCCCGGTACCCCACAGGCGGCCGCCAAATATTAGCCGCAAATTACTATAATGTGGGGAAAACGTGTTCTGGAGTGGAGACCAAGACTCGGTAAACTATGTATGATGTAAGATGGGGCGACGATATACGCAATATGGCAGGCAGCGGTTGGAAGCGGAAGGCAGAAGATCGAGCTCAGTGGCGTGCCTTAGGAGAGGCCTATGTCCAGCAGTGAACTAAGATAGACTGATGATGATAACTATAATGTGATGATGAGTCGCGATATATGCGTGTCCTCTGGGCAGCTTCGGAGATAACAGTTTTATCCTTCCATAAAGCACAAAAAAAAGCAATACATCTAGAGTTTTATTGACATAGTAAACAACTAACAATCAAATCAACGCCAACTAAATACGAACAAACTATTTCGCTATCTCTACAAGAAAGTTCAAAACTTTTCCCAACATTGTCCGTTCAGCGCCATACGTTGAACCAGATAGCGTCTTAACTTACTGCGCATGTTCTATAGGCGTACTGAAATTTACAGCCTTTCGTGCGCGTAATAAGTTTCAGAGGCAGTACCTCTGAAACAATACAAGAGTTTAAGAAAATGCTAATGACCAGAAGTCAGAATAGCGAGATTAAGAACTCATTACCTTATCTAGACAAATGATTAAAATAATATACAAAGCGGTGATGTTTATTAGTGTGTGTGAAAATTCATCATCAACATTTATGATGGACCTTCAGGCCGGACATTGGTTACTTTGGTTTAAAAAAAAATTGGGCTGATTATAGTTATTTAGAATATACACCCGTATGAATCACCAAAGTGGCTTACTATCTAATGGTACTTTCAAACGGTTACCCAGTTAATGACAATAATTTTCCTTCCTCGCATTTCGTGGCAGAATAAGACCCAATTTTTGGAACTTATTCAAACTCTTAAAAGCAATTTTCATCTTCTTTTTTATAAGATGGACATTGCTATTACATAGCAAGGAACTCCTTGCCCTTTCTGTAAATAAATTTAATAAGAAAACATAGAAGCAAATGTTTAAGGAGCGTGAAAACTGTCTACATAAGATATAGAAAGAAAAACTAACGACATAGTCATCATCAGCCGGAAGAAGTCCACTGTTGAACAAAGGCCTCCCCCTTTTAGAAGGGGGGCGGGTTGCCATAATCCCCACGCTTGGCGAGAGGCTTGGGGATCGCAGTGGTGGTGGTCAAGTTACAGAAAATGCTGCTGCCTATCTTGATTTTCCCTTAGTCGCCTCTTACGACACCCATGGGAGGAAAGGGGGTGGTCAATTCTAGGCCGGATACCACACGGCACAACAACATTGTGAACTGTTCCTGTGATGATCATATTGGCTATTTTAGTTGTCGTCTTTCTTTCTTATAGTCGATGAACAACCTGGTGTCAGAATTAAAACCGCCTGTAGGCCTTTGACAATCTGACATGGCTTTACACACCGTTGAAAAGTCTCCGGTGTGCCGGCTTCCTTACAATGTTTTCTTCCTTCACCGTTTTAGCAACTGTTAAATTAATTTTAATATGCATATGAATTCGAAAAGACATTAGACGCACTAATGTCACCGGGGTTCGAACTTGCGACCTATGACTTGGCAGTCCAACCATCATACCACTCGGCTATCACTGCTATTACTGCATTCTAATTGTAATAACTAGAATACTCATCACTGAGTAACATGATACCTGCGCATGATTATCGATAGCTATGCTCGTATATTATTATTTGGAAAGCATAAGATTATTACTTTCTAATATTATTTATTGGTTTAAAGGTATAAAGTATTACTGTATCAATGGTCGATAAAATTCGTACGTGTAGAATTTCGTTAAAGTATTTGTGATTAGAAAATGTTCTACATCAATCATACAACATAACATTGAGCCTGTGTTCTCTGAAGGGGTAGGCAGAGGTGCACATTTATAGTACACCCACATTTCGCAAGTTATGTTATAGGTCACAATGTAATTGGGGGCGTGCCTGTTGCCATCAACCGGGCACAATCCCAGACTCCATCCTGCAACTGAGAATTACGTAATCGAAAAACTCAACAACTTTTGAACGACCCGGGATTCGAACCCAGGACCCTCAGCATTCGTACTTAGTGATCATTAGGCCAACGAGGCAGTCCAGATGTCATATTCTACATAGCAAATAAATCATCAATATACCAAAAAGACACGTATAGCTCTACCTACCTTCTATAATTAATAAGAGCGTGAATAGATAACTATTACAAAGAAGAAAGTATCAAAAACATAGATATCAAATTACGAAAGAACTATTTTGTATTCATTGAGCACTAGTAATCATTCAGTAATTGGATATTAGGTCTAATGTCTGATATAAACATATTTAATCAATAGGACAAATGTCGGAATAATATCATACATTAATATTTCCAATTAAAAACAGTCTACTACAGTCGTTTAAGTATCCATTATGTCGTTCTCAAGGCATTCGGTGGACGTTACGGTGATACATTCCGGGTTATAGTATAGGTGTAAGCGATCCCGGTGGGGTTGACGGTAAAGTTCCAGCTTGATCACCCTCCCCGTCATCGAAGGCGTGTAGTGGGATACTGATAGCCGACTGGTATCACCGTTGGACTGCCAAGTCAAAGGTCGCAACTTCAAACCCCGACACGTACCAATGACTTTGGAACTCATGTGCGTATTATAAATTAGTTATCAGTTGCTGACCGTTGAAGGAAAACACCGTAAACCGGAACACCTGAGAGATTTTTCAATGGTCTTTTTTTTTTAATAAACGTCGCCCCACACTAGGAGTTTCTCCTGTATCGTGGGTGCGTTTCACACCCAGACTCTTTTTCAACGGTGTGTTGTGTTGTTCATCAACCATACGACGAGAAGAAGATAAATTATAATGATAAAATGATAATTGCAACTTGCATAGCGCGTAATTAATAAGGCTTCACCATATTTCCTACTGGCTAACTCCATGCAATTAAAAAAAGAAACTTCTCTTTTTGCCAAATAACATAAAATATATTCAACCCGTTTAATATAAATTACACTTAATTCCAACTATCTTCTCACGCACTATATTAAGCATTCGATAAACACTTTTATGGGCCCATAAAGGGATCCTAGGCGATGGCATTACGACCAAAACGGACCCAAAAAAAGTAGTTCCCATCACCAAGTACCAGTCGCCATTGACTTGTAATTTGTACCATACAAAATACTTTTTAGGCGGGCGACATCGCAGCTACTTCAACATTGCGACTGGACGACAAAAAGTCGAACGAGACGCATTGACAGCTAGCATTTTGACTTTTCCAACCGGTCTGCTGTCACCAAGATTCAGGGTTCCTTTTGAAATTGAAACCCTTCTTAATTACCGCGGTAATCTTTAGGCAAAAGGATTAGCCGTGAGTTTTTACCATGTAGTACATTGATCAATTTTATTAGGTAGGAGAACCTCCTCCTTTTTTTGAAGTCGGTAAAAGCTACGTTGTAACTAAATTGAACTGAATAAGGTACCTGGTACTTTTACTAGACCTGTTACTTTAAGTCGAAGCTTTCTACCTAGCTCCACGATATTTTTGTTTCATTGATGCGTGAAACACCATTATTATTATTTTCTTTATTATAAATATTACTTATAATTTAAATATATATTATAAGGTACAAAAACAGCAAAATAAAAATAAAATTTGTGTAAAAATATAAAAAATAGTTGCCAACCGTCATCGAGAACTTTATTATTATTTCCTTTATTTAAAATATCACTTATCAATTACATTTTTAAATATATTATATAATTAAATAAAAAAACAGCAATAATAATTTAAAAAAATCATCATTATTATGAGCCTGTAATGTCCCACTGCAGGGCAAAGGCCTCCCCACTCTCTTTCCGTACGTCTCTGTCAAGGGCTGTCGATAACCAGTCATCCATAAAGGAGTCCAGTTCATCTCGTCATCTCCGTTTGGGTCTGCCTCGCTGACATCTACCTTGTTAAGGGGTTCATTGGGATGAACATTTGGCCCAACACCATGCACGAACAAAATATTTGCAGAGCACAAATTGTCCTACACCGGAAAAAAATTCACAACTTTTTGCTAACAGAATTCAGAAACTGCGCGTGTATTTTTAGGAAAAATTAGGAACATTTTAAGTAATTTAAACCAAAAAAAGATTTTTCTTAAAGTAAAAGTAAATTAATTGGATCATTTAAATGTTTTTCTTGTTTTAATGTAAAGAACCTTCCTTTGTGTAATCAGTACATAATGACAGACCTTTTTATAGATAATTAAAAGCAATGAGGGTATGGCAAACGTGTTTAATATTTAATACTCTTTAAATTGAGTTCAGTAAAAAGCTATGCGACTTTTTCTTGAGTTTGTAAAGTAAGCCGGAGAAGCAATTAATTAAATATTTATGTAAGTACCTTTACTTTTAAATAATAAATGATTGGGGTTCGGTATTGTGTTTCTGATCGACTTCTTGTTATCGTATGGTTTATAAACAACCTTGTCAATGTTTAAACCGCCTGTAGGCCTTCGACATGGCTTTACACACCGTTGAAAATTCCATGAGTGTGCCGGTTTCCTCACGAAAGATTTTTCTTCACTGTCTTTAGCGACTGATAACTAATTTTTAATCATTGTTTTTTGTATTGTAAATTATCTTACATATTTCAATTGATAAACCTGAAGTTATAGGGTCAAATAGGTTTTAAAGATCCACAACTGTAGGCAGAAGCAAATTCTTACAAAATCAAAACGGACCTACACACGCAACTTACATCACAAGTTTCTAAAGCACTCCCACTAGTAAGTTACCCAGGCTCTGCCCGCGAAAGCACTAGTCATTATAATTGGCGAAAGTCTATATTTGAATACAATACAGAATCCGCCATGAATAAAACATGCTTCGTATGGTTTCAATGCGTTTTTATGCAATGCGTATAATGGTACGGTTGTTGTGAGTGGGTGTGACTGTTCGATGCTTGTTCTTAGAAATATGATACGAGTGTGCGACCGAAATATAAGTGTTTAAGATAATGGCGTGTTTGATTTGAATGGTTCTATTCAAATAGAATAATGGTTTGTTGAAAATTGGTTCATTGCTAAAGTTGTACGTTTGAGTCACCGAAAAAATCAAGCATAATAATTTAGCATCAAACTAATATGGATCAATCAACAGCAACAGAAACTAAACAGTGTTAAGGTAAAAGAATACCTAAAAACTTTATGTGACCATATACCATAACTGAAAAATCAACTTAAAATTAAACTGCAATTTCGATATTGACAAAAATTGCAAAGAAATTTGAAAAAAAAAAGTAGATAGTACCGACAAGGACGAAATTATAGAAGGTGGTATAAAACAATAAGCGTGAGTGACGTAGAAAATAATCAAAACGAAACTGACGAACAATAAAAGAAACGAACTGTATAAGAAAAATGACAATACATCAAGAAAAATCAATTTATAATTTATTCAAATACCATAATCGCGATCAGCCAATACTATCTTAAACCGATGATATTTTAGCATAGTCTAATACCAATGGAAGACCACCACAGAGGCACTGATATCTGACAAACTGACAAAATTTGACAAATCACAGCCACTGCTGACAAATTACGTCTAGTTTTGACAAATTACGGCTGCTGTTGACAAATAACAGGCCACCGGAATCAAAGGCCTATTGTTTGTTACTTTTTGTTGCTAGGAGCTCTTACGGCTTAAATGTTGGTTCATGTAGCATGAAAAAAAAATATTATTTTATTTTTTACGGCTGTATTCCCAAAGGGCTATCCTTATGGAAATTATCTTTGCCTATGCATACCTATATTTCGCAGGCTAGTTACATTTAGAAGAATATTGTTATTAATCAGTTATAATTTCATATCACTTGTGTGTTACTGAGATTTTCCTCAGAGAAAAGCTAAGAAGTGGAGTTTTTGACCAACTAATTTAGGCGATAAATCAGCTCGGAGCATAACGCGATGGTTAATACCCTCAACAAGTCTTTAACTATAAAGGAGCATTTTATATTAATAAATTCATTTTTCTGCATATTCATCATCATCGACATCAGCTGGAAGACGTCCATTGTTGAACAAACGCCTCCTGCTTTTAGAAGAGGGGGGGGGGATACCATAATCCCCACGCCGGCTTGGGATCGCAATGTTGGTGGTCAAGCCACAGAAGACGCTGCTGCCCATCTTTTGGATTTTCCCTTAGTCGCCACTTACGACCCCCACGGGAGAAAAGCGGGTGGTCAATTCTAGGCCGGATACCACACGGCTAAATTTTTGAATATTATTATGTTTTAAATAAATACCTATAATTCGAGAATAACACAATTTCTGATTGCACGAACCAAGTCACAATTTTATTCATTATATCGATAGTAGGGTTGTGTTTGCTATACCGTGTACGTTTTATCGACATATCGATGCCACGTTTCTACTTAATGCGTGGGAAACTGCAGCACAATAGTGGGAAAATAGGTCTGTAGCCATTCATGAGTGTGGTAAAGAGGGCACCACTGTGTGGAGTCTGAAGCCTTTTACTTGCCGTCTAGAAATGTATTGAGGTCACATTTATGCATGTTCTATGGCTCTTTAGACGCTCCGTCAATTAAGAATATGAATTTTTCTTTTGCCGTGACTGCGAATAAGTGGCAAAAATTCTGTTGTGGGACTAATGATGCAATAGGCCCACCACCTATTTATACGGATAAATGTTGAGCGGTAAAATATAGGTGTTTACATCCTAATAAAACATGAATCCTTGTGGCAAGTTTACGATGCCATTGCATTGCGAAAGTGTGATATTTTTGTGATGTGATATCTTTGCTTAGCTTTACTTTGGACGAGAGTAAACCAAAGATCATAAACCAAATTATAACTTAATTAGTTTCGAAAGGTTTATTTCTTTATTAAAACGTCGCCCCACACTAGGAATTGCTCCTGAATCGTGGGGAAGTTTCACAAACATGAAATATCACATACACAAACACCGAGACTTGGGACAAACATCTGCGGATCACACCAATTTTTGTCCCGTGCCGAGGAATCAAACTCGCGAACCTTAGCGTAACAGTCCAATCAGTTTGTTATATACTTTGTACATACATAGGTAATTTGGGTCTTAACAGCATACAACGTTATTCTTTGAGAAAACCGTTGTGTTCACCGTTTTAAAGGTACAGTTCTAAGGACAACAGTTACGAATAATTTTCAGTTTTCCCATCCTTCGAAGAATTTCTCAATGAAAATTTAATGGCTCACAGCTCATAAGGTAATAACGTTTTCCATCCTTTGTTGTTCTGAGCAAGCGCTAAAGTACAAGAAAACCTGGGTGGGCTGAGGAATATTGATGAAGTTATGAACAATTATAGAAAGGTATGTCCTAGAATATTCATACGCGTAGGTAAGAATATAATAATAAACATTCTTATTAAGATAACTGTGAATGGTGAGGTCTGTTTTCAATTTCCAGTAATTAATAGTTAATTTATATTATTTTATCAATTTTAAATTCTGCTTAGCATGCTTTTTTAGTTCCCTGAATGCCTATTTTCAATCTTATTTACTGAGGCTGCCTCGTTGGTCCAATGGCCGCTAAGCGCGACTGCTGAATATGAGGTCCTGGGTTCAAATCCCGGTTAGAGCGAAGTGTTATTGGGATTTTCCATTTGGTAATTTTCAGTAACAGTATGGAGTCTGGGTTTGAGCCCTGTTGATGGCATTAGGCTTATTACATTGGGACCTATAACATAACTGGCAAAATTTGGGTGTATACCGATATGTGCACCTCTGCCTACTTCTTCGAGGAATACAGGCGTTATGGTATGTTATGTATAATAATTTTAAATTGTGCTTAACATGGCTACACATGCTGAAAATATTATAAACTAAAGTTCATACCACGGCCTCTTTACAAAGACTGATATTATTACCTATGTGATAAGTTTTATCGATAAAAACCTGAAACTAAGTTTATAATATTAAGCAAGGGCTTTTTCCTATAACCATATATGTATTATCATCATCATCATCATCAGCCCGTTGCAGTCCACTGCTGGACATAGGCCTCTCCCAATGTACGCCACAAAGCCCGGTCTGCTGCTTTATATACATATGTATATTACATATTTTGTATTAAAAAACCCAGATCGTAATGCTAGTATAAATTCGGACATTAATAACATAATTTATAATGACATCAAATCGTTATAATATTGTTTCTAATTTATTTGACTAGAGATAGCAATCGAACTTTCGTATGATCGATCGATCGATCATTTCGTATCGATATCCACTTTCAATTGCTTAATCGGCTATTGTATTTATAACTGGTTCGATTTAATCGTTTATCGATATTTTAAGGTACGTACTTCCATGGTTACATAAAGCTCTACTTAGGTTTTTTGGTAGGTATTGATTTAATTATGCTTTAGTTTAATAGTCTCATCATTAATAATCTGAAATTGTCAGCAGTGCACAAGCGTGTTTATTTGGTTCTTCTTTTTAGAAGTAAAAGCTTTTTCTAGCAATGAATTAGCAAAGTGGCAGGGTAAAATTGTGATAAATTCACCATCAGCCGAAAGACGTCCACTGTTGAACACCTCCCTCTTATGGGGGGGTAGGGGTTACTATAATCCCCACGCTTGGCAAGCGGCTTTGGGACCGAAGTATTGATTTCTGCAATTTCCTTCTGTCTACGACAATATTATATTTAGCAAGAAAAAAAAAACTTAATTTAATTAATATGTATAAAAAATATCAGCGAACAACTAGCCCGAGCATTATTTCTTAAATTTAATAAAACGTTTATTTATTTACACTTGCAAGCCAATTTGACCAATTCATGCACGCTCGCTTTGCTTGATTGAATAAATAAACAGGAGTAAAAAGTATTGAAACTTGAAGAGTGAGAAAAATATGCAAATCATTGAAAATCTGACTCACTGAGAGATTTTCATAAAACAACGAGAACTTATTTTTAATTTGAATACCAAAGTAAGTTGAATAAAATATTAGAACTACGTACTTGCTTTGTTTGTTGAAAGGATTAAAAGCTTTATTAAAAATTGAACCATTTATATTGAATTAAAATATAAGTAAGATGATAATATAATAAAACTAGCTGCGCCCTGCGCTGTTACCCGCTACATTTGTTTGGGATGAAAAGCCTATATGTTATTCCAGGGTGTCAGCTAACTTCATACCAAATTTTATCGAACAACGTTTTTTATCATTTTATCGTAACAAACATACGAACCCACTCACAAATTTTCGCCTTTATAATATAAGTGTGACAATCTTATTTCATGGATGCAAATGGCAAGTTGGCGTTCATTGTGGCGTTCTAAGGGGGAGCACTTTGTCCGGCAGTAGACGTCTTTCGGCTGATGATGATGATGTATCTTATTTCATTGGGTTTGCTGGAATAGATTGGGATAAGAATGCACATACATTAATACACATAATATAATTAATTAGACTCTTACAATTGTAGATATCCGATGTTTTTTTCGACAGACTCCCGCTAACAGAGATGTAGTTTCGTAACTCCTATGGTCAAAGGGACGAACTAATCTTTTCATTAAATCCAGGTTTCATTACGAAGTCTGAAATCACTTACTCAGTGGAACCCTGCAAGAATTATGTTTGTAATATTAAAGGAAATAAATAAAATACACAACATTAGAAAAGTCTGATTTATACTTGGATTTGAACCAGCAGCCTTGAGACCGTATCAATCCAGATCGTCAACCACTAGGCCACGGCGATACGGTGTAATATGAAAATACTTTCGCAATCTATTAATGGAACCATGAATATCGTAATATTTCAATACGAAGGCATCATAACATAGGGAGAAATATTCTCAGCGGGGGTCTTGACGCTTTGTTTAACCTTCAAATATGTACCAATAATAACATATTCGTGCACGTGTTCACTATATTTAGCTTTCAATGGATACGTGAGCTTCGGCCTAATTGCGTTTGTGCTCTTTCTGCTTTGAAAGCTTGCAAGTTTTGAGTTTGTATTTGCATGTGTATTGCAGTGATATGTCAAAAATTATAGATACGTCTAAAGCTAACAAAATGAACGAGAAAGGTGTTCCGAACTGCACACATACTTAATTATACAACATGAAAAAGACGTAAAAGAGATAGTATCTAATTATAACAACAAGACACTTGCGCGCGCATTTCAAAAGTCTCAGTCAAGCCCAAAATTGTCAAAATTGGGACATGTTTGAGTCTTCAAAATGAGCACGACAGTGACATATCTGTACTTTTTCGAAATATCATTGAAGACTGCAGACACACTTTGCTTTAAGCTGGATTACGGATATAATGTTTCTAAATATTGGGCCAGTGTGTAAATAGAGCGACACAGTGGCATATCTGATGCTGATGAAGACGATGTATGTAATGAATTATTTGAAAACACTTGACTAATCATTGAGCACGTTTGATGCCATCAATCTTGCCACTTATAATTACGTAGGAGTAACATTGTTAATCGCAATATTGTTTAATAACTACCTACCTCTTCAGAAAACCCATGCGTAAAAATCATCATCATCATCAGCCGTAAGACGTCCACTGTTGAACAAAGGCCCGGGCTTAAAGGGGGTTTTTCATAACCCCCACGCTTGGCGGACTAGGGAATCGCAGTACTGATGGTGAAGTAACAGAAGACGCTACCGATCTTCTGGGTTTTCCCTTAGTCGGCTCTTACGACACCCAACGTGACGAAATGGGAAGGTACTATCCTGACCCAGCATTCCACGGCTTGCGTAAATACTCATAACTAATACCAATAAACAAACTGAAATAGGTAAATCTGACATTTTTGTCAGTGATCACCTTCAGCTAACTAGTCTTAACGCTAGTATCAAGTTACATTGTTCATTCAGAAATCTAATATGAGTCTGACAGACAAACTGACATCACGGTCATTTGATTAATCACTCAACATTTCGCGCGAAGAATTTAGTCTCAGTTCGCATTCGGATATCGATTTCAATCGATACCTCCTAGATCATATGACTGATCGTGAATGGTTAGTTATTGTAACGTGTCGATGCCGTATTGATGGGGTTTTTAGGGGAAAAAAATTATCACAACTATAAAATTATATCACTGAACTACAAAAAAAGTCTTGAAATCTTTTCAGTATTAAGCATAGGGTGTTCAATACTTAGCATGTAGGTACCTGACAGGTTTTAGGTTATTTATTTTATTTTCTTCCAATGAGGAATTACATAATTATCAATATGATAATATACAATTCTGGCGTACAATAATAACTTGAAATTACACTTTCTATATTATTTACTATATATTCCGGTTATATTCACGTGTGTATTCGGGAATGCCCGACTAGTTTCGAACTCGAACGGAGCCCTTATTCATGAGCTGGTTACGCGGCAGAGTCGCGAGCCGAACGCACTCTGCCGCGTAACCAGCTCATGAATAAGGGCTCCGTTCGAGTGAGTTCGTCACGTGAGTATAACCGGGATATATAGTAAATAATATGGATAACACTCACGAAAGTTATTATAGTAAAATTACACTTTCTCTGCATTCTTTTACTTTTTCATATCTTTTAGGAAAAAGTTATGAAAAAAGTAAATGTTAGAACTTCTGTATTGGTTTAAAAAATTAAATAATATGTGGGACTCAAACCTATGACCTTCTACACCACAGATCAGGCATGCTTCACCATGCTCATTGATTTATATCAATCAATTAATTAGTTCATATTCCCACATTACCACTATCACTTACGTACTTTGTCAAATAAGTCTGTAAATAAAAAACTGGTTACAAACAGCATGTTCTAAAAATACATTAAGATGAGAAACAATATTAAATACACACTTAGTACACAAAACATAAGTACACAGTACACAATCGTGTACCGTACAAACACAACGAGATTCGCTGTATGTCGTAAGCGTTGCGTAGTTCTAACAAAATGATTTTAACGTAACTTAATTACGTTTAGAAGTATTAAGCGAAAAGCGGAAAAATTCAAAAATTCACATCAAAAGATCTATCATCATCATCACAGAAATGTTGGTGTAGATACCTACAGTGTACCCATATTTCGCCCGTTATGTTATAGGTGCCAATGTAATAGGGGGCGAGCCTATTGCCATCAACCGGGCACAAACCCAGACTCCGTGCTACTGAGAATTACCTAATGGAAAACCCCAATAACACTTTGCCCGACCCGGGATTCTAGGCCAGGACCTCATGCTTAGCAGTAGCGCTCGCGACCACTCGACCAAAGAGGAAATAAATAAAACTATGACTACTTGATATAATTCGCCTGCTTCTTACCCCGTTACCATACCGCGCGTGCCCATGGTGATGTCACTCATCTCAGCTCAAATGTTTGTTTAAGATTTAACGTTTGTTGAGGGGAATTAAAAACTAAACAGCGATGTGTAGGAATGGCGTTTACGAAATGTGATAACTTGCAAGTTAAATCGGTATTCAGGTTTATTTTAATGATGTTGTCGTTCATTGTGGCGTTCTAAGATCTTGTACTCGGCTGATGATGATGATGTGTTGTTAAAGTTTGTACGATGGCAGTCTTGTTGTTAACCTTAACAGTTACAATGCATTGGGCTGTCAAAATTACCAATTCTTGCGGAAAGTTCTTAAGGGAAGAACGCACTAAATCAAAAAGTATGCCAGAAGAGAAGGAAGGCCTATACCTACCCAGCCCTTGGAGGATGCTAAAATATATTATGACTTAACCGAGGACTGTGGGGTACCTTCTTCATTATACCATCCTGGAGATCAATAGCCGCACAAAAATAGGTTCCCTGAAAACATCAAAAACAGAACTGCCCGTGCACTTTTTTTTGTGTGACTTTCTGGGTACACTATAAGTCTAACATAAGCTTACGCTGCATAAGAATGCGCTGGGATAATACATGAATAATTAACTACAAAATAACAATATTACAGCACGCCTGTATTTCCCAAAGGGGTTCGCCAGTTATGTTATGGAGGCGTGCCTATTATCATACTGCTGCTAATTACTCAGAAACACTTTGCCCGACCCGGGTTTGTACCCAAGACCCCAGCAGTGCCGCTTACCGACCACAATACCAACGAGGCAGTGATCAACTTAATCATTCAGACCAGAAGTTAAATTGGTAGCTGACCACTAAATCTATTTCACACCATATTCAGCATGATTTGTAATAATGAGATTTCCAATTACAGTACCATTTATGTACCATTTTGGCTCGATCATAAATCGGTATTAGCAGACATATTGGCTGTCTCCTTAAATCTTATTAAATATTACAAAATCTAATTTGCTGTTTCCCTTGACATGTAAATTGGTGTTTAGTATTCTGTAGTGTAGAGTTAGTCATCAGTGAGTAATGTTGAGATTATTGCTTTGTGTGTGGGTACTGCAGGGCAAGCAGAATTCTAGATTGTTGGGTAAGGTAATAGGTAGATTATAGGATAAAGCTAATTAAAAGATTTTATGGTTATGTGGATAGATTGAGTGTACGGAAAGCAATCAAGTTAGATTTCCACGCAGAAAAAAATTTGCGGTTATTTCATTTTTTTTCTGATATTAAATTTTCCGTAGTACCTGTCCTGAAGTAATTTTCTCTTAGATGGTGGGAAAGTGATAGGAAATGTTATGTAAGCCTAGTACCTTCCTTGGAATTATGAAACACGAACTTAATATTTTCAATGTCAAAATTTTGGAGCAAAGCAGCACTTAAGCTACCGAACATAAAGTGGAATCAAAATATCCGAAATAGAATCATCAAGCTGACGTATTATACAAATATCATAACATAAGCTCACATCAAACAGACTAACAACATCGTTAATCCGTGGGCTTCTGTGGGCGGATGTTAATTCCATGAGCATAAGTTGCACCATGGCTTTACCTACCTTCGTACATTTTGCAATGTGTACTGTTAAACAATGGGTTTATTGAAGTTCGGTAATGGGACGGACTGTATCAGTTACATAAATCAATTGTGATGATAGATTTTTTTGAATTAGAAAGTGGGCTTTGGTTATTGATGCCACTATTGGTACTTAGGTTTTGATTGTTTAAGATTTGATTTGTTATATTATTTTTGTTTTAAAAAAAAACTTCGTCCCACCCTAAGAATTTCTCCTGTATCGTAAGGTGCGTTTCACAAACATGAACATGTGGATCGCACAATTTTTTGCCCCGTGCGGGAATCGAACTCGCAACCCTTAGCGCAGCAGTCTAATCGCTTAGCCACTGCGCTAGTCAGGTCGTCAAAGGTTAAAAGGGATTAAAGGTAGATCACGAAAGTAAATAGTGATTTCTATGGGTTGATAAAACTGACAGAGTATCTAGGTTTCTTAACAACGTCGATGACGTAGAATGTAATAAATTTGTAGGTAATGGTAAGGTAGATGGGATAAATAGATTGGAACATATAACATGTTTTTTTTTATCCCGATAGCACGGGTTATTGGACTGGCACGAAATGTGAGAATCGACAACCTTTAATCATTTTTTTTTTTGTAGGCAATTCGCACGAAGTAAGTTTATTGGCACTGGCACTTTAACTGTAACTACCTCTGGGAAATATTGCCCTATTGTCCAAATAATTTTCTGTACTCCACTTAAAACTTACAATCTAAAGAAAGATAGAATAATTTATAGTTGATGAATGATTTTACAGTTAATGCACAACCAAGCAGTTAAAAACTTGTAGGTCAAATAAATACTTTATAAGACAATAAAGCCACTGACATATTTGTAAAAACCTGTCATTTTTTTGTTAGTATCATAATTGTTTATGACTAAAACAAGCCATAAAAATATTTACCTACTTCTTAGCGATAACAACTTATTTTTTGAATAAATTAGTTTTATGGCCATGTGAGAAAATGTGCTAAAATAGATGCACATTATAAATATTTAGGAAAACACCATAAGACCATGTTGGGAATGCATAAAACAAATAATTCTATGGTCACCCATAAATCGGATAACGAATTCCTAAAGAAAGTGACACGATTTTAGGGTAACGGTCCAGTGAAAGCTATGATTAGCAGAATCGCTTTGGGTATAAAGTTATCTTTTGCATAGCTTTATCCCATAAATCTTAAACTCGACTTTTAGTTCTTCACTAATATATTCAATATTTTAATATTTCATCATCATCAGCCCGTTGCAGTCCACTGCTGGACATAGATGTACGCCACAGAGCCCGGTCTGCTGCTTTATGCATCCAGTCATTGCATTTTAATATTTGCGGTCAGTAAAAACGATAAGATGTAAAAATAATCTTATTTTCTCTTTTAATAAAGTTGTTAGCAATTTAATAAAAAACCATAATTGTTAAGGGAAAGAAGATAATGTTTTACAACTTTAGCAAAATTTTATTTTGAATTCGTGTATTTATTTTATTTCGTTTTCTTTTTTAGGCTAAGTCCATTTTTATTGCTTCCTTGTTAAATAGCCTAGCTTTGTCTACAGCAGGGCCTTAAACCAGCCATAGAATATTTATGACCAATTGACGCCTAGCATTGGTCATCTGTTTATAGTGAATTTTAATGACCGTTTAACCACAATGAGGTTCTTTCAATGTTGGCATTTATGTAACAAATGTTTTCACCAACATTTGAAGTGCTGACCTACTCAATTTAAGGTCGATTTTACTAGCGGTTATTGTGGTTAAAGAAATCTTAGTGCATTATATGTAAAAAAGGGCCAAAATGTTTTAATTACGCAATAAGCAAAACAAATATCTTTTTTATGTCATAAGCCTGAATACATTAAACAAACAAGAATGCATTTTACACATAACAGACCATTTAAGACAAATTAACACCAAGTTGGTACATAATTACATTGATTGTCGAAAACAAACGTTGGCCGTATTTGGGGCTGGCCATGTTTGGGTATTGGCCCAATGTAGGCCAACCTGACAGGCAAGTGATGTGTCACTGCGCTTTCGTTTTTCGGAACTTTTCATTTAAATTTAAATTAAACGTTATAGGTGCCATTTATTACAATTAAAAAAATATATAGTTGAAATAAGAATTATTTACTGCCTCGTTTGTTTATCGCAGCGCGACTATGGAGTGTGTAGTCCAGAGTTCCATTTCCGGGTAAGCCAAATATATATTCTTTTTAATTCAGCATTAGCACAAGTCCTAGATTTGTGTCCAGTTAATAGCATCAAGTTCGCTTCCTAATACATGGCACCTATATCATAACTAGTGAAAAGTGCAACTTGCAAGATGATTTTATAGGTGCCATACATCTCTGCCTTACCTTGAGTAACACAGGCGTGATGTTACCATGATGATATAAAACAACCGTCTTAACTATGTATGTTCTAGAAATGGGTCGGAATTTCCGCACACTGCCGAAGATCTTCGAATTCTCAGTAAATCTTATTCTGAATCATTCGAAACAGATGTAAATTATTTAATCAATTCTCAGAAAATATAATCTCTTAATATAAGGTTTCATCATCCTCTACCGTCCATTTGAGGTCAGATTCCAATAAATCTAAATGCGGCTGAACGTCAGAATTAACAGTAGACATCCTGTTTATTACATAAGTTACTCATTGTAAATAAATCAATTTACATGTATGTAGATCATTCCTTGCCTAGCTTTTTCTCGAAGCAGCTAACCAATATTGTAGCGTCTACCTGCTGGCCTCTACAGTCAGGTGATAATTGGCTCATGCTGATACGAAGAACATACCGAAACGAACAAAAGAAGAGACTTGTCAAGCCGTGGTGTAGAGATTGGCCAATCAATGGTAGCAAGGTCATCGTCAGCATTGATGATGGCTCTCTTGCAATTTTCATCCTTTGATAAGCCTAGTTATGAGTATTTAGGCTTCTGATCTCTGATCTGCGGATTTATAACGATTGACAAAGATATTCGACTGACTTAACTTCTATGAAAGGACGACCCGATTGGCGCAGTGGCTAAGCGATTAGACTGCTGCGCTAAGGGTTTCGGGATCGATTCCCGCACAGGATGAAAATTTGTGCGATCCACAGATGTTTGTCCCAAGTCTGGGTGTTTGTGTATGTGATATTACGTGTTTGTGAAACGCACTCACGATACAGAAGATATTCATAGTGGGGAGCGACGTTTTTTTTAAAACAAACAACAATATTTCCGGAAAATTTTACATTTTTAGCAAACCAAGTTGCAAACGGAAGCTAGTTCTAAATAAACACCACAAAAAACATATTTCAACAAATTATCACAATCCGTAAGAGTACTAAACATTTCATCTCTAACCAAAGAATTTGAACTGACCATAAAATTGTGTAGTTAAATAGTTTTAACCCAGACATAGGGTGTCGTAAAAACGTCGAAGCACCATGGTTTATGGCAACACCATATGAGAGCCATGAATTTATTGACAGGATTTTTGTTTTTCCTAACTCGTTCGAGCCACTCACCTCATCTGACCAAGACAATATTTCCATCTTCTTCTTATCGTATGGTTGATGAACAACCTGGTGTCAAAGTTTAAACCGCCTGTAGGCCTCTGACCTGGCTTTACACACCGTTTATTTGTCTATGCCAGACAATTAAACGTTTCGTGAAGTTCGTGAAAGTCCATTGAAGAACATCGGGAGACACTCCTCTAAATCTCACAAAAATGCTTTACCCAATCAAACATTGTTCGAACCAATGCTTCGAAATACACTGGTCATCAAATAACCACGTGATGAACGAAGCAGTTTATTAAAATACATAACACCTCTTTTCGTGGGCAAGGTTAAAATCATAAATATATATTTTCATAATAAAAAATGCTGAATGGTTAATAGAATCATGTTTATTTATTTGATGCATAATTAAGAATGTTTAGAATATATTTATTCAGCTTTCACCAATATCTGTGATTAGGTGATTACAACGGATTCGTTATTTATCATTGAAATTTTCTTTATTGATGCAGATAGATAGTTGTATTTAACGCATTTCAATTTCATACAAATTCCATACACTTTTCATACAAATATACACAGCTCTATGCAAATAACATGCAAAATTAATACATACTTAAAACTGATTCCATTTAAACTTCATACATATCCCATACGATCTTCCGCCCGATCCGTGACTCGAACATAGGACCTCATGTTCATAAGTCGCGCTTTCGACTATAACCTACGAAGCAGTGGGGTTTACATCACACTAATATTATGAAGTCAAAAGTTTGTGATTGTGTTCGTATATTTGTTACCTCTTCACGCTGAAACGGCTGGACTGATTTAGCCAAAATTTGTTATAGAGGTAGCTGACACCCGGGATTAACACATAGGCTACTTTTTATCCCGAAAAAATGAAGCGAGTAACACCGCGGGTCACGCGGGTTTCCCAGAGGGGTAGGCAGAGACGGGTTTTTATTAACACAAATTACCATACTGGTGCATAACAACATCATTTACCCTACTGAAATAATAAATAGTGAGAATGCTTAACAAAATATCCCAAAACTCCCGACCCGACACAATTAGCCGGGCCCTACATATTTGTTGTTACCTTGAGGTCAAGCTCGGTTTAGCTCGGCTTAGTCCGGTTGAGCTCGGTTTAGCCCGGCCAACTCTTTCTTGGCAGGCTTCCGGCCCACCGAGCTAGTAATGCTTGACTTTAAGTTGCTAAGTTAGAGTTGAGTGCAAGTTATAGGAGACAGTGGTTTTGTGAAAGCATTCAGTAAGTAAGTTGAGTCGTTTCTTAATGTATTGGTCCCTCTTCTTCCTCTTATCGTATGGTTGATGAACAACCTGGTGTCAGAGCTTAAACCGCCTGTAGGCCTCTAACAAGGCTTTACACACTGTTGAAAAATCTTTCAGGTTTGCTAGTTTCCTCACGATGTTTTCCTTCACCAATTTTAGCAACTGATTACTAATTTACAGTACGCTCATGAATACAAAATTCATGAATTTGGTCCCCCTGATTATGTCGCAAAATGATCGACGAACAGAATTATAACACATAGAATGGTGAATTTTTGGGACTGACATTATGACGAAGAAATTGATTACCGTTTTGTCATTTAATGGAGGAGGGTAGGTTAAATCAAATAATGCTATTTTCAGGTCACAGACTGAAATCTTCGCAACAATCATCTGCAGAGCCTAGGTTCTACAAAGTTTTGCCCTGTGCTCCGTAAATTTAACTGCTCTTATCCAAAATCGATATTGAATACTGCACAATAGCTGAGCTGATGAGCTGCTAATAGGTTGGAACCCTGTTCTAAGTAGAGATCAAACATGCACTACTGAATTTGATAGCCGAGTGCAGAGGCTAAGGCGGGTTGTTTCAAACAGTTTTTTAACGTTACACACGTACGTCAAAAAATAACGATTAAAGATGTTTAACCTACGTAAAAGATGAAGAGTTTTTCATGGCATATAAAACCCGGTTATCAACGTTATTAGGGTTGCTAGTAGAAAACGAAACTTTTTTGTTATTCGGGCTGGTAGAAGAATACAAAATTGGTATTGCCATTTTTTACATCTACGTGTGTCAAGCCAAGCTGAAGCAACCGGCCCAAGTGCCTCTAGTTGTTTTCGCTTACACTTACAACTTAAGTGGGTCTTGATTATGATCTTAAGATTACGTCACTTTTGCTTTTAAACGGGGGATTAACGTGTAAACACTTAATACCTCGTTGATGTTAAGTCGGTAAACAGGTCGTTAGGCTTACAGTTGAAACGGTTGAAATGAATTAATAATGAAATCGTTTTGTCACTTTGTATTGAGATCAGATATAAGCGGTGGAATAATTAATGTTTGTTGACTTTGTCTCGGCTTTTGAGATGTTTTTATGAAATCATTTAGGAGGAATCGAAGGTGAACCGAGATGAGACTAAAAAAGGGCGGCTTAGTAGCATGTTGGATTGGTTGCCCGTGAGGTCCCGGGCCATAATAGTACCTTCCGATCTCATCCCGTTGGGTGTCGTAGGAGGCGACTAAGGGAAAATCCAGAAGATGGGCAGCAACGCCTTCTGTAACTCCACCACCAATACTGCGATCCCCAGGCTGCGTGCCAAGCGTGAGGATTATGGCAACCCCCCACCCCTTAAGACTCCCTCTTAAGGGGTGGGGGGTTGCTATAATACAGCTGAACAAAGGCCTCCCGCCTTTGTTCAGCTGTGGACGTCTTCCAGCTGATGATGATGATGAATAACATGTTAGATGGTGTAGAAGAAGCTTAGAAAATAGATTGGTAATATTTATCATAGTGAGCTCTGGGTAAAACAAACACAGACTCCTTTAGTGCATGGTTGCTTAAGAGAACTGAGAATTCCTCTCGTATATAAAGTTTTACGGACATACAATATCAGTGCAAAAGCTCATAAATATTTGAAAATCACAATACAAACACACACAGAACCAACTTCTTCAAGCAAACATTTAAATATACCCACGCTTGTTTCGATTTCATCTGAAACAGTGGATATTGACAATTAAAGTTCAAAATAAACATTAATTTGACCAACTGACCTAATGACTTCGATCAATTATACTTAACAACGACCATCATTAATTGGCCATAACACAAAAATTGTAAATACCCTATTAAGATAGCATTATTGCATTGTTATCAGAACAATAATTTGTCTGTTATTATTTGTGTTGACTTGATTATGTATCTAATATTACGAAATGTAAACTTGTTAGTATTGTGTCAGATTATTGCTCTTGTTAGCGATAACAAAACGCAAAGCCTATTGAAATCGGTTCAGTAATTTTTGAGATAATCGCGGACTTACAAACATCGAAGTCGGTTAACGCTTACTTACCTCAGTCGCGTCTGCGCACAGCCGTCAATAGTTTGGTGACGTAATTTGCATGTCAAAGAATAGATAATAATATCAATAGACTTAAAACGACCGTATCCATGATCTGATTGGCGCAGTGGCTAAGCGATTGGACTGCAGCGCTAGAGGTTGCGGTTTCGATTCCCGCACGGGACAAAACCGTGGTAAACCCGAGTCTAGGTGTTTGTGTATGTGATATTTCATGTTTGTGAAACGGACTGCGGACCGGAGAAATAGATAGTGCGGGGCGAAGTTTAAAAAAAATCTAAACATTGATCTAAAATTCTGCACACCTCAAAATGTTTATAATAACCGGCAATTTCGCACAATCCGTGTAGTGCTGGTGGGTAACCTAGATCTATTTCAAACGTACCGGGAAGAACATCTGGTGAGTAGGGTGACCACACACTGGTTATAGGAACGTCTTTGCCTGTATTATTGCAGCCGGTATTGGCTTACGTTTATAGGTTATGGTGACCAAATAATTATGTGAAGCCGGGATATACCTAGTCAATTTTGCGTCTATTAGTGGTAGAGGAGTGAATTTAAAAAGAAATTTGTACGACGGTGTTACAAGAGGGTGATGAATTCGACCTACTAGATTTTTACCACCACTTTATTTTCTACTTGGTATAGGCTAGAAACCGGTGACGTATATGTCAAAATATGTCCTCCCAATCGCTGGGTATAATGACGTCATTGTTAACCTGCTGATGGAGGTGTAACACAACGAACGCTGTCTGCATTTAATAGCAAACTTAATTACATTCAATATTTATTAAAAAATAGAATATTTTACACATTCTGCGAAAGGGCTTTCTTTAATCAAAACATTCATTCAGCTTAAAAAATAATCTTCTTATCGTATGGTTGATAAACAACCTGGTGTCAGAGTTTAAACCGCCTGTAGGCCTCTGACATGGCTTTACACACCGTTGAAAAATCTCTCAGGTTTGCTAGTTTCCTCACGATGTTTTCCTTCACCAATTTTAGCAACTGATTACTAATTTATAGTACGCTTATGAATACAAAATTCATGAATTTAGTCCCCCTGATTATGTCGCAAAACGCTCGACGAACAGAATTATAACACAGAATGGTGAGTTTTTGGGACTGACATGATGTCGAAGAATTGGATTACCGTTTTGTCACTTAATGGGGGAGGGGGGGGGAGGAATCTCTCAGGTGTGCCGGTTTTCCTTAAGATGTTTTCCTTCACCGTTTTTAGCAACTGTTAACTAATTTATAGTACGCACATGAATTTGAGAAGACATTGGTGCGAGCCGGGGTTTGAACTTGCGACCTTTGACTTGGCAGTCCAATGGTCATACCACTCGGCTATCAATGCTCAATAATCGATACAATTAATAATAGATAATAATAATTATGCGGATAAACTCGATATACTAACGTCAGAAGACCTAACCTTTCTCCGGATAAAAACAGCTCAAAGATTTTACCTATTTAACTGAAATCGCGGACGCAATGACTAAACAACAGTGATGACTCAGATTACTGGAACCGATAACAATCGATTCTACTGCAACACTATGTGAAACTGGAATCTTTCACGCAATGTTATGACTTATGTTATGCACGAATAAATTTCGGAAATAAACAATAGTATAAAATATACGTCGGTTTCTAAGAAAATTGGCAAAATGAAATTTTGATCAAGCAAAATTCGCTTGAAAACGATAAATAAGGTCAGTTGTTTAACCCGAAATAAGTCTTTCTCGTTACTGAGGTATTCATTAATGAAAAGATAAATATTGTGACAATCAAAAGTCCTTAGGAATAATATCTGTTTCTTCGGTATTGTCCATATGACGAGAATTTATCTATTCCTTGGAAAGAATATATTATTTTTCTTCTACTCAATGAAAATAGTGATACAAATATTATTTTCAAAACAATAAAAGCACAATAATATTTAGGTTAAACCTATAATTCATAGATCAAACATTTTTCTAAACTTTATTTTATCCACCAACTTAAAAACCCATGGTCACTATACAAGCGTAAGTGCAGACGCCGTTAAAACACCATAAAATTTATTATTGAGCCGTAAAATGACAAGCTCCTATGACTGCCGACTACCTAACGTATTAAGCGTTATATTGACTTTCGCTGTCAAAGCAAATTATATGGCTGTGTTTTGAAATCCCTCCTAATTTTATGGTTTTACTTTTGTTTGGAATGCACTTTCTGTACGTCTTTAATCTATGGTATAATGCGTCAAAGAATAAAAAAAATTGTCAATGTAAAATACATTAGCTTTCTTTGCGTCGCGCAGTCGGGTAAAAGGGTTATAGCATATACTCGTATTTTTAGGCAATTAAACTAGAAAGACTAAATGTTTTTTTAAGTGTGTGTTAGTTTATTTAAGTGGAAGATTATTTTGCGTTGCCTGTAAAATTAGTTTTGGTTTTATAGTTGAGATGAATGAATGTTGTTAGTTATTATATTTTAATTAATAATCCTTATTGTCGTAGAGTTACCTACATGAATGGCGACGTCACTTTTTAAAATATAACATTCTTAGGTACCTACATATTATTGTTCTCATTAATAATTATAATAGGTACTTTTAGTAGGTATCTATCAAAAAGCTAAGAAAATTACATCATTGAGGATTTGTTTTTTATAAATTAAGATAAATATACCTCTTAAATAAAACCACAAGCTAACCGCTATATTTATGCTTCACATAATTGTTTCCGATACCTAAAAGACAGAACTAAATTGCATACTGAGTCAAAGCATGCAACAAATAAAAGGATAAAATCAATAATATTATAATCTTTGCAAATTCTCATTTTGGTAAACATCCTACGATCATCGCTCCCACAGCCGTGACTCCATGAGGTAATTTTGTATCTATTTGTATACATTACCTCATTTTGTATACAAATACACGTGTATACATTGTATATTTCGAACTGAATGACAAGACAAGATACGGAGCTCTAAATATTTTTGTCCCTTAATTCTTATGGTCATTGGTCAGACCATGGAACTTGTAAGGAGTAAGTTGACAGTTTTTTGGATGAACCTGGAGGTCTTTCGGGAGGTCAGCTGTTGGAAGCGGAAGGCCGAAGATCGAGCTCAGTGTTGTGCCATAGGAGAGGCCTATGTCCAGCAGTGGACGGAAATAGGCTGATGATGATGGAGGTATTTTGCAGAGTCTCGCAGTAAGGCCAGTTAAGCATCTCTTCGGCAAGAGATACTTACAAGATTTACCTATTAAAAAAGTTATAGGAATGTTAAGAGTATAATCTAACAAGGTTGTTAAACTAGGTAGGTAGGTACTTACCTCAGTTCAATTTCAGAAAAAATGTTGTGGTGTGTTTCCAATTTTCAATGACAGGGACACAGTTGAATTGATTACAACGTAGGATACTAGTATTCTATCCTTAAATAACGTTAATTAATACCTAAGAGAGGCCATAAGTATCAGTGAGTCACCCACGACGCGCGACGTCATAAACTGAAATAAAAATGTAAACAAATGAGTTAATAAACATCACCTACATTTTTTCTTCGTATTTTAAATCTGTGTTTTTAAGTCCAATACCGCATCCAAACAAGTGGTTTAATAAACACATCATAACCGTACCACTATCGGTGACGCGTCCAGCGATTAAAGGACGCAGTAACGACCGTTCGCGATAAAAACTGATAACTAATCTCATTCTTAGTCAACTTGCGGCCACACTCGTTTGTTTCTTACATCCGCGATCAGTTCACTCAAAACACTCCAAATTTAAAATTCAATTTATTCATCCTTCGCAATTCAAAACAGTTCTAATCTTAAAACCGTTTCAACTTGAATACCGTTGGCCGAAAATAATTTAAAATTAATAACAATTCCATAAATAAAATCATTCTTAATATTTCAAAACCGATTTATATTTATAGCTGGCCGTAACGTAAAGTTTTATAAGTTAAACGTTCGAGATTTAAAACTATTCGAATTTTTAAATAAAGAATGCGTGTCGGTTTCGTGACAAAATTACGCAGTCAGTGTTTTTAAATGAGACGTCGATAATTTAACATCTTATTATAGTACCGTTGGGCTGAATGTTTTTGAATGAAAATCTGTATGCATAGAACATTTTACGATTTAAATTATCACTAATAAAAATTGCTACTAAGTAGCTGGTTGCATAACAGTTATCGTGGTAATACGTTACAAATAGCAGTTAATAGATCGAATTTTCGTATGAAAGTTGAGTGATTCAGTGTTCGAGAAGATGCGCATGCGTCTGCATGTTGCTAAGATTGCGCGTTTAGTGTAGTGCTAGTGTTGTGCATAATGAGTGTTCCAAATTTAAGTGTTGATCAAATCACAGGTAATTTTTGTTTTTTTCTGCGTATTCTGTATAATATCTATGTTAATTTGACCGGTTGCACTTGCCTGTTTGACAGGTTTTTGACTGTCAACCTGATATTGATACTTTTTATGATAACAACAGAGGCCGATGACCTATCGTTGGTACTCTCTGATACATAGAAAAAGAAAAAAGTCACATATAGTGAATAGTGAAGGCAAGCAAGACCTTGCTTGGGTACCTACTGATCGATCCACGCGTTAGTCATAAGAGCCATGTTAATTGATTCATAACTTTATTACCATAACAGCAATTCGTGAAGTAGGTCCTTATACTTCCTTATTATCATCTATTATTTACCATCATCACGGGAACAAACGTGGTTTTTACCAAACAAATGAAACTCAAGCATTATCACAATATCCATCTATTACACAATGTCCAGACACTTGTCTTTATCCATGTCCATTAGGTACGACGATTTTATCAGGCATCTTTGCATATAACATTTGGTATATGCTTCTTCATCTTGAAGAAATTTTTGTCCCTTGAACAAATAAACCGATGAACATGCTGAAGAAGCAATTTGCATATTATTTTCTATTAGTTGCCGGTTATTCAACTATCAACTATTCAAGTTTTGTTTGTTATGATTTTATACAAACTATTAGGAGTAAAAGTAAACTTTAAATAAATTCACAAAATGAGCAAAAACTTGTGAATTATTTTAAGTTTTCTTTAAGTGTTATAATTATAACACAAAAGTTGTAAAATAAATACATTACTATCAATATGTCACGTCAATAAACAAGATGGCTACCGCATTAGTTAAAGTCCACTAACATTCTAAAATGGCGCCACTTATCTGTTACTCTAATTGCCCAGACTCATTACTGGTTAAACAAAGATATTTTTATTCATTATTCAACTGACACGAACTTATTCACAAAAACCTATCCATTGCTCGCCTTAGTTGAACACTTTTACAAGTATCGACACTAATGAAGCAATGGATACAAGTCTTTTAATTCCGTCGAGAAAAATTTGAAGTTGGAATATGAGTTTATTTCAGGAAATGTTTCGTTACTTGCGAAGTAAGCACACAAAACACAATACTACCTATTAAATAAGCATTGGATGTAGGTTCGCAGTTCGCACAGATGTCACTTTATTCCTCAACTTTTATTTTCTGTTTTACTGGCAACCCGGGCTTTTATCCTCCGTGTATTACTGGCTTTGCTATCCGCTGAAGTACCGCGATTCGATGCAGCGCACTATTCGAAATAAATTTTCCTTTTTCCTCGGTCTATAACAAGAATTCAAGAAAAATAAAGAAAAACATATCCGGTAACTGACATTTGACAGATTACAACGTATCTTTTTCAAATTTAAATGGACGAAACAAAACCATTGAAAATTTAAACTAATTCTAAGACATTTGAATTATTCTATGTTAGCGATCGCCATATGTTTTTGATAGAATAGGTTTACTAGACACTCAGCTGTTACGATACGTGCGAGTACGTTTTTTGTAAACATAATTTCGAAAACATTGCCATTATTTTGACGGTTCCAAATCATCATCATCATCATCATCAGCCTGAAAACGTCCACTGTTGAACGAAGGCCTCCCCCTTTTAGAAGGGGGGAAGTTGCCATAATCCCCACGCTTGGCAAACGGCTTGGGGATCGCAGTGTTGGTGGTCAAGTCACAGAAGACGCTGCTGCCCATCTTCTGGATTTTCCCTTAGTCGCCTCTTACGACACCCACGGGAGGAAAGGGGGTGGTCAATTCTAGGCCGGATACCACGCGGCCATTTCGGCGATTCCAAATAGTGTCCCCATATAGATTGGAACAGCAGCTAGATACCGGTTAGATAAGCGTTTCTGTCTACGGTATTTTATGACTGCAAAACGCACTTACGATAGAAGTTCTTAAAGGTTTTCATCAAACAAAAAAAACGAAATAGGTACGTCTTCTATTTATGTATAATTTTACATCTGTTTAATAATTTCCTTTAAATTTAAGTCGTTTTGTGGAACTCGTCTTTATTTCTGCAAAGACTGATTCGTTCAGATGGCGGTTCTATTGACAATTTGGGCACCCAAGAAATTCCTATTGCCAATTCGGTATGTTTTAGCCCTAATCTGCCACTTACCTTGAACTATCCTATAACACGGGAAGCACGATACAGGAACCCAATAGCTCCCACAGCATAAATAACAGCAAAAAAGACAAAAGAGGATCACCAGAACATTCCGCCAGTACTCTCTCTTATTTGTTTACCGTACAATTAGCAAAACGTCCGAAAACAAGTTATTCACCTCTACCCAAATTGGTTCCGTCTCGTTTAACTCTGTAATTATTCATTGTGGTGTTTATAAGGCACCGCAGTTTCTTTTGTTTTCGATTTTGGATTTTCGTCCACAGACTGGCCTGCGGCATAAGCATTGTTCTCGTCATAAAAGTATTAGAGCTATAAAGACATTAATTCCTAACAAGGTCTTGTTGTTTGAAGATTTAGGAATAGCATTGAAATGGACACGGTTTCGGTATCTAGTAGACATCCTATCTGTGACATATGAATGTTGATATCACTTGTTATCCTTGAATAAGTAAGCATAGGTGTGTCGTTGCGCATCCTGCCAGTAGGCTATGGAAAAGAGGGCGAGTCTGTCTCTCTGTATTGGTATCATACCTACCGCAAAATAGTCGATCTAGTCGTTAGTTTGGGGACTGTTCTTCACATATTAGGACCTCCTTGCCACAAAAAAATAACTATGCTGTTGCTCAAGAGATCTTTTGCTTTACCATCGTATAATTTGCTCTGTCATTAGGCTGTCTATAAGTGCGGTTTACGCAGTGTGCGCACAAATCTCTGCGTTTTATTTTCCGCATAGCCTAAGTTAAGATTTGTGGCCATGATCAAATTCCGGCTAAGATGACAATATTATTATTTGGATTAGTAAAAAAAATCTCTCTCTTAATGATGAACACTTACCTATTTGGCTATTTGGGGATTTTTCCATATATCTTCTTATCACATCAATATCTCAATACTCAATACTTTATTGCATTCCATAATAGTACATACATACGTGAACTTACAATATTACAGATCATTATTTACCCTGTCGGGCACAGCAAAAGCGGAGAGAGGAAGAGGGTTAACCTAGTTATTTACAACATAAGAATTATAAACTTATATCTATGGAACTTATTCTAATAAGTAATATCTAAGATAGCTTGGGTGGTCTAGTTCCGTGTGGCAAGTAGGAATATTTTCCAGTCACCAGTAGTTGACGTCATTATAAACACCCGACAGCCCATAAGAATCGACACTCAAGATAACATGGGCTATCATTGTAATAACTACAAGAACACGTGTATGATTATTATCAACTTATGCATTTTGATTTAGATTTTCCTGATCGAATAATGTTGCTTTGTTGCTGTTTATTTGTTTACGAGATTGTGGGAACATGAAGTTTGTAAAATACTAATACATACATTTCAAAGGACTTCATCTACGTAATATTACACACTATTATCGTAGCTAAGTATAGCAACACGAGTCTATTCGTCACTAAAGCTACGCTTGCCACGGCCAGTTTCTAGATGGATGACTATGTATTTTTGTTAAAGGCATCAATGCAACCATTAAACTCCCGTGTTCAGAAATCACGGTCGATCGTCAATTTTTTCAGTCACAACAGGCAAGCAGAAAAACGCCTAATAGTCCGCTGAAGACAAAGAAGTGTCGTATTACCCATTGAATGTTTTGGGATTGTAGATTTTTCTATATTATGACAGGCAGCCACTCCAAGTTAAATATAGTTATCTATTGGTATCCGGTGCCGTGTGGTATCCGGCCTAGAATTGTAGAATTGACCACCCCCTTTCTTCCCGTGGGTGTCGTAAGAGGTGACTAAGGAAAAATTCAGAAGATGGGCAGCAGCGTCTTCTGTAACTCCACCACCAATACTGCGATCCCCAAGCCGCTTGCCAAGCGTGGGGATTATGGCAAACCCCCCCGCCTAAACGGGGAGGCCTATGTTCAACAGTGGACGTCTTTGGCTGATGATGATGATGATGATCTATTGGTAAGATATTTAAGATTTCAACCTGCTAACTTCCTTAATGCAATCTCAATTTTATTGTGCGTTTCTTCGAATGAATTATTCTTCTGGCACAAAGAACAAACCCCATCTTCAATACTCAGAACATATTATTAACTCTCCCTCAATTTCTCAACATCCAAAAATAATCTTAATAATACCAGATATCATTAAAAAAAATCTTGTAACATATTATTCAAAACAAAGAGTGGTGTCCCAATCCCATGTTATCAGGCCATAAACGGCCATACATCTCACTGTCGACGCTACGCTGGTGGCCGAAAGGCTACTTACGGGCCATACATACAGACCATACAAATCATACATTTAAAGTGCCTATGAAAAATTGATCTGCACTTTGCCACTATCGGCTAAGGTAGGGCAAACGATGTATGAAGAAGCCGATGTGGTATTTAAATATGTATAATTCAATTTGTATCTCTGGTCATGAAGTAGAATATTCTGTGCTGTTGGAATTGTTTCATCTTAATTTGAATACTGTGCAGAAATTAAGGATGTAGCTATTTTTTTAGTCAAACGAACAATTAATAATTGCCTAGCTAGTCCTGTGGTCACTTTGTCCCAAGTGGGAGCAGTGTGGTCAAATTTATCGCTTTTAAAAAAATAACGTAGCCACATTCTAAGAATTTCTCCTGCATCGTGGGTGCGTTTCATAAACATGTAATATCACATAAGTACACAAAAACCCAGACTTAGGACAAACATCTGCGGATCACACAAATTTTGACCCCTGCGGGCATCGAACCCGCAACCCTTAGCAGAGCAGTCCTATCGTTTAGCCATTGCGCCAATCAGGCCGTCGATTTACAGACTACGTAAAACCCACTTTAAACTAAGAAACATCTAAATGGTTTCATTAAGTTACTTAAATACCCTTTCATCCAGCCTTTACAAGATTAAAAACAATTAATTCTACAGTACCATCAAACAAGATGCAACAGCTGCCGCATCCAAAAACAATGCGTTACATATCACTCGCGTGGTCCCGCTTTCCTCTCCATTATTTAGGCATTTGTTACCGTCACTTCCACAATACTGCTGATTGGCCCTTGGTCGTAAGACAGTGAGAATACCGCCAGCTTACTCTGACCTCTGACGCCCGACCACTTGATTGATACTCCGTAACATCTTCACGGGTCCCGGGGCCAAATTAACTGGTCGTGACACATTAATATTTATTAGGAGAAAGCCTACTTTGTTGTTTGTTTAATTTTTTTTCAACGGAATCTTAACTAGTTGTAATGTTGTATGTGGCAATTAGTGAAATAACGCTACTGAGAATCTAATTAAAATTTTGGAATGGCATTCTTTTAACTAGGTGTCAATGCGACTGGTTAAAAAGTGAACAATATTTATGGGAATATTCCGTACCAAAAAAAAAAGTATTTTAATCAATTTAATCCTAATTGGATTCATATTTATAACACTGGGAAGAGTGTAGTTCACTTTGTTGAAAGACTTTACAATTTTTGTACCTACCAATCACATATCACGATAAAGTATTGGTATCGAACTCGAAACCAATTTGTATGGGTGGTACAATTTCTTTTTCGAAGGATGGAAACTGTAATCTTTATAATCCGTCCTTCCTTGACCATAACCTCTCAATAGGTGACAATGATACCTACTCTTTACAAGTACAAGTTAAGTCTACTGAAACTACTTTTTACAAGGTTTTATTTAACTTGCAATGTTTTTATGTATGTTAGTTTGTTTAGGTAAAATAATGCAATCTAAATAAGAATCTCTTTTTGAAATGCATATTTATAAAGGTTCGGTTACAATACAATATTATAGTACTTTTCAGCTGGTCTGATGATGAAGTCAGAAAGCGGTCATAGGAATTTTGTAACAAAATGACGCAATCAAATAGCATTTGGGCTTATTTAATTCGTCTTCACTAGATAAAAATATATTTTTGATATAAACTTCATTTAACATTAAAATACACGTTATTACTTTAGAAGCGTCAAACTACCATAAGTTTTGCTTCTTCTAAGTGGCATAGCATAAGTTCAACCAAAGGTTATCATCCATAATTAAACCGTATAGAAAGTTCGTAAAAGTTCATCACCGTGAAAGCCAATAGAATGTTTATGGTCAACAAATCTGTGTTTATTGCTCAATTTTATGTGAAAACAATGGAAAAACAGTTGTCTAACCCACGCTTTAAGTTTTAATGCGATTTAAAAGTCGTGACTTAGAGTAATGGCCGAACTATTTAATTTTGTGCGTAATTTATTGTTTTTTTTGCATAATCAGCAGAACTGATGTCCATTTCGTGATTTTATAGGCCGTCCTTGACATTAAGGGATACAGTTACCAGGGCGATTCTAAACGTGGGCCCTAGACAAGTGGCGATACGCCTGACAGTTCATCCTTCTTTATTGTAAAGGGGATTTTCAAAGCAGTGGTATTGCTAACTATGTATATGCCAGTAGCAAACATTGCATCGTTTATTCTAATTATGTATTAAGTATTATCTGATATCCGTTTTTTTGTTACAGAGATCGAAGCAGCAGAGGCCTGCAAATGGCTGAGGGCTGCCGGCTTCCCTCAGTATGCACAGATGTACGAAGGTAGGTGTCGCCTATAACATATTATACAGGTTTAATAGTATGTATATTATATTCTAGGAACGCATAAAATCCCCGAGTGTCTATTATATACGTCAGAGCGTTAAGTAAAGGTGCAGTCAAAGATGGTTGGATCTGTAAATGACGAATATTAATTTACTTTACCCGTCATTTTTTAATAGATGAATTAAATAAACTTTAATAATCGCAGGCGACAAATGCTCTTTGAAATACAAGATATGTAACTATCTATAGCAATACCTATATATATAACAAATACATGTGATGTGTATAATTATCCTTACCAAAAAAATGGCTTTCCATCTCAGTCCACCATGTAACCAGAGGCTTGAATTTTGCCAGTTTATACTTAGGTAATAGTGAGCACATAACACAAAATAGCGGTGCGCAAACGCAAATAACGGCCCTAATACCGTGCTAACCCCACAAAATATAACCGTAATAATAGTTAATACTTCAGAGCTATGCAACAATAACTTTCGTTTGAACAAATTTACAATACATTAAGCAAGGGTATCCACGAAGCACGCCCTATTAAGGACAGTCCCGGAATAATACGCAGTCCCGACCTGTCACAACGAATCTATTAATCATACTTACCAGTCAATGCGCGGTTTGTCCCACATTTGGATTTTGTACAGGGCGGTTTCGAGATTATGATAATAGAAGATATGTCAATAATATTTTATTGCAAAAATAAACCCGTGTATTATATTGCTTTATAGCAGCTAAACTGATGATCTGTTTATTATGCACGGAACATTTTACAGGAATCCTAGCGACGTTCCTGTCAGTGATTTAGTAGATGGTTAAGTACATAATTATAATAATAATAATATCTTGGGACAGCCCACACGCGGTCATTTGATCCCAAACTAGGCAGAGCCTGTATTATGGCAACCAGACAACTGATAAACATACTTAAATATTTCTAAATACATACATAATATAGATAATTTACAACCAGACACAGAACAAATCAGTATGCTCATCACACAAAGATTTGTCCTGGGTGGGAATCGAACCCACAACCTCCGGTTTAGCAGTCAGCGTCACTAACCACTAGACCAACAGGCCAATCATTAGTCAATTATGGTACCTAATAGTATTTAAAATCAATAGTTATTCCTCTATCTATTTAATATACGAATAAAGGCGATGTCCAAGTATCATATCATATAAAGATGTATTTTAGATGCAATTATTCATAGATAAGTCATTGGACTATACTCAGGTTTTCGGTTGGATTTCCGAACGGGAGAAATATTTATGTGATCTGCAGATGGTTGTCCCGAGTCTGGGCGTTTGTGAACGCACGCACATTACGAGAGAAATTCTTCGTGTGAACTGACGGGTAACTTACCTCTTTGTACTCTTTTTGGAAAAACAGACATGTAAACGTAATATTCAAGCCATTTACATATTTAGAACAGCCTGTACCTAGAGCCGGTAACGAAGCTCAGCTGGCTAGATGAAGCCAAATCCCACTCAATTGATCGCCATTCTTATGTTTATTAATGACAGAATTATGTGGACTTACCCCAACGACTTACTCTAGGAAATTCTCACTGTGATATCTTTACTCAATTTAATAAGATTAGAATGAATAAAGTATGTTTCACAAGTACTTAGGTGTGTAAGATTTGTGTCAGGTTTGTTCCTTATGATATTTCATAAGTAAAGACTTGATGTGAAGTAAGTTAAGATGATAAATAATATCTATGATTATCCCCACAATAGATGATGAACTTTCAAATAACTGAAGAAATAGATTATGTAATTAGAGCACGTAGATTTATTTAATTTGAAGCCCTTTTCTTCTAAACAAAAGTCTAAATTATAACCGTCCATTTTTGGGATTAAACGGAGCTAAAAATCACGTCTCTCTGAAATTTTCCTTTATTGCAGAAAAGGACACTTACTTATGTATTATTTTAGTAGGCTATCAATGTCAAAGGAAACCAATATCTCAATTAAATTTCGCTAAGGTGTAGACATGGAAGACACCTGTCTAACTATGTCACGTACACCAAAGAGACTGCGCTTAAATTTAGATCTGAATTTAATGAATTAGTATCCCTTTTGGACTTAGCTTGAGCTGACACGTAGCTAGTAGCTTTTAATATGTCAGAAATACTTAATCTGGTTTAGTTTAGCATAGTCCACAACGCCTGAAGGTCTCTCTAACGGTTAATGGAATAATGGACTTACCTGGTTAAAGAATAGCTGAATTTTAGCTTCCTACACAAAGTCTTGAATTGGATACTATTTTGGAGGTGAAATTGGTAAATATTGTTCCTAGTTTGTACATCTGATCTCTGCATTTGATATCTTTGAATTGCACCTACGATATGAAAATTCCTGGTGTAAATAAAAGATGCTGCCAGAAAGTGCTACAGCTTGCTATGTTTCCAGTATTTTTATTTGAGCAAATAGCCTCCAAAAAACTGTTACAACTCAATGCTATAATATTCGACTGCCTCGGTCCGTAAAAAAAAGAACTAAAAATGCAAATGTGACTTTCCATACCCTTCTGTTTGCTTCTTCATTCCATCTAATTTGGTATTCTGTAAGCAACGTCCAATTTGACTAATGGGCCGGTTCTCTGTCCCCTCGAACCTGTCTGTTACCCTTTTGTTCACACTCAATTTGTTTCACCAGTTACAATTCTGCAACGGTATGAGAATTACGATTTGACCAAATGGATTTTTATTTTTTTTACCCGACTGTTATGGAAGGTTTATGATTTTTCCCGTAGGCGTCGTGATAACATAACATAATCCCTATTTTCCTCGAAAGGGTTGGCAGAGGTGTGTAGTACATCCACACCTCACCAGTTATGGTTAATCTTAATGTAATAGGGGGCGAGTCTATTACCATCAATTGAGCACTAATCCAAATTCCGTGCTAAAACTGACAATTACCTAGAAAAACGCAGTAATACTGCTTGACCCAGGATTTGAAACCATGCCCTCGTGGTCAACAGTCGCGCTAACGGCCACTAGATTAACTTGGCAGTCTTTCAAGTCTAATAAATAATAGTTTTTATTGTTAAGATGATAAAAAACCACGATTTAAAATGACGTAGTCCACTATCAATGACGGCAATCAAAATATAAGGAAAGCGCTTACTAATAAAATCGTGTCCAAACATCTGAATAACGTATGATGGCTTCGTCACACTTATTATTCTATTTGCTTTATTTATAAGCAATTTTGTAATATAACGTTCTATTTGGGTTTTTTAAACAGCGAAAAATCTTAAAAAACCTTGGGGTAAAATTGAATTTTTGTCAAAAGCATATCCACATGATTCCTTTCGTTGATATCGATGCTGACAATATAAAGTAAATTATCCTTTAATAGGACCAAAAGGACTCTTATTTGTGACGTTGGTATTCTATTATGAACCGACAGACAGAATTCTCCAAATACGGGTCCAAGGCTATAAGTGATAGCTTTTTTTTAAGATGACCCGATGTTTATGAATCATGAAATTAGATGTTTACAAGGAGTTAGGGTGTTCGTTTTAAATTGTTTTTTTTTTTTGAATTCTCCAAATAAATATTGAATATGTTTTGTAGAATGTTAAATTTGGTCCTATTCAAGTTCTATTGATTTATATTTTATTAACCCTTCACGTAGGGTTGCTGGACGGATCCGAAATTTGCGGGTACAAAAGGTATAAGGGTATTTGCTCAAAAGTACAGCAACCCTACGAGAAGGGTTAATAAAACATAGGTAAATAACCCAGTGGATGTCAAAAGAACTTTTGCACTGCCATGTTTTTGTCCCAGTAGACGTACAGTGACGAAATCGATCTACATATTTATCCCGGTTTCCCTTGGTCACATCATAACTAGAGAACGGCTGGACCGATTTGGCTAATTACATAACATAACATAACATCACGCCTGTATTCCCCGAAGGGGTAGGCAGAGGTGAACATATAGTACACCCACATTTCGCCAGTTATGTTGTAAGTCCCAATGTAATAGGGGGCGGGCCTATTGCCATCAACCGGGCACAAATCCAGACTCCGTGCTGCTACTGAGAATTACCTAATGGAAAACTGAGTAACACTTTGCCCGACCCGGGATTTGAACCCAGGACCTCTTGCTCAGCAGTCGCCCTTAGCGACCACTAGACCAACGGGGCAGTCTTTGGCTAATTTTGGGTTTAAAATATTTGTAGAAGCACAGTAATTTTGGGTTTAAATGATGAGAAGGCGGTTCGAAGTTCGCCGGGTCAGCTAGTGCGTGATAAAACCTTGAATTAGCCTGAAATTATTCTTAATCCTTTGCCTAGCAGTGGGATAGTTGGTGTTATTATTTACTTAACTTTTGTAATAATAAGTACATAATGTCAAACAGGAATAAGTACATATCTACCTATATATTAACTTAAAAAAAAAAAAACAAATAAATAGTTCCTTAAAAAGTAAAAAAGCTTATAAAACACACATTTTACTAATCGCATCCATTACTGCGTCAATAAAAAAAGACAGATAATTACTTCTTTTTAAATTTTACATCGGTGTCTTTTACTGCACTTTAAGTGTAACGAAATAGTTTCTATTTTCTTTTGCATGTATTTGACGTTTTATGACAAATGCCAATTTCCAAGGTCTTTATCGTAATCTGTGATAAGATTCACATAAAAATATGGACGAGAATATTTTGTTTTCATTCGCGTTGATTCACTGATACTGGGTAGGACGAATGACGACGTAGATACTTCGCAGTTTTCTGAGAAACTGTATGACATTTCTTAGACTCTGATTCACAAGTGCAGTGATTTTGAGCTGTAGAGACATACAGGCGTTGATTATTTCGTTTAATTACATGTCATAGTGTTGTGTACTTGTGTTGTGTATGGTATTTAAGTTAGAAGAAGGAAATTCTATCATGATATGTAAGTTGAAGAAGTTGATACGTTACGTAATAGATGATTGTTGTGAAACCTGATTATAAGCTAATATTGTGTTTTTTATCTAAAAAATTGAGTTAAGCTCGTAGAGGTGCACTTGCCTTGTTTATTGACATCAGCCCCCTTACCATGAACTCTTAAAACACATTTTAAGATGTGGAAGCAAGACGCCGCAAAGTGCAGTATAATGGGGCATCTCGCTTCCACACCGTAAACTGTCCTGCTTTAGGAGTTCATGGTAAGGAAGCTGAACTTCATTTGATCGATTGATTAGCATTTTTCATTGCTGTCATACTAACACCATTGATAATATTGGTACTGCATAAATCAACATCACGCTGCCATACGTGTTTTTCCTTGTTTGTAAATCGAAAAATCTCAAATAAGTGACAATAGAAACTCTCTTTTCATTGCGTCATAGGGTTATCCAAACTAAACTTTTTTATAATAATTGTGGTTTTTTTATGGAGGAGGAAAAATCAACATAGTGTAAACAAAAAATTCCGTTTTTGACATCGATTTATGTAAATATGCACACTATTTCCTTTTAGAAATAATGCAACAGTACTGTTTTCCGTATATGACGAATCAATGATCGAATTTATTTCACTCGAGCCAAAGATGAAGAAACACAGTGTTCAAAAAACATAATTTCTTGGAAAAAGTCAGACCTCGTATTTCTTTTAATCTATATAAGTCTTTATTCGAATGTTTTATAGTTTTAAGGAAGGTATTAAGAAGAATTTATAGGTGCAATTAAAATTTTAATTATTTACTTTGTATTTTGGTTTAATACATTATTGCGTTTTATTGCCTGCCTTATAAAAGTATAACACCTGACGTTAAAAATTAACACGAAGCCGCATAAATTTCGTGTTTTTAATTATTTGTAAATTAATTGTTGTGTTGTTAATAAAAGGCTTTACTGGTTATACCTTTGCTGTGTTTGACCTTGTAGTTATTATCGAAAGCATAATTAGTGTATTTAGATTACAGTATTTTTTTCCTTTATAAATCACAGAAAGTTTTTATCAAAAATATGATAGATAAGTAAATGACATAAGTCGCATTCCCATCCATTAACAAGCATTTATTGCTGGCTCCATATTTACAGTATTACAACTACTTAACAAAAACTAGGCACAGTTAAACTCAAATAAAACATCGTTCCGTTACGGATACTAAACTTTTATTGACTCTATAAAAGTCGGACCTTCATAATTTTCGTATTTGGCTATTCGAACTAGTTTCGTAACTATACAAAAAGTCCCACAAAAAGCATAACAATAAATAAAACGGCCGTTCCAATGGCATAATCCAAAGTATTTGCTAAAAAAACATAGAAAAAAATACCTTTTTTAGTGAAAGTTCCCGCCCACCCATTTGATACCCACTTACATTAGTTTGGTCACAATAAATGATAGTTTACGTCATCCCACAGTCAAACAAAACGTAACTGATTAGCCTTATCTGTAACACAGGTAAAATATTTCTTGCAAATGACTAAATTCCGAAGTCAAAGTAAACTTAAAATAAGAATATCTGTTTGACACTTCTTTGACATGAGACTAAACTAGATTGCGGCTGCGAATTTCGTTTTCAAGCTAAAATAAACTCTATTACACAGTAATAAGTTATGTTTATTTATTAGGGATTATTGACGATTAAGTTTGTGGTTAATAAGGAGTGTAGCAATAGGGGGTCGGTATCCTTGACAAGGCAAACTTATCCGTCAAAATATTTTTTGTTCGATTAGTTCAGGTAAGGACCAGTGGGTGACTGCATGTTGTGTAGATCGGACGGACTGTGCGGTGGTTTAGTGAATTTCGGACTTTTAAAGTGTATTTTTTTGCACAGTGGTGACTTTAAGGAATTTGTTGGTCAAAAATTATACGGCTGTAAGTAGTTCAATATTTTTAACTCATTATTTTTGACAATATTTCTTATTTGTTTTATTTAGTTTTATCTAACTAATTCAAGTTGCAACATTATAGCAGTAAGTTCTAGAAATCACTTATGAGAGTATTAGCATTCCTGAAAAGATTATAATTTTTATTCGTAACCTTATCACTTTATCAGTTAACAATAACAGATACATCGACCCATTACATTAATTGACCAAATCAAAATAAAGATAACGACATTATTATAAAATAAATAAAACACAAAAAACTGTAAACAGTCTGAATACAATCAAACGGAATTTTTATCTGTTTTGTCAAAGATAAAAAAGACAAATCACCTATTATTAATCAATATAAATTTAGGGAAAAACGCATATTTTTTTTATAAATCTAGGTGACTTTTAGGTAGCGTGAGAATTTACAAAATACAATGACGTAGAATTTCCCGTTACAGTGACGTAACGCAGCAAACTAAAAGGTCAGGACTAAAATTATTGTCGTAGGCCTACAAAAAGCCTGTAACTGTTATATTTATCCTCTTAGCTGAAGGTCTTCTGTTGTCCCACAACCAAAACCACATGTCCAGTTAGGTAGTAAGAAACAAAAAAAAAACAAGTTACAATACGTTTCTTTAAGTTATGATTTCGAAGATCTAGTCTAACCCGGCAAGGTTAATATAAGACGACCTGATTGGCGTAATGGCTAAGCGATTAGACTGCTGCGCTAAGGGTTGCGGGTTCGATTCCCGCACGGGGTAAAAATTTGTGCGATCCACATTTATTGTCCCGAGTCTGGGTGTTTGTGTATGTGATATTTCATGTTTGTGAAACGCACCCACAACACAGGAAAAATTGCTAGTGTGGGGCGACGTTTAAAAAAAAAATATGTTAATCTATGCGCGAATAAAACCTGAAGTATACCTTATTCATGAGTAGGTTCTACATATGATTCGCTAAAGTGTCTTATTTAGATATATAATACACAGACATCACAGATAAAAAACATCTACTACTACTTACGCCCCACGCTGTAACCCGCGACATTTTTTCGGGATAAAAAGTAGCCTTTAAGTTAACACAGGGCGACAGCTACCTCCATACAATTTTTTTGCAAAATTGGTCCAGCCGTTTTAGCTTGAAGTATTAAAAATACAAACATACTCACAAACTTTCGCCTTTATAATTTTAGTGAGATTTCGAAGTCGAAGTTTATCTCTGGTAGAACGGTCACACAAGTTATATGACCTTCCAAATACCCATATTCTACACCCTCTATTGACATAAGACACAGCTGACTATGTAGGTAGGCGTGCCTGCGTGACCGGTCTCGTGTAGGACGGCCAATGGAGATAAAAACAGAATGTCCAGTCTACGCTAGCCGTGATTTTGATGTCATATATTGTGAGTCATTGGTGACCAGTTCAAAGTAGTTGTACGATTTTTTATCTGACATCGATTGGCCGAATGACTGCAGTGCTTGTTTATCGATGTTAATTTTCTGTATTGTCGTCTTATAGAAAAGTCTAAAGGTAATTTAAATGTTCATGCATTTTGTCCCACTGTGCACATTGTTGGTCGCAGTACGTAACGAACTGGCTGTTCCTCGTACAAACTATCAGATTTTTCTATAAGATTTTAAGTATATGAAATTCTAGAGTCGGTGTTAACATTTTTGTAGTTTACCTTCTGTAATAACTGTGTTATGGTAAGGTGTCCAAAACACGGTGTGTCCGTCTATTAGCACTATTAATAAGCGATTTGACTTACAAGGAATCTTACGTCACTTATGAATGAACGGCTGACAGTTCGGGAGTGTTTGATTTTGACATTTTTAAGGTACACGCAAAGTGACAGCTACAGTAGAAATGTTTGGACTGGGCCGAGGGCAAACTAAAAATTTATTAAGATATTTAAGATATGATTTAGTAATAAAAATATTATATTAATTATTCACGTTATGTACAACCTGTCGAAACATCTTTCAAGTTTTCATGTGTGCACTATATAATTAAATTTAAAACATAACATAACAACACGCCTGTATTCCCCGAAGGGGTAGGCAGAGGTGCACTTTATAATACAACCACGTTTCGCTAGTTATGTTTTAGGTCTCAATGTAATAGGGGGCGAGCCTGTTGCCATTAACCGAACACAAATCCAGACTCCGTGCTGCTACTGAGAATTACCTAATGGAAAACGACCGACCCGTGATTCGAACCCAGGATCTCGAACTTAGCAGTCGCTTGGCGAACACTAGACCAAAGAAACGTCCAAAAATTGTCTCTGAATTGAATTGAATACTCTCATACCTATACAAACTTTTCTACAGATAAGGTTGCGTAAACAAATTCCAAAATAAATTGAGCGTGAGTAATATTTTAGCAGCCTGTATGAGGACCCATTTTGAATATTGAATCACAATATAATTGACCTTGACTCCGTATCAAAGATACTCTTATGTATCGCGCGGTATGGCGTAGTATAAACACATTCTAATATAGGCGGGCTTTTACGTTTCGGAATAGATTCTTGAGGGGCAATGGGTTCGCCATCAGCGTGGCGAGTGTGACAAGTGATTGCATTCGTGTCTGACGTTCATCACGCTATAAATCTGCTGTTCTGATCTCCTGCTGTTCTTAAATCCTTATTTTATCTATAAAAATCTGATGAAGGCCGAAAAGGGTCGAAAGACAAACACAAGACCATTATAATGATGAACCTAATAGTACAAACATAAATAACAAATAAGTAACACGGTTTAGCGTGACAGCGACAATTGTCGGCGATCATTAAGCTATCGGACACTTTGACAATGATCATCAGCAATCATCCTTCACCCACACAATCATCAACACTATTAACCCATTAATTAATTAGTTAACCCAAGTGTTGGGTTCACGCTTTGAATTTATAAAACGGACAATGAATAGCAATAAAAACACCAGTTGCGCATTCCTTAGCTGTTAACCTTATTGGTGATCTGTGGCTGCAGGATTATAGCTAATACCTTGGCTTCTAAAAAAAAGTAGTATTGTCAGTTGTTTTTTGACACATTTTGTTTTTACAAGGATTCTAAACTTTGTAACTGGCCACTTAGAAATTGAAAAGCGCAGAGAAATTCGAAAAAAAGAACTACAATAATAAAAAAGGTTTTCATGGTTAATGTAATGTTATGACATTTCTAAAGATTACAAGAGCAATGTTGGGCTAGAGAATGTTAAGGAAGTATCTTGAGAAAAAACATAATCTGGTTGGTACGAGTTGGTGACGAAGCGTAGTTCTTGATTATTACTTAAGGAAAATAGTTAACGATTACACAAATTTTCCGCACCAAAATTCTTGTTTGGTAACGATACGATGATATTAAAAGAGCCTCCACGACTGATAAGTCAATTGATAGTGAGCGTACTCTGGGCAGTCCAGCTACCAACCTGCTGACTTGCTCATCTTTTTAGCGCAGCAAAATCATTATTCAACTCATGTCGTTATCAGGAAGTCTGCTTACGTAAATAGAAGAGCACGCCAGCCCATTGATCCGTTCTTTAATCGAAAAGCCTTTGAATTTAAATTTCGATACAAAATTTAAATTGAATTGTATTCTTCTAAAAGAGCTTTTAAACAAAAGAGGCTTTATACAAAAGGTTCTATTTGTCTGCAGAACACATTTGACACCACACATTCGGTGTCGCGAACAGTGCCGTGTTACCCTGCCATCCCTAATGAATGTCTTTCATACTTACTGAAGGGGGAAATTGGGCCAAGTTTCCTCTTCACTCTATACAACTATGAAGGAAGACATAATCTTCTTTTGTTACAATGTACGTTGTGATATGGGTGCTTTACTTACGGCTGTATTGCTCATTCTTCTCCATTGCAATGACTTTTAGAATGGGCGACTAGGGTCTTGACTACTCGAAAGCATCACATAAAAGGTACATAAATATAAATTATTTTTATTTTGCAAATTTATTTGACTGCCTCGTTGGTCTAGTGGTCGCTAAGCGCGACTGCTGAGCAAGAGGTCCTGGGTTCAAATCCCGGGTCGGGCAAAGTGTTACTGAGTTTTCTATTAGGTAATTCTCAGTAGCAGCACGGAGTCTGGATTTGTGCCCGGTTGGTGGCAATAGGCTCGCCCCCTATTATATTGGGACTTACAACATAACTGGCGAAATGTGGGTGTACTATATGTTCTCCTCTGCCTACCCCTTCGGGGAATACAGGCGTGATGTTATGTTTTTTTTTTTTTGCAAATAGGTTTACAGGAAACAGTTTTACACGTCATTCTTTTTTAAAGACTAGATAGCGTCAGCAGTTTCGGCCGATACAAACTCAAGGGTCTTTTGAAGTCCAGACAAGTACAGTCAGCATCATAAGTAGCTGAACATTTAATTTTATAAACATACCATTAATTGAAGAACAACTAATTACACAGTAAAAAGTGTTAAATATTTTAAGATCATCCATTGGACGCTCCTATAATTTGAAACAAAAACTTGAATTGGTTTTTGTTTCTTTCCATTATTTGACATAAGGTTTCGTAATATGTTAATCTACTTATGATGCTGACCGTACATTAAATGTATGTGCCAACAGTAAAGGTGGTCTGAGATGTGAGATATCTTAATAATAACCCCAGTTATATTATGGGTCCCAGTGAAAGAGGGGGCGAGCTTATTGCCATCAACCGGGATACAAATCCAGACTCCGTGCTGCTACTGAGAATTACCTTATAGGAAAACCCAGTTGCGCTTTGCCCGACCCGCGATTTAAGCCCGAGCCCTCATGATCAGCAGTCGTGTTTAGCGACTTCTAGACCAACGGCAGTCAATGGTATACAACTAAAAGAAAATACTATACAAAGCTAACATGAATAACGTAGGTAGTATGATGGAGTTGCGATCAATCAACACTAGTATGTATACTATGTATGTATAGTATATTTGTGTAGTCTGCTGCACATGTGCGGGCCAACCTTGGCCGTTTCGCTTGAAAACGCGCGGTGGAAGCGACAAGCTCTCAGCTTTTAAAAGCCTTATTTCATCACTAAAATTCCATTCATTCATTACTTTTGTTCATTGTGGCGTTGTAGGGAATGGCCTTTGTTCATCAGTGGACGTCTTTCGGCTGATGATGATTTTGAAGTTATTGTACTAAGATTACATCTTCATGCTATGTTTACGGCTTCAATTATCCTCTGCTGTATAAGCCTGCCTGCCCTTAAACTGCTTATCATCATCACCATCAGCTGGAAGACGGCCACTGCTGAATAAAGTCCTCTCCCTTAAGTGGGGGGATGTCATAATCCCCACGCTTGGCAAGCGGCTTAGGGATCGCAGTATTAGTGGTGAAGACGCTGCTGCCCATCTTCTGGGTTTTCTCTTAGTCGACTCGACAAGATATGAAGGTGCTATTTTGACACGGCACCCCACGGGCTATACTTTACACTATATTTTTAAAATTTCATTATGGGCTTAAAATAGCTATCGTACTTCTTTTTTGTCCAAAAAATGAACCACAGTGAAGAGTCGTAAGTGTTTTTCTAAATCTCTAAATAGGATACGACCGCTTGAAATTGGAAAGTTTTAATTCTAAAATATTACTTTTTTATCGGTCCCACTTTATAGTTGCTAGTTAGTGTTACCTAGTTAGTGTGTGTGTGTTAGTGTTGTTGTATTTTTTCGGGATAAATAGCCTATATGTTAATCCAAGGTGTCAGCTACCTCCATACCTTTATCAAAATTAATCCAGCCGTTCGAGCGTGAAGAATTAACAAACATACAAACACACACTCACAAGCTTTCGCCTGTATAATATTAGTAAAATTTTATGACCGCTCTCCGCTGATAACTTGCATCACGCCATATTATTTTGTGCAGAGTGGGCACAACCGCTGACCTTAGTGCTTACATATGGCTCCAATTGAATTGTGTAATGATTCAGTTATGTCGGGGGACCACAATCAATTTATTATAAGAGTTATGCGATGCGGACTGAAGAAGAATGTGATGTTGTCTGTTTGTTTGTTCTTGCTTTTTAGTACGGAAAAATGCTGTTCTATTTACCGTAGTTAGATAGATAGAGTATACTTTATTTTACACCTTAATTGTTACAGAACTAATACGTAGGTATGTAATAGGTATTGGTTATTTTATAAATCGTTTAAGGTTTCATTTAGGTTTGAATTTTACCTACCTCTATAACAATAGATTTTGAATTTGAACTTCGGCAGGACATAGGGGACGTTTGTTTTCGGGACTATCCCACCATTCGTACCCATCATTGTGACTCCTGTAAGCCAGGATCTACAATGATAAACATTGAGAACCATCGAGGCAATGAAGCTCGAGGCGTCCCAGAGACTTGACTCGACTGTCTTGGAAACCGCAACGAAATTAATCATAAAATAATATATAGGAGGAGTAGGAATAAAAATTTAGTTTTCACTATAGAGGACGTTTGTTATGTTATAATGTAATGTTTATAAATGTAATATTCTTGTAATGTAAGAGACCACTGATCGCTGGGAATAGTGGGATGCGCTGAAGACACCACTGATTACTATGGATGGGACTAGTGGGATGGGCTGACTATGATTTGGGACAGGATATGGCATAGGCTGGCCCTATGTATCACCATTATATTCGGCTACAGTCTTGCCACTTGTTTAGGACTCCTAGAACCAATCTGCCGTCAAAGAATGATTATTGAATGTACGTATGTGGAAAAACACTTACAAATTCGTTACGTAGATAATTAGAACATAACTTGGAATGTGATTGATAACAATAGATATTACCGGTAATTGATAACAGACAAATTCATAACCTAGTAAAGCTAATGTATACTCTGAATATTATAAGTAGGTAGAAACAATGAAGATTAAAACCTAAACAAATTGATAATTGAATTTGTGTATCGAAATCCGAGAATCGAACTCAGGACTCCGCGATCAGCAGTCGCGCAAGACCAAATAACCAATATACCAATAAGGCACTGTCATAAACTTAAAAAAAAATATGTTCTGATATTTTTTTAATTATAATTTTCTGGTCTTTTCTCACCTTAAAGCGACTGCCTCGTTGGCGTGGTGGTTGCAAGGCAACTACAGAGCGTGAGGTCCCGGGTTCAATTTCTAGGTTCGGGTAAAATGATATTGGGTTTTTCCATTAGGTAATTCTCAGTAGCAGCACGGAGTCTGGATCAGTTACCGGTTATGTGTGTTATGTTTATGTCATTATCTATCCCGTAACAGATAACGAAATGTTTATCTGCGTGACAAAAAGCACGTTTGTACGCATGCGTATTGTCATTGGCAATCAGTATACTGATTCCAATTATCTATCTAGTTCAATTAACTTATTGTCACTCGCGAATTGTTTATGATACTAACAAGAACTTTGTTGTGTGGTGTTACTGTTTTTTACTATAAATATTCGTTTGGAACTAAAATTGAGCCATTCGTAAAGGACTTAAACTATAAATTTAGATAAACGTCATCTATAAATTAAAAAGTGTACAAAAGATGAATAAAATTATTCGGTATTTAAATATATAACAAAAGAATTCTGAGAACCAAAAAGAAGAAGCACATGGCCAGTGATGATTTAATAACGGTATTCTAGTGAGAAATTATAAAATAAAGTGAAGAAGTGTTGTACATAATACAAAATGCATTTACACGACAATAAAGTGTATACATACCTAAAGAAATGGAATTGCTGAAACAATTTACAGGTAATGCTCCTTTTTTCGTAACAATTTCCAACCCGGAACTGTGTTTTCTGTTCTATTAGCCGATAAGAAAAAAATTATCAAAAATCCCAATGTGCAGTTGTCTATTATATTAATACTAGCTTCATCCGTGTGCATTTCGATCTCTCTCCGGTTGTGTCGGTCTGCCGTCCCATCGGACTATAAGAGTGACGGAATAGGAAGTTCACCTGTGTTTGCGCACATACTCTTGCACTATAATATCTCCTGCGTAGTTGGTTTGTCTCAGATAAAATATGCTGCCGTGACCGAAATTCGGTCAGGAGAACAATCATCATCATCATCATCAGCCGGAAGACGTCCACTGCTGGACAAAGGCCTCCCCCTTAGAACGCCATAATGAACGACAACTTGCCGTTTGCATCCACCGGTTGCCCGCAACTCTGACGATATCGTCGGTCCACCTGGTGGGAGGCCTGCCAACGCTGCGTCTTCCGGTTCGTGGTCGCCACTCGAGAACCTTTCTTCCCCAGCGGTTGTCAGTTCTTCGAGCGATATGGCCTGCCCATTGCCACTTCAACTTGCATATGCTTTGAGCTATGTCGGTGACCCTAGTGAATTCTTTGGCGAATTTCCGTATTCCGAATCCTGTCGCGCAAAGAACGCGCAGGAGAACAATATTATTATAGATTTATAATATTAGGATAGATTACTTTACTCTTGTCATATGTCCCTAAAAGGTCTTATAACCAGAACGACCATACTGAGTCACTCACCAGTAAATTAATTCAAATCGCCGGAATAGTGCAATATTACTCATATTCCTAAAGCACAATAGTAAGTACAGTTGAGGACAAAATCCCGTTGCTCCTTATCTTAAGTACACAATTATTCAATTCTATTTTAAATTCTATCACTTAGACCGCATACAATGTTATCTAATACGGTGAAGCCCTAATGACAAACGACTTTGTGAATGCAATTGTTATACAAAGCTGTGTGTTGACGTCTTTAAGACAATTGTTATTTAGTACCTACATAACTGTACTTATTTGATTTTTTTATTTGTTTAGTGAATAGGATTAGGGCTGACACAGATAAGAAATAAAAGCTTTCGGTTGTTCCAATTGTTGAATATTTCTTTATGATGCCGTGAGTTTAAGACTGGATGCAATTGGTTTGATTAGATACTTAAGTTTATAAATTATATCAATGTAATAAAACGGTTGAAAAAGCTTTGAGAAATGTTACTTATCCTGTTGTGTTACTAAAATGTTCTGGTGGTATAAAAAACAAATATATTTTTAAATTGACGACGACCTGCTTGGCGCTGTAGCTAAGCGATTGGACTGCTGCGCTAAGGGTTGCGGGTTCGATTCCCGCACGGGACAAAAAATTGTGTGATCCGCAGATGTTTGTCCCGAGCCTGGGTGTTTGTGTATGTGATATTTCATATTTGTGAAACGCACCCACGATACAGGAGTAATTCCTAATGTGAGGCGACGTTTTTAAACAAAAATATACAAAAATAATATTAGCATAATTTTGAGTCAAGAGTAAAATGTCAGTCCAGTATCCTAAGCTATTGATTACACTGCAACACACACAGCAACAAAACTAATTTACATTTCCAATTTGCACAACAACGACCATCAATGCCCATAATTTTCTATTGACACTGAACAAATCACAAAAATAATAAAAGGCAAACATAAGGGCAAAAGGGCCAATCAGAGCATCGAAAGTAGACCTGTTGCTATAAAAATAGGTAAAAAGACATAGGCTGAGTGGATGTCGATTCATTTACGGAGAGTTAATCGAATACACGGCCCACTGACCAGGCCTTTGTGGACCGCTTTTAATTTAGTCGCGAAAGGCAACCCTATTCATCGGTACTGTTGAAGTCACAAGTGATTGGAGATTTTATTTTATTGTCTTTTGTTTTTTTTTATCATGCCATTTTAGTAGAGAAAAATAGCGATTAATTTCAGCTCTTGTGGAATTAAATAGAGTGTACTCTCACACACGTAGTTAAATATAATAAATTTTTGTTGTAATTTAAGAGCGGTCAACGTAGAGGTTTGAAATACCTACAAGTCTTAAACCTGGTATAGATTTCTCTCTAGAATTCTCACAAGGGTTAAAAGCGACCTGTAATATGATACTTATGAATTAAAACATGTACCTGTTTAAGAATATATAGATATACCTAGTCTAGTATAGCATTAAGCTCTCACTAAGGTTAAAATCTACCTGTAATAATATAATACTTATGAATTTAAAATTGTACCTTTTTAGAGAATAAAGTATAGCTTTAAGCTCTCACTAAGGTTACAATGTAGCCGTAACTTATAATAGGTATTTATGATCGAAAACTTGTGTACTTACTTTTTAAGCGGGAAAAAGTGATTAAAGCAATGGATGGTTGATTCATCGTCACGTGAACATACAAGGATCTGACTGTATCATCTTTATAGATCGCTTCGATACATAATTTACATACATATATGCATCTTTCCATATATTAGTGAAGCCATCTAGTACATTAAACTGTACGAACACGTTGAGGTCGCAGAGTTATCCTTTGATCTAATATTCTCTTAAGCATTTACGACTCAATGATCAGGCATGGATCCGTAACAAAGACAGATTAATATCACATGGATTTAGGGTGTTAGAGGCTAGGAGATACTCCATTGGTAGTGGGTGTTGGCATATCAATATTCAATGTAAACTTATATGATATTGATAACCATAACATACAGCGACATCTGTCGGTAAAAAGCAGGTTACCCGGAGTGGGTTTTTGGGGCTGTCTTACGAATGACATTCATAACATTCTATTATTAACTAATTTTTTACTTTTTATAGACTGAAAAGTTGAGAAGACATGTCTCTTCTGTGTGTCAATTTTATTTCATTTTAGCACCATTTTGTATAAAGGACTATATTACCTACTTAGATAGTTTTAGTAGAAAAACGTAGTACTAATTAGAAGTAGGTACTTTCTACAACGTTTTTCTAGTGATCTTTAAAACTTATTTGTCAAAAGTTCAAGAGCCGATCAATACTTTAATCAGTTTTAAACAATGAAAACAATTAACAATCAATAATTTCCAGCTGTATATTCATAAAAGAATATTTTTAATAATGGTCAATACAAGCCGATTTCAAGCGAGTGCCTGCAGTTTCACAGTAGCAATCACTTAGAAGGCTCTCGGGATGCTATTTAAATTCCATTTGATATAAAAATCTTCGATAGCAATATATTCCCGACTACATCCATTTTAAATGTCAAACAAATATTGGATGCTCGCTTCGTATGTAAGATTTCTTATTCAACGATTGTGAGTGGCCAATATTTGCTCACAACTGTGAAATGAACTTATGAAAACGTTTTGCAGAGAAAAATAGAAAATGCTTGAAGTTCTGTATTGAATCCTGTCGTACGTTAGTTCAATGGGTGCAAATGGGTTTTGAAATAAGGTTTTAAACAAGCAAAAATGTTGTTAGCATACGTTAAGCCAATTTCCCAAAGAAGGAGGCAGGTGCCACGGCTTTCTATTTACTACGATCAGGCTTCATTGTCACCAGCATCCCACTTTTGGAAAAAAAAAATTGAAAAATATTTTTTCGGTGTTCAAGTTTGTCACCACTCATTTAAAAGTATTAAATAAGAAAGAAACAAGAAATTTCTTTGCACATTATAAAATAGTCTCATAATAAATATATTCTCCCAATACTGGTGTACAAATATTAAAAAGAAATTGCTGGATAGCATTTTCCCCGCGACTATACCCAATCGTTGGTAAACAGCGAAAGTGGTGAGCATTTTCGTAAAAAATGTTTTCAACCGCTTTTTGTTGAGTATATTGGATTTTGTGAAATGTCACGACCGTTACAGTATGTCGTTATAATGTAGCAGAATATTAGAAGTTATTACATAGGTTAATTACACTTTTAAGCTTCGAAGTGGTAGACAGATGTATTTTCCTTTATCAGGACTCTATGCTTCCATATTTTGCTCATCATACGTCCCATGATTATAGCCATTCATAGTTTGTCACTATTACGATTTCCTGATAACGTCAGTCATAACCCCAAAGGAGCCGGGTGCTGGTAGAAAGTTTCCCCCAAATACAAAAAAAAATCATAACCCTTTGGTACGACTACGGTAAATCTATAATTATTAGGTACATATATTCTATTGCCTGGCTCGTTGGTCTAGTAGTCGCTGAGCGACTGCTGAGCATGAGGTTCTGGGTTCGAATCCTTACTGTGTTACTGGGTTTTTCCATTAGGTAATTCTCAGTAATGTTGATGGCAATAGGCTCGCCCCCTATTACATTGGGACCTATAACATAACTGGCGAAATGTGGCTGTACTATACACCTCTGCCTACTCCTTCGGGGAATACAGGCGTGAATTTGTATGTTATAGATAATCTATTGCATCTGCTACATGACAGTTTAGCTAATCATGCTAATCAATCCCGATAGAAAAGAACTTCCCATGTAAAAAGTGACGTCATTCCATTATGCAGTACTACCATCATTCTACTCACACACTTCACAATGCCTACAAAAAGGCAGCCATATTTGCAAAGCCAACCAATCTAGGCAGCAATGCATCGTCGTGCGTCGCACCGGTCGACTCTGTTAATTGGGTTCGGATAAGTAATTGTATTGCACCCTGTAGCTATCGACAAGAGAATGTACCGCCCAGATTACTGAAGCCGCCAATTTCGGAGATAAATTAGTTTGCGGTGAAACGTTTATTTGGTATGACGTGGTCAAACAAAGAGACGCTTTAGGGGTTGAAGTGTATATTATAAACCAGTGTATGAAGTCGGGTTGTGTATAAAGATGATGATGATTATAAAACTAAAATTCTCGGCCGTAATGATAAGTAAGACAATAGGGGGTTGCTTTTAGTTTTATTTAAACCAGCTGCGCTCCGCGGCGTTACCCGCAACACTTTTGGGATAAAAGGTAGATAAAGTAGCTATATGTTAATCCAGGGTGTCAGCTACCTTTTTACCAAGTTTTATCAAAATCGGTCCAGCCGTTTGATCATAAAGAGGTCACAAACACACTCACAAACTTTCGCCTTTATATGAGTGTGATTTTTTCCGCTCCTCTAAAATTTTATGGAAATCAGTTTTCCTGCCTGTAACAGATAAAATGTCAGCCGATTCAGATGGAATTTGGCATGAAAAGAGCTTGCACCCTTTTTCGTCTTTGTGGAAATTCTCATGATAGGTACTTATCCGCATTTCAGTTATACCGCGGATGCTTGACGTATTTAGACCAAAGCATAATTATATGTAGTTGCTTGGTATGAATCGCATTAGAACATATTTTTAAACACCAGAAAAATAAACATTATTCTACCGCGTTTCAACAACTATTGTACCAAGTTAAAAGTATAATTAATATCTAACTAGGTAAAAATGTATAAGTAAAAGACAAAAGATTTTTTTATACCTACAAATAAATCTTTTGTTTTTTACTTTACCATTTTTTTCGTCAAAGTTCTTATAAAACGGTGTGAACAAAAAATATTTCATAAAACAAGGACCCGAACACAATTTAGTATTGTTCAGAAACTTCGGCTAGGCTATTTTGGTATTTCTTTATGAAAAATTTGGTGTCTTGTCCACGATACGGTTTAATGTTTTTTTTTTGTTTTTATTAAACAGTTTTTGTGTAGGTATTTATTTAAATTAAGTAAGCTATTGTTTAGCGTATATTTATATAGGTAAGTGACGTAAGAAAAATGGAATCGGAAATAATAGAAAGAATCCAATATTAGGTACGAAGGATGCACTCACGCATACACTTTTTAAATAAAGTCGGAAGATAAGATTTAAAAAAAAAAAGTTATATTTTGGTTGGTAATCAGAACCTAAAATACGGCGAAACAATAATAAAGACAAAAGATTTTTCTTAGTTTAGAAAATAAATGAACCGTATTTTTGCTAAACTAATTGAGAATCTAAAATAATACCAACCTACAGCCACGACACAAAACCCGTACATTTTAAATAACAAGCTGGCATTACAGAAAATGTGAAAAGGAAGCATTTAAAAAATTCAAAATAAACAGACAAAAGATGCGTACTCCACATACCAACCCGTCAAGTTGTCACTTGTCTATCCGACAGTACAATGCACGAATATATTCAGTCAAACTGAAACCCTGCCTTTGTCCCTACGATGGGAAATGTTTAAACCTGGTATGTTTGTGGTCTTATGTGCAAATTTCTGTAATTCCTTAAATATGTTGTTGAGTAAAACTTAGTTTTTGTTTAATTAAAGTTTACGTAAGTATGTACCTATTATGTCTATGAGGGAATTTTTTACCGTTCGTTCGGGTTTAAGTTAGTCATTTGAAGAAAAGCTATCGTCTGCTTAGTGACTCTGTCGTAACAAGGGCAAACAATTTCTTACAGGGTTTTTACGGGCTTTTTAACGCAAAAACTAAATGATGACAAATATTACTCGAAAATGTAACAAACATCACTTTAATAGGAGCCCTCGTAATTTGCTACGATCTGCAGAGTAGGTAGTCTCATAATTAATACAATTCTCTAATTAAGCACATTTCGCTTTCCCTCCCAACAGATTTACACTTAGCAACAACCAATTAATTAACCCTTTATCTGCCGCGTTAATTAAAGCCTTATAACCGTCTAAATATGGATCGCGTCCGTCAAAAATCAAAGTGAATTTTTCCCATAAATAAATAACAATATACATGAAAGCAGCCGTTCACTGGTTTAGGCTGATTTAGGATAAAAGGCTAGACCATTGAAGCGTACATTTCACAGCCGGGTGACCGCGTGCTAATTTTAAACACGGCCCCGAGTGTAGGGTTGTTTACAGTGCCGTGCAACGTAAAGTATTCAGTATACATTTATGTGAAAAACCTTTACTGAACAGTCTGTACACTGCAGGCCAATACACATTGAAAAGCCGGTTGGTAGATTTTTGCATTTTTGCGAGTAGGTTCGAATTTCGAATGTTTTTTTTTGATGCCCCGCCTTTGGCCGGAATTTACCCTGGCGAGTTTTGTTGCACAATAGCGGTAATTGGGGTTTAGGAACGACACATAGTGTATTGTGCTTGTTTTTGGAAACTGACGTAACAAATAGGGCTGTAGGAAGAAAAATGGATCAACGTATTCTGCAAAAAAAAGAAATAGGTCAAGTACCGAGGCCATTTCTTTTTATTTTATTTTTTCAAGTTCCGCGTCCGCGGTCGAAGTATTTTAATGAAACATTTGCGGTATGTCAGGACCGCGTGCGACAATTTGTGGCTTTGTGTGTGTATTAACATAGGAAATTGAACTATTTTTTGTAAACTGTCGTGTAGAGGCACCTTTTACCCATTTAATTCTGCAAATATTGTAAAAAGAATAATTAAAATCGATACATATACTTAAACCTTAAGCCAATATTTAGCCTTTGATGATTTCTAATTTAGCTTTCAACTACGACTTCGCCCACATGGATAATATTGTTGAACAATTTCATGGCAAATAGTAACCTATATCCCAAGGGTTAAGCTATTTTTGTATTTCTTTTCGGGTAGGTATGAGTTTTTTTTCATCATAACGTTGTGAGTTGAGTTGAGTTGAGGGGCTCGTAGCTACGTGGCCACTGCGCAGATCAGTCGATTTGCAAGGTTAAGCCGTGCTCGCCGCGGTAAATCTTGTGATGGGTGACCGTTTTCACATGTCGAAACCGCTCCGTGCTTCGGAAGGCACGTTAGGCCGTTGGTCCTGCGCCTGATCTCTCTCCGGTCGTGTCTGTCTAACGTCCCATCGGACTATGAGTGTGAGGGAATAGGGAGTGCACCTGTGTTTGCGCGCATACTTGTGCACTATAATATCTCCTGCGTAGTTGGCTAGTCTCAGATGAGATCAGCCGCCGTGACCGAAATTCGGTCAGGAGACGATTATTATAACCGAGTTACTGTTTCATTCGTTAAAAAGTTTGAGATTACCAAAAATAATACCTCTGTAGTAATTGCACCACTAATCGTCCCTAACGAGCAGACCCAAGCAATATTCTACAAAAAGCAAACAAACTTCTAAATTATGTTGATTTGTATTTAGCAGTGAACGCCAAAGCAAAATAAATTTAAATTATCCTAAGGTCCCTAATGGCCGAGATAATGTGTGCCTAAAAAGGTCGCAATAATGATGCCTATTCTGGGCAGCAACTTTGAAATTCATGAAATACGTCGTAGTTGGTCATAGTGAAATATATATCAGAAGTCGGTGGGGTTTAGGACCAAAAGGAAACGTTTTAGGCTGAATTGTTATTTCCTTTGCATTTGGTGTGTCGCTTTTTGGACACGATATCGTAATTATTTCAAATTTCGAATACGGCAGTGTAAGTTATAAATAACTATAGATAGATTACATAGTAAGTTCACAACAATTTTAAGCAGCGATTTGCAGTGGTTAAGTTTGACGATTCGCGCAAAAACTTTCAGCAGTATTGTGAGGTCCAGGAATATTTCTCTAGCATTTTATTGGTTAAAATTGCGCTGTTTTTTACCAAAGTACCAAGTTTTAACCTGCTATTTATAAATGACATTATCGACACAAACTACACAACCGCTTTTACAACTAAAAAATTTTATATTCCTGAATCACACATAATATTCATACATTCATACATAAAGTCACGCCTATCTCCACGAGGGGTAGGCAGAGACCGCGGATTTCCATTTGCTACGATCCTGACATACTTCTCTCGCCTCATTCACTCGCATCACATTCCTCATACACGCTCGTCGGTTAAGGGTACTCCTCACTTGACCCTTTTGTAGAACATCTCCGATCTGGTCTAAGTATGTTCGTCGAGGTCTTTCCCTTCCCGATATTCCTCTAACATTCGCCTCATATATTTGCTTTGTCACTCTTCTTTCATCCATCCTTTCTACATGCCCAAACCATCTAAGTAATATTCTTACGCTGAAATTCACCTATCACCCAACACTGTTCACCAAATAAAATGAAAGTAAATCTATTCAATTCATTTTTCAAATCAAACCTGAATTGGAGACTTAAAACTTAAATTAGCCAAAACCTCGCTTATAGAGCCCAAACGTGCGTTATTCGGGATTCACTTGTCAAAACTTTTCTCTAAACAAAAATCTTCACAACTTCGAATGGAAACGCCAAGGAAATTGCCTTTACCGTCTGTCTGTCACTCTGATGTACTTCGAAAGCTTTTTTCTGTTCCACTGACGGGCTCTTAATTATCCTATTGAGTTGCTCTTAGTGTGAAGTCAGCTTATTTGGCGTTAATAGCCTTCACAGGAGTTTATTTGGGTTGAAATGGAAGGCTTAATTAATTGTTGATAAAGTTTCTTTTTTTATTACTGTTTTTGAAGCAGATTAAGGGTTTGCTGAAGAAGTGATAGCAACAGAGAATAGAATTATGATATTATTACGTTTTGCTAATAGAGAGCTCATTATAGTAAACTTGTAGATAGTATTATAGTGATTTGCCGAAATGGACACCGCATTTTGGAAAATAATTAACAATTCACGCTCTCAAGGCAAGATAAGTATTTCATTTAGTAAGTCAACAGACACTTTGTTGGAATAGAGCATTTCTTGCAACAACTTTTTGTTGATTAATGGTGTTCGTAAGTAATATTTTGGAAGACGCAGCGTTGGCAGGCCTCCCACCAGGTGGACCGACGATATTGTCAGAGTTGCTGCAACCGGTGGATGCAACGACAAGTTGTCGTTCATTGTCGCGTTCTCAGGGGAAGGCCTTTGTTCAACAGTGGGCGTCCTCCGGCTGATGATGATGATGATTCCGGAGTCCATTTCCATTGCTTTTTCAGGAGAATGCCAGTTTTGGTCCCTCTCTCCAATAACTACATGTGATATATCGTTGCATAGGTATTTTTGAGTTGAACCAAATTTACTATGGTGGAAATTCCAAATGTTAGTCCATTCAGAGTTATACTTTATTAAACATGGCGGTTTAATAGCCACAAATAATGTAAATAATTACACGTAACTATTTAAGGGCTGGAACAAAGTTTCTACAAATCCTGGCATCATCATTTGTTTCTTGCATGAGAGCAAAACATGACATTAATATTTATTATATTACATTAATATTATAACAGTGCAAGTTTGTGAGTGTGTTTGTATGATTGTTACCTCAAGCGGCTAGTCCGATATTGCTAAAATTTGGTATGGAGGTAGCTGACACCCTGGATTAACATACAGGCTACTTTTTATCCCAAAAAATGTAGCGGGTAACACCGTGAGGCGCAGCTAGTAATTAATAAAACTATTACTTCAAGAAAATATATTACCCGCAAAGAAGAACACTCCTTTTGTAAAGTCGGTTGAAACACTTATGTCTACATGTAGATATTTGCTTCCTTAACTTGAAGTTAATAAACACGTAACAAGTACGAAAGCAACAATCGGCAACGTACAACAACTCGTGTTGCCATACCTACGTCACGGTTCACCCTCGTCAAATTATGACATGTGTTGCTAGCAGTAATAAAGGGGGTAACAATATTTTCTGTTTTGGTTGATTGATGGCAATTTATTTAAAATTTGAGCAACTCCTTTTTGCCTTGTATAACTTAATTTGAATTGGTTTAATAAATGTTTAAAAAGGTTTAATTTTGGGATACTACTATTTTTTCAAGTTTCAATTCAATATGTATTATTGGTTGGTAAGTTGTTTCTTTAAACCGTTTGACTTTATGCTGAATCGCTGGTGCGTTTTTCAGTTTATTTTGGAAGATATATCTACGGTTCACGCATTTTGTTCGGGCGTGGATTCAAAAGGTTCCATCCATTTCGCCAATCATATCGTCGTACATTATCCACAATATTGCAGGTTTAATGATTCAAATAACAGCTCACAATTTGCGTTCTTATCACAACCTCCTAACTAGGATATAAATTTAACATGTTCGTTACTAAAATAACAAGCACTGATAGCCGAGTGGTATGACCGTTGGACTGCCAAGTCAAAGGTCAAAAGAACAAAACCCCGGCACGTACCAATGTGTTTCTGGATTCATGTGCGTATTATAAATTAGTTATCAGTTGCTAAAAATGGTAAAGGAAAACATCGTGAGGAAACCGGCACACCTGAGAGATTTTTCAACAGTGTGTAAAGCCATGTCAGAGGCCTACAGGCGGTCTAAACTTTTGAATTTAACTCTCAATTCTTTATTGCGTACCATAATGTTACATAGTTATTAGGGGAATAAATATATTAGTTACAATTATGGACCCTATCGGGCACAGCATAGATCAAGTAGGATAGAGGATGAAGACACTGTGTTTTTTTGGTTAAAAATAAATAATACTGTTTTAATGTAAGAAATTTGACACCAGGTTTATCAACCATACGATAACTAACAACTAAAATAGCTGTCTAAAAAGTATACAAATTACACTACTAACCTAACAGACAACCGTATTCAAAATAAAACATAACCCACTCCAATAAATGATCTGATAGCCGGTTGATACTAAAATACCGGCCACTCTCATCCAAAATACCTTTTACCCAATGCTATTAACCTAATATTTTCCAACGTAACAGTTGAAAACATCTCTATTACGGCCAAGGGCGATTTATTGAGTTTTACGTTATATTTACGACCGCTATATAACATTTAATAATGTCGAATATGTTTATTTTGGACCCTGAACTGTAAATTTTGTTGTGACCACGTTTTGGTAAAAGATGGGCAAAGAAATATGGATAATTTAGACGTGTATATCATCGTCATGTGTGTGACGTAAATTATTAACTTGTGTGAAATCACTCTTAAATCTTTCTTGCCTTTTTCCAAAATACATTAGGGTAGGTTTCCGCTCTAATTAGGTGCAGCTATATACCAGTATTCTATAGAGTATAAATACCTAACAGACTTCTGTAACCTAATTACTGAGAAAACGATATATCGTGGTAAAAAAAAACTTCTTGTCACACTTTTTAATGAAGTGGCGGTGAAAGACTTACGAATAAAAGCCATTCCAAACGGTTTATTTTATGTATAATATTATCAGTTGATAGCGCTTTTAAGACATTACAAAGTAACCTAAAAATAAGTAAACAAATACTACAGTAGAGCCCACTATTTTGCAACATTTTCTACCTATCAAAGTGTCCAATTATTTTCAAACGCGACCAACATGGCCGACGTCCGACGCGCGACTGTGCCGGCATCCCCACTTCCTTGCCGGACGCTGACGTCACGATACGGGAGGTATGGAGCTTTGTGACAACTGCCCTAGTTTTATATCACGATAAGTTCGTGCGGCTTTTTTCTGTATTTATGGAACTGTTATAGTATTGTATTGATAAATGTCAGTTGCAGACGTATCGTATCTGTGTTTTTTATCGTAAGGCGTTGGTGGTCTTTATTTATAAAAACATCGTAAAGTATTGTTCTGCTTTTATACTTAATTAATAAGTTTATTAATCAGTGATTTATGTTGCAGTATTTTATTTTCATAAATGTAAATTATTATAAAATACCTGATGCGGTGGCCTTCAAACCGCCTTCTTACCATTTAAACCTTCCACAAATGTTTTAAAACCAAAATTAGCCAGATGGGTCCAGCCATTCTCAGGTCTTGGCGGAGACCAAGGAAAACGGAATCATTTTTATGATTGAATCATTAAAATGACTGTGTGTCCCGCAAACATTTGTCTTAAGTCCGAGCGCATGCATGTGGTATTTCACAACTGCTCCCGTAACATGAACTCTTAAAGCAGGACATTTATCGTTGTAAAATAGAGACACCGCTGCGTGCAGTGTAGTGTGGCATCTCGCTTACTAAACGGAAAACGTGCTATTTGAGAGTTCATGGTAAGGGGGCTGAAAACCGCACACTCGGTACAAGTTATTAGTGAAACAACGTTTATTAAAGGAAAGATAAAACGATAGACTCTTACAAAGGATTTGCACTCTATCCACATTAAAACTCCACTTTATAGCCGCACAGGACTATACTGAGGTAGTTTGAGTGAATTACCGCGTCAAAGCTACCGGTAGCTAGTACCGTTTGGAAGGCGAACAAACAACGTGTGTACCTACTGTATTGAGGGGTTATATGAACAGTCTAGTAGGTATCTGGTATATGCCATAAGGTGCAGAGGGTTTGGTCCAGTAGTTAACTAACTTTGAGTATAGCAACGGAAGGTAATCTAGTTTTGCGTATTTGGTGTTCCAAGGATTTCTTATTGAGTGCATCTTGAAGAGGTCTAAAAATCATTACCCTATTTGCAGGATTGATTGATTGGATGTAATATCACGCCTGTATTCAAAGGGGTCGGCAGATGCGAATTTTTTTTTCCTTTTATTTTGCCACAAACAGTCATTTAAAATAATAGTACACAATAAAAAATACATAGAGTGAAGGACAACGAGTGCCGAAACTAATTCTTGTAACAATTAAATAAAGTGTGTTGACTTAGAAAAAATGCAAGAGTCACAAACAATATTGAATTGATATGACTTTTGGCGTCATTTTTGCATGTTGCCCATGATAAAGGGAATTTGAAAAATGATGGTCACGAGCAGGACTTGAACCTGCGACCTTCGCCGTACCGTGGCGCTCGTAGATTTTGTTATGCTGATTTTGAGCGCTTTTATTTTGTTAAAACAAATGCTCTGCAACACTAAATTAAGACACGCTGAATGAAGACCGCACACAAAATGATTGAGTTCCTCTTTGTTCGTTCCCGGAGTCACAATAAGCACATTTTGTGAGCGTTGAAAGCGTTTCCCGGTTCCTTCGCGTGCTCTATACAATTTCCGTTGTTAGACGGGGTTTTTATGTACTAAATAGGTTAGATGCCGTTAGACGTTTTGTTAAAGACGAAATAGGGTTTCGGGAAATATCCTTATTTATGTCGTTCTGTGGTTTGGATGGAGTATTATGCTTGTTTGCAGGTTCAGGCCCAGATGACCAATGTGACATTTTAGATTTTAATATGTTAAATAATATTTTTTCTAACACCACTGAATAATGTAGTGACTCACTGAAAGCTTGCGTAACACACATCTGTCTACCCCTTCAGAGAGTATTAGTTAGTGAAGACTTATTAAATTTCGGCAATTCCATAATACATCTTTTGTAACACAGATAATTGTATCATACTTCACACTAATATTATAAAAACGAATTTTGTGGGGCTCGTAGCTATGCGGCTACCCGGCAGATCAGCCGATCTGTGAGGTTAAGCCGTGCTCGCCGCGGTCAGTCTTGTGATGGGTGACCGTTTTCACATGTCGAGACCCCACCGAGCTTCGGAAGGCACGTTAAGCCGTTGGTCCTTCGCCTGATCTCTCTCCGGTCGTGTCGGTCTACCGTCCCATCGGATTATGAGAGTGAGGAAATAGGGAGTGCACCTGTGTCTGCGCGCATACTTGTGCACTATAATATCTCCTGCGCAGATGGCTAGTCTCAGCTGAGACAGGCCGCCGTGACCGAATTTCGGTCAGGAGGACATTATAAAAACGAAAGTTTGTGAGTGTGTTTGTATGTTTGTTTCCTCTTCACGCTTAAACGAATGGACCAATTTTTATAAAACTCGGTATGGAGGCTAACACCCTGGATTAACGTATAGGTTAACCCCGGGGGGCACAGCTAGTATGTAATATGTAATAATTTCTAATCTACATTCATACTAGGTAAACAGACCAATTGAAAACTCAATTCACGTCACACCTATATCAACTATTGTGTGGTCGGCATTATCTTCTAATCTGCCTATTGAGTATCACACAATAGCATAGAAATGACGTCACAAGAGTGACGTTTCCTCTTATTCAGGTGGTCGTGAAATAACGTGCCTACTGATAACGTTATGTAGGTGTTTAGTATCTTGCCTAATGGATGAAAGGTAAAAGCGTTGGTAATATGGAGAAAAATATTTAGGTACATACTTACTACATAAATACCTACCTATATTTATTTTTACAAAAGTTGTTTAAATTGACTGCCTCGTTGGTCTAGACGGCGCTAATCACGACTGCTGAGCATGAGGTCCTGAGTTCGAATCCCAGGTCGAGCAAAGTGTTATTGGGTTTTTGCATTACGTAATTCTTAGTAGCAGCACGGAGTCTGGATTTGTGTCTGGTTGATGGCAAGGCAATAGCCTCGCCCCCTATTGCTTTGGGACTTAAAATATAACTGTAATATACGCCTCTGTGTACTTCTTGGTGGATTGCTGGCATGATTTTACGTTATGTCTCTACCATAATATTTGTTTAGATGTATACCTAATTAAAGCTTTTTTTTATTCTTGTTTCAGACCTCCAGTTCCCCATAGACGTGTCAGGCGTCCAGAACGACCATCCTTTCTTAGACGCCGACTCTCTACAGTCGCTGTTCAGGCGGCTGACTGCCCTAAACAGATGCGCGAACATGAAGCTGGAACACCATCATCATCAGAAGAGATCGGTGAGTCTTTCTGTAACACACCTTTCGTCCTCAAACCGTATGGTTAGTGAACAACCTGGTGTCAGAGTTTAAGCCGCCTGTAGGCCTCTGACTTGAGTTCACACGCTGTTGAAAGATCTCTTAGGTGTGCCGGTTTCCTTACGATGTTTTCCTTTACCGTTTTTAGCGACTGATAACTAATTTATGGTACGCACATGAATTTAAAAAGACATTAGTGCATGTCGGGGTGTGTTTTTGCGACCTTTGACTTGGTAGTCCGACAGTCATACCACTCGGCTATCACTGCTTTTAGAAAAAAAACACACCTTTTTCTATGTATTTTCAACAGCTACTAAACAGATACATAGAGTAGTTATAGAGTACCTAAGTAAGTCTCTAAATAATCATTTTTAAGGCCTCATTGGTCGTGCCATGCAGAAATTGCAAGCCCTGGGTTTAAATGTTAAATGATTTTTATTTTGCGAATAGGTTTACAGGAAACAATTTCACACGTCATTCTTTTTTAAAGACTAGATAGCGTCGGCATCTCCTAATTGACTACCACTGAGAAGGAACACCGAAAAAGGTCTCTTTTAAAGTCCAGACAAGTACAATAATTATGTGAAAACAGTGTAGGTGGTTTGATTTCCAGGTTTCGCAAGTTGTGAAAGAATCATCATGCGACTTCCTTTGCGTGGTAAACTCTTCCCTCAAATCGGGTGGATTCGTTTTGAAGATTAATCCTTACATACAAACTGACGAACAAACTTTACTTCTTTATTAAATAAGTTAATTATAGCTTAATGAAATACGGAACCAGTTGCTTAATAGTTAATACTACCAACCCAGTAATCTTATGACGTGTTTGGTACCAATATGTTGGGAATAAACTGCCAAAGTTAGTCCAACTAGACGCCGATTGAAAAAGTTTTGCAAACAAGTTCACAAACTATTTGCGTTGTAATAGCTCCTAGAATAATAGCCTATTAACAAAACTTTAATGTTTGTTGGTTTATTGGCTATTGAGGATAAAATATTGGCGGCCAATGTTGTTTTACCTACATAGTATTGGCCATTGTAGAGCATTGTTTGAGAAACGCTTGGTTTTTATAACTTACATATTAAATTCACATAAGTTGCCTATAGGTTACACCACATATTACCTACCCATTAATTAAGTATTTTATTCATATCTTGGTAATTGATGAAAATATGAGTATTTTGTATGCGATATTTATATTAGGAATACCTATACCTGTACTACACATAACTTAAGTACTAATAGATACCAAATAAAACAAATCATCCCGGCTGCTAGTCAAATATAACTTAAATGTAATCATCAAACTATAACGAAAACGATATAATAATTACATTAACGAACACAAGTTGAGAATAATTCTCTCAGTTTGTAATTACTTCCATAATTAACATTTATTGATTAATTAGCCGGTAATAACGAATATTAGTAAATTAATCATAGGTAATTTATGATTTTAATGTTACTTAATCAGTTAATTACTGACGTTACTGATCAGTTTGCGTGTTGGTTATTGAACCATGATTATGTGACATATCATTAACTCTACAAGGCATTGAGGGGCACGCTTCGTTGCTACCGCGCAAATCAGTGAATTTGGTGGGTTAAGCCGTACTCACCGCGATCAGCCTTTTCATGGGTGACCGTTTTCATATGTCAAGACCCTTCGTGCTTCGAAAGGCAAGTCCACAATATTGCCCCCGTTTTTTTGGAACTTAGAAAATGCATTACCGTGAGAGTATGTAGGACTCGCCCCTCTAAACTCGATGAGAGATTTTTAGGCCCTAAAAACCTCGCAATGCCTGCGCTGCGGTTTTGATAGCAGGGAACTTAGCCATGTTTTAGGCCCCGCGATTTTATTAATCCCAAGACCACAATTTTTTTTAATCTTTGCCCCACACTTTGAATTCCTCTTGTACCAGGCGTACGTTTCACAAACATAAAACACCACATACACAACCTAGACTCGGGACAAATATCTGCGGATCACACAAATTTTTGTACCGTGTGGGAATCGAACCCTGCAGGTCGTTTATTCTACAAGACTGTTCATTATTTCCCACAACATGGAAGCTTTATGTTACAAGCCATAAACCTGCAATTATGAATAATCAAATAAAATTATATAAGTAGATATTAAAAACCACTTCTAACGGTTCGTATTTTCTCCAATGTTACTTAAATTGCGTTTCCGCGATAAAACCTCATGTACTGTAAAAGACACTGGTTTTAAAAGAGTCCGTTACCCATTTAATTAAAAGCTATAAATTAATTTGGAAAACTAAGTTTAAATACTGCGCTAATATCCACATTCCTTATACATAATAAAATACTAGAAAGTCCAATGATCGTATTTAACAATTAACGATCCTAGATTTACTTCATTCATTCTTAATGTTAACAAATTGTTATTTATTCAAAATCACTAAACCATGTGTAGCTAATATTTCATGATCTGTGGGGCTCGTAGCTATGCGGCTACCCGGCAGATCAGACAATCTGCGAGGTTAAGCCGTGCTCGCCGCGGTCAGTCTTGTGATGGGTGACCGTTTTCACATGTCGAGACCCCACCGTGCTTCGGAAGGCACGTTAAGCCGTTGGTCCTGCGCCTGATCTCTCTCCGGTCGTGTCGGTCTACCGTCCCATCGGAATATGAGAGTGAGGGAATAGGGAGTGCACCTGTGTCTGCGCACATACTTGTGCACTATAATATCTCCTGCGCAGATGGCTAGTCTTAGCTGAGACAGGCCGCCGTGACCAAAATTCGGTCAGGAGGACATTATTATTATTATTTCATGATCTACTAGCTTTGACCCGCGGCTTCGCCCGCGTTAACTCCTATTTAAACGCCTTAAATGGTAGAATTTAGAAAAAGCAGCCTATGTCCTTTCTCGGGTCTTAAACTTTCTTCATACCAAACTTCTTCAAAATCCGTCAAGCGGTTTAGTCGGGAAGGTGTAACAGACAGACAGACAGAGTTGCTTTCACATTTATAATATTAGTATGGATTTCATCAAACACATCACACTAATTTACTTAAAAGACTCGCTTAAATGCTTGCGGCGATCATTTGAGAACCACTGAACTATAACTGAGAAATCCCACTGAACAGCTCCTTTTACGATTATTGAACAAGTAAATACCACATTTGATAACAGCAGAGTTCAAAGCACTAAGTTTTGATTGTAAATTGATTTTATATAACCTTCACTTGAATAGTTTAAAGCTAAGTAGTTAAGTTATACATTTATGTCTGTTTTTGATTAGTTTCATAAGTTATTGGGCGATAAAGATGCTAGAGATGAGAATTACATTGTTTTTAAAATACATTGTTGATGATGAGGACTGTTTGATACGATAGTTTATCACATACAATCATAGAGCAAAAACAGTCTACTGTTTATCTACCTAAAATATGACTTTTGGTGCCATTTTAGCATGTTGCCTATGCTAAGCTTGAATCTAAATTAATAAAGGAAATTTGAAAAATGATGGACCCGCTCGTGTCTATCATTTTTCAAATTTCCTTTATCTACCTAAAATAGTTCGAAGACCTGATTGGCACAGCGGCTAAGCGATTGGACTGCTGCTCTAAGGGTTGCGGGTTCGATTCCCGCACGGGACTAAAATTTGTTCAATCCGCAGATGTTCGTCCTGAGTCTAGGTGTTTGTGTATGTGATATTTCATGTTGGTGAAATGCACCCACGATACAGACGAAATTTCTAGTGTGGGGTGACGTTTTTTGACCGACTTGTAAAAAAAAGGAAGAGGTTCTCAATTCGGATGTTTGTATTTTTTTTTAAGAAAGAAAAGAAACAGATGTTAGTTTTGGCAATTAGATAGATAAAAAATGCTTTATTGTACACCATATTAACACATAACATAACTTATTTACGTTATCGTTAAAGTAGAGGGTACAATGGCGGCTTTATCGCTTAGAGCGATATCAAATATTTACAAGTAAGCGGCTCATGCTATGGTTTTAAGATCAGCCATACGTTAGCAAGACTCCGGGTAGCAGTACCAGGGTACGTCTGTGTTGAATATACATAAGTACTCGTGGAGGCAATAAAAATAGAGGTTCAATAAAATAAATGAACATTGAACAGCCCCCTCACCATAAACTCTTAAAGCAGGACAGTTTACGTTGTGGAAGCGAGACGCTGCATTACACTGCACGTAGCAGAGTCTCACTTCCACAACGAAGACTGTCCTACTTTAAGAGTTTATGGTGAGGGGGCAAGTACTTGATTTTTATTGGAAATTAGAAAATGCAAGCCATAAAACTGTTGTCTTCTCCGGAGTCGGCTGTACCATGTTTAAACGGAGATTAAGATTTACCTCAGTATTAACCATAGGTAAAATGATTAAGACTTTGTTGTGTGACTGTTTGACTGCCTTGTTGGAGTAGTGGTCGCTAAGTGCGACGGCTGAGTCTTGGGTCCGATTCCCGTGTTGGGAGTGTAACTAGGTTTTTTAATTTGGTAATTCTCAATAGTAGCGCGAAGTCTGGATTTCTATTGTTGATGGCAATAGGCTTGCCTTTAGAACCTATAACTGACGAAATGTGGGCGTACTATACACCTCTGCCTACCCTTTCAGGGCATACAGGCGTGATGGTATATTTTGTTATTATGTCTTTGCTATCAATAAATATTTAACACCAGGTTATGTAATGCTGACTTTTAAAAGGACACAGAGGGATCGTTCTATATTGTAAAATCAACTCTGAAATTGCTACTTTACCGTGCTATGGGGTAGCATTGTACCACATTTTCCCTCGGACGATCTTTTACGTGTTACAAAGCATATTCTGTCTTATCATAATTTATGATAAATTAAGATGTCAAAAATGCCCTGAACAGCTTCGAGAAAAGGATGGTACGGCCGTGCCGCTTTTTTGCTCGACTTGGCGGGGGCACTACCGTGCCCCCAGATGTTTGCGGTTAGTCTCGTTCGGCATGTGGTCATTGCGACAAGTGCTTACTTTACTTCTCAAGTCGAGCAAAGACATTGTGATTAAGTTGTATATGCAGTAAGACAGTTATTCTGTTACAAAAATCTTTTTGCTTGTCCGAGTACTATAAATGTACCCAAAAAAATACTATAGACTGGCCCCATTAGGTTCATGTTATTTATACTGTCTGGTAAAGTCAGTTTCCAAGGAATTCTTCTACCCACCCTTTTTAGTAATACAGGCATGATAATAACTAACCCACAAAGCTGAGCCTACAACCATAATTTTTATTATGCATAATATTTGTAAACAACATAAACCTGAACCAGCGTTTAAGTTTAATAGTTAAACATTCGGTGTAACTCGGCGGTCATAAACCGAGCCTTAATGATTACAATTATTTCTATACCTTTAGTACTTGCGGTAATTATAGCCTGTTAGTAGTGAAGCGACATCTACGGACGACCGACAAACTACGTAGCATACTACATCGCGCTAGCGAAGTGATCAGTGCTAACTGTCCCCTTACCATGAAGTCTTATAGCAGGACGTTTTCCGTTGTGTAAGCGAGATCCCACATTACACTGCACGTAGCGGCGTCTCGCTTCCACAACAATAAATGTCCTGAAAATTCGTGGTAAGGGGTTGTTTATATAATACAGCGTACCCGCCGCAGCCCACCAGGCATACCAACGCCTGTTTGGAAGGTATTCTCTTTTTGTTGGAATACCTCCAGTCCACACCCCTTCATCCACAGTAGCAAAATGCACATTTTGTCCTTGTTTACTATATTTTAAAATGAGCTTAAAAAATAATTAATGAACACCACATTTATATCTTTGATTGAATAATATTATTAATTACAGTATTTCCCATCTGCGCCTCTTGCCCTGTCACATGCTCACCTGAGGATCTTATGACCGCCTCTGCAAGCGGAATTAGGGCCGCTGAATTTTGGGCCAAGCTAATCTTGGCAAATGAATAATTATTATTATATAGTTAGTATTTATATACATATATTATAATATTATTTTTATACACATTTTTTTTTCTTTTGCCATCGACACGCTAAGAAGAAGAATTACAGTAGGTACTAACTGCTCTTGATATGCCTAGACATCCTTGACCTAGACACCTTTGTATGTACATATTCTGTTTTGAAACATTTGTCTAGATTTTTGGAACCATTCAATCAAGAGTTCTACATTTATTATATATTGGTCTATGTAAAAAAATGAAACGAATTATGAGTTTAATTCTGGCCCGATAGTAAAACATTACTCAACTCGTATCTGAAAGAAAACATTCTATCCTCACACAAGTAAATAACAATTACTCCCAAAGTTAATTAAAACTTATCGCAGCTTATACCGTGGTCGACATGAACTGAAACGCTACAAAGTCGTTTCAACGGAATTACGGAAATTTAGACGTTGGCGGGGATTGGCAATCGTGGGGTCTCTGTACACTGTTTCATATTAATCCACGAGTGAAGTGTAATAAAACCATCCAATTTTCCATTTGAGTGTTTAAATTATAATAAAAAGAGTACTCTACAATTATTGTTATGTAAAATTTGTTAAGTGCGTTTATTTGCGTAATGAATGTCGTGTGGTATCCTGCCTAGAATTATTGACCACCCCCTTTCCTCCAGTGGGTGTCGTAAGAGGCGACTAAGGGAAAATCGAGAAGATGGGCTGCAGCGTCTCCTGTATCTTAACCACCAACACTGCGATCCCCAAGCCGCTTGCCAAGGGTGGGGATTATGGACCCCCCCCCTTCAAAAAGGGGGGGGGGCTTTGTTTAACAGTGGACGTCTTCCGGCTGATGATGATATTTGCGTAATGGTATGCAAAATATTGTTTGCAATTTAGTGTTCAGTTTGTCCAGCAAAGTAGCCCACTACTGCTATTTGCTAAATAACTATAACCACACTATCACTGTACTAGCCGAGGGTAATAATGATGATTAAAATTTGGCATAGTTATAGCAAACCATACCCACCTACCATTCTCTGGGAGAGGCCTATGTCCAGCAATGGACTGCAACGTGGCGATGATGATGATAGGAAACCATTATCTAACAAGCATGGAGTTTTATTCAAAACCTTCACGCAAAGTCCTGCCTGGGAGTCGTTGGTAGAAGATTTTTCCCCTACATCCAACCCGCAACAGATTTTATAATAAAACAGCATAATATTATACTTAATTTTATTTGAGTAAGCCAGCGTGATTGGTTTGCACGATACCTATACGCTGTTAAATACCAAGATCTTCAAACACAACACAGGATTATCTTCCTGGAATATCATTACATTATACACATTATTACGGTTAGCAGTTGAAGTGGTTTCAGGCGTATCAACGAATCAGCGTTTGAGATAGGTTTTACAGATTATGGTGTAGAACATGACTCTACTATTCTAGATATCTTTTCATCCTTTCTTTGCATTCAGAAATTTTCGCTCTTCTTTCTTGTTCTTCGCAAACAGTACGTTTAGGTGGTGGTGGGGGTAGCGGGGGAGGCGGCGGTGCGCAGTTCGGCCAAGCCACTTTGTTCTGTAGGGAGTCAACGCCGTCGCGGATCGCGTCACACCGCGCCGTTCCCGGCAGCACCCTTTCAACAATGCAGTGTTTCATTGCTGCTGGACTGCTTGGGGACTCTCTCTCACATTTACTTAGACCTTCGGATTCTAATGGCGGATTTTTGAGTCTCTCTATACAGACTCCTAGACAAGGAGGAGGCGGTTCTATTACTGCTTCTTCTACTACTACCTCTTTTACTTTAGCTACTATCGGCTTGACGCGGGGTTTGCATATTCTTCCACTCGTGTCGTCATCCTCTTCCCCGAATTTTTTTCTTTTCGGTTTTTCCGTACATTTTCTTTCAATTTTAGCTTTCGGTGGTGGTGGTGGTGGTGGTGGTGGGTCAGGCTCTTTAACAGGACATCTTTTTATGAACATGGTGGTGGTTTTAGTTGAATTATTGTTTGGTTTCCATTTTGAGATGTTAGTGGGGTGATGACATTTTGTAGTTAAGCAGAATTAAATATGGCAGAATTACTTAATGTCAGAACTAGTGAAATATAGTGCCTGCTATTTTTGAGAATAAAGCATTCCGAAATGAGTTTTTATTCACAGTCAAAAAACAACAGTTAAAATTCCTAAATAAATAATATTTGTAATAAGTACTATGATTACACATTTAAGTTTTCTTCCCATAACAAATCTCACACTAAAATATTGCATTACATTTTGATTAAATTGTGTGGCTTGTCACAAGCTCAACTGCCGAAGAATAACCGCGGCAGGCAACACGTGTATAAAACCATATAAAACACATTTAAAATCATCTCCAACTTGTAATCCAACGCAAACAGATTACCATAATATTATAATATCGATAAAGTGCAAAAACAATGAGTCTCTAATCCCAGCTTAAAGAGCTAAGCCCGTATTATCGCAAGCTTACATTATTAATCGATATTGTTCGCATCTCCATTGAATTCTGCGCGCCTGGTATTTTACATTGAGTATATAACAGTAATATTACATGGAGGTTTCATTTGATACGATGTGGACGATATTGTACAAATAATTGTATATGTACATATACATTCTACCTACTTTAAAATTATATTTACAACTTAAATATAAAATTAAAATTAAAAAGTATCGAAGTATTCTTCCTTATTGTGAATGATTTGAACATTTGATTTGCATGCACTGTTCTTGTCTAGCCAAGAAGAACAATTAGATTTGAGTGTTATGGATGTGGAGATCTCTGTAGATCAAAGCTTCGATTAAGGTATACACTATAAGCCAATATAGTTTACCGTTCCAAATAGGTAACAAATACTAAAGGATGATGACATAATCAAAAATCAAAAATTAAAAGCGGTCTTTAGCAAAGGTAGTACGAGCTCAAATAGGTATAGGTAATACCAGGCGATCATAATAGAAAGGAGAACAAAAATCTAAAACAAAAAAAAGAAGTAATACGAAACACAACAAATACATGAAAAAATAAAAGCAGTCCTTAGCAAAGTTATTAAGATTTCGAACTCAAGTACCAGGCGAACATAGTTATAAGGGGCCTTCCAAAACTGATATCATAAGAAAAATCTATTACAAGATATAAAACGAAACACAGCAACTTCATAATATTGTTAACAGTCGTGTAGGCAGGTATACGATCACATAATTGCTTTAACCTTACCGAGATCATATCACGAGAGTACTGCCATCATTGTTGGCGTTAAGCGTCAGTTACATTGAGCGTTTTATTTGATTGATAATTTGATACCCATTTATCAATCAATACAGCTATTAAACTGTCAATTAATGTTCAATGCAGTACTTATCTCGTGCGAGAACAAAAAATATAATAGGCAGCTTAGAGGTTAACAGGCGTGGTCCTTAAGTACGGAATTACGGATATAAGGACCAGTATTTGGTTGTTGTTCTAATTTTATCTCTTATGTAAATTAATGATAACTATTAGAATAATATGTTGCTTTGTAGTCTTGTAGTCGTGTTTTTTAAATCAAATTTCTTCAACCGTCTCGATTAAAGCCTCAAGGTTAAGTAGAGTTTCAGTAGTATTGTGTCAATACTACTGACACCCAAAAAAATTAATTTTGTACTTGCCGTGTGGCATCCGGCCTAGAACTTACCACCCCCTTTCCTCCCGTGGGTGTCGTAAGAGGCAACTAAGGGAAAGTCCAGAAGATGGGCAGCAGCGTCTTATGCAACTTCATCATACATGTAACCATAGTACATGATGCCTGTTATCCCCGAAGCGGTAGGCAGAGCTGTTCCTTTGTCAGGAGTCTTAACACTCGTATTTCGTTTCTCATTGTTTTCAAATGCTTGCCATAAAAATGCCCGTACATACGACAATACTTTACAAGAAGCCTCCAGTGTGAACACAGCTTTCTGTACCGTGATCTAACGACATCTAACCTTTGCTATCTTAGCGCAATTAGTGCGTTATTAAGAATGAATCCTTGTACGTTTGTAACAGGTAATTAATGCTCTGTTTAGTACTATGCGAGTTTTGATAGCTTGAAAATAAAAATACTAAATGATTTTCGGTAGGTACTGTTTTACAAGAGAAAGATCAGTAACAGTAGTACATTATTTTATTCTATCCATACTTAATATTATAATAAATATGGTATATATATAGAGTATAAAAAGTATATAATATGTAAAAGTAACTCTGTCTGTCTGTTACACCTTCTCGACTAAACCGCTGGATTTTGATGAAAGGCATATAGAAAGTTTAAGACCCGAGAAATGACATAGCATACTTTTTTTGAAAAATTCAACCCTCTAAGATGTTTATACAGGGGTTAACGCGGGCGAAGCCGTGGGCAAAAGCTATATCATAATTATTAACTAACAATGTAACTTAACGCGACATATAAAAACGTAATTAATATTACACCTACGTTCCCTGAAAGGGTAGGCAGAGGTATTTTAGTACACTTACATTCCACATTTCGCCAATAAGGTTATAAGTTTATAATTAGGCGAGCCTTTTGCCATTTACTGAACACAAACACAGATTCCGTAAGCTACTGAGGATTACCTAATGGAAAAATTAAATAACAATGTTCGATCCGGGATTCGAACCCAGGACCTCACACTCAGCTGTCACGCCTTGCCTCACAAGACCAACGAGGTAGGAATAAAAAAAATAATTTGTAATAAGTATCTTCTAAGATAGTATCGTAGTTTCATCACGATACTCGTTTAGGCTCTGAACTAACCTTGGCCGGTCGACCACAGAGCAACAAAAAATACATACATAAGTAACAATTCTGCGATAACACATTCAATTATCAATGTATTTCTAGATTTTGTTGAGTCATCCGGACTGTATAGTTGTGTGGTAAAATATAGTTAGGAGACCGATTGTCTGCCAATCATGTTTTCTATTTTATACTTTATTTAGGCTTTCAAATTGCTTAGCTTTAGAAAAACGTTGTCCTAATACCAAAATATTTGTACCGCCAACTAAATATCACGTTTTCGCAAATAAATTATATTACACTAGCTTCTCCTCGCGACTTCGCCCGCGTTGATTTCGAATGTTTTATAGCCTATATAGCCATCCTCGATAAATCGGCTATCTAACACAGATAATTTTTCAAATCGGACCTGTAGTTCCTGAGATTAGCGCGTTCAAGCAAAAAAACAAAGTCTTCAAAGGCTTTATAATATTAAGTATAAATTATATTACATGCTATGCTTGATATATTTAACACATTGGTATTTAGTAACGGCAAATGCAATATGCCATTTTTCTATACTTTTTAGGGTTAATTCCCAAAGTACCTAGACACAAACATTTATTTGGGTAAAATATATAAATGTTTCCCGAGAAAAATATCTATATACTATACCTATATCCAATTACTGCCAAGCAACAATATAAATATAGCCGTGTCCGGCTCGCGACTCTGCCGCGTAACCAGCTCATGAATAAGGGCTCCGTTCGAGTTCGAAACTAGTCGAGCATTCCCGAATACACACGTGAGTATAACCGGGATATTTAGTAAATAATATGGCTAACACTCACGACAAATTAAAAAAATTAACTTATTACTATTTAAATAGGATAAGTTAGGATTACTAGGTATTATTGTTATTTTTGTGTATGTTATAGTTTATAATAATTATTTTACTTAACTTAGATTTTTAATATTTTGTTTCATGTGCGTTTGTGTTTTTTGTATATTTAGTATAGATATAAGCGTTTTGGTTGTATACACTGTAAGCTTATATTGTATGAATACTTGAATATGAATGAATGAATGAAAGTTATTACAGTCATCATCATCAGCCGGAAGACGTCCACTGTTGAACAAAGGCCCCCCTCTTTTAGAAGGGGGGTGATATGCCATAATCCCCACGCTTGGCAAGCGGCTTTGGGATCGCAGTGTTGGTGGTCAAGTTAAAGAAGACGCTGCTGCACATCTTCTGGATTTTCCCTTAGTCGCCTCTTACGACACCCACGGGAGGAAAGGGGGTGGTCAATTCTAGGCCGGATACCACACGGTCGGTTATTACAGTAAAACAATATAATTACAAAAGTCTTCATAAATACCTATCTAAGAGGATGATTGTACAATATCTGCACCTATTAGACACACACACTCACACACACGCACTCACACACACACACCTACTATCCAAGCTTGTTTTAATTACTTGTTTTATCTTTATTTGTAAACTTTTCATATTGTATTTAACAAAACTTACCGCAATAGCTAAAAAGCAGATAATTATTTTGTTAAAGAAATAATGGCTGAAGGATGGAGACCTGGTGACCTGAAATAGAGGCCCTTAAAGCCTAGCTTAGGCACCAGTCTCCCACAATATACCCACTGTTTTTTTTTTTTTATGCGATGCTCTAATGTAATATAATGTGTATTGTGGTGAGAAATAAACTATTATTATTATTATTACAATATGATCTCAGATTGGTCTCGTCACGCTAATAAATGACGCAGCCGAATCAAAGTTACTGAAACGGCTAGTTTTGTTAGTGTACATTGTACACACTTCTTAAAATACCTTGTTAGTGAGCTATGACAGGCAATAATGTGACGTACAATTCAAGATTTATAACTATTGTTATATGTATATATAATTTTATTGACTTCACTTTACATAAGCGAAGTAAGTCGGTGCCTAATCTCAACATTCAGTAACTTATTCAGACGAGACAGTAATTTATATGAGAATGGGCTCATAAGTGCTTCGTACGTAACGCATAGGATTTGGCGCTGACTTCAACTTCGCTTATGTAAAGTGAAGTGAATAAAATAGATATTATTTTTCATTATAAGTTTATATAGCTCCTATACATTTTTTCTTGTTTTGATTTTCTTGATTTGTTAATTAAAAAGAACGTCGCCCCATACTAGAAATTTCTCCTGTATCGTGGGTGCGTTTCACAAAAATGAAATATCACATACTCAAAAACCCCGTCTCGGGTCAAACATCTGTGGATCGTATAATTTTATGTCCCGTGCGGGAATCGAACCCGCAACCCCTAAGCAGCAGTCCAATCGCCTACCTACTGCGCCAAACAGGTAGTCAAGTGTAGCGTGAAAGGAGAAATTACTTAATTTACTTGCATAATTAATACAACCCGACGGCGACGCAGCGAGCGAAGCCCGAGGGAAATCAAGTGTTAATAATTCAATTAACTAAATACAGACACTTTTAATTGCATTTCTTAAGCAATTGAAGACGCCATATCTTAGGGGAATAATTCGTTTTAATTACGTTGTGCAATATTGCAGATGTAGTTCCGGAATATTATGAAAATTATTTTTCGAAAATCTGTCTGCATGTTTCTAGACTAATTAGTTTTTACAAAACATGGGGTTGGAGCCTAATTTATTTCTATGAATTAATATGTTCTTTCAGAGTATATTGGGCTCAGGGAATTCCATGGGCCATCAACCGGGATGGCCCAAAGCTGGTACTAAGAATTACCTAATGAAAAAACCCAGTAACACTTTGCCCGACCCGGGCTTCTAACCCAAGATCTCATGCTCAACAGTCGCGCTTAGAGACCACTAGACCATCGAGGCAGTCTATCTATATACTCATCGTCAAGAAAAATATTTCTGTGGTATTTTCTAAAAATATTGGTTTAATTTTTTTCAACTTTACGACTGAGCTTCGGACTTTTCGAATGATGGTAAGCCCGGCTAAGCCACGTCGCAATTTATAAGGTCGTCAAATCGGCTCTACCAGCCAAAAAGCCTTTGACCTTTGAGATGTATCAATATACCATTATACTATTACCAAAGGCATAATATAAATTGAGTTGTCTTCTAATTTTAGAGTATTTTTATTAATTTCTAGGGTCTTATCTATCATTTTTGATCTTTGCGTCTATTACAGACGATTTAAACAATGTCATGTCGGGGTAGGCTCTTTTCAAGGTGGCTACAACTTAAATTGTAAATAACTAAATTTGTTGTCTTGAGAGTAATTTAGAATTTAAGCCCATAGGTACTAGCTTTAGTGCTGAGCGTGTAATCATTCTCTGAAGAAAATACGTATCAATTTTACTTTCTTTTGGATCATATTTAGTAAGTCATGGTGGCCTAGTGGTTGACATACCGGATTTCTATGCACGAGGTTGCAGGTTCAAACCCAGGCAAGTATCAATGTGACTTTTTCAATGTCATAATTACTTTCTTAGATATTCTAAGACACCACTGACTGACGGTGACGGAAAACATCGTAAGGAAACCTGGATTGAATTATCTGAAATCGCCAACCCGCAGTGAGCTAGCGTGGTGATCAGTGCTCAATCCTTCTCTATACGAGAAGAGGCCTTTGCCCTGCAGTGGGACAGTTATAAGCTGTTATTATTATATATTTATTTATATGGATCACCTATGTATGCATTATGGATTTAATTCGTCTATACAATTTTTATAACGGGATTTTACACAAAACACAGCCTATTTATCCTAATATTCTTTATTAGTTTCAATAAGTTAATACATAATAAAACTACTAAAACTCCAAACCGAACTTCAACTCAATAAAACCCAACAAAATCAATCCATCTGTATATTTTAACTAAATTCACGAAGCAACAACTTCATTGGAAAGCAATCAACGCTCTTTAGAACGCCCGACTCACACAAAACGGATTAATTCAATTAAATTGAATTACATTCAGTCGGTTTACGGGCGTGTAAAATAATTTGTGTTAATCCAATTACTTGGTTTCAATTGCGATCGGATTAAGCTTGTTAAGATTCTCGTCTTAAGATTTTTTTCAATTTGTTTTTATTTAAATCTAAAATTGAATGAAGATACTGTATGGGTGATAATTCTGTATATTTTTGAGCTGTCACTCATATGTGGTGGTGTATGAAATGATTTCTTTAACTACAGCTGTCAAAATCTTTTTAGGACTAAGAATAGACATTTTGTATACCTACCCATTACTTGATACTTTTGAATAACCCCGAGTTTAACCACGTTCTTTTGTCAACAGAACGACTCTGACGATGAACAGTGCGCGCTGAGCGATAAATGGCAATACGAGAGGAAGTCAAGGCGGTGGTCCAGGGTAGTCGAGATCACGCCGCAAGCACAGAGGAGACTACAGGTACATACTTTATTTACTTAAAATTAAGGCAAACTTATTTTAAATACTGTAAATCTTCGTCATTCTGAGGAACCACATGAGTAGGCAGAAAACATTTTGATGAATGGTAGAAGATTCTTCATTGAATAACATGAAAAAATACAATATAAAAAGTGTATATTTATGTGTGCATAATATATATAACGAAAATTATCAAATTGTGATTACGACGCTAAAAAAATTCGAAGTTTTTTGGCGATCCAATTTAATCTGTAGGTACCTACTAATAAATAGAACCTAACTCACCTCCATTAGACGTTAGGGAAATATTACCTTCAGCCTCTGCCGACCTCATTTACAAATTCTATACACCCAACCGTATACCAAAATTCCTGGTAACTGGTAAAACGGTCCAGTCGCCATCTTTCAACACCAAATATATTACAAACGTGACATATATTAAGATCCTAGACGTTAGCTATTACGTATGCACAAAGGAATTAGATGCTATTGTAGTTTGTAGATGAGCTCACTAAGGACGGTGACGGTGCATTACTTGAGGTAAGTTACGAGGGGTTGGATGTTATACGTAATAAAGACAAGAGGTAGCATCCCTTGGTAAATTTCAAGTGAGCTGGTTTTAGTGTTCGTGGTCTTTGATACTGTGCTTGAAGTATTAATCTTACTTTGAAGATTAGCATAATAGCTACGTGGTTATTGCGCTGTTGGTTGTGACTTTTCATGTGATTAATTTAGCTACATAAAATATATTCTTGACTTAGAAGTCAGTCTATTTAGATGTGAGTTTTTTTTAGTGATTTGAAATCACAAACTTACTCATGAATCTGCGAATCAATTAATTATTATCGTCAAAATGATAGGCAATATCTTAATATGCCCAGTAATGCAATCTCTATCTAGGTAAATAAAAACTAAAGACTATTGATATTTAGATACATGTTTTTCCAGTAGACATTTTACGTATTTCTTTACCGACTACAATATAACAGCTTTCACACGTTTGTTCATATTTCCACGTTAAGGTGAAAAATGGATGATCGAGCTCAAAATGTTCACTTGTTTCTGAGTTCAGAAATACGGAATAGTTAATGGAGTGTGAGGAAAATTTATTACTATTAGATAAACTGTGTTGTAAATAAAATGAACGGAAAATGGATGATTTTTTACAGCGTGTCGACGACAGCATAAAATGAAATATGGGCGAAGAATTATAAATAATAGAAGTTGATGATAGACGCTTGTTAATAAGTTGTTAATATTTTTGCCATAATATGGACATACTTAGCACAATTTCCTTTTTTGTAAAATGATAGACTTGACTGCCTCGTTGGTCTAGTGGTCGCCAAGCGCGACTGCTGAGCAAGAGGTCCTGAGTTCAAATCCCGGGCAAAGTGTTACTGAGTTTTTCATTAGGTAATTCTAAGTAGCAGCACGGAGTCTGCACGGTTGATGGCAATAGGCTCGCCCCCTGTTACATTGGGACATAACTGGCGAAACGTGGGTGTACTATATGTACACCTCTGCCTACCCCTTCGGGGAATACAGGCGTGATGTTATGTTATGTGTTATGTTATGATAGACTTGAGTGGGATTTGAATCTACGTGATCCTTACATCGACTGACATTAGTTTTGATATTTACTACAACTGCATTGTAAAATGTGTATTAACTTCTTTTCTAGTAATAATAATAATGACTACTATATATATGCTAACAAAAAAATATTGTATCTTCACAGGTGATAGCAGCTCGGGCATTAGCTGAAAGAGAAGCAAGAGAAGCGAGAGGAGAAGTAGAGGATGATGAAGACGAGACCCTGCCCACGATAAGAGTGGGGCTGGTCGACGCTGATGGGCATTATACTGACGTTGAACCTGATCTGTAAGTTGGCAATGATATTTAAAGAGAACCTTATCCTATACTCCCTCTTTGGTCTAGTGGTCGCTTAGCGTGACTGCTGATCACAAGGCCTTGGGTTCGTATGACGAGTCAGGAAAAGTGTGATTGGGTTCTTCAGTAGCAGCACGGAGTCAGGATTTGTGCCCGATTTATGGAAATAGACTCGCGCCCTATTACATTGCGACGTTTAATATAATTGGCGAAATGTGGGTGTACTATATGCCTCCGCTTACCCCTTCGGAGGAATACAGGCGTGATCTTATGGTTACAAATCATTTGGTTAGAGGCCTATACAAAAAAATATAGTGCCATTTTAGACATACCTAATCATCTATGTCATTCTAGCAAACAAAACGCTTCGAGCGTCGAACATAATATAAAATAAATTGACAACAATAATTCAAGAGACTGTCTGTGAACTGTCAGTGTCATAAAACGTAAAGTACCATTTCTTAGAACGATTCCAATACGCTATCTTACTAAAAAGGCTCCAGACTTTGCTCAGCATTGTTCTCACAAACATTTGTATTAAGTTCTCTAAGATCTTTAAAAGAGACTTTGACCTCTGAATTGGTTTGACCTTTCTCCTTAGAATGGCAGATAACGCCTGTCTCCCCTAGCCGCTGACACTATAAAAAGACAGGACAATGAGTTTCTAGAAGACCCTTTTCATTACGCTTTTGAATGCGATTTGGAAGCGTCATCATTTTTTTATTTATTAAACTTTATGCAGAACAACTTGTCTTCGTCCTTCTAAAATGCTGTACCATCCCTACTGTTTGAACTGCAAATGTCCTTAGTTCAAGTGTGTGTGCAACTATGCATGTAATGTTTTATCCATACTGCACCAATGGTACATGATGAACACCTAGTGCGCCATCGACATCGTCTTTTATAAAAACAAAAGAAGAACCGTAGTTAAAAGACTCTTGTAGAATGGTAATGTAATTTTTGCACCAAAACCAGCGTAACTTTATCCATCTGCCTTTACATGCCCGCAGGAGGGAGCTATCCTCTAAAATAACATATGCACTCATTAAAAGTTGACCGTGCACTAACTTTCAGCAGGATTCAGAATGTTCCGTCGCTACCATAATGTTGAGATTACGTACTTCAAATTATGCACACTGCTCGCTGTAGGTTAAACTCCCGCTACCCCCAAATCCTAATTTAGCAGTTATACGTGCTAAAGCACTAATGCAAATGTTTGCAGTTAGCGAGCTAAATTGGAATTTAAATTGACCCTCTTTTGTGGGTGACTAATTAGACTACCACTTTTGTTACTAGCGTTAGGTTACGTATAACGTTATACATAATAATATAAGGTTCGGTGGTTTCTTCTATCGTGTTGCCAGCACATTCGATACATTATATCGAGAAATAACCACATCATCTTGCCTGAGTCGCCTAAAGTGAGAAGGCAGTTGCCTAAAAGGGATATCAATCCATTCCACCATTTTTCTGATACTAGATAATATTAGTAAGTATGAAACAAGATCCTTATACCTACTTGTTTCGTTATTCGAATTATTCGCGCGACCCTTAGGCATCAGACCTTACAAAGTTTTCTTTCAGTAAATGTCCTCCCTTTGTTCAGACACCATTATGTATGAACTAATATACTATTTTCTCTCATGACTATAGATAGGATAGTATCTGGATATTAACAAAGTATAGCTGAAACATACAGGGATGACCGACAAATACAGGACACAAACTACTATCAATCATTCTTACGCGGAGAACTGTACGTAAAGTACCAGGCGCATAGAACTTTCCAAGATACTAAGCTAGTAGTTTTGCGCCCATAGTGATGAGTTGAGATACCACTGTTAGGCTAGATTCTAACAAAGTGTACCAGCCTAAAACCATACAGACCGACATATATAACTAGGAAACAAACGCCTCATATTTGCCATTCCACTTTCTATAATTATAGTAAAACCACAGTATATTTATTATAAGAATTACATATCATAAGGAGTACTGTACACAAAGTACCAGGCGCACAGAACTCGTCAAGATACTAAGCTCTTATACAAATTGGTGTGACAAAGCCGTAGAACAATGACAAGTAAGGGTGCCCCTCTAGTGGAGAGCCTCTTGAGACTGTCTTTACATGCTCGAATTCTTCGGAAATTATTCTGTAGGTAAATTCTTTGTAATTTTAAAGAAGTGTTTATTCTTCATGTTGATTTTTCTCGTTCGACAACAATTTGTTTGGGTGAAATTTATTTTATTGTTATTTGATCTAACTTCTGAAGTTTTAAGAAAATTGAGTTTGGGGCAGCCGGTGATACTGGTTGTCAGTTTGTCAGAGATTTCAAATTAAACAAAGATTCATAATTATGCGGTTGAACGTTCAATCCGTCAAATAAATGGCATTAGGTCGCTTCATATTACGAGGTTCTATATTGCGAAGTATGGATGTGGAATTACCATATTTCTTAAACAAAGACCATAAACAAATTGTTTATACCGATACAAGTTTCTGAAGAAAGATGATTTCGGGATAAGGTTTGTTCTCAAGATACAAAAATCAACATAATAACATTATTTTAAAACCATAATCATATAAGTTGGTAAGTTGAAACCATTTTACATCGAACCTTCAATGGTTTGCGCAATCAAGGGCCAATTATTTTAGTGTGTTGACTGAAAAGTACTGTTAGGATAGGGCCATTAAAACTGCGATGGAGTTCATTCGCGTATTGTAGTTTAGAACTAGAGTTTTGGATGCAGAATATTGTAGTTATATAATATGGATAGGTTGCCTACGGACTTGAGTTTATGAGTAGAATAGTTTTTGTCTAGTGGTTTTGTTGTTAGAAATACAATAGGCGCTGTATGACAATTCTAATGTAAGCCGTAGACACATACTAAAAGCTAATCTATTACTTTTTGTATCTTAATTCCCATATTTAATACTTCATTACAAATTGAGCACTTTTAAAATACAGTATCTAGTTTTTTAACGTTAAAACGTTGTTATTTTCAAATTTTAGTTGTTGGTAGGTACTTAGTAGAAATGGTGAGGAAAATTTCAATAAATTATACTGTTCTCACATAAGTTAAGAATACTTAAGACATATTAGACTCTTTAAAAATCGCCCTCAGCAAACCCGCTGCTTTCACAGCCCACAAACCATCCTCATTAACACTTATGATTATATATATTGTAGGCGAGCTTATTAATTTGATTGTTGCGTCTGATCGATAGGAATGTTAAGTGGATTGAAACTGACGCGTAACGGAACGGATCCGTATCAGTACTGACTGATATTTTTTAATGATGCTAGTAACTTACTTATTATATTTCTTTTGACGACCTCATTGGTGCAGTGGCTAAGCAATTGGACTGCTGGGCTAGAAGTTGCTGGTTCGATTCCCGCACGGGACAAAAATTTGTGCGATCCGCAGATGTTTGTCCCGAGTATGGATGTTTGTATATGTGATAATTCATGTTTATTAATAATATACTATTATTTGATGAATCAGCTGATTTATTTTCTAATACAGAACCGGGATTCCTAGACATAGCCCGTTGTTACATAGAAAGTATTGCTACACCCAGCACTATTAATTAATAAATTTTTAGAATAAACATGTTTGTATTTTATATATATATAGATAGATACAGTATAGATTGGTAGTAAAATACTAATAACATATTATATAAGTATAATTAATAAATCTTAACCTATAACTTATATGGGTACATATGTGTTAGTATAAGTTGGTTAATAAATAAATAAATAAATGTTTGTGAAACGCACCCACGATACAGGAGAAATTCCCAAAAAAAACTTATTTTGTGCGATAGATGACACTTAAGCCTTACATAAACGATGGTAAAACGTATCTGAATTTATCACCTTTTAAGTACATATATTTACATCTCTATCCTTTGACATGCAAACGACAGTGACAGGTATAATGTAATCAATATATTTTTTTAAGTAAAAGGGAAGACGTTTTGCCATGCAACAAGTAACAGCTACACAGTAGGCTTCTTGTCACCAAAGACGCTCATTAGTGGTTGAGGAATAGTTAAGTTTCTGTATTCACGACACTCATAGCGATCGAGATAAGCACGTGTCAAGTTCGCGTACCGCGAGTACATTAGCGTAAGCTAAGCAGTAACGATTGGGTTTAGGGATAATAATTGTGGTACCGCCCCCTTTACCATGAACTTTTAAAGCAGGATAGACATGTGGAAGCGATACGCTGATTACACAGCAAGTAGCGGCTTCCACATGGTAAACTGTCCTGCTTTAAGAGTTCATGGTAAGGAGGCTGATCAATCAAAGTTAAATTTCGCATAGTGCCATAGATTTGAGGATGGATAACCATGATGATGATTTTTATTGAAAACTCTGAAGTGGCTTCTCAATACCTCAATATAAACATCTTTTTATTACCATACAGAGATCCTCTGTTCTTTTGGAAGACATAAAACTCGTGTCCGTTTTGGTTAGTCAGAACCCCGCAAATCTGACAACCAGTCTAACTAAGAGGCTTTTCTGTATAACCCAGTAAATAGGTTACGGAGGTCAGATAGGCAGGTCGATACATGTAAAATAAGACCTCCATGTAAGAATAGAACACAAATCCAAGATACTTGGAAATAGTCTAGGCAGATGGTTAGATAGCAGCGGTGTTGAGAAATCGTGTTTAAAGAATGATGACGAATGATGCTGTTAACTTCTGAGGTGTACTCAAAGTTAAGTTGATTGCTGCCTTTGGGCAAATTTTATGGCCTCCCAATATATCGTTTCGTGTTAGTAAGTGCGTGTGATTACGAAATGTTATATTTTGTTATTATGACCTTTTATATCGGTGATTCTTATGTGATGAAGTAACGCATCTTTATAGAACCTTCAAAATCCTTTCTCTAGCGTTTTCAAACGTGTTTACTCTAAACCAACACTTTTCTCAAGATTTTACCCTCCCAGAGGAGTAACTTCGACTTCATATAACTTAATACTACTTTCGATGACAGCATATGACGCGAGGAAGACGAAGACTGGCGTCTTTCAATAGCCGAGCTTACCACAATACCCTCTATAATTATAACATTATCTATCTATAATATATCCCGCATATATCACCCAAAAAACAACCTTATGTTTCTCAACATAAGGCTGCTTTCTGTGCGAGATATGTGCAAACGTTCAGTTCTTAACCTGTCCACTGAAACACAAGTAACCATTTTCGACAATCATTGACTTAATTGAGTGGCATATCATTGCTATAGGTCATACTGTAAAATGCTACAAGTAGTACCAACCCTATCGCGTCGGCATCACTCAAAGACGTAACAGTAAGTGAAATGAGGGTTAAAGGTTGCAACTGTCCATCGCATAGCAATACAGACCAAACCTTTACGCTCAACTAACTTGTGATGGCAGTAATGTGGTTATTTTTAAGCAGTTTATTGATATGAAGATGAAATTGCCTTTATATTGAATGACGCACTACATTTGATTATTCCGTCTTTCAGATTTGTGACGAGAGAGTTTTCGCTTCGATCACAAAAAAAGTATTTACTTATTCAGTGAACAGAACAAAATATTGCTTTGTAGGCTTAATTAGATTTTATGTGCCAGTGGGTATTAAACTCCTAATGTTACACCTATTGTAAACCAATCATACCACGCGAACTTCCTGCCAGCAAACAATACGCCGGAACCACAGCTTGCCCAAAGCTGGAGGTAAAAGCAATAGCGTGATGGATTCTCGGATGAACACGCAACATCACCCGTCGCTTTTTATCACTATTCATCTACACTTATAGAAACCATTCCCTTCTGTTTTCTAAGACGTCATAATGGGCCCTTAGCAAACACCGAAGTGTCGGTCTACGATTTGAAGGCGCCACAATGACTATAATTAAGTTCACAGTCCATTTGTTCTATATAGTGTGGTCCCTTCACCTATCACGTTTCTATTTTGGATTGCTAAACCTTTAGTAATGATAGGCTGTTGAGGAACTGAGGTGTCAGTGTAAGCGGATAGCGTGGCGGGTTTGAAAAGTGATTAGAAAGTGACACATTCACACTCTGTCGACAATTGGACATGGCCTATGTCTCACGCACGCCACTGAGCTCGTTCTTCGACCTTCCGCTACCAACCGCAGCTAGCCATTTTGCGTATATATCTGGCCCATCTATCTGGAAGCCGTCCTACTCTAACTGCCCATATGAAATTCTAATGTCTTAAGCCAAAATATGATGTGATATGTGCTGAACATATTTTTGGACGATGTAGTAATGCTGAATAAAGATTTTTTTGTTAAAAAGGAAATAAAACAGGTCTTTCATGACAAGCAGTTATAAGTATGTGTGATATCTCCTTAGATTTTTTTGCAATTAATTTTAAAGCCTTCTGAGGACAACGAGGTCCTTTCTGACTAACATGCAGCAACCAAGCAGGCGGTTTAAATTAGGTTGCAGATTTATTCACCCACAGATTGTAGAAAATACTCATAAAAATCGCTGACAATCAGACCACAGCCGTATGTATTGCGTTGGCACCAATAACCTACATAAAGGGCGTACGTATTCAGAGCGGAAAGCTTTTAATGTAAGATTAATTGTTACCGTGTGAATTTGGTGCGTTAATTGACTAAATACATGACCAACTTTTAATACACCTTGTTCTAAATGTACTTCAATTATTTATATTAGCTATAACGGGAACCAGAATCGTTGGGAGAAAACTCTTCGCTATTAACTTTCTCGTGATTATCGATTTAATCACGAAAATTTGTCTCTTTACCTTCGGTGATGTTGATTTCTTAGGTCCCAATTTTCATACTCAGGTATCCATGTTGGGTTTTTAATAATAATTTGTGTTTTCCTGCCTTATTTTTTGGTTGAAACCTTTAACATTCTTCCGGATTGGGCAAATGATATTAACTAATATGTTATTAGCCATGTCTTCATACTTTTCCTTATCATCTAACACACTCGCAGGAAGTAATAAGGTTCATTTTTGTCCGGGACCATCACACAAATTACACGCAACAAATCCTAATTAATCTCAGCGTAATTTTCATTTATCTTCGAACCTTTCTCATTTGTTTTATCTCCTTGTCTATTTATCATACGGTACTCTAAATTCATGTTCACCAGTGGAAAATTATATGCATTTGAATCACTTACATTAAGACAATTGAAATAACGTGATTCTTCAAAATTATACTTTCTAATGGTACGGAATGATTCAAACTTTCTACTTCAGAACAATAAAGTTAATTATGTTTACTGGAAAAATTTCTTTGTTATATTATAATGTGGTTATTTTTTGGTAAAACTTTTGAAGACGTCAGTCTATTTACCAATCTATCTTCAGACTGTCGGGACAACTCCAAAGCTTTCAGATGGATTAACTTTAATTATTTTTGTGATCTTCTTTTGCTATGATCCTATTGTTCCGCTTTCGTTTTGTTCATTCTTATTACATTTCCCATAGACTCTTCTTGATTTGACATTTTTCTAGTACATCTTTTAATTGGCTAGAAATGTTATGCCTCTATAAAAAGTTTAACTTCGCCACAATTATCGTTATTAAATGCATGATATTCTGAAGGTAAGTTTCAGGATTCTATTATCAGTAAAATTGTTCAAGCCTCCATCATATTTTTATGACGTGATTTAGGTACTTTTATTGTTGCTCGTAGTGGTAGGATACTAAAAGAGATTTTGATTTAATTCAGTTCGATATCGATAATGCAAAAATTACACCTTTACACAAAATAATTAAATGTAAACATGGACCCTAATACAGAAACTTATCAAGGAGAAGAAACAAGAACAAAAAACATCCCAACAGGACCAGAACTTTGGCTTTCAAATAAATAGGCTGGGCTTGAATGAAAAACTTTTCAATTCTTCAAAAGGGTCTGACAAACTTTTCATTCATGCGTGACGCGATAGAAAGTATTTCAACTTTGCTTTAAAGGAATAAAATAACTATTTTAGAGAATAATACGACGAAGTTAAACGAGATGGTTGGAAGTTTAGCGTAAAGTTTCCAGCTAATGACCCTTTGTTGCGTTTACGTGTTTTTTTACCTTCGTTATTCTAGCTGTTGCCATTAGACGTCGACAGTTTGTTAGACTTAAACTATGTACTTAAGCACATCGCTCTCAACCTCAACCTTATTATGGTGTGAGCATATCTTGCTATAAAAGTTTAACATTAAAGTTAATATTTTCTAAATCTTTATATTTACCAAAACATTAAAAAAATACATACATTAATATATTATAACATCACGCCTGTATTCCCCGAAAAGATAGACAATAGTAGGTACACCCACATTTCGCCATCAATGTTATGGGTCCCAATCTTTGCTAGCGAGCCTATTGAAACATGGTCATACCTTATACTTAGTCGACAATCTTCTTTTCGAACAAAAGGTTTATCAGCGATTAAATAAAAAATGTAAATCTCTAAGTAAGATCTCGTTTAATTAAATATAGAAATACTGGCTGCAAACACAAGAGACGAATGTTAATTCAAAGTTTATCCGCACACGAATTCGTTATTCCACGAAATATTCATTTGGTGTTAAAACCAATTTGGAAAAAGTTTTGGCACCCTATTATGTTCTCCAGTTAGGAGCTGAAATTTTAACTAATTTCTGTTTGCAAGTTTTTGATAATTCGGGTCTCATTTTAAAATATGATTGCGATTCTAGTAGAGAGAGTTTTCATTGAAGTTGGAAATAGTTGAAGCGACGATGGCATTAAACATTTATGTGAGTATGTGAACGAGAAAACATTACCCTGGTTTGATAACGTTTGGCTTTGGAGCGATCATTAATTGGTTAGCTAGATTAATCGGAAATTAAAATAGTCATTGAAGCATCTTATGAAAATTATAATATTGTGTTGTGAATTGACTTCTTATATCTTACCAAAAATCAACGTACAAAATAATCCGCCTAATAATTCAGAGGCTTTTGAAACTAGATTTAATGATTTTAATAATACTGTCATTTTAATATCATCAGTCAACAAGTGCGTTCTCTAAGAACAAATGCTAAAACTATTATCTCTAAAAATCCTTTTACTGTAATATTTAATGAGGGTTTTCTCTATTATTTTTGTATACACGCAATTTAAATTGTATTCACATTAGGACCCTTTGTTGTAAACGCAAGACCCTCAATCCGTCAGCCAAAATATATATCGTCTTAATTACTTTTGACTGAATATAATTTAGAATGGTTTAATATTAGCCAAGGGCTATTCTCCTATTATTGTAAAGTAGGTGTTTGTTTGACGAAATCAGGATTATCATCTTCAGCCTTCAATATTCCATTGCCGGCTATAGGCCAATATTAGCATCATTTGGTAATATGCATAGACCAGATAACACCACTTATTTTAAGTCGTAGTAAGTACTTACTAAATTTGAAATTAATTTCACTCGGTATTTTCTTTTCACAACCATACTCTGCAGACAGATTGCAAGTCCATTATTAAGAACACCTGACAGACACAGCTTGCGAGGAACAACAAGCAGCTGCTGCGTTTTATTTATGTGTTTTTACCTTCTATGCAGTATAAACGTAAAATACGAATCTTCCAACTTCATTGACTGGTTAGCTAAGCCAACAATTCAATCCAAATTCCGTCTTGTAATAACTTTACTTGATCACAATTTGGAATGAATGTTAAACAATCACCTTTTCACAAACTTCCTCAACATCGTTATTGAAACCACCTTAGATTTAATTAATACGCCACCAAAATTGTGTATTATAATGAAAATAAATTGTTGTTTATTAGTTTGACGAGTTTCTGCTAAACTTAGCACTTTGAGTTTGGGAGCCTCCAAAGTTAAGCATAACTTTGCGACCATAATAGGCCTCCCGAAGGTTGATGGAGATGAGTTAGTGTGCTTGGAGATGGTGTTTGCAATTTCTTAACGCTTGGCAAAAGTGTCTTGAAGATTTTAAGATGTATGTTTTAAGTTTCGCAAACAGCGCTTGAGAGACGACAATTCGTAATATACATGAAGTTCAGCTTACATTGCAGAATTTTAAATCACCGGAATCAACCTACTAGATTAATGACGTCAAACAATAATTTTGGATTAATAAATAATCTTTTCATTTATTTCAGATTGACGGTACCAGGTCAGCCATTAATACAGTTACCAAGCGACAAAGAAGATGAAGAGGAAACAGGCACACGGTTTCGCCGCACAGGGTCCGAACGCCTGCGAGATGGAGCTAAAGCTCTACTCCGAAGAGTGGAATCCCTCAAAACTAGAAGAAGAAAACGCCAAAATCGAACAGAAGTCATCGTATCCTCTCCCCATTTCCTTGACGCGCAGCAAGACAAATATGCTGATCTTAGTTACATTGACATGACACCTACAACGCCTACAGCATTCCCTTTCCCAGACTTTCACAGTTCTCCCCTCCATGCTCCAGCCATAAGGACTCAGCCTCCGTCACCAATGACGGTGATGCCTCCATCTCCCATCGCTCCTCTTGAACAATCCTTCGTCCTAAATGCCCCTTTTGGTGATGACAGCTCAAGTTATGCCTCAGATGGAAGCATGGGTTCCAGCAATAAAAGTTCGAAATCAAAATTAGGGAGGGCCAAGAGGATTTTCCATAGAGGTGTGAAGAACGATGACTCTAGTGCTCTCAGTGATTCGGAATGCCAGCCAGCTAGTTGGAGGCACAATTATTATAAAGAACATAATACTCATCAAAATACAGAGGTGAGTGTTAATATTCTGCGTGTATTTCTGATACATGGCAGTCAAAACCGTTAAGATGGTCTGTAACAATAGACTTTATGTAGAATCTTCAAGCGTCGCTATACATGGAAGTTGAACAGTTATTATTCCGATAATATTAGTTAGAAAACTTAAAGCACTTCATATTATGCTTCTTTGAGATAACTTACAGGAATCCAAACTTTTATAGGTGTTTAATTTTATACTCTTCGTGATATTAGTTAAGTTCACTAGGTCACAGTATTGTTTGTATTGCGTTAAAGATTCTGAGATGACAAAGATTATTTGACTTTTTCCTTGCCTAATTAATTCTGTGTACTCTTAATAAGCCCGTAACCAAACTTGTATTTTCTCCTTTGACATGACAGAAATTCGGCGAAAATATAATTTTTATCATCTTTTTAAAGCATCATAAATAACTTTAGGTACACAAATCTTGTAATCATTATTAATATGTTACATGGTTGCAATTATAATGATTACATTGACATTTTCGAAATTGGCCAAAATTGCATGGTTATTTACGATTTACGATTCTTGCAATTTTTGCCGTAATGTTGATACATCTTTCTTTATTACAGGTCTATGTTGAGCCCCCATCTCCAGTAGAACTGAAACCAGATCCAGAAGTACTTCGAGAGGTTCAGAAGTCACCAGGACACACTCCTCACCGTCGTCAGGCTATAAGGACAAGCTCGCTCAACTTAGGAAAAGAAGGACAAAAGTATGTATCTATTACACCATTCACTGTAAAATATCCTTACAATATAACCATAAAAATTGCAACATGCAAATAATTACTTCGGTTGATCAGTCTTTCAAGAGTTTACGATGGTTAAAGTTGTTCAGTTCTTCGATGTTTTGTTTACAAAAGCATCAAACACAACTTCTTATAATTAAAACAAAGTGTTTCGTCAACATTATGTCTTGAAGAATTAAGTATTACAGAACTGTGGCTTTAAATATGCAGATGATTTCATCGTTTTTTAAACGTCCAATAAATTATTTCGTCCCGAGATAATCTAGTCCGAACAGTGGCTAAGGTACACAAGATTCTGGATTTCGTCGAGACATTATTCCAATTTCCTTTTAACCGGAGTTTGAATAGGACGGTCGCAAAACAAAAGATAATGTATTTTGCCTGCGTCCTATTCAAACTGGTGCTCAATAAATCTGAGGTTTCAGTGATATTGAAACAAACTGTCTGATACAAGTTTTATTATATACCGGGCTTTATTCAAACCTGGGGTCCACGACTAAGCTAAAACTGTGATTGATAGCCTTTTACGTGTTAGTCGATGTGTAGCCGATATCAATCATAATGCCCGTAAGGTAGTACATGTGTGATAACGGTATGACCCAAATATTCAGCGCATAGATCAACTTGCCGTCGGGCTTTTTAAATACGATGCATCCCAGTCTAAACTAATGACAAATGTAGGACGAAAAATATCCTTTAAATCTAAGATATTATTGGCATGGGAGAGAGATACAGCCTGTAGTGCAACAGTTGTTACCAAATCTTACAAAAGCGTGTTTTCAAATTGTAGCCCTGGATCTGTCGTTTACGTATTTAATGATTAAGGGAATGACTTACTAGAATTATCAATTTTCATCCAAAATATATTTGATCCAGTCAACATTATAGATGAGCTTTGAAGTGTTTTCAATATCTATGATTCATCATCATCATCAGCCGGAAGACGTCCACTATTGAACAAAGGCCTCCCTCTTTTGGAGGGGGGGGGGGGGTTGCCATAATACCCACGCTTGGCAAGCGGCTTGGGGATCGCAGTGTTGGTGGTCAAGTTACAGAAGACGCTGCTGCCCATCTTCTGAATTTTCCCTAAGTCGCCTCTTACGACACCCACGGGAGGAAAGGGGGTGGCCAATTCGAGGCCGGATACCACACGGCATATCTATGATTAGCTTTCTGAAAAAGAAAACACATTTTTTATCGCCCATGAATTAATAAATTTCAAATAAAACTAGCATTGTCACAATTTGTAAAACATGGAATCAAAAACAGACTTAAGTAAACCCACATTTGAAAGTGGCACATTATCACGTTAGAACTAATTACGAACCGGAGGCCATTAGTTCGAAATGAGTGTCGTTGTAATGGACAATGTTTGGAAAACAACTGATGGCATACTAATGCCAGTGTTGGTTTGTTTGTGAGTTCGTTTACTGTTTTTTTTGTGAAAACAAGTGACTGCCAAGATGTTGTATCTTTTAAAAGACGTTTAAAAGTAAGGAGTTATTGATGCTTTTTTGTTGAAAGAACCATTAACGAATGTTTAAATTATAACAAATTGTTATGCTAAAGTTTTTTATTCAAGGTTAGTAAAATTCAAGTTTCTGTTTACAAGTATGATGAAATCTGTTTTTCAATTCAACCGGCCAAATTATGTATAGAACATTTTGCAAATTGAAAAGAAAATTTTAATAGTTTTGAGATACAAGTTTGGCGTATTGTGTCTATTGTATGGAATTACAATTGTTATGACATTACCAAATTCAATCATCTTCGAACAATGCATCTTATTCATTAATACTTTCATTTGAATCTATCTCAATAAAACATTTGGTATTCACAGTGTTGGGATTCATCATTGAATATTTGACGACAAAGGATAAATCAATCAGAATTTTAATTAGTTCAGTATCAACTACACTTACTGTCTTTAAACATGTGTTTGAGTGTGAAATAACATTTATTAATCAGATGCTAGAAGAAAGTGTTGCGAAATTTCTATTTGTGTTGTTTAAATACTAAATAGTGGTACCATGAGACGTTCGATGTATGTTCTGCCTCCTCCTTCTGTAAGGCATAGCACATGTGGTGAACTATGGCCATCTGAGAGTCCTTCTCTCCCCAATATTTCATGTATGATAGGAGTGAAGGTTATGTGCGTATACCATTGTAGTAACACTTTGTCTGCCTTTATTAGGGATTACTTTAATATATATATTTACTTTCAACTTACTGCTTACTGTCAACCTATTACCGAATTGGTTTTCTTCGTCCACGTAGGTATTAAGTATGTTCCGTTGGAATTGCATTCCATTATGTAGTAAAACATTAACCATGACTCCATAAACTTTGGAGTTTCTGACCGGTTCTTTCTGTTTTATAAGCAACCTACAATACTAAAACACATTTTGAACTTTAACGCGTTATAAATATAGTCTAAAATTACTTACAAACTTGTTTCATCTTGCCCAGGTTTCGTGACCGAAGTCTGAAGAGAGACAAATCAGCGTCTAGAAGTTCTGAATTGGACAGTAGTCCAAACTCTGCAGGATCTAGATCTCATGATGGCGATCAAGACGATGATGATGATAGCCTCGACATGAAGAGTAAGAAGTAAGTAGATGATATCATTGTATTATGATGTATGTTCAGTGGCGCTATATGAATCGTAAGACACTAACTATATCATAGAAGATGTTAAGAATTTGTTACGACGCGACGTGTTGAAAATGGACTTTTAACGTAGCATGTGTTAACATTGACACCGGCATTCTGAAACAGCGCAGCAACTGCGCTAGATATTATCTAATCGGTTACTTATACAACGTCTTCTTTCTCACAGGAACAACATACAGCGTTGGTATTCATTCAGAACAAGCACACTGAACGGTGGACCAAAGGCCAACAACACTTTGACGGCTACCCCAAACCAAAAGGATCCAGATTCGTATCGTAAGTTTTGAAATATTAATGATACTCTTATCTTATTCCTAAAGACTTGCTGACAAGATTTGCGAAGCAACTAGTCGTTTGACTTTAAAAGGCAAATACCAGAATAGAACAAGTAATGAATATTTACAGATACTTGTAAATCTAATAATCATGAAAAGAAAAAAACAATTGAAACTGTTGCAATAGCTAAGTAGACTAACCTTAAAAGGTTTTTTTCATCATCATCAGCTGGACGACGTCCACTGCTGAACAAAGGCCTCCCCCTTTTGGAAGGGGGGGGGTGCCATAATCCCTACGCTTGGCAAGCGGCTTGGAGATCGCAGTGTTGGTGGTCAATTTAAAGAAGACGCTGCTGCCCATCTTCTGGATTTTCCCTTAGTCGCCTCTTACGATACCCACGGGAAGAAACGGGGTGGTCAATTCTAGGCCGGATACCACACGGCACTTTAACTTTATGCAACAATATAATTTACATGCGGACGTACTGAGGCATCCTCTACCAGTCAACCATAGGGTGGTGCAGATATAATTATACTATCTTACTTTTGTTGTGTTCATTCTCTGGTCAAAATCATGTCTACAATATGATTTAATATCCCTATAGTGTCACGGCCGATGTCGTCTCTCTCGTGTGGTCAGCTGCACATCCTGAGGAAGTTGGCCCTACTGCGTCTGACAGCTTGCATGGAACGGTACTGTCCCTCTCACAAGTCTGGCTGGAACTGGGAACTGCCAAAGCTTATTAGGAAGATCAAGACCCCTGACTACAAAGGTAAGTTACTCGTTAAAGGCTTTTAATACACTTATAGATTTGTAGACTCCTTAATATTGGATTGAGCATTTGATTGGAACACTGTTAGCCGAGTGGTATGACCGTTAGACTGCAAAGTCTAAGGTCGCAAGTTCAAAACCCAGCACACACCAACGTCTTTTCGATTTAATGTGCGTACTATAAATTAGTTATAAGTTGCTAAGAACGGTGAAGGAAAACATCGTGAGGAAACCGGCTCACCTGATAGACTTTTCAACGGTTCAGCCATGTCAGTCATTCTTTTTGTTTTAAAGTAGTAGGATCGAATGCCAAAAAAGTTGGAAATGATTAGGAAGATGAAAGTGATATTATTTTTAATATAAATTAATGAGTAGCAATCCCTTCGATAGAACGTCAAAGTACAAAGAATCCTATAAACTGTTATTAAACTGTTGCGCAAAGTATGTATAAAAAGGAGCTAAGCATTTCTTTCAACTGGCGTTGTTCTTTTAGCATCCAATTTTCTTAAATATTATGTATTAACTAGTATTTCTACAGGTTCGTCTTTATACCTCTAGAATTTCGTATTTTGTTGCCTTTTATTATACTGTCTAGCTAATATTTAATAAATATACCATTGTTATTCTAATAAGCGTTGAAAAACATTATGAAATCTCAAGGTCTATCAGCTAAATAACCCTAAAAGCTGATAGCAAAAAATACGGCGCTCGTCATGACAATGAAAATATTTAAGGAAAAAGGTTTTTCCGATCCAAAAGTTATTCGAAACCAAATAAAACCGACCCCAAACGTTACAATAAGACATTTAAAACTCGTAAATATTGGAAACCTTTATTATCCTTGCTCGGGGCTATAATGTATTCTCAATGTATCCTGAATTATCTTGAATAGGTGACTTCCTACCAAACGTAGACCTTTTCAGTACACTTATAAGGTTGCTTTTCATTTGCGGAAATATTAAGATGTTTTTAGGAGTTTACTTTGATTCAATATACGTCACATAATAAAGAATCACTTAGGTAATAAAATTGATGGGAATAAAAGATATCCATCTTTTTAAATCAATTACCAATGTTTAGATTAACTCAAGTAAAGTAATGAGTATATGGTACATAATATCATTTTATTTTTGGAACTATTGTTGGCGTCAGCCTTACTCGGCTTAAGTGTTTTCTGGTTCGATTCCAATGTACCTAATAGGGAGCGAGCGTATTGACATTAACCTGGCACAAATTCAGACTTCGCGTTACTGAAAATTCTACTGTAGAAGCCCGATATGGATCGATACCTTCACAAGGTATTATGTAATAAGATTACTGATACTTCTGTCAAGTCTTGGTGGTTCACTCTTCAAAATATTTTGGGACTACGGCAGAGCAAAGCTTACATAACTTAAATAAGTACAACAGTTAGAAAACTCTGTACCCCACGCCAAGAAAAAAATTATATGAGGTTACATTTTCTTTCTATTCCAGATAAGACAGTATTCGGTGTACCGCTCACAGTATCGCTGCAGAGGACAGGACATGCGTTGCCGAAGCCAATACAGTGTGCGCTGAACTGGCTGAAGAATAATGCTCTAGATCAGGTAAATACATGTATTCTATTGGAGATAAACCTAAACGGTCAAATGTTTTGTACACAAATCCAGATTCCTCTTCTTCATTCTTCAAACGACATCAATACCAGTGAACCTAAAAAACCTTTTAACTTGAATATGCTTCACAGATGGGAATCTTCAGAAAGGCTGGTGTAAAGTCCAGGATAGCAAAACTCAGGACAACAGTAGAAGCAGCCGGCGCTTCCAATGCGTCGTTTGCCATAGAGAACCTTAACACCATAGAGCCAAACCAGTCCAGCCTTAACTTCGATGGTGCGCAGGCGCACGACGTAGCGGATATGGTGAAACAGTACTTCAGGGAGCTGCCAGATGCGTTACTGACTAATAAGCTCAGTGAGACGTTTATTGCGATATTTCAACGTGAGTTAAATTTTGTTTTATCAAGTGATCGTGTGTATGACTTACGTCTTAAATCCTTGGACCCTTTCAGAAATAAAGGCAGAGGTGGTCTCTTATATTAAAAGTCCATACTCACCTATTTCGCTGCTCATTGCAAGGCCCATGTATACATGATGTAATGATGAGCCTATTGCATTGTGACCATCTCAAATTCGTCGCTTCTTAAGGCTCGTTTTCTCGGCCACAGAAGAGAATTGTATTCTTAATCCATAGAAATTTATATTAGGATCCGTTGGAGGGGTCCAACGGATCCTAATATAAATTTCTGTATTTCACGAAGGATGATTTATCACATTTCTGATTGTGGTTATCAGATGTTCCTGAACCGCTAAGGCCAGATGCAGTGCAGTGTGCGTTACTATTGTTACCAGAGGAACATTTAGAAGCTCTTCATTCCCTTCTGATATTCCTCGGAGAGGTAAGTTCGATCCTATAGCAATTATCATTAATAATTCCTAGTTCGTAAATCTTCCCTTATCCTTTGTAATATCTTCATCAAGTTTCCAGATTGCCTAATAATATAATATAATTGTTATATTTTTTAACTAAATATCTAAATTAACCGAAACATTGAATGAATGAATTTATTTATTTCTCATAAATAGTGCATTATAGTTATTACAATTTTAATAGCTTGAACTTCACTTTTTGAGAGCTGGAGTCCGTACTAGATTCGAGGACTGTAAAAAATGAACCATTCCATAAATTAAACCAGTATATTAATGTAAATTAGACACATATTCAAAAATAACAAAAATATTGATTAGTTACTGACATAAGTAAATTCAAGTCGGTTAATAAGCTTGCCTTTTACCTTCTTACATTCTACCCCTATATCTTGCTGAGTTTCGTATTAAGGTATAATATTATTAACTATTTTTGTAAACAATTATTGCAGGTAGCAGAGCATTCGGCTGTGAACCAGATGACAGCATCAAACTTGGCTGTCTGCTTAGCCCCCACGCTGCTCAGGCTACATCACGCTCCTCCACAGACTGGTAGCACAAAAGAAGGAAATTCTAATAGGTAAGAAAATTATGAAAAATCTGTAGGTATTTCATTTACGACGACTTATTAATTTTAGTATGATCTGCCTTTGAAAATAAATAATAATTATTTTTATTATATTCATACATAATTATATCATTATATTACGTTTCTTACCTAATAAAAAAATACCGAGGTAGCTTTGGTATTTTTTAAACCTTAACACACACATTTCCTACATTTTAAATGAACCTATTCCAATTTCAGAATGGCATAGGCAATGAAGAAAAATTAAATAAACATTCCATTTCCAGAATGGTAATAGAGAGCGTAGCCGACCAGCGCCAGATTAGTGAGAGCCGAGCTGCGCATGCGTGTCTTCTGCTGCTCATCCAGAAACACCAACAACTGTTCTTGGCGCCGGCAGACATGCTGGCCAGGTGCAAGTTCAACTACTTCGAGGAGAGCGTGCCGGTACGAACATGATTTATGTATTTATGTGTGTACAATGTTGCACTGTTGCTAGGCACTGAAAATGACGACTTATCTACTCTACTATGACAGGAGTCTAAGTGAGTATTAATAGATCACGGAGAAAAGCACTTGTAGAAATGGTAATTAGAATTGGACATGTCGTAAAAAAAAGTCTAAGTCAAGCTTGAATATCGGCCTTTATTTAATCCAATCTAACAATGCAAAACTTACTTCCAAGAGTTTCCTGAAACACGTCTCGTCAAAACCCTATGTCACCCACATAGCTCTGACGTCGCTAGAAAGTGAGACAAACATCCTAATTGCCAACAGGATTATCCCTTCACATAGCAAAATGAGAAACAACGTCACTAATGCGGAAAAACTAATTACGTATTCAAATTGAGAGAAGTCCATAACAATATTAATTTATGACAATTAAATTCATCATCCTATCCAAGTGTATACTAAAATGTATACTGTAATTCCAGGTGGCATTAGAAGAATTGGGTGCAGACTTCAACCAAGACTGGAAGGGTTTCCAGCAGGCCTGCATAAAAGCATTATTAAAAGAAGCCAAAGAAAAGTAAGTCGTATCACCTTTTAGATAAAATCCCTTATCCAATGTCTCAAGTATGTTGAAAACTAAGTAGATTCTCTGACATCCTGTTCCTTCAAAATCTCTTTGTGTAAACTTGTCTCTTATAGAGTCTAACTTTTTTCATGCTTTTTTAGAGTCTGTGGCCGATCAGGAAAGAGGTGAGATATCGGTGTTAGAGTGTAAATGCACCTTACCATCGATTTAGATAACATCTGTTCTTTACTGATGATAATTTATAACTGCACACCAACATATTTGCACGCCATTTTTAGAATTGTCACAATCCCATTTGAAAAAAATATTGGCTCGTCGACTATCGCAAATAATTCATAAAACAATACAATAGATCTGTAAACAATTTTAGTAGATGTTTTATAATATTATGAAAACGAAAGCTATTTAATTGTTGAATCTTTAACCTTTTTATACAGTAACTATTTCACATATAAGCATTGTATTAAAATACAATATGTTTTTTTTTTGAGATATCAATTATCTTTTGTCTCGTGCAGACAAACGTAAGATGAATCTTCTCACCTTAGTGTGAGATGTCTTTGTTATAATGACTTTGATTGTGAAATATGCATTGTTATTTTTGTTAGGTAAGCTCACTTACACCCACTTATTATTCATTGCTTGAATCATTTTGACATCATAGGAAAATTATTGAGCGAGCGTACACGTGAATATCCTTATGAATTTATAAACAATTATTAGGTACCTAAACTTTGATCATTATTTAAAATTAGATTTCCTATTTTACTTACGTAAGTTATATGTGACGTTCTTGTTTTTGACGTGGTTTCCTGAAACTAATTTGAGGAAGCCTCAATGGTTAAACCGGGATTTAGGCAGAGTCACGCTTAAAGCTACGATGTTCAAAGAGCTCTATTTTCAGTGTCACCTAAGAAAACACTGATGAACGTGGATCTAGATTTAAAATCATGCAAAATGGCCTAAGTCAAATGTGGACGCAATCACCCTAACTTTATGGGAAAATCATTTTTGTCATTTTGCCCGAAAAATAGGTACCTACCTAGTATCTAAAAATCTAATCGATACCTACTTTATACGAAACGCTAGAAACACTTTCTCACAATATAATTTGTGGAGAAACCAACCAAATACATTTGTAATTTCAAACAGTTGTTGCTTTGTCTCCCAGAGGCCGTGACCTGATTACTCGTAGGTACGTCATGGGAAAAGCGTCAATAATAGGGACTATAGAGAAACGTCATTAAATTGTTTTTGTTTTTCCTCTAACGTCACGGCATTTAATTTTGAATCCAATCTTTCCTTTAAGGCGTTTTCTACCTATTAATGAGTAAGAGGCATCGTAATGGTCGAGCTAAGAATGTTGAATTTAAAGAAATCTCAGTAAAGAACAGAAGTGTAAAATTCAAAATTTTACCAACTTAATACATTGAGCATCAATACCACTGTCATCAGTAGTCCTATCATGGCCACATAGGTGTTTATCTGTAATATTTTTACTCTGAATGTTGCTTGGTTTTTTCTAATCTAGGTGGACTAGTTTTAGAAATGTTGGCTTCAATAATTATTAAAATGACTAAAGTCAGTCGTGACGGTAAAAAGTCATCTAAACAATGGCTGATACAGCATTTAATGGAATAAAAAATTTAACTTAATTTAGAACAACATTGTTATCTGTTTAGATGTTTTCTTTATTTTTATGAAGACAAAAAAGTTCAATTTCACTAATACAATTAATTAATTATCTACTAATAATTATTATCATTTTTAATGCACACGGTTTATCGCATTTACTATTTTAATAGATGATGCGCATGCAACAGTGTTTAATTAGCGATTACAAGCTTTAATTTTTTTTTGTGTAGAGAATGGAATTTAATCCTGATTCTATAATTCCAGAACTCGTGGGTGGATGTCAGTGTCGGGAGCAGCTCCACATGTGGAATTGTGTTGCAAGAAGGTCGGTGATGGACATCCACTAAGGCTATGGAGAGCTACCACGGATGTGGAAGCGCCGCCACAGGAGGTTATGCAAAGGTACCTACTATACAGTTCCATTCTAGAACATTATTCTCTGGAATTCCATTCTAGAATATGATTCTCTGGAATTTCATTCTAGAATATAATTCTATGGAATTCTTGAAATTATTTTTATTATTGCTTTAGTATGTCTGTCATGTCAGTCTCATAATAATTTTAATGACAGGATACTCCGTGAGCGGCACATATGGGACGATTCGTTGGTGAAGTGGCGCGTCGCTGAGAAACTAGGCACGAACGCCGAGGTGTTTCAATACATCACTGCCTCTAGTATCAATCTGCCATCACGGGACTATTGTGTACTACGGTAAGTTTTATAATGAAAGCTTTTTAGTATCCTATCGGTTAGTAGATAATTTAAGAGCTGTTGTAATTTAATACATTGTTTGTAGGAGAGTAGACTTTGTCCATCTAATCTTCATCGTTGTCAACTAAAAAATGTCTCTATCATCTCAGGTCATGGCAGCAAGGCGGCGGAGGCGGCGGCGGTGGAGGCTGGTGTGCAGTGGCCGAGACTTCGGTGGCGCACGGAGCGGGCGGCGCGGGGGGTGGGTCACCGCCGGGCGGGGCGGGCGCGGGGGTGGGGGCGGGCGGGGGCGGGGGCGGGGGCGGCGCGCGCGGCGTGGTGCTGGCCTCGCGGTACCTGGCGCAGCCCGCCGGGAAGGGCCGCAGCCGCCTCGTGCATCTGGCCAGGGTGGACACCATGTAAGATTACAGACATTTTCATCATCACAAAAATACGTCTCCTATTTTGTATGACATAAACATCAAGTAGGTATTAATATTTCATTATATCTGACTTGTGGTTCACGAATATATTTTCAATAAAAATTATAATACTACTGATGACAGTGGTAGTGATGCTCAATGTAATAACAATTTAATAACTGTATTTTTCCTTTTCCAGGGGCAGGACACCAGAATGGTACAACAAGTGTTACGGACACATCTGTGCTCTGTATCTAGCCAGAATCCGGGCCTCCTTCAAACATAACACAGAAGGTCCCGAGTCAAATGTATGATCCAAGCATTCCACTTAAGTTGGTACCACATTGGAACTGACTTAAGTTGACGTTACCCAACGTCGGTGTAAATAGTTATAGAATAAGTTGGAATTAGATAATGGAAAATAATGGCGCAAATGGCAATATTATTTAATTGTTGATGTATCATTAAATTCTCCAAAACGTTATAGTTGGTAATTATGGGATATTAATATATTAAGAAGAGCAACAGCTTGTCAAATTTATTTATTATCTCTGTTAATAAAATATACTAATGACCATTTTAGACACTCCTATAATAATGTACATACCAAAGGAGTTTTAAACGAAGCTCAGTGTACAGAAATTATATTATACATATATTATAAATAAATAAATATCGCATTATTATCATATACAACTATAACTATATTCAGAAACAAATTATAATAATATATATTTACAAATAGACTTGAATATTTGACCAAAAGATATTTAAGTCAGTAAAATCTGATCTGATATTGTATGTGTGCGTTGAGTTAATCTATGTGTAGAAACATGTATTGCGATATTAAAAAATAAACATTGTCATAATAATTTCACAGTAAATAATGAAAAATACTGCATAATAATTTAATTACTTATTAGGTTTAAAAATGTTCTCTACCTACCTCTATGATACACGTTATCCTAAACCCCTTATCCCCAAAAGGGACCTACCAAAAAGCCTGATTTATTTGAAAAATTAGTTAGATTAAATAATATTAATAAGTTCTACCCCGTGGTGCATTGTAAATATAAGATAAAATAATTTAAAATATATATCTTAATATCAATATTACAATATAGTTGTCGAATAATTATCAAGAAATCTCGTTGAATAATATTTGAATATAAAATTATTCTGTTTTACCATACCCTATGTAAAGTTATCGTTACATATCACTAGTCATATTATATAAATAAAAATAATAATCAAATATAAAACACATTTTAACCGTACCTGTCCTGTGTTCAGGAACATAGTATTAAATTATATTAAGATACATTAATTATTCGTATATTCAATAATATAATGAAATTATGTAAGTTTTGAACGATGATATGTATCAGAATAGGAATAAAGTGAATGTTCTATTGACTAAGGTTGTTGTACCTATGTGTATTGTAAAAAGTCTGATTGTAAATACATAGTTGCGTTGTTAGCTTTTGTTAGAGAATGACCATCACAATTTTTATGTACTTAGCATAATTGTTACTGTATGAAGTGTTTATATAATAATGTATTCACTGTAGTATGTATTTAATGTATTCAAAAAAAGATTCCTTATTTAGAGATTGAATGAATATGATTATAATGATATTTAATATACTTAAGGTAAAATAATACATGTGATTCAGAATTCATAATGTTAGAACAATTTTCTTATTATAGACGTCATTCAGTATTGGTATAAGTAAGATGAGTAATATTAAGACGTAAGATAGGGTTTATCCCTGTTTTGTTGTAAACCCCTGATCATTGAATATATACCACATCACAGTAGGTACTTATGTGAACACTTCATACAGATTTATAAATTTTCCTGCCAAGGAAAATCAATTTGAAGCCAAATATCGCAAATTGAGGATATTAAATTGCTTGTAAAATAAATTAATGATATTTTAATTATTAACCTGTAATCTCAATATTATAATGTTGTTAGTTACCTATGATTTCACAAATTGTTGGTGCAGTTATTCATATTGATAAACGTGAATGTAATGTCAATTCGAGATCAGACCCCTTACCATGAACTCTTAAAGCTGGACATTTGCGTCGTGGAACTCGTGGACATTGTCTTCCTTTATGAGTTCATGGTAACGGGGCAGGAGCATTCCGGTAGTTTTATAAAACATTCAAAATATAGTTACGATCTCGTTTCAATGCTAAAATGTCTTGCCTCCGTTAGATTGATGTGAAATTAGACCGAAACTAAATTTTAAATATTTTTAATTAAGAGACTACTGTAGACTATGTTAGGCAGCTGCTGTAAGCGTTAGGTAGAATCGTACCTTAATTATGTTACGTAGGTTTTAATGGAGATAAACCTACATTATAGAGGTACCTACATGTTATATTTGTACCTTGTCCAAAACCATTATATTTATATAAAATTTAAAAAATGTTAAAATAGGATAAAATTATTAAACCTCATCTGGAATTGGCTTTACATTCAATGAAAATTTCGTTATCAAGATGAATCTTGAGCGAAAATTTGGTGTTCTAGATTAATTCAAATTAAGCATCACATCATCAAATTAATGTAAATAAAGGCCAGTTACAAAATATAGTCTCAATTGTACCAATTCCAAAAATAAAATTATATTCAAACTAAGTAGGTACTAGGTATTCAGTTACACTGCACATGTTATTCCAATTTTGAAAATTAGTTTTCTTTTGCCCATTATATAATTCCAGTAGTAGAGAATTGATAATGATGAGATTGGTAATCAAAATTCAGAGAAATCATATTTTTTTTTCCTTGAAAAAGCAAGTCATTCCATTCATTATTACAAAATGAAACCAAATAATTATGAATAAAATATTGTATGCTTTTCCATAGTTTTCACAGTATTTTAACTGTAGATAGGTACCAGTCTAGATTGAAGCAGTGGTATTAATAAAATTATTGTCAAATAGATAATTATAATTTATGTTCCAACAATTAACTGAAACATGTAACCGTTTAATACTCCGTGTCTGTTATAACGTGTAAAAATATAAACTAATTCATTGTGATTTATTCTTTATGAAAATATATGGACCATTGTATTGAATGATTTTGAAGTTTTATTCCTTTTCGAAAATTTCGTACATTTCTACACACACTAGTACACTTCATATAAACCCAGCTCAAACCCTCTTACCGTATCAACTCGAGCCGTGCAGTATTCTTTGTATGAAACTCACGGCAAAGCACACTAAATCGGAACCGCAACGTAATCGCATCGCCTCAGGTTGACGCCTGGTGACGGCGCGCGGCGAAGCTATACGGTGACTATCCCTTTCCGAGTTGATATGTGTGCCCAACCACTGGTTCTTAAGTCAATCAATCAGAATACCGCGCTGCTGCGCTGCGCTAAGGGTTACGGGTTCGAATCCCGCACGGGACAAAAATTTTTGCGATCTGCAAATGTTTGTCCCGAGTTTGGGTGTTTGTGTAGACATGTGATATTTCATGTTTGTGAAACGCACCTACGATACAGGAGAAATTACTAGTGTGGGGTAAAAAAATGTAGTTCGGATCTTTGTTAAATTACACGAATGCCCAAAAAAAGGAGTGTAATGTTTTCAGGGTTCATGTACATATGTGAGTTTCTTTATTTCATCATAACTTCTGAATGCCTCAATCGATTTTAATGTATGGAGTGTCGTTAGAATTCTTACACCATCGCGAGTGCCATATATGCATGGTAGCTAACAGTGAGCTTCAATCTGTAATTTAAAAAATACATTTTGAAGCATGTAAGTATTCCTATTCTACGTTAAGTCATATTAATAATTAGGAAATCCCCTTAACTCCTCTCAAGCTTACACGCTTTTCCTACTTGCGTAATGAAATCTTTCATGGGAATGAAATTATCAAATTATTCATAGAAAATTACCGCACAATGTTTACTGTAAGGCTTTTAAAAAATTGCATCAGACTGTTTCTAACCAATCATTGTACCGCTATTTTAAAGAACGAAGTCTGATTGGACACAGGTTAAACCAGTTACCACAACCAAAATAAAAGAAAAGTTAGATGATTCGTTACAAGCAGGACCAAGAACAAGCGTTATTCCTAACATCAAAAAACAGTAGCGTGAAAGTCTGTTATAAACATTATGTTTTCGAAAGTTGATTTAATTTAAATATTAGATACATAAATTACATTTTATTATATAGGTACGTACAATTTTGTTTCCTTGTTCTAACGACAAAGATTATTACCGCTTGAGTACATAACGTGGAATGAAACGCAAACACGCGCCCTATTTCGCCGTAAAGTATAAAACTAAAAATGTCAATTGTCAGTCCGCAAGTGAACAGCGCAATGGGTAGTCGATTTAAATTAAGATTTCATTCATAGTGCTAGTTTATATTGCATCCGCGTATATTAAATACTTACAATGAGACACAAGTAGAATAATAAAAGTGGAAGTTTAAAAAATCTGTGATAAGGAATCGCGGCTCGGTTCTTCGCTTTCTAAATTTATATTCTTTATTCGAAATCGCTGTGTTTCTCGAATTTGAAAAGTAACTTGAATTCATAACATAAACAAACCTTTATTCAAGATGGATATGTCAGAAGATAGGAGTAAAGTTACTGAAGCGAAGAAGGAAGCATTCTGGGTGTTCGGCTACGGCTCGCTTTGCTGGAACCCAGGGTTTGAGTACCAGCAGTCAATCACTGGTTACGTCAAGGGTTTTTCACGAAGGTTCTGGCAAGGCAACACTACACACCGCGGAACCGATACGAAGGTAATTCAAATCCACCCTTTGATCATGACTTACACCTAGGTACCTATTTACGTCCTTTTAATGAAAAACAATTTTCTTTTCATTAATAAATTGCCCTTATAATTTTAAAATGTTTATTAGATTAGTTGCATTTTATTTACTGTTTACCCACAAATTAACAATGAAGAAGGTTGTAAGCAAAAAGATTTTATAGCAGGTGGGTATCTGCTACTGTTCTTTCCAAAGATTAGTGAACCAGCTGTTTACTTACATAGCCATTAGCAACATTGTTTTTCTTGTTTTGAAAATGGAATGGAGACCTGATTTTGTTTTTAAACAGGTCATTGAATGTGAAACCTACACTTATTGGGTGAATTTGTTTTATCTGTGGGCTAATTACATAAGGTCAATTTATTATAATTAGTTGGCAATTAACATGCCCCACATTCAATTTAGTTTTGTAGATATTATTCCAAAGCCTGGACTTAGAGACTTAAGTATACAGTCAGATTTGTTGTTTTCATTAGGTAATAAAGATCACAACAAGTTTTAAACAGTGAATCTGAATAACATGATAGAGATAAGATTTTGCAAATATTTTCTTATTATTAATCCAGTTGATTAAATGAGACATTTTTGTTTTAGTTAAATTACCTACTTAACACTGAACAATTTAGTAATATAGTAAAATAAAAAAGTGTAGAACTAGAAAAGCTATATTTCTAAGTATAATAATTCGGTGTCACAAGACAGAAGTCACTCTGATTAGATTCTTAAGAGAATGAACGATGAATTAGAAATCTGCGGAAGATGTATGTTAACAAACCAAAATTGTCACTCGATTTTTGTTACTATTAACAACGTAAACAGAATAAAAAAAACTTAATTTTTGTGTAGAGGAGCACTAGATGGTTACATTTCAGTTGCAATATGTGGCTGTACAAGTTCTTCCTTTGCCTATAAATAAAGAAATAAATAATATAACATCAAAGAACGAAATAATTATACTATCTGGAAGAGATTTACTATCTGTTGAAGAACAAAAGAGTATAGCAAGTTCTACAGCTTACTTGTAGTATTTTTATACTCTGTTTATGCTGTCTTAACAGCATATAACATTACGGACCTTAGTAAAGGTACGTAATGTACCAGCTTTTATCTCAAAAATTGTACTTACATCAGTTTTATCAAAGACTTGTCAATCATAATACCGACTAATGCAATCAAGATTATGCTAATGTGATTTACATTAAAATAATCTAGACTTATTTATCATTTGTTAATATACCTATAATTGTTGATATCACACTGGATTAACTTCAGATATGAAAACATGATTTATTGTACTTAATACACTTGTCGCACTAATGGAGATTGTAATTCAGAGGTTATTTATTTGCATTAAATATGGACAACTTTATTCAGGTGTTGTACATTATATTGGATTAAATGCATCAGGTATTGTTTTTAAAGCCTCTATGATTGGCCTTGTGTGTTGTTTTTAATTTTAAATACCAGAATTACACATTACTATTTTGATATTCTGTTGAGATTTAAAAAAGTTTTATGCCTATAAGGAACCGTCGGATAAATCATGTTATATTTTGCCCAAACGCCTAGATTTGAAAACTGAACGATTTGCGGACTATACACATATTTTCCGCGCGGGTATCAAGTCCGTAACGCAGTCTAACTGTCCGATCACTCAGCTACTGCGTCAATGGTTTAAATTACACGTGTCGACAAATTTAAGACATATCACGTGACAATATACATTATGACAAACCTATACAGTTCATTGAAGTGGCCGTAGAAACAAAAATGCGTAAAGAAAGTATGTCAACGTACTAGTTTGGTATTTTGCGACTTTCGTGCGCATTTACGGGTTGAATCGAAACGTTCATTACAAAACTGCGTTGAGTGTCACTAGACTATCACTTGTTCCGCAATAAGCATAGTGTCACGCGCCTTAACTTTTTCTTTCCATTTTGACGTCTTTCCATTTTTCGTATATGTAGGTAGGTTGCTACCTAGGTTAGGTATTAGACTTGTGACAGTATCGATGCACATTATAAACAAATCATACTGCTAAATTGATAAAGGAAATTTGAAAAAGAAAAACCATACTGTTGTTTAATAAGATAACCAATTAACAACTTAAATAAATGTAAGATTATTTATTCTATGTATTATTTACTGTTTACTTGTTGAACGACTGCCTCGTTGGTCTAGTGGTCGCTAAGCGCGACTGCTGAGCAAGAGGTCCTGGGTTCAAATCCCGGGTCGGGCAAAGTGTTACTGAGTTTTCCATTAGGTAATTCTCAGTAGCAGCACGGAGTCTGGATTTGTGCCCGGTTGATGGCAATAGGCTCGCCCCCTATTACATTGGGACTTACAACATAACTGGCGAAATGTGGGTTTACTATATGTGCACCTCTGCCTACCCCTTCGGGGAATACAGGCGTGATGTTATGTTATGTATGTTGTTGAACTACACGTGTTTTGATTTCGGACTCAAGCGGAGTCCTTTCATGAGCTGGTGACGTGACGGAGTCATGAGCCGTAATCTCTTTTATTAACAACTAGATACGCCCCGCGGTGTTACCCCCTACATTTTTTCGAGATAAAAAGTAGCCTATGTGTTAATCCACGGTGTCAGCTACCTTCATACCAAAATTGGCGCAGCCGTTTGATCGTGAAGAAGTAAAAAACATACAAACACACATACAAACTTTCGCAATATTAATATTTGTGTGATAGGCCTAGAACATCTCCTGTGTTAGGTAACAAGGATGATATAATCTCACAACTATCTGTTCCCTGTGATTATGAGCCCATAACCCATTATGAAGGCAGGCATATGAATCACAGCCTCTAGGGTGTATTATGAAAGTTGTTCTGTCTGACAATAATCCCAAGAGATACAACGAGATATTATTGTATACAAGTATAGATAAAACAATACTGCAATAGTCTGCCTCAGGAGTTATGATTGTTTTAATTATCTACTCGCATGTACCTATTCTTTGAAGTTATGGGCACGGATGTGCATTATCATATACCTAGGTATGTACAATTGTACATTCAATAACGCCTGTAATACCCGTAAGCAAAGTTTTTCTCCTTTCAAGGAGCAAACCATTCACATTTCATAGCTAGCTAGTCTCATGTGGCGATTTTATTGCTGTTTACCGTAACATTTCTTCCTCGACTCGCTTTCTGCCAATGAAAGAAAAGTCTGCATGATCCGCCCCCTTATGCAAATAAAATATGTAGGTATTCAAATCAAATAAAAGACGATCAGAGTTCATTAATAACTGCAACGTACAATAACCTCCAAATATTCCGACACACTGGCGACGTTTCAAGGTAGATGCACTTTCTTACGAGATGCTGTGACATGACGCATCCCAACCTTGTATTGTGGTCGAAAAAGGTCGGGAATATTCGTAAATAAGTGGCCTACCAATTCAGTTTAACACAGAAATGAAGATTAAGTAGGTACCCAAGGTACAAGTGAATGAAGTACGATAATAAAGAAGTCTGCTTCTGAAACGATGGCCAAATTAATGATAGGGACTTTAGAAATTCTAAGAACTCTTAGAATTTTCTTCTCTGGGTATAGAGACACAAAGTCAAATTATCATTTTATCCAGTATAATACATGCTAAATAAAATGATAATTTGACTTTAGAGAAACTGCGAAATGTCTCCATATATTCTAAAACCGTCCATAATATGAAAATGGGCATTTTACGGGGTTTTAATTCATTAATAACATAGCAACTTGCTATATTGTTACGTCACTAAAAGTTCCACTTCTATATGACGTCATGTTATGATGCCTGAATGCGTCAGATAAGGTCAAGGCTAGAAAGGTATAATATAAAATTATATTCTCTAATATAGGACTGGATTATTTATAAATTAAACCGTCCTGTAATTTTAACACTTGACCTGGTAATCATACCGAATATTTCCTAAGGTCAATTTCCTTTCAGTAAATTCTTCGGTTTATTTGAGTTTTCGCTTTGTGAATTTTCTTCTATCATGTTATGCAATTTTTCCGATTCATATGGCAATAAAACATACTTCTGCAATTCTCTTACGACTGTTGTATTCTTCTGTATCCTAAATCCTCGACGGGATTAATGTGGTTGTAGGCGTTTTATATTTACTTTTAGTTTTTATTATCAGTCCGTCTAGTTAGGTCATGTCTTTGAATTTATGTCCCACGCTTCCTAATCCTTGCAAGCATAGATTAATGCAAGTAATGCTCGCCAAATATAATCATTTACTTAGGTATTTATTTTTTATTGCCTCATATCATTTATATCCTATCAAATGTATCTTCAAAACGTTATTCCGGTTTACGTCAAGCATTTTAACAATATTTTTATTTGTGTCCCAAAATAAAATGTTCAACGATAACACAAGTAGGTATAGTCGTCTGAAAAGGTGTTAAATCATCTCGCCAAATAAAATAGATAATACCTACTTGCTTGAACTTATCGGTACCTATTTGGCGACTTGCAAATGATAAGAATTTGAAACCGGTTTCAGTCAAATATTTGTTTATTTTTGTAAATACGTTTTTCGGAGCGCTTTATCTAGAATTTTGGGACATTACATTTTGATTGTGCGTAATACTACACGCTTGTTATTGTATTGTCCTGCTATGTGATAAGTTTGTTTATGTAGTAATATTTACATCTTCTTATCGTATGGTTGATGAACAACCTGGTGTCAGAGTTTAAACCGCCTGTAGGCCTCTGACATGGCTTTAAACACCGTTGAAAAATCTCTCAGGTGTGCCGGTTTCCTCACAATGTTTTCCTTCACCGTTTTTAGCAACTGATAACTATTTTTTAGTACGCACATGAATTCGAAAAGACATTGGTGCGTGCCGGGCTTTGAACTTGCGACCTTTGCATTGGCAGTCCAGCGGTCATACCACTCGGCTATCAGTGCCAATATTTACATTACTTTATCAGACTTACTTTAGCTAAAACGTTTTGATTATACGTTCCAAATATAGTAGTTCAATAAACTGCGTAATTGACTAACGTACACCATAGGAGATCAATAATTTTGACACGATTGAACGAGGAATTTTGATTTCATAAAAAAAAAATCATTACATTCAATATCAGATGCTTGGTTGAACCTGGCTCTTATTAAATAAATTGGAAAAACAAGTAAAGAGGTAAATATTTTGCATGCGACAGAGAAAATGTATCGTAGCAGATTATTTGCGTCAGATTAGATGCGTAATAGCCAGGCCACGCATCGATCACGCCTGTCTATGGTACATTTCACGTTTAGGTCGCCTACGCTTTTATTATCGCCTACGATGTCTCAAATTAAAGGCATTTTACTCTAATTCGATTTGGGAAAAGGTTGTATCATTGTATAGGAACTGCACTGAGCTGAGAGTTTTTTCAAGCATCTCTGATTTGGTCAAAAAAATTATCTGCATAGTTATTCACTGGCTGGTTTTTATAAAATGTTATAAAAAAGACAAAGCTTGAATTTGAAACTATCATTGACAATACTTTGTTTCTAAAAACAAAATCAGCTGATGCTCTAATGTTTTGATGACGTACATATCACTATCTCATGAATTTAATTTGAAAACAGTAACGTAACCGAATTCTTTTCTTTTTTACAGCCTGGCCGAGTCGCGACTCTGATTGAGGACAAGGAAGTGAGTATATTCAGTCTTTTTAGATATAAAATCTTTTTTATGGCGGCAAAAGGTCATTGCTGTTGTTACAAGAGAATTGGTATAACAGTGTAAATTACTGACCCATTTACGATTCGTAATCAGTTTCAACTTCCTCATAAAAATTTATTACAGTCATAACTTTGTGTTTGTGTTGTTATTTTACTATTAAAGCTTCGGAGTGGTATCCATTTCTTTATATTAGTTAACTAGATCATTAATTTTATTATATTTTATGATATTTGTGTCGTCTGTCGTAATGTTATAGAAACACGTAACACCTAATTACTTACCCATTTACGCTACAATACTTTAAGTTTTCTTCCTTTTACCGTGACCGTGATTTTGAATAGGTTATCTAAATAGGTAATTGTTAGGTGATTGTTCTTTTCTTACAAAAAATGCTACAAATTACGATAGTTGACAATGTAGACATCCTTATTGAATTCCAAGTAAACTTCACCATCATCACGAAAAAATTCAATCGTTTACCGTCTTGTGGTCTAACAGGACTAAAGAGCGTAAGACCTTGGATGTAATTTTTAGCTAGACAAAGTGTTACAAAGTTTTTCTGTCAGGAAGTCCTGACTAATATACCCTTAGTCAGCAGCCAAAGGTTAAAAAAATGGCAATAGAAATACGTACTCTATTAGGTACTTCACTACATAGTATAAAACAAAGTCGCTTTCTCTGTCCCTATATCCCTATGTATGCTTAAATCTTTAAAACTACGCAATGTATTTCGATGCGGTTTTTTTAAATAGATAGAGTGATTGAAGAGGAAGGTTTATATGTATAATAACATCCATTAAATAGTGGAGAAATACTTATCATATATATTTTATACCCGTGCGAAGCCGGAGCGGGCCGCTAGTAAGTAAATATAAGTGTCCCCTAGCCTTGTGCATCTCTGTTCATCTCTGTTCACCTGCTAGAAAGAGCATGGATACCATGCTAAGATGCTACGCCTGTATTTTCTAAATTATTAATAAACCTACCTTTAAATTTTTTGAGTGAAGTATATGGCAAACATAAATGTTTTGAATAATAGATACTCAATACGACTGCCATCTGCCCTTTGCACCCTTCAATTACTTGACGATATACATAACCTATTAGACTAGACTGTCCGTCAGACTAGAGCTTACCGCTACTCGTGCCTTTTGCTAGTCTTACAATACAAACTTTCCGTACATATTTATATAATATACCTAATTACAGCCTTCATTTTTTACACCGTTTCTGACTATTATTATCAAACCAATAATACATCAACAACATCGCTAGCAAAACAATACTATTTTTCTTGTTTATTTACGACTTTTTACATATTTCTATTGAAATAAATGACGCAAATTATTATATGCGTATTAATGTTTGTATATTTCTTTTGTTTGTCAATGTAGCTTGACAATTTTATTTCTATACTTACTTCATATTGTAAGTACTGGAAAGCCGAGTTTCTCACAAAGAAAATATTATTAGTCATACATTCGGTTTGTTGTGTTGACTCAACTTATGTCTGCACTCATATTGTAATTTGTATAAAAAAAAAAACTTTTTATTGTTACACAACAAATTAATCCAAACATACTTATAATTTATGATATATGCTAACTGAGTTATCTTTTTTAATTCACCTATTCTCCTCTCAAAGGTCTTCATTTCTTCTATATACCTGTTAGATTCCATTCTCTCAAAGTTAGTCATAAAAACAAAGATTTTTACACAAACTTTACTCTCAATTTTGTTACCAAAAATTAATAGGTAACAGTTTCTAACGTAAATTAGAAACAATCAAATTGTGAAATAGACCTTCGGAATTATTAGTAACCTGTGATATTAACCGCTTGAATATTTCTTCGCAATCCCATGGTCAATGGTCCAGTAATTAGATTAACTGAACCATACTGTTACGAAACTAAGCGGCGTCTTTTGATTCATTTGGAGAGGTTTAATTAACGTAATCTTTAATTAAGTTCAAATATTGGTAAGTTCCTTCAATTAATGAGCGGTTCTTTTGTTTTCGGTTATGTTAATTACTAGCTCAATTTAATTCAGTACGAGGACTGATTAAGAATGCAATTTCCGTTCGTCGCTGGGAAAGTGTCTTTAGTGGTGACGAACCCGTTTTGAGTTCGATATGGCAATAAGTTCGCCACCACATGTGAGCTGCGAAATAAAGGTTCTCAAATGTGATCAGCCCCACAATAAACGCTTAAACCGATGTAAAAAGGAGTCGCCGCGCCGCCGCTATGTTCAGTGTAATTCGGCGTCTCACTTCCACAACGTAAATTACCTACTACCAAAATAAAACTAACTATTATAGGATATACTTTATTGTACTCCATAGTAACGCAACTAATATTTACATCATTCGCTTTACGACAGCAGTATTATGACTTCTGCTATCAACTTAATGGCGGATGCTTAGTATCCTTACCCATAACCTTTAAGATATCGGTATAACAGGATATTAAGAAAGTAAAGCCTACATTTTCAGGCGATAACCTCGAGCATTGTATCGATTTTTACTTAAACGCAACGAAAACTGATATGCAACCTTGAACCTGAACCTTAGTTGAAAATAAGCACCCATTACTGGAATTCAGTTGCTCGTTAACATTTTCTTACTTCGTACTTGTATGGATCGGAACTACCATGAACGTTCGATAGGTACAACTAGAAATTCAGTTTGTAATGAATCAGCAATAGTTTGACTGAATGATATCCTAGAGAATTCCAAGATTACGGTCCGGGCTTATTTGCAAAGGTTGCAGGTTCTTACCAATGTAACTTTTGGAGTCATTCGTGATCTGCCCCTTACCTAAACCATAAACTTTCAAAGCAGGACAGTTTGCGTTGTGGTAGCGAGACGCCGCTTACGCTGCACGTAGCTGTGTCTTGCTACCACATCTTAAAGTGTCCTACTTTAAGAGTTCATGGTAAGTAGGCTGGTGGGTACTTTCCTTGCTATTTTGCGACAACACTCTCTAGTAGTTAGGCGAATGTCCCGCCCTAGATATAATGTGAGTGCGCAATGGCATTCCCCTGCCAAACCCTTCAAGAAATGCAGGCATGATAAACATACGCATGTATAATAGTATAATAGGTAGCAGTATTCACATAATATGATATACGGTATCATCGCCAATCGGCACAGTAGCTATCGACAAATAAGAATAGCTTTGTTTGTTTACCGCGTCTTATCATTATTCCAAATAATAAGTAGAATGACCTTTGAAAACTGTCCAAGTGCCGATTAAAATGGCCGCAAATATAATCAAGTTTCTATTTCACGTGTATGCGCTATCATTTAAATATTACCGGAATTACCGGACACGTTTATTTTCGTGAATACAGAAACGCTAGAAATAGATATGTTTATATATGTAGCAGTATTTAGTGCTACACATATAAAATTATACCTGTAATCCTCAAAGGGGTAGGCAATGGTGTTCTCCTCACACTTCCTCGGTAATACCTATTAAGAATTATGATAGGTGATAAAGTGAATAGGTGACAAGTATTGCCAAAATGGCCGTGTGGTATCCGACCTAAAATTGACCACCCCCTTTCCTCTCGTGGGTGTCTTAAGAGGCGACTAAGGTAAAATTCAGAAGATGGGCTGCAGCGTTTTCTGTAACATAACCACCAACACTGCGATCCCCAAGCCGCTTGCCAAGCGTGGGGATTAAGGCAAACCCCCGCTTAAACGGGAGGCCTATGTTCAATAGTGGACGTCTATTGTCTGATGATGATTGCCAAAATCTGCCCTACTAGTACCACACGGGATTCCTGAGTAATTATAGAGAATTTGGTACATATAATGTACCTACAAATTTTGTATTCTAAATCTCTATTAGGTATGTAAGTACTGCATTAGAACCTAAATATTCTCCTGTCGAAAAGTTATATAGCGTCGATAATAATGCCTCTTAGTATTGTTCGAGCTAAATGGACTGGCAGATAGCCGCTTCCGTCGTCTGCCGTTTGAATAATAATGGTCTGTCACAACATAATCATAATCACATGTTTATATTATTATCCTCGTTACGATCCTACACGAGCCGGGAAAACGTTGAGACGCAAAAACTTGTCCATTTTAATATAGCTCACACAATACTAACAGGACTATACAAATTATTATATTTCTAACAGTTGCACGTGGTTCCATTCGCATTTTATGGGAACTACTTTAAGTACCCGAATGAAAAGTATAACATAACATCACGCCTGTATTCCCCGAAGAGGTAGGCAGAGGTGAACATATAGTACACCCACATTTCGCCAGTTATGTTGTAAGTCCCAATGTAGTAGGGGGCGAGCCTATTGCCATCAACCGGGCACAAATCCAGGCTGCGTGCTGCTACTGAGAATTACCTAATAGAAAACTCACTATCACTTTGCTCGACCCGGGATTTGAACCTAGGACCTCTTGCTCAGCAGTCGCGCTTAGCGACCACTAGACCAACGAGGCAGTAAAAAAGTATTTTGTGTCCTAATCCAGGTCGTGCTCCACGTTTGTGCTAAAGTTCATCTAAATCCGATCAGCAGTTAAGCATAATTTATTAACAAACATCTAAATTCACAAGTCTGTCTATTTTGACATGACAATCACATTACCACAGTCCTACTTCACCTGCTTATAAAATCATTGTGTCCACTTAAAGTTCTTCTCATATTGAATCCCTAGACTAAATTACTTCAAAATTAAAGGTTTTTTTAATAATGTAAAGAGAATTCTTACATAATTTTAGCTTCCAACTACTTGCTACGTAGTGTTGACGTATTCGTCTTGTGTCACTCCCACTAATCTTGGTACCGCAGCGAAAACACTGACGTAACTAGCGACTCTAATATTCCCCCTTTACTATTATTAAAGGAAATCAAGCTTCTCATAATAGTTACTGCAATATTTGAATTCGAGCATTTCATAACCAATCGTCACGTGTGGCCACGTGCGTAAGCATTAACAGCCAAGTAGAAATAACTGCTTCTGACGTTGTTTTTTATTATTTGCGTCATATTCTTAATAAATCCCGTGACTATAGGGCACCATGGTTTTTTCGCTTAAGTTACTTTTGAGAGGAATTGTCAACGATGTTCTATACAGTTCCAGAACAGAGGAAAAAATCTGGCATGTAAGCACGTGCAAGTTAGCGTATAATGCACGTGTATAAACATGTAAAGTTTTAAGTAAAATGATTCGATTGCGAAAAGCAATTAAATTATTGTTACTATCACTACTATGATTATAACAAACTTGCAACCTCGGTAAAAGCGCAAAGATCATAAGTTTATCTCTGATATATAATTGTATAATAGGAAAACCAATGCCAGTGACAATTACATGATTAATTTACTGTTTATATTTGCAAAATTTGTAATAATAAATAAGTTTCCTTAAGATAAGAATTGTTTTACCTCGCTCCCATGTGGTATTCATTGAAGAAAACTATTAATACGATTAGGACACGTCATAAGGACAAATTAATTCAAGGAACGAGATGGGATCGTCAAATATCGATCCTTGTCTGAATGTTCAGCGCATAAGGTAGCAATAAACTGTCCAATGTCTCGCCGTCGAATGCCGTCGCCACAATGTCTGCGTTTAAAACGCAGACAGACACAAAATAATTGGAGACCGAAGTTGCTAGAACCTAGAATGGATAGCTATAGGTACTATCCATACGCGCAATACTTCATGAGCTCTCGGATGTTAGCGATGGGAGGTTGCGAAGTACCTGTTTTTTAGATTTTGTAGGACGGTGTAAAGAGACTGAGAGAGTATTTATTCATAGGACCTGCGGGGTTTTGAATACGGGCCCAACTTCAGAAGTATGGTATCGGCGAATAGCAGTGATAAAGTGTTAAGCGATGGTAAAATGCAAGATGACATTACATGCACTTGTGAGTAATGCAGCAAAACACTAAAAGCAGAAATTCTTTCTTTATAACCCTGAAACTTGGATTTAGAATAGCATTTTCGCGTGTCATGTACCTACAAAATGAATACTGAATTGATTTGACAGTACTAGGGGTACTGTCAAATCAATTCAGTATTCAGTACTGTAAACAATTCGTTCTGTACTTGAAAGAGTTTTAATAAGCTTACCTACGGACTAAAGTAATAAAAGAATGAAGCTTATGGAAGCTCAACAATACTGGTAATCTCCTTTCTCCGTTTACACTTGACCGCTATACTTTGACCCCTAACATTGTCTTGTGTATACAAACATTCACCACAATAATTTCTATTAACAACGAAATCACGCGCAGTTATACACATGCCTCGTATTATTATCGACACGTGCCCTTTTACACGTGGTTTTTATTATTAGATTAACTGCGACTAATATTGTTATTCAGTTTACTTGCCGGTCTAAGGACATCTATCGTCGTGCCGATAGAGATTTCATGGAGATAGAATCTGATATGTAATTTACCACCAAATGCTATGCGGTTAGAATTAGTATGAGGATTTGTGGTTGTAATTACGAAACCGATTGCTATAAAATGCTATTCGCAGTTATTATATTATTCGAACCAAATGCGTTTTACTTTTCGATATCACCTGCAATCTAAAATAGATTGTATAATTACGGTAAAATGATTCATATTCGATTGAATTTCTTAAAATATGAAGAATACCTACGATTTCAATTAATTTAAAAATGCGTTTTAGCAATTCTTCTTTTGTTTATTTAGCTCTACAAAGCGAAAATCGTCAAGTTGTTCATTAACCTTTCTTTGTTAATGTAATGAATAAACCAATTAGAATTTCTTATTAAAATAGACAAAATTGGGTCGACCCATTTGCCTATTTTCTCCAAACCTTTAAGAAGGTAAATCTGGCACTATGCCTACGCGTAAAAAATGTGTTAAAACGAACGAACATGAATCTTATTAGGTATGTATTGTTTCTTGAACAAAAATACTGTTGAATTCTGTGTGGCTTTGTGTTATTGGTCAACCGGATCAAAGTCCGGTTAATCCGCTACTCTTTATAACTTCGTGTGAAAACAAGCAAGTAACTACTAGGATTTCTTTTACTTTTTTTGTGATGGAAAAATGTACACATTCTACTCTAACTTTTACTTTTAAAAGATGTCGTTTTCAATGGGTTAACAATCGTCCATTTTGAAATTTGCACGTACTAAATGTTCGGTTCAGCGTGGTACAGTCACCGACAATCAGTCATTGTTGTGTCACGCAGCCAAATACAAATGCATTACTCTTCTAAATATGACACAAGCCCTAATAGTAAAAGTGTTATATTAAATTATGTTGTAGGTATTATATATTCATGCTTTTTCATGAAACACAACAAAACATGTAATTTAACTGAAGAGTCATATTTGTCAAGCCCCATGAAAACCCTATTCGGTGTGCCTCAGGGAAGTGTCTTGGGACCGTTGTTGTTTCTCGTCTACATTAATGACATGCCTAAAATCATGATAACATTAAAATTTGCAGCGTATCTACGGGACTTGAATGCTTGCTTGTTTTTACACAATCGAAGTTTAGGCACTTTTTCTGGAGTAACCTCCAAAGAAAGATGTTAATCCACTCCGGATTAACATCTTTGTAGGCAACTGTACATTCTGCACCCGGACCGTTCTGGTTCATACAATACGACATGCGACAGTGCGAAATTGCGTCCGGCAATTTACGAATTGGCAGTCGTGTGATAGGTATGACTGTAGTTCACGTGATAAAAATATACGTGTTATGATTTATGCGTGGGAAAGTTCCGTGGGATGGTAACTCCGAACCTTATGCTTCGTTATTAAAGTCGTAAATTAGTTTTAAGTTGAGGAAAAACTATTCTAGGGATTATTATTAGTTATTTATAATTTTTTGCTTTTCTTTTGATCGTAGGAGGTATATTTACAAACACAAGTACCTATTTTTGGTCCTTTCCTCTGGAATTGCATTGCTATATGGTGTACACAGTACGCACATTGATTTTAGATTGGAATTACCGTTTTCCCGTTATTTTACAACGACTATTGTAGGTTAAATTCAGTTCTAGCCCTCAGACTAGTCTTTACTAAGACAACAAAACAACTTCATTGCCTAAAGTAGCGATGCCACTAGGATACGATAGGATTACTCCTATATCGCTGATGTGGTTTCACGGTCAAGAAATAGCACATGAAAAATCACTGATTCGAGACAAATATTTATCCAATCAGGTCTTCAGCCAATAAAAAACAAAAGCTATCCATTTCCATGGACGAAAAAGAAAACACAACACTTCAAGCAATAAACAAATGATGGATGATATTTTTATTGCCATCACTAATAGCAATAGCCTTATAATAGGAATAACGCGTAAGGAGCAGATTCCAGTCGTCAAGGTAGAAAGGGCATCGGCTTTCTTCAGAGTGTTAACCCTAGATTGCTTCACTTCTTTCACTTGGTGTGATTTATTATCCTGGCTTATCAGGTTTCCACATTCTAGACCGGTTTATACCGGATAATATATAGGTATTTATGTTTTAAAGTGTCATGTCTACATTTTACTTATAAGCTGTTAATATTTTGAAATTTTGTTTTTTTTATAAAAAACATTCTGTGTTTTTACTAAGTACTCTAACTACCCATAGGTTTGTAATTGCACCTATAACCGATTTTAAAGAAGTGCATATTAAGTACATACCTACACCTAAGTTGTTCATTTATCATGCCTAAATTAAATAGCTGAAAGGATTTGAATGAAATTTTCACAAGAAAGATCATAAATAACATTCCGTAGGATAAGTATGAAACCGCAGGAATCAGTTAGCAAATAAAACTTAGGTATAACATATATCTACTCATATTATGTTGCCATGCTTACGTAAGTGTAACATTATTTCAACACTCGATTGAGTACGGCTTTCGCAATTATACATTGGAATTTAACCGTGAACTTGATAATGAATAATATTTGCAATCTCCTTGCATATGTGTGGCGTTTCATACAGTAATAGGCACTGATGAGTAATACAAAAACAGCTCTACGTTTTGCTTAGAAAGTATAAACCTTCTATCTTTATTGTTATACCATATTATAAGCAATAAAGATTTATTTGGTAGGTCCTACAGAAAATGTGGTCATTTCCGTCATTATTGGCTAGTCCTAAAGATGAGTATCTATCTTTTCACTTCTAGGTTTAATTTCTTAGAATATCAATTTCTAAAATGACTTATTAGACTAAATTTTACTGTCGTATGGTACCATGATTCTTTATAAAGACGATATCAAACTAACATCTACAGCAAAATTGAGGTCTATCTGAAAGATATAGGTACCTACTATACATATTTTATCAACATCATTTAATCGGTATTATATAATAATATACGCTAGTGTTTATCGCATATTAGGAATCAGTAAATCACTAATCTTTTAGTATATATAAATAATTTATTTTATTTATGTCTTGAAATAAAACCAAATCGATCTATACATGTAGGTATGTAGTAAGATGTGCCTATTTCTATAGATAAGTAGGCCTATGATAAGACTATTCAGGTTAACCTACGAGTCTATTTTTATTATATAATCCTTACTATTATTAAGGCGTAGTACCTACTTATCACTGTCTGTAATCTGTATGTTTGTTAATGTTACTTCATCACGACTAAACCACTAAATGTCTGAACCTTTCGCGATGATGTCGTGGATAAAGTTTTAAATTAAAGAACGGGCACAGGCTACTTATAATATCAGAAAAGATGCATTGCTTTAGTTACTTAGATTGCTGTAAAAGAACATATTTCTAAGTTAAGCTCAGACACAAGACAGAATCAATAAATGAATTAACATTATCTACACGGACGCAGTCACCGGCATAATCTAGTACATACTTATAATAATAATATTGGCTCCGCTAAGATAAAGCCGCTTACATAAACTATACCGTAGCTATTGTTTAAACAATAATAGCAGATGAACTGTGAACTAATATTCTAAACAATTAACGATTTGTTTGAAATAATAGTCCCGTGTGGTGCGATGAACCAAAATACCATTCAAAGCATGGGAACCCCCTTGAATTGTTTCGATATATAACAATATATTATGTTATGTGATCCAGTGGTTATCCCAGACCATTGATTTGGTATGCATTGTTCACACAGTTATACCTACTATTAATTGTAAATACAAGTGTGAAGTTTAATTAATCAGCAATCCATGTAAGACTATGTGATTCAGTAAAAAAGCTTTAGTCAATTCTATTGATATTGTATCAAACTGCGTACAAACTAGTCAATGTAATATAATTTTTATATAAGACACTGTTTAATTTATTCGATATTCATCTGCTTATCATTATCACACCTTACGTTTTAGAAGTCTAGATGGGTAAAATATTTAAAAAGTTTTTGCTAAGGTAAGTCGGTAGGTCGGTACACATACGACATTGCTTATATTTTAGAGAAAATGATTATAATAGGTTTATTTAGACATGAGATAACAGGACTATTAAGTACTATCGTATACCAGTTGCTATCACCAAAATATTGTTATCAACCAGACGGACACGTGTTCTGAATTTTCTGTTGTCATGATAACACGAGTATCGGGCCTATCGGGCTCTTGGCCATTGATTTGACGGGTATTTGCACATTATCGGTTTTTTTTTTTTGAACTAGCCTTTAAAAGCATCGATTATATTGATAACGTTTAGATACTGACTTAAAATGTTGGTGGTATATCCTCACGGTTTTGTATCACTTCATTGTTGCTATGTCGATCTTTATTCGTTATATCAGGCCTCTATTTTCCAAAAAGGTAGGCCAAAGTGTATTCAGAATTGTCAGACTGTGCCCGTAAAATAGATAAGCCTATTAAAGAATTATACCATAGAAGGTTGCTTAAATATTGAGAAACTCTTAAGATCACTTTTATCATTGACCATCCAGTCTGTTTATAAATAAAATACCTTTGTTAGGTACTTATACTACGTATTGTTCGTAGTACGCATAACCAGTCACTGTTTTTCAAAACTTATTTGTTCTAAGAATTTAGTTCTTTGAGTTTATTACTGAGATTCTACTGAATCGAGTGTGCAAGTAGAGAACCTCCACGAGTGACCTAAGTACCTACGTCCGTCAGCCTGGGCGGTCAACCCCGCTACCTTCCTTGTTAACTGACCATTGATCAATCTCTGCACCACGGGATGACAATATGTCCCCATGTAATTTTTCTCATTCCGATACGAAGAAGACTGAAGCTTGATACAGTAACGGGCGAGGCTGAAAAACCCAAATACTCTCATAAAAAAACCTTGAGCTCACATATTTGTTCAAACATATATAGCAAATGTTAGCCACGTGCATTCATGTTTGTGTCCGCGACCCGACCTTGACTCATATCGGGGGCAACAGCACACAACTCCAAAACATATTTAATCTACAAATTAACATACCTTATGTTTGAATTAAATTAAGATATCTACTTAAAATTTTACGATTCTAAAAATATATTTTTCCTTTTGGCTAACGTTCAAATAAAAGGGGAACTCGTTCGTAAGTCGTAACTGAATGCCAAATATCATGTTTTGTAAAATGTTTGTTTACTTATTCGTACAGATGGCATTAGAACTAGTACTAACGAGAATAATACAAATATTGTCTTATAATGTTACGAAGCTTTGTGGGCTTTTATATTAAACACTCCTTAATTTCTCCCTAAATAGTTATCCTATTACATATGTCCAGTATTTGTAGTTTTTGCAGGTATTTATTTGATTCTACGCGTCTCTACCTTCATCTCTGCTTTCATTCATTTACTCACTGTTACTCACAAGTTGCCGTGTGGTATCCGGCCTAGAATTTACCACCCCCTGTCGTCCCGTGGTTGTCGTAAGAGGCGACTAAGGGAAAACCCAGAAGATGGGCAGCAGCGTCTTCTGTAACTTGACACTGCAATCCCCAAGCCGCATTTGTTAATGATGGGCGGTGAAAGTGGGTGTACAAACCACTGATAAAGAACGCCTAACATTGACTAACATTCAGGGATTTGAAGCGTGTTAATTAGTTTGAAAAAACATGCCCGATGAACCTATTACAATAATAATTAAGTACCTATCTTTAAAACATATTAGCTGGTTCGATATCGCTACTAAATAATAGAACCATTATTTTTCTACAAATACGAATTCGAACTCTTATTTCATACCTTTTGCGCCCATGTCTTCCGCAAGGATGTCCAAATTGTCTCGCCATCGTCTTCTTCCTTATTTTAATAACAAACAGTTACCCAACTCGCTCCAGATAGATTCCTAATCATGTTTGAACTGCCACCAACTGCGACAGTCACCTCATTCTCTGCTTCCTCAAGATATGTACAACAACGCCCGATAGCGTATTGAACAATGACCATTTAAGATAACACGAACCCTTTGAACGATATCTGATGGGAGTAATAATAGAAACAAATAATAATAGTACCACCTCCTTTACTCATAATATCATTGAGTACCAGCCTATAACTATTGTAGGTACTTACTGCACGGCAAAGGCCTCTTCTCTTAAGAAGGAACGTATTAATGAAGACGCTAGCGCTTATGGTGACTGTTCTGCCCCCCTGACGAGTGACAAAACCCTTGACAAAATAGAAATCGAATAGAATGATACAAGCATGGGGATGACATAACGTTTCGACTATGATGACGATGACATTTCAAACCCATATATTTTTAATTCTATGCGTCAAGCGTTTTGTCACTTGACTAGGTGGGCAGATCATACTTTCAATCGGCTTGTTTTTCTTCGCCGTTAGTCTATGCCTCTATGGGGTCTCTAAGTCACATTGATACTTGCCTAGGAACGACCACACCACTAAGCCAAATAAAATACAGAAAAACAAAAATTGCCATTGCATAGCATTGGATATTCTACTAGAATATAAGACGGATAAATCATGGTATTCATTGATACATACATAGATTAGATCACGTAAAATTCACGTGTTACTCAAAAATATATTTGTCTAAAGCAATTTAAACTCAATTAAGCCAGTCGGTCAACAGGTTACGCAGAATCATTTTAATTCATAGGTATTATCATTATCACCGTGCTACGTTGATATTAATGATACCTACCTAATTATTAAATTATAATATTGCGAATATAATTTATTTTAGGGAACAGGCTCTAAAACAACATAATTATACTCTACAAAAGTTAACAGCATTTTAATCTTACAAATCATAATACCTATTTATGATTTCACGATAAATTAAACATTCGTAAAATACTAACGTACTATTTCCAATTGTTTCAGGGCGTCACATGGGGCAAAGCTTTCCTGATCTCACCTGACAACAACGCAGCCTTACCTTACCTCACCACCAGAGAATGCCAGCTTGGTGGCTACAGAACGTACACAGTAAACTTCCACCCCAGACCAGATCTATTTACTTCTACTAGCTCCGCTCCACTTAACGAGAAGAAAGACGCTCTTCTCTACATCGCCGTCCCCGAAAACCAACACTGGCTGGGTTCGGCCCCCTTGCCCGATATAGCTAAGCAAATTCTAGAGTGCCAAGGATCTTCAGGATCCAACGTTGAGTACCTTTTAAGATTAGCAGACTTCATGAGGGACGAAATCCCAGAAGCCTTAGACGAACATCTCTTCTCACTTGAAAGGTTGGTTAAGAAATTCGCCTCAGACATGAGGATTTGTTTGAGGTCGCTCATGGGTGAGGAAACGCAAGAAAAGGCCGAGGTTAAAGCCGTCGTGCCCAGCTTCCAGTTTGCGTCTAGAGTACCAGAGAAGAAATTGCGTTGTGTCAATATGTGATATGGGATTGACAGGCCAAAGACTAAGTCTGGATAGGTTAGCCTATTTGTCGTTGTTGAAATGTTCGACTGAGATTAATAGTTGTGACCGTTGTTATAAGATGCGTCACTTAGAAAAAGTATTTTACCTAACATGCTTTTGATGTTGCAAATTCCCATCGGCCTATTTAAGTGCTTTTGCGTGCAAATTGTTAGCTTGCATATTTAAAAATTTTGTTTTTGATTATATAATAACGAGACTATAATTGACATAATACGTACACATTGACAATCATCGTCATGACTATTTGTCTTATTCTGATAGCCAAAACCGGGTATTAGGTAAGTAGTAATGAATTGACATTTTGCATGTGATAAATAAATTGTTTTCGCAAAAATAAATTAATATCTTGCAAAGATATGAAACTAAATTACAAAAATATTTTGTTTGTAAAGTTCGAATTGTTTATTGCTCGTTTTGTTTGACATTTTTATTTATTTTTTCGAAAATCAATTGTGTAATAATATTTTAGGTTCCTTGTTTAATTTGGCAAGGTAGTTGAAATTTGAAATAGACGACATAGTTGTGATAACCCTCGAATGCTATTGTCCAGTGTGACAATAGACTTTGGTAACCGCATGTGATGTTATGATTATATCTTTCCATAACAAATGTCCGGATATACACACACGTTTACTTTCTATTCGCTCTACAAACAGCTTACACCCGTATATTGATAAAGATAGATAAATTAAAAAATTGCACATAGAGTCAACTGTGTATAAACAAATTAATACATAGAAATAGCAAGTGTAGAGTGAATTTGCAGAGTTGGCCAAATGACCAATAAATTGTGTGTTCAATTATGTAATCCTCCCAAAATGGAATAGGTAGCAATACTACTTATTTTGTTCGTCTTCATTTCTGTATTTCTGTTATTTAATAGAGCGCGGGACGTTAATAAATATACAGTGACAACTACGAAAAAAATTGTATCTAACCATTTAGTAGTAAATTTTATTCTTCATAAAATATTTCTGACACCGTCATTAAACTTTGACACTTCTTGTTTGACAATTCTGAAAATACTGTAAATATTAACAAACAAGAATTTATAACGACATGTTTTATTAATGTTTTCATTACATTATAAAAGCTTTGGCAGCATAGAATACGTAACTTGGCAATTACAAATAAGAGAACATTCATAAATAATTTAATTATGTTTAATTATCTTAAGAACATTATTTTTATAACGACATTTCAAAACAACGCGCAAACAAAAGTAAAAAAACCAAATAATTATTTAATAAAGTATTATCTGCGGATCTAGATTATTTAATTTTATTATTATTGTGATTAAAATAACTATTTTCTGTCTAATTTAAGTGATTTAATATTAAGGAACTCATATGTTATTTTATTCAAAATGTAATCTGTTTCAATGAAATTTGCACTAGATATAAACAATATTTTCAAGATTATTTAATATAAACTAAAAATTAAAATTGTATGCATTTATTGCAAATGAAATGAAAATAGACTATTCATGTATTGTTTATGGAACCATATAGTTTTATCTGTTACTAAAAAAAAAATGTATAATATTCGCTAGCATCTTAAGGACTATTGTGATAGGTAATAAAATAAATTTGTAAAACAATTTATAAGTAATTCAGTCAAAAATTGTGAACGTTCAATTAGCATAATTTTTGTATGAACATTTGTATGTTAATTTAAGGCGACGCCATAATGTACTGACAAAAATATAATTATGTATGAATAAACCTTTGATCTATATTGACCCTTTTTATGATATAGCCCCCTATACTCCTATTACAGAATAATCAAATAACTTCCAACTACGAGGACTAACCCCACATGCTAAAAAATTAAAATTCAACAGCTTAAATCTAAATTGATAAAGGAAATTTGAAAAATGATGGACACGGGCTTAGTTATTAGTCTGTGGTGTCGTAAAACAACTAAAAAAGGTACAATTTATTATATTTAAAAAAAACACTGTCAGGGCTAAATCCTCATCGGTCTTCGTCTCATACGATGATACGTTGGAGCGTAACACATACCTATCCCATTTATCTAGAGTAAGCAGTCTGCTAAATTCTGTTGTGATTCACCACCAAAATAAATATTATTCTCGTTCTAGAAGCCATTGGGGCTTATGATTTAAACAAGATGTACATTTTATTTAGGTAACCTACTATAAGCGACATCTGTTATCATCAGTTTGTATCATCATGTAGCTTAGGATAAGTTTGCTATTTTTACACAGATATGCGTCTTACTAGTACGGCAATGTGAAAACAGATGGCGCAGTTCTAAGCGTTTACAAGATTTATTGAAATGTATCAAAGGACCAAAACGGGATACTGATAGCAGTTTTTCCAGACATTTGGGAAATAATAATTGAGTATCAATAAAATCAGTAGATGACGTAGTTGTCAACATAATATAACGTTAGTAAATATTAAAGAGTATGCAGTGAGTAACACTTGAAACTAAGTTGGGTAATAATTTACCTACTGATTATTTTTAGGCAGCATTCAATTTTATTTGAAAATATTAGGTTAACATAGACGTGAAAATGCAGGCAAGGAAGATTTTAAATAAAACTGGAACTTACATTCGCACTATAAATCTTTATTTCATTATAATTCTTACAACTTCGTTTTACCCACACATAATCCATCAAATATACATACAAGGAGCGCCAAAATAAAAAATACTTTTCTATAATTATTCCGTAATTACCTACTGTTTTATTCGGCACATCATAAATTAATTTAATAATACCAAGAATGGTGATGTTATAATTATATAAGGCTATAATTATTTATAATTTCCTCATTTCGAACGACAAGAATCTCTCATCAGTACATTTTCTAATAAATACTTAACTGTGACAAATCGTCACTCGTCCCTCAATTTTTTTTCCCATTACATATAAATGGGTTGGTAGAAAATTCCTATTTAAAAACTATTTACAAAATAATCTCAACATAATTTCTTTCGCTAATTGGTTACACGTTTATTATTATGATAACATAATTAAGTACGAAAAAGATTTGGTGGTGAAATGAATTCTCCGAACAAACGTCTCTGATATTTAAAACTATTAGTCGGATTAGGAAATTCCCATTGACTGCATTAACTGTGGAACTAATAGGAAAGATTCCAAAAAATATTATTTAATTGTAAAAAAGTCTAAAAAATGTAGTTTGTAAAAAAATACCTAACTCGATGTAACAGCCATATTATTTTGTGATACATTCTAAAATACTTATAATATAAAAAGTCCTAAAGAAAATAATAAAAAACCTCTCTCCGTTCTTTCAAAAGAGACTAGGAGCTACAGATTATTATTTAATACTCATGGATAACATCTTATCTTCCATTAAAAATGCTCTAAAACTTCACAAATATATTTTATAATACAAAAACACATAACTTTGGTACTAGGATATTTACATTGAACCCCAAAGGGAATTTTATTCCTATAATAAAATTATTTACACGAAATATTATGCAATACTTTGTTTCGCATTGTGTAAGACTTATAAATAAATATCTATACTAGATAATTATACTTATTATGAATATTCAAGTTCCAGCCTAGCTTATAATTAGGCTCTTGCTAGAGTATGACTTTACAGGTTTACAGTGAATCCACTGCGCGAATTATTTCTTACTTAACTGGTCCGCTCTGTGGATGCACTGTAAGATCTCTCTATAACATAAACAATTATTCATACTCAAAGACTTGGATTAAAAACACAATTTGTCCTCTCTTGCCTCTTCGATGTGTCCTCAATGATGGACTTAACTTTTACTGATGGTGAAATAAGATTAGAGAACGATTTATCTTAAGCTCATACGACGAAAACAAAATACATATGATGCTTTTCGTCAAAACACTAATCCATAACATTCATTATCTATCTAGGTATATATTATAACAAATACAACGTGATTTTTATTGGTGGGTTCAATATTAAGTTCAGCTAGGGTAGCAATTACGCAAATATAAAGTTTTCCTCTCGACATGTCAAGAATTGATTGAAATAAATCGTAGTGCTAAGGTTCGAACTCAAGCTAATTTGGCGATTAGGCAACATAGTTAGCGACTGAAAGCTTTGGTACGCAATAATCTTTTGAACAGCTTCAACAAAACATCTTTGATATGCTATTATTAACATAATCAGAGTAAACATACTTCTATATCATAGAAATTGTTGTATTATATGTATCATAATATTGTAGTATTAACAAGTATGTATGATACTATTTGCTTTTGCTACCTCAAATTCACTCTTTCAAAGTCTACTTTATAAAAGGAAAGTCACTGTCACTTTCATCCCCTGAGCCATCATAGCTTGATGGTGGGGTGTCCAGCTGTGGCAGACCGAGGTCCAGGTACTCCTGGTTGGCGGTCACCGTTAGAATCTTGTCGAGGTCCTCCACGAGCTCTGTGAATGAGGGCCTGTCGCCCGGAGAGAAGGACCAGCACTCGCGCATCAGCATGTATCTGTGGATCGAAGAATGAGCGGTCTTGTTAATCTTTGCTTTGATATTATAAGAAATAGAGAGTTCCTTTATCAATTTAAATTCAAGCTTAGCATGGGCAACATGCTAAAATGGCACCAAAAGTCAAATAGAGAGTTAGTAAGTTAAAAAAAAATTAAACTTTATTTGAAAGTCTCAGTATATTTTTTTTAAAGTTTATCATATTTGTAACTATAATCTGGTCTTTTTGGGCACGGCCTTTGGTATTGGTCCTCTAGACGTGATTATGTTAGGCAACTGTATATGTAACTTACATTTCCAGACTACAGCAGGGCGGCTTCTCCATCCGATGTCCTGCACTGAGATGCTGGTACATGTACTGTCCCGGCACTGTTGGGTACGGCGTACCTCCAAGAGTCATTATCTCCCACAGAAGCACACCGAAAGACCAGCTGGAAAACGAACAGAATACTTAAACAAAACTAAAAGCACTTATCTAATTATTTCTACCTACAATCAACCGAATTTATTTTACCGGCCAATAACAGTCAAGACTAGCTGCCTTTTCCAAAACGTTATTCCTATGAAGATGAATAGGCTTCTTAATAACATGGTTTTGATAAAGATGATTAAATAAAAACACAACAAATTGCGATCAAAAATCCAAACCCACATTCTTATGTTACAGAACACTTCAAAATAAACTTACACATCAGTCTGTGTGGTGAAAACTTTGTGGTAGAGCGACTCTGGCGCCATCCACCGCACTGGCAGCCTGCCTTCAGTCTTCTTCCTATAGTAGTCGTTGCTGTGCACGTCTTTAGCAAGCCCGAAGTCGGCTATCTTGAGGATGCAGTCGTCAGTCACCAGCACGTTACGAGCAGCCAAGTCGCGGTGGATACACTAGAAATATTTAGAGGAAACTAAACATTAATCCATCAAATTAAGTGCCGTCCTGACTTTTTTAATAACGTAAGTGTTATTACTATATTATAATTTGTGTTAGCCGTTTATGTCAATTAGAAGGGACAATTACCCGCTTTACATATCGTACAATTTATTTTCATCGCTGGCATAAATCAGTATGAACTTAATGTAACTTGACTTTAAGTACAGTCAGCATCATAAGTAGCAGAACATTTTATTTTTTGAACATACCATTAATAAAAGAACAACTTCTTATAAAGTAAAAAGTCTTATATTCTCAGATCATCCGTTGGACATTTCTATAATTTGGAACAAAAACTTGAATTGATGTTTGTTTCTTCCAATTATTTGACATAAGGATTCTTAATACGTTAAGCTACTTATGATGCTGACTGTACCTAAGGTTTTTATCCAATGCAACATAATTTTGTATGATTAATGTAACCTACTTATTAAATGTTCATTTATATATAAAGTCCATCAAAACTTACCCGTCTGGATGCTAAATACTCCATTCCCCTAGCCACTTGATATGAGAATGAAACAAGATCCTTTTGTGTGAGCGTTTTCTTTTCTTTTATGTCTTCTGTCGGCGATTCGTATCTAAAAAGAAACGTTATACATGAAATTTCAGTTATTAACCATAATACAATTATTATTTATTTTTTTAGTTAACAATGAGGGTTTTAGTTAGCATGTACCATTTTAAGCCTACAAAAAAATATTTGGTTTTGACAACGACAATAGTATTTTTTGTTACAATCTTTAACAAACTCCCACCTGTTTCCAGGTCTATGGTTTCTCAGGAACTCTCTCAGGTTCCCGTTCGGTGCATACTCCACAATGACGTAGAGCGGTCCATCCTGTGTGCAGCATCCAAGCAAATTGATGATGTTCACGTGTTTGCCAATCATCTTCATCATCTCCATCTCCGAAACCAATGCCATCATTTCTGCGTCGGTGTGGCCCTCTGAAATAATAATTGATATAATTATTTGTTGTTAAGTCTGTACATACAAACTGTGCCAAGAAATAAAAACATTAAACATATGGCAAGTTTTATGGATATGCGGAACTAAGGACCAAAACAATTTAGGTTTATGTCTGCTAAAAAACTTGTATAAAATCAATATAATTATTATGCGTAAATTATAATATACATACACTTATTGTATCCATTGTATAAATCTAATAATATGTATAAATATTTCTGAAATATAACCTTTTCATCTAGAATATTATTAAAAACTCTTCTAATGTTACCTTTCAACATCTTAACAGCTACCACGGACTGCATGCCAGGCTTCAATATTCCCACACACTCGGCCTTCACAACCTTGCCAAACTCTCCCTCCCCGAGTATCTTTCCCAAGCACAGGGACTCTCTGGGGACTTCCCAGTCGATGTCCATCGGTAGCTCGTATTCCGACATCATCATAGAATCGTTGGTCGTATTCTGGACTTGCGATAGCTTCTGTTTTTCGATTTTTACAACAGGCATCAGCTGTGAATTAGAAAATGTCTATTAGTCTACTGAATTTATAATAATAATTTATTTTTGATTTAAGCACTGATAGCCGAGTGGTATGACCAATGGACTGCCAAGTCCAAAAGTCGCATGTTCAAGCCCCGGTACGCACCAATGTCTATTCGAATTCATGTGCGTATTATAAATTAGTTATCAGTTGCTAAAACGGTGAAGAAAATCATTATGAGGAAATCGGCACACTTAAGAGATTTTTTATTAGTGTGTAAATCATTTCAAAAGCCTACAGGCGGTTTTAAGTCTGACACCAGGTTGTTCATCAACTGGGACTGAATTATATTAAAACTAGCAGCACGCTCCGGCTTCGCACGGGTATAAAATATATATTTTAAGTATTTCTCCACTATTTAATGGATGTTATTATACATATAAACCTTCCTCTTTAATCACTCTATCTATTAAAAAACCGCATCAAAATCCGTTGTGTAGTTTTAAAGATTTAAGCATACATAGGGATATAGGGACAGAGAAAGCGACTTTGTTTTATACTATGTAGTGATTAGTCAATTTCTTAAGTTCAATTAAGAAGTTAAGAATTTATCTTGTCTAATAATATAAAAACCACAATTCCCAACATTTTATTATCAATCTTTAAAACTCACCAAAGCTTCACCCGTAGCGGTGGGCGATCCATTCATTTGCGGCTTTTCTACAGTAACCTTCTTCGTCCAATGCGTTACTATCACCGCCCTAGCCGTTTCAATCGCCAATTGTTTTTGTTCCTTTTCTCTCTTCAGTTTCTTGCAGATCATCACCACAATGATTGCTGCCACAAAGAACATGGCTCCAAGGACCACAGTCAATATGTTGATGAGAAGGGTGTGCTTCCCATGATCTGGAACTTCTTGAACTGGTGGTGCTGGAAATTAATCAATACGTACATACATAACCTGCCTGTATAAACCCACATTTCGCCAGTTATTTGTGGCCTCAATATAAAAAGGGGCGAGCCTATTGCCATCAACCGGGTTCGAATCCAGACTTCGTGCAGCTACTGATAAATACCTCATGGATAAACCCAATAACAATTTGCCCGAGCCGGAATCTGAACCCAGGACTCAACAACCTCATGCTTAGTAGACTCGCTTAGCGACCACACAAACGACGAGCAAGCCAAATTAATCAATATGCCATTAAAATACTTATCCGAGACTAAATATTATACTGAGTAACGGATTTCAATTAGTTCAATATTTTAAGATAAGCTTTGATCATGAGATGCTCATAAAATTAAGGGCTACTCACATTCCAAAACAGTCAAGTATCCCTTAGCGGTGGTATTCCCTAAACTGTTAAGGGCGACACAAACGTACCAGCCCTCGTCTTCCTTGGTAACATTGTATATCGTCATTTGTTCTGGTTTGTCTGTTGGGTTCCCACTCTGAAATACAAATCAAATTATCATCATTATTGATATAGATGATTTTGTATGTTCATGTTTTTAATAGCTTCATTTACTACTGAACATCATTAAAGCAATATTTTTTAAGAAAGAAACAATAAAATCACATATTACATTTACAATTCAATTTATTATTCATTTAAATAGGCATTATTGAATCAAATCTAAAAATAAAAATTCACATTACAAGCCATGCGCAACAGAATCCAAGCCAACATCAAAATTAGAAAAAGCTCATAAAAATGTTATTCAAATCGACACAAAACCTAGAAATAGTGATAGAAACACGTATAAATTCAAGCTTAGCATGGGCAACATACTAAAATGACACCAAAAGTCATATAAAATTGAGTTGTTATTATCCTTTCAGTGATTTATAGCTGTAAAGGTATAACACTGGGTTGGTAATCATAGATTCCTACAGATAATACCTGACGTCACCCTTATAACGTAAATACTAAAAGGGAACTTAAAATTCGATGAGTACAAGCAACGACACGAGCTCAATTGGTTAGAGCTACGCCACGGTACGGCGAAGGTTTAAATTTCTCTCAAATCATTTTTCAAATTTCCTTTATCAATTTAGATTCAAGCTTAGCATGCTAAAATGACATTTAAAATCATATGAGTTCATATTACTTAGAAAACACGATTCGGCCAGAATATCTTAGCAGGTAAGTAGCTTATTATATATAATTATATTCATATAGGTATTGAAGGTCATGCACCAAATCCATGCGTTAGTGACAAGGCCCTCACCAGAACAATCTTGTTCCCATCGAAGTAGACTATAGACTCCTTGACAGTAACATCGTTAGGGTCGACGGTCTCATTGTAAACGTACTCGTCTCTAGTAAAGTACATCCAGTATATTGATGGATGCATATCAGTCAAGAACTGGCAGCTGAAACGAGCGGTCTCACCGACCACTACCGTCTGGTTTTCTGCGCCACGAGTCAACACGGGCTTTGCGTATAACCGCTCTATAAAGAAATTTGGATGTTAGAATTGTGGATCTTGCTACTCATCTATTTGGAATGTAATTAAACCATTTTTGATTTGGCTCATTTTCAGTAACGCTTTCCCCTGGTTATGTAAGTGTATTATTCTAAAATCTTTTTAATTTCAATGTCTGTTAATGCTTTTTTTTTTGCAGTGGTGGTGGTAGTTTCTATAAGATTACTGTCTGTGTTATCATTGTGTTTAGAGCAATTAAATTCCATAGTACTGCTGTTAGATACCATAATTGGCTATTTTAGTTTCTAGCCTCAAGAATTATTATAAGTTAAACCTATTCAATCTAAATATAAAGATTTCTTGACATCGCAGTACTATTGGTAAAATAAAGTCAAGTCAAGAAATATTTTCTTATTATGTTATTTTAAATTTTGATTCTAAATACAAATCACATTCTACTGCAACGTTTTCATTCTAGAATACAATAAACATAAAATAACTACGAATTGCAACACAGAACGAAACCAACAAAGGAATGTCAGTCGCTCTTTTATTCGTTTTGCCGTTTATATTTGTATTGAATCAAATAGTTGGCGTGTTTGAAACGCCTACTGTTAAAATCGGAGTTAACGTTGGCTATGTGATCTTTATTTTACTAAAAAAAGTGTCAAGAATTTATCCAGCAAAATTTTCTATTTCAATTTACACAAACATGTAGGTACTATTTATACTGAACTAAAACACCTTTTCACCTGAAATAAAGTTAATAACAACATGTACCATCACCAAAAACCTTAACCTCAATTAACTAAATAATACTTATTAAATAGTAGTTAGAAACATAGACTGACCAGTCACCAAAAGTGCGAATAATGGATTAAGCACTAATCGATTAAAATCGGAAAAAAGATTACGTGAACCTTATTAACTAACAAGAAAAAAAACCCTCACATAGAAGAAGAAATTAAAAAGTTTGTGTAGCTTTTATCCTTAAATCTGTCACCCTATACGAAATACAACAGTGATACCCATCACCAAACCGCACAGTGACAGCCACCACCGAAAATAAAATGCTAAAGACCTCTATAACTTCTCCGATAGGTATTGGCATATCACTGGGCCCAACTTCAGCGTCCTTGGACGAGTAATTGAATGGCCTGACCCAGTAGAGATAGGGCTCGAGGTCCGAGACTGGTGGACAGGACAATATGGCCGTGTCGTTGACCAGCACCGTAATATTCCCGGGATATCCCTCCTTTATGTACGGCTTCGATGGATAGCGTTCTATAAGAGAATGCCTATTGAAATTCTGCTCTTAGTTTTATCTCAAACTTTACCCAAGCTTTAAAACTTATACGAAAGGGCAACTTGCAGATTACGTAATCTTTGTAAATAATAGGCCGTGTAGCTTTAGCAGTTCCTAAAAGATATCTTATTAAATCTTCTGACAATCCAAGAATTGAATCCTGGATCTCGTTATGAAGTGTAAGTTTTTTAGGAATTCATGTAATTTCAAAGAATTCTGGAAATACGAAGTTTAGAACCACCAAAAGATTTTATAAATATAAACAAATTGTGGACAAATCATAACGTCATGATAGCAAGTAAAGACAAACAAAGAATCTGAATCAAAGAAAATAATTCTAATAACCACATACCTTGAATATGTAGAACAACAGTATGTTCAATACAGCCAAGCTGGTTACAGACAACGCAAGTGTAATTCCCATTATCAGCTTTCGTCAGCTCGTCCAAAGCCATCGACCACTTCCCATAAGTCGGTTGGAAGTACACCCTGGATATTGGAGTGCTCTTGTTTTTGTACCAAGTAATGTTCGGAGTCGGGTTCCCTGCAAATATTTTACGATGTTATAAACATGCTTCTAGTAAGTTGTGTGTGGGCCTAATATAGTACCTAGTAGTAGACCATGTTAGTAAAGTAGAATAATAAATAGGTACTGATTGTATTGAGACGAAGATGTATGTTATTGGATTTGTGATGGACGTCCGCGCGTCTAGCTTGTAGTCTCTAAACGCCTAACAAGTAATAAAAGATGTGAATGGTCCAACGTTAAATAAATTATTAAAAAAAAAAATGATTTCTGTCCTAAATAATTTTCTATTAAAAGAAATTTAAAAAAATATGTCTTTCATTATAATACAATTTATTAATGCGGATAAGTAAGGAACGATTTCTCAAGCAGCTGATTGACAGTATTTTAAAGACCTAAATGTCCTCTAAATAATACAATGCTCACCTTCTGCAGCGCATCTCAGTCTTATAGAATTCCCAGCTGGCTTCATATCCATCTTAAACAGCTTCGTTGGATGCTTGAACCTCGGAGGGAAGTACTCCTGCTTCTCATCCACATGGCCGTAGTTCGGATGGTCTTTATCCTTATCATCAGGATCATCGTCTTTTGAATATCGTTTGCTTTCAGTTACGTTTTCTTCTACTGTGTTGTTTTCCACTTGTGGGGAACTCTTGATTTGGGATAGCGTTTCTGGAAGTACTCTGTCGCCCATGTCGGCTTGGAAACCTAAAAAATAGAATGGAAGCAAACAGTCTTAATAAAGTAAGCTTCGATCTTTTTGATATAGTGTAATAATGTATACTTGTTGTAAACCACATGGTTAGAATATGCATTTTAAACGGTTTTCTAGGGCATTTGTTTATAACTCCGATATTTGTAAATGATTCAATAAAGACCATACCATACTCAAATAATTGGTAAAACACATATTATGATGACATTATCGCTAATCTTTCAGATACATCATATCTGAAAGATTAGCGATAATGTCATCAAGTTTAAAATCGTCTAAAAATGTAAACGAAAGATCATCAAAGAAAAGCTGAACACGACAGGATATCACTGGTTATTTCGATCAACATTAAGACGTGCATCACGTTGAAAAATACGAAATGTTTTAAACCGAATGTTGCATATATCCTACACGAGTGCAATATTGCTGCAACCCCGGAATCCGGTGCACTGTTTACACATCTGGATGACCAATAAAGACGCCAATAAAATATAATATTAAAATAACCGCGCGCAGGCCAAAGACACTGAAACGATGAAAATGTCGGTTCGGAGTATTGCTACTGAGATATTCTGACATTGAACGTTGGTAACACGAATCGTTTTATTGTTTTCAGATTGGATGTTTACTAATTTTCATAGAATTTCAATATTTTGGAACTGTGATCTGTTTTTCGTCAGTGTAGCTTTAATTTGACGTTAGGATAAGGCGTAGACATGAGTGATTATAGGGCTAAAATATACCGTAAGAAATAGGGTATCGGGTTTGATTGGCACATTTCAAACTAAATATAAGATACTACCTTTTCAAACTTGCGTTTTTATCGGAGTCATTTAGTATTCCCAATAGATTTTGGAATTGTATCATTGTTTTTATTTTAATATCTATTAGTTCTGCATACAAAACACAAAACTTACCGTCAATATCTTGAGCATTATTGTGCTTGAAGCTGATTTTCAGCGTCATTTCTTTGGCATCATCATTTTCAGTCTTACAGGAGTAAATTCCTGCATCTTTGGGTCTTAATCCTTTTATTCGTAACCTGAAAGAAACATAAACCATTTTTTAAGATGAGTTTATATTTCAGAAACTCGGAAATTGGTTATCGGTGCTCGATAAATGGTTATTAGTTTTCGTGCTTCTACATAATATTACATCACGCCTGTATTCCCCGAAGGGGTAGGCAGAGGTGAACATATAGTACACCCACATTTCGCCAGTTATGTTGTAAGTCCCAATGTACTAGGGGGCGAGCCTATTGCCATCAACCGGGCACAAATCCAGACTCCGTGCTGCTACTGGAAATTACCTAATGGAAAACTCAGTAACACTTTGCCCGACCCGGGATTTTAACCCAGGACCTCCTGCTCAGCAGTCGCGCTTAACGACCACTAGACCAACGAGGTGCTTTTACAAGATATATAAATTCCTTGAATTAGCATTCCTCTACCTTTTAAGAGAATACTACTGATGATTTACGAACAGACTAATCGAAAATCTAGAGTATTCAGTATTGCAACACTGCACAACCATCAATATATCCTCAAATCCTACTAAGCTACCTCCTGAACACCAACTAAATCTAAAATAACGCGCAAAATTTCGCGAAGCACAGAAATAGAGCCATAGGAACTCTAAGCAATGTATCCAGTAGCAATATTTATTCAGAACTTGCAATACAACTCATAATGTGTGGTAGAGTTATGTGGTTCTATTTGAGGCATCTCATAACAGACTGACGGTCAAGCTTGATATTAATCACATAAATTGTGAATGAATACGTCATGGTTATGGGCGACGCGGAGGTGTTAGTGTGATATTCTAGATTTGGTTGGGACTTGAAGCGATCAGAGTTGAATTTCAAATTACATACAAAACACACGTAAACTCGTTCAAAATTCCGCAGTGTCTGAAGACGAAGGTCTTTAACTCGTGTGTGTTGCCAATTAACAGTACAACAGAGTACAAAAATCAACAGTATTTTGTAGATAGGCTTATAATTTCGTAAATTTTAGCGAACATTTAAAATTTAGGTTTGTAAAAATAGGAGATATGTCTTTTCAAAAAATCTACATAAACAAGAATGATGGTTATTTATTTTCTTAAGCAAAAATTGGCAAAAGTTCTACTGACCGACCCGATTGGCGCAGTGAGTAAGTTATTGGACTGCTGCACTAAGGGTTGCGCTTTCGATTTCCGCTCGGCCCAAAATTGTGTGATCCGCAGATGTTTGTCCCGAGTCTAGGTGTTAATGTATGTGATATCTCATGTTTGTGAAACTCGCCCACGATATAGGGGAATTTTTTAGTGTGGGGTGACTTTTAACAGTTTGGATGCCACGTGGCCCACTGATGAGCCCCAAAAAACAGTTTTTCTGTTGTGGCAATCAATGCTTAAAAAAACTATACAAACCACTGTCCCAGCTGCACCACCCTGCTCCGCGGACTATCCTGGCTGGGAAGAAAGTCCCCATCTTTGAACCACAGCACCGCTGACGTTGGCTTTACGCCGCACGTAATTCGCAGGCGCTCGTTCAAAGATGTTTCTAAATGTGTGTAGTCCCTATCTGTAACAAGAGATGGATCATCTTAGTATGGTGGTAACATTTTACCTAGAGGTCGCCCGGTGGTCGTGATTTGACCGCAATTTTAATATTTTTTAGCTTTCTGCACTTCTTTTCCAATGCTTTAATTATACCAAATTTCACAGTACTCCATTTGCGCAGTATTCTTTCTTATAAAGTGATCCAAAATTTTTACTTCACGAACCTATATAGATAAGTAACATCTAAATGTTTATAAGTAACTTTGACCCCATAGGATTAATTTTCTTACTCGTAAGTTAAACTATTCTCTTCTATCGCCAGAAAAGCAATCGTAACAAGCGATAAACTAGGGTCTGTAAAAAATAAGCTCGCTACTAGGGTCCAGGATACCGAAAATTTCGGTATTTGCCCGGTATTTTAGTGATTTTGAGCTGATATTCTGGTATTTTCGGTATCCGGATTCCTGATTCACGACTACTACCCTCTACCTTTTACATGGAAGCAATGAAATGTTGGACGCTATAGACTTTACGTATAGAAAAGCACATTGGACTACTTCTCGGCAAATTTAGGCATGATTATATAGATATGTAAATCGACGCTCATAAGGAAATGTTGTTATAACTCTCTCAGAACATTGATTGGTGGACGAGAATACAGAAATGTATATTTAACATAATGCTAAAAAATAAGCAGAAAAAAGTTTTAGCGTTCCGTTCTCAGCTCATAAAGTTAACCCTACCACTGCAGCTAGTGAATGCGAATGAGTTCTTGCGACTTCAAAACGCAAGTCACGTTCAAAATTGAAGATTAAAAAATGTTTACTGCTCTTAAAATGTCGATTAAATGAATAACATTGACTTTTGTTAACAATAAACGAAGATTTATTGTATTTGTTTTTATTTACAGCTTGCTTTGATTTTTTTAGGTATTGTAATGCTTTTATTGGCACATAATAATGTCAGCTTCTTTGAGAGATCAATTACTTTGACGTGGAAATAAAATCCAGGACCACACTCCTAGTCGCCATGTTGCAACGTTGGTTATTGTTGCAATAAAATATATATAATTGTGTACGTTTGCTAACCAACATATCGCCAAAGATCTTATCTACCACGTAATAACAGGTGCTAGGCAATAGGAATTGCCATTTATCGGACAAATCTGGGCAAATCTCCAAATCACGTGTTGCCACTGGGAATTCATCAAACTTAAGAAATCTTTGTACTGGTAACGCAGCTAAATGATCCCATTTGTCGGTCAAAAAGGCCCCTAAATAATTATTACAGAATCGGTCTCATTTTGAGTGTCATTGCCAAATGGGACACCAAAACAAAAACATTTCTCCTCTCACAGAAATATAGTAAGTCCTTTTGCAATACTAGGGCGGTGTTAAAATAATATACAAGTAGATTTATAGTGTTCAGGTGTCCCGTTGCGAACCGACTTCTATTTTAGGACGCAAACGTGATTTTAATGAGCATTGACGGGTTTCGTTTTTATTTTAAGACTTTTATTGTAACGACTTTTGCTCCGCACTTTAGGGTTATGATGTAGGGTCGGTACTGCGATATATTTACTTTTGTACCATTCCCAAAATGCTTGTTTAATACTAACGAGTATATAAAATGTTGTCTTAGATGTTATTTAATGAAAAAGCAATACATAGAACTACCTATTACCTATAGAAGAAAAATATAATGACCAACGCCAGATTTCAGTCACGGAGGCCAACCTGAACATAGGTTAGCTAAGTATGCAATAATAGTGCCTGCTTCTACCTATATCTTGTGAGATAAATGTAGATGGAGGGTTGTGTGTACTCCTATAGGATTAAACATTGACACGACTAAGAAAATACCAGACTAAGTATGGCAGCATGATAGTGTAGTATCTTTAGCAGAATACTCAGGTTTCAGAACGCAATTCGCTAAAAAAAGCATGTCGTATCATCAACGCAGATCTCCGAAACTCTGTTTTACGATTTTATTTCATTCTTTCACAAACAATAATTAAAGACGGTACCAATTAACATTATGCACACTCGCATTCGTTTTATCTTATAAGCTAAACATAATTCAGAAATACATAATCTATATTGAATAAACAATATTTTTTACTGGCACTGACGTCTGTACTGACTCAACTCTGACGTGTTAGCTAAAGAGGGACACAAAAGAACGACTGTTTAGCGTTTGTTAAATGATTTATGTTGTGCAGTCTTTTTCACATTACACGTAGATTTTTAAGTTATTCATTGGTTAGACTTTCAGCATACCTACGATATGGAAAGCACTTCGTCTACTCCTTTAATCAAAGCCAAATCCAAAAGATTTTTATTCACATATTCCATTTCCACGCGATTACGAATAGTCAAAAACTGTAAGAGACTATAAGAGCCTATTTCTAAAGTTACCTTTGATAAATAAAGGCGTATATCATCATCATCATTATCAGCCGATAGATGTCGACTGTTGTACAAAGGCCTCCCCCTTTTAGAAGGGGGGGGGGGGGTGCCATAATCCCCACGCTTGGCAAGCGGTTTGGGGATCACAAGGTTGGTGGTCAAGTTACAGAAGACGCTGCTGCCTCTTTTCTGGATTTTCCCGTAGTCGCCTCCCACGGGAGGGAAGGGGGTGGTCAATTCTAGGCCGGATACCACGCGGCGTATATACATACTAGATATTCCCCACGGTATTTCAGGAATCCTAAAGAAACGCTTAATATATCTTCTAGATTATAGCATTTGATCTAGAAACGTTCCATAAGAATCCGTTCAGTAGTTTTTGCGGAAAGGAGTAACAAACAAGCATACATTTTTCCTTACAAACTTTCGTGTTTATTAGTAGAATAAATCTTGGATTTCCAGACCACCAACATACAAAATTAGGCAACAGCCATTGTGCCTTATAATTCGTATCGTAATGATGTCAGATGATGGGGTTTAAAGGATCACTCGTAATTGTGAGGCCATTGTCATGGGATAATACGGGAGTACCAAATCTTCATTCATTGTGACTTGGAGGTGAGCGGTAAATATGAATGAATGTTATTTTAGTCATGCTTATGTATTGAAAAATCATCACATAACGTTTCGCGTGTATTCCCCGAAGGGTTATATAGTACCTACACCTAAATTTGGCCAGCATGGAACATTACTAGATAACATATATAACTACATATAAAAAAAAATTACTAAAATACATGTCTACAATTAAAGGTGGGTTACTTCGAACAGGCTGTTAACGTTACATACGTACGTCAATAACGATTACAGACGATGTATGTATAACGCACGTAAAATATGAAGCGTTGTTTCATGGCATACATAACCCGTTTATCAACGTTATTAGGGCTGCAAGTAGAAAACAAAACCTTTTTGTTATTAAGACTGCTAGAAGAAAACAAAATTGGTATCGCCATTTTTAACCAACTTCAAAAAAAGAGGTGGTTACATACATACATAAAGTCACGCCTATTTCCACGAGGGGTAGGCAGAGACCACGGATTTCCATTTTTAACATTTACGTGTGCATCAAATGAAGCTGAAGCAACCCTGCCTAAGTCTGTATGGGGAATACTTTACACGGGTTTCTTAACAAGGATTAAGCCTAGAGGTCTTCTTGTTTATATGGAGTTTGATAACGTACACCCACAGTTTACCGTTCACTGCCAGTCACACGTAATAATTAGCAAATCTATTGCCAATTATAAAATCAAGCTCTTCCCGTTTTGTCGCCTTATACTAGCTTTCCTGGCAACGAAACATATTAGTACCTATTCTTATTTCCTTTACAAAGAAACGCAGTATTTCACAAACTTTTGTTGTTTTTAATCTTAAAACAAACTTTGGTCCTTCGCTCCAAATTAAGCAACCATTTGTAAAAATCTTTCTCACGGTCCTTTGAGTGCTATTGTTTTTAAAAACACCAAATCTTTTATGACTCTACTTTTGATTTTCCATGTTTTTGTGACCAATGGGTTCTTGGGCGTTGCATCTGCTCAACATATGCAACCACTAAATCGATGGTTAAGCAGCTCGCAAAAACGATGGTGATGTCCGTGACATATCGATGAATTTTATCGGTGTGATGCATTTTTCCGTGTGCTTAACGATAATATTATAAAATTGTAACCGTTCTTTTAAATTATATAGTGGTACTTAGTGCTTACAATAATTAAGCTATACCTAAGTATGTTTTATGAATAATAGTGAAGTAAAAAATACTAAACTAAATACTCATTTTACAACTTAAGACTTCCGCTCACCTTAACTTTGATTTCTAAGAATTGAAGATACTTTTTGTCGATAAATCGACGTCAACCCGCCCATCACTATTTAAGCCATAATTCACAGGCCACAAATCCCGATGGCAGTTAAAATTTCAGCAAAACAAAGCGAGTGTTACATTGTATAACTGCACAATTGGGCTGTATATTTAAAAATAAGTTAGGTTGTGTGGGATTCTTTGTTTAGTTAAGTACAGCTTAGTAATGGATATGCACTCGTTTGGTAGTACATATTTATTTTTTGTTGGTGTAGTCACAACACTAAAATATTAAGCTTATTATATGTCGGCTAAATTGGTTCTTAATTTTATTTTTTCTTTCCTGAAAACCTGACTGTTTCGAAATTCGACCTTATGATTTTCTTGTCCAGATATTATAATACCCACTGAAACATGGAATCTGTGTTTTTAGAAGATCATTTCTGCATTCTGAAGAACGAAAAATAAAATTTAGTTTTTTTTTATTTTGACCAATATTTTAAATTAAGACCTCTGATTAACCTTCCAAGTATGTAAATAATATAATTTAAAGAAGATATCAAATAACCAAGTATTTGGTTGTGGACTGTGGAAGTTAGATAGACTGTCGCTTTATAAAATTGTGGTATCCAGCAACACCGGTGAAATTGAAAACCGACTTAACATCGGGACAAAACTAGACAGATGATAATGTTTCTAAAAATATAACGCAGGAAGGTCGGGGGTAAAGCATAGTTTATCTCACGTCTGTAATGCGAATCTTTTGTATCACCGTTCATATGAGTTTTTAATTGCTTGGAGGGAAGCCAAAAAGATTTTCGTATGTGGGCGTTCTTGTAAATTACTGTGCACTCAAAATTGTGTATGGAGTAATTTTGTATTTACCAAATGGTAAATACAAAATGGTACCAAATGGTAAATACAAAATGGTACCAAATGGTAAATACAAAATGGTACCAAATGGTAAATAAAAATGGGTTAAGAAAGTTCAAAGGTTCATTACCCTTTTGCAAAATTACAGCGAAGTACAAGTAGAGAGCCTCTACGAGAGATGAAATATTAAAAAAAATGATAGTCAATAAATGAATTTATTTTTTCATCAAACGTTTATTTTTTCAACATCATGCAGGCATCTCATATTTTTTTATGAACAGACTTTTATTATCATTATTTTTGTGTATGTGACGATCGATAGATGGTTTTTACGTAAGACTAAGAACTTATGAAGGTGTAGTATGACCATAATTTATGTTTTATATTCGTGTTTATATTTTACTTCCTAATATTTATTTTGTTGCTAAATGTATAAAATTAGGTTATTTAAATATTTTGTTAGTTTGTAAACATTATAAAAGGCTTTTCAAAATCTTAACAGGAACAATTCCTGAAATATAAATAAACTTTTCCTTGTACCTTTTTCATTTTTGTATGTAATAAATATTTTTGAAATCTAACGTTTCAGTTCTTTGAATGTAGAATTCGCATAAGTAACGTGGTCTTACTTAAAAACAGTGATAGCCGAGTGGTATGGCCGTTGGACTGCCAAGTCAAAGGTCGCAAGTTTAAACCCCGGCACGCACTAATGTCTTTTCGAATTCATGTGCGTACTAGAAAACATCGTAAGGAAACCGGCACACCTGAGAGATTTTTCAACGGTGTGTAGGTAAAGCCAGGCCTACAGGCGGTTTAAACTCTGACACCAGGTTGTTGACCAACCATACGATAAGAAGACTTAATAGCCCCATACATATACCCCTTGTCTGTGGACTAACCGTCTCCCGGTATGAGCTGTCAGACGCCGTGTCTGTGGGCATACCGGGAATCGGTTACAAAACAAATTGCACGTATTTCGCTTATATTCGCTTAAATCTTATTAGAAATGATATTCTAACACATTATTTATGTTTATGGATATATAAACTAGCATAATATGCCTACTTTTTGTTAAAATATACTAAATTACGTTAGTAAACAACTCGTAAACATTGACCTTGAATGACGTCATCGCCGGCGAGCATTGTTACGTAAAATAAATGTTTATTTTGTGTTTATTTTATCATTTTGTGGTTGTAATAACATTTTTAAATAAGTATTGTTCAATATTTTATACTAATAACACAATATTGTTGCGTAGGTAGTTATAAAATTGATAAAATCGGTGTCGGTGTCGGGTTTCAAAGACGTCGTAAATATACCTACATTTTAACAATGTTGCAGTTATAAATAAAGGAAAATATTACTTATAACTCGTAACTATGTTATCTCTCGTCTTATTTGAATAATTAAAGTCCCATAAGACTTATTAGAATTCGCAGATGTTCCAATTGGAATGAAAATTTGGCGGAAAATTTGGCGGAAAAATGGCCGCCGCGGGCTAGTGAAATATGACACTCACAGAAAACCCCTTAGGCCTACATTTTGAAAGCCCACAGTCAAAAGGTTAAAGATATGAGCACCATTTAAAATACAACTGGAAAATTAAGTAACATGCTGTATATGAAATTTTTGGTCCTATAGTCCGTTACAACATGCTACGTCAGTTACATTATAACTGTTCTACCAATATCATCGCTCAAGCTTCATCGCTAATCACTCGTTAATTATTCAATGGGCCACGTTAGGCCACGCTAGCATTGGTACCGAAGGCCATCCATGGTGATCGCTTCCTCTTCCTGGTTCCATACAGGAACCGATGGTTAGCTAGCCAGAGTTATGTAATGTCGTTCGTTCAAAAGTTCAGTTACAATTTCATAGAGTACCTATTTGTGAGAATAATTATACGTTTGGACATATGTTTTGAATAAAACCATGTAGGTCATGATCATCATCGTAAATGTACTTAATTCCAAAGGACGGTTTTCTTGTTATTATAATACCAAACTTAAGTGACCACCACACCAGAAACGAGCATTTCCCATCTCTAAAACTAATTCAAAGTGCACCTGCGTGAAAAAATACAGCAGATCATGTACGATATTTGAATATAAAATAAAGAGCAAAATATTGGTTTGACAACACATGCCTCCCTTTCATTAAGAAAATAGGCGTTATTATTAATCATTAAGACGTATAAAATTGTGTATAACCGAAATATTTCCAAACATTTTCGCTTAATCACAATTGAGGATAATATGCCTTTGCATTTTTTTTTAAACGTCGCCCCACTCTAGGATTTTCTCCTGTATCGTGGGTGCGTTTTACAAACATGAAATATCACATACACAAACACCCAGATTTAGGACAAACATCTGCGGATCAAACAAATTTTTGTCCCGTGCGGGAATCGAAACCACAACTCCAAGCGCATCAGTCCAATCGCTTAGCCTCTACGCCAATTAGGTCATAAAGCAATAAATTATATACCTTCTATTGCAGTCTGTGTTGAAATGTTTTTCGTCTTTCTAGGCTCCGGGCTTATGCCTGCCTATTATATTTATGGAGGGCACTAACAATGAAGGCAGTTCATCATATCAGGACTTTCGCAGCACTCCCTATATAGCGTGCTTCGATTTAAAGGACACGCGACACATAATAAGCTTCCCAAGAAAGGTATTCAGGTTTTATGGCCTTTGATTATGTTATTGGTGTTAGAATTTGTATTACTCTGTTAAAATATGAATTGCATTATAATAAACGATATTTATAATAAACGAAGTCGTGGTGGCCTAGTGGTTGACATACCGGATTTCTATGCACGAGGTTGCAGGTTCAAACCCAGGCAAGTATCAATGTGACTTTTTCAATGTCATAAATACTTTCTTAGATATTCTAAGACACCACTGACTGACGGTGACGGAAAACATTGTAAGGAAACCTGGATTTAATTATCTGAAATCGCCAACCCGCAGTGAGCTAGCGTGGTGATCAGTGCTCAATCCTTCTCTATACGAGAAGAGGCCTTTGCCGTGGGACAGTTATAGGCTGTTATTATAAACGATATTTATATGTTTCATTTAAAACATTATTTTACTTATAATAAGTGCAAGTAAAGAGTTCATGAGTGATAACACTTGCATACGTCCGGCACACCCTGTTAAATCGATTTTTATCGCCAAATCTTGCAATTCACCTGAGTAAATTGGGGAATATTGCAAGATTGATATACATACATACATAATATACAGATAGATTAATTAATCTAGCAAGGCTCAGGCTTACCAAATATTCATTTCCTGGAGTTTTATTAACTTCAAAGCTAACCGGTAACCAGATTTAGTCTGGTTTACGTTTCCTTTGTCTCAAATATCAAAGCATCTCAAAAATCTATTAAAATTATGCAAATTGCTCTTCATATTTTTGGAGTTCTTTTTGAAGGGCTGGAATGGGCGTAATTAAGCTTATTGATCTCCTTACACCACACAAGAGTATAGTTAGTTATAGTCTAGACAACGGTGCATTAGTTATCTCCAAAAGAGGGATCTACAAAAACAGATGAGTATACATGTGTGTATGGTATGAATATTTGAGTCTATTTTTTTAACTAAAAGGTGCAAAAAGTAATTAATGAATAGGAATTAACTAACTAAAAGTTACACCTATTTAACTTATCTTGCTACCTTTTACAAGCTAAGTATGAACGGATCTCTTTTTCAGAGTAAAAGTCTGCTAAATTTAGTCTGTCAGTCACAATCAGTAACCTCCAAGTACCATTAAAAAACAAAAAAAGCACTCAAAACAACCCTTGAAAATAAACCGCGTACGAAATAGGGCGTCAGGTATCAATGTCAAGCAAAACCGATACTCTAACCGACACACTTAGAAATGCAGTTCGAAAACAAACTGCCAATCAATTATAAACTTTATGACTATTATCATACGAGTTTAGAGTTTGGTTTTTACTGTAAAATATTAGGAGAATATCGCGTGACGTACGTCATATTGGGTATGTTTGCGTCAGACGTGGAAATAGCTTAGTTTCCTGTGATTTTACGCCTTGTTCATAATAATGTGACGTGGGGTGGCTCTTTAAAATTAAGGAAATAATTTGAGAGACAATACTTATGAGTATTTAAATTTATCCGGTTTTTAAATGACGCGTGTCAGTTTTTAGTTTTAAAATAGAGAATACAGTGAAGTTATTAATTTATTCTGAGAAATATAAGTTATTACAAAGGTTTTCAAGATTCAGCTCATTGATTGTAGTAAAATGAAATTTAATTCTGAACTTGATTATATATTATTGACACCTTGATTTCGTCTAGTGCAAAAACAAAATTGATTTCAGTTTGATATTTCACAATAACAGGCCACAAGAGCCCAAGTTATAACTGGTCAAGAATGTCTAAATTTCAAATTTTCCACACATATTAAATCAATTGAAATTAATCACTCAACATCTAATTAGCCATATTACTACATAGTTTGTTGTGACAACTTCAAAGTTAAACCAGAGGTGTAGGAAACTATCAACCGAAGTAGATCCAAAAGATGAAAAGAAATATTTTTAATTCCAACGACATGTCGCCGCGGGAATATAAAAATATTAAAAAGACACACCGCTACATCCGTTTCCTGTTCGGATTTCGTAGGTTGCGCGTGCGCAAGCTTTTTCCCAATTAAAACGCCGGTTAAAGGCGGAAGGAGAATGTCGTTCGTAGTAACTGGATACGTCATTTCCTTTTGTAATATGACAGTTGCGAAATTTGAATTCAACGGTAGCTGTGACGTATAATTTGACAGGAATGTCAATTTGTTACGAAATGTGAAGTATGTTTGGATTTATCGGGATTCTGTTTTGGCACGAGATATCAGTGCATGTGCTTTGAGTTTGAAATGTAATCTTTTAATTGAAATGTACATTTGGTTGTAATTACGGCGTGGTGACTGACTTTGAGTTGGTTAGAAATAAGATGAAAGCTAAAAGCGAAGTATTGGTACGCTGCTACACAGACCATGTCTCAAATATTTGTAGGACATACAAAAGCACCAAAAGCTATATTTTTTGCTATAGGTATTGCCAAAATAAACTCGCCAGTAAACCCATAATTTAATTGATGAGCAAAAGATGCCCACGTTGTAACATTCCTAAATCATTATCGCCAAATAAAAATCTCCATAGTCATAAATTCCTCAGTAGCATAATTACTTGCATATCTGCTAATGTGTACTGACGTAAAACATTTTTTGTTACTGGTAAACTTTTTCTAACACGCACCTTTTGGCGCGAAGGGTCGGCTGCCATCTTGCATTTATTTTTAGGTGCGCGCGCACGCTTCTTTTAGTTGCGTTCAATTAGTTTGATTTGTAGAAAATCGATTTCATGGAAGTCAAATAAAGGAATTTTTCAATTTATTGTCTATAAATATTTTTAATAAGAAACGTACGATTTCAGTCGACACTTGAAAAGAGTTACAAAATCAATAAAATATGGAAGTTTGAACAGAAAAAGAAAATTTACTCCTATACCTATTACGCTAGCGATATTTATTTGGTATCATTATTGATGTTTGCCCTGATAACAAACTGAAATTTTCTATAGGTATCCAGTTCTGTACTAAATAACCTAGGTACCTACTTATGTTTCACTGACAAAAAGAATTCTGGGTTATATCTTAAAAAAAAAATGGATAAACTGGCAGTTTTCTAATGATCATCATCATCATCATCAGCCGAAAGACGGCCACTGTTGAACAAAGGCCACCCCCTTTTAGAAGGGGGTTTGCCATAATCCCTTCGCTTGGCATTGGGGCTTGGGGATCGCAGTGTTGGTGGTCAAGTTACAGAAGCCGCTGCTGCCCATCTTCTAGATTTTCCCTCAGTCGCCTCTTACGACACCCACGGGAGGAAAGGGGGTGGTCAATTCTAGGCCGGATACCACACGGCATTTATAAATAATGATAGATATAGGTAATAAGTAAAGGTAATATCCAAATGCTTATACGAGTAGAAACCTGACCCATCCACGCTGACGTGTAATTAATTCTAAGTTAAGCAAACGTAATTCAAAACCTATTTCGCCATAACATAATTTCTAATGTTCCTTTACATTAACATAGCTTTCACGATCAACGTCCACAAAATCAAGAAAGCGAAATGTAGTCGCCTACGCGCGCTTGCGCAGGAAGCTTCGTTGACACACAAATAGATGCGTACAAAAGGACCAGTCTGTACAATGTAGGAAAATAAACCACAAAATATGATTTTTATACTGTCACAGATTCTGAAGTCAAATCGAGAGGTTATTTGCTCTTTACCAGTGCTCGCTACGATCAGTTTTTGGATGGGTACGAACCGATACTATTTTTACCGATTTTAACGATATTGCACATATCGGTTGATATGGTTATAAAGGGTTAAAAAGATACCAGTCTTAATCTCAAAATTTAAACTAATATTATCACTATATACTCATATAAATTACAACTTGAGTGAGTTTTTACTAACTATCTGTGTATTTGAAAATTGACCTACTGTAACTATCTTGCGTGAGATGCGCATGAGTTGATCTAATACGTCGCGCTCAATTTAGAGGACGAATTTACTCTACAAACAGTCTTGTACTTTATTAGTTTATTAGAGAAAATGTTGGCGGCGCTGCCAAAATGTGACTTTAGTAGTGCTAGAGTTAATAAATCAGAAGAACAAGAGCGAATGGATCTCACTGATTTAGTAGAGTTAGCTTATTTATTATATCATCACTACGATTTGTATTAAAGGTAGTGGTAAGATTGTACCATAGTTTACTCCTATTATAATTTATACGACAATTGATAAAATGGCCCTTTGAATGAAAACGTTAAGTCACATATACAAAATAACTTATGATCAAAGGACCAGCTACTAAAGGACCAAATTTTTTAAACAATATTTTTGTAGCAACCAAAGGACATTATTGTCCGATATTGCTTCCGAAGTCTATTTAGATGTCGTCGGCTCTCCCAATAAGGATGGGTAGGAAGTCATTAGTCACGGATTACTTTGCCCGGGCAATGCCGTGGTGATCCTGAATGCAGGTTACAATAAATCTTCGAAGAAAAAGTAGTTTTGATTTAAGTAAAGGTAAAGATATTTTTCTTGAGTTTCAAAGTCACATTTTGGATTTGTTTGGTTTAAAAAAGGGTGAGAGATGAGAACTTTTGAAACAGGTATGTTTTTTTTTATTAATATTTGTATTCATAATATTCTTAGCGATAAACTCTTCTTGTTTTTATACGTTGTGTTGCCATCATCTTCTTGGCAGTACCTAATTACATGATAAAATTGTAAAAGTTTAGCTTTTTTAATATTTACTTGAGAAAAAGGGCCTCTTGTTAAAATAATTATTTTGGAAATGAAAGAGATTATTTTAAAAAAAAAGTGTTTTATTCAGTAAATAGGGAATACAAACATAGCCTAAAACGGACCGCAAAAGTATAAGACAACCTAATATGAGTACCTACTAGTTAACAACTTAGTAAGAAAGAACTACTTATATATTACTGTTGTAGGTAATATAAATAAGAAATGCTTTGGTTATTCAAGGTTGCATCGCACTATCCTCCGTACTAGTGAATACTGTATCACGGTAGGATAGTCCTCCTCTTTCTTCCTCTAAATTGGCACCATAGGCCTCTATTATAATAATAATAATAATAATCTTTATTGTTCAGAAAATACATAGTTTCAATCAGATAAATCAAGGATTTCTTTATTAGGATTCAAGATTCATAAAGATGAACAAAATATGAATATTGTGAACTGTAGTAACTAACCTAATACTATTGTTAATATTCTGAATAGTGGCAAGCCCCAATACAACCGTGGTGTTTCTATCTTAGCCGCGATTTGATTGCCAGCGGGAAGGGTATTGTGACGTCACACACTTGATCGTGGATACAAGGTGTTCTTTTATGCAAGCTAAGGTTAGTTCACTGGGTTGAAAAGTGAACTGCATTTGTTTGTTTAAGAATCTTTATGAACCAAAATAACTTTAAAGTGTCTGTCTTTGTCTTATGTTTGGATTGTTTTAATTAGGGTTTTGTAGCTTACGATGATTATTATAATATTCCCACATATAAAATTGTCTATCAGATTCTTCTGCATTGGATTGGCATTGAAACTAACACCAGAAACCCAGAGTTCTCTTCTTTAGTACAAGTCGGGTTGAAATATAATGTTAATTATTTAAAAGCTTAAGCGTAATTATATGAAATCAGTGGATTATTAACATCAGTTTTAGACAAGCTTTATAACAATTTAAGACCTAAATCCTCCAGCAAGCTAAGCTACATAAGTTATTCCATAAACCAGCCGTTTATCAAACTCCTAATGGCTCTAAAACGAGCGTAAAATGAGAATTAGTATGATATACAGAGCTTTCTTATCGAATATCGAGGCAACAGAATTAAGGCCTAGGGTAGCCGATAGAAATCTGGTTTCATTACAATGGCTTGGTAGCTGGTAAGCTGACAATGACTGGACACACTTGGGTGAACAGAACATCAATTAAAGGTTATTGTTGGGTGGAATTACATGCTATGATATAATGGGTGATTGTGTAAAGCTAGGACATAATTATATTGGTGATTATTTAATGGACAATAAGAAGACAATTTTGTATAATTGAAAATGTTTCTTTTTGTTATGATAAACGTCGTCCCACACTTGGAATTTCTTCTGTATCGTGGGTGCGTTTCACAAACATGTAACATCACATACACAAACACCCAGACTCGGGACGAAATATCTGCGGATCGCACAAATGTTTGTGCCGTGCGGGAATCGAACCCACAGCAGCAGTCCAATTGCTTAGCCACTGCACCAATCGGGTCGTCATTATACGGTGTATTGCAGTTCACTTTAGTATATATTTCTGAACACTTACACATAGTTCAACATTTATGACGGAAATTTGAAAAATTAGGGACATAAGCGGAACTCGGAACCGCGACCTTCGCCGATCCGTGGCGCGACTCTGCCAACGGAGCTATCGTGTCTTTATAGTTAATTTATTTACTTTATGTTTCACTGCAGGGCGAAAAGATTCTTTTTTTTCCTCCATTAATAATAATGTCCTCCTGACCGAATTTCGGTCACGGCGGCCTGTCTCAGCTGAGACTAGCCATCTGCGCAGGAGATATTATAGTGCACAAGTATGCGCGCAGACACAGGTGCACTCCCTATTCCCTTACTCTTATAGTCCGATGGGACGGTAGACCGACACGACCGGAGAGAGATCAGGCGCAGGACCAACGGCTTAACGTTCCTTCCGAAGCACGGATATAGTTTAACAAAGATAAGAATAAGATATACCTACGATTTTTAACTTGTGGAACAAGCTTAACAATTTTTTAAGGGTAACAAGAAAAAAGCTGAGATTACCTAATTGTTTTAGAAGTGTCATTGTCCGGTGTCAAAAACAATGTTTAACTGCTTTGAAAAATCAAGTGCCTAGTTATTAGTTTGAAGTATAATGTAATTAATAATTATGTATTGTATTAGGCAGTTATCAAATGTAATACTTATTGATCAACAAATGATTATAATTAGCAAATAATGCTACTAGAATTAATGTTTCAGGCTTAGCAGGACTGACTTCAAATCATCAACATCATGTAAAAATGTTTAGTATCCCTGCTAATGCCCACGTGGTAAGTACTCGAGCGCGAACTAGATGAAACACATAAACACATCGTTGTCATCAACACATCTAGACAACGTCCTCGCTATTTCAAGCTGTCCAGTTTCCTCATACAGTCTCCAACAAAAGTTACTGACCATAGAGTTTACTATTAGAATGGGTACTATCTCTTTGATTTATAACGAATCTAAACGTATTTTATCTTAAACACTGCTAACCGCCGAACTGAAAGACATTTAATGATTACTTAAACTAACACTAAGTAAAGATTTCACAAGGAAAACCTCTACTTAGTGACAGTTTAAGTAATCATTAAATGTCTCTGAGTTCGGCGGTTAGTCTATTTATATTCTTTTACATGCTAACATCTATAATTTAATTATGTTTTTAAAAGATGGCTAGTTTTGACTACTTTATCTCATGCAAATGTATGGTCAATAAAAAAAATGTTTTTGAAATCATTGTACAGTCGGCGCAATGAATTACTACATAGCCTATTTTATGAGCCTACTCGTGTTATAGTAGTGGATATACAAATATTTGTATTTACCCTACCAGTCGACAGTGATGAGGAGGAATATTTCGATGCATAATTTTTAGATGTTTTTTGGTTGTATATATTATTAGTTTTAATGAAGGTTGTGTAAAAAATGAAGTATATAAATGTAAAATATGATAACTAAAATATTTGTTTCATTTTCAAACTAGGTCTATTAGTTTTAAAGATAAAAACCTAGTTAAAAATCTGCAAAGCCTTGTCTAAAACTTAGGTAAAAATAAAAATTAGTTTATTATTCAATAAAATTTTATGTTTTGTGGGCTTTAGTAAACTAGAGTAATTTATTCCTACAATTTAGAAACATTGTTTAAGATAATTAACATTTTTAATTTATGATTATGCTAAAAGACTTGTGTGGCTGACTGTACGAGGTCATTGACTTGTACTATTTTCACGAAAACTCGTACCTGCGTCATGAAAGCGTGATGTGTGCATGACTAATGTGTAATTAACTTTCATATGTCAGGGAAAGAAAATTTTAATATGCATATTACAGTATTAGATAATTTTCTATTGATTTATTTACTTAGTAAGAGTAAAATTGACGACCCAATTGGCGCAGTGGCTAAGCAATTTGACTGCTGCGCTTAAGGTTGCGGGTTCGATTCCCGCACGGGACAAAAATTTGTGCGATCCGCAGGTGTTTGTCCCGAGTCTGGGTGTTTGTGTATGTGATATTTCATGGTTGTGAAACGCACCCACAATACGGGAGAAATTCGTAATGTGGGGCGGTTTTTTTATAAAAACAATCAAAATATTAATGTCATATCAAGATTCGGCCTATAATGTGATAATTCTGTGTATTGTTGTGTTTTTTTTTAGTTATAGGCATGGCATTTAATAGGAGGGATAGGATTTGCTCTTTCTAGTTTTTACTGCTAGTTCTATCTGATATACAATGTCATACATCTGCCTATCCCTTCGAGGATAACATGAACGTGATCATAAGACAAACTGGAACATAATATAGATTTATATTTAGGTATATTTACTTTAAACTACATTATTACAAAACGATAAAGCAACGTGCTCTCATTCCTTGTCCTACATTACAAAATAATAAGGGCTAAAACCAAAACAGATTTAATTAGGCGCGAAAAGAGGAAAACAGATCTATAGATCATAACAAACGGCGGATCAGTCATCGTTAGCGGGAATCGACGCGTGCGCAAGCGTCGAACATTAAAATGTTGAAACGTTTTTTTATTGTATTGTTTCTTTGTTATTTGGTGGTGTTATACAGTAATTAGATGCTAATTGTGTTTGTTTGGCTTGAGATATTGAGTTAAGTAATGCTGTAAACCGCCGTGTGTTATCCGGCCTAGGATTTACCACCCACCTTGCCATAATCCCCACGCTTGGCAAGCGGCTTGGGAATCGCAGTTTGATGGTCAAGTTACAAAAGACGCTGCTGCCCATCTTCTTCTGGATTTTCCCTTAGTCGCCTCTTACAACACGGGGAGGTAAGGGGGTGATCAATTCTAGGCCGGATACCCCACGGCACGATGTGACGATTACGCAGTTTTAAATACAATAATTTGAAACTACAGCCTTCAATAAATCAATACTCAAATGTAATTATGACACGCAAGTTGGCACCGACAGGGTTCGCGGCATGAATACTGATTTGACGTGCACGTCAGAGTACAGTTATAACGTAACTTTGATTGTTACGTATTTGGGTGGCCTAGGTGTGGCGTGTTGTCATTGTTTGTGCACATGTTATATTTCAATCCTTCATAAAGATTTTTTCAATCTTCGGCCCGCACTTGGAATTTCTCCTGTATCGTAGGTGTGTATCACACACACAATTCAATGTGCAATCTCGGGACAAATATTTGCGGATCACACAATTTTTTGTCCCGTGCGGGAATCGAATCCGCTACCCCTAGTGCAGCAGTCTTGTCAGTCAGTCCTTATCTAATGAAATATGACATGAACTAGAATCCAAATTGTGGGTATAAATGCGCAACAGAAGTAGGTCATTCCTTTCTTTCACAGGGCTTTCTTTTTTCTTTATTTTTCAAGGCTTACAAAATTATAACCATCACGAGTCCTAGCTTGTTTTTTTCCCGCCAGCGTCACAAGAAGGGGTTTTCTATAAAACTAAGTACATAATTTAATTACAACGTTGCCATTCAGATCAGCTGTAGTACATTGACCTTTCGCCTACGACAACACATTTTACTCAATTACTTCTTGAGCCGCTCACGACAATAGCACCTACAACAATCTAAGATCATATTAAATTTGTATGTCTAGATCTAGAAGTTACAAAGCACACGGGAACAATAGGACCACTAAAAACCCAGATTGTATTTGCAGATCACACATAATTATTTGTATCGTACGGGTCAAACCCTGGCGTAGCTAAAGTCTGCCTAAATGTCCGATCATATAACTTAGAGTAGTCATAACTCTCCTTAGAGCTGTTAAAGACAGCGTCGAAAAAGATCAACGCTTTGGTCATTCACAGTTATTATTTATACCTATAGGTAATCAAACGAACGTACACTATAATGATGTAATTAACGATCCTCATTATACGAGGCTTTCGAAGATAAGAAATTGTTGTTTATTTGCCATAAAGCTTTCTTAAGCCAATGGGCAACCAAACACGTATATGCCAAAGAATCAATAGTACACAGAATCCTACAAGTGTAACAGTCCATTACATTCCTTCCAAATGATTACGACTGAATCAACGTTACATCTTCATCCCACATTACAGGCCGGAACGCGATTATTTTCAAAAAACATTCCTCCCAATACTTACCCACACGTGTTAAGTGCTAACCCGCGATAGACTAATGCAAAGATTAGGTATTTCCGCTGTGTACCACTCCTGCGCATCTGCGATGTTTAATCTGTGACTCATTCGAACATTTGCGGTACGTATGAGATTTTTTAATAAGTACCTCTCTAGTCAGTTTTAAACAGTGTTAGTGGGGGTAACTCGTACGTGAGTAATACTACTGATAGTGCATAATTTAGTTACGCATAGCGTAGGTAGTTTTCGATAGATAGATTGGAACATCGAATAAAATGAGGCATTCCTTAGGGTGCACCAAAATGAAGCGCACCAACGCGAAGCGCACTCACACTATTCCTCGAGGCGCATCAGTTTGGTGCGCATCAACGAAACTTAATGAAGTTTTGATTTTTATTTTATTAAATTGAAATATTATGACTAGTATTACAATATTATGAATTGTAAGACTAGACTCATAAAAATATTATCGATATTCGAATAACCAACATTTATTATGCATCTTAAAAAAAACATTATTTGGGATCAACTGGTTGACGTCAAAGCATTGTTTCTTCCCATTAACTCCCACCTACCACTATAACAATCAAAACATATTTACGTTAGCAATATCAAAAGATGAATTCTGGGAAAAGAATACTCTTTGTAGCGAATGGACTGAAAATTGGATTAATAGAGCAAAATCCAAAGATAAACATCCCTATAATTTTAGCTCTTGGCGAATATTTCTTCGTACAATGCAACTTGTATTCATGTTTCAAATTTGCAAAAGCTTAAAGTGTAGATAACATAAGAAATCAATATTTAGTTGAAGATCATATTACTTAGAAGAATAAAATGAAAACGAACCCATAATTGCAAATAAGCGCTCGAACTTAATTATTATTTAAGTAATTTGCTAGGTATGATTAAACTAAATTGTCAAGGCTTAGAAACTCATTATCTAAAAACCTTATAAAGAATACAAAATATCGATGACTCCGAAAACCTAATGATTCAGACAGTAAATTATCATGTTTGATGTTGATTCTTCACATTAACTCTTAAACAACGCCAATGCTAGACAAAAGTATGTTAACCATCAATAGTATAACAAGTGGCTTTTTGTTCTTAAAACACCATCGACCAAATCAATCAGAAAGCCACATTACAAAGAGACATTGTAATCAACAACAAACTCTATTTAAGAGCTCTTCAAAACATGGTCATGCTATAACAGAGTACCCATCATGTCAGCTCTTTGTCATTTAACATAAGATCAACATAACTGTAGACACTTGAAGATCCACTGAAATGGTTTGAACAGAACTTCCATTACAAGCAATTAATGAAATTAAGAGTTTAAGTCATATAGCATCGAAAATAATGAATAAGCTTCTCACAGACTGGCCCAGGTAGATTTATTGTAGGATCTTCAAGAGCATATTGAAGTCCAAGAATATGAAGACGAGAAAAGAGTGATACCAAGAAGTGAAGCAACTCAAGTCTTAAAAGCAAAAATTCTACATTGAATTTGGCCTGTAGGGAAGACGCTGTGGAAAAGAACAGCGAATTCGTATATCGTCCTATGGTCCCAGGACACAGCTGTTCTCCCACATAGGACCTAGATGGCCTGGTTTTATCTGTTGAAGCGGTATCATCATCGGCCGGAAGACGTCCACTGTTGTACGAAGGCCTCCCTCTTTTAGAAGGGGGGGTTTGCCATAATCCCCACGCTTGGCAAGCGGCTTGGGAATCGCAGTGTTGGTATTGATGGTCAAGTTACAGAAGACGCTGCTGCCCATCTTCTGGATTTCCCTTAGTCGCCTCTTACGACACCCACGGGAGGAAAGGGGGTGGTCAATTCTAGGCCGGATACCACACGGCACGGAAGCGGTATCAAACAGTCAGAATATTTAGTTTACTGTAAGGTATTTGAGGATGTTCCAAAAACCAGAATACAAAAAATCAAGCGTCCTACTTTACAGTGTGTGATCTTTTGATGTAAGTGTGTGCTAAATAGTACTTCTGCGGTCTATTTAGTCGTAAATGAGTGACTCACTTGACCTTGATAACGACGAGACGCCAGCGAGACGAGGGCCAGACGACGGCACAACAAAACGTTTGGTTACTCATATGTCGCGGAGGGTTACTAGGGCTGCCACTTGTAGCTTTCTTTGTGCGTTAAGTGAGTTAGGGCTGTCGAAAGTACTGGGCTACTCTGCTGAGGCAAACACTTTGTATTTAGCATTCTGGAATTGAATTTGCGTGATTATTTTATCTATAATTTGTGTGGGGGACAGTTCGGCTGCTACTTGTGGCGTTCTTTGTGCGTTAAGTGAAGTAGGGCCGTCGCAAGTTCTGGTCTGCTTTGCTGAGTCAAACACTTTGTATTTAGCATTCTGGAGTGACTTGCCTGATTATTTTATCTATAATTTGTGGAAGACACTAGGACTGCCACTTGTAGCTTTCTTTGTGCGATAACTGTGATCAATCACTTGGTAAAGTTATATTAGTATTCAGGAATGGAGCTTGCCAGATTACAATTATTTTATCTATAAAGCATTGTTTATATTTTATTGCAGCTTTCTTTGCACTAGTGTGCAAGGATTGTAATACAGCTTTCGCAAGTAGGATCCGTTTTGAGGCACCTAGCAACGAGGTATGTTAGGCTCATGCAGGAAAAGTATAATAGAAGGCATTTTGCCTATTTTCGATAACTAGAAACAAAAGGTGAAATTCCTGAAACATGGATACAGGATTTGTATAATACGTACTTTAAGGACTACCTACAAGAATGATAGCATTTAAACATAAACTTAAATAATTATGTATAATCTTAATTAATTCTTGACACCGACAGCGTGGAACAAACATTGTTATAACAAAAATAAATGTAGGCTTATGCCAGACTTATTTACATTACTGGAAACATGGAAGACAGTACTATAGGCTCTACTATTAACATATTTCCATGCTCCGCTCGTATTTACATGACAATTAGCAGGACAGCTGCCTTACCATGAACTCTCAAAAAATAATAGTTTACGTTGTGGAAGCGAGACGCCGCTACGCGCAGTGTAATGCAGCGTCTCGCTTCCACAACGTAAACTATCCTGTTTTAAGAGTTCATGGTAAGAAGCAGGTCCTTCGAGATGTTAAGGGCCCACAAATGGGTCGTAAAAATAATTCTCGTTGTGAAGAGCTCGGTAAACATAGAGGTATAGCGTTGGTGTCAACTTGCATGAAAGGTCAGTTGACGGCATTCGGCAAGTGAGGTTTAGAAGGTGAATTTATTGAAGTTTGTGAGTGAGGTTTGTTTGTAAGCGTATGAAAGATTCATAGTAATGAATGACTGAAATATATTGAATTATATACATTACGGTTTAACATATTGGTAAGTGTATTTGTGTTAAATCAGAAAACCTGTAAAAGATTCTCGCTGTAAAAAGATGCCTGTAATGCATAACTGTCAAAATTTTGAAAAATCAGTGTCACTCAATTTCAGTGTTAGATGCATTGAGTATTGAATGGGAACAAACATTATCTAACCAGCAATAAGTAATTTAAAAGTACCTACTTTTAAAAATATTCATCTGAAACAAATTACTACCATAAATCTACCAAAAATACTTTAGAAAACACTCAAACCATCTTTGTGTGGAGTTATACTACGGTGCATCACCTGTGACACTCAAGTGTGCCTGCATAAAATTACAATAAATATCACTCCAGCCCGCTGTTTTAATATTAATTATTAAGCCATAAGCTTTGTAATGCACACTAAGAAGCGTTTGTTATCTTACAGAATTATCTTTTATTTTATCTTTCGTATATGTTTTCATTACAGGCATAAATATTCGCGTGTGTATTTGGCACTTCCCTGAACATTATTATTTTATTGTGCAATAATAATAGAATTATATTGTTTTCGTCGTGGGCGAGTGATGGGAAGCTGGCTGGATTTTTACCTATTTGAGCGGCGGGCGGTAGATTTGGATCTATACAGTGTGTTACACTTACAAGAACCCTGATAAAAAAAATCTGCTGTTCCATACATTCATATACACTTGACTCCACAAAATGTATGGCACAGCGGATTTTTTTCTCGATTTCAGGGATGGCCCAACTGTAAAGTTGTTTATACTTAGTCGAAAACTGAATAAGCTCCTTTTTGATCAGACAGGGTTTTCGTAACACACTGTATACTGTGGTAAGCAAACATGGTTATCACAGAACAATACTGATAAAAAAGAAGCAGGCAAGTGATATAAATACATACATACATACATAAAGTCACGTCTTATTCCACGAGGGGTAGGCAGAGACCACGGATTACCATTTGCTACAATCCTGACATACTTCTTTCGCCTCATTCACTCATCATACACGCACATCATTCACATCACATTCCTCATACACGCTCGTCGGTTAAGGGTACTCCTCACTTGACTCTTTTGTAGAACATCTCCGATCTGGTCCAAGTATGTTCGCCGAGGTCTTCCCATTCCCAATATTCCACTAACATCCACCTCATAAATTTATAAGTGATATACATACATTTCAATATGAACAAAAGTGAAAGAAGTGTCTATCTATGGGGTGTTTCCCTCTAAGTTATATTTCACTCTATACAATATATATGCTTAATAAGTAGATTTCTCATCAATTAATATTACAGTTCTCAATGTCATGCCTAAAAGTAACCGATTATTTAATACGTCACAGCATTGACTTATTAACATTAAGTACAATATAAGTACGTAATAATTTGATCGCTTCATAAATCTAAATCACAGCCAGCAGATGTCCATCGACCTTTATTCCGCCTTGCAGACACACAAAAACTCCAGACACATAAAAAGAATTTACAGCAATTATTTGCTTGCATCGGTCTAGGTACGGTTCTAGACGTTTTTTGTCGAATGCAGTCACCGTGGTTTAGACGAAAATTAATTAGTTACAGTGTGCAGTTTCAATCTTTTTATTTCTTTTGCCATGGGAATGTTGGTTAGATATTAAATTAATCATTTTTTAAATTATGCGGATGTTACTTATATATATACATAGCATCACGCCTGTATTCCCCGAAGGGGGAGTGCAGAACACACCAACATTTTGCCAGTTATGTTATGGGTCCCTATGTAATAGAGTGAGCCTATTGCCATTGCCGAGCACGAGTTTAGACTCCGTGCTGCTACTGAGAATTACCTAATGGAAAAAAAAAACAGTAACGAGGCAGTCAGTCGTATCACTACATAGTATAAAACAAAGTCGCTTTCTCTGTCCCTATATCCCTATGTATGCTTAAATCTTTAAAACTACGCAACGGATTTTAATGCGTTTTTTTTAATAGATAGAGTGATTGAAGACGAAGGTTTATATGTATAATAACATCCATTAAATAGTGGATAAATACTGTTATTTTTGAATGACATAGGCTATATATTTTATACCCGTGCGAAGCCGGAGCGGGCCGCTAGTTAAATCTAAAAGGTAGAAATAATGCAAAACTATTTTAAACATGATTTGTTAGCAAACGTATGGGAAGTGTCTTTTGATTTTATATAGGTAAGACTTTGGTTTATTTAGAAATAAATAGTCCACTTAAAAGGTACTCGTTTTAGAAAAGAAACGCATAAAATAGTAGAACATTTTTATCTGTAATTTCTGACTATGCTGTACCTATAAAACGTTGTGTTTTACTTTAAAGGACAGATTTTGTCACGAAAATCCGTTTTCTCTTTCGTCAAGAACTAAAAAACCTAACAGTGGAACCTCATCTTCATTCCTACAAAATATTACCATCATTATAAACATTATAATATCAAGTCCAACCTAACAAAATACGTACAATTCGAATAAGTACAGGAAATGATAATTGAAAAAACTGCTTCAAATCAAGGCTAATGTAATTTTAATGCAACTGGCAACATTACCGTCACTAGTGATGTCCCACACCGTGTTATTACCATTAGTTGACCATAGACAATACCGGTAGAGAGCAATGATGTCAATTATCACAAAAGATAATATAATGATTTCATTTGTAAAGTCTTTGCCTTTAGTCGGAAAACTAGAATGTCTTTTAGTTATTATGTGTATGTTTAATTAAGCAAACTTAACTGCTGTATATACCTAGTTTTTGTGGGAATAAGATACAATAGTGAATATGTGTTAAATAACTTAATTAACTTTAGTACAACATAATAATTTTTATCCATGTTTTTTACAATATAAAACTCAAATTCAAAAGAGTCAGTCAATAAAATTAAGTTACCATAAAAGGTATGGAATAGATACTTAAAAGTATTTATAATTAACCAGCCCCCCTACCATGAACTCTTAAAGCAGGACAGCTTACGTTGTGGAAGCGAGACACCGTATTACACTTCACGTAGCGGCGTCTCGCTTTAACATCGTAAACTGTCCTGTTTTGAGAGGTTATGGTAAGGCGGTCATCATTTTTGTACAGAAAAATCGCCAAAACATGATTTTATAATTCGTGAAGTTAACAATTAAAACCTGCTTTCAAATTAAAAAAACCGCATCCAAATCGGTTCACCCGTTTAAAAGCTATGGTGCCACATCAGACAGACAGACACACATAGCGGTCAATCTTATATCACCCCTCTTTTCAGTCGGGGGTTAAAAACAAAAGTTTTTATAACAAGTAATACTAAACAATAAACCTTTACTGCATTAGTACAACAAAAAGTAACACAGACATACAGTTTACAGCTTAAATGATTTACTGAGCGTTGAACACTTTTGTCGCGTATAAATAGCTTCGACTTCAGCGCCACTTTTAGCTGGGCCCCTGCCTACCCCAGTCTCGCCGTGAAGGTTCAAGGACGGGCCTGATGCGTTTCAGCACAAATATTTATTTAGTGGCACGCTCATAGAAACTAATTTAAGCTTTGTTTGGAAATCAGCAGAAGTTATTTACAAAGTAGTAGCTTTTGTTTTCAAAAATGTTAGGTTGAAGTCTAATAATTGATGTTAATAATCAATTTGTGAGACTATCAGTTTGCTGTTGGTGTGTAAAGAAGTTTATCGTAGAATAAAATATCAATAAATAAAGTATACTTTTTTAAAACAAAAACTAGGAATTTCTCCTGTACCTTGGGTGCGTATTACAAACATGTAATATCACATACACAAATACCCAGACTCGGGACAAATATCTGCGGATCACACAAATGCTTGTCCCCGAGCGGGTATCGAACCCGCAACCTTTAGCGCAGGATCCAATTGCTTGCCACTGCGTCAATCAGCCCCCCTTACCATGAACTCTTAAAACAGGACAGTTTACGATGTGAAAGCGAAACGCCGCATTACACTGCACGTAGCGGCGTCTCGCTTTCACATCGTAAACTGTCCTGCTTTAAGAGTTCATGATAAGGGGCTGGTCGTCAAATTTGGTAAACATTCAAACATTAAACTTCACCATTTTCTTTATTTACTGACATCTGCCCGCCGTGTGGTATCCGGCCTAGAATTGACCACCCCCTTTCCTCCCGTGGGTGTCGTAAGGGGCGACTAAGGGAAAATCCAGAAGATGGGCAGCAGCGTCTTCTGTAACTCCACCACCAATACTGCGATCCCCAAGCCGCTTGCCAAGCGTGGGGATTATGGCACACCCCCCCCCCCCTTCTAAATGGGGGAGGCCTGTTCAACAGTGGACGTCTAACGGCTGATAATGATGACTGACATCTAGCCTCAGTCTTGATTGATAAGTAAGTGTAAATCAATTAATGGATCTATTAACAATCAATAAATCGATTTACCCATACCAATCAATCAACGTAACGATGATTAATTGTCTTGTGAGTAATAGGTAAAAATGTTTAGATGTAGGTACATTCGCATAATTAATTAGGAGTTGGCGTTTCAATTAATTCTACTGATTTATAAGATTGAATGAGATCATGATACACAAACACAATGTAGTCATCATCATGTATACTTATGGGTTTCTTTGGGCTCCTAGACTCTTAACTATTCTTAAATGGTTTACAAGCACATATTTACAATTTTGTAAAGAAACTTGCTTGAGTAGGAATCAAACCTCAAATTCGCCAGTGATCAGGCCAAAAGAAATAGCGTCATGGGCGAAGTTTTGAAGTACAATAAATGAATCTTTGACGGAAATTAATATTTTTTAAATTAAAAATGGTTGCGGTCGTATCTTCGTATTTACTGTATAATAACATCATGACTTTAAAAATGATGATGAAAGAAACACAATTTACAAGGAAGCAGAACAATATTAAAGCCCCAAATCCCGGAGGAACTCGGCAACAATTCTCATGTTATGTTTGTAACACAACACGGTTAGTAACACGATCTTCACATGTTTATTAGGAAAACAAGAGACGTTCTCGGTAAATTGTTGAACGGTGGAACTGAGAATGTTTCGGTCGATTTACCGCGTAAAGTTAGTTCGACGAATAAATGGATTTTTGGCTATGGACGATGGAATACTGATAAAGTTGTATTTGCAGATTCTGTTGGCGGATTCGAAAAAGGTTGTAAGTTCATAGTAAGGAAAAAATCAATATGACTTTTTAATGCCAAAGACACTTTTGAAGTAAGACCCTACTAGCAAACGGTGAAGAAAATCATCGTGACGAAACCTAAATTTAATGAGCTGCCCCCCTAGAAATCGAATAGAATAAAAAAAAGGGGTACTTATGACATAATGTTTCGACAATGTTATCGATGACATAATTATTTTAAACCCATATAATTTTCATTCTATTCGACTTCTATTCGTCAAGCGTTTTTCAACTTGTCTAAGGGGACTGACATCACCTACCCGCAGTAAATATTGAGACTAGAGAAAATAATGAAATGTCTGGAACAAGGTCCGATCAAGTGTAGTCACTTCTTATATTTCATCTAAATTAAAGAGATATCAACTTTTTTTAGGAGTACTTTTGCATGATATGCAGTCATACAAAAGTTTATGATATATTCAAATACTGTGCACAGCTAACTTAGATAAGACAACACACACAAATACAAGAATCACACACATGTAGCTACCGAAAATCGCAAAAAATGTTCGCACAGTTAGTATCTAATAATTTACTTTGACGGTTAGGTTTTTGTGCAACTTGACACGATGTCTTTTTTAAAATAAATAAACAAGCAAAAAAGGTATGGCTATAAATCTGCAGGTCGAAATGGGAACACAGAAACTGTGGAGACGATTATAAGACTTCTTTTCTTGTTTTAAACAAATTTCAAGAGTAGATTTCTGACAAATATAGACCGAGGTTTTAAGGCGACCATGTAGAGTTTGCATGAATGAAAATCTAATTAATATCAATTAAAATCCAGTATGTAGCTTTAGCTATAAATTTACAAATCAAACATGTACTCGTAAGTAATATTTCATAAGACGTCATATAGGATAAATGTGAGCCGTCATTCTGTCTACAACGTATTTCTACGCAATTTGTAATATGCAACGGAAGGTGTCAACACGGGTCAAAGTGGTGCTTACAAGCTATGTATTAACCCTTCATCACTTATACTTACTTTTGACCTTTAACCCTGTAATTTATGCTACACAGAAAAGAGAAAACTGGCTTCGAGCTTCTATGCTAAAAAGTAGACTAAGAGACATTGCAAAACTTAAAAAGCTCAAGTAGCACTATGCAAATATCACGAAGTATTTTTTTTTTAAACACCTTTTTTTCAAACATCTTTTAGGAAAAATTTCATAAATATTAGATACTTAAGTACGTACTTCAAAATAAAATTTTCATCATTACAATAGTACTTACACGTCGTGCTTCCATTTAAATTCGGACACAGGAGTACGTCGCTCTTATTTGTATCTGGATTTAATACTGTAGTAAACCAGTTGATGCAAATAGTCTTAACAGAGGCACAAACATCACATCCTTAACCTAATGAAGTTTCCCTTGCGAAACGCACTAAATTAAACATTAAACTTTCGCCCGAGGATGCAACTGCACGCCCTCGGAATCCATGTGTTCGTGAGAATTTTTTTAATAATGTACACAACGAGCCATCTTTGAAGACCCGCTGCGCTAGCGCTGATACTTGCTAGCTTGTTTTTTTTCAAAATAAATCTACAGTGCAAATGTGTTTTTAGTTTTGTTAGGCTTCGTGTTGACTGGAATTGAGTATCTTCATGTGTAAAATTAAAATATTAATTTTGCGTTACTTTAAAGCTTGTAGAAACCCATTTCATTTTCTACAGATCAAGAATCTGTGTGAAAACATGACCGAGGACAGAATCTAAACAGGATAATATCCAAGCAGATACCAAAGACTCATAAAGTATTCGCTCAATCTGAGATCAAACATACAACTTCAAATGATCAAGCAACAAGACCAACAAGACATTCAAAGCTTGAAACATTAATTTCACAGATACCAACGAAGAGGATACCAGATAAACTAATTCCAATAGATAACGAACGGACTTACAATTACTTATCGGAGATAATGTAGATTTTGAAATTATCGAAATGGCCAAAGATATCTTGGACCATTCTCTGTTAGTACCCGACTGTTGGCCTCTGATTCCGCAGTCCAATTGAATAAACGGGCCTATATTTCTTATCAGATTTATAGCTTTAAGATTGGATCGGCTATTAATTTTGTTATCTAGTGCTTGCTTGCAGGGATAGCGGAAACAACTGGGCTTTCTCGAAAACGGGCCGTGTACATGCATACAATCATTTATTATCTTGTAATGTTATGTAGGTTGCAAGTGTCTTACAAGTCTCTTAAATTGTATGATAAATTTGTTTCTAATACAGGTAACCACTTTATTCCACATAGTTAACAGAAATTTTAAAACTACGTGGTCTCCAAAATTAAATATGAATGTTGCACTGATGCCTCTTCACAGCGGGAATACAACATGGTCTAAACATAGACATTATAACTAATATGCATGTGTCACGGTAACATAGTGACACAAAGAATCAAAACCAAGTTAATCAATTAGTCAGTACACATTAATTGGGATCAAGTTCACTAACTTGTAAATAAGGAGAGCAAAAAGGCGCGCTAATAAATCCAGACAGATGCGACCGAATAAGAAGACAAATTGCCTGGTACATAACCCTCTAACGAAACCTTGGCAAAAGGAAAACTGAGATCACAACATCTGTGCACCTGCACCAAAATACGCGAATATATGGAGGAATATTATTCCTAGAATAGCAACAGACTGTAAAATGAATATGGAGACACCATGTGCATTCAAAAACTTGCACTGCAAACTGGTTTGGCGGCTGCGGAAATTTCTGCCAGAGGATTTCGAACGTTAAAATTATGGGCATAGAGAATTTTGGGAGGAAATTTTGTGGACCTTAAAAGCAGATGTTGGTAATAGGATGATTTGTCATTCGTTGTGGACAGCGTTGACGTTACGTTTCGCCCTTTTGCTAATGCTCATTTTTGGTGGAGCATCAGTGCAGGTCTTTAAGTGGAAAAAGTCTGCAGTTCAGTTTTGGATTCTGTGATGTTTAAAATAAAGTCCGTCTCGATCATTTCCAAAAAATGGTAATCGATGTTCAATTATGTGGTAAGAACATACAGATTTTTAAATACCACCAAATTAATTATTACTATGAACTGAGTATAACTTATCGGCTTTTTATGTGACTCAAGTATCATTTTAGGGTAACTTTGTAATTTCTGCTGACTCAATACCTATACAACAAAATATCATAAAGCGACTTCATTTGACCAATCATATCACAGCCTTATGAAAACAAAGTGATTGAGTTATTCATTTACAAAATGGCTAGTCAACGTACAGCTACATTTCAGTTGCCCAGTGGTCACAAATAGATGCGTGAGCTCAATGAACTGAAACACATATCATAGCGTGGCACAGCAAATATTTACAGTGCGCCTGCGCAACATGCAACTGGCCGCGTATACATCAATGACAAACATTAAGCTCGGGACATGAATGAGGAAAATTCATTAAGGTACGTCCTAATGAGAAGATCTAAATCCTCTTTACTTCAAGATTAAAACATAGTATAAGAACAAGTACTTTAGGGTCGCAATGTTGAAAGTACAATGTATTTTATGTTATACTTACACATTTACATTGTAAAGCTCATTATGGAATCATAAGTTTTTACATGACGTTAGTCAGAAACTATAGGAAACCAGATGCTACGATATTTTGCTTATTTTACAACTTTGTTGTATGTTGTTAGAAGCTCATAAACTAAAGTAATTATTGGGAATACTCGCCAATTTATTTAACAGAATCCTAGGTATCCTACAAATTGAGACGGAAAATAGAAAAATAAAAACAAACCAACCGATCTGCGTAAGCAATATTAAATATGACATAAATAACGCTAATATTAATAACTAAGAAGATGCAACTAAAATAGAAGTCGCGATACGGATCAAATGAGACGCAACGTCAAATACACAAGATTTATAATGTGCCGCTGGAGCAGCGTCGCTTAATGAAGAAACATCGAATTTATCTGCTGATGACGCGGCGACAAGACAAACTGGGGAAATAAAAGCAGATGCAAAATTATGGAGGAAGGAAGTGTATGCAGTGTTATCTACGAATTATATGAGAATAGATATGAATGGTTTTAAAACTAATGCTTACATTGACCTACCTGGATGAAACATTTTCGCTCTTGATAAAAACGATGATAAAACAAAAATAAATTATTTTCTTTCTTTCAGACGACAGTGTAAGTTTTAATTTAATCAACATTTTAGAAATTTGGCAATTTTTAATAGATAAGTCTGCCGAATTTGCTTCTAACCGTAATCTGACTGGTTTCTGATAAGTTATCCATGATTGTAATAAATGAAGTAGTAAAAGTAAAATAAGTATAAAACATGGTCTTTATTATAGCATGTTCATAAATTCATCATTTGTTTCACAGTTTGTGCACATGCTCTTTATTGACAGCTGGTAGAGCAGGTGCATTTTAAACTTCTGTAATGAATGACCCTTTATCTTCGTTAGTCTTTAGTCATCAACTATTGGTTTTTGCTACCATATAATGGCACCATTTTTAGCGTGCTTTTGTCTATTTGTCTTATTATATGCCTGTGTATCTTAGAAAACTTTTTGTAATTCTTTTAAGTGAGATATTTTTGATATTTTACATAATTTGTAAAATATTTATTTATATATAATACAAGAACAATGAATTGCATAGTTTACCCACCCGTACTGTACGTATTTAGTATTTAAGTTTCTTATTTGATTGTGTAACCCTTCATACCCACAGACAAACTGTGTAAACGGTTTTGTGGGGCATTGTATTAGTATATAAGTTTTTTATATATATATATATATACTTAATAAATAAATAAATAATAAAAAAATTCAATGAAGTTTTTTTTAAAGGGCAGATTACTTAAGTAAGTACTTCGTTGTAGAGAAAATGACTCGAAGATACTGAGATTTAATTAGAGAAAGTTAGATCAAAGGTACCCAAGTGACGAAAAGCTGTATACAAACATAGGATACAAAAGCAGTGCTTACGTCAGACTTTAAGCCTATTCCCATGAGTTTAAATGACACAGACACTTGGTATATATGGAATTATTGATTAATAATATAATTACTCGCACTTCTAGATACCATACATAATCATACAGACAGCAAGACCAACTAACTATAATTCTCGATACTGTCTGATTATAATCTTTACAACATACATCAAACGGGCAATTTTCTTGCAAAACACCAATTAATTCAGTCTCATTTGGAGAGAAAATAACAGTTATTTATGAGTTTAGAGTTACATCCGAGATTATGCGCGGTCCTGACAAATTTCCCGGAGACAAGCACCGCAAACGTTTCACTTATTTGGTGCGAATATATCAAGTTGAATAATTGGCATTATTTACTGACCACGGTGCAGCTCCAGCGGTCCTTTAAATAATCATTAGAGCCTTAGGCTAAAGATTTATTTGGAGAAGGAAAGTGATTTTAACTTTAGCACTTTGCAGTACCTGCATTCTGTAAGTGGCGAGCATGTATGAAGAGTGGGATTGTAGTTAAGTGAATGAGAACTGTCAGAATTTTAAACCATGAAAATTTGCAAGCGATCTTATGTAGGTATCAACATTACTCTTCAGGACTTAAGCCTACCCTCTAGGAAACAATAGTGGCTATGTATGATGAAATAAAGTATTGATTATGTTTACTTCTTTAAAAGACTAGTCTAAAAGAAATCTGCTCGTTGTAAATCTAATAAAGCTATAAGCAGCAGGTTTCTAAACACACGAACAAAACATCAACTTATTTCTAAGAATTTAGAATTAAGTAATTATTCATGAAATTAAATCTTATTTTTCAATCTGCAAAACCTAAATATATACATTATACAGCCTACTTAAAACCGCATTCTTCTGAGAATTAATAAAAATACAGAATTTAAATGGAAATAAAATGTGCAAGATTAAATAATAAAACAACTCTCAGAACCACTATTACGCAAAATAGTTATTTTTAGTACGCATAGGTAACAAACAAATTTAACATTTAAGACCTGCCCCTTTACCAAGAACTCCTAAAGCAGGACAGTCTCCGTCGTGGAAGCGAGATCCCACGCTACACGTAACGGTGTCTCACTTGCACAACGGAAAATGTCCTGCTTTAAGAGTCCATGGTAAGGGGGCTGTTTAGTGATTCAGTGCGTAGTGAAACAAGTAGCAAGGTTGAACTAATCAAAGTCATCTAGACTAGAGCGCAAGCAGAGTTTGAATTAGGTATCGAAGATATAGCCAAAGGTGCTTAGAAACAGAATTTTGGAATTCCAACACACAATTATTCAGCTAGATTATTTATTACGTAATATGTTACTCAATTCTATTTTCTTCCAGCTGTAAATATTTTTATAGTGAACCGTCTAAATGGAACACGGTGAAAAACTATTTATTTTCATTTGAACTATAAAAATTTTACGACATTTTAAGCATTAACTGCACTACGGAACAAAAATTCACGAGTCTCTTAGTTAAAGGTTTATTTGTCTGGCTAGCTAGAGATTTAAGTACATGTCAAATTTATTATGTCGCACTTAATTGCTTGTTTCTTGGAACTATCAACTGCGGTAGAGAAATTGTGTGCGAAAGACACGCGCCGTAAAAATTAGACGTTAATGATTTGAGTCTGTTTATTGACATAAAAATTACTTTGCCAGATTAGTAATTGTGACTATTTGTCTACAGAATTATGGATGAGATGTTTCGAAAGAAGCTGAATAATATCAATTAGATGTTAGAAATTCTATGAAGTGATTCGATTGGGTGTATAACGTGTACTTAACGACAATTTTATCTAATCTTATTATAATTCCAAGATTATTTTGCATTTTATGGCCAACATTGGTGTTTAAGGCAGTATTTTTGATAGACATTTATTTTCGTTGTCTTTTATGAGATATGTGTTTAGCAATTCAAATAAAAAACCAAACATGTTTGTTTTATGATTCTAAATCCTACGATTCCGAAATCTTCAATAGAAACCCATTAAAAATTTGCCTATTTCATCCTGGCTGTGATATTCTTGCCACTATAATGTAATAACCAAGATCGGCCTTAATAAAATACCTACATTCAATAATATAATTAGAGTATTGATAGAAGAAGAAGCAGTAGGTGTTTACAGAGCTGACGCAATACTTAATCAATGAGATATGGAAATAAAACGACGTATTCGAATCCAAAATAGCAACATATCCAACAAACACATTAGACCTAACCAATTTACTCAAAACGAAAGACATAATTTTGTCATCATAAAATATCGTAGTGAACCCAAAAATAAAGCCATCATCTATGCCAAGATTAATAAATAAAATTAATATGATGCGCAATAAGTGGAAACACATATGAAGAGAGCTTTCTTGGTTGTCATAATAACATTAGTTGAATACAAAATGGCGTTGTCTGATGTCTCCAAGGTTGGGTAAGGACGTCACGAATCCGAGGCAAACGATCACGATTTTCCCAACGTAATAGAAATGCAAAGGGCGTGCCAATACCATACAAGGGCTGGTAGGGCGGAAAAGTTTGTACTGGATCTGAATGAAGAGTTCAGTTGTGTATTGCATAAATAAATGAAGATCAAATGTAGTTTTATTGACCTTTTTGACGAACAATGGGTTGTAATATTAGCAAGAAAACAATGGTCAAATATTACGTTGTTGCATGTAACATAATGGCTCTCGGTAAATAAGTAATAAAAAAACAATGTTCATACGAGCTTAGGATGTAATAGTTAATACAATGTTTGATTTATTATACACAGATTCATAAATAAAGCTAAACGTGTTTTACCAAAACGGTAGTTTAACAAGTCCAAAACGGAGTTAAGGAGAATTTAATAATCAAGTCTTGATTTCTGGAATCTCAAAAATGCAAATAAATGACACCATTTTGGGGGTATTTCTACTCCCTCGACCTCAGTTTAGTTTTTTGCCTAGACTATAGTCAAAAAGGGAAGATATAGAATAGTAGTAAAATTAAGAGTATAATCAATGATTTTGGGACTATTTATTGATTACACAGTTTTATTTAACCATTATACCATCAAGTTACCAGCCCTACAAGGGCCAGAGGATGCGCGGCCGCAGTAGCTGTCTGTCGTGTTGGCAGTTGACAGTACTGTTGCTAAAGGCGCCGACATCCGTCGCTTGCGCACGCCATTTGTATGCAATACGAAATCATATTGATTTGCCACGGGGACGTTTACTTTGGATCAAAGGTTTTTTACTTTGAAGGAAACGTATCGCCTTTTGTTTAGATCTGCCTTAGAAAACTTGGGCTGCCTGTTAAGTTGATGATTTACATGTTTGAAGGTAAGAATGCAGGCAAGTAAAGGCTTGTACACATTCGTTGTAATCCATGTAACTTAATTCAGTATTTTGAATTAAGCGAAACTTCAAAATCGTTTTCTTCTTCTTTCTAGACTGCATGTCCCATTTAGTTAAGGTAGGCCTTGTCCAAATTATCCAAAAAGTACGATTTGGTGATGTGTCAAAAAAAATTACTACTAGATGCGTATACATTATAATTAAAACTTTAGAATAATACTAGATAAGATCTCGATGAAATCTGAACTGCAGAGTCTAAAATGGCCAACTCACAGTTGGAAATAATAATAATAAAGATATTTCAAGAAGCTTGCAAAGAAACGACACTTAAAATGCCAGTTTTTTTTTCATACACTAAAAACAGTTATCTAATATCAATACAACAGAAGATCTCAATGTTTATCATAAAATAGAATGTTTGTTTAGGACTGCATGTGAAAAAATATTCGCGGAATATCATCACTGCACACAATATTATCTATCTTTCAATAGTCACAGAAAATATTTCTGTTCTTAAAAAAAACCTGATACCTGAATCTGTTATCAAACCGAATCTAAAAATTTATTAACTTTTGGAATACAAAACTTAGTTGACATAAAATCGAAAATAGAAGGCATTGATTGATAAGAGGAAGAATATCCGGTCATTGAAGAATAAAAATTATCAATAAAGCTTGACACGTATCTATTTTTCATTCTATGATGACAACTCTTTATCTAATTATATACAATCATAAAAATAATCCATTACATCCTTTCCGACCCTAAAAATCATGACAAATTAAACAAATTATCATCTTCGAATCAAATTGATGTACCAAGACAATATTACACAGGACGTTTCATTTAATAGATTGCTATAACCACTATAAGACGAACTCCAACAGCCAGACGACTCAACGAAAGCTCACAACGTTCCAGATTTAAAAACGAAGCTGGGGGCTCTATTTGTACTGGTCATTAAAGTAATTAGGCATCCGGTGCTTCTAATTAAAACCAAATGAGAGGGTTGGGGAGGGAACAATCGATTTGTGACCGTGAAGTAATAACCTTTTCCGCTGTTATTCCCATTTTGGTGTTAATTTGTGATATAATGTCGCTGTAATGGCTACAGACAGTTCAGAACCGTGAGCAATTGATCAAGAATTTAGTTCAACCAAAAAAAACGGCAGTATCGAACGCCTGTGCCAAAATCATTTCGATTTTGATTCCGTATTTAAATCGCGTTGGCGCAGTAACGATTGTAGTTGATACGATCAAGCCCTACGCATTGAGTTTGACAATATCATTCTAGACATGGCGCCTTCAACTTGCAATGAATAATAAGCGGACAAAAGAAATCATTTCCGATTGCCAAAAATAACGTACCATAAGCCCTACAATTGATTTCGACAGAACAATTTGTATTCGTAGTACGTGCCGATTAGAATTTTAAATTCTTGATAACCCATCCCAGATTTTTGTTAATACGGATGGATTTTGAATACGAAATTCGGTATTTTTGATTTTAAGGAGGCAATATACATTCAGCCCATGTTTTTTGGTCCTATTGTTGGTCTTTAGATTTAGTTGACATTTTATCCAACGGAATAGCATACTACTTATATTCTTACTTCCTATGATTATTGAGCAAATTGATGTTTAAGTGGTAAACGTATTTGAATATTAAATTGCTGAAATCAGTATTGAAAAGGAAGTTGTGGTACATCCTTTATTACACATTTCTCACTAAACTTACACCATTAGAGTAATGATGGCTTTAGACACAATGCCTCATTTGGAATCATGAGTGTATTAATCACTAAGCAGCCTTTCTTGGGCAATGTATTAATGGAAATTATTATGGACCAAATACCAAATAAGATAGCTAGTAGCAGTAGAAATTATTATGCTTTTTGATATAATTATTTATTTATTTTTTATACTTTTATGAAAATTTCTTATCTTTGTAAATTAATAAAACACTCACCTAAAACAATATCTCTGGCTGTAACGACATACGCCGATGCCAACAGGAACGTAATGGCGAATGGCATTTCGCGCCAAAACGCAATAACGGCGAGATTCATGTTTCACCGACAAACTCAACTCGTCTTATTGGGATCCATTAGTTTCTGAAACAAAAACAAATAACATAAATGATAAATGATTTTATTTCTGTAAATAGGTCTTAAAAAAACACTTTTACACGTCATTTTTTTAAAACTAGATACATGGCGTCGGCATTTCCTAACTGACTACCTCTGCGAAGAAACGCCGAAACAAACTCAGGGGTCAATGGCTCTTTTAAAGTCCAGACAGGTAAAAATAATTTATGTGAGAACAGTGTAGGTGTCTCATAATTTACTATTTTTCATATAAAAAAAAAAATTGTTTATTTCTCATATGAATTACTTATCTCAATATCTACAAGATATCCGAGTCTTAAGCATATATCGCAACGTTAATAGACCTTATGTATGATAAGGCACTTGAAAGTGGTGCAAAAATACAGTATTGAGCCGAAGAAAATTATTATCAATGTGGTCTTGAAAGAATGAGTCATTAACACTGTATTACAAGATATCGATAGATGAAAACATCGTAGATGCGATAGAAGATAATGAACTCACAACTAGCAGTAAACATACAGTGTTGATATAGGTACCTACTGTTTATTTTTTCGTACCAAATGAAGACATAAGCAATGATAAAGAGATTTATGAAACCGACCATTTTAGGCATGCTTTTTATCCATTATTTCATTGAATATCCACAAAGCGCTCTCATCGTTTAGTTTGAAAATTATAAAAATTCTGTTGGATAAATACTTCGAATTCTTTACACGAGATGGCTCAAATCTGGTACCAACTTTAACTTTTGTCTGTAAGTTTTACTGTCTGAACCAAACAAAGGCTAATTCCAGACCTAGCCATATTTGACAAAATATTTGTCAGCTACAAAGATCTTGAATGGAACATCTGTAGCCCTAAAAATAGCTTTTCTAACATTCATAGGCTATAAAATGCGATACGTTGCGCACATTGGTTGCGAAGCTGTAACCCTCAAAATACAGGGTGCGTAAAAGTAATAAATGTCAAAACGTATATAGGTTTTGGAAGCGAAGCGTTTTAGTATACTGTGTACTGTAATAGTTAAGTTTATGTAACTTTAGATATGCGAGGCAATGCCAATGTAATTGTGGATAGGATTTTCAAGATGGCTTTGAACTATGTTGAGAATTTTAGTTGGTCGATAGACGAGACGTCTGCAAGTCTGCGAGAGCGCTTGTAACATATTGCTTAGGAATGCATTGAATGCTTTTTAATTGCTGGGGACGTAAACACATAACATAAACCCAGGTATAATTTGGATGTAAAATATTGCAAAATGTTGAAACATACATTAAATTAATAGACGTCCTAAACACGTTCTTGCAAATCTGCTTGTTTTGACAATAAAATGAAGAATATTTCAACCGTAAACTACTGATTGATATAAAACTTTGAATTGCACAATATACAAATTGACTGCAAATAAACGACAGAAATCTTCTTCTATAACCCGCGCTAATGTTTCGGGATATTTACGTCCATCAATACGTACGGGTGACGCGAAAAACAAGCTTTTAACACAATATTTACGAGGTCACATCGAGTTAATTAAGAAGCTAAAATATTAGCTCGTTGCCAATGACTCTCTGATCGAGGGCAATGCAAATGTCTGGAAAATCTTACCGAATGTGTTGTTCAGGTGCGTTTTCAAGAATCCGTGGGTACAACACTATATTTTTTTTTAACTAAAACTTTCTTTACAAGAATTTCTATGCAAGTGTATTTGTCATCACACGCCATTTAAACGTAGATGAATAAAATATTATTTTCTGATTATAAGCAGCTATATTTAAAAAAAACATATTCGTTGATAGGAGTTATAAAGACTAATTTCAACGCGCGATTCATTAAAAAAAATCACTCATCACAAGAAACAGCAATACTAAAATTAGATGACCGAGTACTAGAAGAATTACATAACACTGACAATAATCATACGGAACCAGATCCCGAAGTATGTAACAACGTTTTTATACATATAATTATAACTTTCCTTCCAGTACAGCACCGGTCGTTGGCACGGTATAAATTTAAACATTAAAATAAACAAGCATATAAAATAACTCAGGTTTGATTCACTGGCGCACCGCTTGACGAAGGGGTGAAGTTTTTATTCCGTTCATCTTCATAATTCATATCATTTTACATTTTATCATGTGCTGCATTAGATGAATCTGTTTGTAATTGTAACAATGTTTTAATAAGGAAAGTTCTATTATTATCTTTCGAGGTTGTATCTTGTAACGGGGCTAATGGGTTGTCTACTTGTCTTTTTCGTTATCATTAACATGCTTTCTCTTCACTTAGTCAGCTTTCTGGTTCTATGCAAAACTTACATAATAATAAAGGTTCTTATTACTATTTTGAGTTGTAGTGTAACTTCGAATTTGGTTAAGCAAACGAGTGATGTTAACTAAGTATGTACTCGCTCCTACCTGACAAAAGAACATGAATCCATAAGACAATCAGCTTACGCCGATACGGAAAAGAGAGTAAATAGTGATATTTTTATCGCTCTTTAAACAGTGAAATTGCTTTCGAATATTTTAATGTAAGACAAGCTATTGGTCGTCGGCTCACGTACTAGAACGAAAGGTCAAGATCACAGTGAAATAGATGTTGTTTTAAAAGGTCGGCTAGAGGTGATTCGGTCACATCCACTGCAGACTAAACAAAAGTCAGAACGTCTGTATTTATGATCTAAAACAATACTTAACCCAAACAATTATACCTGTTTACAACTACGCGATTATTTACTAGCTGTTGCTGAGTTAGTTGCTTATGTGAATCGTAAAAACAAATGTTTTTGTACAACTGGATCTGGAAACAAATTGTTTGATTTCCCTCAAAAATAAGGATTTTAAGCGCTCATTTAGTTTAAATGAGGACTCATAATATCGTTGCTTATTTGAAAGAATACAAAAGACGTAAATAAGAAATTAGAACACAAGTTTTGATTAAGCATAAAGAAAACACGCGCGCCACGTAAACATAAACTTTTAACGACCAATCATAAACAAAAATAGTAAATTTTCCTTCTATTCGGCGCATAAACTACTTTTAAAAATATCTGTTTTGTGTCAAAATTCATAGGATCGTATAACACGTGCCGTGCCCGCGTATATCATAGTACCGAGGGGTTAACTCAAAGATAAATATGGATGCAACAGTTTTTTAGGGTTAGATCAGTTTTTATATAAATATCTTGTTCTAAATCGGTTTTCAACAATCCTTTTTGAAATGATTTATTCGTTTTGAAGGGTGAAGGGTTTAACCGTGTAATTGTTTTGCTATTAATAACTAACACTAAATTGTTGAGCCGCTTTTAAATTGATGTTGTTGTTTATTTTCGGGGTGAATGACTACCGGTTTGATATCTCGTGGAGTAGTCAATTGGTTAGTAGTCCGTAAACATTTCAGTGAGGCAAGAAATATTGAAATGTTTGTCGCGGTTACGTTTAAATAAACTAAATTAAGGTATAGTTATTGTGTATTGATAACTTTCCTTTGTTAATAAACAAAGAAATTACAATAAGTTCTATAAATTCCGAGTGTCAGTTTCACTTTCGTGTCCACAGAGTACATTATAAAAAACTACAAAAACTAACGTATATTTTTAAACGACGTTTCTAATTTGCATATAAATACACTCCTGAGTCCTGACTGCCTCAAAACAAGTCATACACAAGTTAATTCACAATTTTTGTAAAACAAAAAAAGCTAGAACGTAGATGTATTCATAAAACAAATAATTACATAACGCCGCGCCAGATGTCGCGTGCGGAGGTTTTTTCGTTCTCATGTTAGTAAACATAGCTATGGGTATGTAAAGGGTGATTCAAAACGAAATTTAAAACTTTTTTGTTTTTTATAGGCCAGTTTTCTTTGTGTGACGTCATGAGGTATATTATTACAAATGCAATTTGTACACGTAGTAGTGTGTTAAAGAACTGCGAACAGAAAAGCTTGGATTCTTCCAAGCATTTCCCTGCTAAGTTCTTGAACCTAAATGACATGTACTGGGTCATTTTTCGTTGTGGAAGCGAAGCTACGTGCAGTGTATTGCGGCGTCTTGCATCCACAACGGAAAATATCCTGAGTTTATGGTGAGGAGCCTGATGTTCGGAATTGCTTTCGACTTACACTCTTCGCATAGAAACAGTTATCAGTGAAAACTCTAATTAAAAAGTACCTGAATGTTATTACAATGGACAAAACTCAGCAAGAAATTCCAAAGCAACTCTTTAAAAAACCTTGCTAACAAATGGACATTGTAACAAACAAGTGATTCTTAATTAAAGCTATGTATTATGGAAACTGTTATCCATACATATTCATCAAATACCTCCGACACTACAAGTATTTTTAAAGGTAATCTACCTCATTACTATGTACGATAAGCTACAATAGCAATTATACCGCACACCGCTGATTAACCTAGAGATTATAGACTAGGTATGTATGTACAGTCAACAACAAAAATAGCTGAACATTTAAATAAAGAAACTATTTTTTTAACATTCTGTTCAGTGTCCCACTGCTGGGCAAATGCCTCCACAAAACCCTGCCCAATGCTATTTCGTCCCATGTCAAAGAAGTCCAAATTATCTCGCCATTGCCTTCTCGGTCTGCCTGGTTAACTTATTTTTCTTAAACCATTATTTTAAGGAAAATTGATACAGATTAAAAAGTCTTACACATTCTCAGACCATCATTTGGTCTCATATAATTTGAGACTAGGTATAACTTGCATTGACGTATATTTCTTTCAATTTGAGATAAAGTTTCTTCACTTGTTCAGCTGGTTCTGTTGCTGACAGTGGCGTTACTATAGGGTGGCAGGCTGGTAAAATGCACGGGCCCCCAACCAGCAGGGGGCCCCAACCAGAAGGAGGCCCCGGCCAGAGAAGGCCAGTCTATGAAGATTTACATTCAAATAAATTTGCCTCGGGCCTCAAATGGTACAGTTACGCCACTTTGCTGACCGTACAAACAATCGCATTAAATCTCGCCGTACACCACATTAACTATGTAATAAACAAACAGTGCTAATTATACTATTAGACGGGTGAAACTGATCGCGTGGTTATATGACAGGACTCAGGCTGACCGCAACCAAAGTACAGATGATTACAGAAGTTACAACTCCTTCTTAGGCAATAGGCTCGCCACACATGAAACTAAAAATAAAATAAATCCGGAATAAAACAAATAAGAAAAGGCTACTCATTTCTATAGAATAGAAAGTTTCTTAAAACTTTTGGCAAACCAAACTAAAAGACAAATCTGAAATTAAGTATTGTGAAAAGCATTCGGTATCATAGCAGAAAATACCCTAATTCAAGAACCAGTCATAGGCTACATTTCCAGACAAAGTCTTCTATATCTATATAGCAGACTGCAGGGTAAAGGCCTCTTCTCTTATAGAAAAGAATTGAGCATTGATCACCACGCTACCTCACTGCGGGTTTGCGATTTCAGATAATTAAATCCAGGTTTCCTCACGACGCAACGTTTTCCGTCAGTGGTGTCTTAAAATATCTTAGCAAGTATTTACGACTTTGAAAAAGTTACATTGATACTTGTCTGGGTTTGAACCTGCAACTTTGTGCATCCCGTATGCCAACCACTAGGCCACCACAACGTAGTCTTTGTGACTTTATTTGCATTTATAAAAGTTCGTCTCCTATTCGCATATTGGCCGGAGTTGTATTTCTGTAAATTCATACCTTGCGACAATTGACCGCAAACCGCAGTAAACAGCGATAATTGACAGAATAAACAATTGGCCGCAACCGCAGAGGGGTATGCAGAATAGTAAGCTACGATGTCAGTTAGTAGTTAACTACAGAATTGGTGTGAACTGTACATGGTAACATGCAGACACGCAAATATTTTTTTTTTTCCTTGTAGGTGGCTATGTAAGAAAAAGGAGAAGGGAGGTCGTATTGAAACCATATAATAAGAAAATGTTTATAAAAAAATGTTTACTAAGCCTTTAAATACCTACCTATCTTCATGACAGAAAAAAAATCTCAGAATAACAAGGCAGAGCAATCATATTCTCATGGTATACGTATTATGAGTGACTATAAAAAAATATCGCAAATATATTTAAATAAATATAATAATAACACGAATACCTGTCACATTATCTATTGCCCATACGCATTCCTATCCAAATTCGCAATCCAACTTCGTTGTTAATACTAATTCGCGTTCGTATTTTAAAACATCCTGTGCGAGGAAGCGCGCACGTGCTACGTAAACTTCCTGCGTTCACCTTGTATGCGTGTGCGCCGGCGACACAAAGATCCACAATAATCAATCGCACTTGACGGTTTCGTTTCAGTTGTTTAAATGATGTATAATTATGATTTTAATGTTAACAGACTGATTGTATTATCTTAATTGTGTGTGTCAAATTTTTGAATAATTACGGCATTATTATTATGAATAGTTGAGAATGAAGTGGAGAAGAATAAGGCGAAAAAAGAATCCGTACTCTTTGCCTTCCTCGCTGGAGAACATACTCGACTTTGAGCAAATATTATGATGATTTGCAAAGGATTGTAGAATATAATAGGTGGCTAACCTATGCCATTTGCCACGGACCCTTAAACACAATGATATGTCAAAAGTATAGATACGTCATATGCTAACAAAATGAACGAGAAAAGTGTTCCGAACTCATGAGTCCGAGTCTTATGTCAAATCGGACAACAATTGTACTACCCAAGACTACAATTGTCCCCTTTTCGAGTCTTCAAAATGAGCGCGCTTGTGACATATCTATACTTTTCAAATATCTTTGCATATACATCTATACTTACATAATTATATTCTATGGTAATCAGCCGTTTGAAAGACCCCGACAAACAGATAATTTAAGTAACAGAGCTCACTCAAAAACTACCATAGTAAAAGTTAAAAGTACCTCATAAACCATGGTGGTCGTGCAGTTAATATACGTGGTACATTAACCATGACTGGGCTTGGGGTGAGTGCTGGGCTATTTTTAGCCCAAGCAACCAGGTAACCCTAGTTACAGTACGGCTTGAAGGGTACGTTTTCGTTATTAAAACTGGTGTTATATCAGTTGAGGTATTCTAGAGTTAGATGCTACTGATATTCGCTATTGATATTGATAAGATAGAATAGAATAGAATTTATTTAACTTTAGTGTTAAGTGTAACATTGTTGAAGACTAGCTTCTAAGTATTTTAATTAATTAAAGTACTTTATAGGGGAGAAATAATGCCATTTGATAAGAAATTCCTAAGTGAGAGAGTAGACTAAACGCCTCTTAAAGTCGCCCGTAAGTAGTCATGCGAAGTTCACAATATCTGAGTAGCATTAATCAGAGGATAGTCCTGACACACACCTGGCACACCTGAGAGATTTTCAACGGTGTGTAAAGCCATGACAGAGGCCTACAGGCGGTTGTTCATCAACCATACGATAAGAAGAAGGGTAGGTACTCCTAATCTGGCAGTAATTTGTTATGCGTTATCTGTCCCCTTACCATGCACACTTAAAGCAAGACATATTCCGTTGAGCAAGCGAACCGCCACAATACACTGCAAGTAACGGCATCTCGCTTTCACAACGAAAAATGTCCTGCTTTAGGAGTTCATGGTAAGGGCCCTGGTTACCCTTCCAAGAGACATGCGTGTTAATATACAAACATACGAAACCTTCTACCTTGAAACAGTTCTAAAATAAGCAAAAAGGATTACACTTGAGACAGAAGTGCCACTTCTTCGTTATCTCGTGTCTGGACTACTAGTTTAAGATAACTGATTGGTTCTTGAACCACTTGTTACTCTATCGGAATGTTGTCTAGTACATTGTAGAGCTCATGTTTGTGTTTTATACTATTTAATATGGATAACAAGTGAATAATGTTGATTAACTCTTATTTTAGGGGTTTCTAAGCTTCCTTTAGTTGGGTTTCAACTGAATTCTGAAGAATGAATTGTTTTTTTATTAATACTGAAGTAATTTCAGACAAACCACGATTCTGCTTAGAAATTTTGAGCAATTTTGTTAAATGGATTTCTGAAATTTATTACCATTATATTTAATATTATAAATTATCTGCGAATAGGATCTTTTGTCGTTTCAGGTCACAATAAAAGACCCGTGAGAAGGTCAGTTTAGCTAGGGCTCCAAAGAGTTTTGGATACGCTTAGCGTAGGTATATACGTAACTGACTCTGTGACCTTTATAAATAGTAAACATTTAATTAAAGTTATCTTCAACAATAACTAATACAAAGAGTAGGTAGCACTACAGATAGTCCAAATTTCTCAAGCCCTAAACTCTCACAAAGAGGTCCTATATCGAGCTGTGATATCACAACAGATCTGGTCTCGTAATCAAACAGTGCGTTCACACGATAGGTCAAATTCGTGCGATCAACGATATTTCTGGATCTTGTATACCTTATGCCGCGTTTGAATCTGGTGGTTGGCCAGTTGAACGGAGAGTAACCCAGTAATAAGTTATAAATATATTTTTCAATAAGCAAATAATTCAATCTTTGGTCTTCTTCTTCTTATCGTATGGTTGATGAACAACCTGGTGTCAGAGTTTAAACCGCCTGTGACATGACTTTACACACCGGTGAAAAATCTCTCAAGTGTGCTGGTTTGTTTAGTAAAAATTGCACACATCATAAGTCCTAGATTTGATAGGACAGAAAAAATGTTTTAAATTAAACAAATAATTAATTCATAACAAAGAAATAACTGGTCTACTTGAGCAAAAACGTTACGATATCCAAAAAGTAATCAATAAAAATGGATTTGAATACTAACTATTAAAGTAATTTGATCCCTCACAATCTTCATGTAATTTGGTTTACAATGCCTTTGATGACAAGTTCTTTGAAATTCTAAGTATCTAGTCAGAATTCTCATCAAACATTAACACCAGAAACAGTATGACCTACTCTTTTCAACCAGAATAAACAATCAAAACTTATATTGATTAGACATAACATATACGTTAACACTACCCAGAAATCTGCTACCTGCTTCCGCAAAGTTCATCAACTCGACCCGAATTCTCAGACGTAAATCATATTACTTACCATATTGTTATTAATAAAATCGACTCGCCTATTCACTGGCTTAATAGCACAGTCTAAACAGGTCATAGGAGTCATCGGGTGCTGTTTTCTGTCTGTCTGTAAGCTCTGCAAAATTGTAGCGAGTTGTGTTTATAAGAGTAATGGTCTGACAATGGCCTAATGTAATTATTGTAAGGGCTTCTTAAAGTCAGGTGGTTTGTTTACGAGAATAGGGAATTTCGGAGCTTTTGTGTTTTGGCAAGGTTTCGTGTTTGTGTTAGGTGAAGTTGTTGGTTTGTAAAGTTGTAACTTGTTCTATTTTGGTTTTCTATAGCTTCGTAAAGTTTGTTAGAAATGTTTAAGGTAGCTGTGTCTTTGCGGTTCTGTTAAGGCAAGGTTAGGAGTTTCGTGTAAGGTTAGGTTGTTGGTTTGTAAATTTGCAACTTGTTCTGATTTAGTTTCCGATTGCTCTGTAAAATTTTGTTAATAATGTTTAGGAAGCTCTGTATCTTAGAGGATATTTTATCGATGACGTGTCCAAAGCTGTACATTGTACATAATAGCTTTTTTTTTAAATGGGTTCATCAAGACACTCTTAAATAATTTTCATAGGCAAAGAGCTAAACTAAATAAACAACACACATGTATTAAAACCTGGGAAGATAGTACTGAGGCTTTTTTAGCCCTGCAGTGGTAAATTTTGAGCTCTCGATAATATTTCGCGATGTGTATATCTGTATATCTCGCTACGCCCTTAAAAGCAGGGGGTATCAACATTTGTGCTAACTATAAAATATTGTATTTTATGTTAACGACTTCCCACCAATGTTTAATACACTGAAAGCATAAAAAAACAAAGACACAGCGGTCCCTTGCCCACATAAATTCCAAACAAAATATTATTCACGCCCTTATAAGATCGTTAAATAAATATATTCCCACATTACGCAAACTGCAATACAAAACGGTTACTAAATATTCAATTGAATTCGTATATTATGTGAAAAAACTTCCGCATTACGTTAAATAAGTGTGTCTCCCGGGTTCGAAGTCCCGACCTTGGGCCGCTTCTCCCCTATAGCTATTGTTCGTCTGAACAATTTGTAAATTATCGATAAGGAGCCCGAGATTCTGTAGGGAGGGGACTACGTCGATAAAATTGGGGATTTTATCAATTATTTATTTTTATGGAATTTAATTTTATTGACATTCGGATTTTCCTATATTTTATGAATGAATATTATAACTTAATAGAATGAGAATTTCAAAAATATGCTCATAATATTTATCTAATAACAACCTTTGGAGTTTCTTTCCGGTTCTTCTCCATAGGAATGACACTGTTAGAGCCGTGCAACTAGCATTTTGTCGTTTCATAAGTGCCTGTAATGTGCTTACATGAAATAACAACGTTTTAATCTGAATTAAAAAAAAAAATAAGTAATAGCATAAAATAACATCACGCCTGTATTCCCCGAAGGGGTAGGCAGAGGTGAACATATAGTACACCCACATTTCGCCAGTTATGTTGTAAGTCCCAATGTAATAGGGGGCGAGCCTATTGCCATCAACCGGGCACAAATCGAGACTCCGTGCTGCTACTGAGAATTACCTAATGGAAAACTCAGTAACACTTTGCCCGACCCGGGATTTGAACCCAGGATCTCTTGCTCAGCAGTCGCGCTTAGCGACCACTAGACCAACGAGGCAGTAATAGCATTAATTATATTTTTTTACCAGGAATGTTTGTAAGCACTTGCACACTATCACCTATGTAAGCATGTTTTACAAGTACCAATAAAAATCATCCTCGTTACAATTCCTCATCAACACTAAAAGTATAATTGACAGTAAGTTAATTGTTACAAAACTTGTAACGATTTATACCATTAACATTTACATCACGTATTCTCTATCTATATAAACCAAATCCAATCCGTTCGTCGATAACAATCGCGATCGCAACACTAGGTTGCGCCCGCGCAGAAAATCGTTATTCAATTGGGCGAGCTCCTACTACAGGCCATAAATGTTGCTACTATCAAATACGTGGTTTGAATTTCTCGATGGTCATCAGTTCGACATCAATCGTTATTGTGTAGTTTTGTATTTGCGATCTGACATTTTGTCGTGGCTTTAGATCTTTGATTTAAATCGCAGTTCCAGTAAAGTTTTGTAGGTAATTAGAATTAAGTCTTAATATTCTGTGGTCATTCACGGCTATTTATATTAGTTATAAGTTTCTTTGTAACGTCTCCTGTCTGTATGTATGTTACATATTTAAGAATTTCTGATTTATAGAACAAATCAATAACATTTCGAGTTATTTTATTTAGGGAGTTTTAACGAGAAAGTTATTATAACACTGATTATATTTATACTATTGGTTTCAGGCATTCCATGCCTATCACAGACACCAGCTCCTCACAGAATATGAAAACTAGACTAGACTGTGTAATGCAACTAGCTATAAGACTCTATACCATTGTGAGGAGAAATAAAGAAATATTATTATTATTATTACTATATGATACATGATGATTCACTTGGGTAGGTATATTTTTATTTATTTTTATATTATGTAATACTACTCCGAACTGATTTTCACATTATTTATTTAATAAAACACTGCTTAATTCTTTCTTATAGCGTAAAAACTAACTGCAAGAAATCGTCAACATTTTTGCATTTCACATTAAGCCTAATATTTATTCATGTTCAATCACAACGGCCAACCATTCGGGGATTATAAACAGCTAGTTATGCATCCATATCGTGAAGTTTAAGCCGATGTAGAACAAATAACAGTTGGCTTATGAACAGTCAAGTCATTTACAGTAACGTGTTGTCATTCACGGGCCTTGTTATGTGCTGAACATTTTACAACTGTGAGCTGTGGCTGTTATGTTTCTAAGTTTTTTTTTCCATCTTTTTTTAAAAAGACTTCGCCCCACACTAGAAATTTCTCCTGTGCGTATCACATACATGAAATATCACATACACAAGCACCCAGACTCGGGACAAATATCTGCGGTTCGCACAAATGTTTACTCCGTGCGGGAACTGAACCCGCAACCTTAAGGGTGTGGGTGTCGTAAGAGGCGACTAAGGGAAAATGCAGAAGATGGGCAGCAGCGTCTTCTGTAACTTGACCACCAACACTGCGATCCCCAAGCCGCTTGCCAAGCGTGGGGATTATATTACAGTTTGACTACCATGCCGCAGACACAATTGATTTTTTATTGTTCGCAGGTCAAATATGATCCGCGTGGCGTTAAACAAACTTAAAATTGAACATCAAAATGCAATAGACCATTCATCTCGCTTTATTAAAATATTATGAGCGATTACGATTGGCTTTAAGTAGCCACTTAAACCTGATTTACACGTCGGTAATGTTCAGTTGAGGTGACTTTTAGGTGCAATACGTAGGTACAAATATACGTACATACAAAAATATACATAATTATGTAGGTATGTACGATAAGTACTGATTGTAGATACTTGTAGTAGATTCCTACTGTATATTATATTATTACACTACCTCGTTAGTCTGGCTGAGTGAGAGGTCTTAGGTTCGAATCCCGGGTCGGGTAAAATGTCACTGGGTTTTTCCATTTGGTAATTTTTAGTAGCAGCACGGAGTCAATGGAGGCAATAGGCCCGCCTCCTATTACATTTAAAAAAAAAACCGTCGCCCCACACTAGGACTTTCTCCTGTATCGTGGGTGCGTTTTACAAACATGAAATATCACATACACAAACACCCAGACTCAGGACAAACATCTGCGGATCACACAAATTTTTGTCCGGTGCGGGAATCGAACCCGCAACCCCTAGCGCAGCAGTCCAATCACTTAGCCACTGCGCCAATCAGGTCGTCAAAGGGACATTGGACATTGGGTCTTTTAAGATAACTGGCTAAGGGTGTAGTGTAAAAGTATACATCTCTGGCTACTCCTTCGAGCAATACAGGCGTAGTGTTACGTCTCTCTTTTAAAACATAACTCAAATGCAAATTCTATCTATTTAATTCGCATTGACTGTTCGGTATTTATGTCCGACGCGCTGAAGTTTTCACGGCGTTTGATAATTTATATCAAACGTTATTTCTGTACTGCACTCTTACATGATATTTTGTCTATAACACACAATATTGCCTTGTAATATCTAGCTATTAAAGGTGAAAATCGTGTGCGTGGGTTAAAAAAATAGTCGTAGACGACGGCTCCTTAGTTTATCGATATGAAAATTTATCGATACTCTGACAGCAGTTTTTAATGTTAGATAGATAGATAGATTTCTCTTAATTGTACACCAAATACAAGCTTAAGTACAGTCTATGGATAATGTACAATGGGCGCTCTTATCGCACTAAGCAATCTCTTACAGACAACCTTAGGATGGACAGAGTTGTATTAACAAGAAGGTAAGGGTAGTGTGCGGTGTAGCAATTGTTAATATAAGTTTTTCGGAGCAAACATCTTCATGAATCCCTATGATGTTAAAGAATATACCTTGGCTGTAGCCATTTGTACGTTAAATTATTTATAAAAAGAATAGATAGATAGATAGATATTATTCTTTATTGCACACCGAGAAACAGAAAATACTTCAAACTAAAACCGTGCAAGTGACGGTCCTATTGCTTAGATATAGTAATAGTAGTAGTTAGAAACCTAAGCGTATAATTAGAGCAGTTTTTTTTTTTTGCCGTGTGGTATCCGCCCTAGAATTGACCACCCCCTTTCCTCCCGTAGGTGTCGTAAGAGGCGACTAAGGGAAAATCCAGAAGATGGGCAGCAGCGTCTTCTGTAACTTGACCACCAACACTGCGATCCCCAAGCCGCTTACCAAGCGTGGGGATTATGGTGACCCCCCCCCCCTCTTCTAAAAGGGGGAGTCCTTCGTTCAACAGTGGACTCTTCCGGCTGATGATGATGATGATATTTAATTTAAATATTTAATTTCTATAAATGAATAACATTAAATGCAAACAAATATATTTTACTTAGCGTTTCTGAATTTAAATCCAAAATTACTGCATTATAAAGTAAGAAATTAAGACTATGTACTTTTATATACTTATATTCGTACCTATCTACCTATATATACGTGTGTCGTATACCTTACTATCTAAGTGAATAAATTAGTAAAACATTCCGCCACATTTTAACGACATAACTCGATACTTTCTCAGCCACAACATAAAACGCGTTGCAAATCCTTCCACAGTTCGTAGATACATACGTACGTACATATAGATATAAGTATTATGTACTCCTGAGTTATACCTCCTGTCACTTTAATAGCGAATTAAACAAATTTATTTAGGTGTTACGTATAACTTTCAACGATATAAATATCGGACGATTTGTCTACTCGAAGGTGAAACGCATGCGCGAACAAAATGAGAATAATACTGTGAATGTGTGTACAGTCTATTACTGCGACTTTTTCGTTTTAGTGCAGACAGACGTGAAGTCTTCGCTAAAATATATAGCTTTTTCGAAATAGCGCCATTTTTTGGGGTTAATAGAGAAGTGTCACTTATAGGTACTTACAGCCTGCTCTTGCTATCAATCGATCACCATTTTAGACAACCCTAGGTTGCTATTGAGAATTGTACTGTCCTAACAGAAAATTTCAATAACAATGTCTTGGCATCAAACCCAAGACTTTAGACCATTAACATAATTAAAGTCTTAGCACAAGTATTAGATTTTCTATTTTACATCCTGTGATCAATCTATATTTCTATATACTTCTCGTTTAACAATTTAATGTTCGGATATACAAAAAACCTAACGATTTCCGTTGTTTTATTTGAAGTTTTCCCAGCACACTCATCTTTTCTCCCAATCGATTTGCCTCCCAAGAATTCTAATAAACGATACTTCATCAAAAACAGAGCAGTATCTTTTACGGACGTCGGTCTCAATAAGATTCGCCCGAACTTATTCGTGGCGGGCATAAAAGTGGATATCAAAGAGATGGCTGTTACAAATGTGATTTTCTATATTAAATCTTCTTTGCAAGGTCAGGATATCCGAATGAGGTATACAGATAGATGGAGAAACTGGTAAGAGCCCGCGAGTTTGCCCGCGTGAAAACGATCCCGCGATTTTTGAGTTAAGTAGTAGCGTTTTTTAAATGGTAGTGTACTGTAAGGTTTAAGCTATATCCAACTATATAGAACTTTGTGACGATTGGTATGATACTAGTTATATTACAAGCCATTTTCCAAATAGTACGAAACGAGTAAAAATCTTTGTCATTGAAATAAAAATATTTTTACGGATTTTATACCAAAAAACAAAATTAAAACCGCGATAAAAACCGTAAAAATAGTTTTATTTCGATGACTAATATTCGCGTAAGTGATAGAAATCATTATAAAAATCTTTGTGTTGAGTGATAGGATTAATTCCTGGCACATAAAAGTATTCTTAAAAAAATATATAAAAAACAAAAGAGTTAACACTGCATTCTCATTTCGTGTTTACAATCGAATCGTTTATAATCTCCCAGACTCGGAAGATCGTATCTAGGTTATAAACACACTTGTGTGGTAATCTAATTTGCAAATATCGCTGAAACCAAATTTTGTAATTCACTACGTATTTATAAACATCTTCGCAAATCTTTTTAAGGGAAAACCCGCAATAAATATCACTGGAAAAAATCTTTGAGATGGTTTTGTAACCTTTAGTGACCCAAACGTTTCTCTGTAACGTTTCGAGTAAGCTTTATATATAGAAGTCTGAAGCATCTTAACGCAAACGTGTTTGTTTACGTTATAGAGTTAAATACAGTAATTTAAGATCGAATATGTCTGCAAATTGGTTTATTTTAAGAATCTTTCTCTCCTTTATTTGCCATGAGTAAACTTGAGATCTGGCTCTTGCTTTGTCTTGCATACTTGACAGTATTATCATGCCTATATTACCAGTAGGGGTAGACAGGACTGTGCCTACCCTATTAATCTTTCTGTATTTATAATATCTTTAAAAACGATATATCTACAGTCCCCTGAAAAATGCAAGTCTATTTGTTATTGACACCAGAACCGAACCTCTTACTTTAATAGCAAATTTTAAACGTATATAACAATATCGATTGATACCTAAACATTGGCTAATAAAATAAACTTATATTTGATTATAAATAAACATCACAGGCCACACATCACAGGCCATTTGAGCAGTCCCACATATTTCACATGACCGCAAGGTTATAGTCGCTGACTGGAACGTATCTGTATCATTTTTATTCTTATTTTGGAGTTTTTGTGAACGAATATACATTTTGGACAATCAAAGATGCCTTGAAATGCCCTTTGAATAATAAACAAGTTGGGATACCGATGATCTAAGCAATTTTCATCTATGTTTGCTTTTCAGAATATATAATTTAAGTTTGATTAAACAGTATTTTATTTGTAAAATCCAACGTATTTAAGCCTAATTCTTCATATTCATAAACGAGGATCATATGAACAACATTTATGTTTTTTACATAATATATAGAAATTCATATTCATTAGCAGGAACTACTTACTCAGAAGCCCATATACAAAACGAAAGCGCCAATACATTCATCAAACAAGTAAGCACACAAACTTTAATTTTTTTCTACACATCGTTGCTAGGCAACTCGTCAACAACTCATACAGTTGTAACAAGCGTACCTCTATCTAGGCCAGTATCTGAAACTAATAGCTACAAAACAATAGGTGCTTTGTTCATTGAGCGAGATTGGATAACGAGTCGTAGGGGAGCGATGGATGCTGGCTTCTTTTAGTTAAATTGCTTGTTTGTAGGTTAAGATATAGCGAGGAATATTGGATGGGTCTCAGTGGAAGTGGGGCATTGCCAAGTTTAGGTTTTGTTTAATTAGCCGCTAAGATTTCATCTATTTAATTTATTTTTATGAATTGGTTTGCTGTTTTATATTATACACTGTTTATAGCAGTGATAGCCGAGTGGTATGACCGTTGGACTGCCAAGTCAAAGGTCGTAAGTTCAAACCCCGACACGCACGAATTTCTTTTCGAATTCATGTGCGTACTACAAATTAGTTATTAGTTTCTAAAAACGGTGAAGGAAAACATCATGAGAAAACCGGCACACCTGAGAGATTTTTCGTCGGTGTGTAAAGCCATGTCAGAGGCCTACAGGCGGTTTAAATTAGGTATAGTTTAAAGTCATTATACGATACTGAAGAGACCACTGTTGATAGCAACACATTGTGAGATTACTAGGGATCCTTTATGCGGTACACGCAAAGCACTGCAAATGCTAAGCACAATTTACAATTATTTTTCTAAACAAAAAAAACATCCTCAAATTAATTGACTAACTGTACTAACTGACATTTACTTCACCAGTTATCTGGGTTGGACCCAGTCCACTAACACATAACGAAGCTCATCAGCCAGTCTGCCCGCGCCCTTACAACGCGGCAGAATAATTTACGTCCATCGACACATTTTTCAAACAAAACTTCTGAGAATCGAGAGCCCTATTCTGGATTCGGCTCACTACTCGACAACTTGTAACGAATGACAAGTCTGAGATACTAATCTTTAGGACAATGGGTGACAGAATTAACACCTCTGTTACACAGGATGAAGATAAGATGTTTTAGGGTTCTGTGCGACGAAGGGAAAATATTAAAACCTATATACAGATGTTAAAAAGAAACAAAAAAAAAGATTTTTTTTTATATTTCGAAACGATTGTAATAATAATTGTCGTTTTAAGACAAACTGTAGTTCTTGTATAGCAGTATAAGATATTAAGGGCTTTATTATTTACTATATATTCCGGTTATACTCACGTGTGTATTCGGGGATGCCCGACTAGTTTCGAACTCGAACAGAGCCCATATTCATGAGCTGGTTAGGGTTACCCGGCAGTGTCGCTAGCCGAACTGAACCCGTGAGTATAACCAGAATATATAATATGGATAACACTCACGAAAGTTATTATATTAAGTGCTTTACCCGGATTCGGATAAGTTTGCAAATATACTAAGATAATAATTTATTACAAAAATCTGACGGTAACATAAACCTATCTGCGGTGTATCAAATTTAAAAACACCTTTAACATTATATAAGTCTCATTTTAATGGCGAAGAACTAACTAAAATTTAAAAACTCACACAGCTTGCCATTGTGCACTTGCTACAAGCCCACAACATAAATTCGTTGAAGCCTGTTAGTGTAAAGTAATCAAACAAACAGTTGATGATCACGATCGAACCGATGTAAATGGGCCGTCCTAATTCTTACAAACGTAACGTGAGCCAATCGTGGTCAAATTATGTGTTTTGAATAGGGATGGCACATTAAAGAAAAAAAAGTTTGGTGAATTTCGTAGTAGAACTTATCGTACAGTTTTTGGTTCTTCGCTTCACTATTAGGTTTATAACCTACATTTTAAAACAAATAATATCACTATTAAAATTGTTTTGTAGCAGTTTTTCCCGACTTCATCATTTGCGAAATCTTCTTCTTCTTATCATATGGTTGATGAACAACCTGGTGGCCTCTGACATGGCTTTACACACCGTTGAAAAATCTCTCAGGTATGCCGGTTTCCTCACGATGTTTTCCTTCACCGTTTTTAGCAACTGATAACTAATTTTTAGTACGCACATGAATTCGAAAAGACATTGGTGCATGCCGGGATTTGAACTTGCGACCTTTGACTTGGCAGTCCAACGGTCATACCACTCGGCTATCAGTGCTGTGTGTATTTGCGAAATGAAGGTTAATTATTATTATGATGATTTTTATTTATTAATTATTACTGAAATCAATTACTGGTTGCGCGTTCCCTTGAAACCAGCTCAATTAAAAAAAAATCTGACGCAATTTATTACTAGTTACAACTACACAACACCTCCATTGACTACAGAATAACTGCTAACGCACAGCCCTAATTCCAACAGCAAGGCACAGCATTAGCATTCTCTGCATCGCATACAAATTCTTGACGCCTGTCGACAACTGTTTCTAGTAAACACACTGATTTACAGAATACGGACACTATGCGACAACCAGTGTGACTGTGGTGTGACTGGGTGAATTATTTGATACCAGCTTCAGCCCGCGGCTTCACTTACGTTTGTTTAGATTTTAATTTTGCCCTTAACACCCTTAACACTTTTAAAGGTTCTTATAAAAAAATCTCTTAAGACAGAACTAAAGTGTCTGATGATAACCTTATGTTTCAATAGACACATATCGCATCCAGCGTCTTAAAGCAATTGTGTTCATCGAAAGTTATTAGAACAATATACCTTCGGGAACAATACTTTTTTCTGGATGAAAGGTGCCCTATGTCCTTTTCTGTACCCCTGATAACGTATATGCAAAATTTCATGATAATCGGTTCAGTGGTTTAGGCGTGAGAAAGTAACATACAAACAAACATACTTTCGCATTTATAATATTAGTGTGTGTGAGCACTATTGTCTAGCGTTAGGAATTATGTGTAAATCAGATACAAATCGTATGACAGCTAGACAGTTTAGTACCGAACGTGGACTGCCCATTTATACCGTTAATGTCGATAAATTATTTATTGGTTGTTACTAAAGTGTTAGACAATGGCCTACAATTATTATGGAAAAGGGTAAAGGGACTGCTATCAAAAGAGTACTTATAACATCTAAGGAACACAGCTTTTGGCCTGTAACTGATCTCTGTATGTAAAATCTGATGTTTCATGAAGATTTACATACCTACTTAATATCAGGGGTGTAAACCGTGTGGTATCCGGCCTAGAATTGACCACCCCCTTTCCTCCCGTGGGTGTCGTAAGAGGCGACTAAGGGAAATACCAGGAGATGGGCAGCAGCGTCTTCTGTAACTTGACCACCAACACTGCGATCCTCAAGCCGCTTGCCAAGCGTGAGGATTATGGCAAACCCCCCCTTCTAAAAGGGGGAGGCCCTTGTTCAACAGTGGACATCTATCGGCTGTTGATGATGATGATGATCAGGGGAGTTGCAGGTCCCTTCACTGCTAGGAATACGATGATCATCAGATATTTATTTACTCTTCGAGAGACTAATAACAATGTAATATTATAAACTATTCTAGATAATCTAATCTAATAATAAATAATTACAATAGAATAGAAAATGTTTCAGTTTGAGTTCCACATTACAAATCAAAGAATGATTCGGCTATAAGCCTTCAGCTGTGTTCACATATTTGGGCAAAATCTCGAATTTGCATGAAATCTTAACTAACCAGGGTCATCATTATAAAAATATAATACAAAGCAACGCTTCTTGCTATCAAACTAAACTATAAGACTACTTAGTACATTGTCACACACACAACTGCACTTGTGACAACCGTCCTTGCTCAAACTCAAGTCCACTCCTAGCTTTGTCTCAACTTCAAAGTCCAGGCTGTGAAGGTATGTGGGTTTTTTCCCTTTCACCTTAATGACCTAATCACAGGTACTGGTACACAGGACTGTACCTACGACCTCCTTGAAGCATCACTATATACCTAGACAAGGCTTTAATTATAAACTCCGAGTCCAGCACATACCTCCGTATACGCCGGCGGAATACCGTTGATTTTCATTAGCACCTGCATTTAATGTTAATTAATTAATTATTTGTTTCGCCGTTTCTTTTGTCAGGAAATGTTGTAAGTAGGTACGTTGTGTTCCTTGTAAAGGGAAGATGGCTCTGACTATTATTTTCTATCTATTTTATCGAGGTTGTTGAAGCCAGAATAATTTTTTTGGCTCCTGTAAATAACATTACGAATATTCTTCGAAGATAGGTTTCAGGTTTAATGCACGCACACTTTCGCTATTCAATTGCCATGTCTAGAAGAATTTCATATTTCATATCCTTTCGCGATTACTTACATCTAACTCTTATAGAACATAATTATCATCGACACCTAATAAGGTAAAGATTTTAATTTTACTAAACCTCTATTATTAATTAGTTACTGAAATTAAGAACAAATGAAAAAATTACAAATGCCCGTCATGTTCACCTCTACCTACCCCTTTGGCAAATATAGGCATAATTATACATTATGTGAATGTATATGATATGATGTAAAAGTAAAAAATATATAAACAATTTAGATGCAGTCTTATCAACTTCTCATTAAAATTTGGAAGTATCGTTTTAAATTCTTAACTTAAACTTTTATCAAGAGAACGTAACTTAACTAATAAGTTTGACTGACCCTTAGAAGAAATAAGCCATAAAGTTAAGTGTTACATAACTTATATATATTCACTTATTCACGCGACTCTCGTCTGGACTTTTTGATTAAGGGGACTTCAAAGTCCGCCTTATGATTGATATAGACAACCGTAGAGAAGACTCCTATGATATTTTTTTTACATACAAAAAAAGTCAAATATTGAGTTAAAAAACTCAACAACCTATTATCCTATAATATAATTTTGTAAAAAACTAAAGAAGTCAAATAATACGTTAAAAAGCTCAACAACCTAGGTATGCTAGTAAAAGGTTTATTATTGAAGAAAATAAATACCTAATAAGTAAAGATCCTAAAAAATATTGAAGGGTCAAAAAAATACTTGTAATTTCAATATATTTTTTACCATACAAGAAATGCTCTCCAGTTTTCTTTCCTTTGGAAAAAACACGAGAATTTTTGATAGATCTTACAAGCGAACATTAATACAGAAAAACATACACAAATAATGTCGTCTCCACGCATCTCGTTTCCATTCGTACCAATAAGTCTCCAGTCCTGATACCACAGTATACCGGCCCCATTGTACGAGTACTTGAAGACCCGTCACTAAGTGCACACTCTTTTGTTTTTGAGCCATACATTACTACAGAAGGGTTTGTTAAAGACTCAAAATATAAGTACGAAGGCAGTTTTAACCACAACTCCAAAGGGTTTAGCAAGATTGCTCAATTGTATACCCTTATTTGGCCAGAAAATAAGAAATTGTGTACCAGAAATCACATCGATTATACAATCTATGCTTAGTAAACAATCACCCATCATGTCCTCATCTGCTATCATCATCACATCTTCATCAGCCGGCAGACGTCCACTGTCCCCCCCATCTGCTACGTACCATGAAATTATTTCATGGCGGGGATAAGGGTTAACTACAGACGTTGGTAGCAAGGTTGAGTGTCCCGAGTGCGCAGTTCTGTCAAAAGAAGAAGAAGATTGCAAATCCAACCCGAGTCGAATTTTCACGACTTTTGACTATTAATTTCAATTTCTTTTCGATTATTAGTAGCTCACACAGCTACATTAGAGACACGTACTATTGCAGAATGTATTTCAACGGTCAACTCTATCTAATTCTGGCAACACAGACGTAATTATGCATACATAGCCAAGCGATTCAGTAATACGATCCATATATATTCAATAACAAACAATGAAATTACTCTAAATCAAAACCATATGTATTTAAAACCCACTTCATGCGATTCGTAACTCGTCTGAATAATTTCCTGGATGCAATCGATTCCCGAGAATATTTGGCACTCGATTATAAACAAATATCGAGTCATAAATATCGATTATTTGAATTTTAATTGTACATTTTTTGTTAGTTGTAATCGATTATGTTTCTAATTTGCACAACGTTTGAGGGTGGGTTCCTTTGTTAATAGCAACATGCCTTGCATTTGTTCTGTCTTGGTACAAACATGTATGTACAATTGCATAGTCACGCCTGGCAGACACTAGATTTTGTGAAAAACTTCAATCATAAAGCATTTTGTTGTCTTAACTGTATTATTGTTTTCAATCAACTTGCAGATTGATGAAGCTCAGTCCTTTAATTTAAATACACGTAATTGTTTGCAAAAATAACTGTGGTTTGGTTTAACTAGAATATGCCAATAAAACTATTAATAAAAAAAATTAGATCAAAAGTTTTCATAACATACATAACATCACGCCTGTATTCCCCGAAGGGGTAGGCAGAGGTGCACATATAGTACTCCCACATTTCACCAGTTATGTTTTTAGGTCCTAATGTAATAGGGGGCGAGCCTATTGCCATAACCGTGCACAAATCCAGACTCCGTGCTGCTACTGAGAATTACCTAATGAAAAAAACCCAGTAACACTTTGCCCGACCCGGGATTCGAACCCAGGACCTCGTGCTCAGCAGTCGCGTTTAGCGACCACTAGACCAACGCGGCAGTCGTTTTTCAAACGTGTTTATAAACTACTACAATCAATACCCGCTTTCTAACCCTTGGTACAAAGCTTCGCAATTACCATCAGACAGACAGTTTGATAGACTCCAAGTTTCTACCCAATCCATCAATAAAATTGATAGTCAAAACTACAGACGAACCTTTCATCAAGTCAACGATTCCAGCGACCGGAAGCTACGATAATATTCCACTAGCTACTACGAATATAGATGATTGACTGCAATAAGACGGTGCCTGCCATCCTTCTTATACCCATGCACTTGGCAGCATGTGGAAAAGGGATGCAAGATACCAATAAATGCACTTCACGTACGAGGAAGTGGGAATGATTCCTGATGCTATAGAAATATTAATCGGGCGCGTGTTGAATGCGAACGATGATTTTTTCGTCTGTTATGTAAGCGTGTACATAAATTATGGAGTGGTGTGAACTTTACTATCCTGAAGTACCTACTAACTAATCTCTATTGATTTGAAGGCAGAATTTAAAAAAATATCCCTTACTTTCTTTTACTTCTACAACCACATACGAATTTAAGCCTCGTTTAAAATGTTTAAAACATCGTAGAACCGATATTTCTATTGCCAGATAACGTTTAATCGGATGAATAAATGATACTTAGAAAGCATTTTATTCCTGTACTAAAATTATTTTCTTTATCTATACCTTAGATCTATACATATAAAAATGAATTTCTGTTTGTTAGTCTCGCTAAAACTCGAGAACTGCTGGACCGATTTGGTTAATTTTGGTCTTGAAATATTCGTGGAAATCCAAGAAAGGTTTAAATGGTGAGAAAACGGTTCGAAGTTCGCCGAGTCAACTAGTTAGGCAATAAAAAAATCTTTGCTTAATAATACAAATATTCACACTACGCTACTTACTAACCATAGAAAAAGCAAAATGAGCAAACAAAAGCTGTTACCAAGTCTTTCAAGATAAAGTAAGCATAACAATACGCCATTTATTTCATAAAATACATAAAAATACAAATTAACATTCAAAAGGCAATATCCGTGCAAAATATCGGACATTCCGTATAAACAAATATATTAAAATACTTCCACCCTGTATCAATGTTAATAAATAACCTCCCAACAAACAATAGTACATAATAATAAAGATGCGTTTGTAAAGCCATTGCAATAAATTATTGGATGCATTCAATCGATTCACTTTCATTTGCATATAAATGGGTTTAAAATGGCTGCCGTCCGTCATTTAACGTCATTTGAGGGTTTATTGTCGAATACCTACTTTACTTTAAATATTGCTAACATGTGTTTTAAGATACCACTTCTTAAGTATATTGACAATTTGACATCTCTATTTTTTGACATGCAAACGACAGTGACAGGTATAATTTAACCGATTGTTCAACAATGAGAATTTTTATAATACCGACATATTGCTAACAGTAACAAGTCCATGTACAATAAGAGATTAATGAACATCTATCTACATATATACTATGAATCTGTTAAAACTATTTAAAAAGAAAACAAATTCATTGATTATAATTTCATTAAAACATTTCATTTTCGGTAGAATAACATTAATTAATTGAAACAAATTCATGTACATAAATAAAATAAAGAATATTTTTTATTTATTTATTTACAACTTAGGAAGACTATCAGACTATATTGTGAAGTATGTAATAGGGGGCGAGCCTATTGCCACTAACCGCGCACTAATTGAAACTCCGTGCTGCTACCTACTAAGAAATGAGAATTAGTTACACTTTTTCCGACGGACAATTCAAACTTAGGATCTTATGGTCAGCAGTTGCGAGTCGCGCTTACCGATCGCTAGACTAACGAGGCACTTATTAAACATCTGCAGTAGAACATGATAGAGGTACATATAATTATTTTGCCTTAATTGGCCTTGTTATAATGTCATTGTTTGACAACATATAAGGGAGGTTGCCTTAACCACAGATAATGTAGATTTAAATATGAGATGATGAGATTGGCACAGGACCGCGGCGGATGGCTTTGTTTAAGGGAGGCTTATACCAAGCAGTGGGATATTGAAGGCTGTGGATGATGATGATGATGAATGTAGATTTCCATCATGGTCATGGATCATTTTACGAAAAAATCAACAGTTATCCAAAAACAAAAACAGATGTGATAATTCGTATTCTTGATAACACATTTCATCGCGATGATCAATTTTCTAGGAAGCCAATTTGTCTCACTTTTTTATAACGTAGCAACGGCAAAGACAAATCTAAACAGCCTAGCCAAATCTCAACAGTAAGACAATGTCATACACGTTGTTGACAATATTGATTGAAATTTATTACGTCTCAAATAAGATTCAGAATCCAAAATGACACTTACGACCGACAACGGAGCAATAAAATTGGAACTGTAGCTCACAAGTCGTAAAGTTGAATTTTGTGTGTCGAAACATGACAGCTACGTTCCGTTTCAGGTCTGTGAATGTTATATTTTATTGTAGACGGTCAATCGAAGATAATGCCTGCACTCATGTGATTTAAGACAATCGCCGGTCGCTTTTGTTTTTATTGAATTATGTGTGTATAAATCCTATAATGTCCTTTATTTGTAAATATTAACAACAAAAACAAAAGATCCCGACGAATTGAGAACCTCCTCCTTTTTTTTGAAGTCGGTTAAAAATATATGTCACACCTAATTATTTAAGCCAGAAATGGTATTATTATAAGATGGTGATAGGTACCTAAATAGAGATCGCTAAGTTGACATACAGAGCCGAGAAATATTTAATAAAAAATATTTTTACACTCCTGTAATCCCAGACGGGGCAAAAATATTCTTCATTATACCTGCCTTCACAACCACACTTCATTCTTCTAACATAATAACAGTGTCTAACTGTCCCACTGCAGGGCAAATGCCTCTTCTCATATAGAGAAGGATTGAGCATTGATCACCACGCTAGCGCACTGGGGTTGGTATTCTCCCAATAATCCTCAATTATAAGTTACATGTAGACAATAGGTGATTAGCCTACTTCTACCATCACTTTCGCCCATAGCCCCATACACAACAACTGCGCCCTAAAACAGGACTGTTTAAGATGTGGAAACGAGACGCCGCATTACACTGCACGTAGCGGTGTCTCGCTTCCACAACGTAAACTGTCCTGCTTTAAGAGTTCACGGTAAGGGGGCTGGTCATTATATAATTCCATTCAAATTCACCTACACAAGAAGTCTCTATATCCATACACATGACGTAACTTTCCCTTCAAAATGAATTCGCTCATCATTCCGGTTTCCCAAAATTAGGTCGCCATAATATTTTTACTAGACAAAGTGCATGAATCACTGATCGAACTACGGAATATTAGTAGTTAGTACATTATAATGATTAATGTTTCCATGTTCCGAGTTTTAGACGAAAATAGTCGGCCGCGACACTGTTGACGTAAATTCAGAAAATATTTGTCTACAATATTAATGTTTTTTCTTTTAGCAAATGTTAGAGAAATGCAGTGTACTGTGTTATGGTAGCTGTGTACATCTTTGTCCACTTACCTTTATACAATTGAAGCTTATTATATCCCTTTCAAAAGTTTTAATCCTATGAAGTTATGACTCATGGAAGTTGAATAAAAACATCTGTTGCTTTACGAAAAAGCAGAATAGTGGAAATATTGTTAAAGATACCTATTCTCGTATTTTACACACTTCATTATGGGACATTAAATTAGGACGAACGAATAAAGAAAAACGAATAAAGTTTCATCTTATCTTATCTTATCTTATCTTAACCTCGCTACAGTAAGTACCTACATACCTGCATTTATTTTTTGAAACCCATTTCTTTTATATTATTTCCTTTGCTCGGATCATCATCATCATTTCAGCCCGGTATCGCCCACTGCTGGGTATAGGCCTCCCTTTTTCTCTCCTCTTTATGTTGAGCGTCTCTTGCCCAGGTTCTCGGATATCGATCCCAAAACCAAAATCAAAATCCCAAAAACAGTGCAAACAGTCAATTTCTACCCCATTGCGAATTGAGTGGGATATTTCGTAGAATTTTAAGGGAGAGAAGATGTATAATAAAATTAATGATTTATATCATCCGTCTAAACTGCGTACGCGCATAATGAAAAATTAGAAACTAACACTCTGACGATTTTGCGTCATGTTAACTAAAATTATAGGAATTAACATAAAATTTAAAGACATTTACTTTAGATGATCGTAAAGTTATATTTAGGGTAGTGTCGACACACAAATATAATAATACCTGTCCAGTATTGTGAGTTACGTCTTGGTGTCATTCATTCGTTCACGACTTGTCTCAAGCTCATCTTCTAACGTCCGATTTAAATAAATGTTAAAAAAGGACGATTGTTGGAGAAAACATTTGTATAAATTCTCTGCTCCTAAAATTTCCAAAAATGGAAACATTTTAAAAACTTTCACCTCACTCAAAACTAGTCATAAACCCAATCTCGTACATAAAAAACTTAATACATTTATACAATCATCCTTTAATGGTAATTTAAGAGGCATCATGGCGGACGTATCCCGTCACGTGACATTAACTAAACAACAGTAACTCAAAATCACATAAAAGTGAATGACAAAGAGTGCTGTAAGTGCATTTATGACCTTTTTATGGGGTCGTGATGTAACCACACATTAGTTGAGGATAAGGGGCGTATGGTCACTCGTATTTTGTGTAAAACACCCACACATTCCTGTGTAAAGGAATTTTAAATACGCTCGTTTTAATCCTGGATAAAAAACTATTTCGTTCTCACTTCATTTTATCCTTTGGGATTAACCTTGGATACTCTAGAGATAACCAACCATGCTCAACCAACGGTTCACGACTCTAGTTTGATGGCACGGGAATCTGTTATGACCAAGTGGAATTAAAAATAACCTATAACTTCTTCTTTCTTATCGTATGGTTTATGAACAACCTGGTGTCATAGTTTAAACCGCCTGTAAGCCTCTGACATGGCTTTACACACCGTTGAAAAGTCTCCCAATCTCTTATCAGGTGTGCCGGTTTCCTCACGATGTTTTCCTTCACCGTTATTAGCAACCGATAACTAATTTATAAAATACCTACAACTTAGACCTAAACTATCTAAATCTATGTATCAGAAAAAAATCTATCAAAATTCTATCAAAATTTATCTTAACCGGTCAGTAAATTACTGCAACCGAAAGTTACGTATCTTTCTGGTATATATCGTGTGAAAAAGCTGTATTTTTTAATTCTTTTTCATCATTCTTGGTATGACAACTGTAGTGCACGGTTTTATCGCGACCAGCCTTTGCCTCAGTAATTGCAGTTTAAAGCAAAGAGGTTATACCATATAATTACAAACTACTTCTAAAAATAAGGCTATCACCGATAACATGTTTATAGCTTTTAGAAAAATATCAATATTCCGTGCTCGTGTTAGATAAATCTCAGCAACAGTTACTTGGTTGGCTGTCTAGTGGCCACTCAATTATGCATGTCTTATAAGTTGATACGTCAATCATAGGACCGTCGTTCAATAAGGGTGGGGTCCCAATCATGGCGGGCGTAATAATGACACATAATAAAAAGCAAAAATATTACGATCTCAATTTAAGCTTTATTAGATTAAAACCTTTTCCTTGGACTTTCAAAGTGCTTTAAATGAGTCTACACAAGTAACGATATTTAAATTATTATCGTATAATTGAATCTGTTGACCGTCTACGAAGTGTAGCTAATTTCTGCTGTCTGTAACCACCACTTTTCATTAGGAGTAATAAACAAGTATTATAAAATTGGCACTACGCTGATACTATATAAAAATAAACACAGACATGTAAATGATATGTTTATCACATTTGTTTTGAAAATTAAATGTGTGCGTTTTTTGGCAGTAAATTGGTACAAAATACTTTCTCGCGTATTCTGAGGCTCCACCCACAAACGCGTATCATAAAACAGTGCCATTCAATGAGTGTTATCATTCGCACATCGTATCCACGAGGAAGCGATGATGTATTGCCGGAAATTGAGATACGTTTGACCCATTACGATCCATGCAAGTTATCTGACAAGACAGGAGACGGGCTTGAAGATTATAGACGAACGACCGAATGAATAAAGCGAGGCGGTCAATGGTTTGGTCTTGAGAATAGACCACCTTTTTGTTAGATAAGAAAATGGTGGCTAGGTGGCTATTAAGAAGTTTGCCTATTGGTTCTTGCAAGGCGTGAATGAGTGAACGGATGGGCACAATAGTGTTATGTTGGGTATATGCACTGATGTTTGTTGAAAGGTAGGTTAGGATTATTTGTGGTTAAATAAATCCTTGTTAGAATGAGTGAATTAATGCGATGAATAGATTGATAAACTTACTAAAGGAAATAATTGCATATGCTTTTATTTATCACAAGCTAGTAATCATTTATTTAAACACTAGCTTTTGCCCGCGGCTTCGCTCGCGTTAAGAAGCCATCTATTGTCAACATTTAGAGCTAAAAAATATTTTGTTCGTCTTAATTTATTCGTTTCATTAGGTACTTGATAGATTCAAACTAATACATTTACATCCTCCATCATCCCTTATTTTATCCCCATGGGAGTTGAATTTATCAAAATCCTATTTAAGAGGACGTCTTCATCATAGTAGCTCCAATCAAAATCCTTTCTTAGGGGATGCCTACGTCATAGTAGCTTTATGCATGCAAAGTCTCAGCCCGATCGATTTAAAAATAACAAAGTTTCATACAAACTTTCATCTCCTATTTTATCCCCTTGGGGGAAGAATTGATCAAAATCCTTTCTTAGCGGATGCCTACGTCATAACATCTACCTGCATTATTTAAACATTTTTACCCTAACTACTGACTACGGGTCTTAGAGGGTAATCTGTATTTACCTTGGTTATAGAATATAAAATAAAATAAATTACGTAACCCCCGACAAAACCTAAATCATAGCTAAGAAACATCATGACCATGTCAACTTCCAAGCAAAAAAATCGCATCCTAATCGGTCCATTCGTTTAGGAGCTACGATGCCGAAGACAGACACACAGACTGACACGTCAAGCTTATAACACCCCTCTTTTCGCGTTTGGGGTTAAAAATAATAGTCATACTAAATATAAGCTTCACTGCAAGTACTATCCTTTGAGCAATGAAGACATAGGGTAATGTAGATTTCAACAGTAAACAAGAAATGCATACTTAGTTTATTTTGATTCTAATGCACACAAACAACAATGTGCTTTGCTAACGTAAATCCTAGAACCAAATGATGATGTTTATAGAACGTAATCTCTATATTTAACTACAGTGACGTCATATGTTTACTGTATAGAATATCCTAATACAATTAGATTTATTCCATGCTTATCCGGATCTAGGATGGAAATACGTAGAGTTGCTATCCTGTTACTTATATTCTCATTGTTTGTAGACCGCAGCTACTTTGTCAGTCTTTTGCTGCCGGCCTATTGAACGGCAATGGGCTCGCCACCTATTAGATGGGACTTGTGATCAGTGGCAGAACCGTCGGAGCATTGAATAGACTACTGCGGAAAACCCTACGGGGATTAAAAACGATTGTATGCACCTATGAAGTTAGGAACATCATAATAATAATAATGTCCTCCTGACCGAATTTCGGTCACGGCGGCCTGTCTCAGCTGAGACTAGCCATCTGCGCAGGAGATATTAAAGTGCACAAGTATGCGCGCCAGACACAGGTGCACACACTCTCATAATCCGATGGGACGGTAAACCGACACGACCGGAGAGAGATCAGGCGCAGGACCAACGGCTTAACGTGCCTTCCGAAGCACGGTGGGTCTTGACATGTGAAAACGGTCACCCATCACAAGGCTGACCGCGACGAGCACGGCTGAACCTTGCAGATCGGCTGATCTGCCGGGTAGCCGCATAGCTACGAGCCCCACATCATAATACCACTGAACCCTCAACCATGAGTTCTCGTTGAGGTGCCTGTCTAAATAATAATAACAGCCTATAACTGCCCCACTGCTAGGCAAAGACCTCTTCTCGTAGAGAGAAGGATTGAGAACTGATCACCACGCTAGCTTACTACAATTTCAGATAATTAAATCCAGGTTTCCTTACGATGTTTTCCGTCACCGTTAAACATTAGTGACTTAGTGTGAGTTGCACCAATAACTTAGACATATTGGTTACCGTTAAATATCGCCGCTTGTATGAGAATTTCCTATTAACTTAACGTTGTCGTACGGATTTAACGATAACAGACGACTGGTGCATCCCACCCTTAGAACATCTTACAAATATTTAAAGCGGTCGCTAGCGAGTCTACGTGAGAGAGCTCCTGGTTCAGATACTATTCTATCCGTAACTCTATGCTCTGTTTCGAAGAAAACGAAGACATAGAGTCTAGACGAAGAATTAATTTAAAACTGTCTGCCTCAAATTATTCACTGAATAATATTTAAACTACACAGGATACTTCTGGAGATAACCATGCTCAGTTCAATGAATTTCCTTGAATTTTAATTGATATAATACGTGAATTAACTAATTTGTATGTAGGATGGTAGGCTCTATTAGTTTTTATTCCGTCGATGCTAAAGTACATGCGTTGCATAATCTATGGGCATTTTGTTTTAGTAACTTGTATGCATATTTCATAATATTATACTGGTTTCCTGGTTAGAGAGGGGAAATGAGACGGTATATTTGAGTTTATAGTTTTTAGCGCGAATAATTTAGTCTAGATAATGTTGTGTATACAGAGCGAGGAATGACGTGGTTTTCTCGATTTTATGTCTAAATATAATTATGTATGCTTTTGGGACGGAGGTCTAATGAGCTTTTTAACACATTTTTAGGTCCTTTCTTCATGTCTTTGTTAGTTAAAGTTCTCTTTGAAATTAATCTGTAAATTTAGTAATCTGAACCAGATTAGGTAGCAATTCGACAATGACTTATTTCACAAACCACGTACGGCAAAAGGTTCTAATTGTAGGCCCCGAAGCCTTTAAAATATTTTCAAAAATAAAAAAATCATCGAAAGATTTGCAATCATTTATCGATACCATATCGATAATTTACCCCACCTCTATTCCCATAACCATGCTACCGGGTTCACGGCCACTGACGTAACCATAACACCGATGATGACAAGCATGGGGAATGCTCATCTTATGCAGATCGCGTCCCGGCTACTGAACCTGAGACTTCGCGTTCAAGTTCGAATTCAATAAGCGTATAGTAATGGAATGTGACCTAATGTTTATGGTCTGCAATGTAATGTTGATGTAGTGTCTAAAGAATATAATTATATTACATTGGAAACTTATTTATTCTTCTTATCGTATGGTTGATAAACAACCTGGTGTCAGAGTTTAAACCGCCTGTAGGCCTCTGACATGGCTTTACACACCGTTGAAAAATCTCTCAGGTATGCCGGTTTCCTCACGATGTTTTCCTTCACCGTTTTTAGCAACTGATAACAAATTTTTAGTACGCACATGAATTCGAAAAGACATTGGTGCGTGCCGGGATTTGACCTTGCGACCTTTGACTTGGCAGTCCAACGGTCATACCACTCGGCTATCAGTGCTGTGGGAACATACTGTGTGGAAACATACTGCTTTTACAACTTTGCCGTGACTTAACGTTATTAACCGACTTAAAAAAAAAGAGGAAGTTCTCAATTCGTCGGGATCTTTTTTTGTATAAGATAGAATAGAATTATATAGTAAAAAAAATACGTTTGATCTTAGCCAGTTTAGTATAGTTTATAGTACACCCAAATTTCGCCAGTTATGTTATAGGTCCCAATGTAATAGGGGGCGAGCCTATTGCCATCAACCGGGCTCAAATCCAGACTCCGTGCTGCTACTGAGAATTACCTAATGGGAAAACCCAATAACACTTTGCCCGATCCGGGATTCGGGACCAGGACCTCATAGACCAGACTCGCAAGCAAATAAAGACATTCATACCGTTATATAATAAGTTATGTAAACAAACACACTAATAACTATTTACGACGTCACAAATAATCTTAAATTAAATTATGTTCGATAATGTTCTACGCTAGTAATTTTATAGTAACAATAATTTACATCATTATTACTGCTGTTACTCTATTATTAACAACTGACTGTTTAAATTAATTAATAATACTTAGGAGAATGTGGTTTTCGACCTAAAATAGACCTCTCCCTTTCCTGCCGTGGATGTCGTAAGAGGCGACAAAGGGATATTACGGAGGGATGGGCAGCAGCGTTCGCCTCTTTATGTATCGTTCACCATACTGCAGTTGCCAACCCGCCTGCCCAGCGTGGTGACTATGGGCAAAACCCCCCATGAAGAGTAGCCAAAGAAAACGGCCCCCAGTTCCCAGCCGCTCTTCTATTCCAAGTCTGGTAGTGGGTGGCGAAAACGGGAGAGCGGGCCTTGTGGCGTACTCTGGGGGAGGCCTACGTCCAGCAGTGGACTGCAATAGGCTGATCTGCTGGATATAGGCCAGTTATATTATGATTATTAAAAACGTACTTAATTATATAAATACAATATTTTAGATAATACTTGTTAGAATAAGTTCCATAGATATAAGTTTATAATTCTTATGTTGTAAATAACTAGGTTAACCTTCTTCCTCTCTCCGCTTTTGCTGTGCCCGACAGGGTCCATAATGATCTGTAATATTATAAGTCAACCTATGTATTAAGGAATGCAATTAAGTATTGAGTATAGGGTATAGGAATATACTATTTGACAGCCATACAAATTGCAGTTGTCATCAACAATTGGTTGTATAATACAGAAACCTGCAATAAGTTATTGTGATTGGTTGTTAGGATATGACGTGATTGATATTCGATACCAAATATTTTACGATGTTAATGTTAAGTTCAAGAAGACATTCATTACATAATATTTAATTATGTACCTATCTAATAATAGGCCACCTACTATCTCTTCCTGTGCAAGTCGGTGACGTTTTGAATTATATAATGTGAAATATAGATCCAAGAATCTGTTTGTTAACCTAGTATGTTATAATATGTATTTATATTAGGGTGAGAAATAGTAAAAATCTTAAAAGATGTTTAAGGCGTTATTCTTGTCACAACTGTTTTACTGATAGAAGATAATAATTGGAGAAAGGTAATGAAATGTTAATTAGTTGCAAAATATCATTTTATAAGCGAAGGAAAAAGAAGGGTGTTATAAGTTAGACCGCTATGTGTGTCTGTCTGTTTGTCTATGTGTCTTTCTGCGGCTCCGTAGCTCTTAAACGGGTGAACCGAATTGGATCCGCCTTTTTTTTTTTAGGGGACCGTATTACCGAACTCAAATGGAGTTGGCAAGCCCTGAGAGAGTGGTGGCCTAAGAGATGATATAAAAGAGCCCCTGGCAAATCTTCAGCCAGGTGGACTGACGATATTGTTGCTGTTCAGGGTAAGGCAGTAGTCCAGCAGTAGGGGTTAATTTTAATTATGAGCTAAAGATGATGAAATTTAAATAAAAATCATGGTGGTCTTCCATGTTTAGAAAGTCAGTAAAAAAGTTAAGACAGTAAGAACAAACGCGCACGGAATTCCAAATTTGAATTTGTATTTAGTTCTTTTCATTGTCACACGCGTTCTATTTTCGATCTGTATTCTATACGGCCAGTGTTCTGATTCCGTCGCCGTCGCCCTTTGCGCATACGAGACAAACCTTCGTTTGCCGTTATGTTAGAGAAATTTATTTAAATTTGAACCTTATGCAGATAGTATAAGTACTAATTATAGTTGTATTAGTGTCACATGTAAGTTTGTAAAGATGAGTATGTAGTTCTGTGTCGGATATTGAAAACTATTTTAGTTTTAAATATGTAACTCGGTTTTTTTATTATTGACTTTAATTTTTCCTGTCCGCTATTATTTATTACTTAATTTCAAGGTTATATCAAATAAGGTTCAACTTATACGAATAATCCTAATTAACGCATACAGGAAATATTAAAAATAATAATTTCAATTGTTGTCCGATTATTTTATTCCAAAATCAAATTAATTAGAATTACTCGAATGCGCTAGAAGGAGGGTTATATTATTTGAGTGTATGTTACTCCAGTATGGTCTCTCGGTGAGTTAGTGTACATTAATGGTGACTACGAATACATAAACTCTCTGAATTTGAACTCGCAATCTTGTTACACATTCCGTGAACCGTTTTATATTTTTTACTTTGTAAGCAACCTGTAAAAGCAACGTGTAGTGCCGTGTGGTATCCGGCCTAGAATTGACCACCCCCTTTCCTCCCGTGGGTATCGTAAGATGCGACTAAGGAATAAAATCCAGAAGATGGGCAGCAGCGTCTTCTGTAACTTGACCACCAATACTGCGACCCCCAAGCCGCTTGCCAAGCGTGGGGATTATAGCAACACCCCCTTTATCTAAGGGGGAGGCCTTAGTCCAGCGGTGGATGTCTTTCGGCTGATGATGATAAAGCAACTTGTAACTACCTCACTTTTCGATACGTATTCCAAAGAATCTCAATTCTCGATACAGAACATAATACTTATGACGCAGAATTCACAAAACCTCCCACCAACTTCTGCAACATCCCGATATTTTCGCAACAAACGGAACCTCGGATAAAACCTACTCCATTTAGAATCTAGGAACTGAAGCCCGATAAACACATTATTCAAAAATAGACTTTATTGTTATGTTACTAAAAAACAATTCGCAACAAGCTGCGGTTTGGCATCTACCATTTATCGTTGCTTTCCTTGATCCGGGAATGTTTTAGATCTGCTGAAATCAAATATTGTGGGTTATTTTAGTTATTTCTATCATCACGCTTGTATTTTGCGAAAGAGTAGTCAGAGGTGTGTTATACATATATGACGACCTGATTGGCGCAGTGGCTAAGCGATTAGACTGGGTTCAATTCCCGCACGGGGCAAAAATTTGTGCGATCCGCATTTGATTGTCCCGAGTCTGGGTGTTTGTGTATGTGATATTTCATGTTTGTAAAACGCACCTACGATACAGGAGAAATTCCTTGGGTGGGGCGATGTTGTTTATAAAAAAAAAATATAAATACTCTTTTACTTTATTCCCCGAAAGGGTAAGGCAATAGTACACACTCATTTCCCTAGCTATGTTATAAGTCCCATGATACAAGCCTATTGCTATAAACCCGGCACAAATCACCACGTGTTGCTACTGAGAGTGTTAAAAAATACCAATAACACGTTTCCCGACCAGAGAATCAAACGCAGGATCTCACGCTTAGCTATCTCGCTTGCGACCACTCAACAAGGCAGTCGCCTTCACCAGTATTACTCTTTTTACTTCAGCGGAAACAATAATATGATACCTATACTAAACGATTTATTATTAAATAAAACGCATAACTTACACATCAAAGAAAAAACCTTTAATTAATTTTAATAGTCGTAAAGTCAATTGATAAAATGATAAATGTTGTTTACTTATCGTCTGGAGCGACTCGCACTTGACCCATTTACAATGACCTTAATGCAACGCATTGTTTATTGAGTGTTAATACGTGTTTACTTTTGTAAGTTGGTAACACTGTAAAGTATTGCCACACTATTGAGGCTTAATTTGTATTAACATATTTTTTAAAACGATTTTAAACTGAAGCGCCACAAAGGAACAAAATTATTTTTTCCTCATCCTATTATCCTCCTTCGCGTCGCAGAGTCGAGTAAAAAGTTTAAATTTTTTTAATTCATAATTATTTTATACACGTATTATCACGCTTATTATCCCCGAAGGGGTAGAAAGAACTGTTCTATCAAGTGTCGTCCTTTTCGCCGCTCAACATAAAACCCATGTTAGGTCTATTACATTGTCCCATAGAGATAGGTGCCTAGCCTAATGCCATTCACCAGCTCGACTTTACGTCATTTCCTATCGACAGAAAATTATGATAGTAGATACCTATCATTGAATGTTGGTAAAATTCGCCAAACCTACATATAAGCTCACCATGACATCATCAGTTCAAAACAACTTATAACTAATGCGCATGCTCATATCAAATGCATTACCAATTGAGCATTAACGATTAAATTATTGGCAATGTTCCTAATTCTCGACTACCGTCATATATAATGTAATATAATTGATTTAAATTTACTCACAGACAAAACTTATCCGTACGAACATTCGCAATTCAAAATAAATCTATTTTTAAAGTTTGATATTTATTGTTTTCTTTTCTATAGTCGACATGAGCTATAAAATCTAAAGAAAAAATTGCCAGCCAGCAGTTTGGTAGTAGGGCTGTTCAAAAAGCTCTGTGCGAATTATTTGGTGTCTAACTGCTATAAGCTATTTTTGTTCACTTTTACAAATACATTTTAATAAATATTTTGATACATAGCATAATTATATTTTATACGCAATATTAATTTATAGGTTTTCGGAATTTACATAAATATTAATAAGCAATAAAAAACTAATTTACGGGTTTTACCACGAAATATATACCTAAAAATATTCCAAAAATAATAAAAATAGCTTTTATGTTAAGAAAACGTAGATTTCCACTACTGGAAACGAAGTGCACTTCACAGTTATTGATCAAAACTAAAGAACAATAAAATTTCCATTCTTTACTTGACTCATGTACCAGAATAGAGTTTTTCTCAATAATTTTGATGTCTAATCGACTGAGCACGTGGGAGTAAGCGGGTGACCATTATTTAGTTTAATTGGCGGATAATAGGTTTTATACGTTTCGAAATGTTTGGAGAGACCTTAACTCCTGACACATGGTCTAAAAATAAAAACAGTCGAAATTAAAATTCATTCTAGCTTATTGTAATTTAAGAAACGAAAGTTGACAATTATAGAAATATAACTCCATAATTACCTATAGAAATATCAATATTTTTTGTGCTTTGATTATTTAGCGGCCTCTAGACAGCGTCTAACTCGAGCTCCTCAAATTAATCTTAGTCAGCCATTTTACTTGTCGTTGTCAACTCAACAAGGTGACCAATCCATAACGCGTCAATCCCTCTAATAACCAATGCGTGCCTCAACTATTTAATAAGGCACATGTCACGCTCCAAAGGTCCCAGATTAAGGGCAACATCTACATTCATTGTCTGTTCTTTTTTGCTACCTTCAGAACCACGTGTTCCGCACACGTTAGCCGCACCGGAAAGAATAGGGCTTTTGTTGTACTGTAGAGTCGCTGTTTGTAGTTTATTTTTTGAAAAAATAAGGAGTGTGAAATATTTGATTCAATAAATAATAATTATTTTAAATTTTGATTGAATAAATAAGTATGAGACTGAACGATAAATTATTTATGCCGATTTAATGATTATATTTATTATTTATACAACAAACATTTAAGGAGTAGGTAGAGTTTTGCTTCTAGATACAGTTTGTATGACATTATTTGTCCTACAAAAATAGAGTCAGTCAATCCATGATTTTCTATGAAAAAAAAAGGGAATTATAAGTATTTTCTTGAGTATGTAATAGTAAACTTTAAGAAACCCTTACAAATATTATTTTTTTCTTTATTTAAAGCTTAAACAAATCCCATAGATAAATATTACCAAAGAATAATTTGAAAACTCGTGATTCCTAATATTAACAAAAAATATGACAGTGGGGAAAAATATTTCTCATCCAAAAATTTTAACATCACGCAGTCTCCATTGACTCCTCTGTTCGTTAAGCAACAAAAACACATTGTTTGCCACGTGTTACGCGTTAGGACGCCGGGTGAATGCTAAAAGGGACACTGGTTCGATTCCCGCTTCAAAATCATCCTCAGATCCATGTCTTTGTAAATGTAAAGATTTATTTATTGCTTGCCTTTCCTTTTTTGTTTTTTCATAGTAAAGTTCGTTAATTGTTGAAGTATTCTTTTCAAGTTCGTAATCAATTTGTTTGAATAGATGTACTTTTTTGGGTGTACATTCTTTTTAATTTATATGTGTTACTGTCCTTGTTTGTTTTATCCGAAAGAGGACGATTGAAGTATGTGGATATATGTTTAAATTTAAACCGATTTTTCTTTCTAATCTAAGACTTAATCTAGCTTTGCGGTTTAGAGTCATAAGGCATCATCATCATCATCAGCCGGAACACTGATAGCCGAGTGGTATAACCGTTGGACTGCTAAGTCAAAGATCGCAAGTTCAAAACCCGGTACGCACCAATGTCTTTTCGTATTCATGTGCGTACTATAATTTAGTTAACAGTTGCTAAAAACGGTGAAGGAAAATATCGTGAGGAAACCGGCACACCTGAGAGATTTTTCAACGGTGTGAAAAGTCATGTCAGATGGCGGCTTAAACCCAGACACCAGGTTGTTCATCAATCATACGATTAGAAGAAGATCAGCCGGAAGACGTCCACTGTTAAACGAAGACCTCCCCCTTTTAGAAGGGAGGGGTTGCAAACATCCCCGCGCTTGGCAAGCGGCTTGGGGATCGCAGTGTTAGTGGTCAAGTTACAGAAGACGCTGCTGCCCATCTTCTGGATTTTCCCTTAATAAAGCATATAATTTATAATTTAAAAAATCATCAACTTACTTGTTGTAATGAAAATTTTATTACTTAACTGACATAGACTTATAAACTTCAGATACCTAATTAAAGTAACTTTTCTTTACAGGTTTTTTTTTGCCAAATTCCCGAGATGGGTATCATTGGGCGTCACCGGACAAAAGTGACTAAAGCTTGGCTAGGGGCCTTTAGTTTTAATTCAACTAAGGTTTGTTTAAACATTAACAGATGCTGTAATGTTAGCTGCAATGGCTGTTGAAATAAATTAATACATACACCAAGCAACGGCATTTAGAATACGTCTGCTAGAAACGGCAAATGATGTCTTCAATAAAATGGACATTAAGGGTGGGTTGCACCAATCGTCTGTTATCGTTAAGTCCGTACGTCAACGTTAAGCTAGTAGGAAATTCTCATACAAGCGGCCATATTTAACGTTAACTAATATATCAAAGTTGTTGGTGCAACTCACACTAAGTCGAAAATATTATAAACATTATGTAAAGCAAACAAGTATTACTTAGAAAATACAATAAAAAGTTTAAAGACCAGATATGTAATTTATTTGAGTGATTAAATTATATAGATTCATACCCAAATTATAAGGGATAAGCAGATCAATCACCAGCGATTTTGTAGTCAGTTTAAATCCCAAATATATTTCGTAATAAAGAAGTTAGAAGGAATGAGAACCTGATGCACAGTATCACGCCTGTTTACCCTAATGGAGATTACAGTGGTGTAGGCACAGAGAATTCAACTATGGTAGTTTACGTCGCATGTAAAAGGGGTTGGGCCACCATAGGCCCATAGTTTATATAATTTTGTGTATGTTTGTGTGTAGCCATCTACACACAATCATTTAATCTTAGCCATCACCTTGGCTTGAACTTAGGTTTTTTTTTACAGAAGACTTTCAATAACCCTGCATAACGCGGGAATCAAACCTGAGTTCTTACCGCGCTCGGCAGTTGCGTTTGGTGTCAATGAGGCGATCATTAGTCCATGGTTTTTTTTATAGGCTTAGTTACTTATTAGTCTTGTTTTAAAAGAAAATACCGACCTCACCACTGATCCTTGTTATACTTAATAACGACGTTAAAAGTTAAGAAGTTTTAATTATTGGCAAAATGTAAACTTATGCCTTGTTATTGGAGATAACCATTATAATAAAATTAACCGAATTGTACACTTCTGGGAATTAAAGCTTTTAGTCACAAAATCATTTACGCAATCTAATTCGACATTGTAGTAATACTATACATCCAAATTACCAATACATAACATATTCTAGTTACACATTTTTTTTCAATTCCAAGAAAAATCTTACTTATCTTATCTCATCCAAAAAAAACAATACTAAGAACAGTGACTCAGTACGTATGAAACTAATTATGTTTTCATATAAATGCCGCCGGTCTATATTTAATTATATCTTAAAATAACACAAATCGACTTACCAACTTCTGGGAATGAACACAATTCCCTCTCGGACTATCCGCTACGTCACAAAATGTCACTAGAACCTCCAAACTGTCAATGTATAACACAAAACGTCACTAAAAGTTGAAAACACAATCACTATGACACGGTCACATCAAAAGTTTAGCTCCGCAACGTGAAAATTCGATTAATGTTCGACACTTATAAGAGGACCGTACGCGTCGAGCTTTGCAAGATGACTGAAAACGCGAGCGAGCTTTCAGCGGTGCGCACTGCGCGTACGCCGTAATTGGAACCGTGGCGGAAAGCGCGCGATTATTGCTATCTCGCTCTCCTATCTGGTGTTTAGTGGAGTTGTTTTATCTCTATCCTTGTTACACTTTATGTCGGCGCGTGAAAATCGAGGAAAACGCAAGTAAACAGCGCGTTTGCGTCGCATTACGTAATCGGAGGTGCATTTATGATATATTCTGTCTCGTGATTAATGTATTTTCACTGTTGTCCTAGCGTTTTGTTAATGTTGGCTTATATTCAATGATATAGGCGCCAGAGATACGGTTCTTTAGAAGAGGGACGGGTTGACTTCATTCAGAAAACTGTGTTCAAATTCAACAACGATAATGTGATGCTGTAGATTAAAATAGTAGTTTTATAGACACCAATATATTATAATAATAGTATCGGTAGTCGTAAATCAAATATGTTTGAGATTTACAGTATTTCTAATATTATACTGAGAACTTGTGGATTATTTCTGCTGAAAAAGACGAACGGTTTTCGAGTTTTTGTATAAGTTTCATCATTGTATTCTTTCAAAGAACGACCTGGCTAAGCGTACCCTGGCGCAGTAGCTAAGCGACGGTTCGATTCCCGCACGGGACAAAAGTTTGTGCGATCCGCAAATGTTTGTCCCGAGTCTGGGTGTTTGTGTATGTTATATTTCATGTTTGTGAAACGCACCCACGATATAACAGGAAATCCTAGGGTGAGGCGACGTCTTAAAAAAAAACGTAACAGTCTATAGACGTGAATCTTGAACCCTTACTTCATCAGACTAAATAAGCCAGATAATGTCTGATAATTAGGGTTAACTACTTAAATATTTTATTAAAGCTAGAAAGTATCAAGAATATAAAGCTAAAGTATTTATCGACTGAATTCAGCTTTATAGTTCGAGAGCTGGACCTGAGTACTAGATAGTTACACACACACACAATATAGGTACACACACCACACATAATTTTAATATTTTTATATAAAAGATCCCATAATGATTTCCTAACAATAATTTACCTTCCTTTTAAATTTTCTTCATTGTCACTGTCCCCATCTTGGAGGTGGGCGCTAACAGTAGCGACACAGTTTTTTAAACGAATGTAGCTGTTAACACACTATTAATATTGTTAAGCTGTTCCAATAAATGATTTAGATTTTTTTGATAGTTATACCTACAATACGAGTAAAACAATACGTTTATCATTTTTATGGATAAACATATTCCAATACATTTCACCTTATTTTTATATTTCGTTTTCTCGTTTCCGCCTTTGCCGTGAAGAACCCATTAATCTTCTCTCTCCGCTCCGATTTAATCCGGACCTAGCCGAAAATACTCAAATTACTTAAACTAATTAACTTGAATACTATATATTTATTGACAACGTAAGTAGCTTCGTGTATAAAGAAAACAACCTAGCAACATTGACGCAACGCTTTATCTGCGGTGTAAATAATGTGTGTTACCAACTAGTATGGCTGTTTCTAACACCTAGATTACATGAAAAACACAATGACAGATAATATTTTCTAGTAAAATGGTAACGTATAATAAAATTGATCCCTAGCTCCCTGCCTATAAGAAAACAGTAACACTTATCTATGGTCGTAGCTGTCAGTTTATGCAAATATTATGACTACCTTCTATTATTCGTATTACAGTCCGCATAATATATTATATCGACTGGGCTATAATACAGCTGTATTAGATACTCCTTCGATAAACTTTCACCTTGCACTTATCCTGTGGTTGTACTCGCGTTCATAATATTTTTGTCCTTTAAGTGAAGAGCGGCGGCTCTAAGGACCAGCTCCCTTACAGTAAAACACAAAGTTTACGTTGTGGAAGTGAGACGGCGTATTACACTGCACGTGGTGGCGTCTCGCTTCCACATAGTTTTTTCAACGGTGTGTAATGCCATGTCAGAAGCCTACAGGTGGCTTAAACTCTGACAGGTTAGGTTACGATGTTAGTTAATGTAAATATCTTTGAAATTCTGGTGTAATTAAGACAATACTGAAACTCTCAACATTCTTTAACCTAAACACGAACGTCAAGCACAAGCCAGGTAAACGATCCATTAGGAGTTACAACTTAATTCCTAACAAACAAACTTACTAACCACATATAACCACACATGATCACTTTCTACAAATATATTAAGTAGCAATTTCTATTACACGCCTCAATCGTAAACTTAAGGGTGTATGTAAATAGGATGGTAGTTTCACAAGGAAACGAATTTCCTCCATTACTTAGGTTCTTAGAATATAATAATGTGTTCATAGAACCGTATGTCCGTCTGTCCCGGCTTCCTTGTTGGCATTAAATGGATGGATTGTGTTCTAAATTGTGTGATTTTGTTACGTGTGTTAATTTGTAAGTGGTGCTTATGAGTTTAGCCCCTGATCCTTTGTTCGCAGAATCTGGTCCTTTGATTCTTAATTTGGTCCTTTGGCAGACAATGATTGTAAGGACTAGGTCTTTTTGCTTCAACATTTAGTCATATCTTTCTATCTTTACAGTAACACATTGTAAATCCCTTGAGTCTTATAGCTTTAGTCAAATATACGATACTAAACTCCGACTTCTATAGCTGTAATGAAATACTCTACAGTTTGTCTCCAGAGAATTAAAAGCTATTGTTTTTTTTTAATACCACTGCTGACCCGCATTGATATATAATATATATATATATATATATATATATATTGTCTCCTGTGTCATAGGTCGTTTCGGTGATTAGCCTCACTATCACTAGCAAAAAGGTAACCATAATACTTAATAAAAATGGCAATTATGGGTACCATATATTATTAGAATTTTCTTTTTACCACCATATTACATCACCATTTTCTGTACCCAAAAAGTGCCCTGACCTTTACACCGAACACATAATTTAAGCCAAAAAGCAAACATCCAAATTCTTCCCCAACCCACTAAGTAGCACGTGCCACTATTTAAAACCGGAAACGGATACTCGTAGATTTAAGAACAAATTTGTGGCGTGCCCTCTCACCCGCCGATTGATTCCACATTGATTGATAGATTGAGAGAATTAGATGCGACAAAATCTTGAAAAACGGATGTTGGGCGCTTTAACTACTGTACGTATTTTTTTAAGCAGCGCCAGTTAATGGAAAACATGAATAAATCTTTGGGTTTTTATATTGAATTTAATTGCTTAGCAAAAATGTATCTTTTATGAATCAAACTAAATTTTGTCCTATATACTACTAAAATACATAAATAATTCATTTATAGCTTCGTTATCACTTTAAATAATTAACTTCACATGATTCTGTCCCTAAATCACACCATAAAATAATACTTTAACCTTTACCAATAGGAACAATACTATTCTAAGAGTGGACTTTACAAATTACAATCCTACACTCCTATTGTATGCAACTATCAGATTGTAGTCTTGATAAAGTCTTCTTCTTCATAATTACCTCTCACAATACGTGTAGGCGTATGCGTATATTAGGACCTGGCTCAAAGGACCAGATAGGTATCTCTATTTCCTCATTGGCTCAGAGAATTAAGTGGATACTTTAATACGTCAACAAAGTCGTTAGTAGCGTGCATTTCAGCATGGTGTAACAGTTACCCGTAATGTTTTCGTAGCGCGAAACAGCAACAATGGCAGTTCGCTGGAATAAAGCCATATAGTGCAGAGTTTATTTTGCTGTGGGACATATATTTAGTGTGCATAGACTGCACGTGGTTTAGACGTTTCTAATCATTGTTTAGGTTACATTTTTGGTCCTTCTGACCATTGTGTTATTATTTAAACTAATTTATAACTTTCCATTGTTATGTAGGTATTCGAAGAATAATTACAGGTAGCTTTTGTTTTCAGAATAAAAAAAATACAATCGGTATAACGTATATGGCTTTAAGGATTTTTATCCAATACAGTCAGTAACCCATACTTAAGTTTTAATTTTGTAATTAATTTAATATAATTAAAATCAGCTTGAAACTTTGAATATATACAATCTTGAGATTTTTGAAGTACAACCCCTGTTGGTAAGAAACCACTTCCATTTTAAGCTTATGCAGTACCTTCTCTATGCGGGTAGTTTGGTCAAGATTCATAACGCCATTTTGGCACTATTAAATTTACAGTATAACTAGTCAATAAAAATCCTGGTTAGGATCACATGTACATACATACATCACCCATACACAAACACCATAAAGATATATCTACAGGACACATTAAACAAAACAACCACAACTTTAAACAATCGCCTCTCAAATATAGAACAACCAAATATGAAAGCAACGCATTTCACAAACCATTCATTCACTCTTTCAGTCACTCGTTCATTCACATCTACTTATAGCCGCTCTTTTATTAGCTCATTCACAATTCATACCGATTGTAAATCGATTGGCTGCATCGTTCGTCTAGTAGTCGCAAAACGAGTGCTGAGCGTGAGGTACTGGTTTTGATTCCCGGGTCAGGCAAATTGTTATTAGGTTTCCCAATAGGTACTTCTCAGTAGCAGCACTGAGTCTGGATTAGTGCGGTATTTGTTTTTTAATATTTAAAACGTCGCCTCACTCTAGGAATTTCTCCTGTATCGTGGGTGCGTTACACAAACATGTAATATCACACACTAACACCCAGACTCGGGACAAATATCTGCGAATCTCACAAATTTTTGAACCGTGCGGGAATCGACCCCGCAACCTTTAGCGCAGCAGTCCAATCGCTTAGCCACTGCGCCAATAGGCTCGCCCCCTGTGACCTGAGACCTATAACGTAACTGTCGAAATTTGAGTGTACTATATACCTCTCTCTACTCCTTCGAGGAAAATACGCGTTACGTAAATCGATTGTTGCTTTACATCGATTCACGTTAACACTATCGATTAGTCTCGACCTATATAAACGTTTGAAAGGATACAGTTAGGCAGAATTGCGATTCCACTATGTTAACCTAATTCCGCGTTTAGACTCGGTCGAGGACCACCCGACCACTTCCCTGTGTTAACAGTCTAGTCTAGACTAGGGCGCGTTTCGCAAACATGAAATATTACATGCACAAACACCCAGACTCGGGACAAACATCTGCGGATCACACAAATTCTTGTCCCGTGCGGCAAACCTTAACGCAACAGTCCAATTGCTTAGCCACTGTGCCAATCAAGTTATCAATGTTTATATCATTAACACGTTGATGTGGGTTTTATTTCTGACTAGACCCCTTAGACAATTGGCAAAACGCTTGAAGAATAGAAATGGAATGATAAATGTATGGGGATGACACATGTCATCGACAACATAGTCGAAACATGATGCCACTTGTCTAAGGAGGCTGCTGACCCGGCGAACTTCGTACCGCTTTTACACCATTAAAACCTTCCCTGGACTTTCACGATTATTTCAAGACCAAAATTTGCCAAATCGGTTCAGCCGTTCTTGAGTTTTAGCGAGACTAACGAACAGCAATTCATTTTTATATATCGCTGGGTCCTACGTATATGGGCCAACGCAAAAATTTGTGCAAATTTACCTTTTTGTGTTAAATGCTTGCGTTTAGTATAGTTGACAAGGTGCACTAAGAAAAATTACATTTACAGGTAAACATACATTTTTTGTTGCATTAAAAGTGTTTATCAGTTGAAACATGTAAAAAATATACATCAAATTTAATCTTGAATACTTTCTATTGAAAAGTTATCATTTTGCACATTGGCCCTTATACATAGGACCCATTGATATATAGATACGTATCATTACGTGATATGTGTGTCACTTAACAAAAGAAAAACGCCTTCCCAGTGGTCACTGTCAACAAACTCCTGCTAGATACTCAGTAAGCAAGTAGGTACACTACTAAAATATTCGCATCTATTCCCCTACATACAAATCCGATTCTAGTGGCAGCTGCATAAATTCTAGAGTGCAGGTAGGCCCTACATCATCTAACATAGCGTTTACACGTAAACCGTTCCCATAGCGAGTTAGTAAACACGCGTGTAAACGTCACACTGATAATAAAGTGCTTGACCATGTAATTGAATGGTGGTGGAGGTCACGAACATAAATCTATAAGACATCCCGCCTACAGGACGTAGAACAGATGATCTACAGAAGGTTTAGTTGTTACAACGATTGGATTGGTGCTGTTGGTTTAAATTTTTTAGAGCTAGTGTCCTACTGTGAATGAATGAATGAAGATATTTATTTTTCTCGAAAAGTACATTAAAGTATTTATAAATTACAATTAAATGTAATAATGATAATATATTTAATTGTCATTTAATTTTATTGTACTTTTTGAGAGAAATAAATATCTTCATTCATTCGTTCACTATGAGCTTGCATTGCAGAACATTTTTCGTTGTTTAGGAACAATATTATAATTATTATATAATGATAATAACGTGTAGACATTATAAACAGCAATTATTTATTGTTATTGTTTAAATTAACATGGATACACGATAAATTCTAATCTGACAAAGTTAATATAAATTGCTTTTTCCTTAATGTTAAATTAATTATTTGACAGTAATTATGTTTATGACGTAAAATTAATTAATATTCATAGTTATGGTACCATTTCGAATCCTGACAATGTGTTACTGGGTTTTTCCATAAGGTAATTCTCAGTAGCAACACGCAGTCTGGATTTGTTTTCGGTTGATGGTAATAGGCTCGCCCACTATTATCGGACCTATAACATTACTGGTGTAATGTTTGGCACTTCATATGCACCTCTGCCTACCCCTTCCGGGAATATAGCCGTGATGTTATATTTACGTTTTGGTTACAGGACAGAGTTTACATAAATTAACATATTTCTACTTACATCTCGTAACCTACATTTTACCACGTTTCTCTGTAATACCACTAAGTGACGTTTTGGCAGTGTTGCCAACATTGTCTCTTAAACTTATTAGTTTATGCATAAAACTGTTCGCAGAATAAAATCGTTTCGTAAATTGAGCGACGCATTAGATCAACTCATGCGCAGCTTACACGGAATAACAAACCGCTTTTAACTAGAGCGTTTATTATTCCGTAATACATACATTTTTTGAGCCTATATAATTATATTAACATGAAAATCACACTTTTTTGTGTAATTTTATACAACAAATAGCTTCTTTTACTACATAATGTATGTGATATGGAGATCATGTTCCGATATCGATTGGACCTTCTGCAATTAAACTTTACAGTGGTATCACCTCGTCTAAATTGTTACTAGGCTTGGAACGGGCTGAATGCAGTTAAGTGATAGATGCTTTATTATAATTGATCATAAATGCTTTAATGCGGAGTAATCCCTGGACAATAACACGGTACATCTCGTCATTCATCCACCATCGTTAGATCTTGTACAGCATATTCTTATATTGTCAAGTCTTTCAGAAATTCCGATATTTACAAACACATATTAACATCTTCTGTGTTCCCTAAAGGGATAGGTTACACCTACATTTCATCAATTTTGTTATATGTCCCAAAACTCCCAAATGTGCCAATGTAACAGAGAGCCTATTGCCAAAATCCCAACTCCGAGATGCTACTGAGAATTACCTAAAGGATAAACCCAATACACTTTGCCTGACGTGGGAATTGAACCTAGGCCCACATGCTCGTCAGTCGCGCTGTGTGAAGACTAGACCAACGCAGCAGTCAGGCCATTAATTTAGTATTTACCAAAACATGTATCGGTAATAATTGGACCTGTGTGAACCCACCTCTAAGCTCCTATTGTTTATAAATAATGACAGGTCGCTGATACATCGCCCACGGAATAAACCAGATTAATAATAAATCAAACGCCTGTCTATTTCAATAATCCAGGGCATTATTATTGTACAACATAATATTTACGTTTAACACAATAGTTCGATTGGAGAAAGTTGGCTTTTGAGTTATAGCTAGGGCTGCTATTTGTTTTAAAAGTGTTCCTTTCTTTGCAACGAATATTGTCTGCCAGGTTGGTCTAGCGCGACTGCTGAGCATGAGGTCCTTGGTTCGAACCCCAGGTCGGGCAGAGTGTTATTAGGTTTTCTCATCAGTTAGTTATCATCTTATTACTTTATCTTTTTATACAGTCCACTCGTCTCTTATTTCCATAACCACTAGCTATCATCCGTTCAGTAATTCACAGTAGCAGCACGGAGTCTGGATTTGTGCCCGATTAACGGCAATAGACTCGCCCCCTATTACATTGGGACCTATAAAATAGCTGGTGGAATGTGGGTGTACCATACGCCTCTGCTATGTTCTGATATACAGGATAAAGATTCATCCCCTACTACATAGGACTGCTGGTAAATTGCGAGTAGGCTTCATCATCATCATCATCATCAGCCGGAAGACGTTCACTGTTGAACAAGGCCTCCCCCTTAGAAGGGTAGGGTGTCATAATCCTCACGCTTGGCAAGCGGCTTGGGGATCGCAGTGTTGGTGGTCAAGTTACAGAAGACGCTGCTGCCCACCTTCTGGATTTTCCCTGAGTCGCCTCTTACGACACCCACGGGAGGGAAGGGGGTGGTCAATTCTAGGCCGATACCACACGACATGCTTACCGTATGCTTACCTCTGCCTAGTCCGTCAGGAAATAATTCTCAATTCACCGCTATCAAGACTAGAATGAGACTGCCAATAATAAATTTATATTTACTATTTGCTGTCAACAAAGGTTCGCGGAGAAACTAAGATTATGTCAATATTGTTTATGGTATCATAGTTCTGGAATATTTATGGTCTTGTCAAACTGATAGGTCTAGTATTGTAACTTAACTAGAATAATCTAGCTTAAGATTATGAAGATATTATATTTGTTAAAAAACATTTATCATTACGATAATAATGTTATTTTGAAATCTTTGGTTTGATCAGCAAAATTTATAGTTTTCGTAGAGAGAATACCTTTTGTTACCAACTTTCTGGCCTAAAACACTGGCTCCCATTATTCAATTCAATTTAAAAAATATATGTAGTTAACACCTTTTGTTTTTGTAATTTATCAATATCTATACTAGTTATTAATCGCAATTTAACACAGGACTTGGCCTCCATATTAGACCTCAACTCTTTTGTCGGCGAAGTAGAAAACGATATAGCATTTAATAAAGAACTTGGCTCTCATGTCACATTTATGTATTTGATCGGATATACTTTTACTTACAAACATAATATTTATGACATAGAGTTTTGAGAGAGATCACGGATTTCATTCGCCAAATTCTGTCCCCAATTTTCCATAAATGCACTTTAAGGTACTTTTGCATTTATAATATCAAAAGGAGAAGAATTTGGCCACCTCAGGTGAAACTACCAACCATTAAAACATCAGCTTACTTTAAAACAATCACGAACCATCAACTAACGGGTAGTTAAAAATATTTTCAAGAGTTTAATAAAACCCATTAGTCGAAGGTATGTATATCAAAGGGCCATTAGCAACCCACGTTCTGACAGCCACTATAGATTCGGGAACTCATTGGAATTGATTGATGAACATAGGTTACTATGGGACTTTCACAGCCAAACCGTATTCCCGTGTTCCGTAATGCTGAACGTGGTGTTTGTTGGTTGATTGCAGAAACTGATTGAAGGAATGACAGCTTTGGGTAAAGTTAATGTGATTGTGAAGGCTGACGTGTAAAACATCTTTGTTTTGATCGAGTAGTGTTTAGTATGTTTGGTCTTTATTAACTAATAACATTACAAAAATCTATATAACATTTAAAAAATGAATCCCTGTTTCCCGTGTCACTTGGTCACGCCATAACTTGGGAACGGCTGGACCGATTTGGCTAATTTTGGTTTTGAAATATTCGTGTAAGTCCAGGGAAGGACAGTAAGATGACGGTACGAAGATCGCCGGGTCAGCTGGTCAACTAACATAGATGTCTCACCAATCCGTGTGCCTAGTTTGTCTTAGGTTAATCAGCTACTGTATTAGCCTCTAATATATATAATATAAATTGGGTCGAGTTTAATCATTAGTGGTTGCTTATTCTTCTTCTTATCGTTTGGTCGATGAACAACCTGGGGTCAGAGTTTAGGCCGCCTGTGCATCTGACATGGCTTTACATACCGTTGAAAAATCTCTCAACTGTGCGGGTTCCCTCACGAAATTTACCTTTAACGTCTTTAACAAATGATAACTAACTCATAGTACGCACATGAATTCAAAAAGACATTGGTGCGTGCCGAGGTTTAATCTTGCGACCTTTGACTTGGCAGTCCAACGGTGATACCACTCCGCTATCCCTGATGTTTTTTATTAGGCTTATTTACCACTAATTAGGTACCTACTGCTTCTTCTGTAAATAAGTAAGAATATAATTACATATATAATAGTTGAAGCATGCGGCGCCGCAAGCAGTAGGTACCTAATTAAGAATATGGGTCTTACGTGCCTAACCAAAAAAATGGAGGCTTCACTCATGATTATAAATATTAGACACCTACATGGTTTCCAATGTATTGTATTTTATACACGGTGTTAACCCACGTTTACTATCACGCTTTGTCTTAAAGTATGTTGTTATAGGTTAAAGCCTAAAGGTCATTAGGATTAAATCATTTTTGTGTTAATATATTAGAGACTTGAGATGGTCGACCATTGTAATTTTAAAAGTGTTTTTTTAATGCTATTTATTTTTCGCGGTATTCGATATTCGCATTTTTCGCGGAAGCGATAATAATTAATCAATGCAGTCTTATAAGAAAATGGTATTTTAATGTGTTAAGACCGAGTTTTACTGCCATTTACCAATAAATATCATCATTATCTAAGGAGATCTGCTTTTGTATACGTACCTAATTAAATTAATCCCAAGTTAAACAAGACACACGGGCAATGTTCATCATCATCATCATCAGCCGGAAGACGTCCACTGCTACAAAGGCCTTTAGAACGCCACAATGGACGACAACTTGCCATTTGCATCCAACGGTTGCCCGCAACTCTGACGATATCGTCGGTCCACCTGGTGGGAGGCCTGCCAACGCTGCGTCTTCCGGTTCGTGGTCGCCACTCGAGAACCGGGCAATGTTGTTAAATAAACTAAAAATCAATGTTACCCAATTTTTCTTCAAGTTTTTGTGATTTCATTTTCACCATCATTATGCGTCCAAGATTAATTGATTTTATTGACACCCTGTATATATATTAAATTAACAAAAAATCTGGCTCCACACTCAACGGTACATTCCTCCTTCGTTCCCAATAATGAGTACCTACCAATTTTTTGCTCAACTTTTTCGTTGAAGAGAGAGTAATGTAACTCATTTCAATATATTTTGCCGCCTACAGTGTAAATAACAGTTATTTTTGGTGTTATTATAACGATACTATAAATCATAACGTTGTTTTGTAACCTAGGTCAAGCGACGTCTGCCACGGTCATGAACTGTTTGGATGACCGCAATTAACACTTTATGACGCATGCGTGTTAAGGATTCGATTTTTTTTTATCTCTGATTTAGTTGTATTCTAATTTAAAACCAGGAAAAAATCCTGTGAGAGGAAATATTTATTTAAGTAATCTAAATAAATCTATTTAAACTAGTTAGTTGAAACTAAAAATATATACAAACAAAAAACATCAAATAATTATGCATCAAAATATTCCTCCTCATCACTGTCGACTGGCAGGGTTGCAGGGCAATGCTAATTCTTTGGCCGAAAAACAAACCAGCCCTTTGTTATAATAATAGAAGTATAGTATAGAAGGTAGTATAAAAACAATCGTGTGTGTATATAATGTAAATTGTTCTTTTAACTAAATAAATACCCGTTAGTTGAACAATTAAGTGTACAATAAATACCCAACGATTTCTCCTGGGTAATACAATAACAATTCCCAAAGCAATCAGGCACCCAAGCACAAACACGAAAAGTCTAAACAAACATTCGTTAAAGTCCTCTCAGATAACCGCTAAGCGGGTCAAAATATATCAAAAACTCGACTCTAATTGGTCATTCAGTACTTTTCACACCAATTTGTATTGCCACTAGTTATCGCCAGTATATAATCAATTGTTATAAATAACAGTGCTGCGTAACTAATGACTTCCTTCGAGTCTGTCTGTCTGTCACAACGTATTGGCCACTTGGGTTGTAGGGGTTCGAAGTGTGGAGACGGCTTGTGTTCTTCTAGTTCCTGCTTTAGTTAGCACAGCTTCTTTAATACTGTATTTTTTCAAAACTTTGATTCAATATGCCAAAATATTGCTGTACTTTTTATTTATCGCAGTAACGCAAACTTATGAAAATTGTTTTGAAAAAAAATATATACAACCAATACAGATATAATATATTGCAAGTTTCGATTGGATGAACGAAATGCAAAAACAGAGGTAGACAGCACTACATTAAAACTTCCTTGATTATTTTATAATTACTGAAAAACCAGTGGTTCATGAAATCATAGTTCAACATAAGAATATCCTTAAATAACAAACTCTCTCTCCACACTTACCCACCTGAGCAGGACATCATTAAGCATCAAACTTACAAAAAAAAGCACCACGTCAAATTCTAAATATGGACATTTGAAAAAACGTCGCGATGTAACGGTTAAGGAAGGATGCGCACGCGCCTCTAACTAAAACTATCGCTTTTTAACAATTAATCGCTTCCTCGACTGCACTTCCTTGAAGAGGAGGAAAACGGATTTAAATTTAGAATGGATAGAGAGGAAATGTCAAATTCCTTGTGGATGTATAAAAATGTTAGCACGTCAAGTCGTTCTTGTAGTAGGTATAAGTTTTTTTTTCATGTAGGTTTTTTTTTTATTTCGAATTTTCAGCGTTCTAGTTTTAAATGATAAATTGAATAAGATTGCCTATTTTTTCAAACGTTTTTTCAAACGTTTCGATTTCATCAGAGCTTTCCGTATGTGTTGAAACAGTATAAAAAAGTAAATCTGGTAAGCCAATTCTGGTACACCTACAATTACAATCTACGTACCTTCACCAGCTTAGATAAGTGCTCTGTTTGTGTTCAGTACAAGTCGGGCATCCTTCAGTAAACACGTGTGTTTATTGGGGGATGCCTTTCACGCTTACAAGTAAAACCGATATAGAGCAAATAATACGAACTGAATTTCACGTAAGAAAAAATGCTCGTCTCTCAGCATTATGCCAAATTTAGGGCAGTGCCTCTAGCAAAACATTACTTAAAGTTTTTCTTTAACAAATTGCATACCGATAAAACGAAGTACCTACTATGTACCCATCGTATGCGATGCGTGTGCTTACTATCAATCACTATCAGTATAAGGCGTGACCTTGATTAAAGATGTCGGTCGATGCATTGTTTAAATACAATTGCAATATCAATATATTTAATATAATATATTATAGAACGACCTTAATGCGTCGATGTTGTGTTGTGAAAATTGTGCTATGAATGCGGGCGGGCGTAGCTGTCATTTGTTTTTTTATATATTGCATTTATATATTACAGCACTGATAGCCGAGTGGTATGACCGTTGGACTGCCAAGTCAAAGGTCGCAAGTTCAAATCCCGGCACGCATCTATGTCTTTTCGAATTCACGTGCGTACTATAAATTAGTTATCAGTTGCTAAAAACGGTGAAGGAAAACATCGTGAGGAAACCGGCACACCTGAGAGATTTTTCAACGGTGTGTAAAGCCCTGTCAGAGGCCTACAGGCGGTTTAAACTCTGACACCAGGTTGTTCATCAACCATACGATAAGAAGAAGAAGACTGCTTTACGCAGGTAATGGACAGTGGTATAACCGTAAAAAGGTACTGCCCAAATACGATAACACAAACTGACCTCAATCTTAAAAGCAATTAAACTAACAAACTAATTAACACTTTTCAATATACGACGCGACAAACATTTCGATAAGAGTCAATAATCGTAGCAACATAATTATCGTCATATAAAACCGTCAGCAATGAGGTAAAAAGCCCAAATATCGGGCGAGCATTTATTTTGGTTTAGTATGAGGAAGAAGGAGTGTCGGACGTGGATATAGGTCACACACAGGGCTGCCAACACATGGAAAGGGATTGGTGGTCACGTGGTCAGACGAGAAAGGTTAAGAAAAGTTTTTTTTAATATACTAAAATGTGGTAAATACCCTATCTGCGAGATAAAGCAACGATAACTGTGTAGTGTTTTTAGACATTGACGACCTAATTGGCGCAGTGGCTAAGCGATTAGACTGCTGCGCTAAAGGTTGCGGATTCCCGCACGGGGCAAAAATTTGTGCGATCCACATTTGATTGTCCCGGTGTTTGTGTATTTAATCTACTTAAGCACGAACCACAGTGAGCTAGCGTGAAGCTCAATCAATGCTCTGCAGTGGGATATTTAAAGCCGGTTATTATAAACAATTACCGGTTAACCCTAGATGAACACGTATAGTGTTATTTACAAGCAAGTGACGTCACAACTCGCGTGACAAAGTATTTAATGAGTGCTAAACTTTTTAGTGGGCATTGTGCGAAGACGGCGTCTGTTAATGTATCGTTTTATCTGAGTCTTACATAATTGTGTGAAAAGTGGAATGTTTGGGATTCTTTTATTCTGTAGCTTGTGTAGTATAGTTTTAGTTTACACTGTCTTTTTGACACATTAGACATAAATTGGGCTTAAATAATCTGTTCAGTTTTGGGTCAGGATTTGATGCACGGGACAATGCTTTGAATGCTTTAAAAAGGTGAAGTATGTGTAGGAAAACAAATGTTTTTACACTTTTTACGCAACTGATTAATTAGGTAAGTTTTAAACTATTTCGTGATAGAGATTATTATATTTCGTTTGTGATACAATTTATTACAAATACCTATTTTAATTTATTACGTACAAATATTTAATTATTTGATTCTATATTTGTATACAAGAAAATATTTTATTCTGAAGACTAAAAAAGATTTCCTATGTCGTTCTGCTTATCCATTACTTTGTACTACACTACGAATATCTTCTATGTCGTGGTGCGTATACAAACATGAAGTATCACACACACACATATCCAGAATTAGAAAAAATATCAACAAATAACAAATATGTTTCTCCACCAAGAATCGGACCCGCAGACTACGTCAGAAAGCCAACACAGGCACTGCGCTAAAACCAGTAAATTATTTTTTACTATCAGTTTTTCAACAACATAATTTCGTTCATACTTTCAATAGCCCAATAAATTCTCATAACGAGGCGATGAAACAAAAAAACAAAAGTAAACAAGAAATTATTTAAAGGTGCGTCCACACTTGTAACTTTTCAACGAACCTTCCTCCGTGCACATGATAAAGTTGCGTACCTTCCTACCAAACTCCGAAAAAAAACGGTGATATGGCAAAAAGCTACAAACGAATTTAACAAGTGTGCGCAGTGGCTAAGCGAATAGACTGCTGCGCTAAGGGTTGCCGGTTCGATTCCCGCACGGGGCAAAAATTTGTACTAACCGCAGATTTTTTTTGTCAGTCTGGGTGTATGTGATATTTCATGTTTGTGAAACGCACCCACGATACAGGAGAAATTACTTGTGTGGGGCGACGTTTTTTTTTTAAATACGGTGGACGCATCTTAGTAATGGCTTGTTGTAACTTGAGGATGTGGGTCAATGCAACTCATCTGTACATCCGTTCTGTGCAGCAAAATGCAGGATAACTGTCCATGATTAATAATACCTACGTATCAATAAGATTGGATTGTCTGTCTGTAGTGTCTAAACTGTAATGAAATAATGATAGAAGATTGTTTACCAAAGATTATCACAACTACGAACTGCTACGGAAATATGTCACTACAAATACCAAACTGATAATCGATAATCCTGTTAAACATTCATCACACACATAATTCATCTTTAAAAAAAACTTTATCCCGCGATTGTGCGTTCTACAAACGTGAAATATCACATACACACACACAGACTCGAGACAAACATCTGTGGATCGCGCAAATTGTTGTCCCATGCGGAAATCGCAACCGCTACCCATAGCGCAGCAGTCCAGTCGCTTAGCCACTGCGCCAATCAGGTCGTCTATCAACACAGAATAATTTTGATTTTTGATTTGAACTAAGCCAAACCCAAGTCAAGATAGCGCCGCGTCGCCGTGTGGTATCCGGCCTAGAATTGACCACCCCCTTTTCTCCCGTGGGTGTCGTAAGAGGCGACTAAGGGAAAATCCAGAAGATGGGCAGCATTGCCAAGCGTGGGGATAATGGCAACCCCCCCCCCCCCTCTTCTAAAAGGGGGAGGCCTTTGTTCAACACTAGACATCTATCGGCTACTGATAATAAGTCAAGATTGATTGACATCCAGGTAAACAGCAGAAAATAACATTTATACATAACCAACAACTTTACACAGGGACATCGCCACGGGCAAACACTAGTGAAACAAAAAAACATCTGCAATAGCATACTTGATGTATCAGAATTTAAGTGGCGAACCATGTAATTTACTGTTGTAAAAACGTAAGATTTAATTACAGCGTTACATAAATAAATCAATGTTCATAATGACAGGTTTTTTATGTGAAATTATTGAAAAGCGTTCTCGGCTTGCAAATGTCGCCCAGGGGATTACTGACTGGTTTTAAAAGTATCAGTAAAGCTTTATACGTTGGCTCAAATTTCTGATAATTGTACACACACTGTGAGGGTGCATACACACTGTGCGGTAGGCGGCTGTCCGTGCGGCTGACCGCAATCAAAAATGTGTACAAAGAAATCGTTTTTATTCGCACTGTGATGCGGCTGCCGCACAACCGCTCCGGTCGCTCGCAGCGCCGCGGCTCGAGGACGGCCAGCCGAACGGTTACTATACGCACTACGCGGATAATGCTTATTTCACGTTCCGGTTGCGGTTATGGCTAGCTACCGCCCGGTTAGCCGCAGTTGCAACCGCATCTTACGCAATGCAGCTAACCGCACAGTGCGTATTTCCCTTTGTGAAGAACTGAGGTGTCGATGTCAAAAAATGTTTTGCATCCTTTCTGACCACTAAGGTCTCTTAAGAATAGTTAAGAGTTTTAATGGTCTGGTGTGGCTAATACGCGCTTTCATTCGCGGGTCAAGATTATATAATTATTGAGTGAAAGCTCCAACGAAATCAAGAACTAAGAATTACCAAGAAAGTACTGACATTAAAACCTTTATTTACTTAAACCTAGATTACACAATTTAATCCGAGCGTAACTCTGGAATAGCACAACAAAGTATACAGGCTTTAAGACTAACATAAGACTGGATTAAAACATGAATAACAAACGTAAAGAGTTTCGTATTCTTTACGCTCCGTTCTGAGAAGCAGAGCCAAGACAATTGCACTCTATTAAGATGATTGGTTGCCAATTGATTTGGAAGTTTAATGATAATGTCCATGTATCTGCGTGTACAATGTTTATATGCGTACATTAAAGACATACAAACGGTACATATACAGACTCTTTACATGCACAATGCACATTGCACAATGAGTTACCATTGATTTTCATATTTTATAGCATAGCTGTCCAATGCTGGACATAGGCCTCTCCTATGACACGCCACGCTTCATTCACATTTTTCACACTTCGTTTTTACTTGTCTTTTCTTTTAAAAGTCTCTAACACAGAAAATACTATTCGATTGATAACAAAAATCATCTTATTACTTAATCCAAATATAAAATGTGCAAAAGTGTTCGAGCTGAAGGGGTTGTAGATACAATCTCCGCATAGCACAATTTTTTTTGTGATCCTCAGATGTGTTTGCACCCACGTACAGGAACACCCATTTTCTTTAAAAGGGTATTTTTTTAATAAATCTAAATGAACATAATGTTAATCCTATCAAAATGAAGCACATATCTTGACTAGACGAGACAGGATTTCTTATATAACTTTCACTTTAACACCAAATAAAATACGCCTAACACAAAAACAAAAGAAAACCACGTTCTGTAATACAAGCCTAGGAAACTAAATCCAAACAAGAAAGAGCAATCGTTTGAAACTTAATAGACGGACAGATATACAATGTTCTATGGCTCTGTTTGTCTTGTTCAACACGAGCCCAACGTTTATTTAGAAGATCACGCGACCTTACCTGTATTTGAATAGGTAGTTATCTTTACTTCACTACATAGTATAAAATAAAGTCGCTTTTTCTGTCCCTATATCCCTATGTATGCTTAAATCTTTAAAACTACGCAACGGATTTTAATGCGGTTTTTTTTAATAGATAGAGTGATTAAAGAGGAAGGTTTATATGTATAATAACATCCATTAAATAGTGGAGAAATACTTATAATATATATTTTATACCCGTGCGAAGCCGGAGCGGGCCGCTAGTAAGTTATATAAGGTACGTTTGCTTAAAAGATTTGCAAATAATCTTTAGGGATTCGTTTGTTTGGGATTTTATCAAAGATAGAGAAAATAAGGATAAGTTAATCCTGCCTAAACGAGCAATGATTTACCAACAACTGGAGTACAAGTTGCCGAGTGGTATCCGGCCTAGAATTGACCACCCCCTTTCCTCCCGTAGGTGTCGTAAGAGGCGACTAAGGGAAAATCCAGAAAATGGGCGGCAGCATCTTCTGTAACTTGACCACCAACACTGCGATCCCCAAGCCGCTTGCCAAGCGTGGGGATTATGGCAGCCCCTCCCTTCTAAAAAAGGGAGGCCTTTGTTCAACAGTGCACATCTATCGGCTGATGATGATGATGATGGGGTACAAGTAGAAAGCCCCCACGAGTGATGATACTTCAGTACATCCGGCGCACCCTGGACGGTCAACTTTGCTACCATCCTCGTTGACTGACCAATCTCTACACCACGGTATGACTTATTACTATGTGGCAATTGGTTCATGTCGATACGAGGATGAAGCAACAACTTCTAACTCATTTCTCTAATACTCTACAGTCCGGCTCTTCTACCGATAGCGTCTGGCTCATATTTATGTACATTAATTGCATACTATAAAATGCGTGTTACCTAAACCTGAGTTTTATTTCCTTACCTATCATAACACTCTTAATCGAAAGGAAGCATTTTATTGCCGTGTGAATAAAAAGTAATTGGATTCACACACTGAAAATCCATTGAACACAATGACTGGTAACAAAAATATCTTCAGTCCACAACAAGCAATGAACATCAAAATGGATCTGACATTCATCTTCGCATACAGTACATATTTCATTGACATATTAAATCACTCCCAACGGTCATTAGATAACAATGAATCCAACATAAATCGCGAACAGACAACAATGAACTATAAATGTGATTTTATTAAAATCTCCGGTTGTAAAATGGTTCCCTTGGCCAAAAATGTAAAAACATTATTTGCCATTGTCATCGATTTTAGTATTCAATCGATATATTCAAACTACCGGCTGCATAGATCTTCATCCAGATAAAAAAATATTACCAGCCTTATAGAATTAAAAAGCACACTGAGTTTTTTTTTCCTGTAATCTTTTTTGACGGATATGCAAATTCGTTTGTTTCGAAATTTTTGAACGAAACCTGTTACGTCAATGACTTTTGTTTTTTTGTGATTTCCTTCCGAGCATCCTGACATTTTTGTATTTTTTTATTTTAAATCTCGTAAGAGAGAATGGACTTCCGACGCAGTTAAAATAATCGTGTAGTTATGGATGCAAATTTTAGTGAATAAAAAAAATAATTAAATTCCTGTATCTGTATCTAGTATACAGATATGTTACTAGGGCTCTCATTTTTAAGACTCGAAAAGGGGACAACTGTAGTCTTGAGTAGTACAATAATTGTTGTCGGATTTGACATAAGACTAGAGCAGTTCGGACTCAAAGTTCAGAACGGTTTTCTCGTTCATTTTGTTAGCATATGACGCATTGCCTATAATCATAGCTATATCAGAACTACCCTTTAAGTGGTCCTCGAATAACATCACAAATAATATAATAAGTCATACATTTCCCATCCACAATAAAAGCTATCTAGTTGTTCCATTAAATATGCAAACGTTAATTGGCTGTCATAACACAACGATTAATTCAGCAACGCTACCACTCTACATTGCAAATTTCGCTACTGGCAATGGCAACACTCGTATTTTTGCAGTATCAACACGCAACCCATATTTTATTACAAGCAAAATAAATAATAATCCAGAATCATCTTACACATTGTATACTACTATAGTCCATTTCCATTTATTTGCAAAGAATGTAAACAATCTTAAATCTATTATTTTTAAAAAAGTAATCAATATTATACTTATTCATCATCAGCTAAAAGAGGTCCACTATTGAACAAAGGCCTCCCTCTTATTGCGGGGGGGTTGCCATAATCCCCACGCTTGGCAAGCGGCTTGGAAATCGCAGTATTGGTGGTGAAGTTACAGAAGACGCTGCTGCCCATCTTCTGAATTTTCCCTTAGTCGCCTCTAACGGCACCCACGGGAGGAAAAGGGCTGATCTATTCTAGGCCAGATACCACTCTGCTACGGAATAAATTCAGTAGATTTTTATAAAATATTCATCAATTCTTTTTATAAATTGAAATAATTTTTATAATTTTTTTTTTTAAATTATAAATCAAATAATTTTGTAAGTAAAACGAAATATTGTTTACTTTTACTGCGAAATATATTGAAACATAGTATAGTTATACTGAACATTTTACACGCTACCCTAAATAGAAACTGCGTATAAAATCGTACAGTTGACACTAACGACTTTGAGGAAAAATATTATTTGTCAGCTTGCAACACTGGACATAAAAACTAATGGGGCGTTATATCCGAACGAGACCACTATCGACGCATAAAACTACGAGATGTGTCGCCAGGCTCAATGGCATTTGAGAGATGTTCCGATTTATAACATGAACTCTAGTTTACCATTTGATTGGCTAGTTTCACTTTTTCGGTTTAGATCTACATTATAATAACGGTAGTGTTTAAGAGAGGCATAAATTAATTTCCTGCGTTGTAGATTGCGAATTTCTAAGGTCTTTTCATGTGACGACGCGACGCGACGTTCTAATAAGTTTTCATGTATCGCGGTTGCATTTTACACATACGCATGCAAAAATCTCTTCATTTCAAATATTTTGTTTTAAGCTATGTACTTAGAATTGGACTCGACACAAGATGCTAAAATTAGTCAATATGCCAATTGAATAAATTATTTTTTTGTAGAAACATGAGTGCCCTTTTTTCGCAGTTTCAATCACGTTTTCTTGGTCACCCTATTAATTCTCAACGGAACCCAACTGGGTGTTGGCTAATTCAAGACACTTTATTACTATGCATTTTTCTTTCAGAATACACTCGGCGCCGAAGATTTTAGTATTTCACTTAATTTAAATCATTATGAAACTTTTCTATAAAGAAAATGTTGTGAAAAGTAATGTGGTCGTTTTTCTTTACGATGCACATTACTCACTGTGCGTTTTGCGTCCATCGCTTCTTTACTCACTGATTGAGTTAACACGTTCCTTACAAAACCAGCAATGGACGATATGTTCGAACGATGTCTATAATAATCGGCTTAGATGAAAGGATGTTAAAATGATCATTATAATCTTAAGTGTTGTTAGCAATATTTTATTGTTATTTCAGTTCAAAGGAGTTTCTTCTAATCTATTGACACTTTTCTGAGGCACACACTCACAAGGCTATATTTATTAACTTAAAATATTTTCTAATCTTTCATTCGTACTTCTAATCGTTAGCCATGTAAAACCGATCTCTTCTAAGACTAACCAACTACGCAGGAGATATTATAGTGCACAAGTATGCGCGCAAACACAAGTGCACTCCCTATTTCCCCACTCTCATTAGTCATGGTCCAATGGGACGGTAGACCGACACGAACAGAGAGACATCAGGCGCAGGACCAACGGCTTAACGTGCCTTCCGAAGCACGGTGTAATTATGTATGTATTAAAAATATTCTTCATGTAGAATATCCCTAGTTCTAATGAAAACCAAATTATAGGTTTTTTCTATAGATAATTCTTAGCAGCACGGAGGATCAGATATGCCCCGCTCACCCTTATTACTCCTACCTATTACGTGGGACCTATAACATAACTATAACCTACCACATTTAAATAGGATTTCGAAATGAGTGTGTACCTACACCCCTTTGGAGTATACTGGTGTGACCAATTACATAACATCACGCTTGTATTCCCCGAAGGCGTAGGCAGAGGTGCACATATACCTACCATAGTACCTACTCCCACATTTCGCCAGTTATGTTTTTAGGTCCCAATGTAATAGGGGGCGAGCCTATTGCTATTAACCGGGCACAAATCCAAACTCCGTGCTGCTACTGAGAATTACCAAATGAAAAAACCCAAAAGCTTAGCGACCACTAGACCAACGAGGCAGTCAGTGTGACCAATTGATCATAATTTATTTATTTGAGATTTATAACACCGTTACAAACACTCCAATGCGATGTTATAAAATGAACTAGTTAACTTAATTATTAAACTATACTGAAACACAAAAAAATACAACAATAAAAACAAACTAAGACCATTTACATATTAGTTTCTATATGTTTCTGTGCCCTTTCTGTGAATTCAGTAAGACTAAGTAAAAATATGTCTATATTTGCCTTATTTAAATTATTAAATGGAGTTATCGCTCGTGACAAGGGGGCAAAATTAACCAATAATGTACTCTATACCATACAATTACTAACAGAAATCGCATAAAAGACCAAATTGCGTCTACCACGTTATTTCTTTTATCATTGCAGCTAGAACCTCGCTCTAAATATTTTGGCATAGTTGGCGCTGTCCAGATTGCCGCGACATTATACGATCAAACAACCGAGTCCCGTATCCACTCGACCGCCATTGACGAGCTGCGTCTCAGTTAAGTGCACTACAAATTTAGTGATGTACCACATTAATTAATAAAACTATCGGTATTTCACACACTTACGCAAATATACGTTGGTACAACCAATCACACGAGAAGTTAATACGATTTGTCTCTAATTTATAAAATAAAATATATTTTTTTAATGTTATCGGGCTTTCCAACTTTTTGAAACGTTTACAGAGTTCGTGGCCACGAACAGACCATGTTCTATAAAATCCGTAAACAATTTTATTAGAACTATCTATTAGGTATTCAGATTGTTGTATGTATATACACAAAATCCGCTTTTGAATACACTTCAAATTCATCCAGTTAACGTATAACTTATTGTAAAACAAAAAGACTCAAATTGATAAAGGAAAGAAAAATGATAGACCGAGCGGGATTCGAACCCGCGACCTTTGCCTAACCGTGGCGCAACTCTAACCAACTTAGCTACCGTGTTGAGTGTAACTTTTGATTCTATCGATAAACATGAACGAATAATCCCAACACTAGTGTTTCGGACCCCTGTTCGCCGTGTGCGCATTAAAATCGTTACTCAATTGTAGCACTCGTATTGTAGAGCAATGACGGCACTTTATCTATTCTATTTGCTACATTACAATGTCAGCGCGTGATTTGTCACTTTTCGATACTTATGTGACGTTTTCGAAGAAAGTACTGCCCTGTGAAAGATTTATTGCGCGTGCGCAGAGGATCGTATTTTATTATGACCGAGCAGAATAAGAAGTGATTTTGGTGCCAGTAAACCCTTTGTTTTATCCTTAATTCTGGACTTTGGAGTGATATTAACTAAGGTGTTTGTTATGACACTTTAATTGCACCGATACATACAAAGCCGGCATTGTGTCATTTACGGTTTACCTATTGAAAAATATTCTAACAAATAAAACAGATTAATTAAATAATATAATACTTCACTAATTTACTTGATACTAAAAAGGCATCTTATAAAAGCATATTCAATAAAACAATAAAGCCAAGCCGCGGTACATTCACGCCAATAAAGTCTGACAATCAGAGGTTAACCACCTGCCTTATGGTGGCTTCTCACAGCACGTTATACCACGAGTCCCGCCGAATCGAGCAACGCGCTGCGTGAAGGGTTGGCTCGGACTCGCTCGTGGTCCGTCTCGTGGCTAAGCGATTAGACGGTTCGATTCCCGCACGGGACAAAAATTTGTGCGATCCGCAGATGTTTGTCCCGAGTCTGGGTGTTTGTGTATGTGATATTTCATGTTTGTGAAACGCACCCGCGATACAGGAGAAGTTCCTAGTGTAGTGCGACGTTTTTAAAAGAAAGAACTCGTTAGTGACGTAAAATATATGTATTGCAAACTGTAAAACTGAACTGAACTTAAACTCATGGTTGAGATACAAAATTATAAATTAGTACGAGTCAGCAAGTACCTATAAGCAGTGCGCGCAAAAAATTATGAACGCTCGGATGTTATGCCGCGAAAGCTTGGATAGTACCCGTTTTGTAAGTTTTATAGAACGGTGAAAAAGAGACAGAGAGAGAATTCTTTAACTTAGACGTATCTGTGCGGTTTTAATTCGGGCCCAACTTAAACAGTTCAAATAGATTTCCGCACACCATACTTGGTGACTCGTTCGTCGAATCGCGGCGGCGCGACTCGAGATATCACGCGCTGTGAGAAGCCGCCATTATAAAACCACATAAACCTAATAATAAAACAAACAAACAACTCATTAACTAAACACGAACAATTAAAACGCCGTAAATAGTTTGAATGCACACACATTGCGCCGGCAGTCTAGCGCTAATTGTCGTAAAATAATTAGTATTGTGTGTAGAGAAACGGTGTGAAGATTTTGTAATTTTGGTCTTACGGTACATTGTTGAAGAAAATAGTCGTCTAAAGCAGCTCTCGAAAATGATAATTTTGAAAGCTATATAATACACAACTGTACTTTCAACTGTATCAAAACTTGCGGTATGAATGGTTATAGCTCAAATCAAATAATATATAGATCTGAAAACTGACTATCGCGCTGAAGATTTGAATTTTGTAACCTGGATCGGAAAAATATTAATTAAGTAAATTTAAAAACGTTAACTGTTGAACAAAGGCCTCCCCCTTTTAGAAGGAGAGAGGTTGCCATAATTCCCGCGCTTGGCAAGCGGCTTGAGGATCGCAGTGTTGGTAGTCTAGTTAGAGAAGACGCTGCTGCCCATCCTATGGATTTTCCCTTAGTCGCCTCTTACGACACCCACGGGAGGAAAGCGGGTGGTCAATTCTAGGCCGGATACCACACGGTTCAAATATTGTATGATTCAGAGTAAATGTGATATTATATTCCATAACCCATCCACAATAGAAGATACCTAGAGAGGAACAGCCAACCCATCCAAATAAAAAATTCCTAGTGTAAGACAAAGTTTAAGAAAGCTAAACCTATTTCGAAAAGCTTATGCAATACAAAAACTAGGGGAACTTAGAAATGTATCAAAAGACAAGAACATCCACAATATTGTCATTCAAAACGTGTAGACGTCCAAATAATAGCGCCTATAAATCAGACTCAAACAGCATAAGACTAGTACAGTAACAGCATGTAAAGACACTACAGAGAAACATTGATAGAAAGAAAATGCTTGTATCACACTGTCCGCCAAATAAGATTTAATTTAAAACATTATAATGGAGTTTAATGAATAGTTCCTGTATTCTGTGAAGAAGGCAAGGCTGTTTAATAGTTAGTTGTATGTGGAGGAACGTATTGAGAATATAATTCGCTTCTTTCGCCAGAAAAAAAATCGTACAAGGCGAAGAACCCATCATGGGCCTAATTAATGGCCATGCAACTTATGCAGCAAAGAACTAGCAGCAAAATGCATACATACTTCAGATAAGGGAGAAATACTACATATTTCTGCAGGATCTATCGACTAAAGAACCGCAAAATCTTCAAACATTCAGTAACTTTGAAAACACTTGATACTAAAATTACACTTCTTACATAACCGCTGTAACATAAGAGGAACGAATCGATTTAATTACTGCACTGGTGTTTGATCATACACCCTTCCACCACCTATCTATCCACATAAAACCTCATACTAAAACCGTCCTTAATCATAATGCATTTAAGATCAATATCCCGTGAAGGCATAGTTCGAAATGTGTGTATATGAGTGGAGAGTGACCAAAATCCTTTTGTTCTTCTCCCCTTTGATTTGGTTTTATGTAGACTTTAATTTGACGTATGTTCGAAGTCGATAAACATTGCATTTCCAGTGTTTTTGATCTCTGTTGTAAGTATAATTCATTGGTTTGGCAATAATAGGGATTAAAGTCTTGTTACGTTCGAATCATCTTGTTGGGTAACTAGTGTAAGGAAAGCTTTACAAATTACATTGGAGATAGCGAATGATCCTTTGCACAGATAGTTAAGACTTTAGCAATACGCCGCGCGCTGATCTTTTCTTATTCAAGGACTCTATCATAAAATGTATGTCCTCCTGACCAATTTTGTCGGTCATGGAGTCAGAGAGTCCAAAGAGAATATCCATCTACGTAGAACATATTATAGTGCACAAAACGTGTGTGCGCAAACACAGATGCACTTTTTAATATTGTATAATTTACTATTTTAGCCGGTTTTACTCACGTCTATATTCAGGAATGCCCGACTAGTTTCGAACTCAAACCGAGTCCCTATCCATGAGCAGATGACGCGGCGGGGTCGCAAGCCAAACTTTTTAATATTGCCTAGAAATTTTCTCGCTAAATGCGTTCGTTTACGCACAAAGCTTAAACTAAGATAGTACGCGGATCTAGAGTTATTTTACAAGCCTTAGATGACAGACCTAGTTATGAATTACTATTCAAGAGGCAATCCCAATGATATCTACGCAGATTGTCGTTTAATTGCCTCAGATATTGTGAGTGCTGCTCGTTAATAACTTACCACTTGCTGTACCCGTTTGTATTGATTGGAGAAACAGTTGAGAACGTAATTGGTTACAGTTTATTACTTTAGCGTCATCATTTTCTTAGATATAAATATTTTACGATGACTTGAGGGGGCGTAATTGTGTAGTGTTTTTATATATCGATAAAAACGTTGCTAGGTGTGCTATGAATTTTGCATCCTGTGTAAGGGTGATAGACATGAAAATTCACAGGGAGAAACTATCCGATTATACGCAGATCTGTGGATCACAAAAAATATTTCTCCGACTTTTGGTAAGTTATACTCACAACTCAAAGTGCATAAACCAAAGTTTGATGCGCTATTCTGGTAAACATTGGTCCAATGCCACCGTCAGCTCAGTGAATCAAATTTAAAACCACAATGCCAAAATTACGAATCATGTCATTTGATAGGAAGCAGTGGACGAAGCCTTAGAAATGGCTCCCAAACTTAAATACGACCTTGTTGGCACTTGGCTAAGCGATTGGACCGCTGTGCCAAGAGTTGCAGGTTCGATTCCCGCACGAGACAATTTTTTTTGTGATCCGATGTTTTTTTTTTCCGTGTCGCGGTCTCGTGAAACGCACCCACGATACAGGAGAATTTCCGTGTGTGGGTCAACGTTTTCTAAAATAAATGTTTTTTCGTCGTACGTCATCACTCCCATCGCTTTTCTAGAGAGCGATGCCGTACTACTCTGCGCGTAGCGGCGTCTCGCTCCTACAACGGAGAATGTCCCGCTTTAAGAGTTCATGGTAAGTAGGCAGACCTTGATTCTTTACTCCATGTCAAAGTCAATCTGTCAAGCCAATAGCGCCATCATCACTGTCAATCGAAGGAAACATTCCACACAGCCTTCAGTTAAGTCGTACAACAAGGTTTGGTTGTCAAGGGCCATGTCTGTCAACGGTACGATAGTGTTAGATTGTAATATAATTAGTAATATCACTACAACCAATTAATTTCCACCCACGCAACCATAATCAAAAACAAACATCTCAATTCAATATGTGTGGGACGGTAGGGATGTCTGTTGTGGTATTAACACGGGATAGTATTCCCAAAAGCTTACGCTCTATTTCACCATTTGTTAAGGTTGTAAGAGAGGACAAACCTTTTGTAACTTGCGTATTTCAAATCCAGACGCCGTGCTGCTGAGAATTACCTAATGGAAAAACCATATAAGACGTTGCCCTCTCTGAGTTTTGAACCCAAAATCTCACATTTAGGGATCTGCGCCTACTAGACCCACGAAGCAATAGCTACGATTCATGATCAGATTGTGGTTAATACAATTCCCTAATTGAATAAAACACTGCTCTAACCGCCCGTTCTGATGCTAAATGATAAATGATTTTATTTCTGCAAATAGGTTTAAAAAAACACTTTTACACGTCTTTGTTTTTTAAACTAGATAGATGGCATCGGTATTTCCTAACTGATTACCTCTGAGAAAAAATACCGAAACAAGCTCTTTACATACATTCATAAAGTCACGCCTATTCCACGAGGGGTAGGCAGATACCACGGATTTCCATTTGCTACGATTCTGACATACTTCTTTCTGGTGCTCTTTTTACGAACATAATCTAACAAACAAAATCCCGGGACACTCCGGGAATGACACCCAACACTAGTAGTACCATTCGCGACAAAACTAGAATACAGTCGATATAATCTAAGTAGAATTTATTCGCTGCATATTGGAGTGCAGAGTTAATTGCTATGTATCGCCGCGTGAAAGCGTGGTGGGTTCGTTTTGTGGCTACTAGTGTTGATCCTTTTTATTTTATTTTTTTATCGTACAATATCGTGATGGTACGTGTGATAACTCTGGTGTAAAGCATCGTTTTATAGATGTTTTTTGTTTGTTTATATCTTTGATCTAGTCTTTATTTATTAGTGTATAGGTATACGTAAATAGTAAAGATAACTACTAATTGATATATTTATAAAAATTTGATAATTTACTCTTTACTTGGCAGTGCATCATTATTTATAAAAGTATGGAAAATTTCCCAATGATCTTCTTTTTATTTTAATTTTACTTTTTTCACCATTATTGCCTACGTTTCACTGCCAACTCCAAAGGCAATAAATCAACCTAAAACTAGTTTTGTCTATAAAAACAAAAAGACCACAATCCCACTAATGACTAAGCACCTAATTAGCTGTCCACGAACTAGAATTCGCTGGCACGAACCCGTGACAATCTCAGCACGTTCCTGCCAATTAGCCTGCACGTGGCAAGGGTAAAAGGACCAGAAAGATGGTATCGAAGGACCGGCGCCGAAGACGACGCATAGTAAGAACACTGTGAGAATATGTAACGTAAAAACTCGTATTAAATTTATAGTTGGATTTAAATAGGTTCGCAATTTATACTGCCATTTTGTTTCACTACTCGTTGTACCTATATGCGCGTGCGCACTTCCAAGGACATTTTTTTTTTTTTTTCGGTGGGAAAATCATCTAATGACATCCCCCGCTCTTGGGCGGAGCGGGAGATAGTGTCAGACTTTTACTGACTAAAAACCCACTCCTGTTCCTTCGTTGCCTTTCGTACCAGGGCCGAGTCTTCCTTTCGGAATCAGACCCTTGGCCCCAGTAGGCTTCGACCCTGATGGGCCCCTACAGTTGCTGACATCTCCTTGAGGCGCGCGTGAAACAGTACGCGCCGTCGACGACTTGGGCTCGGTCCGGATGGTTACCGGACGGTCGGACGGCGAGCCACCCATTGCTCACCGACCGCAAGCCCGCGCCTACGGTGGCCGGAAATCGGGATCAGAATCCCGGCGGCGGTTGGGGCGTGAGGATCGTTCCCTCACGCGATCGGCCGCCTCCTTTGCTAGCATTACTGCTTCGCAGAAGGAGGCGACCGCCTGCCACTCCTCCTCGCTCCGGACCATGGCCTGTACCAAGGCCCGGCGCGAGAGATTACCGCCGCCGATCGCCCCCACGAGGACACGGCGATGCTCTTCCCAAGCGGGGCACACCTCCAACGTGTGCTCCACCGTGTCCTCCGGGCTGTCCACGCAATGGTGACACCCGGGCGTTTCTTCCGCACGGATCCGGTGCAGGAACCTCCCGAACTTACCATGTCCGGTGAGGACCTGCGTCATGCGGAAGGTAAGGACGCCGTGTTGCCTTTCCAGCCACTCCTCAAAGAGGGGACTTACCGCCATAATTACGGCGTGCCCAGCACTGGGTTGCGATAGTCGCTGTCGCCATTCCACCATGAGATCCCGCCGGAACTCTTTCCGCCATGCCTTGAATTGTCGCGGCAGCGGAGTTTCGCCCCGGCGTTGCATCTCCACGCGCAGATCGTGCATGCGTGCAAGGCCTGTTGCCTCCAGATCCCATGGTGGCTGGCCAGCAAGGAGGCTCGCCGCTTCGCGGGAAACCGTGCGGTATCCCCGCACCATCCGTATGGCCATGACCCTCTGGCACGCGTTCAGCTGGGCCGCCGGTCGCTTTCGCAGTGACGGCGCCCACACCGGCGCCCCATAAAGGGCCATGGACCGGACGATGCCTGCGTAGAGCCTCCGGCAGGAGGCGTCTGGACCCCCAAGGTTGGGCAGGAGCCGCTTCAGGGCAGCCCCAGTCCGATTCAATTTGGGAGCCAGACGTCGGAAGTGCTCCTCGAAATTCCACCGACTGTCGAGGACAAGTCCCAGGTACTTCATCGTCGACCCGACGCCGATGTGAACTCCTCCCACCGTTAGTTGGGAACGCCGAGGCGGCGCGCTCCGAGGGCCGTGAAAACACATGGCCTCGGACTTGTGCAGCGCCACCTCGAGTCCCAATTGCTGGATCCTATCAACGACCATCGCAACCCCGCGTGTCGCAAATTCAACCGCCGCCTGATACGACTCTCCCCGCGCCAGGACCAGCGTGTCGTCTGCGTAGCAGACCACACTGACCCCGTCAGGGAGGTCGCCGCGCAGCACGTAGTCGTACCCGATGTTCCACAAGGGCGGTCCTAGTACCGATCCCTGCGGAACACCGCACGACATCTCTCGCCGTTTCCACTCTCCCTGGTGACCAGGGTAGATGATGTACCTGTCCGACAGGTAGGCCTCGATCACACGACAGAGGTAGTCGGGCACCCGGTGGTACCGGAGTGCCCTCCCAATGCTACTCCAGGGCAAGGAGTTGAAGGCATTGGCGATGTCCAAAGACACCGCCACGACACACCTGCCCCGGGACACCGCCTCCCCCGTCGTGAGGGCTCGCACGCGCATGATGGCGTCCACCGTGGAGCGCCCCCTGCGAAAGCCAAACTGGCCGTCCGCAAGGTTCGGCCCCACTCGTGCTAGGTGTGCGACGAGGCGGTCTGCAATTACTCTTTCAAAGAGCTTGCCCACCTCGTCGAGCAGCACAATGGGCCGATACGCGGACGGGGAGTCCGCTGGGCGCCCCGGCTTCGCGATAAGGACCAGTTTCCCAGTCTTCCAGCGAAGTGGGAACTGGCCCCTCTCCATGCATGCGCTGAAGAGCCCTCTTAATCGAGACCCGAGAGCCTCCATGGCCAGGACCCAGGCTTTCCCAGGCAAACCGTCGGGTCCTGGGGCGGTATTCTTGGCACTCAGCCTTCGTACCGCCACATTCATCTCTACCTCGGCCACCTCTGGAGCATTGTCGTCGCCGTCGCCATCGTGATCCGCGTTAGACACCGCTGGTGGCGGAGCCATGAGCGGGGGAGAGTGTTCCCCTCGCGTAGGGAACAGAGTGCTCACCACACCCTCCACAATCTGGGGCCGGAGACTCTGCGTGAGTGGGGGAGCCCAGGGGCGGAGTTTTTCCCGCACCACCTTGTAGGGGCGTCCCCATGGGTCTCCGTTCAGAGTCCCCAGCCACACGTTGCGGGCCTCCAACTTGGCCCGCTTTATTTCCGCTCGGAGGGTGCGCTTCGCCACTCTGTATCCCTCGTACAGCCGCTCGTACTCCGCCTCTCTGGCCTCCGCATCTGGCGGGCGGATGCGGCGACTGCAGTGTCTGGCGCACCGGCGCCGCGCGGCATTGCACGCATTGCGCAGTACCGCAATCTCCGGCGACACCCAGTACACCTGGCGCCGGGCTCGTCCTGGCCGAACTCGGGGCATTGCCACGTCGCAAATTTGCGACATGGCCTCCCGGAACCACTCTGCCTCGACGTCAATGTCGACAGGCCTGTCCGGTGTTTGCACCCAGGCCTGTACCATCGCGGCTTCCAGGAGGAGCTCCCGGTCCAGCTGCTTCAGCGCCCAACGCGGACCACACGGGGTCTGGTGGACCGGCGCGTCCGAGGTCTGGGTGGAGATGTCAAACCGAATGTACTGGTGGTCTGAGTACGTCTCCACCCCCTCCATTACGCGCCAGCCCACGACACGCGGTGACAGAGCAGGGCTGGCGAACGATATGTCCACCACTGACTCGCCCTGCATCCGCACACACGTGGGGACAGAACCCCGGTTTAGGACGACCAGACCTGTCTCCAGGGCCCAGTCCTCCACCATCCGACCCCGCTGGTTCGTGAACCGAGAACCCCAAGCCAAGTTCTTGGCATTGAAGTCCCCGCAAACGACCACGGGGAGGGAACCAAACCTAGCGACGACGGCATTCAGCTCCATAAGGGAGATGTGGAGATCGGCGAGAGTTCTGTTCGGGGACAGGTAGACGCCTACCACTGCAATGTCCCCGAACCGTGCTGCCACGCAACCCCGTCCCCTCGTGACGGCCTCGAGGGACGGAGTACCGGCGGCGGCCGACGAAATTAGTGTCACCGAGCCGTTCAGGTCCTGAACCCAGTCTCCCCTGGACAGGACATAGTACGGCTCGGAGACCACGGCGATATTGATCGACCACTGCGCCATGCTTTGGAGCAACAGATCCTGAGCGGGGGCGCAGTGGTTGATATTCGCCTGGAGGAGACGCAATGGAGCCGTTATTAACAGTCCATTACAGTCTCCTCCCGAGCCTCACGTGAGGGCCCTGCCGCGGTGGTTGCGGCGGCGACAGCAGCGGCAGCCAGAGAAGAGGCTGCGGCGGAGAGGACGTCGGGGTGGGCTTGCCTTGGGACTTTGCCCTTAGCCTTGGCAGGGGGGTCGCAGGACCTGCTCCCAGCCCGGTGATCGGCCGGCTTGCCTGCCGCCGCACATGCGTAGCAGTGCGGCGTAGCACGGCATTCTGCAGCCTTGTGACCGGGCTGACCGCACTGGAAGCAGCGGTCACTGCGGTCCACCTCCGCGGCGCAATAGGCACCCACGTGGTGCCCCACGTGGCAGCGGTAGCACCGCAGAGGTCTGGGCTCCAGCAGTTTTACCTGCGCGGAGACCCAGCCCACCAAGAGCCTTCGGCCTTCGCCAGTGATGGCCTTGGCCGCCGACACGGGGCAGCTCACCGTTACGGCTCGCAGGCCCGTGCTGTCAGCGCGGATGGTGCCCGCCCGCACCTGATCTGCGTTGCACCCTCCCGCCCTGACGATGGCGGCCACCACCTCGTCCACCCTGACGGAGTCGTCCAGACCCATGATGCGCATGTCCATGCACTTGGTGGGCCTGGACACTCGGACCTCCTCGACGTCCAGGGACGCCCTGATCCTTGCGGCCAGGGCGTCTGCGGCAGGGCCACTGTCTGCACCAGGGACCTCTAATATTCGGGCCCCGGTTGCGGTGCACCTCATTCGGAAGCCCCCAGAGGCTCCGAATTCGCTGAGGTGGCCCACCACCGCCTGCTTTGCCTTTTCCATGACGGTATTGTAAGTCACGCCCTTCTTTTCCGCATCTGGCTGTAGTGTGATAACTACAGCCGCAGAATTCGGGGCGCAAAGTCTAGCCGCCATGGCCCGCTTCTTGCGCTCCTGTCGCCTCGCGCGCTTTTTGACCGACCTAGTTGCCTTGCCCGCACCCCTCTTGGCGCCAACAACCGTCCAGTCGGCTTCGGCCGAGGGTTCTGCAAGGGGGGCGGGGGATAGCAGGCGCGGCCTAGTCGCCGTCATGGCAGGAGCCCTCGTCGCTTTAGCGGCAGGTGCCACCTTATCCTTCGAGGGTGGAGCAGGCCCTCCCTGCCGCTGCTGCTGTTTGGCCGTCAGGGCTGGCCTCGCAGCCTCCGATGCCGCGGCCCCGCGCCCGGTTTGCCCCGATGGGCCCACCTTGGGTGCGGCAGCCGCAGTCGCGGCGGCAGCATATGACGCCGCCTTCCGCTGGCTGGAGGCCGCAAGTGGGGGACGCAGCACGATGCCTTCCAACACGGACAGCTGCTGCTGCATCCGATGCTGGAACTGCTCCTGCTGCTGCTGCTGTTGCTGCCGAAGGGCAGCCAGCTCCTGTCGCACCAGCGTCAACAGCTGACTTTCCGGCTCGGGCTGGGGCTGGGCCCGACTTTGGCCCTGCCCTTGCTTGCGTCCCCCTTTAGTCGACTCCTGGCAGTCGACTTCCTGGGCTCCCAGAAGCTCGGCTCGGAGCATCGCGATCCTCTTCTCGACCCTCTTCTCAAAGCAGGCGTCTATAGCCTCCAAGATAGAGGTCGTGAAGTGGGCGATGCCCCTCTTCTTCGAGCCCTTCTCCCTTTTCCTCGAAACCGCTGTCAGGGCTTCCACGACTAGCTCCCCGAGCAACCTGCGTGACTCCTCGGCGGAGTCTTCCCCGGCGTCCGGCTTGTCGCCAGACGGCCCCGAGGGGCCAGCCCTAACGCTGGTCACTGCGGGGTAGCGGCCCTCCGCGGCGAGTTTCTCGGCTCGCACAGCAGTCTCCTGCGAGGTAAGCCCCCTCCCTCTTCCTCCCGTACGACCTGCGCCCCGCCCACTGGTGGGGATTTTCCGGGCTGAGCCCTTTTCTCCTTCGGAGGACGATTTGTCCCCCGATATGGGGCGCTTCCGGTACAGACGCGAGTCTCTACCGGAATCACCTTGACCCTCCTCAGCCTCCGAGCCCTCCGAGCTCCTTTTGGATGCCGCATCGGACTCCGACTGCGCATCACTCTCCATCTCCTCGTCGTTGGGTTTTGTATAAAATTTTGTAGCCATTTTTGTTCCCACGAGTATGAAACTTTGTGTACCTGCTCAAATTCAGTGGTCCGCACTAGAGACTAATTAAGCTACCCATTAGTCAAGCTAACAACCTCCCTCACGGTGCGCCGCCGCTTGGAGATTTGGGGTAATTTTTTATAGAGGTTGTCTTCCTCGCGGCCCGGGCGGTTAAGCCAAGACCCTCGACCCCCATCAAAAGTCAGAAACATGACCTTGGACAATCTCTGGGGCTACGAGACTAACGGTGGCAGAAGGAGGACCAAGTCTTCCTCCTGCCTGCCCGGTGGCAGGGTGAGTGCACCCCGAGCCCGCTCTTACTTCGCCACTGTGCCCTCTGCTATGGCAGAGGGACACGCGTTGAAGTGTTCCTTCAGACAGAATATTCGCAAGCGGGCATCGAGACCCCTTAGGCAGAAGTACCCAAGGGGAGTCGTTGGCCGCCTCCCAGGGTGCACCGTCCCGCAGACTGGCCTTCGCTCCGGACGTATCCGCGAGGGAACTACAGCCCGCGGGCTCTCGTGGAGGTTTTCTGTCGTAGCACCCCGCACTTCCAAGGACAAAGTAACATTTAAGATTAAAAGCCTATATTACTTTACTGCGTAATTATTTTGTATAGAAAATTCTCAGTAATTGGAGTTCTAAAGATCGATTATAATCGATAATTATCGATCGACCAGTATCTGATTAACTATTTGTAAAGTCTGTCAATAACAATTTTTACGATCATAAATTTTATTTTATAACTGAATACCATTTAAGGCCAGTTTAAGACGTCGAGGCAGACGGATGCAATTTTTATTTCAGACATTATTTTGAAATGGCCTTTTTCAGCATTATTTAATAGCAGACTAACTTTGCTAGCACAACAACAAAAGAGGATTTGAGACCACACCAAAAGCTATCATCTCTTCCTTTATGCATAGATTCAGTTCTTTCCAAGTATGATTGGACGTGTGGTTTTAGCGTGTCACCCATGCTAAGCTTGAATCTTAATTGACAAAGGAAATTTGATAAATGATGGACCGCAGCGGGACATGAACCCACGCGACGGTACGGCGAAGTACGCGGGCTTAAGAACCGCTCGTGTCCATCATTTTTCAAATTTCTTTTGTCAATTTAGAGTCTTACTAAAGTTAATCGCACCAATAGTAACTAGGCCACGTCACCTCTGTTCAGTAGCAGAATTAGTTTCAACCAATCACCTGTCAGAACCAAATTTACTTCTAAATAAAATCCAATATAAACTTGTACATAATGCTTTAGAGTGAGTCGATCCTCGTTAACGTTTGACAGTTTATACTTTTACGTCGCAGCGATAAATTTTATCCAACGAAGCACGCAAGAAGCTACGATTTTTAGCTGTGTTTATAGATTTTATGTTCATTTTATATGTAGTTCCAATTATAGACTACCTGGTTTCCGATGAGGATCGTAAAATGTTTTTGGAATATCGTCAAGTGGTTGAAAAAATACAAAACTGAGTGCGTAGCGTCAAGGGTACTTACGTTCTCGAATGGATGTCGATTTAGCTTTATAGCCCGTACGTTAGGGTTTTTAAACATGATTGGAACCAATTCCTATCTGAGGCTAGCATCATAGTACCGGGCGGTAATATGAACTTTACCTTATTGTAGCGTATCTATTTACTATATGACAAAGAACACGAAAGTTTTAGAAGTAATGTAGCCACGATTGATACTTATAATTTTTAAATGTTCTATGAGCTTTCTTAATTATCCTAAGACATGACTTTTGGTGCCATTTTAGCATGTTGCCCATGCTAAGCTTGAATCTAAATTGATAAAGGAAATTTTAAATCCTAAGACACCTAAAATTAATTATGATCTGTACCCTAGGTTTATTAAACCAGATTGTACCAGAGTCTGGATCGACTCGACCAGATGCCGTCTCGACGGAGGGACGGGACTGAGAAGAGCATCCAGGACATCATCACCCTGTTAAAGGTGACCGACCCGGACGACGTGCCTACTTTCGTGGCGAAGGAGCTGCACAAGCTGCCTCCCGTCACATTCGACCACGTCGACGTCACCAGGCTCCTGAAGGACATCATCTCCCTAAAGACGAGCCTGACCGAAGTGCAGTCCAGATTGGAGGTCTCAGATGGGACCATTAAAGAACTGCGTGCTGAAGTAGAGTTATTACGTAACTCTATTTCCGTAACTAGGTCACCTGAGGCCTCTAAGGTTAACACACGTCGTGGGGCGCAGAATGCGTCCGTATGCAGTTTTGCGTCGGCGGATTCCGATACGTCACCGGCTGTCGTCAAGTGCGATGCCCCGGCGGCGATTGCGGCACGTGTAAATGCATCGACACCTCGACGTGTTTACGCTGACGCGGCCGCCAGCCGGCCCGCCGCTTGCATACCTAGCGGCGCCGCAGCTAGCCAGCGCGCAACTCGCACACCTAGCTGCGCCGCACCGGTCCCCGCGCCCGTCCGCGTGGCTCCGCCGCGCGCCACCCGTACTCCGTGCCCAGTCCCACTGCCCGTGCCTGCTGCGCAGGCGCCACGTCGGGATGAAGATGGTTTTGAGATGGTGCAGCGGAGAAAGCACCGTCAAAGGACCGTCCAGAACCGCTGCGGCAAAGCCCCATTGGAGCCGAAAATGCTCGTGCGGGCTGCCGCGCCGAACACTCCGGTGTACATCTCGCGCCTGCGTTACACCACTAAGGCGGAGAGCATCGTAGAGTACGTGCGTCAGAAGATTCAGTACGCGCCGAGGGTGCAGGAGCTTGAGTCGCGCCGCAACGTCAACTTCAAGGCGTTCGTGGTGCGAGTACCTAACTGTTACCTGCCCCTCGTCTTGCAGGAAGACTTCTGGCCGCAAGATGTGGTGTTCCGTCGCTTCCGCGGACAAGTGCCACCGGAACGCACTAATACGAAGTGCTAGGAAGTGTTTTTACTAACATAATATTAAGTCTATATTATACTAACAAAACATGTTACTATATTTATATATGTTAGTTTGTAAGGTATTTATCTATGGGCCATAGTTGCTTGAAAATAAAGGTTTTATTTTATTATTATTATTAAAGAGCTCGGCCTCTATTATGGTCGAAATTAGTGTGTTTAACAATATCTCACAAAATATGACTTGGTTATTTCATCATCATCATCAGCCTATCTTAGTCCACTGCTGGACATAGGCCTCTCCTATGGCACGCCACTGAACTCGATTTTCGGCCTCCTTGATTTGGTTATTTATTAATAAAGAAATTATTATCATAAAGTCAAATGCAGTAGACCAAAGTGGAACAAATCAGGAGTCTGATAAAAGGATTCATTTAATTGCCATACACGATTGTGAAGCTAAGATTTATAGTGAATAAATTATGTTAATATTTATCATTGTATCGCAATTTCAATTAACATTACATCTGGATTGTTTTGTTATTAACAAGTTTATTTGTGGATTTGTTTATATTGGGAATTGTTATTTATGTAAGATATTGTACGGAGAGAATAAAGTGATCTGTGGGACGGTAGCTACGATTGTATGCAGCTTTAAATCCTGAGATGATGGTTGAGTTTAGTTTACAATTTCCGACACTGTATCTACAACTACATATACGTTAATATCATACATTTGTTTGTTTGTTGACGTTTTCTTTTCTTTAGATAAGGAACTTAGCTCTTGTCGGTGAAGCAATCGCCACTGTTCTGTATCCTCTGCCTACATTTTAAATTATAGATATTACACAAGTTGATGATAACAATTTAAGGATTGTGGTGTAAGTAGCGCATCCTCAAGAAGACACAGATATTCAGAAAAAGTGTATAAAAAGATCCAAAAGTCATTTATTGAGGCACAATAGTAATACACAATACTCCGGATTGCACAACTGTCTGACTTAGGAATCGAATGCAAGACCACACGCTCGACAGCCATTACCACGATAACCTTTACTCTTAACCTTATAACAAAGGTAATGTAACTTTAACCAATACAGTTACAATTTCCGTTACATGTTCGTTTTAAAAACAATGAGTTACATGAATTATTTAAGCGTTCTCGAACTTTAGCCTTTGTTTCTGTACCTTCAAACTCTCGCCATGTAATGTGACTGGAGCCTGTTTGAATAAATATTTTACTCCTTAAATTCCCTAACTGATATTATCTAATAAGTACCAAAATATTAATTTCATTTTATTATACATATAAGTGTTTGTAAGTATTTAATATTTCTATTTTAAACTGTTTTTATTTATTTGTGTCCTTTTTAAGTGTATTAAAACTAAAAACTGTAAATGTTGTGTTTGTCCGTAATTGGCATATATAGTAGAATATTACCTCGTGAATGTATTGTATCTATGTGTATATATGTGCAGTGGGCAAACCTAAATAAATAAATAAGTACTGAAATTACAACCTGTTGACTATCAATCAAGACCTTCTTCTTTTCGAGTAGACGTTACTTTTATATTTTTGTGCTCAGTATGTTGCTACGTCGATAGCGGCATCAAAGACTTTGGTTAAGTCTACCAGAGCGCTGGTGAAGGGACATTTGGGACACTCAAGCAAGTGGCACTTGGTTTGATCGGTAGTAAGAGCTAAAAGTGTATAATAAAATTCTTAGCTTGTTTCGGACGCCTGTATTCCCCGGTGCAGTAACCCTACATTTATAGGTCCCATATAGGTAATAGGGGGTGAGCTTATTGCCTACAAATCCAAACTCCGTTCTCCTACTAAGCATAAACTCATTATTTATCTGTCAATACTCAACAATGGTATAGTTCAATGGTGACTTATAACCAGCAATGGGATAGCAGCATGCTGGGGATAATAATGACGCGACATATATATTCCATATACATATTTTTACGGCCCAAATTCTAACAGAGGTGCAAGTAGAGAGCATCCACGAGTGACGATACTTAAGTACGTCCGGTACAGCCTGAACACTCAACCTCGCTACTATTCTTTTTGACTAACCAATCTTCACACCACTGCATGACCTATTCCATGTGGCTATTGGCTCATGCCGATACGAAGAACGCTGCCGTGCGCGGTCAAATCGCAACAATCGAATTTTTGGATACAATAAAATGTAAGCTTTTGAAACAAATTAAAGTGAGTTTGCGTTAACCAAACGTTTCTATTTAGAGATGGACAGGTGTGAAGCTTTCGCGTCAGTTGTATATGTCTAGGAATGTGAAGGTTATAGTTGCAACTCTTTCTGTATTTGTATAATTTACAGCATTGGAATCGTCTGATATATTTGATAAATTTTATTTGTGACAAAAAGGTGAAATTGAATTCATACACAATATTACCGATTCATAGATAGGCAAGTTACAATGTGACTAACATATTACTGTGGTCTGCAACGGGCTGATGATGATGATGATGGAACATATTACTTGGTACGTATTTTTTTCCTATTAAGTGATTGCTGATTTTTATCTTATTTTAAATGGCTGAATTTTTTATTCATTTTCATCATCAGCCGTAAGACGTCCACTGTTTCATAGTCATAGTCATAGGCTACAAAAGAGCACTTACGAAACGTCAAACTAGTTGCACGGTTCCAAAAAGTCGTTTCTATGGAGAAGAACCGGCAAGAAACTCCATAGTTACTCTTTTAAAAATATGTTGTTGAATAAAGGCCTCCCCCTTTTAGAAGGGTGGGGGGGTGTCCATCATCCCTACGCTTGGCAAGCGGCTTGGAGAAGGCAGTACCTATTGGTGGTAAAGTTACAGAATACGCTGCTGCCCATCTTCTGGATTTTCCCTTAATCGCCTCTTACGACGCCCACGGGAGAAAAGGGGGTGGTCAATTCTAGGCCGGATACCCCACAGCACTCTAGGCCGGATAACACAGGGCACGTAATTTTTTATTACTGGGTAATATTGTGTCAGATAGTCTGCATTATCTTGCCGACTTTTTCACAGGACTCCTGCGTACTGTCTGTCTCAAAATGTGAGAGCGTAATAACACACCTCTGTGAATTACTAATTATTTAGTCTATTACCTTAGCTAGCTATTGCTAAATTCATGTGGCCATACAATACAAACGATCTGACAGTGGCTACTAATCTTTAGGTCATTATGAACCTAGGAAACTTAGATATCTAACACTTTAATCTAACTTACGAACTTAGCAACTAACTGTTGCTGTATCACTATTGCAATCTTACTTAAACAAACTTAATTAACGCGTAACTTACTGAGACACTAACATAGAATATAACAGCTGCCTATCTTGGTATGATAATCGTCATTGTAGGTGAGAACAGGTCAAGATCCAGGCAACAGATCGTGAAGGCTGATAGGAGGTGATAGGCTAATGAACCGTTATTATTTATTAACAAAACACTGTCCCTCTTAAATACTTATATATAACGATGCTAAAATGTGTTTTATTAACCACTTCTGAAGTCTATTGGCATCTCTATTCTTTGATATGTAAACGACAGTGTGGACGGTGTATTTGCCGTGTGGATTCCGGCCTAGAATTGATCACCCCGTTTCCTCCCGTGGGAGTCGTAAGAGACGATTAAGGGAAAATCCAAAAGAGGGCCAGCAGCGTCTTCTGTAACTTGACCATCAACACTGCGATCCCCAAGCCGCTTGCCAAGCGTCGGGATTATGGCATCCCTTCTAAAAGGGGGAGGCCGTTGTTCAGCAGTGGACGTCTTCTGGCTGATGATGAAACGACGGTGACTGGTATAATTTTTCAGCACTGACAATTTTTATAAGGGTGTGTCTGTCTAGGAGATAATTATGGTAATGTGTGCTAGCTTTTGTTTCTGGTTCTTGTATAGAGAGTGACAAGAAATACTCTACATTTACACAAGAGAAAAAGCACATTTGCGTCAATTCCAGTACTTTGATACCAAAAAAGAAAGAAGATATGAAAAATTAGTTTATGTCATTGAATTTGCTTTCATCTCTAGCATGGAAATAATCGTATTTTAGACCCCCTGTGTGCGAGTGTCAACGTCGAAAACACCTCACAAATATTATTCATCAGTTCAATACTTTATAGGACCGGTTTTTTTGTCACCAGATGCCTATCTTTTTCTGAAGAAAAGCTTGATATTTTGACAGTTTTGGTAAATAGAATATCTAAATCAAATTGTTGCGCCAAAAAGGTAATTCTGTTCGGTAAAAAATCGGCCCTACAGGCTACATCAATGGTATGTGGTATCATAAAGTAAGTATATTTTATCTTTGCCCCAACTCTAACTGTTCTTACATAGGTAAAGTTTTTCATGCAAACTTGCGTAGGTTGGTACAATTTCATACAAACTTAGGTGCATTATAGCTTCATCGATCGCCATCCATGCTTCTGTTGATCATTAACTGAACGGATGTGGAACAATTGTTCCATTACTGACCATGGGGATGTTCATTTGTCTAATCAATATTAATAAGTAAAAATCAAACTGGACGACCGTTGTGCTCTTGTTGGCGGTTAGGTTTTAAGTTCAAACGGTAAAGTTAAACGAGTGGACGCTAGCTTTTATTGCTTGAAAAACTTGAGGTGAAAAGTTAGATTTTGTAATAGAAAACATAATGTTGGCACAGATTTTGTAATAGTACAAATAATGTCAGTTTAATAATTGATTTAAAACATGTTGGAGATCCTGTTCTTTCAACTGTTTTATTATTATGTGTATGTTCAGTGATATCTCTACTCTAGGTGCAGTAAGTATGCCTTTAGCTGAATCAAATACTAGCAAATGGTTGTAAAGAAACCGACAACTTGATAAAAGCTTGTGAAAATGGAACTCTGCAGCTTAAAACAAAAGCTCTAAAACATTTTCATCACTCCTAAATCAACCATTTTCCAATCAAACTCAACTCATCCATCACGAGTACGACATACATAAATCAGAAATAGCAAAGCGTCGTCCGAACGGGCGAGTTGCGCGCGCGCAGCGCAAAACATCCTGCGAACGAGGAAACAGCGCGCGTGAGCCGTAAACTTCCTGCGACGTGTCGCGCATGTGCGAAATTAAGTCAGCACGTGGATGCGGCAAATCTATGGTGGACCACCCTGTAAAAAATGAAATTCATGATAAGATGCTCTTGAGTAATTATAAAAGTTAAATTAATTTAAGCAGGTGGGTATTATTTTTGGTGTATTATCACATTCGCCGTATAGTGGAGTTCTCAAATAGAGACTGTAAGTTCATAAATATATGAAAATGGCAGGTAGGTAGATATTATTCAGCAGTATTTTAAAAGTATAGGATAAAATATAGGCCAACTCTCGTATAGAATAATACCATGTAACAAGAGTGAGCCTATTAGCTAGCTTATTTTTGAGATATATCATATAACTAGCTGCTCTCAGCGATGTTACCCGCTACATGTTACAGCCTATAATTTAATGCAGGGTGTCAGCTACATTCATACCGAATTTTAGCAAAATCGGTCTAGTCGTTTGAGCGTGAAGATGTAACAAACATACAAACACACTCACAAACTTTAAATATTGCAACCAGATTTCGTTCTAACATTTTTAACTTAAATACAAAGCTCTGCAATAAAGAATATTAACAAATGCCACATCCAAACCACCTTTTGTCCCTACACGCCTCCGTGTCACCGTCCATCGTTGCTAACTGCAGTGCAGAATATAAATAAAATATAAACTGTCTAATTAGGTTCACGTAACTATTTACAGTTTCATTTAGTTGTTGGTTTATGTAAATACCATGTACCAATGATCAAGTCCATAGGCCAGCTGCAAGTATTAATCTTGATTGATCGAAAGGATCATCTGCCCCCCTAAACAAGTGGCAAAACGCTTGACGAATCCAAATCGAATACAATGGAAAATTTATGGGGTTGACATATGTCATCGATAACATAGTCCAAATATTATGTCATCCCCATATATTTAACATTCTATTCGATTCTATTCGTCAAGCGTTTTGCCACTTGTCTATGGGGGCTGTTTGGACTAGTTAGTTAGTTGAAATAATATAGTACTTTAACATATCATAACATCACGCCTTATACCTTTAGCAGTGCTAGCCGAGTGGTATGTCCGTTGGACTGCCAAGTCAAGGTCGCAAGTTTAAACCCCGGCACGCACCAATGTCTTATCAAATTCATGTGCGTACTACAAATTAGTTATCAGTCGCTTTTTAGGAGAGTTCTTTATGTTATGAAAATTGTTTGTATGAGATTTGTTTCTATTTAGTTACTTAATTTCATTTTTAACGCTCATATAATTAGATATCGTTATCCTCACAAGCCAAGCAATACAAAGCATACACAAAACAGCTCAATACCAAAACCTACTAATTAGGCCTCCATATTTCTAAAACAAAATGGCTCATCTATATTTACACCTACTTATTTCCGAAATAAACCCATAAATTGTGTTGATTTAAACTAAACCCTCTGCCTTTCATATCTGTGGTAGAGAAATCATCTTATAACGACAATTTATAGTTAGCATGATGAGGAAAAATGAAGATTTTGTGAGTTGCTAATTATAAAGCTGTAAAATATATTTTAGTTCATGCCGTCGGATATATGGAGTATTTAATGTTGAGATCGTAATATTAGTTAATTATAATGAGTGTTTTTGAAAAGCCTGAAGCTAATGATTTGAACAATGGTCAAAAGAACAGCCCCCTTACCTTGAACTCTTAAAGCAGGACAGTTTACGGTGTAACACACCACAACGTAAACTTCTTATCGTATGGTTGATGAACAACCTGGTGTCAGGCTTTAAACCGCCTGTAGGCCTCTCACATGGCTTTACACACCGTTGAAAAATCACTCAGGTGTGTCAGTTTCCTCACGATGTTATCCTTCACCGTTTTTAGCAACTGATAACGAATTTATAGTACGCACATGAATTCGAAAAGACATTGGTGCCGGGATTTGATCTTGCGACCTTTGACTTGGCAGTCCAACGGTCATACCACTCGGCTATCAGTGCTGTGTACGTAAACTGTCCTGCTTTAATAGTTCATGGTAAGGGGCGGAGAGAGTTTAAAGTGACAAGTGAGTGAGTGTGTCGGCTCGATAAGAGCAGTGGTGTAGAAATCGGAGTAGTGGTAATTCAATATTTTAGTTATTACGCTTACGAATGCTTTAGGTACTTGTAATTCTCAAGATGTTTTTTACCTGCACCAAGTATCTACCAAGACAACACCGCTTGGAACAAATCTGTCTCATCAATCACACAAATATTTGCCACGACTGGGAATTAGTCTTGTGTAGTTCGCGAACGAACTAGTTGGTAAGACCGTTCCCACAGACGAACTACGCGAACTAGTTCTCAGATCTCTCGCTCCTATGCTCTTTAGTTAAAATATAAAATGTAACATAAGATCGAACGAATGAGCGAGCGTTCTCTGTCGCGAACTACTATGCGCAAGTCTTAATGGGAATGAACTCGCGTTAATTGCGCAGACGGTTGAATCTTACCATTTTACCTAACTAGTGGTACTATAATTCAGGATAGTACCTTCGGTTTGCCATACAAGTTTGAAGACTCAAGTGTATGTATACTTTTAGACTAGACAGCATACGAATCGCATAACTTCTCATCTTCAAAACTTTTTCTTCAAAATACAACAAGAAAGATACCAATAAACTCTTGCCTTGAAATACTTTTTGCAATACACAATAAGCTATATTTATCTGAAGAAATCTTGCATAAGTGTTCAAAAATCTGTAAAAAACTCTAAGTTCATTCCAATAAGGTTTAAAATCGTGTACTAGTGCAGTAACAGTTAAAAATGTATGAGCAAAACTCAAAAACCGCTTTCTTTTTGTTGTATATTTTTTCAACGTACACCATCGTAAGTTTGGGTAGTAGATTCGACTACCGTGTAAACAAATAGTCTGTGCTACCGATATTTAGGTACCTACTTAGTAAAACAAACATAAATAAGTGGTTTTGTAGTGAATTGGAACTAATTACATAAGAGTATGGATTCCTTTTTAAGTTGTTGGCGCCATTTGCTTTTAGTTAGGAGTGCTAAACAAACTTCGAATCTGATTCTCTGATTGCATTCTGTTTGATAATAGTGATCGGTGCATTGTTTTAAGTTTGTTAGGAACTGTAATTTGCCGACGCTACGAGTAAACGAGTGAATTCATAACTACAATAATAAGCAAGTCCTATCCCATGTGATATGCGTGTCTAAAATTTCAACCCATATTTCAAAATAACGATAACATATTGAAATGGGCAGTGATCTATTCTTCACTGGACTCAGCCTGCGACTTCGCCTAAATTGCAGAATTTTTCGTGCCTTTTTCGAGATTTAAGTGGCCTAGATGTCCACCCTGAAAGTAACCCATTCTAAATATTGGTAAAAGAATTGTAGAAATCGGATGGATAGTTCCGGAAATTACCCCCTACATACCAACAGACATTAGTATGAAATTACCAAACTAGGTACCAATTTAATATTCCATTTATGCTATCAAGCTTCTTTTCTTAAAGAGCGCTTTTTTCAGGAATCTAAATCTAATTCTCAAGATCTCCTATAAATACTTATTTACCTTAGCCATATACCTCTTTCTAATCTTTGAATATGTATTCTATAAGCAATACAAATAATTAAAAACGTTTTACGGACACGAAATACTGCCTCTAGGTAATTACTGTAGGTACACAGGAACCAAACGTTTTACACAGAATGCGACTTCCACCCACGTTCTTGGCTAATACTGAGCAATTTACCATCGTTTAAAGAGTAAAAAAATGTCCATGGAATAACGTTTAATGTTTAAAGTTGTTAAAATGTTTTACAGCATTCTCCGCGGCAGACCTAAAGGTTATTAAGTATTTATCTGTGGATATGAGGGGTCAAATTACATTGAAACTATGTGGAAGTTTCCGGAAAACGGGACAGATGCTGTTACTATTGCTAAAGCTAGGTTGCAAGGGTAAAACTCAATTCTTGGTGAGTTTATAGAACTCAATAGCGATAGCCAGCTATTTCAATACCTTCATTTATTTATTTATTCTTTATGCACATAAATATAAATAATTGTACAAAAGCGGACTTAATGCCTTAGGCATTTTCTATCAGTCGACCTTAGGGCGATGCAGAGACAAGTATTAGGTAGATGCACATGCCTTTATGACTTAATAATTATGTTTCTCTGTCTATTGACAGCATTTATATTGTTGATCAAAGGCAGCATTATTATAATCTTTGGTCATCATCTTCATCAGCCGAAAGACGTCCACTGTTGAAGAATGGCCATGCTTGCCAAGCGGCTTGGGGTACGCAGTATTGGTGGTGAAGTTACAAAAGACGCTGCTGTCCATCTCGTGAATTTTCTGTTAGTCGACTCCTACTACACCCATGGGTGAAATTGGAAGGTGCTATTCTAGCACGGCACTCCACGTGATCTTATCTTTAGGGCCTGATTATTTTAGTATCTACCTATTATGTGGCAACAATTAATACCAAAAGTCAGTATTCCTTATGTCTTTTTCAGAAGCTCAATTTTAGTTGACTGCGAACGCAGACAAACTAAATGATATCTCACTAAGCCAATGCAACAACTTGACACACTAAAATGCAAATTACCAACAGCATCTATATCAGTTTCATCCAATGAACATTCATCTTATTTTGTCATTATTTCTCTCATGTGACAATAAATCCTTTGTCTTCGGACGAAATCATTACCCTTACTCACTTACTGGTTGCTTTTGATTCAAATATACGACAAGAAACTAAGATTTAAAATAGCCATCGTAACTCTCAACCATCATACTCCCATTTGGTAAATGACAAAGACTAAAACAGACTGGAGCTCATTAAATGAGTACATTAGGTGAATTCTCTTAACGTAAGAAGTTTTAGAGCAGTAAAATAACGATGTGGTTACGATAAGAATGAAAATAAAAACCGCCTATAAAAAAACGAACTGAAAAGTGAAAAATAATATTTTATTTACTTCACTTTACTTAAGCGAAGTTGAAGATGGACCCCAATTAAATGCGTTCGCTTTGTTTGTTTTAGCATTAAAACTGTTAAAGAAAGCACATATGAGTGCATTCTCATAAATGATTTTTTTTCTGAATTAGTTATCTAATGAATTTTTGGATTTGGCATCGACGTCAACTTCGCTTAAGAACATAGAACCTCTTTGATTTTGAAGTTGGTTAAAAACCAACGGTACTCACTACGATAATCGCTGCTTTTTATCGAAAGCTCATCGTTATTGCACTGCTCACTAACTTCTTATGTTACGAGAATAAACCCGCAAAAGGAGTACCATAAATAAGTTGAATATTTAAATGCTGTCTGCACATCAAAATGTAACAAGAGCAGGTAATAAATATCAAATGTCTTCACGTATATTATTATGAATATAATTAGTTCTTAGTCACGAAGGAGTTTGAAATTGCTAGTTTTCATCGCGTTGAAGATAAACTTTAAAGAAAGAAAAAAACAGTGGATGGCAGGCAGAGCACAGTAATAAATATTATCATTGAGAGTCTGTTTGTTTGAACCTACTTGAAAATGAAAAAAAAGCGTCAAGTGAGGAGTACCCTTAACCGACGAGCGTGTATGAGGAATGTGATGCGAGTGTATGAGGCGAAAGAAGTATGTCAGGATCGTAGCCAATGGAATTCCGTGGTCTCTGCCTACCCCTCGTGGAAATAGGCGTGACTTTATGTATGTATGTATGTACTTGAAAATGCACTAATAACACTAATATTTTATTTTTATTTTGCTGTTTTTGTACATAATATATATTTAAAAATGTAATTTATAAGTAAAAGTTTTAAATAAAGGGGATAATAATAAATCATTTATTTGCACAAAACATGGTATACAAGGTGTTAAATACAATTAGAGAGGAACTATTTATTGTCTGGCACAAGATAGACCGAAACTTGTATAATTTGACTTGAAAATTATGGTGATTGAACTGATTGACTACCTCGTTGGTCCAGTGATCGCTAAGCGCGACTGCTGAGCATGAGGTCCTGGGTTCGAATCCAGGGTCGGGCAAAGTGTTACTGGGTTTTTTCCATTAGGTAATTCTCAAAGTAGCAGCACGGAGTCCCAGTTGATGGCAATAGGCTCGCCCCTATTACATTGGGACTAAGTATAAAAGTCTAGCCAAAACTATTGTCATTAGCCGAGCACAACTTCAGAATCCCTTCTGCGGAAAAACTAACAGTTTACTTACAAATTAAACGCGGTCACCTGAAATTCAGCAATCGTGCTTGGGCTTGGCATGCTCAACCGTCTAACTTAAGACCACTAGCCACTAGGTCATATTAGGTACCTACTAATCACAGTCAATTATCTCCACGATTATTATTTTTTGTTAATCTTCCTACAATAAGCTTCCTACTTAAAAAGCAACAAGTAGGTAGGTAAGTATACAAATCAAAAACACCATGTAATAAATAATTATTATCTAGACTGCATTATTTATTCATTTTACAAGCAACGATAAACATCTATTCGTCCTTACAATATTTGATTTAATCATAATATTATTCAGAATTCAAATCACACGGATTGCGAATCCCGGCCATTATTCTATTTTTCCAAGTAGTTTTTTTTTAATCGCAGTGCATTAACAGGCAACGGCAACAGGTGGCGAGTGGTTTATGCATCCTGGTCCTGGCACGCTCTTGTGAGAAAATTCTTCCATGGCCCCTCTAACGTCCTTTGAATAAATATTATAAAAGATTCGCGGGATTGTACGCAATGAGCGCATAGATTACAATCGTGAAAATTTATTTACACTGGAGTACAGGAAAAATAAAACTTTAGACAATAATTAAAATGGTTTATTTATGGTGTATGTATGGTGAAAAAAAATTGTTTTATTGATTCATATACTACTTTCGTTTATTATACATAATTAGCATATCCCTTTTTTTTAGCAAACGCTAAGCAAGTTGTAGTAACTTGCGATTACTCACCCACTGTAGTTCGATGAACATAAAAATAATGAATCTACTTTTACTACCGGTATCAATACATTTTTTAGTTATGTATATACTTTGGCAAAATGGATAATTTAAGCCTTCAGTGATCACCGCGATCAAAATATAAATTCTTCACATTGCACATTAGCTTAACTTTTACTTAAAGATCGCATAATTTATGACCCAAAAAGTAAAATATTATAAAATTATTAGAATTAAATAAATAAATAAATTGAACCTCAGTTCGTCAGCATTTTGTTTTAGCTTCAATAGATCATTGCAGGGGACGGAACAAACAGTACAGCTACAGCTATCTATTGATAAATATAGTAAATACTAAAGTTGTCGACAACGCCCTCTTGTTGAGAATAAAATAATGTCTGCTGCCAATTTAAACTGAGATTAATCAACTTCACAGAAGTTATTATGGTTCACTCAAGAATTATCAATTAACATTAATTATAATAAACTTTACAGTTTTTCACAATATACTGTAGTATCTGGGGGCAAGGCAGTGCCCCCGCCAAGTCGAGCAATTACCTTCTCAATAGATATGGTAATATTGCATTTTTAAGCTCGGCAACTGCGCATTTAATTTGACAATTAAAGTGACATGACATAAAATTGACATTGACAGTTCATCGACCGTCGATTGGAATCGAACAAAAGAATTCTGTTCTGTCGTAGAAAACCTGAAATAAGTAGCCTAATCTACATTATTAAGGTAAAGTAATTTTGTAAACCGGTTGTGTGCACTGTGTTGCACAATACCTCGTTATTTCACAGTCTTGTTTAGTTCGAGTGCCGTTATAATTCTACATGTTAGTTCTGACAGTATTAATCAATTATAGTGGATGAAAATCGCTGTGAATCATAAAAGGAGTCTATTTGTATCCTTCCTACATCGTCATAAGTGGTAACTAGTCAATAATGTATACAAAAAAGAACCTTACGTGAAGTTAAAATGTATATAAAGTGACATTTATGGTTTTAAAAAACCTACTTCGAATCTTTTTTATTATGATATTTTTTTATCTTATACTTGTTTGTATCAGATAAACAACGTATTGCGCTTTACTTTCTATTAATATTTCGCACTACATCACGTTATCTAGAAAATAAAAATATACATTAAACTTTTAATAAATAAAATTCTGCAGACTAATAAAACGTGATAATAAGCGTGTATAAAAAGTGAGTCATTGTATGCAAACAAAGCGGTATGGGCCGATAATAAAGCAAAGATCACAGGCCAAACCCGGATGAGATTGAAACTCGACCACAGAGTGTGATATAGTTTTACAAGAAGTTTATACTTTGCAGGGGACTAACAAATAAGCTATATGTATATTAAACATACAGCAAACCAGTAATATTTTACTCTATGTTTGCATCATCTACTATTAAATGAATCATATATCTACTTAAAATTAATCACCCTTGACTAACTAGAATCTAGAAACTAAAATCTAAATTGCATGTTACTTAGATAACAATCTACATATAGGTTCCGTAGGTAGGGACTACACATACAAATCTAATATTTACTGTAAAACTATTTTGATAAATGTCATTGATGTTTTTTAATGCATCTAACTTGATATCTTATCTATAAAGGTTGTTTATGAAGTCTAGCCAAATAAATTGAATTTATTTTTATCTACTTCATTAAATAATAATTAATTGTTTACATAGATTTGTTGAAACAATCAACAAGTTATGAATTGTGGTGATTAAAAGATCATGCAACAGAGTGTATGAAAAACACCATACCACCAAATATAGTCGTGCTCCTAACAATATGAGATAGATTTTATTGACTACCTGATTGGCTCAGTGTCTAAGTGATTAGCCTGCTAGACTAGGGATAGTAAGTTTGATTCCTGAATGGCATAAAAAACTGTGTGATTTTCAGATGTTTGTCCAAAGATTGGGGGGTTTGTGTATGTGATATTTGCATGTTTGTGAAAGCATCCACAACATAGACAAGTACCAATGTGGGGCAATTAAAAAAATATTGTTGCATAAGAAATTATCCTTCTAGCATTTGTAGAATATTTTAGACAAAATTTTGCTTTAGAATATAACATTTTAATATAAAATACAAATATTTAATAGATATTAATCTATATTTGAATTGTCCTTCACCTTTAGTTATCTTCGTCGTCTATGAGATATAATCTTATTGCTATATTAAAAACACAAATTATTCACACTTCCTAATTTTATTTACATATAACCTTGCATTTTCGTAATTCCCACGATAGATCAGTTGGTTAGAGCAGCGCCACGGTACGACGAAGGTCGCAGGTTCAAGTCCTGCTCGTGTCCATCATTTTTCAAGTGTCTTTAAGTTATCAATTTAGTATTATATAGGTATGTTTGATTTTATCCATTATATGTATAAAATTATAGTTTATATAATAAGGAATTACGACGGTGCAAGTTAATTAACATATTTTATAAATGCCTTTTACCCTATGATTAATTTTGATGTTCATTAAGGGATTTTTTTTATTTATTTAATGAAAGCTTGATATCCAATAAACTACTGCCTATTATTGAATAGTAATAGAAATCTTTATTATACTGTAAAAAAACTTAAATATGGCAATGCTGTAATAAGAGATTGGATATTCATTTGGTATGAATGTGATCCAGAATTACCCATTGTGTGTTCATTGTTACCCTCTTTTTAAATATTTATAAGTTACCCTTACTCTTCCGTGATTAGGCAAAAGGAACGTCAAAGAGAATAAATAGAACTCCTCACTTTATCTATTACTTATTTACCCTCTAGCTTGTTTCAAGAAACAAATGTTTTTTCATATACAAAATGTTATTTTAACTTTTACTTTCCTAACTGCGTGTAGCCTATGTATTAATCCAGGGTGTCAGCTACGTTCATACCAAAATTTATATAATACTAGCGGCCCGCTCCGGCTTCGCACGGGTATAAAATATATATATTATAAGTATTTTTCCACTATTTAATGGATGTTATTATACATATAAACCTTCCTCTTCAATCACTCTATCTATTAAAAAAAACCGCATCAAAATCCGTTGCGTAGTTTTAAACATTTAAGCATACATAGGGATATAGGGACAGAGAAAGCGACTTTGTTTTATACTATGTAGTGATGCAATATCGGTCCAGCCGTTTGAGCTTGACGAGGCAACAAACATACAAACATACTCACAAACTTTTGCCGTTATAATATTAGTGTGAAGTAAACCAATTATAGGCGCTTATGAAACATCAATATTAGTTGCTCTTTTCTATTCTTGTATTTTGTTATATTTTTTACAGATAATTCCATAAATTTTCCATGGCTGAGAAAGAACCTATAAGTGGTTCCAGCAGGGACTACGGAGCCACGGCCGCAGTCCCCAATGTAGGATTTGCAGATTTCAGCCCCACGGAGCTGTACAATTTGAGTGAGGGAATAGCAGACAATGTTAACACTATTAATAGTGGGTTGAAGGCACTTGAGAAGATGATGAAGCAGATTGGTGGACCAAATGATAGTGTACAGTTGAGGGATAAAATGTAAGTTAATTTAATATTTTTTCTTAAGATTTACTACTTATAATGTTGAGATTATGAGTTATGTAGGAAACCATATGTAAGCAAATTGACACAAAAGTACCTGCGATGTACTGTAAGGCTTAAGTTCCACTTTCCGCAAAACAAATATTTGTCTAATCCGCAGAATCCAAGTGATATTACTATAGGTAATATACAAGTATGTACTTTAAAAAATATAGTGCAACATTCTTATACGTTGTCACACTCTTGGCAGTGGTAGTTGTCGTCACATCAGGAGTCGTGGCACGTTTCACAATCTAGCAGCAGTAGAAGCAGCTTATCGGGAGCATTCATGCAACATACTATACGATTTTTTAAGAGCTAGCACTAAGCGTTACCTATTCTCTCTAGCCACGATACGCAGCAAACAGTGAACGGCTCTGTGTCAGCGACCGCCCGCGATATCCAGCGACTAGGTGTGGTAGTCCGACGGGGTGACAAACCTCAGAAGTTGCAGGTGGAGAGGCTTACACAGGCCTTCAGAGACGCTTTGGCCAAGTATTCTTCAGTGCAGAAGGTATACTTACTAATACAACTTTAAATTTTTCTATTCTTCGGTTTTACTCAGATGACGGACTGATTTCGAACTTGAACTAAACCCCTCTTCAAGAGCTTGTGACTCGGTCTGGTCGCGGTCAGAACTATCTAGAAATCCTGGATAAACGTATAATAAATAATATATCCCAAATAATATAGAAACATTAGTCATTAAAATTATTTTGTGAATTCATTAGTATCCTGATTGGCGTCATTATTTGTCCTGAGACATGGGGTTGGCGCACATGATATTTGATCTCTGTAAAACTAAATAAGGACAGCATAAATTCCTAGTGTAGTAAAATAAAAATGGAGATGTATGATGTATGAAGTTAGTTGATTAAAAAACTGGATCCTAAATTACAAGCACGCTAACCGATAGATAGTTACACATAATATGTATGTTACACTGTATTAAATCGGGTATGCGTATTAGGTGATAATTTTAGGCATACACAAGGAAAACTTGAAATTTTTATTGGATTAACTATGAACGTATCAAAAACAGAACAATCATTGTTATTTGGGAATCCGCTTGTGTGCTAGTGATACCATACATACTTTACATTTAAAATTGTGTCAAAACTTTAAAGTCATTGAAACATTCTGTCTAAATAACATTATAATGGACCCACCAATAGACCACTCGAAAATGGTATTGATTGTGTAGCTTTTAAAGTATTTATATAAAAACATTAAATTTTACAGTTAATTGATAAAAATACAATTAAAACAAACAATTTAAATATGTCTGAAAGCTATGCTATGTCTGTTTTTTGTATAGGCCCTTTGCAAATAATTTTGATTTACGAAATTATTTTACGCTAACAATTATTACAGCAAGTATCGGAAAAGATGGCAGCTCATATGCCGAAACCAGCGCGCGTCAAGAATGATCCACAGTTGATGGAACAGCAAGCCATTGCTGATGATGAAGAGGCCACATTGATCGCTAACCAGCAGGCACAGGTATTTAGGTTAAATACTACAAATTATTTTGAAAGCAAAAGTGCGAGAAGATGTATGTTTCTTTTATGCAAAAACTACTAAACGAATTAAGAAACTACAGTAATATAACAGAATAACACATAAGCTATAAATTGTAACGATAAAATGCTCGTGTTCTGTAAAATATATGATGGGAGCGAAGCCGCAGTAAATAGCTAGTATTTAAAAGCTTCAGACACGTTAAATTTAGATTGCCATAATCCCCATGTTAGTGGTGAAGTTACAGAAGACGCTGCTGCCCATCTTCTGAATTTTCCCTTAGTCGCCTCTTACGACACCCACGGGAGGAAAGGGGGTGGTCTATTCTAGGCCGGATACCACACGGCACACAAAAACCCGTTTACCTAGGCTAGACATCAAGTTTCTCGAATAGATTTAAAAACTGCGTAACCATATTGATTTAATTTATTTTCAGGCACGTCTAGTCCAGTTTGAGACGAGCATGCTGCTTGAAAAAGAAGCTTACATAAATAAGATAGAAGCAGATGTTTTAGATGTTAACCTTATTATACAGGATTTGGCTAAAATGGTCAATCAACAGGCTCAGTCTGTCGGTAAGTGACAAATAAACAAATATTGTTGCGGAAATAATGCCCTTTGCTTGAGAGGTTGATGGCCTGGAACTGGAGGGTCATAGGTTGATGTTTTTACAAGTAATCTATACATTGTTATGTTATTTATCATAGTGATACAGTTCATTCAATAGTCAATAGTTTTATAGAATAACAACTACAAGAAAAATATTTACTAAAAGATTAATGAACAATTATCATTAACCTTCAACTTACAGACACTGTGGAAAGCCACATCGAAGCCGCGACCGCTAACGTAGAAGCTGGCGTCGACGAGCTAGCGAAAGCCGCCGAATACCAACGCAGATACCGCAGAAAAATGTTTATACTTATCATAATAGGAGTCATACTCGCCATCATATTCATCGTTTGGGTTGTCAAAGCCTTCAGATAGGGTAATTATTCAACTGATGGAAATTACCCCGTTGATTATACGGGGTAAACTCGGTCAACACGTCTTCTCGAAGAGTATCTAACCATTAATGTATGTTAGGATATGGAATACGCCCCAGTGAAGGACGCAACGAATTTAAGAAGATCTTGAATGTAAGTATCATATATAATTGAAGCAAAACTTACGTACCTATATGAAAATATTCACTAGATCTTGTACTACAAAATATAGTATATTTTGCTGAATATGAATTGAAACAATAATTAATAAGTATTTATCTTTCTTTGTAATCTACTATTTTAATGTTCAAGGTTAATCGCATATTGTTTAAGCCATCCTTAACTGGGTTATTGATGATTTATATCGTATGACTTGTTGGAAGACAGGAATCGTGGGTAGTCGTTATTGTTAGCGGTTTGAAACCGTTCACGTTATAAGTAAAGAATAAGCCTAGTCGGGTACTGTCGGCGAAACAAATAAATATAAAACTCGGCTTAGATTCTATATGGATCTACTAGCGCTGCAAGACAGCTGCATTTGCAGTTCGGATGTGGTTTTGGTTCAGTTGACAATTCTGCATCGATACTGGTGACAGGCTACGCAGTTAACTTGCAGATGGCGTTGTAGAACTATATATTCTATGCAGTCGTTAGAACTGTTTGCCATGAAGAATGTATGTATGAACCCTTACACATATGATCTATCAATAATTGTGGATTTGCACAAGTATCACGCAATCCATTAGGTATTAAAATGAAATTCTATATTTGTTGCAATTTAAGAAAATCAAATTAAATCGTGTATTTAGATCGCATGGTTACAACCATGTTATATTTAAGTTACATGTCGTAAAAGATATGAATATAAAACAATATATTGTATGTTAAAAAAAGTTATCTTAAGGTCGATTCTTAATGGCAACACTATCGTAAACTTGCCAAAAAATAAACATTTTTATGTCATTATCACCTATTTAAGGTTAGTTAAGATTGAAACTTTGACGATAATCTGTGATTTTCCATAAATTATCTTTGATATTTGCCTTTATTAAACACACCAAGGCACGTCAGGTTCTGAGCCAATTAAACAGGGACTATTGGTATATTACACTTGCTGCTATCCTACTTCCTAGTACACCACTTTCACTACTTTCCCATCACACATACCTTCTCGTTAGTCAATACCAATTTCTGACCTTATTTTTTCACGGATATTTCTAGTGTCGCAAGGTGCTTTACTATAACTATGAGCTTGCATTGCAAGACATTTTTCTTTGTGGAAGCGAGCGGCACTATACTGCTCATAGCCGCATCTCGCTTCCACAACTGACTTTGTGCATGCAAGCTCATAGTACGACACCAGTACATTTTTCTATATGATTATACCTTCTAACAAATTCTTCTTCACGCTCACCTACCAAGTACTTGTTTCACCAGTCTTATCTTACATCTTCGAACAATCTAAGCATACCTTTCCCCTTAATTTTTTCACTATATTTTAACTCACGTTTCTCTTATATCTTTCTTACACTTTATTCTACCTCTTAGTCACACCAAATACCTATTTTTTTTCCTAATGTTATTCCTAAATTCAAATATGTAATCAAAAAATATAAATAAATAACCGTGCTTTTCCGGAGGATAGTAACTAGTTAAAAAACAAACATAACGTCACGCCTGTTCTCCCCGAAGAGGTTGGCAGAGAAGCATAATACCAACACTCAATTCTCGCCAGTTGTGTTTATATGCCATGTTAAAAAGCAAACCTTTCTTAACCATTTATAAATAAGTGGTAGGATTTAGGTTCTGAGGAAGCATTTCTATATCCTCAAATGTCAAATAATACTTTAAAAAATAATGTATATGAACAAGAATACACAAAACATTTTACGTACTGACTTGTCATTATAATTAAGCGCATTATTATTTTAATATTAGCTGCTACCTCAACTCCGATGTAATGCAGTTTTCTTTAGAATTAATATTATATCATTCAAAGAAAGATGTTTTATTCAACACTTCAACTGCATAAATATATATAATAAAAAATACAGTCAAAAATATATACTTTTATAAAACTAAAGCTTACTTTTTGAGGCATTAAATCTTTCTCTTAATATTAAATTTTAAGGTGAACTTCTTTCGGTATAGTTGACCATTCTGTACACATTATGCACTGTATTTAGGTGCATAGCGGCCAGTAATGCCGAAAGACAGATAATGCTAAATTGACCTGCAGTGATATTCAATATAATTGAAAAAAAAAAAGATATTCCTAAGTGTGCTATGCATACGGTGTAATAGCACTAACGAAGTTCATATTTCACTATCAATATAAGAATGAATCAGACGGGTGTGCATTATATAAATCGATTATAAAACTTTAATCTCAGATTAACAAATGTTGAAGACACTTGTGGCTAATTAAATCGAGTTAATCACTTAACTGCCCCCTTACCATGAACTCTTAAAGCAGGACAGTTTAAGACGTGTAAGCGAGACGCCGCTATGGGCAGTGTAATACGGGGTCTCGCTTCCACAACGTAAACTGTCCTGGTTTATGAGTTCACGGTAAGGGAGCTGTTTGTTAGTAATACTGACTAATTGAAGTATTATTTAATCCACTGTTATATAACGCTGAAGTTAACAATATCATAGAAAAAAAGAAAATAAATGTTTTTCTTACATCATCTATGGTGCATTGTTCTTTTAAACCGGCATTGTGATAAAAATGCTAACAATCTCGATTATGCATGTCTACGGGTTCGTTTAAAAATATATTTAAAACCGCTGTGTATATGGCCTTATGTAATTTAGAGAATATAATTGTGTTATTTATGTATTAATCGTAGTTAGGATTTTGTAGTAGTTATAAATAATCAATTTCTGTCAATCTCATCATTTGTGAACATTCCAAAGATATTTAACAAAATAAATTCAAATATGTGTTTAGTGTATCAGTTTGCCTTTGGAACCATAGACAATTTCTCGGAAATATAGAGTTTTCATGTGGCTTCATAATTCTGTACTTGTTTGGTTACAAAGATTCAACAACATTTGCTATTTCCGTGTTTTTTAATTGTAAGATATCATAGATTTGTTTTATTTGCTGACTTTTATGTTTGTGTTCCATATAAATGGATACAAGTACGTCGGAGTTATTCACATAAATTCTATCAGTTTGAGCATTGTATAAAAGATTTTAAAATTATTGTTTTCATTCTCTATTGCTTATGAAAATATTCTATTATGATTGATAATTGGTTTGTCTCATTCAATATTTACCAAAAGAAAAGACATAAAATACTGTCTCAAGGCAAAAAGTCCTTATTCTATCACAATATTTTTATAAGTAATAGGAATTGATTTCAAATACTTGTTAATTACCTTTAAAGCCCTGTATAAACTTATAATTTATGTAATATATACCTCCACTTATACCTACCGATAATGATGATTTTTATTTTATTAGGCAAAAGGCTGTTTTAATCTCGTAATGCACTTTATAGTATCATTTTCATTGTTTTGTGTCTGTTTTTAAAAGCATTGGATCTTTTTGACTAGTTTCATGTTTTTATTAGCCTAAATGGATACTTCAGGGCCCTTACCATGAATTCTTAACGCAGCACGTAGCGGCGTCTTGCTCCCACAACGGAACATCATGATTTAAGTGCCTAGAAGACCTCACCATCACCTAGAAGAAGAGTGAGTAACGTAACATCTCAGATTCGATTGTGAGCATTACATTACAATACTGCCTTCCTGACTTGAGCATTCGCCTGTAATGTAACATTTCATACTGGACGTATCAAAATATTACACATTGTATGCAGTTGCACAATTTAATTCTCGGTTCTCGTCCCTCACCAATGTAATGCTCGAATCTCTAACATTACAGGTTGCGCACTGTGATGCTCGGTTCGCCTCACTAACTTATGTAATGTTCGACTTTGTAACATTAAATTACACGCGAATGTTGTAGGTGAGGCGGGAGCATCTTAAAAGTCCATGGTCAGGTAGCTGTTCTGAGCAAGGCCTTCCTCATCACTATGCTTCACGGGTTTTGGCCGTAGGTATAAGACGCCAATGCTTTTAATAACAGATCCTATCATTAACGTATATTTTGTTGAATTTGTAAAACATATTTATAATAAATTTTTGTCAGAACTTACTTTTTTATTCACTCATGAACCCTTTAAAACTAAATTTGTAGTTATAAATGCAAGCATAAGTGCCGAAGTAATATATGAGGCCCTTACCAACGCCCTAACGGTTTGTTTGCATGTGCAGTGATTATATTAAAGATATTTTGAGGTAAAATTAAAATGTCTTTTTTTATATATTTATCACAATAACCTTTGAGATACTTTTCAGTATGAACGTTACGACGACGTTATAGATACCCATCCAGTTTTATAACCTATATGCCACTGCAACACAGAATATAAGAACAGGAATTAAATAAAACCAACGTATTATCGAATCATATCTTTGTATTTAAATTAAACTGACGAACTAGTAGACAAAAGAACATGTATTGTTATCCGTAACGAGCTATTAAGACGTGCTTAAAAAAAGCACGATATGTATATAGTGCACAATATTATTGGTACGTGTTACAAAAATAAATGTTTTTTTATTATTATTATAGTCTATGAGAATGCATACTCTGTGGGGTGGGCTACTTTCACTAGAGAATTGCCAACTGCAAAAACCTGGTTTAAAAATATATATTATTTTATTATATTGTGCACTACTACAAAATACCTTATTTTTTACGTATCACGAAATTAATAATGTTATTACAATAAAAATAAACTAAACGTTCAGATTATTTGAAATATTGCTTCAGGAACATTTTTATAGAGCATCCGGTTAATTATACATATTTTTTTAAACTTACTAAAGTAAGCTAGATCATAGATTTACAAATCATATGTTTATATAAAATTACAATTTTGTCCCAACATCTGTAATTAAACGGATGCTAATCTTAGAGAGATCTACAAAACAGCGTTAAATAATTACAAAACGGAATCAAATAACATAATTTCGATAGTAATTTACGATCGACACAAAATAGAAGCGACAATTAACATACTGTATTAAAGACATGATCAAAACATGAAACACATTAAAATTAAACATCTAAAATAAATATTATTACTAACAGGAAACGATACTAGTGGAAGATAATACAGAATAATAATAATTATTAAGAACACATAAAAACATCGATATATTTATCGATACGGGCACAGAACGTCACAACACTAACTTGTCACTTCCATTTTGTGTCACAACGTCATAAAACAAACAAAAACAAATGTAATAGAGGTGAATCACCTATTTTAACTTTAATGCTTAAAAATATCAAAATTTACGATTTTCTATCCTCAAATACTACTACTGTTCACAATGACCCTTGTAGACAAACTACCGTGTAATGAAAAGGATTTATTCGAATTGAATCAGAATATTTACTTAGCAACCTTTAGTTAACTCCATGCCTTTCATTATCACGGTCAAACTGATCGCAAAACTAATACAACGCTGAATCAGACGGTCTCAATTCAACGGTAAGAGTAATGAATGCTTGATTTGACTTTTACCGCAACCTATAACAATAGGCCTTTAGAGACATATTTAAAATTACAGAAGAGCCGGTAGTAGCTAGGGTCGGGAAGCAAATTCTCCTGATCACTGCACACAGACATAAACCTATGTGCATTGACAATACAAAAGTATTTAAGAATCTTCGAACGTACAGCAAACTTACACGCGCACAGACACTCGTTTGTGCAATGCTCAAATATGTCTCTGCAGTGGTCAGAAAACTATTTTATTACGGCCATTCTTGCTCAGAAATAATTCATAATTATTGGACCTTTCATCATTTTCTCATCTACTTAAAATATTCAAACACCGCAAAGTCATTGTGAACAGAAAGCACAACACCGCCAATACGCATGGTAACAAGAAAATTTGGACTATTCCAACTTATACTACAAATAATGCGGTTTATTGTCGCCAAATGTATTAACATTACATCGGTTACTTTTGAATTGGAACATATTAAGAGTATTAGAATATCGCTATTATTATACTGGAAACTTGTTAGCAGTCAACTGAAAACACGGGTATAATGATACTTGCTCGAATACGGCCTTAAATTTGTACCAAATCTCATTTTATAAGTAGTTGAATTTCTTGTCTTCTAACACATTTTTCCAAGCTCTTATTATAAAATATTGACTTATGGTGGCGGTAGTTTTTTTTAAAGTAAATGTTGAAATATGGCACAGTTGACTGCCTACAATTTCGTTGTCTGAACACTATAGTGAGCGCATAAATCTGCATCAAAATGGTAGTTTTCTAACTAATTTAAATTATATTGTCACTTAAGACTGTATACATTTAATTCTCAAGAGTAATGATTTTGACTTATAATTTAGACAAAACGTAGCAATAATTAAAACATTTTTAACGACAATCAATGACAAATTCGAAATATTATAAATATTAGCCGCGTTTTTTATTTAGTTTTAATGAAACTTGTAATAATTGGCACATAATGTTTAGTTCCAGGTATATAAAGAAATATACGATACAATTTTGATGCAGTTTTTATGCATTTCAAGTGAATTATTACATTATTCGACTGACGCGCAAGCACTTTGATATGCAGTGAAAATATAATAAATTAGTACTATTCATTCAGTTAGATTTGGTTCATCAAAATGCATTTATTTAATTTTTTTATATTATATTTATTACGTAGACTAAGGCGTACCATTCACGGACGGATAGACGGATGAGGAATCATTTACTTTTGTACTAGAACCGCATTTGCTTTTCTCTATTCAAATATGAAAATTGGTTTGAATATAGGAGAAGTTGTCAAAAACATTTGTTCGACTGAACGCCTATTTGATTATAAATTGAATACATTTTTTATGTTAAGAAACCCGCAATAATTACAAGGCGTAGATAAATCATTTTAATCCGAGCAATAGATTTTACGCATCGAATTCAAAAACGATAACAGTGAGTCTTTCATCAATACGGTAAAATTTTTATATACATTGTAGACTACATTAATTTTAGATCTTATCCCGGTATAATTAGGTATAAAAGAGTTACACATTCAACTGACCAATGAATTAATACCTAGAGGATTAGCTACATAAATATATCTACTCGTATACGAAAATTTCTACAAGTATAATATAGCTGTATGTAGATTACCGTTGAATTTAGTTTTTAACCGACTTCAAAAAAAGAAGAAGTTTCTTAATTCGTCGGGATCTTTTTTTTTTAACAACATGAGGAAAATTTGTAGTAGCGATTAGTCGCCAACCGCCAAGCGTCCGTGAACAGCCGCAATTTACAAATCTAAATGATATTAGGTATTCACAGATTATTGTATCGTAAAGTAGACAGGCATATGTACAATTTACTTGCCAAGTTTCCGTTAAGATGTGACGAGAAAGGAATTATATTTATTTATAAGGGTACTGTTTGTATATTCAGTCTTATGTGTCGGTTTTATTTACAAGGGCAGTTTTGTTTAGGAGTAACAGGGTAAAAGGCAGGTAGAAGATAGAAGCTCCGTTTTCGAAATCATTTTTATTTTAAAAACGACTTAATTGTGTAGTGCATACTTTTTAAATGCTACGCAATCTACACATGGTATTCATAGCACAGTAACAGGTCTAGAGAATAGGTCTTATTATAAAGACTAGAGTGACTGGTCTACATTCTATTTAAGCATGTAATTTTTTGATTATTAACTTTTATACATCTCATGCAGGAATCATCAAATACCTGCTCGAAATAACATCTAACCAATAACAGATATTATTGTCTTCCAAAGTCATTTTAAACAAAAAGATATGATTTATAAAAGGAACTAAGTATGTCGTTTCTCCAAAGGAAAGAACTCCCGGACACCACATACAGATAAAGCAAAGAAAAAATACAAAAAGATAAACTATTATGCGCTTCTGTCTCTCGTCACATCGCTAACTTTCTTACAACAATTTGACAACTTGGTCGCTTAAATACAAAAAGGTACCGCCAGCAGAAAAGGTAAATTTTTTGACATTAATAGAAAAAGTTAATTGAATAGTGATGTGCACCATACGCATTTAATTGTTTATCACAGACCCTGCCTAAAGCGTACCTAATTCTAACTATTGCTTTGACATTTTATTGTAATAAAGCGTGTATTCGAGTCTTTAGTATTTATTAAATATTAAAATGCGATGAGTACATTGTGATTAAATATAGAACTGCTTACTCTAACAATTACCCTCTTACAATGGTTAACTGTTTTGTTGTCACTACTTTAGTAACAAGAACAAATAAGATAAGTCAGTACTCATAATTCTTCTTCAATCTTTAAACTAAGTGGGTAGTTGTGCAGTCTGACGTACCGTGACATGTACAAACAGCTGGACGCAACGCAATCTGTACCTTAACCACTACTAACAGAGTTTCACTGTTATAATCCTAACATTTTAAGAATTAATTTTATAAACGAAAATAAATTCAATAAGTATTTTAAATATAATTTGACACCATGAGTAGGTATGTAGACAAAGGATATCACACGAAAGTTTATTTTTAAATAAGGTTCCCGACCAAAAAGTAACTGTGAGCCTGACAGAATACTCATCAGAAATACAAATATCTTCAATCCATAAAAAACTTAAATGCGTAAATAATCGTTTAAGTTTTAACGGTAAAACCAGAATTATTTTAAAACTCCAGAAACCTAGGTTAGGATACAGAATTTTCATCTCATGAAATCAGCGCGAAATTTGCAACCAACGTCGCGGGGCAAAGCTAGTTTAAATATCTAGGATAGTTAATCAACATTCTGCTGACGGTACATACTATTACTTACTACTACCGCAACTTGGCCTGTCTCTGTTGCCACATTGCGTATTTCGCGCAAGCTGTGTCTATCATCTGGTTCATGTGCCGCGTTAATGTCGTTGCTAGCGGCGTTAAGTCACGGAGCATTTTTTCCTGGAAACGGTTTTTATATTATATATAATTATTATAATATTGGTAAGATGTGCACATTAAACTTTTGGGACCCAAGTCCAATATTGTGCAATGTCCAACCCAGCTTTTGTGCACTCGCAACCCAACCTTTGTGCATTTATTTGTCTCGTGCACTGGGCGACCCAGCTTTAGTACACATAAAAATCTTGACTTGACTAGTAAAACCTACTTTTGTGTAACTAACTATTTTGTGCACTGGTCAACCCAACTTTTATGTCTAAATACCACTCCTGTGCAGTGGACAATAAAAATTTAAATTTTGTGCACAATAATTTTAGTGCACTAACTAAGAAATTTTTAATTTTTTACGCCTAGCACGGTCATATATTTTCATCTCTCTTGAAAAACAAGGAATGGGCCTCAAATTATGAATATGGCCCTGAAAACACAGAACTACTTACCTCAAAAGGCCTCAATTTAACATTCCTAAATCTCAGTAGCGCTTCGTAGAACTTCTCGGCTCTCGCAGTATTGTCTTCTGTGTCAGTTGTGCCTGGTTGGGGGAAGCAACGCCACAGTTCTCGAAGCAGCTCGCCCCCAGAGAGATAGATGCGGTGGAGTTCTGACTTCACGTCAGGAGGAATTAGTTCTGGAAATTATAATTTATATCGTTAAGTTTTTTTTTTAATGACTGAATAAAGCCATGTTAGAAGTTTACAGGCGGTTTAAACTCTGAAATTAGGTTGTTCATCAACCATACGATAAGAAGAAGAAAACTTGAATGGAGTAACATTGCTTTTTTGTTCTCATGCGCACCGGCCGCTGTAGTAGTTATAGGTAGGTAGGTACTCACGTGCCATGGAGGCGGCGTGGTGATGCCGCATGAGCGCGCCGCCCGGGCTGAGCTCCCCGAGCGCGCCCACGCACGCGCCCGCACTCACGCGCACCGGCCGCTGTAGTAGTTATAGGTAGGTAGGTACTCACGTGCCATGGAGGCGGCGTGGTGATGCCGCATGAGCGCGCCGCCCGGGCTGAGCTCCCCGAGCGCGCCCACGCACGCGCCCGCACTCACGCGCACCGGCCGCTGTAGTAGTTATAGGTAGGTAGGTACTCACGTGCCATGGAGGCGGCGTGGTGATGCCGCATGAGCGCGCCGCCCGGGCTGAGCTCCCCGAGCGCGCCCACGCACGCGCCCGCACTCACGCGCACCGGCCGCTGTAGTAGTTATAGGTAGGTAGGTACTCACGTGCCATGGAGGCGGCGTGGTGATGCCGCATGAGCGCGCCGCCCGGGCTGAGCTCCCCGAGCGCGCCCACGCACGCGCCCGCACTCACGCGCACCGGCCGCTGTAGTAGTTATAGGTAGGTAGGTACTCACGTGCCATGGAGGCGGCGTGGTGATGCCGCATGAGCGCGCCGCCCGGGCTGAGCTCCCCGAGCGCGCCCACGCACGCGCCCGCACTCACGCGCACCGGCCGCTGTAGTAGTTATAGGTAGGTAGGTACTCACGTGCCATGGAGGCGGCGTGGTGATGCCGCATGAGCGCGCCGCCCGGGCTGAGCTCCCCGAGCGCGCCCACGCACGCGCCCGCACTCACGCGCACCGGCCGCTGTAGTAGTTATAGGTAGGTAGGTACTCACGTGCCATGGAGGCGGCGTGGTGATGCCGCATGAGCGCGCCGCCCGGGCTGAGCTCCCCGAGCGCGCCCACGCACGCGCCCGCACTCACGCGCACCGGCCGCTGTAGTAGTTATAGGTAGGTAGGTACTCACGTGCCATGGAGGCGGCGTGGTGATGCCGCATGAGCGCGCCGCCCGGGCTGAGCTCCCCGAGCGCGCCCACGCACGCGCCCGCACTCACGCGCACCGGCCGCTGTAGTAGTTATAGGTAGGTAGGTACTCACGTGCCATGGAGGCGGCGTGGTGATGCCGCATGAGCGCGCCGCCCGGGCTGAGCTCCCCGAGCGCGCCCACGCACGCGCCCGCACTCACGCGCACCGGCCGCTGTAGTAGTTATAGGTAGGTAGGTACTCACGTGCCATGGAGGCGGCGTGGTGATGCCGCATGAGCGCGCCGCCCGGGCTGAGCTCCCCGAGCGCGCCCACGCACGCGCCCGCACTCACGCGCACCGGCCGCTGTAGTAGTTATAGGTAGGTAGGTACTCACGTGCCATGGAGGCGGCGTGGTGATGCCGCATGAGCGCGCCGCCCGGGCTGAGCTCCCCGAGCGCGCCCACGCACGCGCCCGCACTCACGCGCACCGGCCGCTGTAGTAGTTATAGGTAGGTAGGTACTCACGTGCCATGGAGGCGGCGTGGTGATGCCGCATGAGCGCGCCGCCCGGGCTGAGCTCCCCGAGCGCGCCCACGCACGCGCCCGCACTCACGCGCACCGGCCGCTGTAGTAGTTATAGGTAGGTAGGTACTCACGTGCCATGGAGGCGGCGTGGTGATGCCGCATGAGCGCGCCGCCCGGGCTGAGCTCCCCGAGCGCGCCCACGCACGCGCCCGCACTCACGCGCACCGGCCGCTGTAGTAGTTATAGGTAGGTAGGTACTCACGTGCCATGGAGGCGGCGTGGTGATGCCGCATGAGCGCGCCGCCCGGGCTGAGCTCCCCGAGCGCGCCCACGCACGCGCCCGCACTCACGCGCACCGGCCGCTGTAGTAGTTATAGGTAGGTAGGTACTCACGTGCCATGGAGGCGGCGTGGTGATGCCGCATGAGCGCGCCGCCCGGGCTGAGCTCCCCGAGCGCGCCCACGCACGCGCCCGCACTCACGCGCACCGGCCGCTGGCACTGCTGCCCGCTCGACCATGCCTAAGAGTATAAATCGATTTATTTATGGAAATAATAACGATTACGGCATCGAACTGAATATAAACTAGTCAGCACAGCGATAGTGCACACAGCCGTGCGCAAATGTGCACTCATTCTCAATCTCATTGTTTGTGAGATACACAGCGATAGTGCACAAATGTGCACTCAAAGTCATAGTTCATTATCAAGTCAGAAAACCAACCGACTAAAAGGCTTTCCAAAACTTCGTAACTTAAAGAAACCTTTCCGGTTAAATCGATGTTTGAAGAACGGTCAACCACAAACGCTACATGACACATATTTAAAGATCTGCGATCCAAAGCTATGTAGGTACAAACCTCAAATCGTAAAAAAAAACATAAATATAACATAACATGACGCCTGTATTCCCCGAAGGAGTAGGCAGAGGTGAACATATAGTACACCCACATTTCGCCAGTTATGTTGTAAGTCCCAATGTAATAGGGGGCGAGCCTATTGCCATCAACCGGGCACAAATCCAGACTCCGTGCTGCTACTGAGAATAACCTAATGGAAAACTCAGTAACACTTTGCCCGACCCGGGATTTGAACCAACCACTAGACCAACGAGGCAGTCAAAATCGTAAAAAAGTTATTTAAAATTAAAATTTACAGTAATTTTACTTAGCCTTTCAACTGAGTAGGTTTTTCTACTGCCTTTGACATGGTAAGTAGAGCATTAAATGTCATAATAATGAAAAATATGTAGATTAGAAGTATTTTTCTATGTAAGTCTTATTATTATTTACAAATACATAAAAACATGTGTGTTCCTCAGGGCTCCAGTTTAGGTCCAATCTAGTTTAAGATATTTTGTCGCTAAGAATTTGTATATGCAACACCTATATTTTTAGAGATTCTTATGTGCTATTTAATATATTACGCTAGACAATTATAACAGTTATAGCGTTCGTTTATAGAATAAGTATATTAAAATTTACTTTTATTCTAATAAGATATCAAATAATTATTTAGAACTTACTTGGCAGATCGACGCAAGCGCCGATAAAGGTGGTGGGTTGTTTGTATGTGTGTGTATTTGATGTGTCTGAGTCGATGGGCCTAATAAATAACGTTCTATCTGTAAATACAAAAAAAATAGTACACAGGTAAAAAAATAAAAAATCCATTTGAAATACTAAACACAGTGGGACAAGGGTTAAAATATTATTTTAAAATTTATCAATTTTTTATCTCTAATTACGGTAACTAGTTAGAATTTAACTGTTATTTAGTTTACAATGCAATTAGGGTAAATAATTCTTATATTGCTTGTAAATAAATATATAATAAAGGCTGGTATAATAATAATATTAAATATAGAAACAAAACCTCACTTTAGACAATTTCAACTCTTGCGCATCCTCAGTGCCACCGCTATCTTCTAGATCTTCATAATGCAATCTCTCTAATATTCTCTTCTTTTTATTAGGCTTTTCTGTACTACTTTCTTCTGCTGTTCTCTTCTCTGCTACACCATTAGATTCTTTGATGCCGTTTTCAACAACTTTGTTGTTATTTGTCGTTTTACTACTACTATTATTATTATTACTAGAATTTGTTTTATGACTAGCTTTGAGCACCTGAAATTAAAAAGAATTTGAGACTATTATATTTTAAAAAGTCATATAAAAAGAATTTATCGCACTCAGCGACCACTAGATACTTCCTAATAAATGAAAAACAAACCATAATAGAGTGTTGGTTGAAGCGCTTGATCATGTTCCTATGTATGGAGGAACTGTCCCCTCTGTCCTTCTCCGGAAGCGTGTCTTCCTCCGACGGTAAGAGGGGGATAGATTCTGTGAATTGGGGGAGGTCCACCTGTAAAAGATAATAATAATATATCTATTGCACACCAAAATAAAATAAAATACATAGGGAGAAAACCTTAAAACTAAAATTGTACAATGTGCGGTATTACTGCTAACGGCGATCTCTTACAGACAACCTTAGGCTCAGGCCGCTCTACGACGAAACCGCCGTGGTTTTTAACCGCATGATTTTGTGACACAAGGAAATGAATGCAAGCGGCCGCACTAGCGGTTTCTTTTCGCGCGGCCGTTTGAATGAGATTTTTTGTTTGTCACGCGGTTAAAAACCGCGGCGGGTTCGGCCTGGGCCATTGGATGGATAGTATGACATGAGTAAGAGTAAATTGAGGTATTAAGATGTTCGGTATTAGTATCATTTAGTGATGAACTATACTATACTATACTATACCTATATGAATATACTTTTTAATCTGTGGATAAACCAAAACTTGCGTTGCCAGGTACAAAAATGCCAATAACACATAATATTTTTTGTTTTTGGTAAAACAGTTTACGTTTATAGTATATATACTATACTTAGTCGTTAATGCAATAAATGATTTTGTAAATAGATTCTTTGACAATTTGTCAGAAACTATGTGCAAAATTCTTTTTTGTTTTTTATTTATACATACTGTGAGATCTAATGTTGTGTGTTTCATAGCTGATGCGATGGCTTGATCATCCATTTTGGCACATTCTCCGAATAAATCTTTGCTTGACGATGAGGCTATGCGGTCTCTGAAACATTCATAAAATAAATAAATATTCAATCTATAAGTTTTTATATCTGTAGCATGTATCTAACTGTTCTGAATACAGTTAAACTTTTTAAGACACATGGTTTTTTTATCTTTGCTGTCTTAAAAAACTACCTTATACAGGTTGTTTCTTTTCTTGTTAGTGTGTGTCAAAAAATATTTTTTTCTTAAATCACTGACTATTCTTGACAGTGAATTTATTGATGATCTAATAACGTTCTCACCTATGGAAATAATGAGACTGAAAAAACTTGGTCCAAAACTCGGCTTCTGTCATTTTATTCGGCACATAATCAATATGTTTCTTTCTGACAGCTGGGTATGTTTTAAATATGGCGTCTATTATATCCTGGGTGAGATTGTATTTGAGACCATTACAACCGTCAGTTTGTGGCTGAATATCCGCAAGAAATGCTCCGGACACACCTGAAATTAATGTTTTTTAACAGTAGGTTCTAAATGGACTCTTATTGGTAATCTTTATTGAACTGAAAAACAAACTGACCATTTATGGGATCAGTAGTTGTAGAATAATGATTAAAGAGCATATTATGTCATTGAAAAAGTCACATTTGTGCCTTTTTGGCTTTGATCCTGCAACCTTGTGCATGTAAATCTATTCTGTACACCTCTAGCGCACAACAACACTCAATAACACCACAATACAATATAATATGTAGAGGTATATAATATAAATAATAACAGCCTATTACTGTCCCACTGTAGGGCAAAGGCCTCTTCTCGTATAGAGAAGGATTGAGCACTCATATACATATATACATATCTGCATACTATATAATATCTGTATATTTTTAAATAGCCTGTTCAGTGTCCCATTGCTCAGCAAAAACCGAGAAGGCGGTAGCGAGATAATTTGGACACCTTTGCAGAAAAGACATGTCCCAACATGGCATTAGACAAATATATAATTTATGGCCCTTGCCCATCACTGGGACACAATATAATATAATACAAAATACAATATACAACATACCAGCTTCCTGCTTTACATTATTAGATTCAGTATAAGTTTTAAGGGTAGGAGTGTTCCAATATTCTTCACTATTTATTACTTTTGATATCACCAAGTCTTCATATAAATGCTTTAATGTTGGATGTAGGGACAGCAACCTAAAAAGGATATAAAACAAAAATATTAATACCATAGTATTAATCTGATTAATATATAGTTTATAGACTATGACAGGTGGATAGGATACTGTATGTTGGCCAAAAAATTGCCATATAAAATAATTGTCTCCTGAATTTTGAGAATAGTTTCCAGACAAGAATTATCAGATGCATATATTCACAGGTTTAGGACAAATATCCGGAGTTCACACAAACGTTGTTCCGTGCGTCGTACCAGTTTTTTTTTTTGGCATAATTGTCCCATTCACATGAATGGTACATCTCAATTATACTATATTTGTAAACTATTTGTTTACACAGACTCCGCCATACACGTTTTGTAGCAATGTCAACGTAAGGTTACGAATGTTATTCAGATATTTATAACTTGCGGTTTCATGTATTTGGCTCAGGAACAAAACAAAAAAAAAATTAACATCTTTCATTATAAGTCATGTATTTCGCAGTCATATTTATTGCTATTTAGGAGGCTTGCAGGCTATGCACCAGTCCTACATCTTAATACTTAAATAACACGCTTTTGTCGACATTTCTCTCTATAGCAAACACAGGCTAGGAGAAGGCTCTACAATAATAACCAATAAGAACCATCGAGGCAATGAAGCTTAGTGGCCGTGTGGTATCCAGCCTAGAATTGACCACCCCCTTTCCTCCCGTGGGTGTCGTAAGAGGTGAAAGTGTTTTACTTGATTTGGAGTCTGTAAACCGAAAGTTTTCAAAACAATGGCGATGGCCACACACAAAAGCCGTCAGAAGGGGGCGCGTCGCGGACCCCGCGCCCCGCCCCGTCCGCACCTCCGTTTTCGCCTGTGCCTCGTCCGGACGCGCCCGTGCCCCGTCCTTTCTGTATGTTTTGCGTCGCGACGTCTCTATACATTTTATATGAAAGTAAATCATAAGGGCAAACGTCAGCGCCCCATCCGCGACGCGCCCTTGTCTTACGTCTTTTCTGTGTGGCCATCGCCTAAAAGACTCGAAGCTTCGAATCAAGAGAGTAAAGACTGCCCAACAATAGTTTAATATCAATGTAGATTCAAGATTAGTCAAATCTTATTTTAAAAGAAGGATGCTGCGGTCTTAAATTGTGAAGAGAAAATATTGTTCGCCTATATAAGCATTTTACCTGCACAGAGGGGTGTGAGATTTGCCATAGTCAAAATTTATATGGAGAAGGAACACCGAAAGAAAAATATATGTTATAAACAGTCAAATTTTGACTACTAAGCGATCATAATTGTTGAATAAAACGAACACCTTAAAAACTCACCTAGATTTCATTTCTAATTCCCCATCAATTTGCCTCTTGAACTTTGGTAATAAGTTTTGGAGTAACATCTTAACTTGATCCCGGTCTTTAGCCTGGGCTTCCGCACCTGATGGGTTGACGAAATGGAACGTTGAACATGTGCCATCGTGCAATACCACTTGAAGTTGCACTTTTGGCTTCCCGACAGGGGATATTTTTTGTGCTGAAAAAAATAATTGAATATTATGGTTTGTTTTTCAATTTTTAACCATATAAAGTCAAGACTGTTTGAACAACTAGCTCAGATCATTTTATAATGAAATATGGGTAGCTATATGTACGTACATAGAATACAATCTGTAACCCCTAAACAGCTCCCCAAGACAAGTGGCAAATCGCATGATGAATAGAAATCGAATAGAATGATAAATGTATGGGGATGACTTAATGTTTCGACTATGTTATCGATGATATATATTATGTCAAACCCACATATTATTCATTCTATTTGTCATGCATGAGGGCCTTGCCACTTGTCTAGGAGGGCAGAGCAGAGATGTTCTCTTTTATCAGCAGTGCTGATCCCAAGCTTTACCTTTATTTTGTAAACCTACAACTTTGTGCATAAGAATATTATACATAAGGCCAAAGCAGCCCTCGGTATATGAATCTATTGTGCATATTAAGCCTAAACCTAGGCCACTGCTTATAGCACTCATAATAATAATGTGCTATAAATTCCTTCTGCACATTAGAAACACTATAACGGTTAGATTGGACCAAAATGATATATCATATGAGTTGCATTATGAAACTATAAATACATACTTAATATTATAAAGCTGAAGAGTTTGTTTGTGGTTGAACAAGTTAATCTCAGGAACTGCTGGTTTTAATTGAATATTTTTTTTCGTGTTACATAGTCTATTCATTGAGGAAGGTTATAAAACATTTGATATCCACACGGACAATTTTGCAGGCAGACGCTAGCATTCAGATAAGCTTGTTATGGCCTTATCAATTTAGATACATTCTTTATTTTGTAAATTATTATATATATCAGAATAAGCACCAAGGGGATTTCCCTAAACTACCCTATATTATTTCTATATAGGCCTACTGCACAAAAACCTGTAAGATTCATTTGAACACTAAATAAATATTTGAAATGTTTAAATATTCATTCTGAGGGTACATGAGATATTTCAATATAACACCCACTCTGTCAGAGTGCAAGGCACTGTTTCTTAAAACAAAAGCATGACTCATGTAGCTATTGTTGACAAACTAGTTGAACACCAGTAAGGACCTCTTAAGGGGTCATCTATTTTATGAAGTAAGGAAGTAAACAATGCCATCACTACTCTTGTGTAAGTATTTACATGAACTACTTTAAAATAGCCTTTGGTCTGTTCCGGAAACATTTTAGTTTGTATGACAACAACAGATGAATAACATGTCTTAAACAAATCATAAGACAGATTGACGTAGTAACAGAACTGAAATAATTGACAGTATTTACACACCTTTACGGTAAAAAGTCTGGAATAAACAGGAATCATAGAGAATGGAGGAAAGTAACAAACCACAGATAAGCTGTAACCTGCAGCGAGAGAAAAGAAGAGAATGTTGCAAATGCTAATGATTTCTTCAGAGGAAGAAACACAGAGTATGCATCCACCAGAGAGCACATAATATATTTATCATAGGAAGATGAGGAAAAATTACAAAATGTTTCGTAAGAACTATAAACATTTTGTACCATAAGTTTTTAGCAACAGATAAAGTCAATACAATGGTGTGCTCAACACACCATATTTAAGGTTAATAAAATAGTTTATTAACATTTTTTTAATAAAGGCAAAGAATACTCTACTGTTATTTATAAAATTATCTACTGCTAGTATATAATTGTAAGTGGTACTAGAAATTATCTTACGGTAGTACATATTGATATAGTTAGTGTCGAGATGTTGCAGAATATGCAGTAAATGTAACAGGATACTCGTACAGTTGTTATGGATAGTCAGATACAACCTCTGAATGATAAATCAGCAAAAATAGGTATGCATAACATACAGAATAAGAACTCTTAGGCAGTAAAGTGTGGCTTTCATCATTCCCATCAAGTCATGGTATGTTTTACGAAATAAATATTTTAAGTATTTAACTCACTTTTAATATCTGCATATTTGTGTGATACAGCTACTGTGTCTCTGTTTTCTAACATCCATGCTAATCTTTGATTCATAACATACAATGTTCCATCACCTTTCTTATATCTTACATAGCCGATGCTGAGCAGAACGTCCTCAGAAGACGTAGTCATTTTCGAACTTCACGACTTAACCCACAATATCAACGGTTTTAACATGAAAAAGTTATAAAATGTTAAAACTCCTTTGCTCAACTCTTCCAAACGCTACGCGAAAATTTTATCTCGATTTAATCGGCCCCAGATACGATTTAACGTGATTTTCATCTACGAATCAACGAGGTTATCAAATGTTTTTGAATATTATCGCTTATTTTGAGTATAAAAACGAAGAATTATGAAATTCTATCTACAAAAAGCATATCACAGTCCGTCGACCATTAGCGGATTTGACAAACTGTCAGCTTTTTTTTTAAACTCGATTTGGAATGCAATGCTTGTGCCTATCATTAAAAACTAACCATGTGGAAATTGAACCGATAAATTAAAAAAAAAAACAAAACTATTTTTTATACATGCAATTTTATATAATTCATCCAAATAATAACAACAACATCAAACTATAACAACTATTTTTATTTCTCTTTTATTATATTATGTTTATTACTATCTAACATAGTTCTGTAATAACCATAGATACTAACACACTATGAGCCTTGTTTTTTTATGAAATATATATCCATAGTCTATAGTTTAATTTAAATTTATAAAGATGAAGAGTTTGTTTGTTTGCTTGAACGCGCTAATTTCAGGAACTACTGATCCGATTTGAAAATTCTTTCGGTGTCTATCTATAGCCCATTTATCGAGGAAGGCTTGACTTGACTTGATATGTATGTAAAGAAGTCATTTGAAAATATATTTCGATCGAGTCTGTGAGAATAAGAATCGGTAAAAAGTTACTAAAAACCTTAATCATAATAATATTACTAACATCTCCAAGCAAAGTATTCACTTATAAATTACACTTGAAGTATACATTACTATGTTTAATCTTCATTATGGCCATCATCATCATTAGCCGAAAGAAGTCTACTGTTGAATAAAGGCCTCCCTTAGTAGATTGCTATAATCGGCTTCAAAAAAAACCAGTGGCTTGGGGATTGCAGTATTGCTGGTCAAGTAACAAAAGACGCTGCTGCCCATCTTCTGGATTTTTCCGGTAATCGTCTCTTACAACACCCACGGGAGTAGCGGGGGTGGTCAATTCTAGGCTGGATACCACACGTGATAGCCATAGTTATGTAATATTATGCCTGTGTAATGTTTGATGTTATATTAGGCTAAGTTTTTGTGAACAAATTTTACTTTACTTTACTATAAAAAGAGAAAAAAAAATTACTGAAAATCGACACAATATTATAAAGTACAAAAACATATATATAGTTGCCAACCGACATCGGGAGATGCGGGGCTCCAGAGAGAGGAAACTAATTCGCCGTGTCAAGATGTACCGCCTTTTGCATCAAGCCCCTAATCCAGCAGCCTAACATGAACCTCTTGATGTTGGTTGAAGCTTTGTCATAAGGCCATTGACCGTAGTTCTGTCAGTTATGATAGATTGATCTCATTGCACATCTGACACGACTATTTTCGAGAACTGGGTTGAGCACTTAACTTTAGCACGGTACCTTTGATTTCACAAGGTCATATTTCAGAGCAAGTTGCTGGTAGGTATATTAATATTTATGACGCGTAATGTGTCCCATCGCGTGTCTGCCTCGTTGGTCCAGTGGTTGTTACTAAGTTTTTCCGTATTTTCAGTAGCAGCACGGAGTCTAGATTTGTGCCCGGTTGATGGCAATAGGCTCACGCCTCGCCCCCTATTACATTGGAACCGATAGCATAGCTGGCGAAATGTGGGTGTACTTTATAGTCTCCTCTGCCTTACTCTTCGAGGGAATACAGGCGTGATGTTACGTTATGTTCAAAGTGTCCCACAGCTGGGCAAAGGTCCACTCTCTTCTCACATCTTCCTGTCACGAGCTACCAACGATTAGACTTATATAATGTCATGTAAAGTTTGTCCCGCTAATGTCCATCTGAGACTGCCTGAAAAAATTACATAAATATAGAAACAAGTTTACACGTTAATAGAGACTTACCTACACCGACACTGTGACTTTAGCTGTCTTTATATTTATTATGAGCATGATTTTAAGGCGCAAATGAATCAAGTAAATCGAGAGTTTAAAGATCTTATTCACTGATCCTAATACCAACTGTAGAAGAATAATTATGTTGTTTGTTCTCATTGAAATACCACTGCCAATACCATCATAATATTAATATACCTACATAATCAGTTATCAATGCAATTATTATTAAACATAAAAAAGCGAATCATTACTCATTATTATTTTGTAATATATCCATAACATAAATCTAAATAGATGTTTAAAAAAATTACACATCATGAATATTAACGTATATAATGGTAACCAATTTAAAGTAACTTTTAATGTTTATTAAATGTTTTGTTAAATGCGCAATTAATTAATTAACCTTATAAAATTATTTTACTTCATCACTGAACGCATCTGTAATAGACCGCCTTTTAAATATTTTAGGACAGCAACACTCAACATTGACAACCCAAAATGCAATCATGGCGCACGGGGTACTGTGTTTTTAGAATGCTGAGAAGTTTTTACGTAAACACTTCGTTATTTTGCATTGAAAACGATTTATGTGTTTTTATAAATTATCTTTGAGTTTTTAAGATTGTAGTGAAGCATACATGTGTGTTCCAAACTTGAAATTTTCACCCATTCGGAATCACGACTCTGTACTACTAGACACTTGCAGGTATAAAAATCATGAGATTTGCTGTTTCAGGAGTCCTAACGTTCGTAACATGATTCTATACGCTTGTAAACATGATGAATACGTCAAATTATATGTTTGTTATTCAATTAGTGCTGTACTGTCGTAGTAAATGTGATATATTCGTTTGTTCCAGATAACTTGTTGGTGTCATAATGTCAGAGGCGTACGCCCGAGAGATACTGCGAAGGAATGTTGCGCAAATATGCCAAACTATAGGATGGAACGGTATAAACTCAACTCCACTGGACATTTTGGTGCATGTGCTGGAGAAATATATACGGTCACTTGGGACACAAGCTAATAGATACGCCGAACAATTTAATAGGACTGAACCAAATTTACATGACTTAGGATTAGTATTTCGTGACCTACACATTCATTTACCAGAGTTAACAGAATACACAAGGTGCGTTCCACCCGTGCCCGCACCTGTGACCTCTGAAAAGTTCCCTAAATCAAAAGAATCTAACCTGAACTTTCTCAAGCCTGGGAGTCATGAAGTTGTCACGAGACCTATGCATGTGCACGAGCACCTGCCCCCTATGTACCCTGAAAAAGAACGGGATACACCTGTTGTGGCAGGAACAGTTGAGATCCGTCAAAATGGCATTGATAATGTTGACAATAGTAATGCAACATGTACGAGTCCAGAAATTTCAGTCACGGATAGTCCAGATAAAAATAAGGACATTTTCAAGAGACCCACTGATCCAGTATCTTTACCTAACAGCAAAAGACCAAGGTTACGTTTGGATGAGGAGGAAAGGACTAGAGAAATCAGCAGTGTGATGATGACTATGTCAGGGTTCCTGTCTCCGGCACGTGAGGGTAAACTGCCGGAGGCACGGCCTCCAGCTATTATGTCAGAAAAACAGTATGACAAACATAAAGCTAATTCACATCATTCTAATGTAATGAAAGCACCAATATTAGAGAAAAGTGATAAGAAATCTAAGAAGAATAAATTATTGAATGGTAAAGTTATGAAGAGTAAACGAAAAGATAAGAGTCATAAAGGTGAGGGTAGTAAATCTAAGGATAGTAGTAAATTGAATAAGTGTCCACCTGGTCATCCAATGAAAAATAAAGATGTTCATCCTACACATCATAATCACGTGACTATGCCGGCGCCGAAGGTAACAACGCCGCCATCAAGATCTGTGATGCCTCCTCCACCTCCTGTGACGGAACCATTAAGACCGATCCCACAAATCAAGCAGGAGGCCATTGATCCTCCTCCAGTGATTCCTAAAAATTCAGTACTAACGGAGGATACCATTCCTGTACCAAGGAAAATACCTATTTCTAAATCTCCACTTGTTTCTAATTCTTTACCTGTACATAGATCACATCCTTCAACAAATTCATTTGTTCCCGAAGCGGAAATAAAGAAAGAAGTTATTGATGAAGAGGAAAAATTGGCCTCTCAACCAGATAGATCAAAGATTAATATATTTAAAAGAATATCGAACAAATCGAAAGAAGATAAAATTACTCCAGAGGTTGTTCATGAAAAGTTGCAGTCTGATTCAATGATCTCAAGGTTACAAAATTCGGCACATGTTAATGCAATTGAAAGTAGATCCCATGAAAGTGTTAGAGTGAAAGCTGAAGAGCCTGTTGTGAACAATAATGATCATAGTGCTGTAGATTTGTCTAAAGTTATGGATTTGCGGACTGATGAAGTGATAAACATTGATGATGACTCCATAGATGTGCATCCTATGGCTTCTAGAGCCCCACCTATGGAACATCGTCCTAGTATATCAATTAATAAATCCCTGCAAGTACCTTATCCCAAAGATATAGCTAGTGTCAGTCCAAAAATTAAAAAAGAAAAGAAACACAAGGACAAGAAAGATAAAGCTGCAAAATTAGAAGCAAAGTTATTGAAAAAGCAACAGCAAATAGCATTTGAGATAGCACAAGCAGAAAAGCAAAGTATGAAAATGAGTGGTGTTAAGCCACCCAAATCAAGTAGGCCAAAGAATGAATCTAAGTTGCCTCCAATGCCACCTGGCTTCCCATTCTTCCCTGCTATGACTCCAGGACGAGGTTTAATGCCTGGTCCAGGTTTGATACCTACTCCTGGGTTAATACCTGGTAGTGATTTTCTCGCTGAGTTCGCCAATAATCCGGCTCTAAGAGGGTTACCACCATCAAATTTGCTCACCAATCCATTTGCATTAGGTCCAGGTGGACCTGGTCTGATTCCAGGGCCTAGTTTCTTGCCTGGTGGTCTTAATCCTGGTATTCGAAATCCTCTCATCCCTATGGGTAACTTCCCCCACACATCTAGATCTTCCCCTATGAAAATACCTCCCATGTTACGTCGTCGTCCTAGTTTAGAAGTAATACCTGTCGATAATGACGATGATAGAGGCATGCATAAATCGTCGATGATGGGTCGAGAAAAGGACAGGCATGACAAGCACAAATCTCAGACCATTCCAAACATTTTACAGAAGCATAAGTCAAAGTCACATAAAGATCACAAATCGAATATGTTTAAAATGCCACCTGTCACGCCCGATATAACTATCGAATTGAACCCTCCTAAAATGGAGCCTGTGAGACATGAGCCGCCCAGGCAATCTCCAGTCCCTCCTCGTTTGCCGACTCCGGAGCCTATCGTGGAACCAGAACCAGAACCGGAACCCGAACCAGAACCTGTTAAACCACGAACACCAGAACCTTCACAAGAAAAAGAACTAGATAATATAGAAAAGAAAAAGGATAAGTCACATAAAAAAGAAAAGAAGGATAAAGATAAGGATGGCATCAAAATCAAGAAGAAAAAAGATAAAAAGGATAAAAACAAAGATAAATCTGAAAAGAAACGAGAAAAGGAGGAGAGGCAAGAGTTGAAGGATAAAATAAAGAAAGAAAAGAAGGATAAGAAGAAGGAAAAACAAGCGGACGGCTTAGTTCCGAAGCTTACGCTAAAACTGAGCTCATCTAACTCGAATTCACCAATGCCGCCGAGCTCACCGGACATATTCAAATTGAATATCAAGCCGGTGGTTAAAAAGGAAGAGGAGGACGAGGATTCACCGATGAAGGAGGAGTCAGTGTCTAGGGAACACAGTCGGTCGCCGGAACTGGCGCAGATCTCCGCGCTAGTGACGAGGCCGCCAAAACAGAAGCATTCGAAACACAACCACATCGCAGACGTCGAAGGCCACTCGTCTTCACCGCCGTCCGGCAGCTCGCCACCTCGGAAAAACACTCCGACATCCTCTTCCAAATATAAAAGAATATTAATCAAACCACTGTGCAAGAAGGGGCACGTAGAACATTTTGACGATGACGTTGCATCAATTTCGGATGAACCGGCGCCGACCCCGCCCGCCCCGGCGCCGCCTGCGCCGGTTGAGAAGCCGACCGGCCCGCTACCCACACCTTATTACGTGGACGAACACGGCAATAAGATTTGGGTATGTCCGGCGTGCGGTCGGCCCGACAATGGCTCGCCGATGATCGGTTGTGACGGCTGCGACGGCTGGTACCACTGGGTGTGCGTCGGTATCACGGAAGAGCCCGGCGCTACAGAGGACTGGTTCTGCAAGTCGTGTCTCGCGAAACGCGCTGCAATGGCGCTCGCTGGCGTCACTACCGCCGGCAAAAAGAGGGGCCGAAAACCCAAAGGGGAAAAAATTAGAGACTGTCATTGATATGGACCTTTTGTTGTTACTGAGATTAGTGATAATTTTCCGTTCGATAGATACGAGTAAATGGATGCAAGTTGTTAATGGATTAATTGTTGAATGATATCATGAAGAAAAATAATGTTTTTCATCATTTATAATGTTATATCATAGGCTACAATTAAGTATAGATAATAATGAATATTGACATAAAATGTTGAACATAAAAATAGTGTAGTTACTTGTAATAATTACCATAATTTTAAATATTTTGTTACGATTTCTCTTTATTTCTCGTTCGCTCGGTTAGATCAAGCTGTAATGCGATGGCGGGCGTGTTATACACTTCTCGCGTGTAAACATAGATGATAATATAAGATTCTTTTTATATTGTACAAAAACTGAATTTACTTAAGAAATTGGTGATGTATAAAGTAAATGTAGTGAATATTTAAATAAACAGAAATAAGGCTGGATGTATTTTCAGCTGATATTTGAATATTTTCATATTATAATTTTAATATAACCCTGTTTTTTTTTGTTGAAGTTGTTCCTTCAATTTTGTACAGGGCAGGCACTGTCACGCAGTTCCTCTGGCCAGGTCATGTTTGGACCGCAAAGAGAATCGTTCACCGCGCGAAAGTGCCTGCTCTATTGCATTCGACTTACTTGGAGGGGAGGCAAATGTAAATTTTTAATTTCAGCCAGTGGCCAATTAAATATATTGGTACTCGAAATGTAGTACGTTATTTTAATCCTTGAACTACGCGTATTGCCTTGCTTTTTAACTCATTTAACTTCAGCGATTTCCTTTCACCGCCAAATGATAGTGAATCGTCGCCAAAGTACACAAATATTCCTTACTTACATACTTTTCCTTTCCTTCCTGTAGGGTCCAGTATTAGTCATGCTATATAAGACCATAGACCAACGGGAATAATTTTCTCTATGTTATGACTGCATAAAAATATATTCGTGGCGCCCACCTGGGGCACGACAACATAATAATTTTGTACTATCTCGGCTATTCTAATGTACAACTCATTATGTGTGTCCAATCTGTAACAATAAGCTTGTCTTGCCTATGACATCAGGCAAGTGATAATTATGTAAGGGTGCAATATCACACCTCTGCTTACCCTAAGGATATAATCGGCGTGATGACATCTCTTAAATTTACTCATTTCGCAAATGGCTTCCACATTCCCATGGTAGTCACGTTTTTGTTTATCGGATGCAATTTAAATATACTAATCAGTACAAAACACATTCAATGATTGACTGAGACAGTACTTTTACAGAACACTCTAAAATCACGTAAAAAAAGGCAAAGGCAGTTCAGCTATGGCTAGGTGCCGCTACAGAATAAAATAATGAGATTGATTGATTTCAATTCCTGCATTGTTTCTGTGACTTTCCAGACAGAAAATCTGAATACCCCTTTTTTACTCACCTGGGAACTGAATCTAAGATAAGAAAATTAAAGTGTCATATTTTTTTTTTCTAAACTGCGACAACTAGCGCCATCTATAAACGAAGTTGAATCTTATTAGTAAGAAGAATATCAAAAACTTCCGTACGAATCTGAGTAGAGTAGGTATATTATATTTAAACCATTGCGAGTATATCAAGCACCGTAGGTATTTTAGTATATAAGTACCTGTAGACTATTTATTATAGGTATGTACTCACTTTTCATCATTTTTACGTTGGTCGTGATGGCCTAGTGTCTATGCTAGTGCCCAGATTGGGCTCTACCTGTCTCTTAGGGGAATACCGTGAGGAAATACATGCATACATACTTTATAGTACCGATAATATAACATCAAGTAGCGACACTAGCAGATTTTAGCGCAGAAGGTAGATTTGCTAAAAATACGAAAATTTATGAAAGGTTGGAATAACAATAGACATCTAATCTGATTTGTTGTTATTTTGCTTATTTAATTAATGGCAAAGAACTAGGGTCACCGACATAGCTCAAAGCATATGCAAGTTGAAGTGGCAATGGGCAGGCCATATCGCTCGAAGAACTGACAACCGCGGGGGAAGAAAGGTTCTCGAGTGGCGATCACGAACCGCAAGACGCAGCGTTGGCAGGCCTCCCACCTGGTGGACCGACGATATCATCAGAGTTGCGGGCAACCAGTGGATACAAACGGCAAGTTGTCGTTCATTGTGGCGTTCTAAGGGGGAGGCCTTTGTCCAGCAGTGGACATCTTCCGCCTGATGATGATGATGATGAAAGCAAAGCTTGATAATAATCCGATGTTGCACTATTCGGAATTACTATCTCAACATATACTGCAATAGCTACATAATAAGAAATGAAAGATTTTTTTTATTAACATATTTATCTAATTTAATAAAACAACATAAGTTCGTAGTGTAAGTTAATTTGTTTTTGTGCCGTTACAATTATTTCCAAGAACCTCAATCGATCGCTACGACTTGGAAGATAGTGGCATGCGAGTTCAAAATTTTTATTGTTTTAGGTCAAAGTAGAAGTGAATGATCTAAGAACATACACAAACCGTGCTACACTATCCCTAAGATAAACTAAGCTTATTAAACACAGGCGAGGTGTTACTTCACCAATTTATTCAGTTCTAATAAAAACATCTGGAAATACTGGAATTTGTTTATTATACAAAACAGCATCAGTGAAGCAGCTATACAAATGCTAAAACATTCTGATTCTTAGTTAAATGTTCGTTTACAGTTTCTAACCTCTTCACTCCTGTTCGAATTTAAGATCAGTAAATGCTATTAATACCATTTCCAGATATTCAAAATGCTCCGACTACAAGAAACAAATCTAAAGTCATGTTACACACATCAACAGACGTTAACAAAAAAAAACCTTTACATCTTAAAGGTAATAAAAATATTTTCACGTAAAACTGACTAATCTCAATCTACACAATAAAGGCTTAATTTTTACTGCGAGGTCCTGCTGGCTTAACCGTTGGTATGCTCTCTGGAGGCGGGATGGCTGGCTGTTTCTCCTTGTTCCAGTCTTTGAGACCTTCCGGCAAGGTCGTGTCTTCGTCGAGCGACCCTGTTCCTTCTACAAACTCCTCATAAGTACTCTTTTCTGGGAAGGGTCTCTTACCAAGAAGCTCAATCATGTCCTCCCTACTCAAAATTTCTTGCTTCAGCAATCTCTCGGCTACTTTAGAGATGTTTTCCTTATGCTTAGTCAACAAATCGGTTGTGAATATATGCGCTGTGTTTATCAATTCTCTGACTTCGGAATCGATTAGTTCGGCAGTTTTCTCGGAGTATGGTTTGTCTATTACCATTTCGCCAGGCTGTGGCATTTCGAACGACACATTCCCGACCTTTGGGTTCATGCCGTAGTGGACTATTTGTGCGTATGCACTCTGAGTTATCTTCTTCAGATCATCTTGAGCTCCAGTCGTAATTCTACCGAAGAATATTTCTTCGCTGACTCTGCCTCCGAGTGTCATGCACATTCTATCGAATAGTTGTTCTTTGCTGTAAAGGTATTGTTCTTTGGGTAGATATTGGGCATATCCAAGGCCTTTTCCTCTGGGGATTATAGAAACTTTGAGTAGAGGATCAGCGTGTTGTAGGAACCAGCCTGCGACAGCGTGTCCAGCCTCGTGGTAGGCTACGATCTTCCTCTCGTCAGGTTGGAGAACATTAGACTTCTTCTCCATGCCTGCTACGACTCTCTCAATAGCTTGCTCAAAGTTTTTCATGTTGATGTCGTTTGCTAGCTCTCGAGCGGCGATGAGGGCAGCTTCATTGCAGACGTTGGCGATGTCAGCGCCCGTGAAACCTGTAAATAGATGGAAGATGTTTTAATATACAATTTACTTAACCATCAAGAGATTTTATTTTATTACTATTGGCTTTATCTGTTTAATAAATACGGCCTTTTACTAATGCTTCAATGTAGAAGTTAAAATAGAAATGATTATTTAGTTCTGTCTTAAAATAACAAAAAAATATTACATTACTTGAAAAAATAAGTAACTATGTCATGTGCCTAGGTATGAACTCAAAATATTATGCATACAAATCTAGTGAGCAAACGCATAAGCAACCACATCAGCTTTAGGTTCGTTTTGAGTTTGACCTAATTTTACGACATTGGAATTTTATCTTTATTTGATTAGGTATTTAAGCTGCATTTAAGTATTAGTGCTGGTTGGATTGTAACAAAAAAATACTACTTTTAACCATAATCTGTAGGGTATAAAATATTTATTTAGACATAATTATGTAACTTTGTAGGTAGATTGGATAATAAAAGAAACTTAGGGGGAACCTTCGATTAACAATGTACAAATGTTTTATTGATTGAAGGCGGGACCTCAAGGTGTTCCTTTTTCGTCGCCGAAACTGGTGGGAGCTTGATAAATGGTAGAAGGCTCTACTGATATAACTAATGAGATGTAAAATTATGTATCAAATGTGGACACCTTAGCTTCACTGAGAACACAGAAAATGTTATGGTGACTAGAATATTATGTTCTTGTAAATATTGCAACATGAGGTCAATCTGAAGCTTTAGATGTTAGGCATAATTAAATACTGATAAAGCATGAGATTATTTACCTACATATTTTTAAAAGCAATGTATACTACATTGCATTTAAAACTGCCTACCTGCTATGTTAAGTGATAGGATAATCTGAGACTGATTAAGAATAAGTACCATGCTTGGTAAGATTCATTCGGTCTTTTCTCTGACTCCTGAGTTACACTATAACAAAACATAAGTCTTATGTTAAAGAAGTAAAGATGAAAATACCTGGTGTGAGGGCAGCCATCTTCCTTGCCAAATTATCTTTATTCAATGTTGTCTTCAATGGAGTTAAATGTACTTTGAAAATGGAAGCCCTGCCTTTAATGTCAGGTGCAGGAACAAATATCTGTCTGTCAAATCTACCAGGTCTGAGCAAAGCTTTATCCAAAATATCAACCCTGTTTGTAGCAGCTAACACAACAACGTTAGTTGTAGTATTAAAACCATCCATTTCAACAAGAAGCTGATTTAACGTATTTTCTTGTTCCGAATGACCCCCAAAGCTGCGTCCACCTCTTTTTCTCCCCACAGCATCAATCTCGTCAATGAAGAGGATACAAGGTGCATGTTTACGGGCCATAGAGAACATGTCTCGCACTCTAGAGGGACCGACACCCACAAACATCTCCAAGAATTCTGAACCAGAGACAGTAATGAATGGGACATTAGCTTCTCCTGCTGTTGCTTTCGCCAATAAGGTTTTGCCAGTTCCAGGAGGACCAGTCAGCAGAGCTCCTTTAGGAATTTTAGCACCCAGATCAATGTACTGCTGGGGATTTTTCAAGAAGTTGACAAACTCCATGATCTCTATTTTGGCTTCTTCACATCCAGCAACATCTTGGAACTTAACACCAATATCGGTGGGATTGATCAGTTTGGCTGTGGATTCCATCACACCCCCAAATAGCCCACCTCCTCTCCTGCCTCCGCGACCCATCATATCAGCTGATCTTCTCATCATATAGATTAAAAATCCTATAATGAGTAATGTAGGCAGCATGCCTGTCAAACTAGAGGCCTCAACCTCAGTTTTGTAAATGACAGGAATAAAATTTGGTGGGTCCACACTCCTTTCAATTTGTGCATTCTCTAAGTTTCGTTCGAAGGAGTCTACACTGCCAATAGCGAACCAGATGACCTTCCCCTCTAATGCTGAACCTGGTTGTAGTCTCACTCTCACCCATTTTTTATTGATGACTTCTAATTTCTCCACAGCACCTTTATTCAAATATAAATTTACGAAGTCTCGCCAACTAATCTCCTTGTAGCGGAGTTCAAAATAGGCGATCGATGCTAATAAACCCACGATACCTATCGCACCGAACATCATCCATTTTTCCCTGTCCTGACCCTCGTAGCCACCGCGACTGCTGCCGCTGCCGCCCGAAGACCCGGAGAACATGTTCATGTTCCATTTGTCTTGTGAAGAAGTGCTGGATTTTGAAGGCGACGACGAACTTTTCGAAGGTGCAGGCGCCCCATCTTTATCCGGAGTTTTAGACTGTTTCTGACTAGCACTCGGCTGGAAATATTTCTCAAATCCCTTAGGCGGCTTTTTGCAAAATTCGTACCATTGGTTCAAGACAGAATCTAGTGCAGGGAAACCGACTGGCTGAATTTTTTGGCTATTGTATTGAAACTTTCGTAACTGGGAGTGAGTTAATCTTATGCCTTTCCACATTTTGTAGTGCTTTGTTGCTATCTATTTACAGCGATTAATATTTTTATTATTATTGCACAATTCGGTTTGAAATGGGATCACAAAATACTACCGAGAAATATCGTGACAAACATGGTTATAAAGTCTGTCAAAATCTAAATTGTCATTTGTCAATGTAGTAATACAGACCCCTAATACACGATGCAAGATATATTTAAAACTGATAATAATGTGGAAAACATTGAATAATTCATATTATTGTCGTTAGAAACATGACAAAAACTTTTACAGAAATATATTGCTAGTAACTATTGATTTTAATTTTGTATTTTTAAATGATTTTGACAATTAATGCTATAGTGTAGAACGATTTTATCGTTCTAAAATTATGGTAATAAAAATAATAAGGTCAACAAAAATAAATTTTACACTCTTCTTTACTACACAACTATTGCACAACAATTTAGTTATTGCGAATAAATTGTGTAAACTAAAGTGTAAAGTTTATTTCAGTGTAAACCATCGTCAGGGTAAGATCATATGTTTTGTTTTTGAACGAAAAATCAGACATTTTCATTTTATAGGTAAATAAATGAGATTTGAGACTAAGTACTACATTTCATCATAACGATCGTTTGCTCATTAAGTAGTGCTAGAATTTAATACAATTATTATTGTATTAAATTAACCATAGTGAACCCTTGGTTAACGCTAGAACCACAACAGTGTTAAAACTTAGAAAGTGAACAAAGTTATGGATCAAGATATACCAGAAAGCAGTTCGAACCATGGAAAGAGGACACGACCTTTGCTACTGCAGCCGAGTCCGAAGATCGCTAGAATATCAGCGTACGCGAGCTCGACGTCTAGTGGTGTGCTAAAGAACTCCAAGAAGTTTGGTCCGCATTCTCCGAAGCGGGCAAAAGTATCGTATAACAAGAGTGATGTGCCTGTTCCTGGTACCCCAGTACCATATAAGCTGGTTCGTAAGGCTGGTCCTTACCTACTGGGGCCTAAACTGGGGCCGAGCCCTGTTAAAAGTATAGTACAGTGTTTGGCAAGGAAAGAAAAGACAGATGAGTTTTACCAGGTAAAGTTTTGATAATATTGTATGAATAATTGGTTTTTTAATGGAAAATTGGGTTCCTCAGTAAATTACATATCCTTCATCAGCTTTATGTTATTGGGGTTTTAATTTTGAGCAATAATTGTGTACTTAAAACTGACAACTTTTTTTAAATGTTTGTTTTGCTTACTATATATATATATCAAAATAACTTATTTTCATACTGAGTGCAGTGTAAATCAGGCTTAACTTAATATTTTGGAAATATAATGACATGCAAAGATAGTTTTGATTTGCTAATTAGCTTGTGGTGCACAAACCATTGTAACCAAAACACTGGCTGGTTATATTCCATATTTATGGTCATACAGAAATTTTTAAAAGCAATATTTGCTAGAATAAATTCTACTTAGTATAATTGTATAATCATTCCTATTTTTAACCAAATTTAAAAAAAAGTAGGAGGTTCTCAATTCGTCGGGATCTTTTTTAAAATATAGGAACAAAGCAAATAAATCAAAGTAGAGTAATAATAAGAACTGGCTTTTTTGTGAAATAATTAGTTTTTGTTAGCTTCCTTGAAATCAAAGAGTATTTTTAAACTTTAGATAATCATTATCATATTTAATGGTTTATTTTATTGATTACTACTAATAGTATGCAAATTATGAGATAATATACAGTAATAAAAGATTAAATTAATTATTTCATGACTATTGCACAAATATGAGAAATATAATCGTAAGAATTGTAAATATTGCATAACTTGCCAGTCAAATAAATTAACTTAAGCAACTATGGCTTAAAAAAAATATAATTGCACAAAGTCTTGTAAAGGTAAAATCTTTTTTTTACTTAAGTGAATAGTTTCAAAGTTTCTATTCTTGACCGATCCCATGGTATTCATAAGTAACATAAGTATAATATGTTCTTTAATCTTTTATAAAAAACTTTTTTTTTTAAGTCCTTGGCCTTGTATTACTTGTACCTTGACCAACACTTTAATAAATATTATTATTTACATATCAGTCATCATAGGGCATTAGTCAAACATAAAGCAGGAAATTCCTTTGTACGCTATTTTACATAACATAACGGGTCATTATATACAAAAGGGTCATTTATGTTTTCATCCCAATGGTATAGGGGGCAACCCTATTGCCATTAATCAGTTCAAATCCTGACTCTGTGCTGCTACTGAGAATTGCCTAATGCTAAAACCCAGTAACACAGCCTGACCCGGGATTTGAACCCATGGCCTCACGCTCAGCAGTCACACTTAGCAACCACTAGACCAGGGAGGCAGTCTTTTTTACCCTTCTCTATTTCTAGTGGTGTACATAAATTTGGATGGTAAAATAAAACATTTTTAAATTGTTAAGGAGGTACCATATATTTAAATTATGCACCAACTGACATAGTTGTTACTAACTATAATGGATCATGTTATCTAATAAATAATAAAGCTATTTTTATTCAGAATATTCTTACAATTTTTAACTTAAATACTACTTAGTTGCTTTTTACAATAGATCTCTTTGCTTGGTGTGCCTTACAGCATAGGCCTCCTCCAACTCCTTCCACTGCTTCCTATCTGCCACCACTCTTGACCAGAGGGGACCTAGGGTCAATTTCAGTTCATCCTCCCATCTTCTGACTTTTCGACCTCGGCTCCTAATCCCATCTCTTGGGTACCAAACAGTCAAATAATAATAATAAACTGTAAATAGTTTTAAATTTAATTACATCCTTTTTTATTTATAGGTTAAAATATTAACTTTAAAAAATGAAGGTCAGCCAGAAACGCAAGATGATAGACAAGGGAAGATGTTATTGCATACGGAATATTCACTTCTATCACTACTTAAAGATCAGGACGGTGTTATTCATCATCATGGTTTATTTAAGGTAAGCATAAGAACAATAGTTATTTATGGCTACAAAAAACACATCATAAAACAAGAAAATCTGCAGCTGATGAAGTTGGCTCAACTTATGGTGCAGCAGCACTGGTTCACAGCCAATGAAAACAAGTGCTTTATTTATTACTTACAATAATACAATAAATTAGTGACCTATTTGAGTGTCGAACTTGTGGGCAAGGTTTCTCCCTTGAATATCCGAGTCTCCCCATCTTTGGACATAAATCCTTGGTTATAATGTCGTCACATCACATCAGCCTATTGCAGTCCATTGCTGGAAATAGGCCTCCCAAAGAATACGCCACGAGGTTCGCTTTGACATCCCGTCACTACCAGTTACCTGGAATAGTAGTGCGGCGTCTGGGGGCAGCTGGGGACCGATTTCTTTAGCTACTCTTCATGGGGGGTTTTGCCATAGTCACCACGCTGGGCAGGCGGGTTGGCAACCGCAGTATAGTGAACGATACACACACAGGGGAACGCTACTGCCCACCACCCTGGAAATATCACTTAGTCGCCTCTTAAGACACCCACGGGAGGAAAGGGGCGGCCTCTATCAGGTCGGAAGTAACACGGTCATAATCTCTGTTATTACTTTGCTGAAGAAAAACGTGATGTGCATGGCGCCTAAAATCTTTAATAAAATTCCAGACCCGATAAAAAATTTACCTTTTCCTAAGTTTAAAAAACAAATTGTATCTTTTTTACTAAATAAATGCTATTATTCAGTACAGTAAGTTAATTTAAGATGTTTGCTTATTCCAATTTTATTTTCCATTGTTAATGTTGATATTTGCATGCTATATTAAGGCAGAATTGTACAAGGATCCATATATAAATGTAACACCTTATTATTGTACTTACATTCATTGCAAATAAAGATATCTATTCTATTCTATTCTATTCTACCTATTACAGGACCATGCATTAGAAGAAATCCCGAACCCAAATGGTAGTGGCTTCATCTACACGGGTCGAGTCCGACAACGACTGTTCTTGGTGCTGGATTGTGTCAGTTCACATCAGTTCAGTGAAAAGGGGTCAGAGCTCGTCAACTTGCAGCAGTATGTCACGAAAGTCAAGAAAGTTCCGGAGAAAGAAGCAATACTAATATTCTATGATATTGTGAGGGTAGTGGCTAATCTTCACAAGGTGAGTTCTTGGGAACATTTCAGCGAAGTTCCGCATTACCTTTTTAATTATGTCACATGACCTTTTTTTGTATGGCAATTAAAAGAGTATTCTCTAGAGTCAATTTTCCAGCCTAACCGAAACATCCGCCGCGCCGATACTAACTAAAGTTCCCTCATCAATCTAAACAGAAATAGATGTTAAAGAATGTCAATTGTGAATTGGTGAGCCCACCCTGAGGGTTCAGTACCCAGTTTAGTCCTATTCATACAATTTTATATTTACGATAAACAGTAGCACATATGTATAACATATTGAATTACAATATACTGCAAAAATCCTTCTTTTGTATCCCTGTCTTACATCTATTTCCATCTTTCTAGAGGAACATAGTACACAGGGACCTCAAGTTGGGCAACATAGTGTTGAACCAACGAACTGGCCGCGTCATCATCACGAACTTCTGCCTGGGCACGCATTTAGGCAGCGATCGAGACTTGCTAAAGGACCAAAGAGGTATATACCCTGGAATACTAGAACTTAAGTTAGGTATAGTTCCCGTCACGTAAAAAGAACGCTGACGGTTATTTTTTTTTTTAAATTCCAGTCTATTCCAAAGTGTTACAAAACTAGTCATCTTCTTATCGTATGGTAGATGAACAACCTGGTGTCAGAGTTTAAACCGCCTATAGGCCTCTGACATGGCTTTACACATTGTTGAAAAACCTATCAGGTGTGCCGGTTTCTTCACGATGTTTTCCTTCACCGTTTTTAGCAACAAATAACTAATTTATAATACGCACAAGAATTCGAAAAGACATTCGTGCGTGCCAGGGTATGAACATACGACCTTTGACTCTGCAGTCCAACAGTCATACCACTCGGCTATCAGTGCTGTACGAAACTCGTAAAGTACCAATAATGATTTTACACTAAAACAATTACTGTTAATTATAAACCACAATAGCCTAGGACCATACAAAGCGAATATATCCAAGTGCAAACAGTCTTTTAACCTACGTTATTTTTAAGTGACGGGAACTTTATTAATGTTTTGTAATGCTGGCTGCGTTTAAAAAGCTATTAACTGGTGCCATTTAGTCGTTTTAAACCTGCGCGAATTGTTAACATGTTTATTAGAATAGTTAGTTATTATATACAGTATATTAATTTACACAGTAGGTATATTATACAGTTCATCTAATTTTAAACCAGTGCTAAAATCACATTTTGACTTTACCAAAACCTGGTTAAGAGTTTGGCCTTCGAATTATTAAAATATATTGACTAGACGTTTCGAACAATTTTATGATCATGTCACGATTAGATAATTATAAGAGATAAGTCGATCTGTAGCTATCACCGATCTCGTCTTAAAATATTATGCAATTACTTAAAGATAGTTAGATTAAAAAATAAAGAAAAAAAATGTGATTGATATTCTAGCCTGTACATGTTTCTTGGGTATCCTTAAGCTGCTTACTGCCTCGTTGTTCTAGTGGTCGTTAAGTGCGACTGACAAGTATGAGATCCTGGGTTCTAATCCCGGGACGGTGAAGTTTTACTGTGTTTTTCCATTGAATAATTCTCAGTAGCAGCACGGAGTCTAGATTTGTGCCTGGTTGATGGCAATAGGCTCGCCCCCTTTAACATTGGGATCTATAACATCTGGTGTAATGTGGGTGTACCATATGGCCAGCTCTGTCTACCCCTTCGGGGAATACAGGCTTGTTTTTTATCAATAAGCTTTTTGCCCAAATCAACTAAAATTATTTAGCTTGTACGGCCAACCGCAGCATTGTGCCTATCCTCTTTCGAAATATTAGCAGGTATCTATTAAAAGAAAACATTTAACCTTTTGATCGCCAGAGCGTAAACACATCGGCGCCCTTTCCACGCCAAGCCACAAATTAATGGTCGTCTTTTGTCGGCATTAGCCGACACTGGCGTCTTGGGCACGATTCATTTGTCGGCTATATCCGACTGTGGCGTGTTGGGCATGTTTTATTTGTCGGCTATATCCGACCGTGGCGTTCAAAAGGCTAATTAAAATAATCATCCATTCTGTTACCAGGGTCACCGGCCTACATTTCCCCGGACGTGTTGATGTGCAAGCCATATTCAGGCAAGCCCTCTGACATGTGGGCGTTGGGTGTGGTGTTATACACCATGCTTTATGGCCAGTTCCCCTTCTGCGACACCAGTCTTGCGCAACTGTTCACTAGGATACAAGCTGCGAATTATAATATACCACCGTAAGTTTTTTATATATTTTATCACGCTAATTATAAAGTGTAAGTAAGTAAAGCGAAAGTTTCGGCATAATCAATTATTCATCAACAAATATTACATTTGTGTCGAACATTTTTACAACAAGTTTCATTACTGCCAAATACAATACATATTATATTATTAATTATTAACATTTCATTGTAAATTTTTTGATACAATACAGTTTGTGTGTGTTTATGCGTTTGTATCTCTTCACACTCAAACGGCTGGACCGATTTTAGTAAAATTTGGCATGGAGGTAGCTGACACCCTGGATTAATACATAGGCTTTTTATCCCTAAAATATGTAGCGGGTAACACCGCGGGGCGCAGCTAGTTGCCTATAAATGCTACGTTGGCCTAATGGTCGCAAAACGCGACTGCTGAGTGTGAGGGCTTGGGTTCGTTTCCTGAGTGCAGCAAAGTGACCTATCTATTTTAATTGACAATTATTAAAAAATGTTATATGGAGTTTTGTTATGTTTTTTCAGCGATGGCAATTCAGTACAGGTGTCGGACAACACTGTGTTTTTAATACAAAGGCTGCTGGTCAAAGATCCAAAACATAGACTTGTAGCTCATGAGGTAAGATATTTAAGCTAAAATTTCTTAATTAATCCGTCCTCTCCTCCACCATCCTCCCTCAATGTTAGGAGGTTATTCCTAGAAGTGAGAATGTGCATTATTGTATACAATTATTTGTTACGTAAAGCTTTTTTGAAAGGTCTTCAGTAGAAGACCAATGACCAAACAAAACCATAAGTAACATAGCGAGCTACTGCACCCAGTTATTAACATTTAGTAAAGCGCCATCTATCGTCACATTTCAAACACACCAGCTTAAAATACAGCCAACAGATGTCACTATTTTAAACTTTTGTTTTAGGTATTAGATCAACTATCAAGTATAATAGCGAGCTACGTCACTGTTCCCAATCCTCCCGAGGAACTGCAAGTGGTTCCTGACATCCTAGACGAGGAGAATAAGGGGAAGCCTGCAGCCAATCAGTCTTCCAGCGAAGTTGACAGGAAACCTTTCATCAATATACCTGATAGTAACAGTGAAAGGACGCCTAATGCTTCGGTAAGTGTTATAAGGATTGATGAAACGAGACAAAAACAATTTGAACCTAAGAATAAGTTTAAATTATTGGTAAGTTTATATTGAACACTCGTCGAAACTATGCAAAAATTATTAAGACTACAGAGAGACGCGGAAGACCCAGACGGAGATGGCGGGATTCGGACGCCTTTCAAAACAACTGGCCGAGGATAGGGGGAATTGTAACATCAGGGTAGAGGCCTTTACCCAGCAGTTGAAAATTATTTAGGCTACACGAATAATAATGTGAAAGCACAAAATCCTGATGCAATTTCTATTAAAATGACGATAGCTAATCCATGGATTGATACCTAGATAGGTGATCGATTCCATTGTTTATAAGACGCTAAATTAAGTTGATTATATCCTGGCAGATAATAATTATTTAAGTAACAAATTCGGTCATGGAGGTAAGTTTACCTATTTACTACTGCCAGGCTATTTGAGATTTATACTGGATAAAACCAGAGGCTTTTCGTAATATTAGGTGATCACGATAACGTATACAATATATTCAGACAGAATCTCTTTTTCTACCCTTTCATGTTAAGAGAAATGCAAGTTAATAAAACCTAGTATACTGTTTTACAGGAGGAGGTCGGCCTATTTTGCGTACCACTACCGGACTTCCTCGCCCTAAACTTTTCATCGCCAATGCGCGGGCAACAGAACGGCATCCTTGTACAACCGACGCACTCAACCGTGGAATCATCGTCCATTACGTCCCCCAACCAACAAACTACGCGGCAGATCACCGTACAAAGGATCGGCAGGGACGCTCGACCGCTCCAAGCCTGCGAAATAACGAGGTACCAACATATGTTTGCGCCTAACCAGAACCAAAGACAGGAGCAACCTCGTCGCCCAGACGCGCCCAACTTCGTCCCAGACTCGAGGCAGGAGAGACCAGAGAATTCTAGACTCCGCACCCTAGCCCAGCGCATTCCTAGACTCAACCCTATAGCTACATCCTCAGGCCAGAACGCTGATTTCAGGGTTATCCAATGGTCTGAGCCGAGGACTAGAGGGTGGGACAACGACTATGTACTACGACTTCCTGTGTTAGACCTGTCTAGGGTTGGGTCTACTGGGTCTAGGATAATGAACCCAGCGCCGGTTCATTCTATTAATATTGAGGCAGTGGTTAACAATCCCAGGCACCAGGTTGAGCCCTCTGAAGATGAATGACGTCATTTAAATACACGAAATAGTCTACAACCACGGTAAATATATTGATGGAATTATAGTACGCATTTCTAGTATTTGTTTTTAATGTTTACGCAATATTGATAGAGAGAGATTTACATAGAGCCTGATTGCTAAAATAGGGGCAAACAATGTTGTATTCATCTGATAAAACTTGTCAGATATACTTAATTATATACTGCATGTATTAGCCAATAATTCACTATTACTTGCATGGGCAACTTGCACACTTGAAAACACAAATTATAATGAAAAACAATTTTATAAAAAAATATTAGCTATGAAACTATATGGGAATTTTATTGCAAAACTTATTTTATTTGGCAACACTTTTAAACCCCTATTTTAGTAACATGGCAACTCTAAATATAACTTGTAGTAAACTAGGTCTCCAAATATTTTTATTTGTAAAATAATGAATAGTTTTAAATAGCAACAAATTGATGTTTGTATTCGCGGGATTTTTCTATGGATACATGTTTAATGTAGTCTTTTAAGTCTGATATGTGTAAATTGGTAATGTGGTAGGCTATAAGTACTTCGAATTTCTTAAAAAAGGAAATGTTTTGCTTGCAAAAATAAGAAGATTATAAATTATAATTCTGCAATTCAGTCTCCTATACTTCAATGTTACAAAAATGAGTAGATTTTGTAAGCTTGTGTCTTATAAATGTTTCATCATCAGCCGGGAGTCGTCCACTGTTGAAAAAAGGCCTCCCCCTTAGAACGCCACAATGAACGATAACTTGCCGTTTGCATCCACTGCAACTCTGACGATATCGTCGGTCCCCCTGGCCTTGCCAACGCTGCGTCTTCCGGTTCGTGGTCGCCACTCAAGAACCTTTCTTTCCCAGCATTTATCGGTTCTTCAAGCGATGTGACCTGCCCATTGCCACTTCTTGCATATTCTTCGAGCTATGCCGATGTCTCTGATACTTTGGCGAATTTCCGTATTAAGGATCCTGTCGCGCAAAGAAACTGAGCATAGCTCTCTCCATAGCTCGTTGAGTGAATCTGAACCTCTCCAAGAGGCCAACTTTATACAAATTTATAAAAGTAAAATAGATCTTTTTAAATATTTTATGATATGATCCAACTATGAATTAAAAAGGACTCTATTCTGCGACTTTATTCTTTCGCAGTCTTTTAAAATAGTTTATGTGACATGAAAATGAATTTTTAATTGTTTTAAACTATTACGAATGTATAATGACGTCTTCTTAATTTTGCATAAGTATAACGTTTGATTTTAGTGCGTTCGACTTTACTTTAGTCGATGTGATTCATTTTTATTTTAAGTTTTATGGCTATTCTGAAACAGCTGCAAACCGCGGACCTCAACCGCAAAATGAAGGTAGCAAGCGTCATACACGAAATGTTACCTATTGCTATGTATGTAATATTAATTTATGTCTATTAAACGCAGGATACAGAAATAATGTCAATCAGACAATATAGAATAAAGCTAATGAATTAAATGTGTTTTTAGGATTTGACAGTTAAGATATTGAGATTAGATTGTAACTAGATTTATTATATTTTTATTATGATTGTATTTATTTTCTTTGATTGTATTATATTTTACGAGATTTTTGTCTGATTTCAAACCAAGTAGTGTCGTTTGCAGTTTGTAGCTGTTTGCACCCAAGTTCGGAATAGCATCTTTAGTATGGCTTTGAATATCGGCGTTACTCGGTAGGAGACACGACAATAAATGATCCAATTGGTGCAGTTGCTACGTGATTGGGCTGCTGTGTTACGGAGCAAGGCCTTTACTTAGGCCAGTTTCCGTTGTGGAAGCAAGATGCCACACGACACTGCCCGTAACGTTGTCTCGCTTTCACAACGGAAAATGTCCTGCTTTAAAAGTTCGTGGTAAGGAGGCAGGTGCAATTATTGTACGAGAAAAAAAAATTGTATTTTCAAGAGTAATTGATTCTGAGATTAGGCATTAGCGCATGTAATATTTGTTTATTAAACGCAGAATACAATAATAATTCAAAGTATCGCTTAAAGACATGTTGATTTTTTATATATTATAATGAATTAAAAAAAATGTCGTGCCTTCGCCAGATTGCTACTGATTCCAAGCCGAACATGTATAAATATATTTTTTGACACAAGTGTTCGGGTATTCGATTTTACTTATTTTTAAGTAGTTATTTTTTAACAAATCCGCAAACAATGCAATTATATTTTTTTTTTATTATTAATGTAAAAGTAATCAATTACGATCTATTACTTAATGTTTATCGTCCATTTTATTTGTGATTGTCGTGTTAAAATTGTTATTATTTTCATATTTGGATGTGTAAGGAAAGTGATAATAGTGCCAACTTGTAGTTAGATATTAAAATTGGAACTACTAGACAGTCTTTCTAGCTTATCATAGTTCAGGATAGTTGGTCTTTAAAATCACCTTTACACGAAGCATTCAAAAACAAAAAAGGAATTTTTGATATACAGATGATATACAGACGAACATAAAAACTCCACCGTTTTTCGGAAAAGGGTTATTTTTATCTTAACTGGAGTAGTCCAGTTGTATTGCAATATCTGTTGGAAATTATATTTTTAATTACCTATATCTATGTCTTCAATATGAATTTACATACGAAACGAAGGGTGCCATATATAGCACAGTATCCTTAGTTTCAAACCTAAAAGTAAGGTACTTTTCACGTCACGTTCTTTCGACATTTCGACTCGATTCGAAATAAACTTAATATTTTATTACTATAGTCTAAACTATTTTAAGCTAGAAACGACTTGTTCTGATCGAGGGACTTAAATAATAAACCTTTGATTATTTAAATATTGGGATCAATGACCTATGTAATTAAAGTTTTTATATTTTTTTATTCGTCTTCATTAAGCTGTGCTCATTATAATGTACAATTTCAGTATCGCAAACCACTTTAAAGTTACGATAAAAAAAGTTTCGCTCGTTGTGGAATTATCCCATGTATGTTTACTTCATAGGTTTATTCTATACAGAAGTAACAAAAATAGAACTCTGTGGAACAAATAATAAAGATCATATTTCTTTGCCCTTTCCTCACCAGCATGTTTTATCTTCCGTAGACGCCATTTTAGGTTTCAAACAATGTTTATGTTATGTATTCATATTAACAATTCAACCATCTGTTTAATGTAGTTTTAAGCATTTGATTATTCAGAAAATGGTATTTAGAAATATTATTAAAGCATACAATACAATAGTAACAAGGTTTTAAAGTTTTTAATCAAAGTTAACCGATTACAGAAGTACATTGAAAGTAGAAATCGACCCTTAATTCTAAAATGTCGAAAGTAATTGCATTTTAAACTTTAATTACCAATAGTCAAGGTTCAAAATGCATATTCGATTAATAAAATGGTGGGGAGTTCTTTGTAGCGACATCTACACAGTGTTATGAAACAACTTTAAGAAAGTAGTAAGTAGTGACTATATATACTCTATATTTGGTAGTTGACAACATTACTATTGGTAACATGGTGCCTCTGCCAACCTTTAGTAACCTGGTCACAGCAACGGTTACGGTCACCACATAATTTTGATATCAGAATAAAATAAAGCTGTTTTGAGTTGCAGTATCTATCTAGTTTCACTGTAATCGGGTAAAAATTATAAATAAGCTTTGTGTGTCGTCGCTCAAACTTTTATATCGTAAAGCGCAGGTCACATTAGGAACAAAGCTATGTTCGTCTAGCTACGCTTAAGTAGTCACCGCATCTTAGGACAAGATCTATAAGCGAACTCAGACTTGTGGTTTTCTCAATATTTGCACGGAAATGGAATGTTCATGGAAGATTAAACTTTCCATTCTTTGGTGTATCGTCTAAGTTTTTTGTAAGTAGATTTTGTAGACTTACGCATTTGCTTAGTGCAATCTCAGACGAACTTAAATATTAATAAAGACTAGTTAGATAAGGGTATATGCGCGGTATTATATTGCATTATACAGCATATGTTTGCGGAGTGAAACAACGCGATAGCTACATAAATGAGCGATGCTAAACGAACATAGCATTGTGCCGTGTGCCCTACACTTAAAACAGCATTTTTCAACCACGCCATCTAACAGCGAAAATCGTAAAAGGCATCTTCCAATTCTAACAACAGATGTCGGTAGTGTAAGACGAATATTTTGTACTTTCAAGTGATTATGTATGTATGTAGGACTTAGGGTATTGGTTCGAACGAAGATATTATAAGTAGGACAATTTTGTTATTTGTTAGTTGCATGCTAACTGGTATGTACGCTAATAAAATGTATTTTAAAATGGCTATGGTTTTTATTTTTATACGTCCCTAGTCCCTACAGGTATCATTGCTATCTTAAGCATGCAGCAAGCTTAGTATAAGCTAGGAGTTTACATAAAAAAATATCAAAGATCGAGCTAACTCAGTTCTGATGATCTTATCGAATTAAAATTAACAATGTTGATAAATAATAGGTTCAAAACTTCAAACTAAGGTTGAAGTAAAGTTTTTAAAGCGAATTGTAGCTTTATTATTCCTAAAAATATATATTTTTTGACAGACCACGGGCTGTGTACAATTTGGGTACACGAAACCACCAATCAATTGACAGAGATACTTTTGTAGCCAAAACGCTATTTCTCCATAGATTTAGTACGACAGTAGCAACGACTATGACGACACTAATTTACCATTTTTTTGTCAATTTATTGATTTGCGAGCAATTAAAAATCTATGATTACATTTAATTAATAAATAAATAATAAATTGAAAATGATTCGGGCCTTTAATAAACCATTATTTAGGACGTAGTGTCTTGGAATTATTAGTTAATGCTATAGTTCCCGTCAAATAAAAATAACGCAGACCGTTAACTTATTTTTTGATTTCAGTCTATCATACTGCAATTCCAGTACCAAAGTTTTACGTAACTAGTAAAGTACCGTTAATGATTCTACTATAAAACAATTATAAACCACAATAGCCTTGGACCATAGGAAGCGACTATATTCGAGTGCAAACACGGCCGCTGATAGTCGCTCAGCGCTCTTTTTACGTGACGGGAACTACCTATATCAACGACCCAATTAATCTGTGCCATAGGAGAGTACTGTGGCGTACATTGGGAGAGGCCTATGTCCAGCAGTGGACTGCAACGGGCTGATGATGATGATGATGATGATAGGAGCGAAGCCGTGGGCAAATCTAGTGCAATTTACAAAGATCACTAACAAAAGCGCGCAAACATTTTCATATATTAATCTAACTTTTCTTAACAGTTAAAAATAGGTTCTTTTGAAACCTTCCCGGCAATACGACGTAACATTAATATTAAAATTAGTTTTCATTTAAACGAGGTTTAAGTCTGACGCGAGCACGTTAGGTTTAGACACTGAAATATTGCGCCGTCGCTTCGAAGCTGGGAATTTTCAATTTACGTTATTACTAAGTTTTTATACTATTTTGTTGAAAACTTAACATTTTTATTCGTAAACTGTAGACGAATTATTATGGAGCTTAAGTACATAGGTACTTACGGCGCTAATTGAAAGCTAACAAGCGTCAATTGAAATGCATGTTGATTTAACGAGTGAGATTGACGTTCAGCGCATTTGTTTCTTTACTTCTTTTTTGTTAGGTTCTATTATTTTATATTTTATAATAACGAAGCTGTGTGGAATGTTTAAGACGACTTGCCAAACGTAAGTACCTACCCAAGTCACAGCCTAGAGTGATAGTACAGTTTTAATTAAATATTTCTGATATCCAGCGCGCCCTGGACGATCGTGCCTATAGTCTGGTTGATCTCTCGATACCACAGCATCATCATCATCAGCCAAAAGACGTCCACTGTTGAACATAGGCCTCCCCGTTTAAGCGGGGTGTTTGCCATAATCCCCACGCTTGGCAAGCAGCTTAGGGATCGCAGTATTGCGGTGGAGTTACAGAAGACGCTGCTGCCCATCTTCTGGGTGATCCTTTAGTCGCCTCTTAAGACACCCACGGGAGGAAAGGGGGTGGTCAATTCTAGGCCGGATACCACACAGCAAACGGCCATTATATATTTAAGTAATAATAAAAAGTAAACCTAATCGACTCATACATACTGCTAAAATTAAAGTGTTCTACTACATAAACAAACCGAGGTAAATCAGCCATTTTCCTCTTTCTATCATTGCATTTAAAATGATCAACATAAACGTTCACGGACAATTAATCACATATTCAATATTTAAAAGCTGTTTAACGGGTTCAGTAGTAAAACGATAATAAAAACTCGATTAAAGTATTTGAAGTCGTTAAATTTAAAATTTCTCGAACATTACGAGTGAATACCTTTCTGTTCTATTGGAGTTTATGGTCGCCCCGTGTGGGGCATAAAGTATCGGATCTTTTTGTTTATTTTATAGGGAGTGACGTCACTTGAATTGAGACGGTTTGAATTGTATGAGGCCACTTAAATATTTTATTTTCAGATCCAAATAAACGAATCTATTCTATTGTGTTTCTTTAAAATAGTTATTCTCTCTGTGCAGTTGTAACACAAACCTTTGTTAGCTTCAATTCAATAATTCAGGAGGTTTAATAAGAGACCACGTACATTCTAATTCAGCTACTTTATGCCCACGATATAACTTTTGTAATACTTATCAATGACGCAATATTTTGACCTGCCCTCCATGGTATTGTGCCCGACATGGTATTAGAATATGCCTAAAAGGGGGAGGAGTGGAGGACATAATAAGTAACATGGGACTTATACTGTATTCAGTAAATCGTTAGTTTTCAACAGCGTCTTTTCATTTTTAGGAATACAGGTCTTATGTACGATCGTAGATAAGAAATATAAGTAGGTACCTATCTTCAACATTTCCTTTACTTTCGGAAACAATATAAAGCAATCAAATAAAATGATAGCATCGCCCCGGGCGTCTGCCTGTGCCTTTACAGAAGCACCGTGAATGGTAGGATTATTTTTTATTTGGCAAAGCACATGTAGATTATGTATGGGGTATTGTTATTCGGATTTCAGAGGGTTTAGTGAGATAGGACGTAACGGGACAAGTGCTTGCATAGCAGGTTATTTTCCGCTGTGGAAGCGAGATGCTGCGTGCAGTGTAGTGCGGCGTCTCGCTTATAATATGTGCCTATCTAATAGTAACCTCGCAGGTCTCTGTTATGATGAGAAGTGCTAAAAACGTGCACAGTTAAAAAGACACTGGAAGATTAAACCGTTGAAATAAAACGACACGACACAACATGAGAATTTAATAATCTAGTAAGTTTTATATTATCATACATATCATTATTACTTATCAATAAAGACGACGAATAACCGTACAATCGTTATATATATAGATATGTCGTTTTCGCAAAATAAAATAAAAAAGTAGTTATTAGATTCAGTCTGGTTTGTTTAAATTAATTTATCCGAAACAGTTGAAGTACACAAAGTTGTTTTTTTATAATCTTAGTTATTTAGTCAAAAGAGAATCCATTGATTCTCTTTTGACTCGTTATTCATTATAGATTCAATATGTTTAGTTTGAGTCGCTTCACGTTACATCCTACTGGTTACTGTTATCCGGCTAGTATTAGCATATTAGGCGGCGCCCGAGGCGACAGACCCGGCTGCTACCGCGCTTTTTGTCAGCGAACTTTACAGGGTGATACCTTTTCCAGCTTTTCTGACATTTTTGCATTAATAAGGTTAAATAAAAAACTATCATTGTTTAGATAGTAAGAAGGAAGCTGACTGACTGCCTACTTAAATATAAAACTAAAACAATACAGATTAACAGCCTACTAACACTTAGCCTGTGCCCAAAGCAGACACAATAGTTAAACAATAGCCGTGCCCCACATGTGAGTCACACTGGGAAAGGGTTAGATATAGAGTCTAAAATAATACAAATTACTAAAATAATCAAATTATTTTTAATGGCTTAAAAATACATTTATGTCACGTATTTTAATTGAATTCGTGTATCAACGTACTTTCCTAACCTTTAGTAATGCTACGCGGGCGCTACGATACGCTACGATTTTTTTGTATTGTAGCTTTATCGTAGCATCTATGATTGCTTTATAAATAGACAAACCCGAGGAGTTAGAAACACAGTTACTTTTAAATTTATAGAGAAACTGCGTGTCTGCCTCGTTGGTCTAGTGGTCACTAAGTGCGACTGCTGAGCATGAGGTCTTGGGTCCGAATCCCAGGTCGGTCAAAGTGTTACTGGGTTTTTCCATTAATTCTCAGTAGCTGCATTGAGTCAGGATCGGTGCCCTGTTGATGGCAATAGGCTCGCCCTCTATTACATTAGGACCTGTAATATAACTGGTGAAATGTGAGTTTTCTATACACCTCTGCCTACCTCTTCGAGGACTACTGGCGTGATTTAATGTTTTTATACAAAGTCAAAGGTCGCAAGAGCAAACCCCAGCACGTGCCAATGTCTTTTCGAATTCATCTGCGTACTATAAATTAGTTATCAGTTGCTAAATACGGTGGAAGGAAACATCAGTGCAGGTGGTTTAAACTCTGACACCAGGTTGTTCATCAACCATACGACAAGAAGAAGAATACAGGAACCAGGCTGTATAATGCGTTTCACGTATCAAAGATCACGGAAACAACGCACAAAGCGAACGACAAATATAATATAAATCATCTGAATGTCATCAAGTCATACATTATTCATACATTCCTACAAATTCCTTACCTGCTCACAATTCTGTCGTTAAAATCAAATCTTCAACATTAGTCTTTGATAAAATATTATCTTATAGATGTGTTGTTGTTGACAATTGCCTCGTTAGTCTCGTAGTGGCATAGTGCAACTGCTGAGTGTGAGGGCTTACGTTCAATTGCCGAAAAGGGAAAAGTGTCATAGGGTCTTCTTCTTATCGTATGGTTGATGAACAACCTGGTGTCAGAGTTTAAATCGCCTGTAGGCCTCTGACATGGCTTTACACATCGTTGAAAAATCTCTCAGGTGTGCCGGTTTCCTCACGATGTTTTCCCTCACCGTTTTTAGCAACTGATAACAAATTTTTAGTACGCACGTGAATTCGAAAAGACATTGGTGCGTGCCGGGATTTGAACTTGCGACCTTTGACTTGGCAGTCCAACGGTCATACCACTCGGCTATCAGTGCTGTTTTGTGTGTGTCATAGGGTAATTAACAGTAATAGCATGAAGTCTAGATTTGTGCCCTGTGAATGACAATAGGCTCGCCACCTATTACATGGGACCTATAACATACCTGATGAAGTGATATTCTCCTAATTTGACAGTCTTAAAAGTCCCATAGCACACGGCTTTGTTTGTCGACTTATCGCCCCGTTAAAATAGGAGGCATTACTTTAGACTCATACCAGATAATGGTGCTTTCAAATGGCGCGTAATTACACGTCACGCCGCACCGAGTCAATTTGTACACATGTACAACTAGCCAGTAAGTTATTTCCTATGTATACCGGTACGGTACCGTGGGGCTCGTAGCTATGCGGCTACCCGGCAGCGAGGTTACACCGTGCTCGCCGCGGTCAGTCTTGTGGTAGGTGACCGTTTTCACATGTCGAGACCCCACCGTGCTTCGAAAGGCACGTGAAGCCTTTGGTCCTGCGCCTGATCTCTCTCCGGTCGTGTCGGTCTACCGTCCCATCGGATTATGAGAGTGAGCGCGCATACTTATGCACTATAATATCTCCTGCGCAGATGGCTAGTCTCGGCTGAGACAGGCCTCCGTGACCGAAATTCGGTCAGGAGGACATTATACCGGTATTACTCACGTGAAAATTCGGGAATGGCTGACTAGTTTCGGACTCGTCGGACATTTCCGAATATGAGTGATAAAACCAGCACAATAGGTTAAAAGAAGTCATGCTAGCGCTATTTTAGGATGCTACAATTGACTATATACAACAATATACTATAAATTAATTGTAACGCTAACATCTAAATGTAATTTCTCATTCGCGATTAGAACACATGAAGCACGAACTCCATAAAAGTTATTAATAAACCAAAATAACACAATCGATACGAATGCTCGATACATTACGGATATACAGACTTGAGAGCGCTTAAAAGCTCATTCCAACATGTTATCGAAAGTGCGGCAGTCAATAAAAATGGTACCATCAGTTTGGTTACTGAAAACCATCACCTTACTACGTGTTCTTTTCGGGTGGTACAGTAATGTCAGCAAGTCCAAACCCATCTGTATAGCGATAAGACTATACTGTATTTGCATTTCTACGATTGTGGTTTCATATTACTTCGTGAAGATTCAGATTAGCAGCCATACATTTGCCTTCACCGAATACTCGATCCTTGTCCTCATGTATTTGATCTACGCCGACGATTACTTCTTAAACTTCTGTAGTACTATAATAACTAATGATAAAATTATCGGCTTTAAAAACCTTTCTCTGATCACGGGTTATGTGTATATAATAATATTAGTGAACACTTTAATGAGAATTATTATATTGATTAGTCGCGCGTTTTCTACACCTCATCTAAGTATGTATGGATTCTTTTGCATCACTTTCGTTACATTTTGCATGGATCTGAATCAAATAACAATTATCATTGTGTTCGCAATACTCCACTCTCGTATGAGACGTCTGAGAATGTTTTTGGAATCTAATTCCGTGAGTATAAGCATTACTGGAAGAAACCAAGTGGCCACCAATATAAGAAATATAAGAAAAAGCTTGTATAATTATGATCATCTGTTGGATAACATGCAATTAATCGCTAAGCAGTTGGAGTTTATGGTAAATATTTTAAAATGCAATTCACGTTTGCGATTGTAATGTTATAAAATAATGACTTTTCCTAATACGTTTATGAATATTTTTACTGTTTCAGTTAGTCGCCAACTGGATATCAACATTTCTAAGAACTTTGACGATAGTTTATTATCTAACTAAATCGTGTTTGGCTGGGGTAAGTAAAATATATACCTATTGGTATACTGTTATTATTTATTAAAACATTATGCACCCAGTTTAGATTAATTAGTCGGCACATTTTATAAATGCCATATATTTACCATGATAAAGAGAAAATCCAGAAGATGGGCAGCAGCGTCTTCTGTAACCACACCACCTATACTGCGATCACCAAGCGTGGGGATTATGGCGACCCCCCCCCCCCCCCTTTAAGGGGCAGGCCTTTGTTCAACAGTGGACGTCTTCCGGCTGATGATGATTACTATTCTATTCGTCTGAGGTCGTGCTACTTGTCTTGTCTTGTCTTGATGCTTGTCTGTGAACCTTGTTATCAACCTGATGACAAGTCATTCCTTTTTTTAATTTTAATAAAAATGTTTGTTCCAGAAATATTCTTTAACCGTCCTAGCTTTCATCGCGGAGTTAATTCAAGCGTTGTCTCTCTTGTTTTGTCCTGCTGTTATCGTGGAAGTAACCTCATACGAAGTGGACCGAATTGTGATAACACTTAATGGACAACTAGCGAGAACTTCAGGTAAATGCATAGACAGACATCATTCACATTATTTGACAGTAGGTAATACTATGATCTGCCATTTAACTGGCGAACAAATTTTACAATCTATTAATTAATTAATTGCATTAATATACTCATTTGTTTTGTATTTGTTGGGCTTACTATCATTAAACACTCAAGCGTCGGAGATAGAAGAGTATCTACCCGTTTAATTTTTTTGGGATAAAAAGCTTATAGTAGTAGCCTATGTGCCAATCCAGGGTGACAGCTACCTCCATCTAGCCGCTTGAGCGTGAAAAAGTAACAAAAATACAAACACACTCATTTTCGCCTTAATAATATGAAGTGTGATGATACCTCTCTAAAGCAATCTCTGTGGTAGCAAGGATCCTTACATCCTGTTCGATGATCGATTTCAGCTGTCGTAAAATGACTTTTAGGCACAAGGTTGGGGAGACTGTAAAGACTGTCCACACCCGCGAGAGCCCGTTGCCTCCGCCTTCTCCACGACCAATCAGGGAGTCAACTTACTGACTAAGCGCCAGTGAACCTATATACCTGTCGTCTTTGATTGCTATAATACGAGGTATTGGCGAGGTGTTGCCGAAGCAGTGGCCTCATTAACATCATCATCAGCCGGAAGACGTCCACTGCTTGACTAATGCCTCCCCCGTTTAGAAGGGGGGTGGGGGTGCCATAATCCCCACGCTTGGCAAGCGGCTTCGAGATCGCAGTGTTGATGGTCAAGTTACAGAAGACGCTGCTGCCCATCTTTTGGATTCTCCCTTAGTCGCCTCTTACGACACTCACGGGAGAAAAGGGGGTGGTCAATTCTTGGCCGGATACCTCACGGCGCAGGCCTTATTAACGTCGTCTTCTTATAATGCTTCTTAGATTACTTTAGAGTACCACAAAACTAAGCGGTGCCTGTATCTTGGGATCAGTCCTTAGATACAGGCACCGCTTAGTTTTGGGTCCGCTGACCAATTTTTACATGTAAGACTTTTAAGAAAAATAATCGATTTATTTATTAGTGAAGTTACGAGATTTTTTTTTATAAAATAATGTTTTATTTTACAGATGAATCTCTTCGGTTTGAGCTGGAGACCACGCTGCAGTATGTGAGCCTGCGTCCGTTCAACATCATTATCTGTGACAGTGTTCCTCTGAACGCTAAGTTCCCGTTTACCATCATCAGTCTATGTATTACCTATGTCATTGTTTTGATGCAGCTCACACATTTCCGCTTGTAATTATAATTGTTCGATTGAAATTAATCAACATGCTACATTATATAAAAATCTTGATTATTGTATTTCGTGCACATTTAATTTGTACGAGCAAAATTATTAGTTTTTTGTCAATGTGTTTTTTAGTATCAAAGCTACAGTTAGATAATAGGAAGAACAGTGTGTATCTTAAATTCTATCTTTATTTATCGAGTTTGATGGAATGATTGACTGACTGAAGTAAAAACGACATCAACAATGTTTATTTTGTTGATAGTTGTGATTAAATAATAAAGTTTAGTTTAATTTAGTTTTGTAATTAAGTTCTTTTCTAAATTATCGATTTTTACGATGATTTAATTTGGTCACAACATTTTATTTCATAAAATATACTTATAAAACAGTATTATTAAGCCCATATCTATTTCACTATAGTACTAGATAGAGCGATATATTGAAGATTGTATCCACAATAGCTGAAAATGATATGAGATATGATGAAAGAGACAAATACGATTTACAGTGCACACGTAGCATCGATGTAAGTAAATAATTCGCAAAAACACGTATGATATATAAGGGTTATTTGTTTCGTATAAATATGTGCTCACAGCAATGATGCTGCTACAGAATTTTGGATGCGGTAGTTTACATTACTAAACGGGAAAAGGAGGCTACAGTACGAAAACTTGAAAAAAAAAATCATTTTTGACTTGATAACAAGTGAAGTATTTTTTTTATGTATGTCCAATTAAATAATTCATAATGTGTAAGGTAGTTCACTGCCTATCTACCTTACCAAGTCAACCTGATTGGCGCAGTGGCTAAGCGATTGGACTGCTGCGCCAAGGGTTGCGGATATGATTCCTGCTCAGGAAAAAATATTGTATGATTCACAGACTGATGTTTGTCCCGAGTCTGGGTGTTTGTGTAGGTATGTGAAATTTTATGTTTGTGAAACGCACTCACAATATAGAGAAATTCTTCCAGGGCAACATTTAAAAAACACTATACCTACAGTTTTAAAACAGATTTTCTTTGCTCAATCAATGAAAATAAAAATGTTTGAAGTTTCCAATAACTTTATTATTAGAAACCGGCTCCATAACTTTTCCTTCTTAGCTTCACGTGTAGACAGAATTGGACTGGCGTTTGCAAATGTGATGATGCACATTAGGCTTTCATTTTCCACCGATGTGGAAGGGGATTGATGGCATCCATTTGTTTCATCGCTTTGTCTCGCAAATACGTAATACAGACCTTTGGAATTGGCACATCATCTCGTTTCATATTCACTTATATCCAAATTGAGTTATTTGGATGTGTCTGTATTAAATGACGACCCAATTGGCGCAGTGGCTAAGCGATTGGACTGCTGCGCTAAGGGTTGCGGGTTCCATTCCTGCACGGGACAAAAATTTGTGCGACCGCAGATGTTTGTCCCGAGTCAGGGTGTTTGTGTATTTGATGTTTCATGTTTGTGAAACGCACCCACGATACAGGAGAAATTCCTAGTGTGGGGCGAGGTTTAAAAAAAAAAATGTATTCTTATTCTTATCGTATGGTTGATGAACAACCTGGTGTCAGAGTTTAAACCGCCTGTAGGCCTCTGACATGGCTTTACACACCGTTGAAAAATCTCTCAGGTGTGCCGGTTTCCTCACGATGTTTTCCTTCACCGTTTTTAGCAACTGATAACCAACTAATTTATAGTACGCATATGAATTCGAAAAGACATTGGTGCGTGCCGGGATTTGAACTTTGCCTTGGCAGTCCAACGGTCATACCACTTGGCTATCAGTGCATATATTAAATGTATTAAGTTCTTCTTTCATGATTATCAATGTATCTTAGCTGTATTTCTTTATTTTTCGTGCTATTTTTAGTTGGAGTATTTTTTTTGTCAACCGTGTATTCAGATTATTGTATACCTAACAATACAAGTTCAGAAATCGATTGTCATATTTTTTGCATGAATTACCCGATTTTATAAATTGTTTTAGTAACCCCATATTAGTCATAGTCATAGTGATAATGTTTTTATTTCATATAGGCTACAAAAGAGCACTTACAAAACGTCAAACTAGTTGCACGGTTTGAAAAAGTCGTTTCTATGGAGAAGAACCAGCAAGAAACTCCATACTTACTTCCACATCTTGCAAATAAATGTCTTTGAATATTAAAAGTCACATTTTGTTAATTAAATGGAAACTTATGTGTACTATTTTCTTTAGGTTGCAACTGGACACACACACACACTCTGGACTAAAGGAAAGAACCGGTAAATACTATTAATTCAGATTCTAACCAACTCTGAACCAATATATAATTACCTACTTAATTATTGTTTACATTTCAATATTACTTACAAATGCGGCCCAAACTATCACATAGGTGAATAACACATTGTATACCACGTTGTTTAAACAAGCACGGTGTAGTTCCGCATTAGACAAATTGTAGCCGCGGGCGCTACCGCTTCGCTTGGATACATACTTTGAAGATAGGGTATTAAGTGGGTATCTACGGAACACAGGTAATACCTCTGTTTTGGCAAGTAGACCTGAAGGGGAACTTACTATTGGCAGTGTATTTTTTGCGTAAGTAAGGACATAATTTACTTTGCGTCTTGTGATACAAGAGCGGAAAATCTAGTTCTATTTTTTAACGCTTTCACTGTCCAGTGAATCACATAGGATGCAATATGGCCATTATTTAACTATTGTGTCTAACGTCCTGTCAGGCTGTTATTAAAATTAAATAATAGTCCCGCCTGTTTTCCAGAGGTATATGATGGGACTTGGTATAATCCTGACATACTTCTTTCGTTTCATTTGCTCTCATCAAATTCCTCTGTGGCGTACATTGGGAGAGGCCTATGTCCAGCAGTGGACTGCAACGGGCTGATGATGATGATGATGAAATTCCTCATACACGTTCGTCAGTTAGGAGTTCTCCCAACCTGACTCTTTTATCTGGTTATTACTCATAATTGCATGTTTTAGTGCAAGTTAAATATATCTGTTATCCAACAGCTAACAGGATACTGTCTCAATTTTAAGTCAAAGTGGTTAGTAAATTAAAATATCGTCCGAAAAAAATAATGTTACACAACAACACATTTCTTTAGAGAAATACAGCTATGATGGTGATGGTATAACCAAGTTAACAAGTTAGCACACCGTATGAACATCAATAATTAAGACATATTACTAATGTTATGCAAAACTAACACACCTACCCTTTAACCCTGTAAATTAACCTGTAAATAATTAAAAGCGGTTATCCATTAGGTAATTTGATGCGCCGTGCCGCCGGCAATCGTTCAGTGGGTAAAGATATTTTAGGTAATTGGTCGGTACTGAATGCAAACAGAATTGAGGTTGTGTGTTATTATTAGGTATTGAGTTACTTGATGTTATCGGGTTGGTAAGTAGGTACATGGTTATGGTTGAAACAAACATGTTAAATTATTACTTGGATTATGTACATGTGTATGTTATAGGTAGTCAATTGCCCTCTAATTCATAAACGAGGATGATACCGGCATTAACTACACCCCGTATTAAGTCTATTGACATCTCTATTCTTTGATATGCAAACGACAGTGACAGGTATAATTAAATTCTTGGTTTAACCTTTTACCTTTGCGTACAAACGCTAGAACATGTTATGTTTTACGCATAATTGTAAGACACTGGGAACAATGCAGAACTCAGAAAATATTTTAACGTAGGTACCATAAGGATAAACTTCAAATCATTCACATTTTTGAAAGAGGAATACCTAGATACTGACGATAGTTTAATCACACGAATTATTAAAAGCGTACCTATTCAACAGAGGGCATTTAAAAACACTAACAACAAATAAAAACAAAACGCAAAAAATTTAAATCCCACGTAAATCGTTGCACCTGCGTCCGCCATTTTGAATTTCATCCGACCATTTTGTTTTCCCTGTGTCTGACGGATTACACTGCAGATTTTAATTTAAAATAATAAAGCATTCTTTTCCTCTCAAGGTTGTAATTATTTTATTATACTTATTAACTGATGGAGGCAATTATAAGGAATGGTTCGGATTAAGCCTTAATTAGTGAGGTTTTGTTATTCTTTGTGTTTTGTATAACTTTTTTGAAATTAAGCTTTATTTTGAAAAGTTAATGCTTAATTTGCGTAGTATTGCATCTTAATCGTAATGTGGATCATACCAAACCAAACCATACATAAGATTTAGATCTATGGGTAGTCGACTGTATTATGATATCAAATTAGTATTGAGAATTGAGCCATTGTATATGGCAAACATTTTGGAACAATAAATTAACCCGTGTCTATCTTGCAATTGTTTGTATACTTATTGTATACATGTTTATGCAAATCAATTTTCTTATTCTTATACGTAAAATATTTTGAAAACTTATATGTGACGTCAATCACACAAGGTGCATTTTTATCTATGACGAAAGACGAAGACAAAAAGAAAAGTGTTCTAGCATTGCACAAACACACACACACAGTTTATAGTATACACTTGTCAAAGTTATAATAACTAACAGTTTTATATTCAACAGCAAGATTCCAAACAATTCATCAAAATAATTTTTATTTACTCTCCTCGGGAGTTTTCTCGCCATTTTTAATCTGAGGATCGCATTAAACTTGATACTTTGTTTCAAATTGCATTTTCTGACGCTTCTTATAAAAACTTATACATAATGCATGTTTTGCTTGCATCTGGCTTGCAAGACCACTACTATGAGTGACTAAATAATGGTGAGTTAATTGTGAGTTTTATTTCGACTTTTAGAGGTACAAAAATATCTGCTAGAATAAATGTCATTTAGGTTTGATCACTTTTACTGAGCCTCAAAAAGGCACGAAGTAAACCAAGTAAAATTAAAGACTATTGAAAAGCTTAACGGCAAAAAGCGTCATGCGTTTAATATCATCAAGGAAAGTCATAATTGACTGATTGGACGATAAATAATGGTATATAAATTTCTAATGTTATTTTAAATGAGGCATAGAGCTCGATGGTTCAGTTGGTTAGAGCAGCGCTACGGTACAGCGAATGTCGCAGGTTCAAGTCCTGCTCGTGTCCATTATTTCTCAAATTTCCTTTATCAATTTAGAGGTATAAGGCTGTTTAGCAGACTAATAAAAAGTATCTATGTCTAACATTTTCTATGGTATGCCAACAACAACACATTTATTAGGTTCGACTTCAGAGTGACTTAAGTACAGTAGTAGGGGCCAAGGTGGGTATAAAACAAAGATAGGGGTGGCAGTTGAAATACAGTCGACTTATCGGACTGCAGCGGTTTTCGATTCAACCAGCCCCGAGCTTTTCTCGTAACTTGAACCGCTTCTTATCAACTCAGACGAGACATTCATATTAGATTTTGTAGGAACATTACTGTTAATGTAAACAGGTTTTATGTACTTGTACAATAATGTAGTATTTTGAAGTACATACATAGCTTTTTTAAGTTTGTTTTTTTGTTGGTTTTTTGACCTAATCTACAGATTTTCTTTATAAATTTTGTTTAGTTGGTTATCACGACTAATCCGGAGAATAATTTCATTAATTTTGTGTCGGAGTTACTGGACTTGGGAAAGGACCTAGGCCACTTTTTAGCCCAGAAATATCAGCGTTTTTTTGTAGAAATGTAAGTTTGAAAATCATGTTTTATTAATTATTCTAGAAGCGTGCGTCTACATCGCTTTCCAAATAACAAATTATTCATACAGATATAATTATTATTATCATACCATTCCTTTATTATTTTAGGCTCACATATTTACAAATTCGGACTGTCCAGTCTAATGTTTGAGGTATAAATAATTAAAACCTACATTAGCATTTCAGATTATTTGTTTAGGATAATGTGTGAGCTTTACATTTTGTTCGACTGCTAAAAAAGGTTTATTCATTAGCTAATGTGTATAAGGATTTTAAATTGTATTACTTGCAAATATATAGTGACGTGATTGAGATAACTTTTACCCGTGACTTTGTCTAGTTGTACAGTCAGCATCATAAGTAGCTGAACATTTAATTTTATAAACATACCATTAATTGACGACCTGATTGGCGCAGTGGCTAAGCGATTAGACTGCTGCGCTAAGGGTTGCGGGTTCGATTCCCGCACGGGGCAAAAATTTGTGCGATCCACATTTGATTGTCCCGAGTCTGGGTGTTTGTGTATGTGATATTTCATGTTTGTGAAACGCACCCACGATACAGGAGAAATTCCTAGTGTGGGGCGACGTTTCTTTTAAAAAAAAAAAACTAATTACACACTAAAAAGTCCTAAATATTCTAAGATCATCGTTTGGACGCTCCTATAATTTGAAACAAAAACTTGAATTGGTTTTTGTTTCTTTCCATTATTCGACATAACGTTTCGTAACATGTTAATCTACTTATGATGCTGACTGTACCTATACTTAATTTTCGAGAGGATTTTCCCGGAAAGTCTAACTATGATTTTAGTCTCCAGCCCTCTAACCATGAACTCTAAAAGCAAGACAGTTAAAGTTGTGGAAACGAGACGTCACATTACACTGCACGTAGCGGCGTCTTGCTTCCACATTATAATCTGTCTTGCTTTAAGAGTTCATGGTAAAGGGGCTGTAATGTTCATGTTCAACCAAACTGAATTCTTCATCTTAAATTTAAGAGTTTTGTTCTTGCTATTTTGAGCATCCCATTTGGCCTTGCTGCCAGGTTCATCATCATCATCATCAACCGGAAGACGTCCACTGCTGGACAAAGGCCTCCCCCTTAGAACGCCATAATGTTGATACGTCTCAATTCCTACCATCTCTTTTGCTTGCTGAATTCTAGAAGGAAAAATAGAAGGATGAAAAGGAAGGGGAAGACTAAGGCGTAGTTTTTTTCAGCAATCTAAATTACCTACTTAAAAAGCAGTTACTGAAAAACTTTATTGACAATCACGAAATCTGAAATTCACACTTGTATATTACATTTTTTTAAGCACTCATTGCCGAGTGGTATGACGCACCAATGTCTTTTCTAATTCATGTTCGTACTATAAATTAGTTTCCACTTATCAGTTGCTAAAAACGGTAAAGGAAAACATCGTGAGGAAACCGGCGCGCCGGAGAGATTTTTTAACGGTGCGCGGTGTGTAAAGCCATGTCAGACACCTACAGGCGGTTTAAACTCTGACACCAGGTTGTTCATCAACCATACGATAAGAAGATTAGATTTTTCTCGTACGTAGATCTACTTCGTATATATAGCGTCAATCGGATTTAACATTAAATTTTAGTTACTTCGGACATTAGGACGATGTTTTACCTTTAAAACTTAGTAGGCTCAATAATAACGTACTGTCCAAGTGTCCATACATTACGATTTATCAGTTTCACAGACGCTCACCATTACAACACAAACCGACAAAGCGTTCGGTCGACAGTATTAGTGTAATTATGTCCTGCGGCTCTACCGGTCACTCAGTTACGTAGTTTGTAGCGTAATTAACGTAACTTGCAAGTTTACTTAGCAATACGTATGTAAAGCGATGTTATGATGGAAACCAATGGAACCAAAGATATTAGGTAAGTGGATTTAAACGTATTTAATTCCTCTTGCCTTTTTTTTTATTTACTATAATTATTACAAGGTTTCTATCGCGGAGGGCATTGACTTTTACCCGTCTATAAAATTACTTAATAATTCAAATATAAATATGACTGCCTCGTTGGTCCAGTGCTGCAGACTGCTGAGCATGAGGTCCTCGGATTGGTTCGAATCCCGGCAGGTAAAGTGTTACTGGGTTTTTCCATTAGGTAATTCTCAGTAGCAGCACGAAGTCTGAACTTGTGCCCAGTTGATGGCAATAGGCTCGCCACCTATTAGATTGGGTTGTATAACATGACTGGCAAAAAATTGGGTGTATGTACCTACTATATTATGTGCACCTCTGCCTACATACATGCGTGATGTTATGTTATGATTTAATTATTGTGTCAACTTTGCCTGGTTGGTTCTCATAAGTGATCTTCTTCTCCTTATCGTATGGTTGATGAACAACCTGGAGTCAGAGTGTAACCCGCCTGTAGGCCTCTGACATAGCTTTACACACCGTAGGGAAATCACTCAGGTGTGCCGGTTTTCTCACGATGTTTTCCATCACCGTTTTTACAACTGATAACTAGTTTATTATACGCACATGGATTCGGAAAGACATTGATGCGTGCTTGTTTTTGCCTTGGCAGTCCAATGGTCATACCACATGGCTATCAGTGCATTTATATAAGTGATACATAGAAGTGATATATGTATAAAGGACAGGAAACACACACACAACATCACGCCTGTATACCCCGAAGGGGTAGGCAAAGGTGAACATATAGTACACCCACATTTCGCCAGTTATGTTGTAAGTCCCAATGTAATAGAAGGCGAGCCTATTGCCATCAACCGGGCACAAATCCAGACTCCGTGCTGCTACTGGGAATTACCTAATGGAAAACTCAGTAACACTTTGCCCGACCCGGGATTTAAACCCAGGACCTCTTGCTCAGCAGTCGCGCTTAGAGACCACTAGACCAACGAGGCAGTCAAGGGTTACAAAAACTAAGATTAGGTACTACATGCGTAAAATAAATATACAGCTATATTTTATATTTATATTTGTAACCCTAATATATTATTTGTATCATAAAAATCTATGAATACATCATGTTTTATAGGTTTATAAACTAGCAGGTGGTGCTTTGTGTTTCGGTTATGTGGTGATAGATGGCGCCATAAAGGTACAGTAGGGTCCCTCTGCTGAGTCAGTAAACATTTTTATGGGAAGCTGACATAAATCTATAGAAAAGTTGAATGTATGAAAAACAATTTCTAGTAAAGAAAAATTGTGAGAGTATTATTATGAGATAGGTACTTTAAAATGTTTAATGAATTGGTATGTAAAGTCTGTATTCTTAAGAGGAATATATAGGTAGAGGTTGTGAGGAAACCGGCACACCTGAGAGATTTTTCAACGGTGTGTAAAGCCATGTCGGAGGCTTACAGGCAGGCGGCTTAAACTCAGACACCAGGTTGTTCATCAACCAAACGATATGAAGAAGAAGTTAGGCATATTTGTCCTACTCCATACCTACATTGTACCAGTTTAGATCCAAGTGTCAAGTAGATTGCCATTTATTAAGCACTGCTATGACAGTGATTTCGTAGAACAATTATATTTTGAAAGCAGGTTTTCCTCGACTTGTCCTGTTAAAAACTGTCAGTTGTAGGGCAAAGGCCTCTTCTTCTATAGAGAAGGATTGAGTGTTAATCACCACACTAGCTCACTGCAGGACGGCGATTGAAAACAGTTAAATCCAGATTTCCTCACAATTTTTTTCGTCAACGTTGACACCGTGGTGCCGTGTGGTGTGAGTTAGAATATCTCTGAAAGTATTTATGGCAATGAAAAAGTCACACTGATACTTGCCCAGGTTTGAACCTGCCGCCTTGTGCATACAAATCCGGTATGTCAACCACTAGGTCCACCAACCACTAGGTGAGAAGCCTCCTTCATACTTCTTAGGTAAATACAAGCTTGCCACTCTACACACATTCATACTATATCCAAAGCCGTGTGTATCATTGTATATACATACCTACTGTGTATATATAGTGGGCCTAGGCTCACGTCGCTGTAAGAGGCTGAAGCAGGATTACGTCTGACTAATTGGTACCAATCATCTGCCTATTGTTAGGGTCTGATTACATTGGTCGAACTAAACCGTCCGTTAGCAGTCACATCGTAAGTTTTTAGCCAGATAGATGAAATAGGTACGTACGGATACCTAGTTTCTATTACGATCATAATTGGGATGCCCTATTTAGAGAATGCCGAATTGACGACCTGTTTTTGCGCAGCGGCTAAGCGATTAGACTGCTGCGCTAAGGGTTGCGGGTTCGATTCCCGCCCGGGGCAAAAATTTGTGCGATCCACATTTGATTGTCCCGAGTCTGGGTGTTTGTGTATGTGATATTTCATGTTTGTATAACGCACCTACGATACAGGAGAAATTCCTAGTGTGGAGCGATGTTAAAAAAAAAGATTACTATTCTGCTTATCTATTTAATTTTGTAAACTGTTTGTGACTCTACAGGAAGTGTTCTATAAGGTATGTATTCATAATCAACACTGCAGGCAATTAATAAATAATGATTTAGTTACCTGTTCAGATTTCTCAAACTGTATGACAAAAATAAAATAATCATATAAGTCACACTGATACTTTCATTGTGCCTGCAACTTGCACGACATTTTGTTTTGTGTGAACCATCCTTTATACGCAACGACCATCGATCTGCTTGCCGAGAATTCTATAGTCTATGCTCTAAGGTTTGTAAGCTGCCTATACAACGTAACTCAACATTATCACAATTTAGGTAATTATTTTGCAAACTAAAATTACTATAGGCCTCGCAAAATTTCGGTTAGCTACGAGCAACACCACTGCTAATGAGCCTACATTTCACCAGTTATGTGATAGGTCCCAATGTAATAGGGGGCGAGCCTATTGCCATCAACCGAGCACAAATCCAGACTCCGTGCTGCTACTTAGAATTACCTAATGGAAAAACTCAATACCAAGCTACGAGCGACTAAGGCTCAAATCACACCGAGATGGCAGCGAAGCGGCGAGCAGTTTCTGTGTCATATGATTTTAAACCTTATCTTCATTACTAACTACTACTAGATAACGTTTATAATCATATGACACTTAAACTGCTAGCCACTTCGCTGTCACCTCGGTGTGATATATAATACGTATATCATTTTAAATACCTCTAACATTTGCCGTTTCATTCTGAACACAAAAACGTTAGCCCGAAGCATTATGACAATTTTCCGGAGAATGATTTCATTCAAAGGATAGAAAGGTTTTTTCCCATTACTGGCCACAGGCAATTAGTGGTAAGGACAAGTCAATCATGCGGTTAATTAGATGTCTGTCTGTGTGTGCGTGTGTCACCCTCTTTAGATAATAATTGGTTGTTGTATAGCATTGATTGCTATATCGATATTGTTATGTCTACTTAGTGTAGGGAGGATAATTGTAGGTACAAAAGAAATAGGTTAGTCGATTTCGAAAAGATCGTAGCTACAAAGCTGTCGCTTAGATTAGTCCGTTTAAGTTAAACTGTGCTTGATGCGGTCATATTTCCGATTGGATCGTTCTTCATATACTGTGATCTCCATGTATCCTGAATGCGGTTCGAAAGGTTATAAGAGTGAGTCAACCTTAATGAAATGCATCACAGCCTATAAAATTATTAAAATACCGCTGCTTTTCTACCGTAAACACAGCCAAAAATCTCATCAAAATGCTAGATTTCCACAAAACAGTACGTTACAAAGTAACTGAATATTGTTGACAAATCCACTGCGATATATCAGGCAGAGGCCGCTTCAGTAATTACGCGTCAAACAAAGAGCCTATGTAAATATAGTGATATTGTGTGGACAGACAGACGTATGTGAAAATTATACGATAGTATCGTGCGGAGGGATCGCGGTAAGGTCGATGCATTAGACACTATTATTTAAAAACTTATACAGTTTCATTACAAAAAACTAAATAAACATCGGTTTAAACCTGGCCTTTCAAGTCCAGGCTTTTTTGAAGAACCATGGTCTAAATTTGTCCTTATTACAAAAGTTATAAAAACCGTGGTTTTCTTAGCACTGTCATTTGAACCATTGTTTGTATAGCAACCACAGATTAATACAAACATCGTTCGTTCATAATGTTATCATTCTACAAAAACGTTCCATTTGCCCAGAAAAGAAAAAAGTTTAATAATAGACTAATGATTAAATATTCTATAGAAGTGTTAAAAATATTGAGACTATTATTATTTTGCTTAGATTTTAATATCAATTATATCGTCAACTGTAGTTTTGTTTAGAATGAAGCTTGTTGTATTAGCTAGTAATACAACTAAGTACATCCGTGTAACGAAACGTGACGTAATTCGAACTTATTTGTTTATGAGATGTTTGTTGACGTAATTTAGTATGTTAAAACCAAAAGTATGTAATTTATGCTAGTTTATGTATTGATAAACATAAATAATGCGTTAGAACGGCATTTGTAGTGAAATATATGCGAATATATTGTCATACCGGGAGCCGGTATGGCTCACAGACGAGAGGATCTAATAATTCCTCTTGTGAATCGTATTCTATTATATTTTGTATGATGAACCAACAAAAGCAAATAATATCTGTATTATCGGCTTCAATATCCTCAATATCAAATAAATTGACCATTATAATATCCATGTTCAGGTAAAAACAACAACAATATATGATAACCTAAAAGATGAAATTTGACAGATATGATATTTTAAACCATAGTTCTTTACTTTAAACTAGGGGCCGCCCAGGTTTGGCGTTAGACCATAGAATGGACAATGGTTTTTCGCAGAACCACTTTTTGTAATAACACTTTCCTATAAACCGTGGTTTTTAGAGGTTTTAAACCTTGGTTTTTAGATAAACCGCTTTTTGTAATAAGGCCGATACTGTTTAGTTCAAATATATATTTGAACTGAATACCTCTTTGGTCAAATTAAAAATGTATTTGTCAAAAAATATACAGTCGAATTGAGAATGTGCTCCTTTTTTGAAGTCTGTTAAAAATATTGTGTTCAATGGTGTTGTTACAATTAGGTCTAAAGGGTGCTAGGTGAAACTACTGGTCATTAGATTCTGGGTTCAATTTCCGGGTTGGGCAGTGTTACTGGTTTTTTTCCAAGTACTTAATTTTCATGTGATGCGAGTGAATGAAGCGAAAGAAGTATGTCAGGATCGTAGTAAATGGAAATCCGTGGTCTCTGCCTACCCCTCGTGGAAATAGGCGTGACTTTATGTATGTACTACAGAAAAAGTCGGAACATGGATTTGTGCCCGGTTGGTGGCAATAGAATTGGGGGCAATTATATATAACATTGGGACCTATAACATAACTTGCGATATGTTGGTGCACTATAGGCACGCCTGCCTACCCTTTCGGGGAATACAGGCGTGATGATATGTATGATGACTTCTTTTACCTACCATGTTATTAACGAAAATAGTTTATTGAAGTTGTGTTTAAAATAGTAGGTATAAATCACAACTGACGACCCGATTGGCGCAGTGGCTAAGCGATTGGACTGCTGCGCTAAGGGTTGCGGGTTCGATTCCCGCACGGGACAAAAATTTGTGCGATCCACAGATATTTGTCCCGAGTCTGGGTGTTTGTGTATGTGATATTACATGTTTGTGAAACGCACCCACGATACAGGAGAAATTCCTAGTGTGGGCGACGTTTTTTTAAAAAAAAAAAAAAACTGCCCCCGTACCATGAACTCATAAAGCAGGACAGTTTACATTGTGGAAGCGAGACGCCGCATTACACTGCACGTAGCGGCGTAGGCAGTAGGTTTAAATACAGTGACATTCACGTGAACACAAGCCTAAAGGCCGGTCATTAAATAGGGATTTGAAGGGTCGAATGGACCGAAATAAAGTTAGTCTCGGCAGGGTTAGCCAGTATTGAGAGCCCACTTGGCCAGGTATTAAGTGTGAGGGTTAAATCCTTAGTGATGTGACGCTGGATTAGCCGTCTTCGCTTACATATAGCTTGTAATTACTGTAATTCTTGTTTATAGGGGTGTTGTTATGGAAACAGTATTTTTACCATGAATGCAATAATAATACAGAGCTATTCTGAAATACTAACATTATCTCAAAAGTCATTGTTATATTTGGTGGCGCTAGTGTCGAATCTCACCGCGGATTTAGAAGTGAGTTCGTAAGTGATGTCCTTGAAATAGCACGGCAGGTCCACTATTATTTTTAATGGATATAAACTGATGATATTTTTAAATTCGTTTAATTTCTTATTTTTTTAATAAAACGTCATCCCGCACTAGGATTATTTTCTGTATCGTGGTTGCGTTGTACACACGAATTATTACATGCACAAACACCCAGACTTGGGACGAACATCTGCAAATCACACAATTTTTTGTCCTGTGCGGGAATTGAACCCACAACCTTTAGTGCAGCTGTCCATTCGCCTATTACACCTCGTTTTAACAAGTTTTTATGTATGAAATGGTGTGTAACAATAATTGTCGGTGAAACTAATAAACAATTTAAATACAGAATCTCATTTTTCGAAGTCGTTTAATAACAAAACAACATCTACATATTTAGATTTTATATCTAAATGTTCTTTGTTTAAATTAACAACCAAAACTAACAATATAACCATAAACAACGGACACCAGCACCATAAAGTACGTATAACCTAGCTCTATAATTTATGGCATCGTCTGCCCCCGTACGATAACGATACACAGAGCATAATAGTTCAGTTTAACCTGACAAGTTTGACTGAAGATAAACTGAGGTGGGGTTTATTAATCCACCTATTTTAGTAGTTAGACTGCCTTATGGGTCTAGTGGTCACTAAGTGCTACTGGGGTCCTGGGTTAGAATCCCGGGTAGAGCAAAGTGTTATTGGGTTTTTCCATTAGGTCATTCTCAGTAGCAGCACAGAGTCTGGATTGGTGGCAACGACAACCTGATTGGCTCAGTGGCTAAGCGATTGAACTGCTACGCTGAGGGTTGCGGGTTTGATTTCCGCATGGGACAAACAGTGTTGTGATCCACAGATGTTTGTCCCGAGTCTGAGTGTGTGTATGTAATATTTCATGTTTGTGAAACGCACGATACAGGAGAAATTCCTGAGCCCCCTATAACATTGGGACCTATAACATAACTGGCTAATTGCGGGTGTACTATACACTCCTGTCTATCCCTTCGTGGAATACCGGCGTTATGTTATGCTTTATGTAGTCTGTGGTTCCACCTTTACTGTTGTGTATAATGGTCACATGGAAGTCGTTTTATACTCATAAGTTGGTCGCGTGTGTTTATGGAAAAATCGTCTAGAAATGTATGCAAGTGTTAGTGTTTAAGGAATAAGTTGCCTTGAATATTTTAGTCAGAGGTTGTAAAATAGAGACTAGATAGATGGAAGTAATTAGATTGTTTACCTGGTTCGCGACAGTCGTTGTGAAATGTATGCAAAGTTCGTTCTTAAGAAAGTAGATGGCTTGAATCTTTTTAGTCAGAGTTTTACAAAGAGGAAGTAAAAAGCAAAAAGCAATTATAAGTAGTAGGAAGTGTTCTGTTTTCATTTTATTATTTTTCAGACATTATACCTATAGCGCAGGCGCCAGAGGTAATTGAGTATGCGAAATATGAGGACCGCATTCAGTCATTGCGTTTCGTATTCTGTAATTCGTGTGGTATCCGGCCTAGAATTGACCACCCCCTTTCCTCCCGTGGTTGTCGTAAGAGGCGACTAAGGGAAAATCCAGAAGCTGGGCAGCAGCGTGTTCTGTAACTTGAGCACCAACACTGCGATCTCCAAGCCGCTTGCCAAGCGTGGGGATTATGGCAACACCCCTTATAAAAGGGGGAGGCCTTTGTTCAACAGTGGACATCTATCGGCTGATGATGATGATTCTGTTATTTGTTTTAAGGTCGGAAAAGGTTGCAGATTAAGATTCTTAATGTTGTCAAGTTGCCAGTAAGATTGGCGATACAATTTTTGCACACTCAACTCTCTCAAGTAACCGGAGAGAGATCAGGCGCAGGACCAACGCCTTAACGAGCCTTCCGAAGCACGGAGGGGACTCGACGTGTGAAAACGGTTACCCATCACAAGACTGACCACGACGACCACGGCTTAACCCCGCTGATCGACTGATCTGCGCGGTAGCCACGTAGCTGCGAGAACCATGAACTGGCAAAAGAAAGTCATAACTATGTACCTATATACCTCCATATACCTGAAATGAAAACTCTAGTTAGCTTACCTAAAATATCTGAAACAAAACATTAGCCGAATAAAACAGGCTACATCAATCATTATTTACGTGAAACTTTGTAAAATCGTTTTATCTCTTAAAAGCGACGAAAACAATGATTAATGTTCTCTCACTATCCGAACTAAGGATCTACAGCATCCGAGACCTGAACCCTTCCAGTTAATGCCTCTTATTGTTGCTAAGATTTTAAATAAATGGACTGTACAGAGTACGGACCCTATTGTTAAAGGAATGCTGAAGATAATTAATTTTGTTTTTATTTCCGTCTAAGGTGACTTTTTAGCTTCTAAGTTTGTTAAGTGAATTGGGTGCTTAATATTAGTTGCGGGAATGGCTGAAAAGATGCTAGTACATATAGGTAAATGGATTGTAAATAATATAGACTCTTACGAAAGTAATAATAGTACGAAAGTGAATATGTTGTAGGTAGGTATTTTATTTTTATTTTTCCAATGTTTTAATGATTTATAATATTGATTTTATTAACATTATTTATATAGGTACTTCATTTTTTATATACCTACATTAAAACGAAAAAAAATATTTATTGAGTGAAGCCGCAGGTTATTGTTTCTCATTTCTCATTTTCGGGGTTCTTAGCTTGCTCGAATTTCGCAACATAGGGCACTCTTAACCTAACTTTTAACAAGATCAGTTTCAATTTGCTGAAGAAGAAAAAAAGTTGGCCTACACGCGATGCCCGGCAAATGCAAAAAATCCTAGTGTATAGTATACGCGCGCGTAGTGGGGGCATCACGTCACGCCGTCACGGCATTCGAGTCGATTTTACTGCCGAAGCGCGCCAAAAGATGGTTCACATCAAAGTACGAATGTATTCGATAGTATTTTTATGCAGTCTTGCCAAATACTTTGCTTTCACCTAAGAGAAATATTGAAATATAAACCCAATACTATGCATATTACAAACGTTTTTCTCTTAATAATGAAAGGACTTTCTTAAAACAGTATACATTACTTTCCGATCCAGTCGTACCGATCAGTATGGCGGGGCGTACTCGCTGTCATATCACATGATTTATACCGCTGTGGCGCTGTTTTGCGCTAATGCCTCTTAGACTGCAAATAAATAATAAAAATATATGCTGACAAACACAGGGATTCATTAAGCGAAGATGGAGGACGTTGTAGTGGTTTTTTAAAAGTTTTCTTTTACTTTTTTGTGTTGGCAATACTGTGTGAAGTGAGGCAGAGGCCAGTGTTTTAATATTATATAGGTTTATTATCATGGCTGTCGATTAATCAGTGGAGTAGAGTGAGCACACTAAATGTTTAGGGCAAGCGTAGTGTCAATTGCAATTTATCAGGCACATTACCAATATAACCAAGCCGGGGCTGGGTATATTCTGATACCAAGAATTTTCTTAAATAATCAGTGTATCTTTTTTTTCCATCAATCATTTTTGACTCTATAAGTACTTGCACGTAGCCCACAAGTTGTTTGACACTAAATTGTAGGAACAATGACTCCTAAAATACTGGCTCTCGGCCTAGTTTAGGAGGCAGCAGTACGCCATTTCATATGACTTGATTGTACAACGTTTTTTTTATAACTATGTGTGTACTTATGTTACCTAAATGAAAAAATAAATATTATTCTAATTTTCAAATTCAAATTCTTTATTGAATTATTTATAAATATCGGAGTTACAAACAAATGCCCAACAAAACCGTTTGAACGGTTTGACTATGGGAACTAAAGTCACTAATAAGTTGTAATTTAACAGTAAAAGGCGGACACTGGTATCTTGCACTTATAACACTTTATTTATACATATGCACACATTCATATAAACATATCTATGTATACACGTACATATATCGGACACACTCATCACTATTTAATAGAAAAATATATCTTCTAAAACAGTACATGAATTAACATACATCTTTTTGCCAAAAACCGAACTTCAATATTATACATGTCAACACCAAAACATTATTAAGCTGGCAACATTAATCATGCTTAAACTGCATCGGCCAGTGAGCGGACACGGCCGAATATCCGCCAACCAAAATGTGGTTAATATTCATCTGATTAATTCGTTAAATGGTTGATTTATGGGAAGAGGGTAATTGACGTTCAATTTGCTGGTAACACTGGCCGATACATTGGTGGTAATTTATTATGAATTAATTATTTACGTTGTATGTTGTTTTAATTATAAGGTAAGTAATGTCCTCCAGACCGAATTTCGGTCACGGCGGCCTGTCTCAGCTGAGACTAGCCATCTGCGCAGGAGATATAGTGCACAAGTATGCGCGCAGACACAGGTGCACTCCCTATTCCCTCACTCTCATAATCCGATGGGACGGTAGACCGACACGACCAGAGAGAGATCAGGCGCAGGACCACCAGCTTTACGTGCCTTCCGAAGCACGGTGGGGTCTCGACATGTGAAAACGGTCACCCATCACAAGACTGACCGCGGCGAGCACGGCTTAACCTCGCAGATCGACTGATCTGCCGGGTAGCCGGATAGCTACGAGCCCCACATAATAAGGTAAGTATATAAGATATGTATCATCACCATCATAAACTGTATCAGTGATAAGTAATTATCATCATCATTATATTTACCCACTGCTAGGTATAGACCTCCCTTATTTTATACTTCTCTGCTTTGCATCTATTACCCACGTGTTTGTGCAACTTTGATAGCGATAAGTATACTGTATTAATAATTAATTAGTAAAATCTTTACTAGGCTTTATAATAGCCTTCTGCCCCATTACGATAAACTCTTAAAGCAGGACAGTTTAAGATGTGGAAGCGAGACGCGGTTACGTGCAGTGTAATGCGTCGTCTCGCTTCCACAACGTAAACTGTCTTGCTTTAAGAGTTCATGGTAACGGGCTGCTAATATCGTAAGCCTTTGTATTTCTAAAATTCTCTTTTGTGCGTTGAAAAACCGAAATGGTGGAATAAAAAAGTATAAGGCGTAACAATTGCAACACGTTACTGGTAGAACGATAATGACGTCTCTATGAGGATCCCAATAGACTTTTTTAAACATTTTTGACGTAGTTTACAACGGTATATAACTTACTTCTACTATTTACGTCAAACAACAACATATATCTTCGGCTATTCGTTATTAAAACATATTTAAACCGAATCCGCAATATACTAATGAAAAAACTCAAATACCAAAGAAACTACACAAGTTAAATCTTTGATGTCGGAATATTAAAATTTTAACGTAAATACGCATCCTGTTTTGCAGTACCTATACTAAATGTTAATATTGTAATGCAAGGCATTCAAAATTAACCCGTCACTGCGCCCAGATGTCGCGTTCGGTCCGTATGACCACTCTGTTGATTGAAGCTGTATGCGCTTGTACGTGACAGGGTTGGGTATATTGTGTGGAGGTGTTGTGAAGAGACTGACACATGTAGACGCGAGATTAAAATGTTGTTTATATAGGTATAGAAAATTGATTATGGTGGCTTTCTTGTAGATAAATAGATAATGTTTCTTCTGATGGTACGTCATAGGTTCATAAATCAAGGATTACACGAACAGATCACATGTAGAACCAGTCGTTCTACCTCTTGGTCTAAGAGGGTACTGCACCACTCGATTTGACATTAAGCCTGGACTGTTTACTACTCGTAAATACCATAAAATTTAAACCATTTATCTTGCTTCACATACTACAAATAAAAAACTTACAAAAAAAATAGCAAGATATTTATGCATATGTGTGGCAAGGGATCCAGCTCAGTTTACGCTGTGCGAAGGGCACAGCATTGATTTTCAGCTGGTCTCTGCCATTAAAGGTACAAATAAAATTTCAACGCGCAAAAAAAAAACTAAGTAAAATCTAAAACATACAGGTTTCTTCCAATCCTCAACTTAAATGAAAAAAAAAAACTTTTGATTTTATGCAGGTGAAATATCGCAAAATCTTGTAGCTCTTGCTACATTTAGGACATACATTGGGCGTAGTAATCAGATCTGATGGTTGATAGTGCAATATCACTGCAACAGATGCGGACTATGGTGGCACATGTTGGGATTCTGTAACATTACATGTGCTGTACGGACCATTACTAACCCCGTAACACGTACATCTATCGTATATTACATTCCTATAAAGTTAAGGTATGGCTCTTGCTTTTTTTCAGGTCCTTAAGTTCAATTATACTCATACTTTTAATTTTCTCTGTTATGAAGAGCGAATTTCTTTACTCAGAAGGTGACTTCTTCGTAAGATGTACAGTGGAAGATGTGCTGCTGAAATAAATTATTTTACTTTTATTTATTTATTATTGTCAAGACTCATGACAATGCTATCTTTTAGGTATTTCTTTGCTAGCATCTCCAACATTATCAGAGCCTATATTTATCTGTTTTAATTTCATGCCAGTTCTCGCTTGTTACCTTTTAGGTTAGACTCGCCCGTCATACATTTGGACCTATAAGATAACGTACGAAGATAATAATTAAATAGTATTTAATATATGATTGGAGCAGTGGCTAAGCTATTCGATTGCTGCGCTAAGAATTGCGGGTTTCATACCCGCGCGGGACAAACAATTGTGCGATCCGTTGATGTTGGTCAGTTGGTCCTTTGAAAAGTATAAAATCCTCACATTACCATCTCTTTACATTTTGGAAGTAGCGCTTTTCGTAAAAAGTAATCCTTTTCGTTTCAGGCTATTGAAGGATGTAATTCCTCGAAATAGACGCGACAATGGCAGGATATGCCTTCAGACTGCAGGAACAGCCCTTATGCGCAAAAGTATTTTTTGTATGGCTCCTATAATATTTAATAAATTGCCTAAAAGCTGGAGAGAACTGCCATTAAGAATATTTAAAAGAACGCTTCAAAGATTTCTGCTAAATAAATTGTATTACAATATCTCAGATTTCCTTAATGAAAACGATTTTAGTGTTCCGACTGTTAGTAGGGAGAATGTTAGAATAAACTAGTACCTATTATGTAATGCTCATTAAATATATTGCATGCCGATTGGTAAAATATGGCTGATCTTTCTACATTTATGTATCTAAATAACTTTATTGTACCCATATTTGCAAAATAAATTGTCTTTGTCTTTGGTCCCTTGTCTGAATGTACAGGAAGAGAGTGTATGTCCCGATACAGAAGAAAGACGTAGTGGGAGGCGAGGTTTTAAAAAAAAACTATATTGCCGGTGTTCTATTTTATTAGATAACTATCATACACACCTTCCTTCCAGCATTATACTTTTAACCGTAAAGTAATCTGAAAACTCGTAACAATATTTAAAACAAGAGTATCCTCATAGGCTCGGATATTTTTAGCATGCGAGTGAATAAATATTCGAAGATGAATATTTATTCAACGTTTCTAATAACCGTAGCCTGCTGCGCACCGTACAATGGACAGTTGGACTTCAGCACTTAGTTGTGTGGTACAAGTGATGTGAAAGGAGAAATTTATTCATTCCTATTTGACGGGTCTGTCTGTGGCATCGTAGCTCCTAAACGAATGAATCGATTGTGATGCGGTTTCTTTTATTTCAAAGCTGACGTGATCAAGATGGTTCTTAGCTATAACTTATGAGGCGTATTTGATAATTAGAGTTTTTGTATCGGAGTTCAGTTAAATTTTCTTATTTTATTTATTTTTATGTGTAGCATTCTCCTTAGTATTAATAAACACAGTTAAATAATGCTTTGTAATTGTCAATGTGTTAATGACACTTTAGATCCGTGCATCTGAAGTCGACGTTTCGTATTTGTTTTTTGTAGCCTATGTAAGCCTATAAATAATTACTACAACTATTACGCTAAAACATATTAACATCTTGTACCATCCAGTCTCTTGTAACTTGGACCACATCAGATCATCCACATTTTGCCACTCCACGCACTAACCGTACCTCACTGGCCTACGGACTGCGTACTACGGGCTACGAACTATGTGCTACGAACTATCTGCTACGGGCTACGTACTGGGCTGGTTGTTAATTTTGCAGGAACGCCTCTACTCTTGTGGTTTATTCATACGGCTATGGCTTCGGCGGTTATTTAAGAGAAGCTTCGTGACTGGATGCTGTAGTGGGACTTTGTGGAATTTAATTGGTGCGGCCAGTGACTGTTCGTATGTAGTGGAAAGAGATATAGTTCCCAGAGTGGCTGTAGATAGCCGAGGCGAATAACTTCTTCTTATCGTATGATTGTTGAACAACCTGGTGTCAGAGTTTAAACCGCCTGTAGGCCTCTTAAATGGCTTAACACGCCGTTGAAAAATCTCTCAGGTGTGCCGGTTTCTTCACGATGTTTTCCTTCACCGTTTTTAGTAACTGATAACTAATTCATAATACATTGGCGCGTGCCGGGATTTGAACGTGCGACTGTTGACTTGGCAGTCCAACGGTCATACGACTCGGCTGTCAGTGCTGCTGGCGAATAGCTAAGACAGATTTTAAATTGAAAAATTCACGTTCATACTTGCCTGGTTTGTCAAGTATGTCTACAACTGGGACACCATTAAGGGCGAGTTGCTTCTAACAGTCTGTTAGCGTTACATACGTACGTCAAATAACGATTGCAGAAGATGTTTAACGTACGTAAAATATGAAGCGTTGTTTCATGGCATGAATAACCCGATTATCAACGTTATTAGGGCTGCAAGTAGAAAAAAATACATTTTCGTTATTAAGGCGGCTAGAAGAAAACAAAATTGGTAACGCCATTTTTAATATTTATGTGTGCGTCAAGTGCAGCTAAAGAAACCCCGCCACAATCCACACGCTTGGCATTTTTTCCTTAGTCGCCTCTTACGACACCCACGGGAGGAAAGGGGGTGGTCAATTCTAGGCCGGATACCACGCGGCAAACGGATCATATTACTAAAGTTATAAATTAATTTCTTCTTCTATGAGAAAAAGCATTTTTTCCCGGGAAAATTACACCAGGTAAATAATATTGTTAGTATCCAAAACGATCACTTCCATACCATAAATAAACAGCAACATAGCACATTTCCATTAGGAAACTTTCATATTTGTTTACGTTAACTCGAACCGGAGTTTTCTTAGCAAAGATTATTTGGTATACAAAGTAGAATGGGGTACCTTATCGTACAATGTGATGTTTGAATAGGAATGCAGAGATCACACACAATTGAATATTCCTGCTCTTCCCAAATTGGATAGATGCTTTCATGTATCGCAGTTGATATTGTGCTGTAATATTTATGCTAATAATGTTTACGTTTTGCGTATAATTTTTGTATAAAATGTGTCCAGTTTTGTCCAAGTTTTCGGTTTAACTATGTTGTATTGTAATTTGTATTTGGCTAGTCTCTTTGCTTTGTCTAAAAGCGATCTTTGTCAAACTTAAACAATGTTGTTTGTATTTCTCTTTACATTAACATTTTTATTTCATTTGCAGTGGTTTGACTGTATTGTTTCTTTATTTCTGTAGTTCATTTATGTTTAACTACATTCGTGTAACCGTTTTGAGGTTATTTTGATTTTGTACTGTATTTTTAGAAATATGATAATTTTTTTTAGAAAAATCTTTATTTCCCGAAATATGTACAGAGGACAAAATTATTCAAACGAAAATTGTGGGTTTACAGTTGCATAAGCTAGCAAGCTTAAACAAAGTAAAAAAAAAACCATATAAGATTAAAATTTTATTTTAGTAATTACTAGTTAATAATAAACATAACTATGTACAACAACAAACAATTTCAGATGTTACCGGTAAATCTAGGATTCCAGACCAATAATTAATAAAAATAACTTCTCAATTTCGTTTTCTCTTTGGCTTATCTGGCAAAATGTATTTCCCTCTCTCCAACCAAGGGCTCATGCTAATATTAGTGTTATTTATAGCATCCAGTAACATATTCACTGAAATATAAACTAGAATTATCGCCAATGCTATTATTAGCCTGTCCATCATTTTCACGTATTTCTCGAGGTAGGAAGCAATACTGTAGAGGGTGTTCAAGTTATTCTTCTTAAGAACTTCACAGGGTGATTGTAAAGCTGCGTAGGGTATGGACAGACAGACTAAAGCGCTGATTACTGATAGTAATGTGGATACACATAGGTCCATTGTACGGTTTGCTTGTAACTTTGTGCGATACACTTCTTTCGGTTTCTTGTGTAAAAGAATTTGTCGTTTCTCGTCATCTTTGAAGAGTTGGTCTAGCTTGAAGTATTCGATGATTCTGGAAAGGTTGGGTAAAGTTAACATCTCTTGTGATTTGTATCGTGTGGTTGCAGTTCTAGTTATGAATAATACATTTACAGGGATTCATACAGAGCGCAAAGATTATAAGATATTAATTTTTGATAGTTCGAAACTTTTCTTGTTTAACGAATAAACGGGATTTAAGGTAAACAAAAAATTAGTGCAAAGGATTTTTTGTTTAAAAAAATATGTTGGTTGGTGTTATTGGCCAAAAACCGTTTATCATTTAGCCGATATGCTAATACAATCATGATAGTAATTATCAGAAATATACGTAATAATTTGTGATGGCAAATTCACAGACGTATCGGTAGGACCAAATTTTAAAATTACTGTTTTGGTAATACATTTGTTGTATCCGGTAAGCCGTGTGGTATCCGGCCTAGAATTGACCACCCCCTTTCCTCCCGTGGGTATCGTAAGAGGCGACTAAGGGAAATACCAGGAGATGGGCAGCAGCGTCTTCTGTAACTTGACCACCAACACTGCGATCCTCAAGCCGCTTGCCAAGCGTGGGGATTATGGCAAACCCCCCCTTCTAAAAGGGGGAGGCCTTTGTTCAACAGTGGACATCTATCGGCTGTTGATGATGTTGATGATGAAAAGAGTTGTTAACAAAAATAAATGTACAAATGTGATGGCAAATTCACAGATGGCAACGGCACAATATGTAGAAACAAATTATAAAATAACTGTTTTGGTAAAAAAATTGGAAGCAAAAAACATTGTGTACTTACTTCTGTAATCCTAAGCGGTAGAAAATCATTTTGCAATATCCCTTACACTCACAAACACTCAAACTAAAATAGTAGTTCAATAATAAAATAGTTTAATTCCAATACTGACACCACGAATGTTGTATTAATACTAAAATGTTACAACTGCACAATTTTTGATAATGTTCTAATTATAGGTGGGTCATTAAGAAGCAATTAAGGAACGATGTCATTTGACAACGATTATACAATTATAGTATTACTGTGTAAGAGTATTCCAAGAATTAAGACAAGTGTCTATCATAATTGATATGCCTAATACCCAAAGATGACTATTGATCTACTCGTAAGTAGCTTCTTAAGCTAGAAATATTAATTTAATTAATAATATAATTAACTTCATGACGTCATTATAGAGTCAAATACTATTATTTACTCATCGAGCT